>OZ010793.1:545857546-547239211 GCA_963932465.1 Maratus speciosus
CCAAATTATGCGCCATTTCTAACTAATCTTAATAAAGTATTCTATTAAAATGTATATTTTCCTTTCAAATAACAATTTTCAATATAAGAAAGTTTAATGTTCTTTTACGTTTCGAAGTATAAATTTTGCAGTTATTTTCAATATTTAAAATTAAATTAAAATAAATTAATAAATAATAATAATAAATTTTAAAATAAATTCATTTAAAATTAATTTAAATTATTTTAATCGCAAAATGCAGATATATCGGTTCCTTTCCTTATTTAATTATTTTTTTAATGAGAAATTTTGATGCAAAAGATAATATATCACGTACTTAATCATTCATGACTTTATTCATCTTTACTGACTTAATGATTTTTATTTACTGCAAGAAATACGCAGGCTTCATTATCATTTACAAAAATAAATCCGTACAATGGAAAAATATATTCAACAAAATAACAAAAAATGTTTTTTGTTAAATCATTCGATAAGAAAATAGTATTTCAGAATCTACAGATCATATTTCATTTCCAAGTCAAAAAATATTTCCTTACTTAATTAAATTTAAAAAACAGTTTTTGAGATATTTTGGGGGAATAATGAAAATATATTTCATTTATGTATTTAATAATGATTCTATCTATAAATACTAACTTCATGATTTATTATTTCGCCTGAAAATATACGTGTTTCATTTTTTTTTTATTTGCACAAATCCGTCCGTTATAGAAAAACACGTAAAATAAATTAATGAAAGTAATAAATTTTTTAAGGTTATTCTCTAAAAAAATAATATTGTGCAAATCTGCAGATCATAATTTATTTTTTTGTTTAATTTCAATTCAAAATACTGAATACTTTTTTTTTTTAAGTGTACGACAAATATTAATTTGTGTAGCCTAGTAGAGGATTCGCTTCACCCATCCTAATAATAATTTTTTTTTCTTAAAACATTTAATGTTTATTTTTTTATAATGATGTCTTTTATATATATAAACTGTTTAAATCATTCACGCAAATCTACATGAGTAAATAACTAGAAATAAAAGCCCAGTTGTCATTTAATTATAAATTATACATGAAATTCTTCGTTGGTTTTTGTTACATGTGACTGATTATAATATTTCTGTAATGCTATAAATTGGATATGATTTACCTAAGTAACCACAAATGTTAATATGAATATGATAAGGATTTGAATTTTCTTCTAGGCTCAAATCATGTGTATTGCGTCTCATTGAGGCTCAGCAAGATAAAAGAGTATACATAAGCGTGATTTTGAATCAATTGATTAATATATGAATGCCCGATAAACTCGTAATAGATTTGTGTATTTTTTATTTAGTATTTAGATACTGGAAAAGTTGTTCCTGAAACATGGCTTCTTTTCAAATTCACCGGGTAATCAACAGTTTTAATTCAAAGTGATTTTTGAAGTTCTGAATACTAGCCGAATTTGGAGACTAGTTTGGTCTCCCTTAAAATTTATGTTTGGGAAAGCATGTTAAGCATTGTATCATGTTACTTTTATTCATAATTTAATTTACTTGGAATACCTTAAATATAATTAATATAATACCTTAAGCTAATATTAGTTTTTGTTGCATTAAAATATCTTAATTTGTTGATTTTCTGTAATCAAGTAATCTCTATTGATTTACAATGGAAGTCAATGGGAATTTTGCGAAATAGTAGAGATATCGACAAGCTTGCAACAAACTTGGCGGTATTAAGCGACAGAACATCCCCCCCCCGCCCCTATGGTAACTCCCCTATTGGTATGGCGATGCATTAAATGATGTTCAATAACCAATGAGTTGCATTTCATTCGAGCTTTGCCATTAGACAATTAACAAATAATCGCTATTTCTGTGCCACGTACGATAGTGTAATATATATATATATATATATATAGACGTCTTCAAATTTAAATTTTACAAAATACTTATTTAATTAAATATTTATTATTATAAGGACCTCTTCTTCAAAAATGCATCATTTGTGCAATATATTTTCAGCTTTTTGTTTCAAGTCTTACATCACATAATACAACACATATGTAGTTCAGTGATAATCTGAAGTTATATCACGTAATTTTATTAACGGAGAGTGTCATTTATTAGCAACTCATGATTATATTTTACAATTTAAGTCACATTTTCGACAGTTGTGTGTCAGTATTAATGATTAGGTAAATAGAATAAGTTTAGTGCTATTCTCTTATACCAAAATAATGTTGTGAAAAAGCTGCTATTTTTAGGTGCGTTTTCAATTATATGAATAGGTAGCGCCTATAAAGGTCGTTCGGTCTGTCTGTATGTCTTTTTGTCTGTTCGTCCGTCCGCATATAACAGAGCAAAAACTGCCCAACCGAATGGTCTGAAATTTTAAATATATAATTGCTGCAAAATTTTGTCAAGTTTTTTAAAGTTTATGAAAATCGGGTGTATAGTTTAACTGAGGGACAGTCAAAAGTTTTCCGTTACATTTTACGACCAATGTGAAAAAAATATTTCAAATGCATTTTAATGATGTTACAGCCTTTTGAACAGATTGAAATTGACATGTACGTATGAAATGCACTAAAATATAAATTTAGTACAATATGCGGTGCAAAAAATATTATAAAACTTGTTATAGTACGAACGCACCGCATTGGCCATGTTTAAACGTGCAATTTCCAACTTGTTTAAAAATACACTTCATTTGATTATTTAATTATTGGAAATTGAAAATAATCGTGTTTTATTACCACGACTTAATGCAGACCAACTGCATTAGTAAATTTCAAAATGCGTCACTTTTGTCCAGTCGTGTAAAAAAATGTAAACAACCCCCTACTATCTCTGCAACAAATTAATGTAGAAGACAGTTACGAAATACCAAATCATTGGAAATACAGTTTACTTTTAAATGGTGTATATAACATTTGTTTAGGGAACCATCTACATATCAAAGCGAACCCAAACTTTTTTTTTCAATAGCAATACCCATTTGAAACCATAAATATATTCTACACCCTTCAATTACCCTAAATAGAAATTTTCACGAAATTCTTATGATTAGTTTACGAAAAATTAATTATTTTAAAAGGAGCATATTTTAGAGGCTGTATCCAGTTCGGTACCCGATTGTTGAAATGCTACAGAATGACAATGTCTTTTCTGTTAATGTATTATTTCTTGCCAATATGACAATTTCACTCGCTTAATATGTTTCGACTATTGCCATCCCAAATGTTTTGCTAAAATGAGTAAAATATATTTCTTTCAAATTATGCTTTTCTGCGCATAATAGGCCAAACCAGAGGCCGAGAGGTTCTGCTCTCGAAGCTGGTACACGGGAAGTTACGACCCAATCGCGCCCGTCGGCCTAATCGTTCGGAGTTTTCGTGGTTTTCTTCGAACCGTGGATTTCCACGCGTAAATACGGGTTAGGTTCCCTTAGAAAGACCCCTATGGAGGACACCACCCCCCCCACTGGCACAATTATTTTTCAAAAAACTAAATATACTTTTTCACAAAAAATAGTTAAGTCTAACCATTTTACGTTGGAAAATGTGTCCCGTATGCGGGGCAAGTTTTCCAGCCTACGAAAAATGGTCAGGGGCAAGTTTTCCAACTATACTTTAAATGGTAAAACATCGGTAATACATCTTGCTTGTTAATTAATAAGTATTTTTTATTGTGAACTAAATGCTCAGTAACATAACAGTAACATAAAAAACAGTTTTAATCCATTTTACATTTCAAGACGAAGGTCCAAACAGCTCCCTGGCAGGAATTGGATTTTTTTTTCTCGCCCCTTTTATCTGATTCCTTTTGCAGTTTTCTGTTTTTTAGATGAAACTTTTTTTCCACTTTCAGTTTATTTTTGACAGGAGAATCAGTAAGTACAATACTTCCTATTTTTTTTCCACGCCGTGTTTGCCTGCTTAGGGCAGCCTTCGCAAAAGTCCTAACTTCTTCTGGTGTAGGCAAAGCTTGTTTGGATGTAGAGGGAACGCTTTTTTCATAAGCAATAGGGAAATTTTGAGTAGAACTTAAGGAACAGCTTCTTTGGAAATGCTAGCCTGCGTTGGTGTAGAATGATTAGATGCTTTCGGTGTTGTTTTGTTTCTGCGGGGGGGGGGGGGGGATATTATTGAGGAAAGTTTCAAATCTTTTCAGGATTGTTGGTGCTTTTAGGATTTGGTGCGGCAGGAGCTGGCCTGTCAGAAAAGTAGGATGGCATAAAAGCAGAGTTTGTAAATATTTCAGGATTCAGTATGAAAATTCTCTAACGTTTAAAACCCGCCATAATATTAACTGTGGATTAACGCCAGTGGAGCAGCTCGAAGCACGGTTAATTTGCTTTTTGAGGGGTTCATACTCACTGCGATCTCAGTGTGCTAGCTTATCTATATTATAAAGGACAAACATATCTGTGCGTAACGCATACGTCATTTTGCGAATGGCAACATTTGAAATTTGAAATAAAATTTCGGTTGTGCAATTTTCTCTACTGCAAATTTTTAAACTTCTAAACATCGCACATTTTAAATTTTTACACTGTCGTATGAGGAAAAAAATGTTTTTTTAAATGCAATTTCTTTGAAAGCTGTATCGCAATTTATTTTTGAGATATTAATTTTTTTTTAGTTTTTAATACAATTTTTCTAATTGTGGCAACAAAAGTAGACCATTTCTATTGAAAGTAAAGGGGAAATAGTCAAAAATAGGAGGTTACTGTATCTAAAATGTTGCCATTTTCTCATAAAACCTGAAAAAAAAGTTGAAATTAAAATACGGGCAATGTCAAGAATATTGTCTGTTATTCCGCGATAATGACATCATATGCATACTTTTCTATATACGAAGTTTAAGGCTGGATTGTAAAAGTGGATTGCTTTAGCGGATGCAAATGACGTCATTTTATAATAAAGCGTGTATCTTAATTCTTAAAACTGAATTATGGTTTGTAGGAGTGCGATATTTTCACTGCCCGGCTGCTTTGAAATTCTTCACAGGTGAAAATGCTTCACTTTTGAAAATTATGTAATCGAAATCACACACTGATAAAACGCAATGTTTTACAAAAATTTAGATGTCTTTATAAAAGAGAGGTGACATGCAAATCATAGCGATTTATATTACAGAAATTGATGATTTTCGCCTGGAGGGATTTGCTTCTCCAAGTTAGACAAGAAAACAAATTATTCGAGGTTTAAAATAATATCATGTTCCCCAAGTTTTTGTATAAAATTATTTTTTTTCCAAAAAAAAAAAAAAAAATTATTGCTATCCTTTAAATATGTAACTGTAATTTTATCAAAATAACATAATTTGCTTAATTTAATTTTTCACAATTTTATATAATCTATATATTTAAAACACAAATGTTTTTTTTTAATTATCTGCCCTGCCAATTTTACTAATATATATATATATATATATACATATATTTTTTAACTGAAAGCTGTTCATTTGTAGATGTAATCGCACTATCTATTTTTTTTTCAATATTTCCGTTTCTCTGTTTTAATTTTAAAAGCATTTTATGAAATTTCTTCAGAATGGTGAAAATTAGATAGCTTTCATTATTGCAGACAAGAGAGAAATAATGAAGTTTATATATCTTTATTCATGCCATTTTCTGATAAAAATTGTTGTATAGGGTTTAGTATATAGGGTCATTTTTCCTCATAAATTTTCTATATGATTTTTCCTTCTGCTTGTGTACTGATACTAAGTTTCAGACACTAGGCGAAATGGTTATTAAAGTGAAAATGAAGTCATATTTAAAAGAAAACGGTCATTTTCTTAGATAAAACTAAACTTTTTAACACAAATGCGTCTGAAAAACATAAATTACGGAAATTTTTACTCTCCAGAATTGAGATTAGAATCTCAAGTAAAGATTGCATCTGTTCACATAAAAGATGTTGCTGACAATCGTGACTTCAAGTTTTGAGTTAAAATGATTTTTAAATGATAAAAATACAATTTTTTTCAAATGATGAATATGGATATGAGACGTGCGTATGCAAATTTTTAAAAGGTGAAAATTGCTGCTTTTCTTTCCAGAATACCAAGCATAAGAGCCTCTATTGATAACAACATCCTAATAACTGATCTTTATTATATTTTACTGATTGAGTATCTATATTATAAAGAACAAACGTATATGTGCGTAATGCTGACGTCATTTTGCGAATGGCAATACTTCACGATCAAATATCGGTCTAGAAATTTTCGCTACTTCAATTTTTTAATCTTCTGACCATCGTACATTTTCAATTTTCATCGCATTGAGAGAAAATATACTTTCAAATGCAATTTGCTTAAAAACTGTATCTTAATTGATTGATGTATTATGTTTTTAAAAATAAGTTTATCTTATCACGTGCCGGTTTCAAGACATAATAATAATAAACACATTGTGCATAAAGCAACAAACATTGTTCAGCATTTGTCTCTGACTATTTTTGCATAACAAAATTATTACTTCCGCTATAAACAAATAAAAGAATAATATTAAAAAAAGACCAATCTAACATATTTGTGAAAGGCAAATTAACGAAATTAATACTTCTTTTATAAACAAATAAAAGAATAATATTAAAGAAACACAAATCTAACATATTTGCATTTGTACAATTTAAATTTTTAGATCACTAAATAGGAATTTTTTTTTCTTTAAAAAGAAACTTTTTTGTAAAGTTCATCTCAGTTTACTGATTGTCTATGGTTTTAAAAACAATTTTAAAGCATGAAATATTTTTTAATTTATCTATATCGCGCGAAGCTCGATTACGATCGATTTAGCCGTTTGTCCTTAAAAGAAAATAAAGACTTCATCATTTTCTTACGGCTAATATCCGTTAAAAAAAAGACCTTCCCTATGAATAAATAAATAAAATAATATAAATAAAACACAGATTTAACAGACAGCTCTGAAATTATCAGAATATAAAAGGATGCCATAAGTAGCAAAATCTTGGTCAAATAACTCTTAGCTTGCGGCTAATAAGAAGATATCGCTTTTGATAAATTAAAAAAAAATTATTTGATTGTATAAGTCGTATTTTTCATATGAAAAATGCTTTTTTAATGTAAGTGAGCAATCTAAAAAATTATTACATATAAAAAATTATTAGTTTTCAATTTAAAATAAATGTTTTTACCTATATTCTGTAACCCGGGAAGCCCGGGTACGATCCTCTAGTGACTATAAAGGCATAATTAACATAAAATGGATTCATTAAATGAACCCATTTTAGAAAAAAATGACATTTTATTATATTTTTGAATTTACCTTGTTTTTTGTATTGATAGTTTTACTTAAATGACTAAATGATCAAACGGGTTCGTAGTATATATGGTTATTTGGCCGATTTTTTGATACAATAAAACTTGGTGATTTAGGAGGGGGGGGGGGAGTTCAAAAGAGAAACATGTTGAAAAACATGCCCCGTATGTTGTTGGAAAACCTGCCCCGTCGCCATATTTGAACTTTTACACTACCTGTACGAATACCGGTGTAAGTTATTTGCAAAACAAACGCATAGTTACTTGAAGAAAGAAACCCTTTTTTAGTGTATGCAATGTCAAAACAGTAAGTTTAACGCTAATACGTTTTTTTTACGTTTTAATAAAGACCTAAAATTTTACTCACCGTTGAAAAAATGAAAAAAACAGCTCTCCAGACGAAGTGACAGCAGCTGTTAAGCTATAACTTTTGTAGATGTTGTGTAAGATGTTTACTCGCTAGCGTCACCTAGCGGCTCATTTAAAAACTAAAGCGAGTTGGAAAACTTGCCCCTATGGAAAATGTGCCCCGGTCTCCCCTATTATAAAAAAATTTAAAAACACCAATTCAAGGTATTTATGTTTGGGATTTGTACTGTTTTAATTAAACAATAAAATTACCACATTAGGATTATAATATCGGGAGATATTAATAAAAATATGAAAATTTATTTTAACATTAGAATCTCCAAATTTTGAATGTTTATAACTAAAATAAATATCATCAAAATGATTTGAAATTTCCTTTCTATGCATAGTGTGAATCCAAGATTAAAAATATGGTGTCAGAATTGGGTGTTGACATGAAAAAAAAAAACAAAGTTTGGTCTGGTTTTGATTTGTAGATGCTCCCCTAAGCAAATTTTATATACATCATTTAAAAATAAACTTTATTTCCAATCGTTTGCTACCTGTAAATTTTTTCTAGTATAATTAGTTGCAGAGTTAGTTGAGTGTGTTTACATTTTTTCGCACGATCGTACCTTGTAGAATGTCAAGGCGGTTTCCAGCGGTTTCCTTCTTTCCATGTTGGTCGAAGTTTCCTATTATAAATGCTTTAATATCACAAATTGGTGTTACAAAGGTATTATCCTTGATTAAACCATGAAGGAAGAAATCAAGAGGAAGATATCAGAAAATGGCAAAAAAAAAAAAAAAAGATTCATGTATCGAAATTATCGTTACATAAAGTATCGAAAGTATTGTAATACCGACCAAAAATTACAATTCTTGACATCGTGGAGACTCTCGGACTATTTTGATAAATGCTTTTTTACATGCGATATATCGATACTTTTTAGAGATTAAGACGAGTGTAAACCACCTTAAACTTACATTTCTAAATAAAAATAACTAATAATTTTTAAATAAAAAATAACCTCTTTCCTTTCTTTTAATTTGGCTAAAGATTTTAAGTAATAGGAAATATCCTCACCATTTTAATATATATATATATATATATATATATATATATATATATCATTAGTGAAATGAGAGTGAAAGGAACCTACCTCACCCCCCATTGAATCAAATTATGTTTCTGCTAGCCAAACCCTCACGATATTTTAGCGCCTTTATCTATATATATTTGTTCTCGAATCTTGTCTGATAGGTCATTGTCGTGTTCTTTGCAAACGTTTAATGTGAAAGTTTTGTTTGTACAATATAAATTTGTATTACATATCAACAAGTAAGTTTCTAAAAAAAAATGTCTTCTAAAAATCGATGAATAAAGAAATTGGCTTAATAAAGTAATATTAGGCCTTGATAAAGTGTTTTGCAGATAATGCATAAATTACTGTTTTTAACTTTTAATCCTGGTGTTCTTTAAAAAGCTAATTATATTACTGTACAACTAAATGTCTTTAGGGATTAAATTAAAGTTCGTATTTTTTCAGCAATCTGTAATTATTTGAATATTTCAGTAAATTAATTATTAAATTATTTCAATAATAATGTCTTGCACATCATTCTATTACAAATATATAACATGCAGGATCATTGTTAGTTAACGATTTCTTCGAATTTCCAAAAAAGTTTGAACAGTTTTTTGAGATAATTCCATTTTTTACTGAAATTTGCAATTTAATGAAATAATGAAAGAGTAGAGTGTAGCCATGGTTAAACTGAAGAAGTTAGAAAGGCTAAATTATTATGGTTATTCCAAAAATGTTTGTGTATTTAAACGATGTAGAGTATGTAGAAACGAGCTATGTAGTGCAAAATTCTGTTTAATATTTTACCGTTAGGGGGCATATAATTGTTAGAGAATATTTTTTTTAAATGTTAACAAAAATTCAAATGTTAACAAAATCTCATTTTAAATCAATATTATATGTTTTTAAAGATTTTTTTATGATAAAGTACGAACATAATCAATATATAACCAACGAAATGTTGCCAATACAAAACAGCATAAAACACCGTCGCATTAATATTTCAGGTCATGCCTCATTCTGACAGCTTTGAGTTCCACCACAGAACTACATTTCTTTTTATAGAGAAAGTTTTTAAAGCGAGAAATCATACAAATTCAAATCGGGGGACCAGGAAAGCATTTTTTGAGTTTCATCTTATAATACGATCCTCATAAAATGTTTTAGGGAGAAGTTTTTGTACTGTCGCAGCAAGATTTTGAAGAGTTGATTCTTGCATGAAAACTTTTGCATTTTAACATGTTCTAACTTCCCGAGTAGTCATTATATAGTTTTGTAAAATTTTTTTTCAGTGGTAAGAACTAGTCCTTTAAAAATAAAACTTTCCAGGGAATGTGGTCCTATAATAAACTCTACTCAGATTTCGCACCGGGCTGATAGATAAGAAAGGAATGCAGAGGGGGGAGGGGAGGAGTCATATAAAGAAGAGAAATTAGATGAGTTCCGTATACTACAATTCTATGAATTGATTACAACGCTAAAAAGAGATTATCTACATATGACCTCAAAATCTTACTATTCAAGATTCGTCATGACCAGTTCGTGGTCAATCACTGGTTTTGCTATATGACAAAATCACACAAGCTCTCCTATATTTAGAGCTCATGTAATATGATTTGCTATTAGTTCAGGAATTCCTTAATTGAAAAATTGACATTTTCTTTTGAGTTTTTTGGTGTTTCTGTAGAAATAAACTACATTAACTTTTAAGGAATTAATATATGATAAATTGCGAAATAAATCAAAACTATCGCGATAATGTGATTCTATCAAAACAGCCTGTTATAGCTAAATATATGTATATTGAAAAAAAATGTTCTACAAGCTTTAATTTTTAATTAAATTAGTTAGGTTTCGTTAATCTACTTAGAAAGTAAGGAATCTTTGTTTAAAATACATCCTGCTCATTTCCCATCAAGTGAAAATATTTGTGTCTCAAAATAGCAATCACAATCGAAATACAAAATAAATTAATTTACTATAAAAATACATATGAGAAAAGACAGAGCAGATAATTTATACAAAAGTTTTGTATTTTTAAAATTTCCAAAAAGCAGTATTATTTTTTCTCTTTCACTTCTTTTATCTTCAACATGAATTTCATGTTAAAACATTAAAATAGGACAAAAGAATATGTTGTCAAAGAGACATTTGTTTAAAGACAAATATTTACATATCACTGTTGTATAAAGAAGTGAATACAAAAAAAAAAAAAATATTTACTAAAAGTAAATGTATTTTGATTTAATTCTTAAGCAAGTTGCGATTTTAATAATGAAATTTTAGAATATTTAATGTAAGTGACAAATATAATTAATGCTTGCTGTAAAATATTCTTCGAATAAACGTGTAATATAAATATCTAATAAACTTCACAGCATTAATTATTCAAATTATAATTAGCAATGGCGTGCACGCATATGCATATAAATCTAAAGGATTTCTAAGAAATAAAAAAGTTATTCATAGAAATATAATATGTATGATAATTCAAATTTGTTCTGTTTTCGCGTCGTCAAAGAAGAGTGTTATTTTCCCCAGTAATTAGCTAGAGCATGAAATGTATAATTTATGAAGAGTGTACTGAGATCTGACTGAAATTTTAAGTATGCATTTAGTCCCTTTCATAATATTTGTAAACCATCAATAATTTGTCACGTAAATAAGCGTGTTATATACAAAGGACGATCATAATTAATAAATGTCACAGTAAAGCGCGTAAAAACATTTAATAAAAGAAAATTTAGTTTTGCCAATGCAAAATGTCATTTCTAACTACCTCGATGAATATTTATTTTTATTGTTTTGCATGTTTATTTATTTATATATGGAAAACTTAGGATGTTTGACCGTTTTCGCGCACTACATTTATTCTATTTTATTTATTTTTTTGTTACCAAGCACAAAATTTGAATAGTACAAGCTTTTTCTATTCGTTAATATTGATTTTCAACCATTTAGACTGATAACAATACTGAAACATCATCTGTCAAGCATAGAATATGAAAATATCTCATCCCATTGACAGATTTGGGGATCGTTTTCGAGCGACTGTGAAATATTAACTTTTACGGAAGGACCGCTATTAACCCAACAAATCTACAACTGACAATTTACAGCTGTCCATCATAGACCTATACGTTTTTACTGTAGTAATTACATGAAAGGAACAAGAAACACTTTACATGAAACGACCAGTTTAAAAATTTTGATGTCATAAAAGTTAAGAATACATATACACTGTTCAAAGTTTCCGCTTAACGTTGAACCAATATATGGACTAAAAGAATAAGAAATACCAAAATATGGTACTTCTTAAATTTCAAAAGTTCCATTTCATGGTGTAACCTTGGAAGTTACGCTGGATTGAACCACATTTTGGTAATAAGTTGAACCAAATTTTTCGAACTGAAATCAGAATTTCGAACTGAATATTTATCAGACAATCCGAACAGTACATCTTTGTCTATGACGCCATTATAAGATAGGTGGAACGATTGCATTTCACCGCCATTTAAAGTTTAAACGAAAGGGATATTGAAAGGAATATTTATGAAATGCGAAAGTAAGTCTTATTTAAATTTAATGTTTCATTCATGTACTTAGATATTGTATCTTATGAATAAGTGTTAAATAGTATTCATGTTTTATAGAGAAAGATTGATTTAATTTCCCGAATTTCACAAGCGATTGTGTGTTACCTTTGTTCTTTATGTAACAGTTTGAAATATAATTGTTTTAACAATTAACACACAGTTCTTAGTAAAAATTAATCACGACTTCATTCATTTTGTCTTTTTAAATAAAGAAAATTTCTGTAATTATTTCATTCTTCCTATTCAATAGTGAGATGTGAAGTATTTTAATTTGTTGCAGCTCGAAAGCAAAAACAAAACGTGCTGTACTACTATCTTAGTTTTAAAATGCTGACACCGAGATATGTTGATTCATAACTGCATTCGTAGTAGTAGATATAAACATTAATTTGCAGTGATATGAAATTCTGTTTATTTGTACTGGAATTTGTGTGTTCTTTACCGTTTCCCAATTATAAAGAATAACAGTCAATGAATTAGTATTTATAATTATTAATATTTTGGAGTGAAACATGATATTCAATGATTAAGATAATAAGAAAAAGTTTCATATTTAAAAATAGATTTACACTGGGAATATTTCCTTATACATATTACGGTTTTTCAGTTAAAAAGTGAAAAGGAAACATGGTATTTAAGCATTTAAATAAAATGTTGTTTATACCCATATAAAGTTTATGCATAAAACTGCTTTAGTATATTTTAAGTTTATATTTACATTTTATTTATATAATGTAGGATTGAATATTTATTAAAGATATTAATAATTACTTTTTACATTTAAAATGTTTTTCAAACAATGTAAATATGGAATCATTTCTTTTCTTTTTAAATTTCCTTCTTTTTTTCTATTTCTGAGATAAATCTTTTTTTTATATAAAATATATAAAAAATTTTTAGCTTATATTTATAAAATACAATGTGTACGGGAATAAAATATTAACATTAAATATGGCTTATGTCGTTCCATAAGTATTAATAAGAACTATTAAGGAATAAGTTTAAAAGAAAATTATGCACATATTCCGTAGAATTTAAAAATTTAGACTCCATATTGATGTTCACATTTAATAAAACAATTACCAATCTCCATACATATAAAAAAAAAATACACATATTTAATAAAAGCGTAATAAAAGCGTAAATATTTAATATTTACAACATAACATCCTTAATATTTAGATCATGCTTAGAACTTATTTTTGTTTAAAGATTGCTTGCATGCGTCATACAAAATCAGTTTTATAGGTTTATTTAGCAAATTGTAATGCATTTCATTTACCTCAATTTGATAAGTTTATATATATATATATAATCCCCCATAACATAATCGTATCCTATCTTATGTATTTTAATATGTAAATTACATTGTAAGATATTTAAAATATTAATGGTGTTATTGTATAATTAAACTATTTCAAAATTTGCTAAATAAACCTAGGTTTCTGATCTTGAAAATTATTTTCCAACAAAAATTAATTGGAGAGACTGTAAATATTTCACCTTATATTATATTAAAACAGAATATGTTTCTAAAAAAAGCAAAATATTTTATTTATGAAAGGGGAGGGGTGGGAGGGGGAAATCATTGTTTCATCAACATTTCACCAATTTATTGTTCAACATTTCGCCAATTTGCGTTTAAACGTTTCACCAATTTATGTTTCAAGGTTTTCACCAATTATGGTTCAATGTTTTACCAACTTATGGTTCATCCTTAGAACCGAATGTTGGAACAATGATTCACCATCTTATGGTGGCAGCTACTGCAGCACCGAAAATTGGTTCAACGTTGTACCAAATTTTTAACAGTGTATATCATGAAAAGTGGATAGAGCAAAGTTAGAAATATACTTTTATGTTAAACGGGCAAAGATATCCGCAACATCAGCGTTTATCTTTCGCGTGTGTAAATTAGACATGAAGTATGTTAGCGGATAATGATATTATCTACACTGCTGGCCATTAAAATTGCAACACCATGAAATATTGAAAATACAAAAAAGATATTTATTGTACGTAAATAGTATGGCATGAAAACAAAATGACTGAGTTTGTAAACAGTTTGGGGATTTGGAGAGGTGCGAAATTGGTAGAAACAGCTGTTCCCGCTGACAGCTAAAACGGCTCTTTACTGGTTATGCATGGAGTCGAACTGGGATTGGAGGACAGAAACGGGTAACTCATTCCATGCTGCTTCAAGTGTATGCCTCACTTCACCAACCGTATTAGCTGGAAAAGGGTGGCGGGCCAATCTCTAAGCAAATCATGACTAAATGTTTTAATTGGGTGACAGATCTGGAGACCGTGCAGGCCAGGAGAGCAATCGAATACCCTGTGTATGGAGGAAGGTCAAAACACGACGTGCAGGAAGTGGTCTTGCGTTATCTTACTAGATGATGGCGTTTGGCAGGCCTCGAAGACTGGGCACAAACACTGGACATAAGATGTCAAAAATGTACTGATATACGTTCAAATTACCGTAGATCCGAACTAGAAATGTGCATGTTGTGTACTCAATGGCTGCCCAAACCATCACACTAGGTGTAGGGACCCTAGGCCGATATTGAATGCAAGCAGACGACAGGCGTTGGCCTCAGAGACACGTATACGGCCATCAGAATACTGCAAGCAGAAACGGGACTCGAATGAAAAGACGACATTGTGCCAATCCTGTATCATCCTGTATCCAACTCATTCTTCTTTGTCGTTCGGCGCAGCAGAGTCATCGACTCTCTCTATGCTGCATTTTTAAGGGAAGCCGCAGTACTGGTCGCCGTGCCGGAAGTCCACATTGCTGCAAACGTCGTCGCGCCGCACGAGCAGATACTGGGCGCGCTACAAACATGCCCATTTCCTGACTAAAGGCCCGTGATGTGGTTGTACGGTTTAGCAGGGACGACCACACAATATGTCTGTCTTCTCGGGCGTTAGTCATGGGAGGGCGTCGAGGTTCTGCATGCCATTCAGTATGACCCTCAGCAAAAGCAATCCATTGATTCCATATTTGCATGGCAGTGGTTGTATTTCGACCAGTGCAACGGGCGATATCACGTAATGATAATCCACACCCTCGACAGGCAACGATCCTGCCTCTATGGGATTCCGACACTAGGTGGTAAGCACTTCTTCTTTTTATTCGTCACGATATTTCTGAGCAAACGCCGACCTTGCAAAGCGCTTTCTGAATGAGAAATCCACTACGCAACTTTTCTTTTATGCAGTGCTTCATATGTCGTTTCTCCCGCCTGCGTCGTCTAAATGCGCTGAAAAACTAATCATTTGCATATTCCAACCTCGTCTTCCTTTCATTTGATTTTGACGTTCGTCAGATCATTCCTTCTTGGTGTTGCAATTTTAAGGGCCAGCAGTGTATATGTTTAAAAAGACAATGCTGTTTATTCAGTCGTCTGGCCAGAACATTCTAGTGAACCGATTTTGATATTTAATTTTTTTTTTTTTTTATAAAAGCACTTGTTTTGCAGATGTGACCGCAATCGCTATTTTTAAAAATAATCCCATTTTTAGACTTTAAATTTATTTTAATTTTAGTTTTAAAAGTTCTTAATGAAAAATTTCACATTGGTGCAATCGGGTTACTTCCATTATTAAAGAGAGAAGAGAAAGAAATGAAATTACCATATAATATTTTTATTGATATTATCAAATTTATTATTAGCGAAATTATTAGAAGAAATTATCATTAGCAGTAGCAGCAATGTTTATCATGAGTTGGAATTACCCCCTACTCATGAGGCCCTAACCAAGAGGATTTTAACGGATTTAATGTGCATAACCTAGTGAATTTTACTACATTATTAAACTATGACTTTATTTAATTAGTCCTTTAAAATGATTGTTTATTTATTTTTACCCGACTGAAAAGAAGGTTTATTTGTTTCACGCGTATCTGGGTAAGTGGATTTCTTTATACCCTCGAAACATCCCAACGGCTGGATGGATTTTAATAAATGAGGTATCTATCGATTCGTCTTAATTGTCCGATGGCTATAGGCTAGGTTTTGTTTTTATATATTCAAAATGGCGGCCGTAAAATACAAAATGGCGATAGAGATGAAAAAAATTTACGCACCCTATTGAGTGGCATATCATTGGATAGGTCTTACAAAATGAAGACGATGTTTTATTGACTATTTTACATTCAGAAGCTCCGTTTAAATATTACACGACCTGGAAGTTGTGTAGGTAGAATCTCTACCTTTACTGCAACTCTAACCATCACACATATCTATAGGCCTCATCAAAACAGTGTTTATCGATAGGAACTAATATTAAACACAACTTAAAAGTCATCAATGCAAGTAAATAAAAAAAAATATAGGTATGTAATATAAAAAAAAATAGTTTCACATTGATGAGAAATAATTTATTAGTTCACTTTTTACGCAGTCGGGTTTTTTGATTTTTTAAATTTAATTTTTATTTAAAGCAGTAATTCTTTCAAAATGCAGTTCAAAACTAAAACATATCGTTTAATGCTTATTTTGTAATAAAATACGCCCTTTATTCATCTTCAAAATTAAAATCCTTTTAATAATATTTACGACAATAATATATTATCTAATTCATTTAATGTTATTTGGCGTTACTCTGCGTTCATTTAGATATATAAACTACTTACGAGGATCATCAAGAAAATAAGTTTCACGCCGCCCACAAAAAGAAACAAAACATAAATACCAGGAAAGATTGACCGCAAAAGATACAACAATGTTTCAGCTACTTCTCAACATTAAAAAGAACGGAATTGTAAAACTTTTCATAGCTTGCGATAATTTTTGTCGTCCATTGTCATAGAATTTTGCCGCCTGGGAATGAAACAAGGTTGTCACAGGTGTCAACCAACCAACGTCTCACAACCCGTAATGATCCTGTTGAGGTACTCGTTGACCTCATCGTGGTATTGCTGTAGAAAAAACAATGCTGCTCCTATGCGTTTGTTTTTGTTTTTGGGTGTAATATTCTTCGGCACCCACCTGGCGTACATTTTCCGAAACAACAGGTGTTTTGTGATGATTTTATGCATCACCGACCTTTCTGCGTTTTTTACGGGGATACCACGATGAGGACAGGGTTGTTCCGAGTTATTAGACGTGGGTTGACAACTATGACATGCTGGTTCCATTCCCAGGCGGAAGACGTCTATAACACTGGACTACAAAAACGTATCCCACGTTTTGATGTTACAATTCCGGTGGTTCTTATATTGACAAGTAGCTGAAACAGCGCCGTATATTTTGTATTAAATCTTTCCAATAAATTATGTTTTGTTTCTTTTTACGGGCCGTGGGATACTTATTTTCTGGATGTATATTTTCCCTCGTATACCTGGTCATAAAAGAAATGCATAAAAATATAAAGTTTTGTGCTCTGATTTACATTTAATCCGCAATTAAAATTTATTAAAAAATATATTCATTTTTTCCTTTTAATAACTGTTATGTTTACTTCAAATGTGTTTCCAGGTATACATTTATTTGAGAAATATTTCACTTTCTTGAATGTTAAATTTCCCTAATGAAAACTGTTCTCAGCAACATTCAATTGATCAAAATACGGAAAAATAAACTAATCGATAGACTAAAAACGAATTTTTCCTACACGTCATCGGTCCCCATAAGTATATAGCTTTTTCCAGACGAAAGCAAATTTTAAGTATGTTAAGGCTTTATATTTATTATTCATCAGGCAAACAAAGAATTTTTGTGAAAGAACTTTCATAATAATATAATTAAAATATCTCTTTGTTGAGAATCTTCTGTTAATATTTGTTTTTGCGCAAAAGTTAATGAAAATAATTTGCACGGTTTAATAATTTATTATTTATGAAGTTGTTGTGTAATCATATCTAATAATTATAATTTACTTGCATGTCATATTAGAAATATTGGAATTGTGCATTATCTATATTATAAAGGACAAACATATCTGTGCGTAACGCATACGTCATTTTGCGAATGGCAACATTTTGAAATTTGAAATAAAATTTTTGTTTTGGAATTTTGTCTACTGCAAATTTTTAAACATCTAAACATCGCACATTTTAAATTTTTACACCGTCGTATAAGGAAAAAAATGCTATTTTAAATGCAATTTGTTTGAAAGCTGTATCTCAATTTATTTTTGAGATATTAATTTTTTTGTAATTTTTAATACATTTTTCTTATTGTGGCAACAAAAATACCCCATTTCTATTGAAAGTCATTGAAAGAAAACGGAAAATAGTCGAAAATAGGAGATAATGTATCTTTTGTTGCCATTTTCTCATAAAACCTGAAAATAAAGTTGAAATTAAAATATGGGCTATGTCAAGAATATTGTCTGTTATTCCGTGATAATGACGTCATATGCATACTTTTCTATAGCCAAAATTTAAGACCGGATTGTAAAAGTGGATTGCTTTAGTTAATGCAAATGACGTCATTTTATAAAAAAGCCTGTATTTTAATACTTAAACCTGAATTATGTTTTGTAGAAGTGCGTCATTTTCATAGCGCAGCTGCTTTGAAATTTTTCACAGGTGAAAATGCTTCACTTTTGAAAATAATGTAATCGAAATCACACACTGATAAAACACAATGTTTTACAAAAATTTAGAGTGTCTTTATAAAAGAGAGGTGACATGCAAATAACAGCGATTTATATTACAGAAATTGATGATTCTCGCCTGGATGGATTAGCTTCGCCGAGTTAGAAAAGCAAACAAATAATTCGTGGTTTAAAATAATATCATGTTCCTGAAGTTTTTGTCCAAAATTTTCTCGAATAATAAAATTTTAATGCTATTCTTTAGGACATTCTACTATAATTTTATCAAAATAACATAATTTGCTTAATTTAATTTTTCCTATTTTTATATAATCCATATATTTAAAACAAATGTGTTTTTAGTCATCTGCCCTGATCTTTCTGTTGAATCAATTTTACTAATATATATATATATTTTTTAACTGAAAGCTTTGCATTTGTAGATGTGATCGCACTATCTGTTTTTTTTAAATATCCCCACTTTTATATTTTAATTTTAAAATCATTTTATGATTTTTTTTCAAAATGTTGAAAATTATGTAGCTTTCATTATTGCAGACAAGATAGATATAATGAGGTATTTTTATATTTATTTATGCTATTTTCTGATAAAAATTCAAAATTGTTGATAAAAAAAGTTGCATAGGGTTTAGTGTCGCAAAAACCCATTAGGAGCAGAATATTATGTTAGTGGCAGAATAACGGAAAATGACATACTGCTTTTGAAAGCACGCATTTTTCCTCATAAATTTTCTATATTGTTTTTCCTTCCGCATGTGTACTGATACTAAGTTTCAGACACTAGGCGAAATGCTTATTTAAGTGAAAATGAAGTCATATTTAAAAGAAAATGATCATTTTCTTAGATAAAACTAAACATTTTAAAACAAATGCGTCTGATAAACATAAATTACGGAAATTTTTACTCTCCGGAATTGAGATTAGAATCTCAAGTAAAGAGTGCGTCTGTTCACATAAAAGATGTTGCTGAAAATCGTGACTTCAAATTGTGAGTTAAAATTATTTTTAAATGATGAAACAAAATACATTTTTTTTAAAAATGATGAATATGGATATGAGAAGTGCGTATGCAAATGTTGAGAAGGTGAAAATTGCTGTTATTTATTCCGGAATAGCAAGCATATAAGAGCCTCAATTGATAACCAAATCCTAATAACTGATCTTTATTATATTTCACTGATTAAGTATCTATATTATAAAGAACAAACATATCTGTGCGTAACGCTGACGTCATTTTGCGAACGGCAACACTTCACGATCAAATTTTGGTCTTGAAATTTTCGCTATTACAATTTTTTAATCTTCAGACCATCGTACGTTTTCAATTTCCGTCGCATAGGAAAAAAAATATTTTCAAATGCAATTTGTTTAAAACTGTATCTTAATTGACTGATGTATTATATTTTCTAAAACAATTTTTAAGCATGATTTTTTAAAAGTTTATCTTATCACGTGCCGGTTTCAATACATAATAATAATAAACATTTTGCACATAAAGCAACAAACATTTTTCAGCATTTGTTTCTGACTTTTTGCATAACGAAATTAATACTTCCTTTATAAACAAATAAAAGAATAATATTAAAAAACCCCACCAATCTAACATATTTGTGAAAGACAAATTAACAAAATTAATACTTCTTTTGTAAACAAATAAAGAATAATATTGAAAAACCACAAGTCTAACATATTTGTAATCGTACAATTTAAATTTTAGATCACCAAATAGGATTTTTTTTTTCAAATGGAATTTGTTTGCAAAGTTCATCTCACAAGGAGAGGACCAACCTTGTTAATCACAGATTTTGATTACTTTGATATATGTTGTAGGGTAGAGACCCCTTACTGTCAGATTCAACGGATTTTATCCAACGCTCATTAATTCTTGAGAATCCGGGGGGGTCTAATAGTAGTACACAACTTCAATACTTACTTTGCAAGCAAAACGATAAGTTGGTCGTAGCTCAGTTGGTATGGCGTTTGCCGGCTGATCCGAGGGCCCGGATTCAATACCTGTATCCGCTACATTTGTTTTTCTCATTTTTTGTTTTATAAATATACTTGTAAGTATAACTTAATAATCTTATTGTCAATTAAAATTTTTAATATTGTATAACAACTTTAAATATAAAGGAAAGTACCTAGTTAATCTGATGGCATTGATGTCATAGAGTATTCACACAAATTGTATATTATATTCTTATTCCAAAGAATGGTTCACCTCAGAAAAAAAGAGAGAGAAAGAGAGAGAGAGAGACTGAGATCTAAAAAAAAGCAGTTAGCTAAATTAAGGGTGGCGGGATTAGCGCTCCCATAACGCCCCTATACTTAACCATTGATCTTCCAAATCTAACGAGGGAAGCGCCTTATCAGAATGAACCGGTATACCAAAATTGAAGCAAATCGGATAATTATGCATAAAAAACCTATTTATCTAAACGAAGGGGGCAAAATAGCCCCCCGTTCCCGCCCTTTATACTTAACCAATGAACCCCCAATACTAAACAGAGAAGCGCTTTACCACAATGAACCTATATGCAAAATGTGAAGCAAATCGGATATGTCTATCAAGAGTTATCGTGTTACGCACACTCGTGGGAAAAAAAAACAGTTAACACCCCTACTAACTCCTCAACAAATTATCGTAGACGAAAGTTACTGGCACCGAACGATTGGAAAGAATATGTATACTTTTAAATAATGTATATAAAAATTCCTTATGGCGGCATCTGCATAGTAAAACGAATCTAAACTTCATTTTTTCCAATAGCAATACCCAGTTTTAACGAGATATTTCAAATCATCTGTTCAAACTATGCTTAGACACGAAATTTCGAGTTATTTGAATGATAAGTTTTTGAATTTTAAACAATCAAAATTTAGTGCTTCTAATGTTAAAGTACATCTTCATATTTTTATTTATATCTCCTGAAATTATGCTTCTAATGTGCCAATTTTTTGTGTAGCAAATTAATACTAATATACCCAAACATAAATACGTTGAATTTGCAATTTTTATAATTTTATGGTATGAATTATGAATTTTGAAATTAATATTCGAGAAAATTATGATTTGCAACCTACAGTTTTTTGATGCATTTAGTTTTATTAAGTCCTGCTATTTGGAAATCCAAAATATCACATTTTTTTTCCAAGTAGTTTTAAAATTATGTTTTAAAATGGCAAAATGATGGTTTAAGGGGCGTCTATGATAGAAGTGTCTAAATATTTTGAAATTTCTTCTGCTGTCCTGTAATCTAACAGGCTTCATTTACTGCTTAAGGTGCCTTGATCAAGAAGGAGGCTCTCTCGGTTAACAATCGAGTACCGAACTTCAATTTGGATACAGCCCTTAAAATACACTAGTTCTAAAATAATTAATTTCTTGAAACTTATCATACGAATCGCATAAAAAATTGTTTTTAAGCTAATTGAAGGGTGTAGAGTTCATTTATGCTGTTAGAATTGTTTACTGCTATTGAAAAAAACAAAGTTATAGCTAGTTTTAATATGTAGATGGCCCTCTAAGCAAATTTTATATGCATCATTTAAAAATAGACTTTATTTCCAATCGTTCGGTACCAGTAACTTATTTCTACGATAATTTGTTGAGGAATTAGTAGGGGATGTTTACTTTTTTTCCACGACTGTACATACTTTGTACATACATACAGTAGCTGGGGTCAAATTTGCTCTCAGGCATTGATAACCAGTGAGCAAAAAAATAGCCTACACTTACAGGGCATTACGCTTAACTCTAGAATTACGGTGATTCTTGTATACCTAGAACTACCTGGGAGGGTCATAGCTGACCCTTGGCCGTTTGTGATGTTATGCCCTCATAAAATGCATGGTCACGGTGACGTCGTTGTGACGTCACTGTAAGTCACTGTGGTCACGTCACATCTGTGAAAAAAATGCCACCACTCAGTGATGTCACATTGTGACTGAGATGTGAACTTCTTAGAAAACTTTAAAAAATTTAAAAAAATCTTGAAAACATGTTACTTACTGTAAAAATTATTTTTACTTTAAATACTTTAAACAGTCCCGAGTGACAGCGGCATAAGGAATGAAAATATATTAGTGGATAGCAAATAGTAAATTCTTTCACGAAAGGAGGTGGGGCATAATAAATAAAGTGCACGATACAAGCATTAATAAACTAAATTTTCATGCTATATTTTATCAGTTTGATAGATTAAGCGGTCTCACAGACTGCTCACAATAGTTATGCGGCAATTTTTGTCACACCACTTAAGGGTTAAACTGTATTTTAAACAGTCCCGAGTTACAGCGGCATAATGGATGAAAATTTATTAATGGATAGCAAATAGTAAATTCTGTCACGAAAGGTGGGGGAAGAGGGTGGACATAATAATTAAAGTGCACGATACAAGCATTAATAAACTAAATTTTCATGCTATATTTTATCAATTTGATATCTAAGACAGTGAAAGATTTTTCTGAAGAAAGTGACTTTTTTAATGATTTCAATTTTATCCAGCATTGCAATTTAATATAATAATTCTTCACTAATTGTTATTATTACAAAAGTGTTTCGCGGAAACATGGTACGTATTCTACAGAAAATTAATATGAAAAGAATGACAGATTGACGAAGAAAATTATTTTTATCCTCGATATTTTTTTTTTATTTATTAAGAAGATATTTTGTATTTATAACGTGTGAAACAAACTTTGCTTTAAAAATGATGGGGGGGGGGGAGTTATTATCATTAACAAATTTATTTTTACACATTTTAGAAATTTAAACAATGTTTTATCTAATAAACTCTAATTATGAATATTATTATTATTATTTACAAAAACGAAACTTTACAATATATTTTAAACTGAATTGTTTGGAACTGATAAAAGGAAAAGGTAAAATACATTGGAAAATTCTTCAAATAGAAAATTTTAATTTAAAGACACTCTCATAAAATTATTATGCATTTAAGATTCAAATCTGTTGTATACAAAAACAAATAAACGATAAAAAAGCACCTGCTGAAAATCGTCTGCCTGTTTGAATAAACAAGAGAATACAACAAGGAAGTTACTTCACTCCACTGTTTAGAACATCATCACGTCTACAACACTTCTTTTAATATAAGAGAAAGACGTCCGCCATTTTAGGATATTACAAATAAACGGATATTAGTAATGGAGCGTATATGTAAGTCTTATTTAATTTAAATATTTTATTCCTGTTTGGTATATTATGATGCTGAGTTCGGCAGTTTTATGTTATACATATAGAAAGAGACTGATCTGTATTGTTTTCAGAAGGATATTTTCCTATTCGATTCTGTTCTATCTTAATCTAACATCGCTCGAAAAAAAAAAAAAAAACTGACGCAGAGACTGATTCATGCCTACATTCATAGTGGAATGAATGTAAATATTAATTTTCAGTTACTTGAGATTGAAAAGGTGTTGAGACAGTGATGTGGAATTCTTTTCGGCTTCTTAATGTTTTCTGATTACTAACACTTATAGCGTCATTATTATTTTGGAGTTAAATATGATATTACGAAACTGTTTCGGATTAGAAATTAACATTATACTGGGAAAATGTCTTTTTACATATTATAGTAGTGAAACTTTTGAAAGATTTTTTTTCATTGGTAATAATATTTTAAATTATTATTTAAAATCCTAAATCTTCATACGAATGTTTTTAGATTTAACATTTGACAAAATTATAAAATAATAGGAATTCCTTATAACGTGTGGAAAGATTTTTGCGAAATTGTTAAATCTAATAATGCATTTAATTCATCTATTGTAGTTTATTGTTGTTTAATAGTACAATTATAAATACTAATTAGTTAGTGTTTTTGAAATTGGTATATATATATTTTTTTAATTGTATGTAAGTATTTTTTTTGCTGTTTGTGATTTTAATAAAACATTTAATTGTAGACACTCAGTATCAGTTATTAAATTTTCTTCGATTGTAAACTCATTTTCTACGTTTTCGATATATGTAATTATTGGCATTAAAAAATTAAATATGATATTTAAGCATTGAAATAAAGTGTTTTTGATGCCTGTGATAACAAGTTTATAAATTAAACTGCTTTAGCATTTTTTTAAAAGAGTTAGTATTTACTTCCATAATATAGGATTAAATATTTTTTTAAAGCGATTAATAACTACTTTTTACATTAAAATGTTTTTCAAACAATAAAAATAGTTCATATGCAGTCATTTATTTTACTTTTATATTTCCTTTTCAATACTTTTCAACAAAGTTGAAAAGTGTTTATGACTTCGGTTTGTCTGGCCGTCTGTCCGCGCTCTAACTCTCGCAAATATACTCAGATTGCCTTGAAATTTATGGATGTTATTGACGTTTACCATAGCACGGTAGCCTATTTGTAATGAAGTTTGTAGCATGTTTACTTCATCTACAGGGACAGTCAAAAGAATTCTGTTACACCACGGCCTAAGGGAAAGAATCGTTTGATTTTTAATGATTTTACACGTTTTCAAACAGAATAAAATTGACATGAATTTATGAAACGCACTAAAATATGCATTCTGTACACTGTAAAAAAAATTCCGTCAATTTACGGAAAAAGGACTGGCAGCAAAGTTGCCGGAATGTTTACGTTTTTTGTCCAAACTTACACTGCGCTCTCCGTAAATGGCGTGATACAGACGCGACGGAGTTGAAGCACATGCGTGGCGACCAAAAATGCTGCAATCTCATTGGATGATAGATTTTTACAATAATAATTCCGTATTTAAAACTCTGTAAATTTAAAATAGCAACAGATATACGGGAGAGATTCCATTTTTCTAACAAAACGGAAAATTTCTGATCAACATTCACGGAAGACAACGTGTCAATAAACGAAAATTTTTAACAGTGTAGAGTATGCGTTGCAAAGACTAGTTATTGTTCATTTACAGGGCTAAAAAAGACATTCCAATACATTTACATTTTCTACAACACGGGATAACCCACCATTGGCATAGGCTTCCAGATCCCGCGTTGCAAGTTTATTCAAAAAAAAAAAATTACAATATTTAACTTTTGTATTATGTTATACTTTTGTAAATATGTATTTCTTCATGTTGTACATATTGTGGAATACCAAGTATGATTATCTTTTTCCTTTTTTCCCCTAAGAATTTCATTTCTAATAAGCTCTGTAATTTTTCGTTTTTCTGCAAGATATTTAGTGTGTCATCTACCTCTTTTGAGGTTGTTGCTTTTATTATAAAGGAGTTTTTATCTCTTGAGATTTTACAGGAGAGCTTCGGTAGTTTTGCTTCTCCTTTTAGTTCTCTATCCACAATTCCCCTTAATATGCTCATTGACATTTTTGTTTCTTTCATCCTCGTTAATAATATTGCCGATTTAGACATTTGTGGCATTATCCTTGAAATTTGTTGATGGGCTTGATTATGTTGGGGAATTGATTTTTGTGCTATTTTTGAGTAGGAGGTTGAGTTGGCAGTGTCAGCATCATCCTGGGAGATTATTGATGGTGTTTGTTGATTTGAGATTTCATCACTTTTCTGATTTCCTATCAACGTTAATATCTGTTGGATTTTTAATTCCTGCTGTTGAAAGTTTGTTTGTATTTCATGCTTTAGTTCTTCCTCTCTCCCCAGGGAGTGGAGAGTCGTTTCTATATATACTTGCTGCTGTTTAATTTGGTTTTCTTTTTCTTCTATTTTCTCTGTTTGCATTTCTAACGTATACAAGAGCTTTTTTATTTCATCTTGTATAAATTTAATGTTTGATTTTTCCATGGTTATATTCTTTTCTTGCAGTATTGTTTCTACGGTTTCCAATATTCCAAAGTTCTCTTCGATTCTGGATTTAATATAGTTTTGTGCTTTTTCTTTTAGCATTTGCACTTCCTGGTCCTTCATTCTTATGGTATCTTGATTTTCTGTTATTTGCTGATGGAGCTCTCCTTTTATTTTGTTTATTTTTTCTTCCATTTCTCCTTTCAAGGTTTCACTATATTCCCTCAAGTGATTTACTTCTTTTTCTTTCTCCATTATTAAATGTTGTAGTTTCAGTGTCAAATTTTTCTCCTTTTCTAGGGCTTCATTTGCTTCGAATATTTCATTTTCTAAATTTGTTTTTACTTTTTCATACTTAATGTTGTTTTCTTTTAACTCTTGGAGGATGTTTTCTCGATATTTTGCTGCCTCTATCTCGCACTTTCCATCATGTTTTCGTAGTAATCTGTCCATCATTTCTATCTTCTCCTCAATGCTCATGATTTTTTGCATTGCTGTGTCAAAATGTTGTAATTTGTTGCTTTGTATAGGTGTAGGCGGTTTTCTCGATCTCCTTTTAATGACTGACGATGTTTTTATACTTTTTGTTAGATCCTCTACTGAGGAGGAGGGGTAAGATCTTGATAATCTTCCTTTGCGATTTCTGAGGCGTTTTGGGGTTAGTGATTGAATATTAGGCATATTTAATTCATTTTCATTTTCTGAGGACATACTCATTTTTACTGTATAAGCTCAAGCTGAGTACAGAAATAGTGGCCACAGATACTTTTTCTCAGCGTCTGTGCCTATTCTTCTTTTCTTCGAAATGATTATTTAAATAACAATTGTTTACTAGCTTTTAGAAATTTGGAGATAATGCTATCTAATAGTAGATACCAGGCATTGCTAGAGCACATTCCGGTCTAGTTGAAAGAAAGGAAAAATAGTAAAGGGAATAGCTAAAAACAGTGAACTAGATCATCGAAATGACTAAGAAAAAAGATGATTGCCGAAACTGAACTATTAAACTTATGAGAGGGAGAAAAAAAAAAGTTATTGATATTACTTAGAGTGGATGGATATCATGGAAGAGAAAGGAGTGAGACTTATTTTAATGTGGAGAGTGAGTACAGAAGTTTGGAATACATAATAAGTTACGGGGGGATACACTCTTAAAGTTAAAGGGGCAGGATATATTGTGGGCTTGGCTTCCCGAGCTTGGAAGCACTGTTAATGCTTTAATAATATGTACACTTAAATGTGTACACTCAATGAAATTTACATAATTTTTACAATAATATTTACAATAAACCATATGGTGAATAGATCAAAACAATTGCAACTATGCTTTCATGTGAAATGTTATTATAACACTTTGACTGACATTAGTCTTTAAACAATCACTGTGATAAGTTAATGACATTGGGTGGACCTGGTGAGTGGGTTTCTGAGCCAGTGAGAAGAATTTTGAAGGTAGTAATAGCCTATATAAAGAAGTAATAATCTAATCTAAAGCTATAATAGATTCGGGAAATTAAAGTAAAAATAGGACTCACCACTGAAGTCTGTGTTCCTTGCTGCGCTTGAGTAAGCTGTAATCCCCATTGGGGCAGTAAGAAAGTATAAAAATGGGAAATTTAAGGCTTATGGCGCCCTCCATTGTCACTAAAATGAAGTTAACTTAGCAATGACTCAAGAAACGGGAAGCTTAGTCCTAGTCCTTTCCTGCCAGGTAATGCAAGTGATGGAAAAACAACAGAGTCGAAAATTAAGCAGAAAGTGCCCTCTATTGGCATAAAAGTCAGGTAATCATAGAATAGAATGCGGATACGAGAAGCTTAGACCAAGACCTTTCCGTCAAGGTACTACAAGTGCCAATTTGGATAACAATTAAAGAATTAGCCCCTCTTCCCCCCTCTTCCCCCCCTGCTAAGCTAGAGTAAGACTAGATACGCCAATCGAGCGGCGTGCTCAAATAGTCCGAATAGGGAAGATGAGCCTCTAAACACAATAAAAGGGGTGAAAAAAACAATAAAAAAAAATAAAAATAAAATAATAAAGAATAAGTCTAAAAAAACTGAAGCTGCGCTAATACCTTCGGGCCTTCAAAGGGGAAGGAAATTAAGAGTGGGAAGGCAAAACAAGGGATCCTAGAAGGCTAATATATGAAGAAAAAAACCCCAAAAAACCCTGCACATGTGGTGGAAGAGTAATAAGGGGAGAATTGAAGGCTTATGGCGCACCCTATCGGCTGCTAATTGAGTTAAACTTAAAAAAGTTAACTGTTACGAGAAGCTTAGACCAAGACCTTTCCAACAAGGTATTACAAGTGCCTATAAAAATAAATTTAAAGAAAATGCCCCCTCCCCCCCTAACCCCCCCCCCACCGACATAGCTAGAGAAAAACAATGCATGCCAATCGATGCGGCGTGCCCGAAATAGTCCGAGTAGGGAAGACGAGCCTCTAAACACAATATTTAAGGGTGAAAAAACAATTTTAAAATTTAATAAAAAAGCAAAATAAATGTGAATTAAATTTACGACTGCACTGGAGCCCGCAATCCATCAGAGAGTTCCCCTAACGGCACAAAAGTGAATTAAACTTAAAATTGATAACTGTTACGAGAAGCTTAGACCAAGATCTTTCCAACAAGTTATTACAAGTGCCTAAAAAAAAAATAAACAAAAATAAAATAAAGAATACTCCCCCCCCTTCCCCCTCCGACAAAGATAGAGAAAAACAATGTATGCCATTCGATGCGGCGTGCCCAAAATAGTCCGAATAGGGAAGACGAGCCTCTAAAGTCATTAATTAAGGGCAAAAAACAATCTTAAAAATTTAATGATAAACCAGAATAATTAATAAATAAATGACGTGTTGCTCTGAAACCCGCAGACCTTGAAAGGGCTAAGAAACTAAGGGTGGGAAGGTATTTAGATTGAGACTCCGTAAATATAGACTATAAATGCTCAGTTTTACTGTAAAACTGTCTTAATGAGTGGTAACCGCCACTATGAATTTTTTTTTTTTTTTTTAATACTTTAAATGTGACACTTAGTATTCGTGAATATACCCCTATTCGTTAAAATAATTAAGTTGCGTATGCTCCACTCCATCGAATAAAACTCCTTTCAGATATGGGATATAAATCCAGGTATTTGCATCAATCAATCTTGAGATTTCAGAAAATACAAAAGTTTAAGAGCTAATTAAAAATACTTCTAGTCAATTTAAAAAAAGTCCTTCCGGCCAGTGCCGGGAGGAAGAGGTAGCTTTCAAATTCCTTATTTTAAAAATGCCAACTTATATTATTCAAACACAAGAAGCTCAATTTTGTGAAAACCGAATATAGGAGATTCAATACTATTTTTTATCAATACTAAATCATTATGAATGAGAATTTCGTGAAATTGGTCAGCTTTATCCAAGCTGCTTTTATTTAAAGTAACTTATATTTGGCTGAGATGTTGATGTATACTATCCACATGCCTTCTTACATGGAAATAGGCGAATACGTGTGTTATCGCGTGACAAATAAAGATCGTTTCAAAATGTTAGCCATACTAGAAATTCAAAGTGCTATAATCCAACCATTTTTTAAGATATAAACAAAAGAACAAATTTTCAGAAACAAAATCTGCTCCGGAATCTTTGTATCAACGCCAAACACATAAAAAAATCTTTTTCATTTTCCAATTTTTTAATACCTCATTTTAAATTTTAAATTTAATTTTTTTTAAATGGCAACCCTTTTGAAACAAGATGGCGAAAGAAGCTCGCCAACGAACTCGGTCGAGACATTGGTATGTACTATGTACAGACCAAGTAACATCCAAATCGGTTCATAAATACGCTTGTTATCGCGTGACAAAAATCAGGTCGTTTTAAAATGTCAGCCAGAATAGAAATTCAAAATGTTATAACTCAACCATTTTTTTAGATATGGACAAAACAGAAACTGTTCCGGAATCTTTGTATTAACGTCAAGCACATATGAAAAAAATCTTTTTCATTTTCCAATTTTTTGGTATCTCATTTTAAATTTTAATTTTTTAAAATTTTTTTAAATGGCCGCCATTTTGAAACAAGATGGCGGATGAAGCTGGCCAACGAACTCGGTCGAGATATTTGTATGTACTATGTACACACTATGGTACATCCAAATCGATTCATAAATACGCCTGTTATCACGTGACAAATATCAGGACGTTTCAAAATATCAGCCACGCTAGAAATTCAAAATGCTATAACTCAGCCATTTTTTAAGATATAGATGAAACAAAAACTGCTCCCGAATCTTTGTATCAAGGTCAAATAAATAAGAAAAAAATATTTTGTCACTTTTCAATTTTTTGGTACCACATTTCAAATTTAAATTTTTCTTAAAAATTTAAATGGCTGCCATTTTTAAACAAGATGGCGGATGAAGCTGGCCAACGAACTCGGTCCAGACATTGGTATGTACTATGTACAAACGAAGTTACATCCAAATCGGTTCATAAATACGCCTTTTATCGCGTGACAAATTTCAGGACGTTTCAAAATGTCAGCCACGCTAGAAATTCAAAATGCTATAACTCAGCCATTTTTTAAGATATAGACGAAACAAAAACTGCTCCGGAATCTTTGTATAAAGGTCAAATACATAAGAAAAAAATATTTTTTCATTTTCAATTCTTTGGTACCACATTTCAAATTAAAAATTTTTTAAAATTTTTTAAATGGCCGCCATTTTGAAACAAAATGGCGGATGAAGCTGGCCAACGAACTCGGTCGAGACATTGGTATGTACTATGTACATACCGAATTTCATCCAAATTGGTTCACAAATTTGAGAGTTACAGTATGACAAAGGTCAGATATATATATATATATATATATATATGGATATATATATATATATATATATATATATATATATATATATATATATCAACTTTTGAACGGAGGGTGGTTTCGGGGTCTGGGGGTCATGATCGATGAAAATATACCAAAATTTTTTGAAATCGCTTTCCTCCGAACGGCTGCAATAGGTAGCTTTTTGTAATGAAAACTACCTAATACGAGGATGGAGGCGGAGCAAAAAATAGAGCCTTATCTTTCCGAAAAACCACTACACTAAACGATAACTCAATTTAAAGTATTTTATTTGATTTTTTGAAAAAAGGTCACTCCTAATGTTAACCTATGAGGAAATCAAAATGTTGAGATAGCAAAACGACACAATTTCAAAGAATTTTTAAAAATATTAATAGTTAACTTAGAATAACGTAAATGACGGCGGAGCAAACTAGAAGCTCTAGAGTTATCAGAGATGGCATTTGTTAGACAAAAAAAGTTAATCTTGATAACTTTTAAGCTATGATAAAAAGGTAAACAAACGGCCGTTTCCCATGTATTTGTATAGGAAACGCCAACGTGACAGGTGTCAAAACAGCATTTTTTGAAAAATTTATTTAAAATACTTAGGGTGCTCAAAACTATACAAAAGTGGTCACGGAAGAAAGAATACATTTCAAAGTTTAGTGCCGTGGCAATTGTTTGTCAAATATATTTAGATATGACAACTTTACAGACTTAGCAAAAGAGGTGACGCCACCATGGGAAAAAAAATTGCCAAAGTAAAAAAGTGATGCTTAAACAAATGCTCATACAAAATTTAATACTGCAGATAACTTGATGAAATAAGTACTAAATGAAAGACAAAGCTCTAATGAACACAAATCATGCAACAAATAACAGTTAACAATACGTTATATATACACAATAAGTACATGAAAAAGTGGCTTTTTGAAAATGGCGCTATTTTACACTACAACTGCAAAAATTCAAAAATTTGTATCTTGGTTAATAACAGTCGTAGAGACATGTATAATAGGGTGGAACTTAAGTATAGGGTAAAAAAAAAAACTTTTTTATTTTAATGTGTAATAGTGACAACTTTTTTCCTTTTTGGATGTCTAAACTTTTGGCTGAAAAGGTTTTTTTAAATTAAGTTGTTTTCCGGTTCCTCAAGGAGGTCAAAGTTTTGAAATTTCAGTATAAAGTAACTGAAAGTAAACAAAGTAGCTGTTAGCTCATATCTACTTTTATTTAGCAAATAGTATCCAGAAGTCACCACGAGGAGGTGGTTAAATATCGACTTCCACCCTCCTTACCTCCCTTTGTTATGAATTAATTAAATTGGATATTCAGCCTACTGTCTTTTTAGGCAAACTTTGTCATTACATTGTGGGAATTCAACTTTCCCAAGATTAAGCCGTCTTTTGCTTAATATTTAAAGACGGTTGACGCAGCTCGCGGGACAATTTTGACACACGTTTCCACTGTTTGAGTACGACAAGGAAAATCTAAAATTCAGGTGTATCCCCTGTTTGTACTTTTTTTAAGTTCTTCATCCGATCAGACCGTCAAGATAGGATCAATGTTTTTATAGTCTATAATTTCAATATGTTCGCATTTTTTCAAGTCGCTTTCCTACTGGTCCAGAAAATCCTTTTGTACCCGTAGTTTTTCAGCAAGATGTTGAAATAAGTATCTAAGAAAAAAGTTCATTTGCATGTAATAATCAAATTATCCATTATAAAGTTTTTAGGGTATTGCTTCCGATGTTTTAACAACTCCAGATTTGCATCCTGCATTAAAGGCGTTTCTGTTTCACCTAATAACTCTCAAACTTGAAATGTCTGTATTATTATTTTGAAAATACACCAAAATTGCAGTGGCTATATTAATATAAGAAGAAGATATCAATGAAATATGACCAATATATTTTTATCCTGGTTTTTGAACTGAGACCAGATGTTCGTCTTTAATGATTCTTTATACTTTTTTCCCTCTGCTTCAGTTATCATAGAGTTATCCTTTCTGCCATAAAAATACTAACCTTCTAAAATTAACTCATTTCGTCTTTCCTGTTCTTTCAAATTCTTCCTTTTATTTTCTCTTTGTCATCTTCAAGTCCTTCTTTCAGTTACCTTTTCTTTATTATCATCAGAAATACCCATATCTTCTAAGGTGCCATTTGCAATAATATTTGCGGTTCTGTCTAATACTCCGGTTCTTTCACCGTGTTGATTATCAAATTCAGGTTTAGAAAAACAACCGATTGAACTATTTCCTTCCGAACTGTTTTTTACACTTGACGATCATTCAATCAAAACATCATTTTTTTGTTTTAAAATAACTTTTTTCCTTGATATTTCCATTTCCAAGCTTGCTATACATTTTTTGTAGTTTTTATATCTATTGATCCTATTGTCATCAGCCCATCTCTCTTTGGTCTTTGAGAAAGTGACGTTCTTGTTCTGATACACGATAATATTTAGTGCTTTTACACAAAGAAATGTTTTTTACAGGATTACCTAACATTTTGCAATTTTATATTGGATGTGGGATTATTCTTCCTAATCTTAATATTTTTCTTCAAATTTTGACATTTCTTGCACTAGTCTAATCATTTTTTATGATTTGTGTATCAGAAACCGTTGGAATTGAAGGTCTCAGCAATACACTTTTAATTGTATCATCAACAGCTTTAGATATTTTAGAAATAGTGTGTACCAGATTCCAGCTGTCAGATTTTAAGTTGAATTGAACCCAAAAATAATGTTTCATAACTTCTTCATGTGTTCGTCAAAGATGACAGTCTAATGTTAATTGTTTTGGTTCACGAAATACAGGACACTTCAACAATTATCTAGATTTAGGTACGTTAACAGACTTTGTCACTTTTGACACCGAATGTTTATCGAAAAATAATTAAAGAAACTGTTAACACCCGTTAAATCGGACTAACTTGTTATGTGTCGCAGCCAAATAAATCAGAGACAATGAAAGCCGACGCCCACGACGCTGGCTTCTACAAAAGTCAAATAAAGTGGGGATAACTTTTCTAAGGCACTCAAACTAAATTATTCTCTTTATTACAGGACATTAACACTTAATTAATTTAATTTTGCAAAATATAAATTTAACAATAAGCTTAAAAACTTTCATGCAAGTATTGGCTTTTTTTCGTTTTTTAATGGAAAATCAGGTGCTTTGAGGAACCGGAAAATATCATTTTAAAATTAAAAGAAAAATATTTTCTTTTTATGGAGTTAAAAAGGAAAAAAATAATCACTATTAGAATATAAAATTCGAAACTTCGTTTTTTAGTTCCACCCTAATGTATAATAGCTTAAAATGCTCGTATTTAAGTATAGAACAATAATAAAACAACATAAAAATATTAACACAAGTGTATGTAGTACTAAAAGTTTGAGAAGTCAGAAAAGCGAAAATCGCTGGGGCGAGATTAACAAAAATTTAAAAAAACCATATCTTTTGAATAAAATCATGAAAATAAGCCCACAATATATCAAAAATTTCGTTTTATGAAGAGGAAGAGAATGAGACCGGAATCATGCTTCTAGCTTACCTGGTTACGGAGTTTTAGCCGCCAAACATAGGAGCTACGAAAGGTGCTGCAACAAGGTTGGTGTGAGCTCACGCGATCCCATTCCAATACATTATGATACAGAGGTGGAGGGAATTGTTTGCGGCGTACTTCAATTATGTTAATCTATTTCATATATAATGAAATCGATATAAGTCGCTGATGTTTACATGCTATAAATTATTTCATGATAATACGAAATGTATATATCATTTACAGGGACACACAAAATATTTCCGATACTATATTGTATCCGAAGTACTATTCATTAGGGATGATTGCTGGAAATGCATTTTTAATTAAGATATGCGCTTTCATGATTCACTATATTTATGCATAGTATATTATATATATAAATGCTATAATTCATATACAGGGCTACAGAAAAGTATTCGTAAGAGTTACTTAGTATATGCGCAAATTGATTAAAGGTAGTTTTTAAATGAGATATGCATTTTCACATTCAACTGCATTTAATTTACTAAGAAATGTTTGTAGAATACAGATAAAATGATATACAGGGTCATGCAAAGAATTGGATACATGGCCATCTATAAATTGTAATTTCTGGAAATGTGATTTCAGCAGTTTTAAGAGTGTTTTAGTTTGAATTAAACTTTAACTAAGTAGTAGCGTGTAATAAACGTTCTAGGTAAACTACAGGTTTATACAAAAGTATTCAAGTATGTTTCCATATATTAGTATACATTACTGAAAGAGAATTTCAACCTGCTATGCGTTTCTTGCTAAACTAAGTTTTCCCATTATATAATATATATATCAACCTACAGATCAAATACAGAGCTGTTCAAAAGAATTAGACAACATATTTGGCTATGGACGGTAACTGCTGAAATCAGTTTTTCAAATGTTTTATGTGTTTTCTAAAATGTTTACTTAGTTATCTTAGTTACGTTATTTCCCTAAATTACGATGACTTGTTAAAGCATTCAGGAAGCGTTGGAAAGTGTTTTATAATCTATGCTTAGCGCATGATTTTTCTTACTTATTTTTTTCTATTTTGCAGATCAGTCTTTTCCTATAAAACATACCAAATATATTTAGCTCATATTCACAAAATACATTATGCACGGGAATAAAAAAATTAAATAAATATGGCTTATCCTGTCGTATTCAATAAAGCAATGACAAATCACAACGCATCAAAATCTTACACAATCTTATTATCAAGATTGAATTCAAGATCAAGCTTAGAACTTAATAAAAAAAGATGTCAGTTGATAAGCATTGTTTTTTAAGTGCAAAAATTTAAAATATTTTAGAAGAATAGGACTCCAAAATAGCGATATTTTGCTAAAAAGTACGGTAAAAAGATAAGATTTTATATTTCAAACAAAACTTTATTTTAAATTTGTGCATTTTAAAATTCATCAGTGTTTATGGCAAAAACCATCACAGTATTAATACTTGGAAATTTCTCCAGAGAAAAACATTCGGCTTGCATACACTATTTCAAATGAAAATCAAATTTCAAATTAATTGCTCAAAAGGCGCAAAGGCCAACATAGTGAAAAAGATTCCATGCCGGGACTCGAACTCGTGCCATCAGTATAGCGCACTGACATTCTACCGTTTAAACCACATGGAACGATACCCAGCCTGGAAATTTTCTCTCTATTACATGTTGGCAAGTCTACAAAAGCGGCACAAGATGAGTTATTTATTGTGAGCTACCATCATGGGGCAAACACGAAACTTAATTAAATCCAACATCGATTGAATATATATTAATACTTGGAAATTTTTCAAGAGAGAAACATTCGCCTTGCATACTATATTTCGAATGAAAATCAAATTTCAAATTGCATGTTTAAAAGGCAATTTTAATTTCAAATTTGATTTAGACGGTAGAATGTCAGTGCGCTATACTGATGGCACTGGTTCGAGTCCCGACATAGAATCCTTTTCACTATGTTGGCCTTTGCCCCTTTTAAACAATTAATTTGAAATTTGATTTTCATTTGAAATTATCACATTGTTTATGACAAGTTCGTCACAAATGACACATATTTCACAAATTGGTCACAATGTGAGTTCAAAGCATTGTCGCTTTCGCTACAGGTTCGTCACAAAGTTAATGCCAAAATAGTCACAAATGGCACACTTTTCACAAATTAGTCACACCTTGACTTCACAGAATGGTCACAATGTAACGTCACAAATGATCTCTAAAACGGCCATAACGACTTCGCATTTTAGTCACCATGACGTCACATCGACGGTCAGAAAATCACAGTGTGACTTCACAACGACGTCGCCGTGACGTCACCATGCCTTACGGGCCTTGTTTTGTATGGGAGATGCAGACACACAATAAGGTTCGATGATTAATACAGTAAATTTTAAATAATGAATAATACAATTAACTTGTAGACTATTACATAATATGAAATTTTATGATTAGATACCACCAAAGAAAATTTAAATTTCTCATTTCAGAGCAAATACTTTGAGATTTTGACGACTTTTTAAAATAATAAATAGATATTTATTATCAATTTAAATACTTTAATATTTTTCCGACAGATAAAAAAGATATTAAAACACAATAAATTTAAATATGTGCAACTCCGTGATTTTTTTTTCTTCCATTGTACTACATATTTTCCTTCTAATCCATGCAAAATGCTACGGTCTTTGTTTCTTTATCTTTTCTTTTTTTGTTTCTCCTTCTTTTTTTCTTTTCTTTTTTTTTTCTTTTTTTTTCTTTTTTTCTTTTTTTTTCTTTTTTTTTTTTTTTGCATAATTTACATGCAAAATATAAACTGTTTCCATACGCAGTATTAATTTTATTGTCTTAGCATCGCTTTATCTGGTAATGCTTTCATTTGTTTCAAACTTCTGAGATAGTCTTGGACAGATAACTTCAGGTTGTATTCAATATATTTCTCTCTGAGCTACTGTTTAAAATATAGATTCTTTTGCATATATTACGACCAGCTGTATCTTTAAAAATTACCCAAGCATTTATAGCTGCTTGGCTTGATCTTGAACTGGTGGATTTTGAATAGTTCATCCACTAAAATCTATTGAGCACTGCGGTTCTATCTGCCATATGGTTCACTCTTTCTCTTCTTTCAAATTACACTGAGAGGGTGATTTATTTTCTATCTTTATCCTTTTTTTTATTTTCTCATTTATTTTGTGTACTCTTCAAAACACTCGCGATTTATTGGTGTTTCATGACTAGCTCCACCTCATCTACTTGGCTATTTTCAGTCAGCTCATTATCATTTGAACTGAATTCGGACGATGATATTTTATGGGCATTTTCACCAAAACTTCTTTCGTCATTTATGCCAAAATTGTCATCATTATAAGATGTAATTTCGTCTCTACAGTAGTTTTCTTTTGCTTCGCAATATTAAAATTTTCTCATTCAAAAATCCTCTTTCGCGAAGTTATATTATAAATGTGCGAAACTGAAATGCCACTAAGAGGCTTTTTTGTCACACGCGGTTAACAACAGGCGAAATATTATTTTCACTTAGTTTCTAAGTTGTAATAGTGATAACAATATTGTACAACTATCCAACACTCAAGCACACACAAATTAACGCCTGATTTTTTTTTATTAAAGGTACATATATTAAGGTAGACTTGAACACAATTAATACAATAACCCAAGAGGAGTGAAAAATTAGCCAGGGCCAGCCAATTGCACTAGCTTGAAATCAGATAAAAGCTCAAAAATTTGCCTTACATGGCAGATGTGTGATCACCCCCCCCCTCCCACCCATCGCCCTCTTTTCGTAATAAACAAGTACTACACATCCCCTTACATTATTATTCCGTTATTGAAAAATAAAAAGTCGAAAGCCTTGTTGATACAAAAGAAAAAGCCATTACTTTGTTCGGGTCAGTGATGTCCCAGCACGGTAATTCTATGTATGCAGACCTGTAGATAAAAAAGTTCTTGTTGGATTTCAACTAAATTCGTGTTAAGGCATTATAACTGAGTATTTGGGAAAAATCAAAAAGTTTAAAAGTTTTATTTTGACAGAAAAAAAAAAAAAAAAAAAAAAAAAAAACAGTGACAGATAATTCTAGTGTTAAGGGGTTAAATTTATTTTAGGGTTCATTGATAAATATCACAGAAATGTGAAAAGTTAGGACTGAAATAAAATATTCAATAATTATAATTTTTATTTTTAATAAAAAATAAAAGTGCTCAGTTAAACTGGTGGCATTGATCTCACAGGTTATTCACACTAATTGTATATCATACTCTTATTTCAAAGAATAATGCCTTTCGAAAATAAAAAAAATCGACAAAAATCACATTTAGCTAAATTAACCTCCAAATCTCATAAGGGAAGCGTCGTATCAGAATAAACCGTTATGCCGGATAAACCGCAAATCGGACGATTCTGCGTGAAAAACACATTTATCTAAATTAAGGGAGGGAGGGGGGGGGGGTAGGCCCCGTTCCCCCACCCTTTTTACTTAAACAATAAGCCCCCAAAAATAATCAGGGAAGCGCCTTATCAGAATGAAACTATATCCAATATTTAACCAAAATCGGATATTTGTATCAAGAGTTATCGCGTTACGTACATACGTACATACACACGTACAAACAGAACCTGCGGGCTTCTGCGGGGTCATACGTTATGATGTAGAAAGATGGTAGATCTCAGATCATTTACAATAATTGGCAGATTCAATTCCGGCACCTCATGTTACAGAAAAAAGGCGAAAACCATTTTTTTTAAATTGGAAAATTTAAAAGATTTTTTTTAAAATTCCATATAATTTTTTGGATTGCCAACTAAAAACATAATTAAACAGAAAATCGCCCAATAAAACTGAAGGCATTGAGCTCACAGGCTATTTACACTAATTGCATATTATACTCTTATTTCAAAGAATAATGCCCCTCAAAAAATAAATAAATGAGGGGATTACCTTCCCTCCCGTTTCCCCCTTTGTACTTAGCCAACGAACCTTCAAATCTAATCAAGGACGCATCTTATCAGAATAAATATATATACCAGATTTAAAGTAAATTGGATAATTCTGCATGAAACATGCATTTAGCTAAATTAAGGGGGTGCGATTAGCTCCACCATTTCCCTATTTATACATAACCAATGAACCTCCAAATCTAATCAGGAAAACACCTTATCAGAATACACCGGTGTATCAAATTGAAGCAAATCTGATAATTCTGCATAAAAAACCCATTTATCTAAATTAAGGTGGGAGATTAGCCCCCGTTTACCCTTTATACTTAAACAATGAACCTCCAAATATAATCGGGGATGGGCCTTATCATAATAAACCGGTATATCAAACTTGAAGCAAATCTGATAATTCTGCATGAAAAACCCGGGAGTATAGTCCCCGTGCCCGCACCCACCCCCCTCTCGGTACTTATACAATAAACACCAGAAACTAATCAGGAAAGCACCTTATCAGAATGAACCTAGAAAAAAAATTCAGCAAATCGTATATTTCTAGCAAGAGTTATCGCGTTACGTACATACATACGTTTGTACTTACAGAACTTGCGGGTGCATTAGCTGTCAGGCATTGATAGCCTGTGAGCTAAAAAGGATTGTTATATGAAAAATAACAATTATGTATACAAATAAAGTTTTGAAAATTATTAAAAGCAGTTTTTTCCTATTAACCGTATGTTAGGAGTTAATAGGTGGTGAAATAGCAAATGATTTATGTCTTTTTGATTCTGATAATTTCGGTTTAAGCCGGTAGTTCAATTACATGTCTGTTGAATTGAGGTTTGCTTATATTATTTAACTATTTTATTTATTTATTGATGAAGTTTTAATTTCGTTTTGGAATATCAGGCAATTTATATAAATGATGAACTATTGGTATTGTTAATGTGCAAACGGGTTAATCTTACGTAATCGGGTGGAACCAAATTATGAATAGAGATAGATTTAAAAAGACAGATTTAAAAATGATAAAAATAGATTTAAAAAGGAAATTGGTGCTTGAAATATATTTTTTAAAACTTAAAATTATGAATGCAGATAGATTAAAAAAAATAGATATACATTTTAAAATGATAAAGATAGGTTTAAAAAAGAAATTCGTGCTTGAAAAATATTTTTAAAAACTTAAAAAATCAGTAAATTCCGATCTAACAATTATGAGCAGTGTTCAACAGCTGCTATCAACACTGAGACAGTTATCAAACAAAAAACATTTGAAAGAATAATTTTGTTCCATTCGAGATATGTCTAAAAAATTAAGAAATTGCAGTAAAAGCGAAATTTATTTGTCACGTGTTGCCTGCCCCAATATGAATTCGGCGTTACTCATGAGCATGCTTTTGCTTTATAATATTAATAATAAAGATCTTTCTTACAGGTATTTGATTACATATACTTCCATAACATATGAAAAGTGGATTGCATTAAAAGAACATGCTAACCAATAAAATGTGGAATTTCTTCGCAGACATTTCTTCTGGTGTACTTTATATTTTACTTTGTATGTACTATAAAATATCCATTAAAGTTGAGAAAACTGTTTAAGGGGGCCGTGGACCTTTATTTAAACATAGACACAAAAATCGAAAATTATTTTTGTACATATTATTATTGCCTCGTTTCTTCTGAATCATTTGAGAAAAACCGCATGCAAATGCGATGATCTTTCGCAAAGCTTCAAGCATTTGAATTTTGTACATAAACAGATTTTCGTCCCTTTAATATACTTTAAATCTGTTTTTCTCAAAACTGATTTTTCAACGTTTTTAGATTTTTGAAATGCTCGATGCGTTTTAATTTTTTATAAAAATTCATGAAATCGATAAAAAAGAATCCTGATATTGCTTATAAAGAAAATGTGTATGCATTTTTAAATTCGACTTAATTAAGATAATTACATTTGGTTTTTAACTTATTAAAAGGAAAAATTTTGATGAAAATCAATATGGTATTCAGAAAAAAATTAAATATTGAAGGGATTTACCGATTGTTCCGGCTAATTTTGTAACCGCTAATTAGCTAGCGCATGCTCTCTTTGAACTGTCTACTTTTGAACTGAAACGAATTAATGTTTTTGTTGACGTTAGAATTCTTTAGATGTGACGTGCCAAATGTAACTTCATATATTTTTATGTTCCGTTTTGTAATTAAATGTTTGTTTTGTGCCTTAAAGAATGTTGATTATTCGTAGAAATAAGTTACACTGAACCAAATTGATGCTAGATTTATTTTGAAATGAATGTTTAGATTAAGTAGAAAAGAAAACGATTATTTGTGGTGCATCGCGCCGTCAAGTCTAGATGTGAAAAGATAACTGCGTAATATTTTTGTTTTGTTTCGATTTGGAACTGGTGAGTGCTGATTTTTGTTACTATATTTTATTTTTTGAACCTGAACGAAAATAAAGAGCGAAAGATGCGTGATACGCATCGGAATTTATTAAATAAACTATTTGAACAAATTGAGCAGTATTTAGCTAGTAATGAATATTCGTTAGAAATTTTACAAGAATTAGCCGATAAGTTAAACGTTAAATGTATAATAAATGCGAAAAATGTCGAAAATGAAATATTGAATATTCATGAATATGACCAGAAAATAATAAGTTACAGAAATAAATTAAACTTTAAAATTAAAAGTTTATCTTCTAATCCAGATGTTACACATGGTAATAACATTGATTCAGTGCGAACATGTCATGCTGCTACTGAACTAAAAAGAGTAAAATTACCAAAGCTACAAATAAACCGCTTTTTTGGGGAACAAGACAAATTTTTAGAATTTTGGAACCAGTTAATGCTAGCGATAGATAAAAACCCAAACCTAACAGAAATCGAAAAATTTACGTATTTGAAAAGTTTGGTTGCAGGAGCAGCGGCAAACACGATTAATGGTTTTGGATTAACTGAAAATAATTATGCAGCGGCCGTATCGCTTTTGAAGCAAAGGTATGGTAGACAAGACATGCTCGTACACGCTCTCTTAAACAGTTTATTAAATATGAAAGGTCTGAAAAGTTCTTCTGATACTGGTGGTTTAAGAAATTTATACGATAAATGTTTAGTGCAAATTCAAAACTTAGAGTCGTTAGGTGTAAAACCTGATACATACAGTGGGTTACTTTGCCCAATTTTACTGAAGTTAATACCCACAGATTTGACCTTAGAATTTAATAGAAATCTAAAAGAAGGAGAAATGTGGGTTATAGATAAACTTATGAGTTTTCTTAAAAATGAAGTTGAAAGTAGAGAACGGGTATCAAATATCTATGACTTAGATGGTAAGAAATCATTTTCCAATGATAATAAATTTGAATATAGACCAAAATTTACAGATAAACAATTGAAATGTAAGCCGCGATATCAATATAATACGAAAGGATATAAACAAAATAGTGTTCCAGCTACTGAATTAATGGCTTCAGTAAATAAGAATTCGTGTTTGATTTGTAATAGTGTTGATCATAATAGTGAAATGTCTAAGTCTTTAACCATTGATCAGAAGAAAGAAATACTAATAAAGCAGGGAAGATGCTTTTTATGTTTACAGTGCAAACACAGAATTAAAGACTGTGAAAATACCAAAATGAGCAATATTTGCGGTAAGAAACATAATAGGGCTATTTGTTTTCAATTCGAAAATGATTACAAAATAGACATTGATAAAAGTGCCGTATCTATTTCCCATTGTGGTAACAATTCCACTAGTGATGTACAGAATGAAAACACGCATTGCAACATATTTTTGCAGACTTGTTCTGTTATAATAAAAGATCCTAAAAATGATAATAATGAACCAGTTCATGTGTTATTAGATAATGGTAGTATGAGAACATTTATAGTTCGCGACATTTCACAAAAATTACAACTGCCGGTTATTAGAAAAGAAACTTTATCTGTTTATGCTTTTGGAGCCGAAAGGGCAACTGAGAAACTTATAATATAGTAAAGGTAAAACTTGTAAATAGAGAACATTCCTCTTCACACATTGAAGTTGAAGCTCTGGAAACAGATCAAATTTCCGCTGCTTGCTTACCCACTCCTGATAAATACATTAGGAAAACTTATAATAAATTAAAAGGTTTACAACTTGCTGATAGTTATGAATGTACTAGTAAACAAATTGCAGTTTTAATCGGCACTGATAATTATTATAATATTGTAACTGGTAAAATCAAAAGACTAAAGAATAATCTCGTAGCTACTGAAACCCTTTTTGGCTGGTGCTTACTGGGTTATACGGGGACAGCCAATGAATTGTTCAGTATGAAAATTATCGTTGAATTAAAGGATATATCTGATCAAATCAGAAATTTTTGGCAATTGGAAAGTCTAGGAATTGAATCCAAAACTCAAAATGTTAGTAATGTGGACGAAGACATTATGGCTGATTTTCAGTCTAATATTGTTTTTAAGGATAACCGGTATAAAGTAAAATTTCCATGGAAGGCAAATTTGAAAATGTCTCTTAACCCCTTAATTCTCGCTCCCGTCATATTCTCGGGCTGTGTCTTTCACTCAGATTGTTTGATTGCCACCAGTTTTATAATACAGTGAAATTGGCTATATTTTAGTATCGTTTTTACTGTCATTAAATAAGGTGAATATTTCTTTTTTATAAAAGTGGTGCCAATAAGCAATTTGAATTATTCAACCGTAATTTAATTCGAGCGTTAAGGGGTTAATAACAATCGCAAAGTCGCATACAGAAGATTTTTGAAATTGAGAACAACCTTTAGAAATGACCCTTTGTTATTCTCAGAATATAAGGCTATTTTAGATAGTTATTTAGCAGACAATATCATCGAACCTGTTGACAATACATCTGATGTAAACTCATTTTACTTACCACATAGAGCAGTGATTTGTGAAGATAAGTCCACCACTAAAGTTCGCATTGTCTTTGACGGAAGTGCCTATGCTAAGGGTGAACTGTCACTAAATGATTGTTTACATACGGGATTAAATCTCATTCCCGAATTGTTCAGCCTTTTAATCAAATTCAAAAACTTCCCCATAGCAATTACTGCGGACATTAAAGCAGCTTTTTTGCAGATCGAGATTGATGAACCAGATAGGGACTTCACCAGATATTTTTGGGACGATGAACCATGGATTTATGATCCAGGTAAGGAATTTAAAATATTCAGACTAAAGAGAGTGCTTTTCGGTGTGAAATCAAGTCCCTTCCTTCTGGCTGCTACCATCAAGCATCATCTACAAAGGTATGTAGAAACATTTCCTGAATCTTTTGAAATTTTAAATTCATCGTTGTACATTGACGATTTCATTACAAGTCTACCAAATCTTGATTACTCATTTAAAACTAGTAAGGAAGCCTATGAAATATTTCAGGAGGCTAATATGACTTTTAGAAAATGGAAAACCAACTCGCATGAACTGTGTGAGAAATGGAAAAAATATGGTTTACATATTGATGAAATTTCTGATAATTTAAATCTCACTAATCAGAATTTGATACCTTCCAAGGTTTTAGGGGTTTCTTGGGACCCAAATAGTGACATGTTTATATTTACGACTAAAAATCTAGAAAATTTCCTTTCGAATAAACTTAGTGCTAAACGTTATTTATTACAAACTGTTGGCCGAATTTTTGACCCAATAGGATTTATAAGTCCGTATACTATTAGAATTAAATGTTTAATTCAAGAAATTTGGTGTTTAGAACTTGATTGGGATGAAAACCTACCCAAACATTTAGACAATTTATGGAATGAATGGTTTGAAGAAATAAAAGAACTAAATTGTATTAGCATTCCCCGATATTATTTGGCTGATATTGCCCTTGATGAAGTAGATTATTTTGAGTTACATAGTTTTTCAGATGCTTCAAAGAAGGCATATGGTACGGTAGTGTACCTTAGAGCAGTGTTAAAGAATAAGAACATTGTTACTAGTTTTGTGGCAGCAAAAAGTCGAGTCGCCCTTTAAAAACTGTCTCTATACCTCGTCTGGAACTTTTAGGAGCCCTTTTGTCTGCTAGGTTTTGTAATAAAATTGCTAAAGAATTAGCTTTTCCTGCAACTTGCTACTTTTGGACCGACTCTACTATTACTTTCTTTTGGATTAGAGGTGAGCTAGAAAGATTTAAAATGTTTGTAAGAAACCGGATAAAGGAAATCAGAAATCTTAGTGATCCATTAAATTGGTTCCACTGTCCTGGAAAAGATAATCCTGCCGATCTAGTTACTAGAGGTTTGAAAGTTTCAGAGTTGAAAAATAACCATCTTTGGTGGGAAGGTCCCCAGTGGTTAAAGCAAGACAGATCTCTTTGGCCATATTTGGATAATACATTCGATAAATTAGATATTTCTGAAGTTAAAGATCAGTTAGAACTGAAGAAAAACACTGTTGTAAAATAAACTATTGTAAATGAAAATCAGTTAAACATTGATTTGATTAATCGATATTCTTCTTTTATAAATTTAATAAGAACTGCTGAATGGTGTTTAAGATTTGTGAAAAACTGTAAATTGAAATCAGGAATTAGAAAATATGATTATTTAGATACTTCTGAGTTACAGAATGCGACCAAGAAGCTGATAAAGATTGTTCAAAATTCCGCATTCCAAACTGAAATTCGATGTTTAAAGGAAAAACGTCCACTCCCAAATAACAGTAAGATTTTGAACTTAAATGTATTTCTAGATGCAGATGGACTGTTAAGAGTCGGTGGAAGACTGAAATTTTCTAATTTACCAGAATCGCAGAAACATAAAATACTTTTACCAAAGTCTCACTATTTTACTGAGCTTTTAATTCATTATTACCATAAAAAATTCCTACATTCAGGTACTCAGACAACTCTATCTTTATTAAGACAATTTTATTGGATACCATCTGGTCACAGTCAAGTAAGGAAAATTATAAATAGGTGTGTGACTTGTCTTCGAACAAAACACCAAACTCTTCAACAATTGATGGGTAACTTACCTCGTAATAGAATTGTACCATCTAGACCGTTTGAGAAAGCAGGCGTTGATCTAGCAGGTCCTATTATAACAAAACCTAATTTAAAACGTTCAAAGATAACCCTAAAATCATATATTGCTATATTCATTTGTTTTTCTACCAAAGCCGTTCATCTAGAAGATGTTTCGGACTTAACCACAGAAGCATTTTTAGCCTGTTTGAGAAGATTCATTGCTCGAAGATCAACCATTAGGTACCCTATGTCATATGGAGTGATAATGCCACAAATTTAAAGGGTACTTGTGCTCTTTTGAAATCCTTCTATCAAATCTGTTCTTCTGAAGCAATTCAGTGATTTAGTGCTGAAGAACGAATTCAATGGAATTTCATACCCCCTGCATCCCCACATTTCGGCGGATTATGGGAATCGAATATAAAAACCATGAAGCGAATCCTCTTGAAGATAACTAAATCCTCTATCTTAAATTTTGAAGAGCTGTCAACACTTGTGACGCAAATTGAGGCAGTTATGAATTCACGTCCGTTGACCCCCTTGTCTGCAGATGTTAATGATCTACAACCACTAACACCTGGTATTTTCCTCATCGGAGGTCCTCTTTTGAATGTTCCTGAAAATAATACTATTTTAGATTCTTTACCTTTTCCTTCTAGGTGGACTCTAGTTCAAATATCAAAAATGCATTGAAAACTTATAAAGGTGATGATGGACATGTCCGTGTAATTGATCTCAAGACCTCTACAGGTATGTTACGTCGAAATATCACCAAAGTAGTACCTTTGCCATTTTATGATGATGTTGGACAACCATCCAACGCCAGGCGGGATGTTCCGGCTAATTTGCTAACAGCTAATTAGCTAGCGCATGCTCTCTTTGAACTGTTTACTTTTGAACTGAAACGAATTAATCTTTTTGTTGACGTTAGAATTATTTAGATGTGACGTGCCGAATGTAACTTCATATATTTTTATGTTCCGTTTTGTAATTAAATGTTTGTTTTGTGCCTTAAAGAATGTTGATTATTCGTAAAACTAAGTTACACTAAACCACCTTGATGCTAGATTTATTTTGAAATGAATGTTTAGATTAAGTAGAAAAGAAATTGATTACCGATCCATATACAGATTTGTTTGCAATAGGGTTTTAAGTGATTAAATTGCAAAATCGAGGATATATCTGAAAAATTAAGAAGCATGGAACCTTTTCAAATTTCGTTTTAAAATTTTAATTTTTTTAAAAAATCTTAAAATTATAATAAGATTGTAAATTTCTTTTAAAGTGTTCCTTATACATATGGCGAAATTCTTATTTCCACAAAATTTCATATCTCTATGATGAAAATTAAATAAAAACATAATGCGAAACAAATGCATTTTTAAGATAAGGCATTTTGTGGATTATGGTAATATTGTAAGCTGTTGCGGAGTCTTGCAAAATGTTAAATTATCTTTGGACGATGCTTCATAATTTTCTTCATCCGTAGTACTCATGTAAGCGAGAGTATCCTGAGTATGCAGTGTCGGCTAGCTTCTTGAAACGAACCGCTCCATGAAACATAAAATAACTAAGAATTTTAATGCTATTAATCTTTATGATATTGGTTACGGTGGGCATTGCGTACGTAATTTTCCAAACATGAATACTAGTGAAATTGTCGGAATTTATAAATAAATATATTCAATTTAACATCATAAAATAGCCTTAAAATGCTTAAAGAAAAAAAAATTAAAGTATAAAAAAATTCTGTGGTGTATAGAATTCAATTTTGAAGTGGAGTATTAAAATTAAAAGTAATTCAGTCAAGCGGTTCTCGAGAAATTCAAGCGGCCATGTAAAAATATTTCATTCTTATAAAAAGGCGTTTAAAGATTAAAGTTTAATTTAGCGTCAGTTTCTTCCAGCCGCATATTTATCACTGAAACTTTTGTAAAAATTTCATTTTTAGTATATCGTTTTTGGACTATATTCGTCAAACGATGATCGATCAGTAAATTGTACTTTTAAAAATTGTTAAATCAGTGTCTTCTCTTAAATTAAAATAAAGCATCAAAATTTGGGTTAGACGTCATAGACGTTTAATATAGATATATAAATAGATATCATGTATTGTAAAAAAAAATGCCTATGTTTTCCTGACAAATATCAAAAGTGTGCTTGAAGTGAAATTTGTTGAATAACCGCCCTGAGAAAAATTGAAATACAGTGACATATAATGATTATTTCCTAATGATGAAACATTATTAGCATTCGTTATGTTCATATCATTAAATGACATTTTCTTTATAATATTCGAAGCATTTTATTCCATCATTCAGACTTTTACTTCCTAAAAATAGAATTACAGCAAGTTAGTTTCATGGTGTTTTGTTATACAATGCAATATTTAATTATGCGAAGAATTGTATCTCTGACTGATTTTAACACATAAACATCTATACTAAAATAAATAAAGCTTTCATTCATTTGAAGTCTTTAGTTAGTTTCTTTAACATAATGCATCGTTAGAATTAGCAATAATTTTTTAAACAATGCGTATTTTTTTTAGAAAGTTTAAAGTGACAATGTTGTATAAAACTTGCATTGTAAATGACAATTCTCCTTCTTCTTATGCTCCATAAAGTATGATATAGAATTCAATAAAAGGTTTAGTCTATGTAGAACCTTAAGATATACTGAGATATAAATCAATGACTTTCTAATAAAAACTAATTTTCTTAGCTATTTTTCAAAATTTTCTTAAAAAGAGGTTTTAACTAAATATGATATATTTTTTGAACATGAGTTCTAAATTTTCAAAAGCTCGGTTTGCTATGTTTGCGTGATATCTATATATTTAAAAGACCAGGCTGTTTTTTAATCATAAGCAATGAGCTTTCTACTGAAACAATTTTAATAATTATTTTTTAAAATGAAAGCTGTTCATTTGTAGATGTGGCCATAATTAGCTATTTTTTATTTTTTTTTTATATTTTATTTTTAATTTTAAAAGTCTTTTGTGAAATTTCTTTAAAATAACGGCAATCGGATTACTTCCATTGTTGCAGAGAAACGAGTAAATGAAGTTTGTTTATTTTTATTGATTATATCCTGATTGATGCCAATTTCTCATTATAATTAAAAATGGCTTTAAATTTTTAAAAAATAAAATGACATCATGCTTTAAAATATCGTATTTACCTTATTAAACTGTTACATTTCAATATTATTTTCGTTTCGTTGGTACTGATGAGACGCTAAGCGAAATGCTTCTCATTCAAATGGTAGAAAAATGAGAAGAAACGTCGTCATATTTAAATGAAAACTCACATTTTCTTTGATAAAACTAAATATTTTCCCCATGAATGCATCTAAAAAGGCATAAATATCTTAAATTTTTACCCGCCGATACTGAGATTAGAGCCTCAAGTCAAGAATGCGAATGATCATATTCAAAGTTGTAACTTACAAACGTGACTGGAAAAATATTTAGTAATAAAGTATTGGACGTCAAAATATCACTGAAATGGTGAATACGGGTATGAGAGTAGCGTATGTAAATTTTGAAATGGTAAAAATATCGTAAGGTTTAGATTTCCTCCAGAAACAAATTCTACGATTGTGTCAATGTGAAATATTTTTGCTGATTTTTTATTCCATAATACGTTGCATAAGAGCCTAAATTGAAAATTTCGTCATATTTACTTATCTTGATCAAATTTCCCTAAATACGTATAGGAATAAAATTTAATTTTTCAATAATTTGGAAGAATTGAAGTTTATAAGGAAGTAGTAGTTTGGTAACTTTAGATTAAAGTACCATTTGATTTAAGTGTCAGAATAACTAATGTTCGATGGATTTTTTATCGCAATCAGTTTTGAAGGTTTAACATTACTAAATGTAACTGTTCTTATTTTCTTCCGTCGAAATTCGACGGGTTCCTCATATGAAATTATCATTCTCGCTGGAACTTTTAGCGTTCTAGGATATAATCGTAAACTATAACTATTTAGTAGACAACTTTTTATTTAAAAATTTTTTAACCACGTGAAACGTAAACTGAAAATAAAAGCTTCTTTTTATACATTTAGCAGAAATTATACTATTTCTGATAGCGAACATTTTATATCTCCATTAAAAACAACGGTTCAGTGTAAAAGCGATATTACTATAGCGATATATATAAACAAAACACCTGTTTAACACTTTCGATCATAGTTTAAAAGTGTTTATGATTTCGGTTTGTTTGTCTGTCTAGCCATCTGGCCGTGATCTAACTCACAAAATATACCGGGATCACATGTAATTTCTCTATAACCCTTTAAATAATGAATTATGAATTCATGAAAATTTTATCTTCTAAAGCATTTTTCGTGAATCTTTTAACCTTCATTAGACTATTTACAAAATCATTTAATAAATTTTAGAAGGATTGAAGGATTTAGAAGGGTTAATTAAATTTTAATATTTAACGATTTTGTGCAATATACATAACCACACTCAAATCTTTTATTTTAAATATTATTCTTAGTATTTTGTGGAATTAGGAAATGTACAAATATAATGTTCTTGCAATAGGAATACAGAAGTATTTCCGAATTAAAAATTTACCCCCGCCCCCTAACGCCAAGAAAGCACAAAAGATGCAAAGGCAAAAGAAATCATCTTTGTAAAAGTATTTTTGTTTAGTGTAACCAATAATGTTTTTGGAACAAGTTAAAGAAATGTATCTATAACTTATTCTAATCTGTATTACAACTAATCGATGTATAAAAAGAATTTTATAACAAGTTATTTTAATGGTACTTATAATTACCGTCAGTAGATAAAGGGTTAATAAGATTCAAAATAGAATGTCCATTATTACAAATGACGTGGGCATTATTTATACTTCAGTAAAAGGGAACACACACAAAATTCTGTTACATTATTGTCTGTGGAGAAAAGTCGCATGCGGTGCATTTTATTTAAATTGCTTGTTTAGATGTCTGGTTTCTCTGCATGATAAAAACAAAATTTCTTAATAAAATTCTGTTAGTTTTATAAAATATTTCATAAAGTATATTTGATGAGATATTTTTTTGTTTTTCTTTAAAATTCAAACTAGGTTACATAAAATGTTTATTATTTGTTTTATATTATTTATTATTAAAATTTCGCACATTATTTTTTTTCTTTCAGAAACCGTTTCTTTTCATCGGTCACATTTCATAGTTAAACTTTAAATATTAAATTAGCTTTAAACATCATAGACACTGTAATCTGATTTTAAACTTCCGTCAAAGTTAATCTTGGAGATACTGCTTTTCGAATCCAATATTTAAAATATTACTTTAACAAATTCAGTGTAAGTGTCAAATGTTAGATAGTTTATTACACATTCAGTGATATATCGCTAAAGGTAGCTCTCGAAGAACGCAATCAAATTATTTGAAAATAATTAAAAAGCAATTCTTTATAAATAATTACTTTCCTCTCTGAAATCAAAGTGTAAAGAAATTGGTGTCAAAATTATGATGAAACTTCTAGATGCTCAATTTTCAGTTTAAATTATTACAGATTTCGCATTACATGCAATACATTTCTTGAAATATTTCAATTGAGATTAATGTTTTCAATTTATTCTTCCATTTCCATATAAACAGATGTTGATTAATATATTTTTATTATCTTTGTCTCTAGAGTCTAGAGTTATCGAATTCTTGATGAGGAGAAAATAATTATAAAAAAACGATTTTAGTCTTATAGCCCAGTAGCAGGAGAGATAAAAAAGTCAGAATTTGGAATTAATTAGGGGAAAGCTGGAAATCGTAATCCATTTAGTTTAGTTCTAGAATGAATATGCTAAGTTTCCCTCCTCGTAGTAGGTGAGCGTTAGAAAATATGTACAGATTTATAGTAAACAAACACGTTTTTTTAAATACAGTGAAACTTCTTTTAAAGGCCACCCCTATTCAAGGGCCACCTCTATTAAGGGCCAATATTTTTTGGAACGAAATTTTTTCCCATAGACATAATGTTAAATTTACCACTATTAGGGGCCGCACCTATCCCTTATAAGGGCCATTATTTTTCACATGTGCATTAAATCCCAAACAGGTGTATTGAATTCCTGAAACAAAAGATAAGAGTTCAGCAAACAACTGCGCTTGCAATAAAGAAGTCAGGGGGATGGGGAGGATTCAGTAACAAAATGAAGGACCACAAACTTTTTCACAAGTGAGACAAATAGGTGTTCCTCACACTTTGTTTGACCTTTCAACCCGTTGGGGTTTGGTTGGAGGGGAAACCTGACACTTCGTTGTGGGCACACAAAGGATAACAAGGTTATCTAAAGAAACTGATTCCACATTTACTAAAACTGTGAATGCATATTAAAGCACAATTCTTACACCTGTCAGGAAACGCTAACAGAAGTAAACTAATATCTCATTCTAAGGCATTAATAAATGATGCAAATTTAAGTAATTTGATTCATAAAGTAAAAGAAATTATTAGAAACCAAAATCGTCTGCGAAAAAATTATGAAAAGTAAACTAACTTGAATAGAAAAATTTTTTCAATCATGTATAGAGTTTGAAAATGTTAATAAACACTTTTTTCACCTATATAAGTTTGGATTTCCTTATTTTTTTTTTTTGTCACTCCTATTCAAGGGCCAGCCCTCATAAGGGCCAATTTTCTGTGGAACGGCAGGTGGCCCTTACAGAGAGGTTTCACTGTACCATAACAATATCTCAAAACAGCTATCTCTGTCAAAAATATTGTCAATACAAATGTTGTAGAGAGTAAAATTCTGAATAAAATGGGTACCATCATTAATATTTGTGTGTATTGTTGTGTTATTCTATTTCAAAAATTTTCCAAACTAGATCTTGAAGCTAGAAGAGACTAAGTTAACAACTAAGTCAAAATTACGGCCTTAATATTGAACAATTGATTTGGTAGAGTTAGCTGTTTTGAGATATTGTTAAGGTAATTAAAAAAAACGTGTTTTTTGAAAATAAGTATGGTCATATTTTCTAACATTCACCGAAGTACGAAGAAAAAAACATAGTACGAACATTTTAGACCTAAACTGGACGGATTAAAACAATTTCCAGCTTTCCCCTAATTAATTGCGAATTGAACCCGTTAAACACTGGGTTATCATAAGAGTATAATGAAAATAGATAAAATACATGAAAAAAAGTTTAACATATGATTACTATATGCATGGAAAATATTACAAAATAAAAGATATATAACAAAGAAATATGTTACGTAAAATGGTATTTACGTATTGAAACTCTACTTAGAATAATTTATTTTGGGGATATAACAGAACCTGTTAATTAAAATAGAAAGTAAAATTAGACAAGCAGTAAATTTTAATTTGAAATTAACATTTGTGCCATTCTTCAGTAACGTTCAAATTTCGTGTGTAACTTTTCATTATACATGTCAGGCAAAATATAAAAATTCATGGTTTTATATCCTCATGTGAGGCTTACTAAGCATTTAACCGTTAAGGTTAAGTAACCAGATGCCTATTTCATTAAATATTTGGAAAATGGTGATAATGGAGTAAGGAAATGAATTACACTGTGCATATATTGAATGAAAAATTAATTTTATTTAATCTTAAACTAAAAGTCAGTTAGCAAAAGAATTAGAACAAAAATGGAAAGAAAAATCCAACTTTCGTTTAACACTTAGCAAAAATAAATGTTTTATTACTATATTTAGATCAAATAAAAATGTTCTAAACAAGAAATTTTATTTAATAAAATAATTTTAAAAAATGCCGACAAAAAGCATTTACCAGTTATTACATAAAATTCAGGATGAACATTGCATATAACTGAGATTTATAAATGTAACTTGGTTTATAAATGTGCTTGATACACTTAACGCAAAATAATCACAAATGCGATGTCCAAAAGTGTGAACTTTTCGTAAACATACCCGATATGAATAATCGGTATAAATGCTTAATAGTAACCTAAATTTATTTGAAATATCACTTAACGGCCATGCTTAATAACATGGAAGGACAGACAGAAAAAACAGCCTGCATTTTTAATACATCCTTAACCTTAACCTTATTATAAATGCAAATGTGCGTGTGAATGTTTGAATGAAGTCAACATAAAAATGGATGAATTAATGTCTTTATATATTTGCTTAACATATTTGCCAAAGAACATAGGCTAATTTTTATTTATTTTATTAAAAACTAGTTAACCTACCCGGGGTTGCCCGGGTCCGTCAAAAAACAGCACAAATTGCGAAAAAGTTCTGAAAATCATAATAAAAAATGGCGAAAAATTAAAAAAAAATCGCCTTAAACTTCAGATATAATAAGCTTCAGAAAAATAGAATGAAAAAAGAGAAAAAAATTACTATATTGCGTTTGAAGATTGAAACTGGATTACTTTTATAAATGTGTAAAAATCTTAGCAAATGGCAAAAACACACTAAAAAACACATAATTTGAAGATATCTGTACTAAGTTCAAAAAACTTTATTGAAACGAGGGTAGAATTTACTTTGTTGGGTCAAAAATTGAATATCAGAAATTCATAGTGGTTTACAAAATAACTGTATGAAAAATCGCAAAAATTTCAAAAATCACGAAATTCGAATTTACTACATTTGGATAAATGTTTCAAATCTAATTCCTTTGACGAATTTCAAGCTGTGAAAAGCACGATAAAATGTGGTTAAATAGCAAAAACCGCACAGGAGAATTTTTTTTTTATATATTATTTGATAAGTTTGAAACTGAATTCCTTTTCCGTATCTCAAAAAATCACAGAGAACTCTAAAAAGAAAGAAAATAAACACTAAAAAATTGCATTGAAAATTGCATTAAAAATCGCTGCACTTCAAAAATAACGGAGCAGGGCATTTAACAAGGATAATGGACATAGGATAAATGTTTGAAACCACATTGCTATTACGATAGAAGTTCCAAACAGAATTTTTTTTTAAATGTCAAGAAATCATTGCGAAAGCCAAAAAATCGCATTAAAAATTTAGTATTAAGGGATAAAACATCTCATTTGAATAATGTACTATATTACGCAAAGAGTTTGAAATCGAAATCGATTTCCGAGTGTCAAAAAATTGTCACGGAACTCGATGAATGGCTCAAAATCACATTGAAAATTGCATTAAATATCACTTAAATGTTTGAAAGTTGCTGCTGTAAAAATAAAATTTTCAGGGGGAAACATTGTAATCGGAAATCCTTCATGAAAACAAAAAATGGACACGGAACGCCAAAGAATCACAAAAAATCAAAAAATCACACTGAATATCACATTAGAATCTGGCGTAGAGGAAAAGCGTAGAGAACAAAATTAGTTATATTAGGCTAAAAGTTAGAAACTGGAATAATTTTACAAAAAAGGTAGGTAAAATTCGCGTTAAAAAAATGGTAAGTTAAAATATACAAAATGCCTATACCGCAATTTTTATTTAGCTATACACTCATATCTACATCCAGCAATTCTGACTATAACTACTGGATTAAAAAATATATATCATAAATTTAAAATAATATATTCATTATTAGAACAGCTATAATTATAATTAATAATTTTTCACAGAATTTTAGAGAAAGAAAACAAACTAAAATACATTTATTTTTCTATTTCCAGTGAGTATTCTGCTGTAACAAAACCTCTCTCTTAAAAAAGGAAAAAAATTAAAAATTACAGTATACTTCTTCTTTATAGGAAATCTTTAGAAATATGCTTTCTTCTGAAAATTTTGTTTACAGATTCTGAGAGCATTAACTATAATAATTAAGAAATAACAATTAGAAATAAATGGTTTTAAAATTAAAGCATTTCTAACTAGTCCATAATAGCTTATAAATAGTTTTAAATGATCTAGGGTCGCTGTTAAGATCAATATAGCTGAATGTACATTTATATTGTAATTTTGTCAGTAAAAAATTCAGGTAAATATAATGATAAAAAGCATCACAGAATATTTTTAAAAGTTTTCAAATAATTTACAGTCCAATTATATATATCGTTACAAAAATCACTTTTTATATTAAGTTAAAATGTATGTTTAAAAAGAAGACTATTAAACTGTCATATAATAATTTATGTTGGAATTTCAAACATTTCTGTACTTCTATTTTCTATTGCTAATTTTTGCTAATTTCGTCGTTTATTTTTATTTTTTTTAAACTAAACATCTTCTAAAATTCAGATTATAGAAAATAAAGTTTATTAAAATGCGTACTATAAAGTTTGCATTTAACTATTTAACGAAGTTTTTATGCAAAATAATTATTCGTATGGATTTCTTTTAAAAATTTAAATGGTAATATCTTACTTTCCTACCTCCATACTGTCAAATTCGTTCATAATTTCTCGCATGGTATTTGCAGATATAGAAATGTTTATCCTTATTAAATTCGTACGTAATGTTATTCCAGAACACAATTCTTCAAAAACACAATCTTAACTCATACAAAAGTCAATAATACAGACTAAAAACAGCATTTTTTAAAAAAAATTATTAGATATTGCATAGAAAAGACATACACGTAACAAGAACATTTTACACTAGATATATTAATTAAATTTTGTCAAAATTAACGTTTAAATAACTTTTAATATGTAATGAAACTTAAGTCACCTGTATCAAAACATTTCAACAATGGTTAAATAACCCATTATTTCTATTTTGTACATTACAAATATAGTATATATATTATCTATATTATAAAGGACAAACATATCTGCGCGTAACGCATACGTCATTCTGCGAATGGCAACATTTGAGATTTGAAATAAAATTTGGCTTTTGCAATTCTCCAACAGCAAATTTAAAACATTTAAACATCGCACATTTTCAATTTTTGCACCGTCGTATAGGGCAAAAAATGTACATTTAAATGCAATTTGTTTGAAAGCTGTATCTGAATTTATTTTTGAGATATTAATTTTTTTGTAGTTTTGAATACCATTTTTCTAATCGTGGCAACAAAAGTACCCCATTTCTATTGGAAGTAAATGGAAAATAGTCGAGAGTAGGAGATTACTGTATCTGTTTGTTGCCATTTTCTCATAAAACCTGAAAAAAGTTGAAACAAAAATACGTGCTATGTCAAAAATATCGTCTGTTATTCCGCGATAATGACGTCATATGCATACTTTTCTATAGACGAAGTTTAAGACTGGATTGCAAAAGTGGATTGCTTTAGCAGATGCAAATGGCATCATTTTATAAAAAAGCGTGTAATTTAATTCTTAAAACTGAAATATGTTTTGTAGAAGTGCGTCATTATCACCTCAGCTGCTTCCTCAAGTTTTTGTCCAAAATTCTCGCGACTAATAATATTTTAATGCGATTCTTTAGGACATTCTACTATAATTTTATCAAAATAGCATAATTTGCTAATTTTAATTTTTCATAATTTTATATAATCTATATATTTAAAACATAATTATGTTTTTTAATCAGTTGCCCTGATCTTTCTGCTGAACCAATTTTACTAATAATTTTCTTAACTGAAAGCTGTTTATTTATAGATGTGATCACACTAGCTGCTTTCTTTTTAAATATCTTCACTTTTATATTTTAATTTTAAAAACATTTTATGAATTTTTTCAAAAGTGTAGAAAATTAGCTTTCCCTATTGCAGAGAAGAGAGAAATAACGAGGTTTATTCATCTTTATTCATGCCATTTTCTGATAAAAATTCAAAATTGTCAATAAAATTTGTTGTATAGGGTTTAGTGGCGCAAAATCCCATTAGTGGCATAATATTTTGAACGGAAAATGACATACTGTTTTTGAAAACATGCATTTTTCCTGATAAATTTTCCATTTTCTTTTTTCTTCTGTATGTGTACTGATACTAAGATTCAGACACTAGGCGAAATGCTTATTTAAGTAAAAATGAAGTCATATTTAAAAGAAAACGATCTTTTCTTAGATAAAACTTACCATTTTAACATAAAAACGCCTAAAAACATAAATTACGGAAATTTTACTCTCCGGTACTCAGATTAGTACCTCAAGTGAAGAGTCCGTCTATTCACATAAAAGGTGTTGCTGACAATCGTGACTTCAAGTTTTGAATTAAAATGATTTTAAAATGATCAGACAAAACACAATTTACAAAAGAAATGATGGATGAGGGTATGATAAGTGCGTATGTAAATTTTGAGAAAGTGAAAAGGTTGTCGGGTTAGACTTCATCCGGAAAAAAATTTACGATCGTGTCAGAGTGGAATAAATTTTTCTTTTTTTCATTCCCGAATACCAAGTATAAGAGCCGCAACTCAATTGATAACTTCATCCAAATAACTGATATTAATTATATTTAATTGATTACGTGTCTATATGAAAAAGGACAAACGTATCTGTGCGTAATGCTGACGTCATTTCGCAAATAGCAACAATTCACGATCAAATTTCGGTTTTGAAATTTTCGCTACTGCAATTTTTTAAACTTCTGACCATCGTGAAGTTTCAACTTTCGTCCCACAGAAAAAAAAATCTACTTTCAAATGCAATTTATTTAAAAACTGTATCTTTGACTAATTTATTATGTTATTTTTAAAATAATTTTTAAGCATGATATTTTTAAATTTATCTTATTTCGTGACGGCTTCAATATATAATAATAATAAACATTTTGAACATAAAGCAGCAAGCACTGTTCAGCATTTGTTTTTGACTATTTTTGTATAACGAAATTAATAATTCTTTTATAAACAAGTAAAAGAATAATACTAGAAAATCATAAATCTAACACATTTGTAATAGTAGAATTTAAATTTTTAGATCACCAAACAGGGGAAAAAAATCAAATGGAATTTGTCTGCTAAGTGCATCTCAATTTAATGATTGTCTATATTTTTTAAAATAATTTTAAAGCATAAAGTATTTTTTTAATTTATCTATATCGCGCGAGCACGATTACGAAAGATTAATCCGGTTTGCCCTTAAAACAACATAAAAATTTCACTTTTTTTAGAGATTTTCTTACGGCTAATATCCATTAAAAAAATTTCCCTATGAATAAATAAATAAAATAATATGAATAAAACACAAATTTAACAGACCTGTAATTCAACTATGCACTTAAAGCCCTGAAATTATCAGAATATGCCGTTAGTAGCAAAATCTTAGTCAATAATTTTGATAAATTTCAAAACTTTATTTGATTGTACAATTCATATTTTTCATATGAAATATGTTTTTTAATGTTAGTGGGGAATCTAAAAAAAATATTGCATATAAAAAAAAATTAGTAGTTTTCAATTTAAACAAACAAAAAAATGTTTTCACCTATATTCTGCAACCCGGGAAGCCCGGGTACGATATCTTAGTATTTATTAAAAAAAATTAAGTTTCGTAACTTTCCCTAAGGAGAATTATATGCTTTTTCTTGAAATTTTAGAATTTCATTTCTTGAATTAAAAAGAAATACTCAAGCATTTCATCTAAGATTTCCCCTATATATAGTGGCGGTCAAAAGTTTCCGGCCAGTTAGTTTCTTTGATTTGTTTGCCAGAACGTTTTAGTGAAGAAGAAGCGCAATTGTTCCAAAAGTTAGCAATAAGCAAATGACCCCTCACCACGCTATCATTTTCTTTGAATACTGAAGACATCTGATGCAAAGGGGAAGAATTCGAAATTTGCATTTGCAAAAGTTTCAAACAATTCTTCATTCGTTAGATTTTGCTATCTGTAAAGTGATTTTTTGGCCGTGTTCGTTAATTAATGAGTGTAAATAACGTAGTTTAAACTCAAAAATGAAAAGTTCAACAATTATTGTTTGTAAACGAGTAATTTGTTTGTCACTAAATATCCGATTGTCTCGTGATATAGCGCAACGTTATCAATCAGAAAATCCACTGTGAACGATATTTTAAAAAGTATATAAAGATGGCCAAAACTTAGGACTTCAACGGTCCAGGAGACGCCGGAAAACGACTATTCGCGTGATAGAATTATCAGGAGAAAAACATTTATGACCTCCATGAAAATGCCACTGCAATATCCCGCGATTTACGGAGTGGGAGTATTACTGAAATAAGTCGGTCTACCGTGTCAAGAAGCTTATGTGACGTAGGACTTTATGGAAGAGTCTATGTTAGAAAAACCATCCATAAGTAAAATGAAAATCAGCGAGCCCGACTGACGTAAGCCAAGGAAGTCAAAGACTGGTCAAGTGAAAACTAGAAAAAGAGTACTATTTTCCTATTAATCAAAGTTCAACCTTTTTGGGAGTGATGTCAGATACTGTTCCGACGACCTAAAAACAAAAGAAGTGATTCGAGACATGTTATTCTTAAAAAGAAGTATGGCGGAAGACACGTTATGCTGTGGGGAGCATTTTCTGGAAAAAGTGTCGGTTCGTTAGTTGAAATCCGCAGCAAGAGGAATGGAGGAGTGTACAAGGATATCTTGCAAGATCATTTTCTGCCTTATTGGAGGAAAAATTGCGGTCGCAACTATTTGTTTTGGTATGATAACGACGCAAAGCATACATGCAAGCTCGTGAAGCATTGGCTTTTGCCCAAACAAATTCCGCTTTCGAAATGACCAGCCCAATCACTCGATCTGAATCCAATAGAAAATCTTATGAACGAACTCGACAAACGTGTGCGGAATTATAAATATTCCCATTCGCAAAAATTGCAAGATGAGTGGGAAAAAAACTTACCATAGACGATTTTCAACCATTCATTGGATCGATGCCAAGTCACTGCGCCACAGTACTTATTGCTAAAGGTATGACACAAAACACTAATTGGAAATGTTTTTGGTTACTGTTATTTTCTATTATAAAACCATTTTTTTTTTTTTTTCAAATTTGCGAAAATTATGGAAACTTTTGAGAACATGCATTTTCCTTTACAATTAATTTTGTCAATTAAATTTTTTGATATTTATTTGTTATTTCATAAATAAGTTCCTAACTATTATTTCAATAAAATGTACAAGTATCACTTTGGGATTCCTCTTCCTATGGGTATACTTACAAATTAACCAAAAATTTTATGCTCACCGAAGACTTTTGACTGAACCTGTATATATATATATATATATGTATAAGTATACAGTTTGTTGACGAATGCGACTAACAAACTCAGAGCGTAGGCATGAAAAGGACGAAAATTACCATAGAATATGTGTTTTCAAACCACTTATTTAGTCACAAATACGTGTTCTTTCAGTCTAACTAAACTCTGTTTGACATTAATAATTTCACGAACAATAAAAATAATGCAATAAAAATGTAACTATGTGTGCAGTCGTGGGAAAAAAGTAAACACCCCCTACTATCTCTGCAACTAATTGTTATAGAAGACAGTTTTTGGCACCAAACGATTGGAAGTAAAGTATACTTTTAATGTACATAAAATTTGCTTAAGAGGCATCAATGTATAAAAACAAACTCAAACTTTGTTTTTGTCATTTCCAATACACAAGTTCAATACCATGAATAAATTTACACCCTTCAATTAGCCTAAAAACAAATTTTCGTGAAATTTCTACGATTAGTTTCCGAAAAAATATATATTTAAAATGAGCCTATTTTAGGGGCTGTATCCAAATTGAAGTTCGGTATTCGTTTATTGAAATGCTATAGAATGACTATATCACTTCTATCAATATATTATTTCTTGCCAATATAACAATCGCTTAAAATGTATCGAATAATAATGCCGATACATTCGATAATAATAATCGAATAATATGCATCGAATCCAGCTCAAATATTTTCATAAAGTGAGTAAAATATATATTTTTCAAATTATGCTTTTATGCACATCATAGATAGCACTTTAAGCCACCATTTTGACATTTTTAAAGAATAATTCAAAAACTACTTCGAAGAAAATTTAAAAATTGAGATTTCGCATAAAGCAGGACATAATAAATATAAATCTATCAAAATAATTGTAGGTTGAAATTCATATTTTTTAATATTAATTTCATAATTTATAATCATATTATGTATTTTTTTTTAATTTCAAATTATAGGTATTTATGTTTGGCATTTTTAGTATTATTACCACGCAAAAAAATATCAGATTAGGATTATAATTTCAAAAGTTATGATAAAACTATGAAAATGTAATTTAAGATTAGAAGCTCTCAATTTTGAATGCTTATAAATCAAAAACTTATCATCCAAATGACTGAAAATTTAGTTTCTAGGTATAGTTTGAAACGATAATTTAAAATATAATTTAAACATATATCGTTATTAACGTTATTGCTATTATAAAAAACAATATTTAGTCTGGTTTTGAGTTCTAGATGGCCCCTTAAGTAAATTTTATATACACTAGCAAAAGCCATGCTTTGTTTGGATTCGCGAAGAATTATTTAATAAGATAAATATTTGAAAGTAACACTATTTTTTATATTATTTTTGCATCTTTATTAAGCAAAAACGTTATCTTATGTTTTGCGCATTATAATTTTAGAAATGTAAATTCAGCCAAATAACGAAGAATTTCCTCGGAATTTGTTATTTATGATATAACGAATTTAACAATAAAATTTATTTGTTTACAATTTTTTTGTTGCCCCTTTACAAAAAAAAATCATAATATAATTCTTTTAAAATGCGGAAGTATCGTCTGTGTAAATGATTTAACATCATAAGAATAAATTGTGTATTCGAATTCTTAACACTTTTATAATTGAATGAAAATAATTGAATTTTCACAAATTTTAATTCATTAAAAATATACTATAATTTCCATAAAAAAAGGTATTTAAAAAATTTCATAAAGAAATCGTGAAACTATTTAATTAATCATGATTCTATCTACAATTACGAACTCCGCGATTTATTTTTTCTTCTAAAAATATGCGTGTTTCATTTTTTATTTGCAAAAATGCGTCCGCAATGTAAAGACATGTAAAATAAATGAAATAAAATAATAAATTTTTTGAGGATATTCTGTAAAAAAAACCCCAATATTTTGCAAATCTGCAGATCATAATTTATTTTTAGGTTTAATTTCAAGTCAAAATACTAAATAGTTTTTTTTTTTTTTTTTTGTAAAGTGTACGACAAAATGTAATTTGTGTAGCCTAGTAGAGGACTCGCTTCGCTCATCCTAATAATTTAAAAGTAGACTTTATTTCCAATCGTTTCGTACCAGTAACTTTTTTCTATTACAATTAGTTGCAGATTTAGCAGAGGGGTATTTATTTATTTTTATTTTTTTTTTGCTTTACTCGACTGTACCTCATTTTGTATGAAATGTGATAACATCTGTTTTGGAAAAACATCGTGCTCACGCAATTGATGATACCGTATGAATCGCTGACAAAAATTTAAGCGTCAACTATATACTGCTGGCGCATAAAATGGAAACTTCTATCACATTTTTGATGTTATCATATTTCCAAAAAAAGTGAGATTATCATAGCTATTCTTAGCACTTTATAAGCTATGTAGCTAGTAAAAGTTTCTTTATAATATACTTCAGTTTTTTGGAAGTGTTTAAAGAGAATTTAAGTTGAGTTAGAGTGAACACCCTGTATTTTTAATTAAATAAGTGGTTTGCGACACCATGATTCTTTGCAGTTTTTGTTTCTCTTGATGCGTACTATTAGCCCTCTGAATTTTTCGATCCAATTCGGCGACACTCTCTATATAAATAAATCTATTTTTATTTAAATCAACTATAGAATAATTTAACATATAATCCCAAATATTATCAATTAGTACGACAACGCTGTGATTTCTTAAAAAAAAAAAAAACTAATGGCTGCTAATTCCAATTAAAAATGTCAAAAAAATTTTTACTATACAAATTTCGCGAATAGTTTTATTGAATAGTTAAAATGTGATAATTATGAAGGTTTATATTTTAAGCAACATATTATATAAAATGTCTGCTTTAATTTCCTAATCAATTGCGATGGAATTTACTATTACTAGGGATTTTTTTAAATCTCTTTATAAATTGCAATATATCTATTCAACAAAAGATTTTCAAAGATCTCAGGGGAATATTCCAAATGTTCATGAGACTTATTTTCTTTCTTTTGTTCTATGTCGTATTTTACTTCTTTTCGTTTTCAAGGTAGTATCAAATTTTCTTATGATGGTTTAGTTTCTATCAGAGATCGTGATTGTTTTTCAGTACTGTAATTGTCTTCCTAAAAATTATTTTCTAAGACCGCAGACTTTTTTTTCCTTTCGAAGTAGAGACACAGAGTGGGAGTTCTTACTTTTCTCCACACAGTAATGCTGAAATTCGATTACTGTTGTCTATTTATTTTTCTGGTAAAGAATTTTTTTAAGACTTTTTATTTTTGATTTAGCGTTGGAGTCAATAGAAGAGAATGGGAAGTGAAATTGCCTTTAAAAAACTTGATTGATGTATCTGAACACTAATGTAATCTTTAGAAAATGGAAAAACATCTATACTTATTTGATCAAACTTTAATCATTTGGCGAACTGAAAGCAATATACAGTTTCAATAATAAAGAATTAAAATTGGTAATAGTACAAGGAGGTTTATTCTTTTGAATCCATTCAATGTATTTATATATTTATATTTTGTCGTTTTAAAAATATTTAAGAAATTTGAACCAAAATTACACTGTAATTAATCTATTACAAACGTTCTTATTAGTTATAACTTATAATCAATGAAATTGTTTTTAAATGCGTTCGTGATTATATAAATATGTAGCACCTATAGTCGAGGCCTGGTCCGTCCTCCTGTCTGTCCGACTGTCCGCATATAACAGCGCAAAACCACCCAACCGAATGGTTTGAAATTTAATATATATAAGCGTTGCAGAATTTTGTCAAGTCATTTCGAATTTTATGAAATACGAATAAAACTTAAAAATATATTAATAAAAGTTTTCTTCATTCTATTAAATCCTATCAAACGCAATTAACTGAATGATATCACATTACAAATAGTGATTTTGGGTTGTCATGGTGATTACGACATATTTAAGATGGAGTCATACTATTTCCGTATTACTGAATTTAATATATATAATCGTAATAAATTTTGTATTCATGTATTTTCCCATAAGAGTGCAACAGCTATAGCACAAAGATCTGATTATTTATAAAACTAGTTATATTACGAACGCACCTCATTTGCTATGTTTGACGTACAACTTCCGACTTATTTTTCTTAGCCTAACTTAGAACATTTTTATTAATATAAAGAACTCAACTGCGACTTTTAATCCAAAAAGCTCTTTTTATAGGTGTATAGCATTACTTTTATTTAATATATATATATATATATATATATATATATATATATAATAAATGTAACACACTGAAGTGCATTTAAAATTAGACTACAAGCTACATAAACTAGTGTAAAACAAAACAAAGACTGAAATAAACAAAGACTACGAAGACTGTGGAACATAATGAATCTCTCTAAGTTCAAATTCAAATAGTTTCGCAATTCTTTTCATTATAGAGGAAATAGCAAACAATAAAATTTTTATGGTATTGAAGATTCTGAACTTATATTTCAGTTTAAAAAAAAAAAAAAAAAGATTTTAAGAATATTTGAAAAATTTTATATAATGCTATTTAAACGACTGGATATAAAAACAAAAGTTAAAACAAAAATTTACAAATTTGATGGATAACACTGTTTATTTTTCAATTATAAAATAAACATAAAAGGTAAAGCATATGCTTTGCTCAATCCGCTAACTGAAACCGGTATATATTTTTAATATGTGGCCAATTCTCACTTAAACATTTACAGCTGCGTAACTGCATTTATACATGCAAGACGGTAACAAAATAATATTAATTTTATTATTAACGCTGTTAATCTATAAAACTGTAAACAATAAGTAATAATAAAAGTGTTTCTAAATGTGGGAAAATATAAAATTTTCATTTTCGAAAATATGCAATAACATCCAACGACTTACTAACAATATCAAAAAGCGTTCTTGAACGTTATACACTTAAGAACGAATATATTTTCCAGATTTAACCCCCCGAGCGTCTTGCAAAAGGGTAAAATTGTAATGTTGTTTTCTTTGCATTTAGTTTTAAATGCTAAGAAAATATGAATCTTTCAACATTATAAAAAAAACTCAATTACAAATATGAATGTAATCATTGAGAATATTAATCATTCTTCAATGTATTTCAAATTCATTAAATCTATAGAAATATATTATCTTAAATATTGCTTGTATTGCTGTGAAACCGGGAGCTTAGTAAACGGAATATTACGCCCCAAACACTTAGAGGGTACAAGCATTTGTAAGCACATTTTTTTTTCTTTTCCTGCCACTAACTTTCTGAAATATTTCTCATTATTTCCAATTGCGTATTTAGAAATGTTGCTTCGTCATCTGTAGATTCTGATTTTCAGTGGCTAGCCTCCAAATTTCATAACCAGGAAACATTGTTACTAATTGCATCAAATTATTATAAAGATAAGAACAATGTTATTTTTTTTATAGATAGCAATAGATATTTGATTACGTAATAATTTGAACATACAAATAATTTCTTAAAATGATTTGAAATAATTTAAAAAAAGATGTTAAATTACGAATAAAAACAGAGAATTTATTCACCATCATTTGATCGAAATGTTTGACCCAAAACTACATTTTCTGAAGAAATTAATGACCCTTTCATTTTACTTACAGACTGGACTATTTTTAAGACTTTCCAGCTTACTTGAAAAGTGTTTATCACTTCGGTTTTTCTGTCTGTCTATGTGCATACTGTCTGTCCAGAGCATATTTACTGCAGTTAGAGCATGGGCAGTGTCCATGATCTAAAAGCCGTAATTAAGCTCGGATTGCGATATAATTAATGTATGTTATTGAAGTTTACTATGGCATGATCCCTTTTCAATTTGAAGTGTGCAATATTCGTGGTTCATTTACAGGTGCATTCAAAAGTATTATTTTACATTATGGTCAACGGGGAAAAATCATTTGCAGAGTATTTTAACAGTATGGCACAATTTTAAATATCAAGACATTTATTAAGGTACACAATAAGATGTTTTCCATACAAGTATGTTATGTCTAGCACTTATGGTACGCATTCAACATTCATGGTTCATTTACAGCGGCATTCAAAAGTATTATTTTACATTATGGTCAACGGTGGAAAATCGTTTGCAGTGTATTTTAACAGTATTACACAATTTTAAATATAAAGAATTAATTAAGGTACACGAGAAGATGGTTTCTATAGAAGTATGTTATGTGTAATACTTACGGTACGCGTACAGGCGAACTCAAAGGCATTCCGTCATATTATGGTCTATGAAGAAAAATAATTTGCTGCTTATTTCTATAATGTTACTCTGTTACAAATTATATAATGAAATTTACATACATTTTTAAGCAGGGAGAACGCTCGCATACCCAGGATATGAATGGTTTTTACTTTGTCACCAATAAATACAATCGTAAAAATAATCGTCACCTTATTTAATCGGAGACAATTTTGCGATAAAAGAAATAGAAGATTACTTTTAAAAAGATAGTGGTGACAATACTAAAATTCGTACGCAATTTGAGTCTATCAGACACGGCGCGCATCCTCCCGGATTAAGGTACACTAAAACAAGCTTTTTCTACAGTAGGAGGTGTAAAGCATTTATCATTAATTTTCGCACAAAAGAGTTCAGTTATATAACGGCCCACAGCGAAAACCTGTTTTCAGCGTATTTTAATTGTGTTGCATTATTTCAAACATGATGAAATTCATATACATTACCGAGGTTTTCTACTAGATCCTTGCAGTAGAATATGATGTATATCGCATTTATCTTTCATTGAAAATGTTCCGTAAAAGATTTCGGATAAAATAATGTTTCGGAAGGTGTCTATTAGGGATAATTACTGAAAGTGCATTTTCAGTTATTGTATGTATTTTAAGTTTAACTAAATTTTTACACACTGCGTAGTGTGTATTAATTCTATCGATCATACACAGGGAAACACAAAAGAATTCGTAAGCATTAATGAGAAAGAGCGTGACTTGCGTAAAGTGTTTTCTTTAAATCGAGTTACGCATATTCAAGCTCACCTACATTTAGTATACTTGAGATGTTTGTAGCACATAAATAAAATTAAACACAAGACTATGCAAAAAACTGGATACATGATTGCCTATGGTTAGTAATTCCTGGAAGTGTGATTTCAGTAGTTTTAAGCGTGTTGTTTTACCCGAATTAATTTTAAGCTTAATATGCAGCTTGTATAAAAGTCTATAAAAGGCTGTGCAAAAAAATTCAAGTACGTTTTCGTCTATTGGTAGAAATTGCTAAAGGTGAAATTTCAATTGTATTCTGCGTTTTCTAACTAAACTAAATTTTAGCATACTATGTAGAATACATACAAATCTATCTATCTATATATATATATATACAGAACTGAACAAAAGAAATGATTTACCTTTCCGGCTATATGCAGTAATTGTTGAAATCTTTCAGATATATGTTTTCTAAAATGTTTACTTAATACTTTACCTTATGAAACGGAGAAATTTTTTTAATGTATTCTGGAGGTGTTGGAAAGTGTTTCACAATCTATGCTCCGCCGCATGATTTTTCTATATTGTTTATTCTAACCGTACTACTTTTAGAATAATATTCACTGCCGTACATTTATAGTAGGACATCTTGAATCGAAATTTTCAGGAAAGAAAAAAATATGTAATTTGTGCATATGTAACTGAGTGCAAACTGAGATGCTATTGTATGTCAGAGAGAAATTAAGAGCATTTTTGTAAAATGTGGTTGAAAATTGGTAGTGAACACACACATATATATACAGAAAGATCGAGAAATAGATAACAAGTTTTAGTTACCCTACTATTTGACAATATTTATATATTTTTTTTTTCAATTTAAAATACTTTTTATTTCATTTTACCATCTCCGTGCGTTCAGGCCACGTGATTTTTTTCTGTTTCAATTCATTTGATTTCAGAAACATTCCTTTTTATTAAATAAGCTATTTTTTTTTAACCTGGCGAAGCTTAGATTTGTTCTTTCTCCGCAAAACACTGCCAAATTAAACCAGTTTTCTGCTTTCGCCATTGGAGCTCGCCGAAGGCCTTTTTCATTTGTTCACACAGTTTTATACCAATGAGTGTTTTGGAGAATCTTGTACCTTAAGCGTCCTGCCAATAAAACAGACAGACCTGGGTCTGGAGTCCACATTTTCCGTCTTTTAGATCAGAATACGTGGCTTTGTTGTAGTGGAAATGTGTAATGTCGTAACATTAACAGCTTGACCATTGGGTTTTTTGCTAGTTTGTTTTGTTCGATTGTTTTATCCTATTATTTAATGTTTTATTATCTCCTATCTAGTATTTCATTATCTCATAAAATAAAGGCTTTAAGACAAATTGTATTGTGTTTTGGCTGGTAATTACTATAATTACATAAATGTTTCTCTCCTAAACAATTTGACAAGATCTCGACTGCCTATATTTAGGAGGTATGTTATAACAACAATAGGATTATAATAATAGTGTATGGCAAGGTTTTATAGACCAGATCCAAAAACATGACACCGGCTAGTAGTTTTAAACTACCTGCATCATGAACTATTATTTTAACACAGTCAAACTGACTGGTAAAGTTATCATACGAATTTAATATTTCCAACTGAGCGAAAAAATGCCCAGGCCGGGAATCGAACCCAGATCCTTGGCTTACAAGGCCAATGCTTTTCCATTTAAGCTAACTGGGCCGACAACCAGCCAGCATATTTCGCTCAGATAACCTTATTGGTAGGAACATCTGGTCTGTCATGTAGACAGCTCAACAGAATAAACCGCAGGTTAAGGACCTCCATATAAACGATGGATACGTAGATGAACTATTATTTTAACACAGTCAAACTGACTGGTAAAGTTATCATACGAATTTAATATTTCCAACTGAGCGAAAAAATGCCCAGGCCGGGAATCGAACCCAGATCCTTGGCTTACAAGGCCAATGCTTTTCCATTTAAGCTAACTGGGCCGACAACCAGCCAGCATATTTCGCTCAGATAACCTTATTGGTAGGAACATCTGGTCTGTCATGTAGACAGCTCAACAGAATAAACCGCAGGTTAAGGACCTCCATATAAACGATGGATACGTAGATGAACTATTATTTTAACACAGTCAAACTGACTGGTAAAGTTATCATACGAATTTAATATTTCCAACTGAGCGAAAAAATGCCAAGGCCGGGAATCGAACCCAGATCCTTGGCTTACAAGGCCAATGCTTTTCCATTTAAGCTAACTGGGCCGACAACCAGCCAGCATATTTCGTATGATAACTTTACCAGTCAGTTTGACTGTGTTAAAATAATAGTTCATCTACGTATCCATCGTTTATATGGAGGTCCTTAACCTGCGGTTTATTCTGTTGAGCTGTCTACATGACAGACCAGATGTTCCTACCAATAAGGTTATCTGAGCGAAATATGCTGGCTGGTTGTCGGCCCAGTTAGCTTAAATGGAAAAGCATTGGCCTTGTAAGCCAAGGATCTGGGTTCGATTCCCGGCCTGGGCATTTTTTCGCTCAGTTGGAAATATTAAATTCGTATGATAACTTTACCAGTCAGTTTGACTGTGTTAAAATAATAGTTCATCTACGTATCCATCGTTTATATGGAGGTCCTTAACCTGCGGTTTATTCTGTTGAGCTGTCTACATGACAGACCAGATGTTCCTACCAATAAGGTTATCTGAGCGAAATATGCTGGCTGGTTGTCGGCCCAGTTAGCTTAAATGGAAAAGCATTGGCCTTGTAAGCCAAGGATCTGGGTTCGATTCCCGGCCTGGGCATTTTTTCGCTCAGTTGGAAATATTAAATTCGTATGATAACTTTACCAGTCAGTTTGACTGTGTTAAAATAATAGTTCATCTACGTATCCATCGTTTATATGGAGGTCCTTAACCTGCGGTTTATTCTGTTGAGCTGTCTACATGACAGACCAGATGTTCCTACCAATAAGGTTATCTGAGCGAAATATGCTGGCTGGTTGTCGGCCCAGTTAGCTTAAATGGAAAAGCATTGGCCTTGTAAGCCAAGGATCTGGGTTCGATTCCCGGCCTGGGCATTTTTTCGCTCAGTTGGAAATATTAAATTCGTATGATAACTTTACCAGTCAGTTTGACTGTGTTAAAATTATAGTTCATCTACGTATCCATCGTTTATATGGAGGTCCTTAACCTGCGGTTTATTCTGTTGAGCTGTCTACATGACAGACCAGATGTTCCTACCAATAAGGTTATCTGAGCGAAATATGCTGGCTGGTTGTCGGCCCAGTTAGCTTAAATGGAAAAGCATTGGCCTTGTAAGCCAAGGATCTGGGTTCGATTCCCGGCCTGGGCATTTTTTCGCTCAGTTGGAAATATTAAATTCGTATGATAACTTTACCAGTCAGTTTGACTGTGTTAAAATAATAGTTCATCTACGTATCCATCGTTTATATGGAGGTCCTTAACCTGCGGTTTATTCTGTTGAGCTGTCTACATGACAGACCAGATGTTCCTACCAATAAGGTTATCTGAGCGAAATATGCTGGCTGGTTGTCGGCCCAGTTAGCTTAAATGGAAAAGCATTGGCCTTGTAAGCCAAGGATCTGGGTTCGATTCCCGGCCTGGGCATTTTTTCGCTCAGTTGGAAATATTAAATTCGTATGATACCTGCATCATTGTTTTATCTGATATTCGCTTGTCATTCTCATCCAACTAAACTACATTATCATATCTTATATTCAGCTGCTTCAACAATTTTGTCCCTTATATAATTAACGATACTTATTTATTGAATAGTTAATGATAATTCAAAAGGTAAAGACCATATATGAGAATACTTTTAATATGTTAAAATATACACTGTAAGAAAAGACAAATGTTTCTTTATCTGAGAAAATACACTACACTCACGACAAAAAGTGTACAATAATCTCTTTTAAGTTATACATTATTCCGGGAAGTGTTCTTTATCTTTAGAAAACCCAGACGACAATATACCTTCGGTATATAAAAAGCATTTATAAAAACATAGGTTTTTATGCCATTCACATTTAGAAACGTTTCCGAGTAGGTTTTGTATCGTATTATTCAGTTTTCTCAACTGTAATATAGGGTTTTCGAATGCTATCAATTCTCAAATAAACATTTTCATATTCAAGAAACATGTATTACAGACAAAAATCGTAAATGAACAACATTAAAAACAATATAAAAATTAATATTATTTGGTTAATTTTGCATATATAAATTCAATTATGCAGTTGAAAATGTTAAATTAAGAATTAATAACATCCTAATAAAAAAGAAAAGTGCTCAGTTAAACTGATGGCATTGAGCTCACAGGCCATTGACACTAATTGTATATTATACTTTTCTTTCAAAGAATAATGCCCCTCGAAAAATAAACTAACGGGGGGGGGGTTGCCTCCCCCCCAGTTTCCCCTCCTTTTACTTAACCAATGATCCTCCAAATGTCATCAGGAAAGCGCCTTATCGAAATAAACAGGTATACGAAATGTGAAGCAAATCGGATCTAATAAAAATAATTTATTTAAATTAAGGAAGTGTTAGTCCTCCGTTCCCCCCTTCATATTTAACCAATGTACGTCCAAATATAATTAGGAAGCGCCTTAGCAGAATTAACCGGCATACCAAATTTGAAGAAAATCTGATAATTCTGCTTGAAAAACCCATTTCTCTAAGTTAAGGGGGAGATCAGCCCCCGTCCCTCCTTTATACTTAATCAATCAACCCCTAAAACTAATCACGGAAGCGCCTTATCATTAATGAACCTAGAAAAAAAAATGAAGCAAATCGAATATTTCTATCAAGAGTTAAATAGTACTTATATACGTATAGAGTACGTATATACGTACGTACATACATACATACATATACACAGAACCTGCGGGCATATTAGCTCTCAGATTTGATAGCCTGTGAGCCAAAAAGCGACATTCAGGTTTGAGAAAACTGGTTACTATACCATAAAAACTACCCGGAAAAGTTACCGATAATCAAAAGCAGTAAAAAGAAAAACTTTGTTTCTATAAATGCTTCTTTAAAGTTTGAAAATAGATTGATTTCTGTGGTTTCTAAAGATAGAGAATTCTTTTCGAATTTTCGGAATCCGGAGTAACTCAGCAGAGGCTATTGTATAGTTTCATTAGTGATTGTATTGTATTTTCGTAGAATAAGACATACTTGTCTTTTTTTTTACAGTGTATGCTTACTATTTGTGTTCGTTTCTTATTTTAATTTAATAGTAACCCATGAAATATAATTATTAGATTGTAGCACGCGGATTTCAAAAATTGCAACATGTGTTTTTCCAGAAAATTATATTACATCCAGACAACATATTAGAAACATATATTATGAAATATATTGTACATAAAATAAAACAGTTAACTGAATAGATTTACGAAATATAAAATCTTTCAGTTGTTACTGTTATTATAAAAAGTAAGTCACAAAAATATGGCGCTGTATTTAATGTCCTCAATACAGATTTAGAAGACTTTCATTTTTTCGCAGCTGTAAATGCCATATAACCCTAATTTTAATAAAATATGGTGTTCTTTTACTATTTGACAATTTTAATAACTTTAATAGCTCATTATAGTTACTTAACTGAGTAGCTAACTGAAATTTCACCCATTTCGTTTTCACATTTATAAAAATATGAGCAAATATATTTTAATGCAATAATATGTGTAAATACATGTAAGAAAATAAATGTAATTGATTAACATTATTTTAAGACTTTGATTCAAATTCATTCTTGATTTTAAAAAAATATACAATTGGTTTTTAACAACAATGCCTCCTTAAATTCCGATTACATAAAAAATAATAATTGTAAAGTAAATATAAGACTGAATACAATTATTGAGTCAGCAAAACCGAAAACTTGCTCATTAAAATTTGCTAACATCCAAGCTTTTTACATTAAATGAGCTACCTGTGTGTTGGTCAAAAGAGTGCGTTACCAATAATGTTTGAAATAATTTACCTATGGAAGGTATGACTGATATAATTTCTACACTGTAAAAACATATCTGTAATTCTACAGATGCAAAGTTATGGAAATCTCTATGCTTACTAAAATATTATCTGTACGCTGTACAAAAAAAAAAAAAAAAAAAAAATGTAAAATTACAGTAATCATGCTAAAGTTTTACCTGTAACGCGGGTTGCAGTTACATAAAAAGTTCCAGGCATCCCAGTTTCCTAAAACATTCTTAGTAACCTTACACATTTTTTGATTTGCAGTGCAAAAGGGTATTACTTGAATTTTTGTTGTTTCCGTTACATAAAAAGTTCTAGGAAACCCTGTTTCCTTGAAAAATTTTAGTAACTTTACAGATTTTTTTACAATGTATATAACTGTTTTAGGGATTTTTAGTTTATCTAGAAAAAAATATATATAATGTTTTCTTAATAAAAGCTTCCGATTATTATGCAATGTATTTCAAACAGTGTACATAGAATTAACCGACTAAAAGTAATGAAGATCATACATAATACAAGATCTGGTGAATATTAGATTTTTTTTTAAGTAGAGAAAACGATGTAGCATTCTTTTAACCGTATATGAATTGAAAAAAAGATACATTTCTTTAAAAATCCCTTGATGATTCAAGGCTTTAGCTAAGTAAAAAAGAAATAAGTCTTAAATAACTAGGCTTTATAAAATTGTCGACTAAGAGAACATAAAGAGACTCACATAAAGATTTTTGGATTACTGTGTGTAAGAGTGCTCAAATACATCAATTGAAGAAACTTGCTGCCTCAAGAGATTTACTTCACGAGCCCTTTAATGTATTTTTTAAATGAAATGTTCAAATCAAAAAATGTAATTTTTGAATATTCTATATATTAATAATTTGGAATTATCTGTGATAAAAACGACTTTAGATAAAATGAACAAATCGGTTAGACAATGTTGAAATTCTTTCATAATATATTAACTATATATAATGTAAAATTATAATGAAAAAGAAATGACCTATGAAACGCATTTTTTTTCCTCCTATAAAGTGGTTTTTAAACGTTTAGACTGGCGTACCACTAAACTGAAATTTATGTTTTTCCGTACCACCAGGCAAAGTAGTTAACACCAAAAGACTCTTATACACCAGTGTCTTCAGCACACGGAAACCTTGTCCTCTTTCTTAAAAAAGTCTGAAATTTTGAAAATTAGTCTTGTAACCCTCTCGCTACCAACATAAAAAAAAAAAACCTCAAATAAAAATTATCAAATTTTCATATGTTGTTAATAATGCTCCCAATAAGCTACAAACCATCTAAATTTCCTGCAGTTTCTGTTTTTGTTTTAATTGTCAAATGTTATGGACACGCGTTTTATGAAAGTTGTAATTAATTAGAACTATAACAATAAGTTCAAATCAAGGTTTCTGGTTTATTTAACCCATTACCCGCTGGTGTTGCGTGCACGCAACGGTCAAAATAATTGTTCATACTTAAATTAATTACTTTGCCTCCCCTATTTTAGAATTAAAGAACTTGAGTTATTCATTTTCAGAAATTGTGATATTTCAATAGAGCGAAAATTATCTTTCTAAATTTGTGGTGGGAAACGACTTTCAACAAGAAATTTGAAAATTCTTACTTTATACTTTTGGTGGTTAATGGGTTAACAAAATAAAAAATATATATATTTAGCTGTTTCTGATTTTAAATAATATAAAAATTAGATAATTTTTGAAAAATCATACGTAAGCGAGAGCATCCATCTTGATTAAAAATTTTCCCGGTGAAATTTCTCTTCAAAATTTTTCTCTAATCTATGTATTTGATTTCTAAATATTTGTGCTTTTGGTAGGGGAATGAATAAACAGACAGATAAAACTTATTTAATTAATATCTGAGATCACACAACAAATCATAACATTTTGAAAAGATCATATTTAACCCTTCGGGCTCCAACTTGTGTACTTTAAGCAATTCTTTCTTGCTTTTCATAAACTATATATTTTAGAGACATGAAATTTTACATGCTTATAGCTGAATACTTGTGACTACACGACAGATTATAAAATTTTCAAAAGGTATATTATTGACCCTTCTGCGTTCTAACTTGTGCATTTTAAGCATTTTTTCTAACTTAGCCTCTAATTAAGCTAATTCATTCACTTGAAGACTCCCGGGGGTGGATTATCATTTTTTTTTCCTTAACCCTTATGTGATATAACATTTGACAACCCTCCACTCCCTCTTTCATATTATGCATCATAGCCCTTCATATTTTATTTCCACTTCTTACTGCCAGGAGGGTTCTTCTTGGGTACAGGAGGGACAATCTTGAGTTTTATGGGTCCAGTTCCCCGACTAAAATAAAGAGCGAATAGGTTCTAAAAGGGAGTTTTGTCTGATAAACGTTTGTTTAGAATAGAGTGCACTACCTAGTTGTGAATTGTGCAGCTATCAGATTTTGCAAAAATATAGTATTTTGAAAGAAATATTAAACGAAACCCTCTGTGCTATATGTGATCAAACTTACCCACTTGTTTTTATTAGAATTGCAGTTACTTAAGAATTAAAGCAGATTTATATTCATAAATGAAATGAATTTTTTTCTGAAATTAATGTTGCCATAAAAATAGTGTATTATTACTCAGCAATGATTATAAAAATATAAAGCAGGGATATCCACGCAAGAGTTCATTTTATATTTATGATTAAAAAGCAAATTGAATTTGAGATGTTTTGAAGAAAATTTTGCCATCAATCAATCGAAGCAGTGATATTTCAAGTGGAGCCTGAAAACTATGTTTTGTTATTTTATATTAAATTGTATTTTGTATATATTCGATTTATTTTCTTTGTCCAATGTTTTTCCCTAAGCATAGAAGATGACGTCATCCGCTAACAGAATTAAAATGTGATTGTTAATTTTTTTTTCTCGCACGTGCCTTTTGCTGTCTTTGATCAGTTTTTACTGTAACTTTGATGGAATAAATGAGATTCTATTCTAGGTTGAATGTAGTTTGTAGATATTTTTATCCTTAATTTTGATTTAGAAGTAACAGTGCATCTATAAAATATATTACATATTGCTAAATAATATTAGACTATAAACAATTTTGGACCATCACACCTTAGAGAATTAAAATGTAAATAATCGAAAGGCGAATAAACTATAAATCCTTTTCTATAATCGTGTATAAACATTTAATACAGATTAAAACATTAAAGTTTCTCCACCTTGAAATCTTTAAACTTAATTCATAAAGTCCATATCCCAGCATCGGTATTTTAACTATAAACAATTTTGGATCATTACACCATAAAATTGTTTATATTATATTTGTACCATTTCATTACACTGGTTTACACGGTTTACATACTTCCGCCGAAATGTGCATTTTTTCATAGATTCTAGTGCACTGAGTACGGGAAAATTACTTTAAAAAATTTGCCACATCTAATTTAAAAATTATTTATTAAATACATAAAAAATAATAATAACATGAAATATTAAAAATTAGAAATGATTGATATTACTCTTCTTTTTATAATTTTCTAGATCTGTTTCTCTTAAAATATACAAGCAGTAGTCCCCTAACCCCCTAACACACTTTCTTCCCAAAAACCTTTGTGTTTGTCTTCAAAAGGTTTAAGGTCTTGGTGAAATCGCTGGCCCTGGCCGTCACTCACGGCGCCCAAATTTTCAGGAAAAAAATCCAGGTGTGAATGGATAAAATGTAATTTCAGAGGCATTGGATATAGCATGGTAGTTTTTTAATAAAACGGCAATCATCTTTTCATAATTTTCATCTTTATAATTTCCTAAGGATCCATGTAAGACCGTTTTATAGGAATCCCAAGCATTTTTTTAATTAGTAGGTAAAAGTTTTTCACAGTCCTTATCTTGCATCAATTAACGTATCTGTGGACAGACAAAAATTCCCTCTTTTAATTTTGCGTCTGAAATACTTGGAAAAATTTTGTGTAAATATTTAAAAGTAGCACTGTTTTTATCCATGACTTTGACAAAATTTTTTACACGGAAAAAACTGTTTTGTTGAAATTGCTAAATTTTGGTTCATATAGCTCCAACCATATATTTTGGTTGGAATAACCAAATTTTGGGGAGACTAACCAAGCAATTTGTAGAATTAACAAAAGAATTTGGTTAATTTAACCAAAATTTAATCATTCTAACCAAAATATTTGGATGGAGCTATATGAACCAAAATTTAGTAATTTCAACAAAACAGTTTTTTCCGTGTATTAGGCCCAATTTAATGTGTAATGGTGGCAAAATTATATTTTGCAGATTCACTAAAGATGTATATTTCACATCATTTTTCCTGGAGTAAATTCATTTCGGACAGCTCAATATTTTTTTTATGTAATTATGTTCTTTAGCTCGACTATTCCACAGGCACAAAAAACATGAATATTTGTTATACCCGCCCTGTAAGCTCAGTAACATACTAACTACTTTTAAATCATCGCATATTTTCCAGTTGTGCTGTTTATATTGGATTATTTTCATTAAAAGAGACATTCTTTGATGGTTTTCTTTACTGGTTACGGCATGGTCAATTAGTAAAGATGGTTTTAAATTATCGTTATGAAGTAATACGTCTTTCAAGCTATATTTAGATGAATCATTAAATAAACGCCATTCATTTGGATCATACTTTTGATTCATCGCATTAGAAAGTCTGGGAATATCATGGCAAAAACAAAAATCATCCTTTTTTGTGAAATAACTGCTGAAAATTTGTCTTCGTTTTCGGTAATATTGTATTCTGTAATATTGTACATATTATTCGTTTGCTATTTGGTGTCAATACGTTCCACTATTGTAGACGAGAGGCAAGAATCTCTGACTTAGATCTAGATAGTTGCAAGTATCGTACAAGGCCGTTCAACTCATTTTGGTTTATTAAATGTTGCGTTTTATCGTCTTCGATTACGAACTCGTCATCATTTTCATCCTCCACAAACAGATCGTCACTAACTAGGCAACTCGCATTTGAGCACATACGGGATGTGGCAGAGTTTTCGATTGTGATATCTGTTTGAGAGTGATGCAATGTTAGGTATTGATTTTTATGATTCTTTTTTGAATAAAAGCCTGCAGTTTTTGTCAAACGAAAATAAGTCATTTTCGTGATTTGAAGGTTCTTTCCACAGCATTGGTGATACAATTTGAAGATACTTTTTTTTCTCCCAAAACCCAACATATAAGAGTAAGCCTACAGCTTTCACGAAAAACATGCGAGTCCCACTTTTTATCTTGATTATTCACAGAGAATACAAAATAATGCAAATATGCTGTTTTAAGACATTCCGATATCGGTCTTCCTTTTTTGCGAATATGAATTGTATAGAAACGTGACAAAAGCGATCAGAATTTAATTTACAAAATGTATTAGACATTTTATCAAAAACAAAACAACTTTAGAAAACAGAATATACACTGGTTTCCAAAAATTAAGGAAAAACAACAAAAACACCGATTACTCAAAATGTTACATGTAGATTTTAATAAAACCGAGCTACAATATACAACGCATAGTAAGGTATAAATTAACATTAAAAGAAATTACCAGACGATTGTGGTGTTCAAAAAAATTAACACAATTATAATATAAACAAAATAAATGTGTCATTTTGGTATAGGAAAAGTATCTTTAATATAGAGTATGATCACCCCTAGAAGCAATACAGCACATATAGCGATGTGTGCTACTGTCAATTATGCGATCGATAAGTTCGCCGGGAAGTGCGAGCCATTGCTCTTGTAAAGTAGTTGTATGTGTGGAAAGGGTATGAGGAGGGAGATTCAGAGCAGAAACACATCTTCCTAAAGCATTCCAAACGTGCTCGATGGGATCAAAATCCAGTGATCGAGCTGACCATTCCATGCGCTGAATTTTTATGTGCTGGAGATAATCTTCCACGATGAGTGGCCTGTGTAGTCTAGCGTTGTCGTCCTGTAACAGGAAATAATTACTTATTGCCCGGCATGATGGCGCACATAAGCATCAATAATGTCATCTCTATAGACGTGAGCATTTACGATTCCGCGTGGAAAGATAAGGAGATCTGTACGTCCATCCAAAGAGATTACACTCCAGACACAGCCACCGCCTCCTCCGTATGAACCTCTTTCACGAATGTTTGATGGATGATAGCGTTTTGTTTGTTATCTCCAAATCAAAGAAAGCCTACTATCTCTTTGGAGGCTAAATGTATCCGTGAAGAGAACACGCCTCTATTGATCGGCCATCCAGTGGGCATGTTGACGTGCCCAACTTAAACGTTCCCTCGAGTGACGTGAGGTGAGCGGCACACAAATGGCTGGTCACCTCGCGTGAAGACCAGGTTCATGAAACCTTCTACGCACAGTAGACGTTGATACCAATCTTAAGTGTCAGCAGCAAGGGAGGCTCTAAGATGAGAGGGTGTTGTTATTCCACTCCTTCGTACACATAACCGCAAATACAAGTCATCGGTGATTTTCATAACTCTTGCCCGTTCTTGGCTGAACCTCCTGGAGGCCGAACCAGTAGTTTGAAATTGTTGCCAAAGCCTATGAACAACAGAAGGACTCAGATTTCGCCGTCTGGCCACCCCTGTCTGACTTTGACCTGCCTCAATCTTCCAATAGCTCTATATCGCTGTTCTATGGGCAAATGATACCTCGAGGTTATACTAATGAGTTGGCTATCTCAGTTTTCTTATCTCATAATTACAGTGAAACTTGCAGCCGTACTCTCTAGCATGCATTTTTACCCGTAAGGCATGGTGACGTCACGTCGACGTCGTTGTGACGTCACGCTGTGACATTGTGACCGTCGATGTGACGTCACGTGACGTCGATGTGAAGTCACTGTGACTAGAATGTGAGGTCGTTATGGCCGTTTTAGAGCTCTTTTGTGACGTCACATTGTGACGACTTTGTGAAGTCACGGTGTGACAAATTTGTGAAGAGTGTGTCATTTGTGACTATTTTGGTATTAACTTTGTGACGAATTTGTGACGAATGTGACAATGCTTTAAAGTCACATTGAGATCAATTTGCGAAATATGTGTCATTTTTGACGAAATTGTCTTTAACACTGTGATGATTCTGTGACGACAGCGACACTGCATTGAAGTCACATTGTGACAATTTTGTGAAAATTGTGTGATTTGTGACAATTTTATCATTAACGTTGTGATGAATATGTGACTAGCGGCAATGTTGTGAAGTCACACTATGACATACTTGTACAGTTGTAAACACGTATGCATGTCACACATAGTCATAATTATGCATGTTGTTATGCACAGAAAATTGGTATAACAGCTTATGCGCACAATTTTAAAATAAATTTTGCAACTTGCATTTTTCGCACCTTATTATACCTTAAGACTACGGTAATTACCCAGAACCTACATAAATAGTTATTTGAAGCGTTTTTATAGTTTTAATTCAAAGTTGTATTTAGATAATACAAAATTTTGAAAATTTGGACAGCATAATCACCTAAAATATACATATGTTTTAGCAATAAAAATAAAATTTTAGGTTCAGTTTATACAGACTAACATGGAACATTCGCTTTGGAAATTTCATGAAAAAAAAATCCATCGGTTTTTGAGCTATCGTGCGTTGTGCCCAAAAAACGTCGTTTGGTAAAAATTAACTTCAAAGTTTCGAAAACGCCGCTTTAGCTATTGTGCGGGTATAATTGTAAAAACCATAACTTCTGTTCTAATAGGAATTTCAAGTAAACAATTATATCAAAATGTTCAGAAGAAATAGGAGTTCAACATCTAAAAAAATTAAAATTTCGGAAATTTTGAAGCTTTAAGAGTTCTAGACCCCTTATTTATTTATTTATTTATTTATTTATTTATTTGCCATTTAACGGAACTTAAACCTTTATGTTGAGATAAAAACTATAGAAAAGAGCACTTGTCTCGATTTGTTTTTTAAATTCCCCACTCACCAGAATATCGCTGCATAATCATCCTGCGATTTCTCCACGCTCCTCGTGTTCCGTTTTTAGGGTTTCGTACTTAAAAATAAAAATAGAACCATTATAAGGTCACTCCTGTGTCTGTCTGTCCGTCTGTCACAGACACTTTACTCGTAAATTATGGAACATGGAAAGTTCAAATTGGGGAAAGTAATAAAGACTATTGACCCACATATTTACAGATTATTAAACAGTCAAAAATTTATTTAGGAAAAATGAAGAAGGGCCAATTAAGTTCTTGAAAAAAAATATTTTTTTTTGTATATCATGTAGGATATCGTATGAAAGCTTTCGTAACGCTGAACTCAAAAATAAATTTATGTTAATTGCCTACGCATTATATTTCCGGAGATATAGTCGAAAATGTAGTGCAAAAATATGCCCCAACCCCATCTATTTCCGAATCTACTGAAACTAAGAGTATGAAAAAATTAGAGGTAGTAGACATAAAATTAAACTCTGCAGGAAAATTATAGCGATTACCCTAAGTCACATAGTTTTGGAGGAAAGCGCGTTTTCCCGTTACACACAAATTTCGATTTGTGGTCATTCAGCAAAGGTGTACAGGAGCGCTGGGGGACCTATCGTAGCAGAAGTATAAAAGCACTGTTGATCATGATTTTTGAAAAAAATCGATCGTAATTAGCCGAGATATTAACTCTTAAAGATACGGACGGTTAGGACATACATAATGACAGGGACGGTGTACTCTATGTACCATCGGATTTTAAAGCCTAGATAACAACTTTTAATGATATATTTAGGTAATGCAGTGCCCAATAACAGTATAAAAGCAATAAACGCCACATTGTTAAAAAAAGACTAATTTCATTAGAATTAATCTCATTTATATTAGGGAGTCGCGACAAGTTTGCATTGAGCGGATCTCTCAATACTCCTCTCGTGTCTTTAAAAGTTAATTAAAAACCTATCTGGAAAAAATGTGGCACGGATCAAGGCGGCGTTGCGACTTTGCGACCTCATTTCGAAGCGCGCTTAGCACAGTGCCAAGTTTAAACTTTGAACATTGTTTTGTTTTAGCTATACTGTAATGAGAAAAGATTATTGTTACGCTGAATTTAGTTTTATGAAATACCAAATGAAGTTTAAATAAGCACTACTTTATTGTCAGTACCGAATTAAGTTCCTCATAAACAGATTATGATAAGATAAAAAAAAAGTGTTACACAGAATAGCAATATTTTATATTATTTAGGCTTCATATCTCACTGAACTTTCATGGCATATACATTTATAATTTTCTAGTATTAGAGCTATACTGAACCCTACGTTGTATAGTTTTTTACGAGGTCTTAATATTCGTTTAGCAACGATATTTTTAATAATACAGTTAATAATTCCTATATTTATTGTACGGAACCCTCTGAGCGCGAGTAATACTCGTACGTGACCGTTTATTATCTTTTCATATGATAACGTGTATCTATTCATTCCTTGAATTTGTTATGTTACACTGTTAAGGCCATTTTTATCCCATAGAAATATAATCAAATGAATATTTTTTTTAATAAACACTAGGGGGCTCTACCCCCTACGAGCTACGCTCGTCAACCCCCCTTCAGACACCGCAGACTCTAACAGCACGCTAATTTGATCCCCTTTAAAAAGATTTCGGAAGATTGAATTATAATTTGAATCTGACAATTATAATCTGACGTAATTTTCACCAAACTTTCCTTTCTCTTTTTAATATTCACGTCAAAATACTTTTGTTAGAAATGAAATATTATGATCATCTTAAAATGTCAAGTAAATGTCTCGCGCAATTTTTAAATTAAAACTGTTTTGCAATATTATTTTTTGTTCATTTTACGTAATAAGTGTAATATGACGTAAATTCTCCTATTTAGGACTTCTAACGCATGTTACTAAATTTATTATTTTACAATATTCTTTCTCATTTAAAATTCACGTGTAACTATAGTTTTTATGACGTAATTTTCAATGAGTTCCTGCTTTTTATATTTGTTGTTTATAATAGTGACGTGTAAAATAAATTTTAAATTTGAAGCAAACATTACTGTTTGCGCTGTTTATACAGTTGGCAACAGTTTAAATTAATGCAATTTTCTAAAATTTGTAAAAAAATATCTCTCGAACTAACTGCAATCTGCACACAGGGAAATTCTGACGCATAAAATGATCTAAAATTGATTAAATCCCTATGTACAGTTTTTGCTCCTATAAAACTTTTTTAATGGAACGATTTTGTCCAACTTTGGCATTAAATATCTCTTAAAATAATTCTTTGATTTGAAAACTGTCTGCATCAGCGTGTTTATCAATCAGTTTTCTATAATACTACCGATTTTCATATTTTTGTATGCAACAGTTTTTTTAATTTTAACGAAGAAAGACCTCCGGTCACAAAAAATTCAAAACCGGCGGCGGCGGTGGTGACAGCGATAGTTACTTTTTTTTAGAATAGAGAGATTTATGTGGGAATAAAAGATAAGACTCTAGGGTTAAATGAAACGTGATATCTCAAGCGAGAATCGTAAAACGTGAACTCAAAATTGCAGAGCGAGATGTGGTTGTTCTATAGATATTCAGCAATGGATCTACAATGTCATTTTGAATATTAAGCTGTATGTTTGGTGATGTATTAAACCTTTTTATACATATTCACAGTTTGAAGAGTACCAGTTTCGATTAAGTAATACAGTACCCACATTAAAACCCACAGTTTTGGGGGCTCGGGCCGAGATTTGGACTATTTGGATTGGATTTGGATGATTTGAATGTGAATAATGAAGCTATTTTGTACTTGAATCAAAAAAGAAAAGTATTTTTCTCAACTGAAATTTATAATACGAAAAAATGAACTATTCTTCTGATGTACAATGATTATAAATGATCCGTATTCAAGCCTATGAGATAGTGTAATATTTTGTTCTGTTGAAGTGTGACAAATTGAATAATGTCCGTCCTAAATAAAGCTAGAAAAGCAGATTTGTTTACATTGTGTTATGAACTGACCTAGATATAGTTGCGCCTCAGAGTTCAAGAATTATTGACTTTATAAAGTTGGTGACTGAATCAAATGATTATGAAGAAAATTTTGATAAAGTTCGATTTAAAGTCATTGCTGCTGAGAAAGAAGAAATGAAACAGGTAGAAGCAGAAAAAAGAAGGCTAGAAGGAGAAAAGGAAGAAAGAAGGTTAGAAGCAGAAAAAGGACAAAGAAGGCTAGAAGCAGAAAGAAGATTAGAGTTAAAGAAATTGCAAATGGAATACGAATTTAGAAAAATTGAGCTTCAAGGCAAAGTAACACGTATAAGTGACGGTTTGGCAGTAACTGGTTCAGGTAAGTAACCAGATTTTTTCAAATTAATGCCACAGTTTGACGGGAATGGTGATATTAGTACCTAATTAGTTTTATTTCAGAGACAGATTTCTAGGATGAATACAGTAAAAGAAAATTAGGTAATGAATTTATTAAGTTTAATACCGTTAGAAATTGCTAATGGTATAGCTAGAGAACCAGAAACATTAACAAATGACTACGATTACGTAAAAAACCTGCTTCTTAAAAGATTCAAAATGACGGCAGAAGAGTTTAGGAAAAAAATTATGTCGCATAAGAAAGAATATTCAGCCACTTGGCACTATCTAGCATTTGAGTTAAGAAATTATTTGGAAGAATGAATTGGCACTCTTGACGTATCTAATTTTGAACCCCTGAAAGAATTAATAGTAGTAGATCAAATGAAGCGAAGATTACCTATAGATATGAAACAACATTTTAACCCTCTACTGCCCATGGTAGCATATTTGCTACCATAAGTTAAGCTTTAATTTTTAGCACCAAATTTCATAAATAATGTGTATTTTAAATCATTACAGCAATAACTGCATCTTTAGATAATATTAGGTATGGCATTTGAATGCAGATGGCAGAGCTAAATAACAAAAAAATGAGTTTGAAGAATCATGTCTGATAAGAATAGTAAACCGGCATTTACAGTGGTAAATTTTTGCTAATTTTTTCAAATATTTTATTGCGATAAAAATAAATACATCCGATATATAGTTATAAAAAGACTTACTGCGATTCTCTGCACAAAAAAGTTCAATATAGGTTTGTTTTTTAGTGGTAAAATGAGTAATTAAAATGAAGGTAGCAAATCTGCTACCACGGACGTTAGTGACCATTAGTCCGTGGTAGCATTTTTGCTACCATATTATTTTCACAGAAAATTTGCATTTCTTAGTATTAGCTTTATAATTTAGTTACTTGTTTTACTTTTAATTCACATAATCATGTTACCAGGGCCGGCGCAATGGTACGCGGGGCCTTGGCAAAACTCATAGCGGGGCCCAACGTCTTTTAGTGTAATATTTGAGTAATAAAAATCATTTTTAAAAGTTGTATATGTCACAGAGTAATTTATAATATAGAGTATAAAATGCATGAAAAGTAACATGCCGTTTATCGCACTGGTAATATGTATAATTATTTTTAATTTCTAAAAATCTTCTATCCTTTAGAATATTTTAAATAGTCATTTTTTGCGTTTACCTTTTACTGTTGATTTCACTATCCTCAGATCTATACATTCTTCGGCAATTATATCAACTTAGGCTGTAAGAAATAAAGTAAATGCTAACATTTTTGCAAAAGAATATTTAAAGTCGAATTTACAGCCATAATATTGTTATTTTACACAGAGATAACGTTATCTTGAATTTTTTGAGACACTTGGGAGCCGGGGCAGTCGCCCCATTTGTCCGATGGTTGCGCCGGTCCAGCATGTTATTAAATAAATTAGAAATAAATTAGCTGGAATTTAAAATTCTATGTTTATTATATGTAAAATTATATGTAAAAGTTTATGTATAATTATTATTGCAGCCATCTACTTCGGGTCAGCTTTTTCAAAGACGCAGAGGGAAACAAATATTTGCTAAAGTAGAAGATGCTATAGATTTTGTAGACGAATTGGAAAGCGACTTGTCAGGATTATCTAAAAGTGATGATGATGATGAGTATTTGCCCCCTCAAAGACGAGATGTTGGCTACGAGGAAAGATTAGATGATGAAGAATCTGGAAAGGCGAATAAATTAAATGAAGAAAAAATTAGAAATTTGTTGAATATTGGCGAAAGTACTCTAAAGAAAGAATATAAGAATCTTAATAAAAGAATCGTATGGAATAAAAAAGAACCAAATCTTTTGACTCTTGCCGATGAGGACGACTTTCCGGATCCAATAGAGCCTCTTCCATCTCCATTACATTATTTTAAAATGTCTATATCACCCGATATGATCAAGTTATTGGTATCAGAAACACATTTGTACAGTGTTCAAGTAACAAGGAATTCAATTTTGTTGAATACGGAATATGAAATGGAGCAATTTTTAGATATGTACATTCGAATGGTACTTGATCGAATACCACATATAACAGGATACCGGGAAGATGGAATAAGGAATGAACAAGTTGCTGGAGTCATGTCTCGAAACAGATTTGAAAAGATTTTAAGATATACACATTTTGTTGATAATTTAAGTGTTGATGATACTGTGCGACTTGATAAATGTTGGAGATTACGCCCATGGTTATCTATGTCGAGGAATAACATGCTATCAATACCAGAAGAATGTAAGCAATCGATTGATGAAATAATGATCCCATTTCATGGAAGAGTCCACATGAGACAATACACGCCAAAAAAGCCTACTTAAGTAAATGGGGATTGAAATTATGGTCTAGATGTGGACAATCCGATATTTGCTACGATTTTAACGTCTATACTGGACAGTCTAAAGGACATTATGGGGAACAAACTGGTTATGAATTAGGATTAGGAGCAGGTGTTGTTTTACAACTATGCAGCATACTGAAAACCCCATAGAAAACTACAATTTTTTCACCGGAATTAACCTGGTAAGAGTACTGTCGAAAAAAAGAATAGGCTTCATACGGACTGTGAAAGAAAACAGATTGACGAAGTGTAAATTAAGAAATGAAAAAGAAATAAAGAAAGAAGGAAGAGGATCCATTGACTACTCGGTAGCATCTATACACAATTTTGATGTTATAGCAGTGAAATGGTTTGACAACACAGGCTGTACTTTAATATCGAACACTGTTGGAGTTAATACTTTAGCTTCTGTAAATAGGAGAGTAAAATTTCAAAATAAAGAAGTACTAGTACCTTGCCCGGCAGTCATTCCTCTGTACAATCAAAATATCGGAAGGACTGACTTGAATGATATGATGTCACTTAAATATACGTACACGTTCAAATCAAATAGATAGCACTTGTACATATTTTGGCATGCATGTCAATGTTTGGCATAACCGTCAATGCATGGTGTCTTTATCGGAGACACTGTAGACAACTCAAAATGAAACACTCTTGCCTTCGCTCTTTTTTCAATTAATTAGCTACAAGCCTTATCACTGTTGGTAAGAAGAAGGTAGGTAGACCATCTCTCGAGAGTCCAAAAATTCAGCAGCCTAAGAAAACAGCTCGAAAAGAGGAACCACCAAAGGTAAAATTTACAAACTGAAAATATTTTTACAGCTGAAATATATATGCTCATAATATGTATATCTTAGCTTAAACGTGGATATTGGAAGTATATATCTTATTCACTTTTAGAAAACAAGGACTGATGGCGTGCATCCTTGGCCTACATATGAACAAAAACGCCAAAGATGCCATATTTGTCCAAGGGAAACATTTTCTTCAATAAAATGTCAAAATGCGACGTATTCCTATGTATAAACAAAGAAAGAATTTGTTTTAAGGCCTACCACATGTAAAAACAACAGCTTTTTCAAAAAATAAAATAAAATTGAAATGTGGTAAAATTCTTCATTGCTCATCTTAATCTGCCCATGGTAGCATATATGATACCATACAGAAGTCCTTTAAAATGTAACAAAATCTCAATTATTTCAATATTTTTATTTTATTTGACCCACAACAGCATAAGTAAAACAAACAAATAATTTTTTCCATAGCAGTTTCTTGTAGTGGGCAGTAGAGGGTTATTGATGATCTTCCAAAAATTAAAAACGATAAAGTATTAGTAAATAAATTAGACGATTATGAAACAGCAAGACGTAATGTTAAAACCATGAATAGAAATTCACACCAATTTGAAGATAGGAAGTCAAAAATTGAAATAATTGATACGTGATCGATGAACGTGAGAATAGTAATACAAAACCATGGTTACCAGTTCAAAGTTATGATACTTTAAGAAAACAACAATTTATAGATAATACAAGTAGTGTAAATGAATCTTCCTATTTAAATAAAAGGAACAGGGCACAAATTAGGTGTTTTAAATGTAACTGTCTGAGTCATGTAATATTACACTGTAGTAATGGAAATGGCATACAAACAAATAACGGCAGCCAAAATCATCGGAGCCAAAACCCGTGATTATCCAATGACAAAGGAGTGAATTGCGCAATAATCAAAGGAACAAACAGCGCCAAGCCGGATCGCATGATAGATTTTGGTATTAACGGGGAAAATGCACATGTCTTAATCAATACTGGAAGTGATATCAGTTTGGAGAGTTATGAATATTATACAAAGATAGGATCGCCAAAATTATGTTCAAATAATATCTCTTTGTCAGGCATAGATGAACTTGTTGTTTACCCTAAAAGATACTTTCGATATGAATTCATTATTGACGGTTTTCTAATCGCAGCAAATTTGTATGTGTTAAAATCTCTTGCATATGATATTTTATTAGGATATGATGTGATTAGCAAATTAAATTTGGTGATAGACAAGAACGGAATTAAAATCGATGGAAAACGCAACAATGTTCAATTAGGTTAAGTTGAAGTTCTGAAGAATTCCATTATAAAATTGAATCATGCTGCCAGAAGTAATAATGAAATGAAAGCGTCATCGTTGGATAATTCACGTGATGAAAATATTATAGTTGCAAATGATAATAATGCAGGAAATAATTTCTGATTAATTTATCGAGCATCATAGATGATGATGAAATTGATTTGAATCACGTGAGAAATTTGAAAATAAGAAAATAAATAAATAAATTAGTAAAGGTATACAAACCAAATAAATCAAAAGATACAGGGTTACGGATGAGCATAATTTTATCTGATGAAATACCCGTTTGTGAACGTCCAAGAAGATTTCCTTTTAAAGAGCAAGATGTAATCGAAAATCAGGTTCAACAATAGTTGAACGAAGGAATCATAAGGCGCAGTTTTTTATATTACGCTGCACCAGTAGTTTTAGTTAAGAAGAAGGACAACTCGCATAGGTTATTCATACACTATCGTAAAGTGAACAGAAAAATAATCAAAGATCGGTACCCATTACCTTTAATTGAAGATGTTTTGGATAAATTAGAGAGAGCAAAAGTATTCACGACTCTTGATCTAAAGAATGGTTTCTTTCATGTTGAAATTGAGGAGAAAAGTAGGAAATATACCGCATTTGTGACACATGAAAGGGAATACGGATTTTTAAAGTGCCCATTTGGTTTGTATACATCAGGATACCAATTTCAAAGATATGTAAACACGGTGTTTAGGAAGTTATTACTAGACGGCACTGTAGTTGTTTATATGCTCGACTTTGTCATTCCATCACAGACTGAAGAAGAAGGTTTAAAGAAATTGAAACAAGTGCTTGAAGTTGCAGCAGATTATGGTCTAGAGTTTAATTTCGAAAATATGCAAATTTTTAAAGAAAAAATACAGTTCCTCGGTTATGTGACTGAAAATGGAACGATACAGCCATCTGAATCGAAGACATCAGCTGTCCGAAATTTTCCAAAGTTAAGGATGGTAAAACAAGTGCAATCACATTTAAGATTAACAGGTTATTTTCGTAAATTTATTCCGAACTATGCTCGAATAGCCAAACCATTGAGTGATCTAATGCTTAAAAATGTCGCATTTAAGTTTGGTACAGAACAAATGCAGGCATTTGTGAAATTAAAAGAAATATTTTCGCAAAAAACTGAATTGCATTTATTTAAACAAGGATCAACACTAGAACTACATACCGACGTCAGTGGCGATGGTTTCGGAGCAGTACTACTACAAAAGGCGGATGATGGAAAATTCCACCCTATACAATACATGAGTAAAAAAACAACCCCGCAACAAGAAAATATTGTTAGTTATGAATTAGAGGGACTGGCAATATTTGAAGCTCTAAAAAAATTCCGGAACTACTTACTAGGTACAAAATTCTTGATTTCAACTGATTGTGAAGCATTTAAAAAAGCACTAAACAAAAAAGAATTGGCTCCAAAAGTCGCCAGATGGGCTTTATTCATGGAAGAATTTGATTATGAAATTACACATAGACCAGGGAATAAAATGAAACATGTAGATGCTTTGAGTCGGAATACTGTTTTAGTAATTACAAGATCACAGAGTGAGATGACGAATAGAATAGCTATAGCACAGGAGAGAGATGAGCTCATAAAATCAATAAAATGTTAAGTTGAAAAGTGTGAAGAAAATGAATATCTTATCAAGAATAACGTGTTATATAAGTTTGATAACGGAAGAGGTTTACTTGTTGTGCCTGAAGAGATGCAAAAATCGGTTATTCGTAAAACACACGATAAAGGGCATTTTGCTACAATCAAAACAGAAGAATTAGTAAAAAAAAAAGAGTTCTTCATCCCTAACCTGAGAAAACAAGTTGAAACAGTAGTAGTAAATTGCATCGAGTTTATTCAATTTAACAAGAAACGAGGCAAAGCCGAAGGTTTCATAACACCCACACCAAAGGAGAATATACCATTAAGCACTTACCACATTGATCATATTGGACCGTTGCCATCAAAAAACAAGAAATATCAGTATATATTCACAGTTGTAGATGCCTTTACTTAGTTTGCATGGTTTTATCAGGTGAAATCCACAACCGCGCAAGAAGTCATTGAAAAGCTATCCTTACAACAAACTGTGTTCGGGAATCCCAGCAGAATAATAACGGATCGGGGACCAGCGTTCAGATCAAACGAGTTTACAGAATACTGCAACGAACAAGGCATAGAACACGGCAAAATTACGGCAGGAGCGCCCAGAGGAAACGGACAGATCGAAAGAATTCATAGCATCCTGATTCCTTTGTTAGCGAAGCTATCAGGGAGTAATTGTACGAAATGGTGTAAATATGTGGCAGATGTGCAGAGAATACTCAATAGTGCACTTAAAGGAAATACAAGGTACTGTCCGTTTGAACTGATGACTGGTGTAAAAATGAAAAATGAAAATGAATTAAGGATTAAGGAAATACTAGGGAGAGAAGATGTAAACTACATGATGACTGAACGGGAAAATTTAAGGGAAGAAGCAAGAAAAAATATTTTGAAAATACAAGAAGAAAATAGAAAACAATTTAACAAGAAGAGGAAAGAGCCTAACAAATATAAATTAAATGATGTCGTGACAATCCAAAGAACGCAGTACCGCACGGACTGAAATTAAAGGAAAAATTTCATGAACCATAAAAAGTTACTAAAGTAAAGTCATGCGATCGTTATGATGTAGAGAAAATTGGAGACCATGATGGTCCCAACAAAACATCAACTTCTGCAGAATATAAGAAGCCGTGGAGTAACACATCTGCATAACGTGAGATGTTTTTGTTTTATGTTTATCTGTTTATTTGTTTAGATTTATATGTCTAAATTTTTATCGGGAGTAACTGGCGAGGTCGCGAGACACGTCAGGATGACCGAAAATGTGGGAATAAAAGATAAGACTCAAAGATTAAATGAAACGTGATATCTCAAGCGAGTCTCGTAAAATGTGAACCCCAAAAATGCAGAGCGAGATGTGTTTTTTCTATAGATATTCATCAATGGAGTTGGTTGGTGATTTTCAATGCAAGGCAAAGGGAAACTTGTGCGAGTTCTACAATGATATTTTGAATATTAAGCTGTATGTTTGGTGATGTATTAAATCTTTCTATACATATTCACAGTTTGAAGAGTATCAATTTCGATTGAGTAATACAGTACTTCACATTAAAACCCACATTAATATATATATTTTTTATAATTAAGTTGTCTTTTTTTCGTAAACTTTTTAAATAATTAGCGAAAATTCATAGGAGTAAATAACTAGAAATAAATACTCATTTGTTATTTAATTATAAAATCATACATGGAACTCTTCATTAGTTTATGTTACATGTGACTGAATATAATATTTCTGTAAATGGCGAAAATTACATATGATTCACCTAAGTAATCTGAAATGTTAATATGAATATGATAAGGATTTGAATCTTCTGCTAGGCTCAAATCATGTGTATTACGCGTCATTGGGGCACAGCAAGATGGAAGAGTATGCATAAACTTGATTCAGAATAAACTGCTTTAATATTAGAATGCCCGATAAACTCGTAATCGGTTTATATATTTAGTATTTATTATTTAGATACGGGCAAATTTGTGCCACAATATTAATGTGTAGATATATAGAATGGGGTTAAAGGTATTCCCTGATTTCAAAAGGTTGATGCGTAAACGTTATTTTTAAATATACTTTTTTCGCTTCTTTTATACATTGTAAATACAGTAATCAGGTATATAAGTATTGTAGACCATAATAATTGACAGAAATGACTTGCTTGGATGCAAAGACATGCTTCATAAACAAGCGCTCAGTAGTACTCAGTAATTGTTCCGGAAGAATATAAACTCAGCCTCCATGAATCGGACGACCAGTGATAACGTAAAGAGAAGAGAGTGCGCACATTTCAAAAGAATAATAATAAAAAATCTAAATATTAATATTTTGCTAAACTATGCATGAATAATTTTGACTTCATTTGTTTTTTATGCATTCCCATTGTTATTTTGTTGTTATACAGTAATTTAATAGAACAGCAGTAATACAACGAAGAAAACTATTTTGCGCAATCTCTCCTTACAGGGTAGGAGAGAATGCGCACTTGGGTAGGAGAGATTGCGCACATAGGTAGAAGAGATTGTTATTAACAATAACTATAATTAAATTGTTGACAATAATAATTACACTTAATCGACATTGTTGAAAGGTTTTTGTGAGTAAATATTATTGTATTAGAAGTGAATTTTCAACCAAATATTTAAATAAAAAATAAAAGAAAGAATTTTAACAACAGTTAAAAATTTTAATTTAAGAAGATTAAAATATCAGAAAAAGCAAGCCCTACTAAGATTACAAAATAGCATTAATCTAGTTAATAACATGATTAACTTAAAAATTACTTCATTTCCATTTCCACAGTTTCATTGTATTTTGTTTGCTAACCGAAGTTGTCGTCGTCCACAATCGATGCACTTATTATTGTAAATCGTGTATCTTTCGTGCAATCACCTGCAACAAGCAATACATTGAATCCAGTCAGTTTTCGAAGTTGTCTCCTGGTAAAGTTCCAAACATTCAGTGCACTCATCCTCATTGCCCTTCGGGTTTTTTCCTTGAATTTTTTATCCCACTTTTTGTGGAAGCACCTGATCTTCATCTGTTTTTTTTTTTTAGCGGCATCCTTCTTAAGTCTTTTTTCATGTATATTTTGTGGATCAGTGACATTAGTTGCATTGTGTTTCCTTTTGATTTCGATGGCATTACACTACTTGGATGGGTGAAAGCTTTTCCAAAACATTCTATTAGAAAATTTATTTTAGTTAACAAAATTAATTTATTAGCAAATTAATTGTTCATAAATTAAAAATGTATTTAAATATTTAATTAAATTATTAACAAATATATTATTAATTTATTAACAAAAATAATTACATAAAATTAATTTAATAACAACTGCATTATTAATTTATTAATAAAAATTTTATCTGCAAAAGCATCTGCATTTTTTTTTTTTTTTTGCTAATTAATTTGTTGCCAAATTTAGTTTTCATAATTATGTGTTTTTCTGAAATTATTTCAAAATTGATGCATTCATATGTTTTACACGTAATTTGCAATTCATACAAATTTATCAATAAGCTGCGTAATCTCTCCTAGCACTTAATCTTATGGGGAAATGCGGCATCTCTCCTAAGTAGCATATGCGCAAACTCTCCTATTTTGGTAGGAGAGATTGCGCGGCCTTTTATTTAAATATGGCCACTTCTATAATGAATTGTTGGTGTTCGCATGCTTAATCCAGGTTAGTAGTTTATAAGAAATTGTTTAAGTTGAAAATATTTTGTATTACGAACGTTCTATAAAAATTCTGACGAACAGTTATGTAAATTCAAGCACTTACTTTGGAAAAACAAAACAAAATAGCACTGCTTTATCCAAGACGCTTGGAACTATCATTATGCTCATTCATGTAGACACTGCACTAATGCTGCTTTACAACTACCTGGAGTCCCTGCGCGCACACTCTACTTCCTCCCGCCGAAACTCTTTATGCGTAATCTCTCCTACCGCGCGAACTCTCCTCGCTTTACGTTATGTTTGGTGACGAGAATGCGAAACATACTATCAAGACTGCATTTCGCCAACTTTTAAATTCTTAGTGGTACACATGGTTTGGAAAAGCATATCCAGCAGATGGAGGAGCCAATTAAAATTATTACTGAATATTAGTTTTTGAAGACATCTTGAAGTAGTGTTTAAAGCCAGTTTTTCGAAGTACTTTAAACTGAGGAAAAATGCATTAATTAACACTACCTAGTACCTGTCATACGGCGAAATTGTTAAGTTGAATTTAATTACTTAATAAATGATTTTGTTGTGACATTTGAAGTTTTTATTTTCACAAAATAACATATAAAAATAAAGTAATTTTCTGCATATTTCTCTGACGAGTCCCGTATTTCTGTTCATCCTGCCAATAAGGCAAATTTTTATTTTGGAGGGAAAATTGCACTAGAAACAATCCTGCGTTCGTGCAAGGAAGTGTCAGATTTGGCGGTGAAGGAGTGATGGTCTATGTTTGCATCTCCAATGATTGGCGCATCGGCTTTCACATCATTTTAAATGGAGCTCTGACCAGTGAGCGATATCGGTGTGAAATCTTCAGACCTATTGTAGTCCTTTACGCTGCAGCAATTGGAGATGACGTCATGTTAATGGACGACATTTGCAGGCCACACCGTGCTCACTTGATGGATGATTTCCGTTTCGAGGAAGGAATCATACGACTGGAATGACTAACGTGTTCTCCGTCCATGAATCCAAAACAGCATGTCTGGAACATTCTAGGCAGACTAGTTGCTGGCCGCCTACCCCACCCCCCTTCCAAGTTTTCCAAGAACAGGAAAGATCTCTTCTGGGGAATCGGGGCTGAATACCCAGCTTCTCATTAATACGCTCAATGACTTCATGCTTCAAAGGTGTTCAACTTTGCTGGGCGTACGGAAAAACCATACCCTTTACATAAACTTTTTTTTTTTTTTAAGGAAACACCTTTTTTATCCGTTTTTTCTCATATGCACAAATTATGTTTGTTTTTTTTCTTTTCCACACAAACCTCAATAATATACATTTTTTCTGCCAAACATGTGTAATTTTTTTTTCATATAGCCTACTACGTCTGTCGATAATGTACCAATCATCTAAGCGATTCCCCAGCCGCAAGACCCATCCGCAAGCACAATAACTTTTAATTGTTTTGAGCAGTGTATATATACAGATAGATAGATAGGTGTGTGTGTGTGTGTGTTCATTGATGATTTTTTTCATTTAATCTTTCAAACCAGTGAATGAGCTCTAAGTTATACACTCTGGGTAGGACAGAATATTATGTCATTTTGTATGTTTCAGAGATGAGGAAATTTCGTACAGAATTATTTTACTTTTGACATTGCTTTTGCTTTCTATATCTTTTTATTGTTCATCAAACAACTTGTTATGATAATAATTAATTAAGCAATTTAATTTTTAATTATATGAATTACCATTTAACCATGGATATTTTAAATACATTTAATGAACAATATGAAGAATCATGAACTTTATAAACAATCATTCTCGTATATGATCATAGAACTATATACTAATTCGTTATGGACTTGAATCTTTCCAAACATGACGTTTTAGGCATTGAAAAGTTAAATGATATTGTTTTTGTAACTCTTCAAATTAATGGCAAACTCTAAAATGAACCTTTTCAATGAACCTCTCTAAAATTCCTAATTTTATCATAAGGTATTTCCAGTAGTTTGTATTATTTTAAGTGTTCTAGCATTCTTTAAAATTGCTGGTATTCTGTTATTAAGTAATTTTTGCTGTTATTTAGCATCCTTTTCATTCGAAATCCACAATCTTTCATTACCGATGTCCATGAAAAATCTTCCGGAGTCGGGATTACTCTCTAACAAGGATAAGCATTGAGAGATGATTGTTTACGTGGTACTCCATCAGCAATTATTGAATTTTGACCCGAAATGCAATTTCATTCATTTTACTTTTAATACCGTCGAGTACTTTGGTTCAGTCCATGAAAAAAGATTTTATTCTTTGTATTGAACAAACAATACTAGATAATTTGGAGTTTTGTCTTCAAAAATAACTCTACTAGAGAGTATTTGAATAGTTTGAGGGTAATTTAAGTTTTTTAATGGCAACACTGAATGTGTTTGTAAACAACTGTTTTCGTGTGTAGATTTTAACTCACCAAAATTTCTATTGTGAAACAATTTTGATAAGAACTAGAAATGAAATAAGTATCAAAATATTACCTTTAGTAACCTGTAACCCAAGTGTGATCATAATTTTTCCTTTAACTTTTTATTTTGGCAGAAAATGTTTACGTTTTTATAAATCTAGCATGAAAACTAGTATTTCGGGGCCACTTTGTGCCAGGTCTGTATTGGTCCGAAAATAGCCCCAGTTACTTAGAAATGCCTTTTCGACAACCAAATCTTCATGTTTTTCGACAACCAAATCAAGATGTTTTAAGTAACTTTTTTCAAATGTTAATGTTGCAAAATAATATATTAAATGAAATAAATTAAGGTGAAACTGGGGTGAATGAATAAGAAAAAAAAATTCTTAAAACACCATCAAAAACTTTTAATTGCGATAGGCCTTTCAAAAGATCTGAGTCTTTCTCCGTCACGCGCAAAAAAGACGTGCTTCTATTATGAAAGCATTTGAGTCTTGCTGCTGCTTTCATAGTAGAAGCACGTCTTCTTTGCTCCTGACGAAGAAGGGCTCAGATCTTTCGAAAGGCCTAGCGCTATTCTAAGTTTTTGATGGTGTTTTAAGAAGTTCTTTTGTTCTTTTTATATTAATTGTTTTTGTTCCAGTTTCTGAGGATAACATGACAAAAACTGTTTATCGTTTTTTTAAATATTAACAGTTGGTTAATTGTGTTTAAATGTTAAAAAACATTTGTTTATCGGGTTTGCAGTGTTAATTTAGTAGCATATGCTTTTCCAAGGGTTTTCCATAAAAATGTATCCATTTTATACGAAACTAAGTGAAACTAGCTAACCAAAGAAGACTTAGCAGGGGCTACTTTATTAAAAAACTATAAAATTGTTAAAAAATTAAAAAAATAAAGAAAATAAAGAAAAATCGTTAAAACCATACAGTTTGCTTCATTGTTTCATGTTATTTAAAACTCCATTTCGACATTGAAAAATCACATATAATATTTTTTAATAATGGAAATGTGAGTGGAACCAGGAAAAAGTGGCCAAAGGTCGGCACATGTCGACGGTAACGCATCTTTAATAAATTTGAAACCTGGATAAACGAGCTTTAATACTATCAGTCTCGCAAATTGAATTCATATTCACTTCCAAGTAACATAATTAAACATTACAAAGATTTATAAATACATTTCACTCAGTAAGTATCTCTAATGTGTATGTGTAGTGTATTCGATACCTTTTGAGTAAAAACGTGAACGAATCGTAAATGTTACTATGCACTTTTTCAAAAAAAAAACTTATAATTGTCAACTGGAGTAACATATCTTAATACCGTCTGTATATGAACGTTTTGACAGAAGTTGAGACATATCGTATTTTTTTGCTCTATAGTAAGTACATCAATGAAATACTTTAGACTGCACTCTAAAAAAAGACAAATGTTTTTTAACACGGGAGAACGCGCGCATACACAGGGTATGAATGGTTTTTTATTTGTCATCAATAAATACAAATAATAATCGTCACCTTATTCAGTCGGAGACAATTCTTAAAGATTCTGCGATAAAATAACTTGACGATTACTTTTTAAAAAATAGTGGTGATTATTGTGTAGCAATATATATTGTTTACATTTCTCAGAGAGTTAAATTAATCTTACTTTTATCATCTATTATTTATTTAATCTGACCTTTTCTGTTCAATATTTCCTGGATTCATCTCTCATTTTAACTTCTACTCTTTATTTATTTCATCACGCGAAGTTTCGTAAATGGCAATTAGCGATCCTCATTGTGCCGATTTCGCGATGTCCTCTCGCGTCTTCCACTGTTTTGGTGAGCGCAAAAGGCCGATTATGACAACCTCGTTTCCTGACGCGGCAGTTTAAAACGCCGTGCATCTACTTCTCCCCACGCAGTCAGCAACTGGGAGAAGTTTCATTGAGCGTAACACGTCGCGCGTCCATCCTTCAGTCGCGAGCTTCGGACGCGCCGGCAATCCCCAACTGTTAAATGCAGATCGAAACCACTAATAGCTAAATCTTATATTTTGCGTCTTCTTCTTGGACTTATTGTGCTTCTTAGTTGATGAAGTTTACAGTATTGTTCTTAAAGATTTAAGCCAGGAGAAAGGTGATACAAGACATGTTTCATGAAAACTTATTTTGACGACTACAATGTGACATGAACCACTAGAATTTCACTAAAAATGTAAATCTTTTAAAAGTTGTAATGATACCCAAAAAGCATTAAAAATTTTACAGCCTACTTATAACTAAAATACGGCGCAATGTCACTAACAAAATTTATTGAAAAATCTAACTTTTTTGAAAAAAGTCAAAATGTAACGTACAAAAATTTTTTTATACTATTCTTGTTTTTTTTTTTTTTTAACCATTTGGAAAAATGGTTATTGTTCTCGTCAGGGTAGGAAATCAAAAGCATATCTGAACGTTTTCATTGGTTTAATCCGCAATTTATTCGTTATCTGATTGGTATATACAGTAATCTGTATTTCCCTTTGGTTTCAACAACGATGGACAACAGAGTGTTGCCATTATGACAAAAAAGTAATAAAAACTACAAAAAAAATAAATTAATAAATCAGAAACAAATTGAGATACAGCTTTCAAACAAATTGCATTCAAAAGTACATTTTTTTTTTCTCTTTCCGACGGTATAAAAAGTAATATTGTCGGATGTTTAGAAGTTTAAGAATGAAATTTTATTTAAAATTGGTCGTGAGATTTTTTGGAAATCTGATGATAAAAAAGCCTTTTCCCGAACAGCCAATGAAATGCTTGGATAATACGCAAGTTTCAGGAAATCTTGCAATTTTTACGTGTAATAACACTATTAATGTTTAATTCATGGCGTGCGTAATGTATGACCAGCTCCGTAGAAGTTTAAAAATTTACAGTACCGAAAATTCTAAAAATGAAATTTCTTTTAAAATTTCTTCACGATGAGTCCAGGAATGTTAATGTTTAATCCATGGCGTACGTAATGTATGATCAACGCCGTGCGATTTTTTATGTCTTAAATTTTAGTCTTTGAAAAAATCATTTTCCAAATAGTCGTTGTAATTTGTTAAATTGCTTTTTTTTTTTTTTGACTTTAAATGTGACACAAAGTCACCCCTAGTATTTTATTGAAAAAAAAGTTTAAACTCTCTAAAAAGTAAATAAATATTATGGTGAACAAAAGAAATGCAGTAAACTGTTATAATTTGTAACTGGGATGTGACACAAAGTCACCACTAGCATATTGAAAAATATGTGCAATCTCTAAAAAGAGTTATTTTGTTATAATATGCGAAAAATGCTATTATATACACTATTATTTTTGTGAAAACGATGTGATCGCCAAAGTCACCACTGGAATTTTAATTGTAAAATTAACCTTTTTAAAAACCAATTATTGGAATGTTCAAAAAATGCATTTGAATCTTATAATGCTACATTATAATTGAAATGTGACACAAAGTGACCACTAGAACCAAGTGAAAAAATTGTTTAAAAAATGCATTATGAACATGGAGCAACAAAAATTTGTATATATATATATTTTAAAGGCTGAAAAAATTTTTCAGAACATAAATTTAAAAAATGATACGACAAACAAATCACCATCTGCCTGCAGATTTTGGATATATTGACGAACAGCATCTTTTACTAAGTTACACACACATAGAAGCTGAAACAAAATTATTTAAAAAAATTATAAGGCAAATGTCCTTAATTTTTTTTGTAGCTGAAAAATGTGCTGTTATCGGTAAAATGTTGATTTTATGATAATTCAATATTTCTGTTAAGCATCAGATGGTTCATACTGGGAAGAACAAACTAAGTACTGAATGTGACATTCATTAAAGTTGCATTCGAGAAATATTGTCCTGTATCAGATCATAAAAAAACTTGAACAATGACATGTAACTTGAATTTTTCACATTTTGTCTTTTCCGAGTTGTCCTTGAAATTTGTATTTTTTTTTTTTTTTTTTTTTTTTTTGAAAATACTATGAAGTGGCAGGAAGGATACACTGTGACAGAAAACATTGGTAAGTAGAAAAACACAGAAAGATGAATAGTACTTGAAGATGCTGAGATGAGCATGAACTTTTTTTAAAAAACTGTCCAGAGTCAACTTGTAAGTTAAACAAATTATGGAATGCTTGGTTTAGTAAAATAAGTATTACTTTATATGATATGACTGTTGAAAAAATGCATCCCTTAACTGCTTATATTTTAGGTTTCTCACAAAATTGTGATAACTATTTAATTTTTATAAACATGGATATGTTTTGAAGAAAACAAACTGCATCATATAATAATGGCTGAATACACAAACCACAACTAATTCTGTATAAAAATACAGCATTATAATTTTTGTATTGAAGGAATTCTTGCACGCACCCGCATTAATGCAAGAATTGAGTTTTATGCCGCTGTTATCCCTATTAGGCAAAACATGAAGATAAAAAATTCCATATATAATGGACACTTGAAATATAATATGTATTTTGATGCAAATATTGAAAAACTTCAAATTATATTCTTTTACAAAGCATTCTTTAACAAACTTAAGAAGCAAATATGAAGCAAGTAATTTATATGATAAATGAGACTCTGCACAGATTTGTTGTGAAAAGATATGACTTTTCTCTAAAATAGATTTATAAACACTTGAATTTTGTCCATCATTAACACATCACACGATTCAAAGCAACACTATTAAAAACTTTTTTCAAAATAGGAAAACAAACTCTTACTTGAGGAAAAAAATATATGGTACATAAAATATAAAATTGATATATCGCTATTCTTGATAGAGCACAACGTGCAGAAATAAGGCTTAAACTTGAACTAATATGTAATCTGTTAGCACCCATCATTTAAATTATTAAATCTTGAAAAGAAATATATATATATATATCCTAAGAGACATCATATTTCACCATTCTGATTAAAATTTTCATTAAAAATGAAATATTTGAAAGAAAAATACTTACTTAAAAATAACAATACACGTGCACGATATTTCATCTTACTCAGACGATATCTTCATCTTTTATTTATTGTAATAATATCTTCACAAAATGCCACATTATTTTTATATTTTATTTATTCTTCTTAAATTATTGTGCAACTTCGTTTTTTTTCTTCTTTTTTTTTCTTTTTAAGGAGAAGCAACTTTGAAACGCGTGGTTGCCGAAACAATGAAGCAATCGCTAAAGAATTAAATATAAATGCATCCTTCAAAAATGCACTGGAAAACACAAACTGGCTCAAAAGTTTAGCTTGAATATAAAAGCATTAAAGGAAACTTGTTTTTTTTTATATTTCAAAGACTTCCACTTTAAAAAGTTATATTTCAAATTGCAGAAACATGCAAACGCACTGTACCTGCAAATGGCACTGACACCACCATTTTCTTTACAAAAAAAAAAATAGTTTTACATTAGTGCATCAGGTATCAAAATATTTTCTCAACAATTCTTTGCAAATGACTTTCTCACTTTTGTTTATCATGTCAATTATACTTATGGGCATAAAATAATGCTTTGAATTCCAATATTTGTTAGCAATTTTTACCAGTGTTTTTCTGTTGACAAAAGTTTAGCGAATTTTCAAAATTTTCTTGAATTTTTCAAAGAAAAAGGAATTTTAAATTTTTCTCTTAAGTGTTTATGTTCTTCTCATGTTTGTTTTTTTTTTCTCTCACTCGTACTTATAGTAAAAATATTCAAACTTGTGTTTAAAAAATACATATATATGTACTTTAGTTACAATTTTTTTCCATTTTACAATATTAAAATGCCAGCAAAATCTCAAAATATACATTTAAACAAAAAAAGTGAACAAAATTGTATATGAATATATTTCATATAAACAATACATGTTACAAAATTCTTTTAGTATAATCAATTGCAAGCCATGTTCAACATATGTAAGTGTTTTTTACGTAATTTTTTACAATTTGTGAGCTCACACACCCTTTGTTACTCATTGATTATCAGACTTTGGTAATAAATTTTATAGCAATTGCAGTGTTTTGTGTTTTTTATGTGTTTAACTTTTTTTATTGGAATTATGTGCTTATCGATTTATGCAGTTTTCCCCATGTTTTAAGTTTAATCTTTTTCATGTAATTATTACTATTTGTCTAATGTTTTTATCTTTCCCATTTGTGTGGTACCCCTTCCGTTTCCTTTTTTTCCTTTTAATAATGTAATTTTTTATATATGTTTAATAAGGTATAACTGTAATATATTCTCAACATTTATATACATGTACTAATTATTTTTCAAAGCTTCTCGTCTGTAGTGTACCATGTGTTCCCCTTGTAGTCCTAACGATATCTGATGATCTCCGGTATTCTCACTTCAACATTTTTCTGGTTTGTCATTTACCTGTTTTGGGTAAGTTCTTTTTCAGTCATTTCATTTAATATTTTTTCTCCTTTTGTTCAATATCAGTCACTTTTCGTCCTTTTATTGTCCATTTTGCATGTTGTTTGTAATATTCTTAGCACGAAGAAATCAACTTTATTTCAGCAATAAAGCATTAGAGTTTCAGACATTGCTTAAGCTCTTATAGCCATGGACTAAAAGTTCTTTTTCATTGTTTGTCAGGGTGTATATATTGTGAAGCAATATATTTTGTTTATCTTCCACAGGCAGTTTAATTAATCTTACTTTTAATCATCTATTATTTATTTAATCCTTTTCTGTTCGATATTTCCTGGATTCATCTCTCACTTTAATTTTTGCTCTTTATTTATTTCATCACGCGATGTTTCGTAAATCGAAATTAGCGATCGTCATTGTGCTGTGTTCGCGATGTCCTCTCGCGTTTTGCACTGTTGTGGCAAAACAACGCTCCGATTATGGCAGTCCCGTTTCCTGGCGCGGCAGTTTAAATCGCCATACATCTTCTCGCCACGCAGTCAGCTACTTTCATTGTTTGTAACACGTCATTTCATTGGGAAAGTTTCATTGAGTGTAACACGTCGCGTGTCCGTCCTCCGTCCACGGACTCGCCGTCAATACTCAACTGTAAAATGCAGATCAAAACCACTAATAGCTAAACGTTATACTTTGCGTCTTCTTCTTGGTCTTATTGTGCTTCTTAGTTGATCAAGTTTACAGTGTTGTTCTTAAAGATTTAAAGAAGAGTTAAACATTTAAAGACTTAAAGAAAGAAAGGAGAACGTCTGAATATAACAGAGTAACTTCAAAATGTCGGAAATCATCGATGTGCTGTTTTGGATCCGTCATTTGATAACTCCAGTTTAGTGAATAAAAAATAATAAGGGTTCCACTCAATCATTGTTTGATGACTCCTCATTTCCAAGAACTTTCAGGTACTGTGTTTCTCTTTACTTTATTCTTCATGTATGCCAGAACTTGCAAAGACCAATAAGAGGTTATCGGACAAAGCGATCCTCTGCATTCTCTTAACAATATAATAAACTAATATACGGTCACTTAATGTCATGCAACTAGAACAAATACCATCTTAACAGTGACAATTGTAAAAACCATACGTACTATGAGTCTATCAGGCCCTCCGCGCGTCCTCCCGGGTTAAACTACAAAAATGCACTATAATCACGAACAAAATATACAATAACCCCCAAGATTTAGAAAAGTATTCCTTTGTCTTTAAAAACTACCGAAAACGATATATTTTGGAAATTTAAAGAGAATTTATAAAAATAATTTTTTATCAGCTGCCCGTGATTTTCGGAAACGTTTTCGACTAGCTGTTACACTACATTAATCAGGTCTCTGTATCCGGAAAATCGCTTTTTTGCTGCTATTCATTCTAAAAGAAATATTTTGATATTCAACGAACATGTTTAACACAAAAACATACAAAATTAACAGCATTGACATTTACATTAACAAGAAGATTATTTTGTTACAATTGCCTTTTCCGGTAGAGGGAACGGATAAATGCTTTATGAAACATACTCGGAGACGTTTATGAATATTACGGACAGCGGATAAAAATTTATTTTTATAAATAATTATTTAAATTTCGAAAATAAATTGCTTTCGGAGATTTCTAAAAAATAATTTTACACTTTTCGGAAACTAGGGAGACTCGGAAAAGGTTATTGTATATTATAGTTGTTATGATTATAGCACATTTTCGTAGCTTAAGAAAAATTTGTCTTTTTAGGTGCGTTCGTAATTATATAAATACGTAGCACCTATAGTCGTCGTTCAGTCCGTCCGTCTGTCCGTCTGTCCGTCTGTTCGTCCGTCTGTCTGTCCGCATGTAACAGAGCAAAAACTACCCAACCGAATGGTCTGACATTTCAAATATATGATTGTTGCAAAATTTTGTCGACCCATTTCAAATTTTATGAAAATCGGATGTATAGTTTAATTACAGGGACAGTCAAAAGTTTTTCTTTACATTACGGCCAATGGGAAAAATTATTGCAAGTGCATTTTAATGATATTACAGCCTTCCGAATGGTCTGAAATTTTAAAGATATAATTGTTGCAAAGTTTTGTTGAGCTATTTCAAATTTTAGGAAAATCGGATGTATAGTTTAATTACAGGGACAGTCGAAAGTGTTCCGTTACATTACGGGGAATGGGAAAAATTATTGCAAGTGCATTTTAATGATATTACAGCTTTCCGAATGGTCTGAAATTTTAAAGATATAATTGTTGCAAAGTGTTTTTGAGCTATTTCAAATTTTAGGAAAATCGGATGTATAGTTTAATTACAGGGACAGTCAAAAGTGTTCCGTTACATTACGGGGAATGGGAAAAAATTATTGGAAGTGCATTTTAATGATGTATCAGACTATGCGCTTTATGAAGTGCAAAAAAGTATACATTCAGTACAATATGGGGTGCAAAAAATAATTATAAAACTAGTTATATTACGAACGCACCTCATTTGCCACGTTTGACGAGCAATTTCCAACTTTTTTTACATTGTGGTAAAAATGAAAAAAAAAACTAACTAATTTTTTATATAGCTCTTTAGACATTAGAGTATCTCATTAAAAAAATAAAATGGCAGGAAAAATCGTTAAATGTCCTGTAATTACACGACTCCGTAGCACCGTCAAATGGTTTATGCTGAATATGAAGTGTTTTTTTTTTTTAAGAAAATTTTTAAAAGGGCACTTTTAAAATTGCAGTTGCTAAAAACCGATTCGTGTACTCCAAATTAGTTTTAATTACACTGAGAAAAAAATATGGTTCTGACATCTAGAATCTAAATTGTGGATCTAATAAAATAGTTCCATGTCATCCCTATAAATTCTAGTGCTCTGTGATAGAGAGTTCTAGAGCCTCCTATTAGAATAGGGATTCGTGTACTCCAAATTAGTTTTGATTACACTGAGAAAAAAATATGGTTCTGGCATCTAGAATCAAAATTGTGGATCTAGAAAAATAGTTCCATGTCATCTGTATAAATTCTAGTGCTCTGTGATAGAGAGTTCTAGAGTCTCCTACTAGAATTCAAGAGCGTTTTCCTATATTCTTGTGGTGAAACTTATTTAAAAATCTCTGCAAATAGATGCGAAACCAAGAGGTTAGTTTTAGTAACAATAATTCTAGTTTATTATAAACCATTTCAGAAATCAAGTGATCATTTCTCGCTAGTGATACAATTCATTATAGTTTCGCCACCAATAAAACAAGAGATTAGAAATTCGGCATCATTTCGTCTATTCAGCTTAGTTGTTAACCGTATTCGCATAGTTCGGAAATCTATATATCTAGATTAAGAATTCAGAAAATGTATACCTATTCATTCTAGGCTAAGGCGGTATTTTTTTTTTCTTAGTGTACTTAGTCACTTGTTATGCCTTATTCAATGAAAACAAGATATTTGTTTCAGTGGCAAGCAGGCCGCGAGTTATCGACGTGCTAAACCGGCATTTTGTCTAGATCCCAAAATATAAAATAGACAGAGTGCTATTTAATAATGAAAAATGTTTTCGCAACAATTGGCGGAAGTTAAAATATCTTTTGGTCATTAAGTTGTTTTTTCTTATGCTTGGCTAAGAATTTTATCTAGTTCCTATGATAGTTCAGATTTTTTTCAGATGTATAGCAAAAGCGGGGGTCATTTTGAAATCAAAAATTCATTGAACAATATTGAGTGCTGCATATATCTTGAGGATATTCTTATCACCAGGATAAATAAACCGATGGAAATAAATAAAGTAATTTTCTTTCGTTTCACATACAGGATGAAACGAAATGACTATAAATATTTCTACTTCATCGAGATGTACATTGAGAATCCCGTGATGATGCAAGAACACGGTATTATTGACTCAGACTTGTAAACTCATAAATTAGTTTTTATTATTATTATTTTTTATGATGTAATTTTCTATTCATTCTAAGATATGTAGACAGCAAGGAAAGAGGGAATATAAAAGCTCTATATTAAATGTCACGATGTATCCAATTAATTAAGTTAAAGTATTATTTTATTGTTATTTATTAATTAATACACAGTCACATTCAATTTTTTAAGATGCACAATAACGCATATACGAAAGGATAAATCTGTCTTCCTAAACAATAATATTGAAAAAACCATGTGTAATTACTTCAAGCTGTGAATAAAAAAACCTATCGGATACAATAGTGGATTACGAAAAAGAAGTGGCCTGAAAACGGGATAAGTTCCAATTTTCCTTACTACTTATTCTCTAGTACAGGCATGTCAAACTCGTCTACCGCCGCCTGCCAAATTAAGCATTGCATACAAAGACGCGGGCCACATCAAACAAAATAGATAATGTTATTAGAATTGCACACAGGTATTTAATATATAACAGGTACAAAACTAATTTGTACGTACAAAACATAGCCATATTAAACAAATATTCAAGTAAAGTTCCAAAGTTATTATTATAGCTCATAGTTTATTTTATCTTATTTATCGAAAAAATACTTGGCATTACTTTTTATCAATCAAATCTACAATGTTTTAACTGATTTTCTAAATTGTATTACCTTAAAAAATTATTTTACACAAGCTATGTTAATCTAGCAAATGTATAACTTTTAATCTTCAGGATTTTTTTTCAAGTAAAAACTTAAAAAAAAAAAAAAAAAAAAAAAAAAAAAAAAAAAAAACATATTTAAAAAATATTATTTAATAAATTGTGTCTTGTATTTATGCGCTACGTATTTCATTTTATTTGTGAAACACACTTTCTCGTTCAAATTATGTTGCTGTTACCAGAAAATTTTGCTACCGAACATAGTTACCTAATTGTTCACTTTGCCCCATTGCCAACTTTTTCACTCGGTTGGAAAATTGCAACTCGTAACTGAATTAAACAAAGGTAAAATGCCAAAGGATTGGCGGGCCACAAAGAAGTTGTCGGCGGGACAGTTGTGGCCCGCGGGCCGCGTGTTTGACATGCGTGATCTAGTACATTTTTGTGAATTTTCAACAAACATTAGAAATTCATATTTAAATAACAACCCAACTCATGCCTAAACTATAGGATTTAACATCATAACACATCCACCATAAATGTATAAAAAATTATAATTCAAAATGAATGCTCATAAGATTTATAGAATGATTTAATTATCTGATTCTTTAATTGACAAAATTATATATATCATATTTTAGAAAGTAAGCTTTCTGTCGAAATTATGCAACCAAATCGAAATATTCCTTCCATATTTAAGAATTAATGAAAGAGGTTTCTACAACATCCATATTTTTCTGGGAAGTAAAATTTTCAAGATTGTTAAAAGTTCACAATACACTTTTTTTTTTTTTTTTTTTTTTTTTTTTTTTTTTTTTAACAAGAAAGTTAATTTCATTGGAGATGTCTCGGACACTTTATATTTAATAAACTTCACAATCTAGGCAATTGAACATGAGAGGGAGAAGCATTTCTCTTATAAATCGATCCACAATAACCATCTCAAACAGTTTAAAGTTTAATACAATGTCACTATCCAATTACCACATGATAGGCAGAATATAACATTAGATTGTGCTCTTCGCATGAAAATTAACACTTTATCTTCTGATGGTACTTATAAGTACCACTGAACTAACTTGTTATAAAATTCATTTAATACATCGATTAGTAGTAATACAGTTTAGAATGAGTGATATATGCATTACTCTATCTTGTTCCAAAAGCATTATCGATCACACAAAGCAAAAAATATTTTTAAAATGATAATTTCTTTTGCCTTTGCATCTTTTCAGCTTTCTTGGGGGGGGGGGGGGAGGAGGAAAGGGGGGAATTTTTCAATTTGGAAATATTTCTATATTTCTATTATAAGAACATTATATTTGTTCATTTCCTAATTCTACAAAGTACTAAGAAAAATATTTAAAATGACAGATTTGAGTGGGATTATAAATATTGCACAAAATCCCTATAAATTCAAATTTAATTAAATCTTCTAAATCTTTCAATCCTTCTAAAATCCTTCTAAAATTTATTAAATGATTATGTAAATTTTCTAATGTAGTTTTAAAAATTCATGAAAAATGATTTAGAAGATAAATTTTTCATGAGTTCATAAATCAGTACATAAAGGGTTAATACAGAATGAGAATAACGTCACTAAATGTCATCAAACTGATATCAGCGTGTCTCAATAAATTTTATTCTAATTAAGTAAACGTCCGATTGTGCCACTGACTATTTCTCAAAGCAAGTGATTTAAAAATTTACAAAATGGTCAACTATAAAATAAATCATGAAAGAAAAAGCAATTGAATTTCTCAACACGATGTAATGCTTTTCAAAAAACAGCTATAATCTGCGAAGATTTTCAAATTAATAGCAAAATACCAAGTGTAAAACTTAATATTATGTATTTGTAACATACAAACTACATTTCCATTTCAACGAGGAAAATCATAATTTGTGCAAGACGGATTGGAAAGCATGTAAAATGACGCACGCTCTTTAAAACCAATGCATTTAACAGCGGTTCATCTATAGAGTAACTTTCTGTGCCGGTTGATACTTTGCCAGGTATTCTTAGCCATAAAAATAACAAATTCGGCCTTCTTTGTTATTTTTCTTTTAAAAAATATATTTACAGTCGAACCTCTATTTAACGAAGTCGCTAAATCTCGGAAAAAAGTTCGTTATATGGAAAAATGAGTTAAATAGAGATTCACCCATTAAAATACTTTAAACTACATAAAACAGCTTTTAAATTCATAAACTTTAAATATTTTTACTAAAAGTAATTAATCACATTTTTTTAAATAAATTATATCGATTTGTTTTATTTATTTTACCCACCAATATCCATCATCCATTCATTTTTTCTATGTGTTTAAATCTTTGAAATCTGCAAGGAAAACAAAACATTGTCCGGGAATACACTGTATTTTCTGTTTAAAGTAAATATTTTTACATTAAAATTAAGGAATTTTAATGACATTATCGTATCTATTATTATTATAACAAATAATTTTAACCATACATTAACATATGCGTCCTTAAATTTAATTTCTGAAAACCTCTGTTAATTTTGCCTGAGTTTTTCATTTAAAAAAGTGATGTCTCTCATAATACGTCTCGCATCTTTGCAATGCACCAAAAGCCCCTTCATGCTATTTTCTTTTAACTACAATCCGCGTCGGATTGTTTCAAATGATTTTAGCATTTCATCATACGGAGTTTTGGTAATTCCTGCATAATGAACATTTCCATCATCATCATATTCGTCTTCATCACAATTCATTGCTATATTCTTCTTATTCTTCACACTGCACACTGTCGAAAATAGCCAATTCGGATAGTCTTTCCGAGGTCTCAGTTTCAGAATTAAGTGAAATACAATCATCAACCAGCACATCAATGTTAATTACTTCTTTTTTTCTCACTGTAACCACATTTTTTTAAGATTATCATCTTCGTCCTCCGTACTTACCGAATTCTCATTGCTGACAAAGAAGGCGCCTGGTAAAACCAGTTCAAGGCCATTGACCATCATAAAATGTGTTCAAAGAAAGAATAAGTTTGAAACGTCCAGAAATATTTTTAGAAATGGGGAGAAAAATACTTTTGATCAGAAGAAAAAGTTCGTTAAATAGAGAACGCACTTCGCTATTTGGAGGTTATTTTACCAAGAAATTCGCAAAATGTTCTTGGTTCCAAGGAAAAGTTCGCAAAATGGAGAAATTCATAAAATAGAGTTTCGTTAAATAGAGGTCCGACTGTACTAAATTTATATGTAATGAATTCGGAAATAAGTTAAATCTATCCTTATATACTGAAAAAAAAAGAAGTACTCAAAAATTATTAAATCGATGTATTCATATACAATTGTGTACTTTTGGATTAAAAATGAACCTATGCTTTCTCAATTTGAAGTGTCGATTGTTATCAAACCCACACGAAATAAGAATTTTGACTTTGCAATGGTTTATTTCATTCATAGCGATATAAAAGATGTTGATTAAGAGGAAAACAATGCAATATAACCTGGAAATTAGGGAATAATATTGAATTTTTATTCCACTACATTGCGTTTACACTACATTCCACTACATTCCACAAGATTACGTTGCGTTGTTGTTACATGTACGCCATACATATTCATGTGCGGTCGGTCCGATTTGTGTGCTAAGTGAGATACATTTGAATAAATCAAATTAGAATACATCGATGGAATCAAAATTGAGTACCTAACCGTTTATATTTGAAAACATCCACGAAATCATAAATGAATGCAGCAGAGGCGTCACGATGGGGGTTATGGTGGGAACCTCCCCCTCCAATATATGTAAAAAAAAAAAAAAATCATTGTTTTGCCGATTACTTTTCTGAGTTCTGTAACAGTAAACTAGTTAAATTATCAAAGGAACTACAAAAAAAAAACAGTCAGACTCAATTTGTTAACATGTTTCTTCGTGCTACGAAAATATCATACCATACCTGAATTCCCCTACTGTTGTCCATCAACAATGTCTGTAATCTATTTACTCCAAAACTTTGTTCCTTTCTCAAAAATCTCAAAATATCATGAGAATATTTTCACATGAAGTACGATTATGACTCCTACGCAATAGAAAACCAAAACTTTCATTAAATGAATCAATAATAATTATAATTTTTATGTTTTTAGTTTCAGTTCTTTTCTTTGGAAAGAAATTTCTTTAAGTATAAGTATCTAAGTATCATTATCATTAAACACACATTACACATATCATTTACATTCGAAAATAGAGCAATTTGTTTCAAGTTGGGAAATTTTTGAATTTCCGCCCCCCCCCCCACCCCCGAAAAAAATATCTGTAGCTACGCACCTGGAGTACACGTGTTTCTTCATTTTGAGTACATTTGGATAAGATATATCTTGAGTATGTAAAGTATTTAAAATTGAGATATTTTTACTTAGTTTTGAGAGCCCATTTTTTCAGTGTCGATGTTATTTCTATCATATTTTGAAAAATATGTGCAAACAAAAATTTCTTGATTTGAAATATTTTAATTTTGTAACTAAATTTATTTCTTGTTATGTAAGTTAACAAAAAAGAAATTTTGTGTTTTAAATAAATAAGGTTAGTTGGGGTAACTGGACCCCCGAGGTAACTGTGCCATAGGCTACTTTATAAAAAACCGCTGATGTATTTTAAGTTTTAGCTTTTGTGAACAATGACCCTTAACCCCTACTTCCTAAAACAACGTGTGTCAACTCAATCCTAACTCTCTCTTTCCTGTGATAGGTAGTTGAACATTTACGTTTCTTTTTTTAAAAACAACGTCAATTTGGTAAAACTTCCTTTTTTATTAAAATACTGGAAGTACTTTTATTAAACAACCTTTTTTTTAAAGATTAGGCTTATAACTGCATTAATAGTATTAGGTTTCTATACATATTTACTTCATGTTTCAAATGTAAGCCCGGTTTCCCAGTTACCCCATAAATATTTCAAGAGTGGGGTAACTGGGACATGTATCAACTGGACCATGCTGGATCCAGTTACCCCAATAATTATAAATATTTTTTTTGAGTTTCTCTTACAACCCGAAGTAAATTTCTCCATTGTTTTTTGCTCACAATAAAGAAAATTATAGAATACCTTATTAAAATTACGTAATAAAATTAAAAAAAAAGCATATTGGGTGATATTAAACCAAATTTCTTGACCCCTTGAGAAGCGGTAATGCCGTTATGGCATCACCGCCTCTCAAGGTGTCACTGCTCCCATATAATTTTAATTCCTAATTGCCACATTGGCACCGGAATTTTATAATAAATATTTCACCTTTATTAAACACGCGAAAATATACTTTTACTTGTTTTCAAAGACATTCTCTTGTAAATACTGGTGCCATTAAATTATTTCAACATTTTACGAATGCAAATACCTTGCCCCTGAAAGCGAAATAGATAAACCTTGAAATTGTACGATACGGGGGTCGCATTCTATAGGGAAACTTTTATTGTTCTTACCACTATTTTGAAAATAATATCTTCATCGCACCTTTCTTTAGAATATGTTAAATAAAATGATCATGAAGGTAACTCATTAAGGGTTCTGGTAGGAACAATAAAATCTCCCCTATATAATGCGTCCCCTGGATACAGATAAAGTACTTAAGTACTTACGTAGGCGCTTGTTCATAGATTTACCTTTCTATTTTTCCCCTAAAATACCCATGTGACTTTTATAGTTATTACCTATACTAAAGTACATAAGTACTTACTTAATTTTTATGTGTTTGGTACAAACAAAACTGATATTTTCACTATTGGTACTTTTTTAGACACATTGACAGCAAATGTTTACCTTATAATTCTCTTTATTGTATAATATATAATTTACATGAACTGCCTGGTTTAATTCTTTTTAAGTTATTTACACTTTTTCAAACAGGACCTGATATCCCACATGAAAAAAATAAACACGTGTGGAACATAGACTCCCCTGGTTCACTTACCCCATTTTTAGGGGGCAACTGGACCCATGAGGAAAAAAAGATAAATTATGCATATTTTTATATTTTCAAATATTAAAATGTCAGTTTAAGCATTTCTGTCTGATAGAGGGAACCGAACTGAACACATTTACAGAAGTTCATACTTTAATTCATATGAACATTAGCTTTTTGAAGCTGAATTGTCAGAAGCTCCAGAGTCACATTGTAAAATCATGGCCCACTTGCCCCAACTAACCTTACTACATATTTCTTATCATGTCAAAATATTAATTTTCCCTTTAAGGATTTCTAAAGTAATCTTTCTTCAAATGCCTTGTAGGAATTAAGTGAACTGATATTAACCTTCAAACCGCCACGAACTGACATATCCGTTCACTAAGCTGAAGGTTTCTCTGCAGCAGAAACAGTTTATAGATTAATATAATTCTAGAAATATAACGCAGTTTTAAAATATTTTGTAATGTTTAGCATTCTCAAGGCTTATACTCCAATACGCAATTAATTTTTTTATATCTGGTTAGAAAAATAATCTTTTTTTAGACTTTTAAAAAAATCACGGAGAAAACAACATTACAATTCTGCCCTTTTGCTCGGTGGTCTGGAGGTTAACCCCTTATGTTCTAAATTATGAATTCATGAATATTTTATTTTCTAAAGCCTTTTTTGTGACTTGTTTAAACTACATTGGAAGATTTACAAAATCATTTAATAAATTTTAGAGGAATTTTAGAAAGATTAAAGGATTTAGAAGGATTAATTAAATTTGAATATATAGGGATTTTGTGCGATATTTATAACCCCACACAAATATTTTTCTTAGTATTTTGTAGAATTAGGAAATGCTCAAGTATAATGTTCTTACAATAGAAATATTTCCGAACTGAAAAATCCCCCCCCCCAACCCATTTCCCCCAACACCATGAAAGCTGAAAAGATGCAAAGTCAAAAGAAATCATCCTTTAAAAAATATTTTTGTTTTGTGTAACCAATAATGCTTTTGGAACAAGATAAAATAATGAATTGATAACTCATTCTAAACAGTATTACTACTAATCGTTATATTAAATGAATTTTATAGAAAGTTATTTTAATGGTACTTATAAGTTACCTCAGTAGATAAAGGGTTAAGGCATGTGAGGAATTAAAAGAAATCTCTTAAGTTCTACTGAACATCGTTATCTCTTAAATTCCCTGAAGGTTTTTTTTATCATAATTTACAACCTAAATTTCATAGTCAGATATTTAGATTGAGACAGAAGAGTCCCATGATTTAAAAAATATAGTTCAAAAACAAATGTTTACATACCACGGTAGTATTACCAAAACTTAAAAGGAAAAATAATTTATTAAGAGTAAATTTAAATTAAAAGAATTCTTAAATAAGCAGCACATTTAATAATGAAAATGTGGAATGTTTAATGTAAGTACTAAATAAAATGCATTTTTCCTATTAAGAATTTTTCAAAATCATGTGTTAAATAAATGTATAATGAACTCTGAAGCATTAATTATTCACGTTAGAAATAAAAGTGGAGTGCACGCATATACAAATAAAATTACTTATTTTCTAAGAAATAAAAAGTTATTCATAGAATCCTAATATGTATGATAATTCAAATTTCTGCTGTTTTAGAGTCATCAAAGAAGAATGTAATTACCTCTTCACATTAATTAGTTTGAGTATGAAATGTATAATTTATGAATCGGCGATCTCTCAAGAAATGTTAATTATGCAGTTTATGCCTTCTAACAACATTTCTAAAACATTCGCCTTCAATATTTTGTCATGGAAATAAGCATATTACTTATAAATAGTGATTACTTTTAATTTACAAATGTCAAACTAAAGCAGATGGTAATAATTTAAGAAAAGAACATTTAAACTTGCGAAGAGAAAGCATTTTTTCTGATGTCTCATTGAATATTAATATTTATTGTGCATGAGCATTTGTTATTTGAATTTATCTTAAAAATTATAACAACAGAACGAAATTTTAAATAAGTTTATAACCATTCAGAAATGATAAATATTTTTCTTTTGCATATACGTAAAACGTTTTAGTAGAAGATTATCAAATTTAATGTTTTTATTTTTAAAATACCCACTTTGCAGTTCAAATGTTTTCAATTTTTTTTTTCTTTCAAAAATAGTATATATATATATGTGTGTGTGTGTTGCATTTTAGCAACATTGGATTAATTTATCGTTGAAAATGCAGTGCTGGCTGTCTCGATAGCAGTTGTGGATCACATCCAGCAGTAATAGCGTAATATAAGTGGTCAGAACAGGTAATTCGATCCTGTTATATTAGTATAAGAATTAATTGTATTGCAGTCGTCGAGTGAAGGCTATGGAATAAATCTTTGAGTGAAGTTTCACCAAAATAAATTGAAACAACACATAATATCAGCTCAGCACTTTATTAGAACATCTTTAGGCGGCACAGTTTCCACAAAGAATATTAGCCATCTCTCCATAGTAGTAATTAAGTCTAAAACAAAGTTGTAGATAATCTAATAAATAGACGGTGACCAGGGGATGGTATGTAAACTGGAAAAACGACTCAAATCTGCTGAAACACAGCGAGCATCGACTTTTTATTCCCCAAGTGTAGGAATACAAATATGACGTAGATAGCGCTCTCAACCAATGAATAATTAAGAATATCACGTCATGGAAAGAGTGCGGACAGAGCAAGTGGATGAATATGAAGGGAAAAGGGATAACCTCAGAAATGCGCGGGAAAGTAAAAATGGAAGCTAAAAGAACTAGAAAGAAAAAAGCGCGGAAATGGAACATTTAATTTAAGAATAGTAAAACATAATATTTAAGCAATTTAGACAAGTGAGACATTAAATTAAAGGGAATTTTACAGAGTTAATGATAGTGATTATTTAAGAATAAGGATTTAGTGTATATAAAGTAGTAATTTAGAATAGATAAGTAAATCGTGGAATTAGATCTAATAATGTAACATATATATATAGTTTTTATCTTAAAAGTATGGAAAACATGAATATTATGATAAGAAGGTGCAAAATATAACAATAAAACTATTAAATAATTGAAACAAGAACAATAAATAGACACAACTCCTTACTCATCGGATGGTGGGAGGAGTAAAAAAGTAGGTACCAAAAAAAAAATTGAATCCTCACAGGTTACGCAAAGTATGGAGAACCCACATACTCCATTAGTGTAACAAAATTAAATAGAAAAAAATCTTTTAATAACTGAAAATTATGTAATATAACTTAACAAAACCAAACTACTGTATAAATAAAAACAACCAACCAATTTATAACCAAAACCAAATGTATTTTACTTAATTTAAAATTAAAAAAAAAAGCACTCAGTTAAATAAATTATTAACTTAAATCTTAAAATAGCTCAAAATTAAATTAATTCTGAAAATGTGATAAGGCCATACCCCCACATTGACCCGTGAAGACATTAAAATTTACGATACCTCTTATAAATCCACAACACTCCACATCCGTTTATACAGTAGTTTGGTTTTATTAAGTTACATTACATAATTTTCAATTATTACGATACTTAAGTTTTTCTAATTGATTTTGTTACAAATGGAGTATGTGGATTGGCAATATCTTACGAAACCTGTGAGGATTTAATTTTTTGTTTGGTACATACTTTTTGTAGTACCTACTTTGGTACTACACCCTCCGATGAGAAAGGCATTGTATGTATTTATTGTTCTTGTTTCAATTGTTTAATAGTTTTATCGTTATGTTTTGCACCCTCTTTTCATAATTTTCATCTTTCTCATACTTTTCAGATAAAAACTATATTTACTTAGTGCATATAAGAATTGCTTTGCGTCTGATGCACTGTATTTCTTCTCTTTATACACCTATTTAAAAACATTATATATTATATATTATGAATACACATACAGCTAAGTATAAATTTATATACATCGAAATTTCTAGTTACAGAGGATTCTACAGATTCACACTTAGGATTTACTGATGATACATTCAAATATTTTTTATCATATATTATTTAAAAAAATAACGTCATTTAAACTTATACATCTCAAAAATTTTAAATTTTGTAGAAGTAAAATTAGGTATTTTATGTGTTATGACTTTTACATTTTTTAACATTTTTTATCAGCCGTTTTGATTGATTTTAAGGCACACTTCGGTTAGCCGGGCGCCAGTGTTATATATACATATATATGTATATATAAATTTATGTAAACATACATATACATACATATACATGTATATATAAATGTATGTATACATGCATATACATTTGCATGTATATATGTGTGTATATATACAATATATGTATATGTATACGTGGGCATATTTACATATATGTATGTATATAAATATGTATAAATAACACTGGCGCCCGGCTAACCGAAAAGTACCAATTTTAATTGTTGACAACGTAATCTGATTGATAAAAAATAATCATTCTAAGTAGTCTACGATATTATGAATACTTTAATAAATGATTCTTTAATTCTTTGACGCCCATTCTTAGCAAGATATTATCAATAATCATTTGGGAATAAAGAAAGGATGGAAATAAACTACTATGTTTTAAATAATATATTGTGTCGAATATAACTGTATACTGAAACGTATATTATCATTATTTTTAAATTGTAAATAGGATTTTTGTTCTTACAACACGTTTTTGTAATTTAAAAACTTGACACAAGAAATAAAATATAATATTATTTACATGAGAAGATCTAATGGAAACCATTCAAAATTTTCAGTTTTTACAATTAACTTTTACATAATTTTATTTTAAATTAAGATCTTATCATTTTTTTTTTTTTTTTTACAAATTTGCAATAATAAATATATTACGTAATACATTAAAACAACTATATTGTAGTGTTCTATTGGAAAGCAAAAGTTATGATTAATTTTAGCTACAATAACAGCATTTCTGGTTATTGTTTCTGCCCAATCCTTAACATTTGAAAGAAATAGAAAACTTTATGAATAAAAATTATTTCATCTCTGGTTATCTATTTCTATTTCTTCTTCTACCTAATTATCCACCCATTTATTTCATTCTCTGCTTATCTTTTTGCTCGAAAAGAATGAGTTTTCGATGCGTTTTAATTAAAATCTTAGCTAATTATCAAAAAATTCAAAATCTGAGCATCATGAATTTTAGAACCTACTTTGGAATATCCCCATTTAAAATTTCAGATGTCTACATGATGTAGATGTTCCTAGCCCTCGCAGACAGACATACAAACACACATTTTTTTTTTTTTTTATTAGTATGATTACATAGTCTGTGACTTTGAAATCAAAGGACAAATCTTCCGTGGTAATTCATCTTAAGGCTTAGATGTATTATAATCCCGGATCCGCCATCTTGGATTTTTTTCTTGCATGAAAATTCCTTTTTTGCCAAACAGTAAATGTTGCCAATTGTTAAATATTGTTGACAAATTAATATAATATTGAAAAAACTGGAATATAATAATTATAACTATCAATTAAAAAACAATTTTTAATTCACGCCAAGAAAAAAACCCAAGATGTCGGATGCGGGATTATAATACATCTGTTCCCAACTTAATAAAACAAATATTCTTTGTTTGTGAAATATTGACCGCGATCAACATATTCAGTCATAATTAAAGGAACCTCATTCCAGATCAAACCTGAATTTCAGTTCATAACTTTAACATTATTAAAGCTATTTTGCCAATATTTTTTGGAATCGTTTGAAATTTGATGGGTATTACAGGGATTGTATTGAAAATATGTCAGTGAACTATGTCTACCATGACATAAAATCCAAATCATCAAGTGTCCAGGTCAGTATTATTTGGACGAAGATCATGACCATGTGAGAATTTCACTTTTCAATACTTTTCAATGAAAGGAAATTAACGAGAAAGATTCCCATAGAGTAGACATACTGCTGAGATTTCTCAGTTCAGTAAAAAGCATTACAAATTACCCTTTCGACTGTTTTGGTCGAAGCTTTAAAAATGAAAATTAGTTAAGGAATGCCTTAATTAATCACCTAAGCGAGACCGGTGGTCCAGAAATCCTCGGCGACAGTTGTAATTTCAAAATATTTTGTGGCAACACCCTTGCTCATAAGGAAAACGTATCAAACAAAGAGAAACCTAGAAGAAGAGATCACAATGGAGGAATAGTTAGAAGGCCATTCTTTCATTTCTTTTCCTCCTCCTTTCCCACTCGGAGTACGGGGAAAAAATACGAGAAAAGAGATTATTCTGAAGCGATCCGAAATTAGACTGTTTTTAGAATCAGGGGTGTAATAAAAGGGCTCCGGGACCCCAGAGCCAACATTTTTGGCCGTGATTCTCAAATTGAGAAAAATATCACTAAAACCAGTCCCCAATCTAGTTAAGTCTCTTACCTTTATATGTCCAGCGAGTGCACCAGCCCGAGTGAGAACTTCTCTTACTTTTATTAGAAGGGAACTTTTTCAGTGGTTATTAGAAAATAGTTCAAATTGAATCTTTAGCTTCCTCCTTGTTATTTGCTAGTTCTTTCCTGCTTATAGTGTGATTCAGCGTGTTCACAAAATCAGTTCCAGGATCCTCGGTTACGTATTAAATTTTATGCACACTTTAATAAATTAATATTTATTTACTTAATCAAAAGCCTATTGCACAGAATTTTAATGCCTCCACGTTTCGACAACACCAATGCTCTTGGCGCTCGGATCATCATTTCTAGCAATTCTTGGGAAATTATCACATTTACTAGGAACTGTAGCATGACTGTTGATAACATCTTTAAACATCTTTTTTAAAGTTATGAGCAAAACACCGGACTTGAAGCGCAGTGTGAGAAAACGAAAAATTTCCATCAAAAATTGTTTTGTGATTTTAAGGTTAATGAAGTACAATAGTGTATCAATAAGTTTTGCCCTCACATAGAAAAAAATTAGTGAAATTTATGAAATTGCTACATTGTATTAGTCCTTTTCTATATAGTCACTGTGCCCAGTAACACATTTCTGAAAACGGTATTTCAAAGAGAGGGGGGTAGGATGTTTTACAGAGGCGTGATAGTAGGCCCAAAGGGGGTTATCTTTCTACCTTTTACCGAGAGTCACTTGTGTCATATTGTTGGAGGCCTGTGACCATTTATTCATGCTATGCACCTCCCGAACCCCCAACCACAAATTTGCCCTCCTGGGGGCACTTTTCTAAATTTTGTGTACATCATTATTGTTCGCCGGAAGGCAAACTTAAGGGGAGGGGATTGAACACATCCATCCCCTCTCTTATAACCCTTTAAAACCCAAAACATTTTCACATTTAAATATTTCATTCTTCTGGTTATTAACTCTATACTGAACCTAATGATACTTAAAAAAATAATTAAAAAATATTTCGTCACCCCCTGGAACGTGGAGAGTACGCGCACGAACGTGCGGGTTGGGCTGTTTCTGTGAAAGCCACACCCGCACAATCGTACGGATTGTGCTTTTCCTGTGAAATCATTACTTATAAGATGATTTGGAAAGTATTGGCTGAAATACTGCAATGGAATCCTTACTGGCTCTAAAGCCTAAAGAAGAAGAAGAAAAAAATTATATTGGATATGTGCTTATCGACTTAATTTAAAATTATATGCAAATTTTTAAAGCTTTTTCTAAGATATCGATTTTTTAAATTAAAATTTAAGAAATGAAAGACATACCTTCAATTGCGAGAAATCTGAAGGTCCAGGATGAGGTACAGAAATGAACTTCTGAACATCCTACTTGTATTGTTGTTTTTTTTTTCTTTTTTCATTCTCGTAGCCTTTGCCGAAATTGGCTTGGAGGTATAGAACTTTGAGAATGAGTTCAGGAGACTTTGATGAGGAAGAATGATCCAAAATTGTCATTTCTTTAGAAATATGTGTAATTTTTTCTTCACCGAGCTCATCTGAACTTGACTGTCCTTCTAATAAATCTGCTTCAAATGTTTTGTCCGCAACCTCGTCATCATCCGAGAGATCACTGAATTCAAAGTCTGATTTATTCATCAATTGCAATATTTCTTCTTGGGTGAGAATTCTTTTCCGTTTAGACAACAGAAAAAGTATTTTATTTTGCTTTGTTTAAAGTTAACAAAGTATTCCATAAAAAATAATAAAATGTATTAGAAAATTTTATTAATTGAAAAGAAAAAAAGTAAAAATTAATTAAAAAAAGGAATTCAACCATGACAACATCAAAAAAAAATAATATGGTATTAATTATATAACTACATACTTCGTTTATCATTCTGGCTGTCACCAAAATTATTAAAACAGAAAAGAAAATGAACATTAAGAAAGCTCTTACCATTACAGTAGCACTGACTAACGTAACGCCCAAGTCGCACGATCGCGCGGATAACGAAGTCTTGAGTCCTACGGGCAACATAAATAGTGTATAATTAATGTTTTTTTTTTAATTATATTACACTTACTTAGACATTAAAGCAAAAATATTTATCTAAGCAATTAGAAATATACTGATAATTACGTTTTACTATACATAAAATGATGAGCTGAATCCGTTGCACTTGTAAACAAAGCTAGTCATGCCGGCTGAAAGTAAAACATGTACTACAACCGTCATCTGTTGATAAAAAATGATAGCGTACTCCTTTTTTCAAACCAGAACGATCGTTTGATTCGAATTTTTATTACATAGGACTGTTCCAGAAGCAAAAATGTATATGAATGTCTAACCCGCACGATCGTGCGGGTTGGATCTTAAAGGGTTAAATACCGTTTACAGAAATATGTGACTGTGCACGGTGGCTATATAGAAAAGGACTAATACAATGTATCAAATTCATAAACTTCACTCAATTATTTCTATATGAGGGCAAAAACTTATTGATACACCCTCGTGCGCAGAATAATCAGTAATGTTTTATTACAGTATTCTGAAGGTGTTGGAAACTGTTTCATATTCTATGTTGCGAGCGTGATTTTCCGTTCTTGTGTTAACTTATTTTACCCTTTTGATTTATAAATATTCTAAGATTTCATGTTAATATTAGAAGTGTTCTGAAACCTAATTTTCCTTATTTTATTCTGTGCATGGTTTAGTTTTTTTCTCTCTTTTCGATCTAAACTATCCTTACGATAGTTTACATCCTATCAAAGATTTTAATTGTTTTTCAGTATTGTAATTGTCTTTCTTAAAATAGTTTTCTGAGACCACAATCCGATATATATTATTTCTCTCTAAGTAGAGACCCACAGCGGGATTTCTTTTTCTTGCACGAAACAGCAATGAAGAAATTCGATTACTACTGTCTATTTATTTCTCTGATAAAGAAGATTTGTTCCGAAATTTTTATTTCTGATTTAACTTTCAGGATATTGAAAAAAAAAATGGTGAGCGAAATTCTTGTTTTAAGAAAAATGATCAATGCATCAGAGGTGTAATGCAATCAAATGTAGAAAGAACTTTGCTTATTTGCTGAGAAACTTATCATTTGGTGAAATAAACGTATTCAGTATCAATATTAAAGTTTTAACCATCTCGCTGCACAACCCGAGAGTTTCTCGGGCAACATAAATGTAGCAAAATTTGCGCAATCCGAGATTTCATCGGGGATGCATTTTCTCCGTCTAATTAACCCGCCTTGATCATTCCCACCAGTTACTTTTTTTGTAAATTTTGCCTTATCTAATCGGAGCATTTCCCCGATTAAATCAGACGAAAATTTTTGTTTTGAAAAACCGGTGGCAAAGTAATAAAAATTCTTAAAAGACGCTCGTCGCGAAGGAATTATGTATGCAATTTTTGAAGCTATTTTGATAAAACAATTACGCTGCCAGAGGGTTAAAAATGGCTTTAAGAAGTTTCAATGATTATTTTCTTTTGAATGAGTTCAATCTGTGTTAATATATTTTTTAAATTATTTTAGGTTATTACTGCTAAAGAATTTTTTTTAAATGCGAACAATTTTTTAAATTAAACGAATGCAATAGTTTTTATTATAATTATAACGAGGTAAACTCAAATTTTCCAGATCAGCGGATGCATTCAAGAACATTAAAATATTAAATAATAAATTTCTATAATCAACTCAAAAAAGATTTCTTTATTATAGTACACATCACAGTTAGTTACACTTTTTTATGATATAATATGCGTAACATAATACTTCTTTTTTAAGTAAACTGGTTTATAATCTCAGTGAAACAAAGTAAAAAAAAAAAAAAAAAAAAAAAAAAAAAACACTAGACGGTTTTACTAAAATACAAATATAATTTTGGAAGAAATTATTCAAATGTCTTTATTATATTCAACAGTCGGTTTAAGCGACGCTGTAGGGTTAAATTTAGTCACCATAAATAAACATAAAAAAATTCATGATTTGTGAATACAAAATTGTACATTTTGTTCAAAATTTTTAAACAGAAAATTTAAATAGTCAACCAAATATTTATAATTAGATAAAGTTAAACTATATAAAACTAAGTTTTAGATTGAGAACAGATTTAGATTAAAAAACTTGATTTCGGTTAAAATTTATTAAATACATTTTAAGATTAACATAAGATATTTATATTATTATACTCGAGTTACACTATATCTTTATTATGTAGCAAAAATATGTCTGTGAGAAACGCGATATCATATTAAGGGTGGCAACAATCTGTACAATCAATTTTTCATTTTTTAAATTTATTAACATCTAAACATTGCGTAATTAAAATTTTCATTGTCCAATAGTGTAAAACGTGCTTTCAATTGCAATTTATTTGGATTCTATATCTTTATTTAAGGTTTTATTATGTTTTAAATATAATTCTCAAATATGGTTTTAAACAAATAAATCTCTTTTGCCTGCTACCGGATTGCATAAGTTTAATCCGGTTGCGCTTAAAACAATATATAAATTGTCCAGCATCAGTTTCCGGTTAATATTCCATAACGAAATGTAAAATTTGTCATAATAAGTTAATTAATTCATAAAACGTAAATTGCCAGCCAAACCAAAACAACCATACTACACGATAAAATTAATAAATAGAAATAAAGACTGCTGTAAAAGTTTGCAATCTCGGGTTATTAACCCTCGACATGCAGCTAATAGAAAGTACCGATTTAAAAAAATTTCGAAACTGCATTAAAATACAAAATTACATTTTTTTTTTTTTTGTATAAGATTAATTTTTGATATTGTTCGTGTGCAATATAAAAAATATCTTAAATGAAAACAAATATATTTAGAGTATACAACCGTTTTTATTTAATACTGATTTTCACTTATTTGGACCCTGGGCAACAATCTACGGATAGTGCAAGTAATAGTATCAGTAGAAAACTCGGAATTTCTGCACTCTGTTCTGGATGCTGGAAAGCGTAGACTAGATGCACTAGTTAATTATATAGCAAAAAAGCAGTTTTTTATAATGTTTGCATGTTTATTAAAATTGCTGAATTTTTAATAATATATTTAAAAACATCGAAAAAATATCTTTTTTTCATTTTTTTGAACACTTAACTTAAAAAGAAATCGACATGAAACTGCCAAACTACCGGTTTCTGAAGTCATAATAATCAGTAGCATTTAACATATTTTAAACAGTATTATAAAATATAATTAGTAAAATTTTTAGGTAAGTAATTCGACTTGTATTCATGTAGTAATAATGTGGTATCATTGCGTAGTTTGCTAAAAAAGAAAATCTGGTTCGAATTGTGTTTATTCGACACAAACATGTTGGCAGCTATGGTTAAATAAATAAAAAAATATTTTTAATTTAATTTAGGAAAGGACTTTCTACTGCAGTTATGTCGAAGAAATAACGCAATTTAAAATTTTTATAATGAAAACGGTGAAGTATTTACAATACAATGTAACAAAAGATATTACAAAAACGAATGGAAAGTCTCATAATATTTTTGATTTCGTAATTTAAGCATTTAGAAGATTTAAACTTTAATAAAAAGATTGCAAGGATTGTCTAACGGTAAGTATAAGTATCTTAGCTCGACTCAAGAAATTTGAGAAAGTTCTTTAGATAGTTGGCAAGATATTTTGCGCCCGATGAGTTCATTCATCAAAACACAATGAACAACACACAGTGCATCCCAAAAGTTTATATACAACCATTTTTTTGGATTTGAGAGCTAACTAAATGAGTAAGAAAGGCGAAATAAATTATGTAAATATATAATGATGAAATAAAGTAACAAAATATTCAAACAACTTTCAACAGTCATAGTTTTAATATAAAAAAATAAAAACAAAAAAATGCTGTCCCAAAAATATATAGACAACCGGTGTTAAAAGCTGATTAAAGTACTGATGTAAAAAAAATTGTATATTTCAAGGTCATGTGGTTGTGACGCTATAGTTTCCTGAGATAAAAGCGAATCTGCATTTTCATTTCCTACTGATTGCAAAGATGCCGCGTAACGTACAGTTTTCCAAAGAGGAAATTTTAGAAATCTATTGTTTAAAGGCTCGTGGATGTAAAGTTGTGGACACTGCAGGAAAAAATGGACGCAACAGGATTGGTATTTACCGAATTCTGTCAAAAGGTGATAATTTCGAAACAAAATTATTATCTGGACGACCAAAGAAAACAACTAACCGGCCGACAGAGAGATTTTGAGATTAATTTCAACCCAGAATCTTCCTGTATGGTCAGTTTCTAAAGAAGTAAGCATTCCAGTATCAAAATATACTGTTCATCGACAGCTGCAGTCAAGTACATTTCTTGATTATCGCAAAATGCATCGTACGCCAAAGTTTACAAAACGGTATAAAAACACTCGTGTTCATTGGACCCGAAATCACATGAATTGGACTGATGAATGGTTGAGTGTTATTTTCAGTAATGAAAAAAAGTTTAACTTAGATGGCCCCGATGGTTGGTCATATTACGCGCACAATATTCGCAAGGAACCACGAACTTTTTTCAGCAGGCAACAAGAAGGGGGTTCACTCATGGTGTGGGGAGCCTTTTCTTATAATGGAACAACTGATATTGCTTTTTTGAAAGGTCGTCAATGTTCCGAAGATTACCAGAAAATGCTTCAAGTACAGTTACTTCCATTTGGAATGTTGCTAGGTGGGGACAAATGGATATACCAGCAACACTGTTGCCACATCCACGTGTCCAGCTCTGCAGTGCAGTGGTTTAGATAAAACCAAGTAACTGTTATGGACTGGCCAACCTAAAGTCCTGACCTAAACCCAATGGAGAACCTCTGGGGAAGATTAGCTAGAGACGTACATGCTAATGGGCGTCAATTTACAACGGTTCAAGCGCTAAAGCTTCAAATTGAACGAAGTTAGTTTACTTTAAAGCCCGAATTTCTTCAAATTCTTTTTTTAAGTATGCCTTATCGTGTTTTTGAAGTCATTAGAAAAAATGGCTTGAAATTTTGAACGTTAAAGGGAAAAAAATAAGTTGTCTATAAACTTCTAGGACAATAAAATTTAAGTTTCAATTTTTTTCGCAAAGTCTGTGATTGTGTGATATAATTTTTATATAGTATTATTATTATCTTGATATTATTTATAATTATAAATTACTTACTCCTCTTTTTCAAATGTAAAATAAAAAATAAAAAAACTGTTGCCTATAAACTTTTGGGACGCACTCTACCAGTTTGCAATTTTTTTGTATTTAAAATCTTATATTTTTAAAATATAAATTTCCTGCCGTTTAACAATATATATTTTAATCCAAGTGTTTCATTTAGTTATATTGGAACGGATGGTTAGAAGGTATGTAATTAAAAAAATTATATAATTCTATTACATTTAAATTTTTTTGAATTTTGAGATAGATATTCAGAAAAATAAAAGCGAATTTCGCCTTTGAAAAAATATATGTTGTATTTTTATGAAACATATTTGATCTCAAAATTGCTTGCAAGCAAACATAGATAACACTATGTTAGTAATGCAAAATATGCAATTATTTTCACATAAATCCATAAGATCAAAAAATAATGAATCAATATATTTAAAAAGAATATAATCATCTTTTCTCATAGTACATTTTACTCACTGAGAAATCTGTTGTACTGTGGACGTATAAAAATTTAACATTTGTATTTCCTCAAATTTAGAGCCTCTGAAAATTTTAATCGATTTCAAAGAATTCCTTACCTTTTTTTTTTTTTTTTTTTTTTTTTTACCATTTGGAAAAATGGTTATTGTCCTCGTCAGGCTAGGAAATCAAAAGCATATCTGAAAGTTTTTATTGGTTTAACCATCATTTTATTCGTTTTCTGATTGTTCTATACAGTAATCTGTATTTCCCTTTACTTTCAACAGAGATAGATAACAGAGTGTTGCCACTATGACAAAAAAGTAATAAAAACTACAAAAAAAAATTAATAACTCAGATAAAAATTGAGATACAGCTTTCAAACAAATTGCATTTAAAAGCACATTTTTTTTCTCTATACCACGATATAAAAAGTGATATTGTGGGATGGTCAGAAGTTTAAGAAATAAATTTCATTTAAAATTGGCCGCCAGATTTCTTGGAAATCTTACGATGGAAAAGCCTTTTCCCGAACAGCCAATGAAATGCTTGGATAATACGTAAGTTTCGTCTTTGAAAAAATCGTTTTCCAAATGGTCGTTGTAATTTGTTAAATTGCATTTTTTTTTTTTTTACTTAACTTTGTAATTTATAATAGGGTGATTAAAAAACGTTTACAAAATAACATGGCATATCAGGCATACAGCAAGAAGGAAAATTCACTTAGGAACATACGGTCTTAAACCACTTATTTAGTCACAAGTACAGTGCGTTTCTTCCTAACTCAATTTGGATTTACCGTAATAACTTTCAGAAAACTGAAGTACGGTAATAATTTTGCCTAAGGAATTTACAAATTCGACTTACGCAAAAGGTTACGGAACGCATTACTTACGTAAGTCAAGGGATGCCTGTACAGTGGAAAGAGCTCAAATCGCCACTTAACTTACTGTACCCCTCCTTCCTCTACTTCTAAAGCCTACAAATGTCATCCCTAAACTCTTTTGAAAATGACAGCATAGACAAAAACTCTAAGTCAAATGTATTTTTCTATTAAAATATATGAAAATTAGAACATAGTAATTTCATTAATTTTACGTGGATTACAAAACTTATGAATATTTTGATGTAGTGTTTCTCAAATTGAAGTATATGAAGCTTAGTTTAGAGGAACTCAATGAATGTAAAATCTAAGTATAAAAAAGGACAAAGTATTAAATATAAAATCAAGAGACTAATTCAGTATTTTAACGTTAAACATTAAAAAAATGCGCAAGTGTAAACTATCTAAATTTTGTGTTTGTTTCACATATAGCATTTTTTATATGGTAAACGGTGCAAATGTGATAACACCAAACAAAAGTGGTAGAACTATGTATTGTACGCGAAAGCAGTATACACTTGACGGGACACATATTGTACTGTGGTAATCAATCCATACGGTATCATCGATTGCTTGAACAAAGGTTTTTCTAGATCTTTTCTTGATGTTATCACATTTTGCACAAAAAAGGTAAATATCGTTGCATTTTCATTACAATGTTTTTATTTTTATCGAATTTATTACCGTCAACCAGGGTTTAGTTAGATTGAAACACAATGTATTTTGGACTAAATAAGTGGTTACCGACCCTATATTCCTATGTTATTTTTTGCCTTGCTATATGTCTCATTTGCCATGTCATTTTGTGAACCTTTTTGGAATCTCCCTGTACATGTCTATGATCAATATTTAATGAGTAAAAGCGTATGTCAATGTTTTCCGGACATTCTCTATGCATAATTACTTACTTTAACATTTTCAACAATATTATTAGCCATAAGGAATTTATGTTTCCAGTAGAAATTTAGTTTTTAGATATTAAACCAAATTTGAAACTATATAACGTAAAAGAACTTTGATATTTTGCCTTCAACTATCATTAATAAAATATCGTGACATTTATTAAACTTATCTTAATTGAAAGCACACTCTGTAATTAGTGATGTAATGAAGTAGATACATTCGTGCTAAGACACAAACAAACTTTTCCAATTAAAAATATTTAATATTTAACAACCATGTTGAATTTAGAGGGCGGTACAAATACAGAATAAAATATAAATAAAAATAAACACGAAATTAGTACGAAATAGTGAATTCGAAAATTTTGACACACTAATGTTACTCAAAATTCATATAATTTACCTATCATATTCATAAATTATCTTAAAGTACTTTTACAATAAATTTTTATGTGGCAATATAATTATTGATATTACTAATTATTATTGGAGTATTAATGTGTTGTAGATTTAGATATAACTATTACATACAATTTCTTATACTTTTGTAATAGTGCATAATATTAATTATTGTTCGCATCTTGTACCTTAATACTAAATTTTTAGTGTAGATTTAAAAATAATTTTTGCATCGTGTATCATACATAATATCTCAAACATAGTATCATTGTATTGTAAATTTGTAGGTAATTATTATCTACAATTACTTATACTTTCATAACAGTGCATTATATTAATTATTGTTCGCATCTTGTACCTTAATACTTATTTTTAGTACAGAGTTAAAAATAATTTTGCATCATATATCTTGAAAATAGCTTTAAGTGTTGCAAATATCACATTTGTACATGGTTTAAATTGATGTTAGTATTGTGAATCCTGAAAATAACATAAAAGTGTTGCAAATATGTAGGTAATTGTGATAATAAAAAAGGTTAATATCAAATTCTAAAAACTATGCATATTTATATGTTATAATAATGAACATTTCTCTCAAATGTAATTATAGGGGTCATCTGTAAATATTTATTGCACACACTGCCAATAATTGTCATATATCTAACATTGTTATTTCTCCTAAACTGTAAAAAAAAAAAAAAAAAAAAAAAAAAAAAAAAAAAAAAACATTCAAGGAGTTTCGCAAGTAGTAAAACTTTTCCCTGCCCTGGGCTTGGGGGGTACACCTAACCATAAGCCAAAAGTGGGTTCCCAGGGTGGGTGCTTACTTACTTACTTACATTGTATTTTTCTATAAGAAACATTTCTTCAAATTTAAATGTCTACTAGAATATTGTTATAGATTTCATTTAAAAATATTTCTTTTTTATAAATGTCTATAAAATATGGAAAAATAATTAAATGTTCTAAATAAATATATTGTGTGACAGCTGCAAGAGTTTGAGAAAACTGTAACCGCTCTTTATTATTAACTTCATGAATGAATGTAAATGTAAACTTCATTTTTTTTTCACCATCCTCTTAATTTATAATGATACTTTATTAATATAGATATATAACCATGACTCAAACATCATATGGAATCTAAGCCAATGACTAATACGTATATATAATATTCACATACGTATAATGTTTAAAACCAATTAGGTTCTGTTGTTTACCATATGAAAAATGCTATACGTGAAACAAACACAAAATTTAGATAGTTTACACTTGCGCATTTTTTTAATGTTTAATGTTAAAATACTGAATTAGTTTCTTGGTATTTATATTTAACACAGTCAATCAGGGTAACTTTGAACCACGGTGGGGGGAGGGGAACTTTGCACCACCTCCTATTTTTCAATATTTTTTACTCTAAAAGACTAAATAAACTCCAGAACTGTGCTCTTGGCAAGGTTCTAAATTGGGATTTCTACTCATGATTTTAGAAAATAAATTAGCAACATTATGCGCAATTAAATGCATCATCTAACTATTTTTGTAAAGTACTGTTTTCAAGTTAATTTTGAATGCTGTTTTGAAGTTGTTATAATCCAATTAAATTTTCATAGTAAGTAATAATATACTCATTTATAAGACATATTATTATCTAAATGTTGTAAATGTGTTAATATTTTGTGATTATTCATTTATCAATAGTTAATAAAATGCAAAATAAGAGGCACTAATATTTTACCCGATTTTCAGGATAACTTTGGGCCGGCTCAAAGTTATACTGATGCTTATAATTTACTAATTATAGGTGATACTGTCAAAAATGTCCCATATTTGCACGTATATCTTATATAAATGCCGAAAATGAACATTAGATATAACATGTAAATATTTTCACAAATATGTGTAAAATACATAAAATCCATTTAAAGGCGTTTTTCGGGGCGGGACTACTCAAATTTGACATTTCATACATTGGGCATTTTTTATTCTTGTTTGAATAATACTAGTACTAGTCGTATTACTGTAACTATGGATATATTATTGAGATCAAACATTGAAAATTGTTTTCCACTGCATTTTTATGTTTTATCTGAACAATAAACAGTTTTTTTTTTCTAAATGTTCATGGTTCTCTTCTTCCACTTTTCTTATGCCTGATATTTGTTGTAATATCATAAATTATACAAATCTTGTGATGTTGGGAAATGTAAATTCGCAGTCTTTACATATCTGACACATTTTTGGGAGTTTAAAGTTGTCCTGACTACAATACTTTTCTTATAATGAATTATTTTATATAAAAATTTATCATATGGTGCAAAGTTACCCTAAATGGCTGGGTAACTTTGAACCAGGCTAAAAGTCCATTTTTTATTGCTTTTATCCTTATTATTCCTTAATTTTTGATAGTCAAACAATAATTTAGGATAATTTCTTCTCTTTTATGCCCCTAGTTGCGACAATATTCTTCAAATAAGAGTGTGGCTTATGGAAATAGAGAAAATGCGGATCAAAGTCTGAATGACTGTACTTTGTAATTTTTTATACTTAGATTTTACATTCATTGAGTTCCCCTAAAATACGCTACATATACTTCAATTTGAGAAACACTACATCAAAATATTCATAAGTTTTGTAATCCACGTAAAATTAATGAAATTACTATGTTCTAATTTTCATATATTTTTATAGAAAAATACATTTGACTTAGAATTTTTGTCTATGCTGTCATTTTCAAAATGGTTTAGGGATGACACTTGCAGGCTTTAGAAGTAGAGGAAGGAGGGGTACATTAGGTTAAGTGGCGATTTGAGTTCTTTCCACTGTACAGGCATCCCCCGGCTTACGTAAGTAATGCGTTCCGTAAACTTTTGCGTAAGTCGAATTTGTAAATTCATTAGGTAAAATTTCGTCAGAAACCGAAATATTTATTATATATATGTTACCGTTAAAGTGTCAAATTCAGTTATTTCATGAAATAATTAGCCAAGTCCGTTAAAGTGTGTATAATTATTGGATTTTATGGTTTAACTAGTTATTTTATAGAATAACGATTGCCTAACCGTTAAAGTTTAAAATAATCATTTTGACATTAAAACAAATCCGCTGTTTTATAAATTAACTGATGATAAATAGTTAAAGTCACTCGAAAACTACATTTCAAAATATTAATAGATGAATTGATAAGTAATATATAAAAACAGAATATATAATATAATATTTTTTTTTATATTAGTAAAACAGTAATAGAACATAACAGAATGCAGTGTGGCAATAGTTATATTTAAATTTTTATAAATTTTAAACAGATATTTTGCCCTATTGGAAAAAACTTTTACACTTTTTAAAACATATTACTAAAAATTTTAAATATTATTAAAAATACTGCAATTTTATACAAAAAGTAATGTTCTGGCGGGTTAAAGAGAAAAAGACACGCATAGAGAGAAAACTTTCAGACTTTATTAAATATATATATATATATTTGCAACAGAGAAAATTTCAATTAAAGTAGGGGTCTTTTTATACTTAGTTTCTTTTATCACATAATTATGACTTGGTTATGAATTAAATTTTGACTAAAGACTATTAAGAATATCGGAAGTACTTTTGATAATCTTCCAGAAATCCGGAATTTTTAAAAATCCGGCTTTAGTTTCATTCCCGATGATGCCGGATTTTCGAGGTTATACTGTATAACTGTTTTAGCTCAATTGACGAGCTTAGAGCAAATTTATAACACAAAGCGCTTTCTGTAAAATCTGGTGTGTATATAAATTATCGTATATTTACAGGGACATACAAAATACTTTTTTTACAGTACTGCCTATGAACAATAATTGCGTTGGAAGTGCGTTTTCAGTTGTGGTACAGGTGTTTTTAACTACTTCATATTACTAAGTGCGTATTAATTCTACAGATAATATACAGGGCTGCAAATAAGATCTCGAATACATTTCTATTTACTAACGGGAATTGCTGAATGGGAATTTTCACTTGTGCTGTGGTTTAATTGAATTAACAATTAGAATTGCCGTATTCTGATTGTATCGGAAAGTGTTTCATATTCTATTTTCAACGCATGATTTTTCGGTATTGTAGTCATTATATCTGCCTTTCCAATAGTAAATATTCTGAGATTGCGAGTGAATATTATAATTGTTCTCAAACATAATTGTCCTCCTTTTTTTCTCTTTTTTTTTCAATCTGAAATATTCTTACGGTAGTTTAGATCCTATCAAATACTGTGATTGTTTTTCAGTACTCTGATGTCTTCATTAATTTTCTGAGACCACAGGCCAATATATATTTTTGTCCCTAAGTAGATATCCGCAGTGGGATTTCTTTCTCTCGCACGAAACAGCAATGAAGAAATTCGATTACTACTGTCTATTTATTTCACTGTTAAAGAGAATTCGTCCGGAACTTTTTATTTCTGATTTAAGTTTCAGGTAATAAAAAAATGGTAAGTGAAATTCTGGTTTATAACAATAATCAATGTACCAGATATGTAATACAATCTCCGTAAATCAAAAAAGTAGGAAAGAACTTTGCTTATTTGCTGAGTAATTAATAATTTGCTGAAACAAACGTCTTCAATAAAAACGCTTTAAAAATGGTTTTAAAAAGACTTAATGAAGTTATTCTTTTGAATGAATTCAATCTATGTTAAGATGTTTTTATTGTTAGCTTAGGTTATTAGTGATAAGAACTTTACTTTAGCTGCCGAATGCAAAAGTTCTTAATTATAATTATAACGATGTAAACTCACATTTTCAAGATCAGCGGATGCATTCAAGAACACTAAAGTACAGAGATACCCCGGTTTTCGTCGATAATCCGTTCGAAAATAATCGGCGTAATCCGAAACCGACGAAAACCGAGAAAATTATTTCCATATGTAAATCCAATTAATTCGTTCTAAACACTCCAAAATTGGTACCAAAAACACATTTTATAGAGAATAAGTATAGTGTTTAATATTAGAAACAATAACGAATTAATATAGTGTTCTTGGCGTATGTTTCTGGGTCACTTCCCTTTCTGGTGTTTCGGAAGTGGGACTAGCTTCAAAGTCAGAGGACCTATGTCGCTCAAAAAAGTTGTATGTTTCTGCCGCTTGTTTAAGATTTACCTAAAATGGGGCAAGACATTATCATTAAACAAGTTGCAGATGCGGCTTGCAAGAGATTTGTCTGAGTAATTTTTCTCCACAAAGAGTTGTACCTTACATATAGAGAAGATGTTCTTAATCTCTGAAGAAATACCATTCTCCCCTGTCTCTTTCTCCTTGTGTGTCGTCTGCTGAAATTCTAGGTGAAGGACTTGCACTTCTTCAGTGATGAGTTCTTCATTGTGTTTATCCACCAACTCTTCCACATCCTCACCACTCACTTCCAAACACATAGACCTCCCAAAATCAATATTCGACTGAACCACATGTGTAATGTCCGCTGGATCTGAAAACTTTCTATGATCACATGAAGAACCAACCACAATCAATAAAAGATGCCTCAAAATACCCTGGAATTAAACGAAATAGTTTGCGTAGGCAAGCGGGGTGACGCATTCACGACGACAAACAACGCCAAACTGAGCAGGAGATCGTGTGGTCGCTCCCTTTGTTTAAAGAAAATCAATTTTTATTAAGTTGCAGTGATATCACTAAGGTAAACCGATGAAATTCCAGGCAATCGACGAAAACCGAGACAAATTTTCGAGGGAAAAATCGACGAAAACCGGAACCGAAGATAACCGAAGTCAACGAAATCCGAGGTATTACAGTATAAAATAATAGTTGGCTATTTTTAAATCACAACATATTTCTTTATTATAACTAGGGGATTCAACCAGTCCTACCCGGGTACAGTAAATAGGGGAACCCCTTTTCTTTTGTTATTATTGAATATATATATATATATATATCTTTTTTTTTTTGCATTTTTTGAAGTGAAAACTTCTTTAGGCGCGTTGAGCTTTTTTTGAGATGGGGAAAAACCACTTATTTGGAGACACTGTAACGTAACCGACATGCTAACATTTTGACACATAGACGCTAGCGGGCTAAGCGGTGAATGACAGGAACTTTTCCCTCTTCAGCTCAATCAGCAAAAAAAGAAGGAAGCTAAAACTCACTTTTCCTCCCGGCGTATTGCTAAAACAAATTATTATTTTGTTTTTCGTCAATTAAAATGAATTATACCGTATTCGTGACCTACCTATTTCGTGTAACTAAAAACCGATAACGCTGTATTTTATCGTGTTGACTGTCTTGTCAATGGCCAACAGTATTGGGGGGAATTTCGATTACGGGAGATAAAATACGGTGCACAGATGTCAGATACGCACTTGGGTACCTAATTGACACCAAAATGGCGTTACTTTATTTTACAAGGTAACCCGGCTACTGTTGCTTATTTATTAATAAATTGTTCATTTACTTTTATTTTATTTTTTTAAATTGTACAATTGTTTTGTTCTATAGTTATTAATGAAATTATCGTTTATTTATTGCTGTTTACTTTTTAAAACAATAGAAAATAATTTAAAAATATATATTGTAACTGGTATTGGAAAATGGGCTTTCGCCAAATTGACGTTAAAAAATCGCGCCAAACCTGTTTCGTATATCACATCTCTGCCAAATTCTCGGTTTTTTGATTTTTCGACTTTTTATCCAAATTTTCCGGATTTTTAAAATTTTCCCTTTCATTGTATCCCAAACACTACATTCATACCAAATTTCAAGATTCTAGGGATACAGGACGTACCTCTGAGTTTTGATGATCGGTGAATCAATGTCGAAAAGGCGAAAGTTTTAGTTCATATATCTTCTGAAATAAAAAAGATAGAAACGTGAAATTTCAGCATTTAGTTCCATTTCCACATTACTTTAGATTTACGAAGTTTCAAGTTTCTGGGAATCACCAACACAAAGATATTGGGGGGTCAAAAGTACCCTGAGTTGCTTCCAGAAAAAGATGCTTACGGCTGTGCTTTCAAGACTTGGCAGGGGCACTGCCGTGTCCCCAGATGCTTTCATTAGTGCTGCTACACAATTCAACGCATAAAACATTTCCTGACGATTAAAAGAACACACACGTAATTGTTGAAGTTTTCACTTCTATTGGCACACCCGGAGTGCCACTGTTTTTTTTTTTTTTTTTTTTTTTTTTTTTTTTTTTTTCCCCATTAACAGCACCAAAAATCCTTTTTATATGAAAAATTTCATTTAGGTATCCAAATAAAGTTTAGAAATTTACTAAAAGCGATACTTTCATATTGTCTTTGTGCCAAAAGTTTATAACCGAAGAAATCGCTGAAGGTTGTCACTTACAGCAGCAATTTTTATTATGATAATTTTAGTTGTTTAAGCGCGTAGTAAAATTACATGTCTTAAATTTGCGTTTCATTTATTTGTCGTTATTTTATTCATTTATCGATGAAGTTTTAATTTCTCTATGGAATTATAGAGTATATATCCTTATCTATACTTATCTATACTCCTATTATAAAGAGGTAAAAATTGTTTATTTGTCGGAGGTAAGCTCTGGAACTACCGAACCGATTCCGAAAGTAATGGTATCAAAATAATGGCGTTAGTCCAACTTAGAACATAGGCTATATCTTATGTCCGAGCCACTGGCCAAAAGGGGGTGCAGGAGCGAAAAACGTTCTAAAAATGCAATTTTTGTGTTACTGGATGGCCTAGAAACATGAAATTTGGAATATTAGTTACTCATAAGATATAAATTATGTCTAAGAACAGTTCTTAAACAATTCGAAATTAAAAAGGGGTGAAAATGCACAAAAAGCGTTCTAAAAAACGTTCTAAATGGTAGTTTCTACATAATCTCAGGAAATACCAAACCGATTAAAAAATTATTGGTGTCAAAATGATGTTGACGACGCTTGCTCCAAGATACACTATATTTTATGTCGGGTCACTAACCCAAAGGGGGTGCAGGAGCAAAAAACGTTCTAAAAATGCGATTTATGTGTTACTGAAGGACCTAGAAATATGAAATTTGAAATATTAGCTACTTATTAGATATAAAGGATTTCTAAGAACAGTCCTTAAGAAATTCGAAATTTAAAAGGGGTGAAAATGCACAAAAAGCGTTCTAAAAATCACACAATCTCAACCAAACCGATTTAAGAAATAAAGACGTCAAAATCATAGTGACAACTCTTGCTCCAACATAGGCTATGTTTTATGTCTGTGCTATTACCCCAAAAGGGGTGCAGGAGAAAAACGTTCTAAACTGCAGTTTTTGCGTTACGGAAGGGCCTAGAATCGTAAAATTTGGAATGGTAGTTAGTTATAAGATATCAATGATCTCTAAAGACATTTCCTAAAAAATTCGAAATTTCAAAGGGGGTCAAAATGCGCAAAAAGCGTTGTGAAAAACGTTCTAAATTGCGATTTCTATGCAATCTCGGGAAGTACTGAACCGATTTCAAATATAATGGTGTAAAAATGATGGTGATAGATCTTCCTCCAAGATAGGCTATATTTTATATCTGCTTCCACTAACCCAGAGGAGATGCAGGAGCAAAATGCGCGAAAAGCGTTCTAAAAACCGATTTGTCAGCAATATCTCAGGAAAAATCAAACTGATTTCAAAAGTAATGGTGGGAAATTGATGCTGACAGCCTATGCTCTAACATAGATGGTATTTTATGTCGGTATCACTATCACCTAGACGTTGCAGGAGCAAAAAAGCATTCTAAATTTCGATTTTTGTGATCGGTAGGGGCAAGCAACTTAAAATTAGGCAAGGTACATATTTATTAGGTATAAATTATCTTTAAGAGCAGTTTCGAAGAAATTAGAACTTAAAAAAGAGGTGAAAATGCGCGAAAAGCGTTTTAAAAGCGTTCTAAATTGCGATTTCTACTCAATCTCAAAAATACAAAAGCTATTTCAAAAGTAATGGTTGCAAATGAATGGTGACAGTCCCTGCTAATAGGTTATATTTTACGTTGTTGTCACTACCATCTGAGGGTTGCAAAAGCAAAACATGTTCTAATTTGCGATTTTTGCACAACTGAGGGGTCTAACACTTTGAAGAATGGCATGATATTTACTTACAAGATGCAACTGCTTTCTAAGAGCAGTCGAAAGAAAATTCTAAATTTTAAAAGATGAAGTGAGCGAAAAGCGTTATAAATTACAATTTTTATGCAATCTTATCAAATATCAGACCGATTAACAAAATAATGATGACAAATTGTTGGTGATAGAACCTGCTCAAACGTAAGCTATATTTTATGTCTGTGCTACTACCACCAGAGGGTTGCAGGAGCCAAAAACTTCTTAAATTGCGATTTCTGTGATACTGAAGAGGCTAGAAACTTTAAATATGGCATGGTAGTTACTTATAAAATATAAATGCCCTCGAAGGACTGTCGAAAATAAATTTGAATTAAAAAGGGGTGAAGCAAAGGGGAGGTGCGAAAAGCATTCTAAAAAAGTCCTAAATTACGATTTCTATGCAATTTCAGGGAATATAAACCGATTATAAAATTAATAGTTGCGAATCAATGGTAACAGTCTCTGGTCTTACACAGGCTATATTTTATGCCGATGATTCTACCACCTGGGGTTCACAGGAACAACAAACGTTCTAAAAAAGGCCTTTAAAAGCTTTCTAAATTACGTTTCTGTGGAATATTAGGAAAAAACAAACCGATTTCAAAATTAATGTTGGCAAATTAATGGTGACAGTTCCTATTTCAACATATCCCTTTATGTTGAGAGAGGTGGTAGGACTTGGAATTTGGCATGATAGTTAATTTTAAGATGTAAGAAGATGGTTTATAAAAAATACAAAACTTCAAATGAATACTGAAATGAGCATATTAATTGAGCATAATAGTTTCAAAATATTTTCTAAATTATCATTTATTTAGTTTTATTTCGTTTTATTAATTTAAGTCTCATTTATGCCTAATGCAGTGTAATATTGATGTTTAATCAAACTGTGTTTTAAATAGTAATTTTTTAATTATTCCTAAAAGTAATAAGTACCTTTTAATAAAATAAAATATTACCTTTTATTAAAATAAAAATTTAGTTAGCACCTTTTGATAAAAGTTAGACATATAAATATCACTTGGCATATTTCAAATATTACGCGAGCAAAGCCGCGGGGTTTACTAGTAATCTATACTCCTATTATAAAGAGGTAAAAATTGTTTATTTGTCGGAGATAAGCTCAGGAACTACCGAACCGATTCCAAATGTAATGGTATCAAAATGATGGTGTTCGCCCAACTTAGAACATAGGCTATATCTTATGTCGGTGCCACTACCCCAAAGGGGGTGCAGGAGCAAAAAACTTTCTAAAAATGCGATTTTTGTGTTACTGAAGGGCCTAGAAACATGAAATTTGGAATGGTAGTTACTTATAAGATACTAATGATCTCTAAGGACATCTCTTTAAAAAATCCAAATTAAAAAGGGGTGAACATGCGTAAAAAGCGTTCTAAAAAACGTTCTAAATGGCGATTTTTACGCAATTTCAGGAAGTACCAAACCGATTTCAAAAATAATGGTGTCAAAATGATGGTGACAACCCTTGCTCCAACATAGGCTACATTTTATGTCGGTGCCATTAACCCTAAAGGGGGTGTAGGAGCAAAAAACGTGCGAAATTGCGATTTTTGTGTTACTGAAGGGTCCAGATATATGGAATTTTGCATGGTAGTTACTTATTAGATATAAATGATCTCTAAGAACATTTCTTAAAAAATTCGAAATTTAAAAGGGGTGAAAATGCGCAAAAAACGTTCTAAAAACGTTCTAAATGGCGATTTTTACGCAATCTCAAGAAGTACCAAACCGATTTAAAAAATAATGGTGTCAAAATGATGGTGACAATATTTGCTCCCATATAGGCTACATTTTATGTCGGTGCCACTACCCCCTAAAGGGGGTACAGGAGCAAAAAACGTTCGAAATTGCAATTTTTGTGTTACTGAAGGTCCCAGATACATGGAATTTGGAATGGTAGTTACTTATAAGATATAAATAATCTCTAAGAACATTTCTTAAAAAATTCGAAATTTAAAAGGTGTGAAAATGTGCAAAAAGCGTTCTAAAAAGCGTTCTAAATGGCGATTTTTACGCAATCTCAAGAAGTACCAAATCGATTTCAAAAATAATGGTATCAAAATGATGGTGACAACCTTTGCTCCAATATAGGCTACATTTTATGTCGGTGCCACTACCTTTAAAGGTGGTAAATGAGCAAAAAAAGTTCGAAATTGCGATTTTTGTGTTACTGAAGGTCCCTGATACATGGAATTTGGAATGGTAGTTACTTATAAGATATAAATAATCTCTAAGAACATTTCTTTAAAAATTCGAAATTTAAAAGGGGTGAAAATGCGCAAAAAGCGTTCTAAAAAATGTTCTAAATGGCGATTTTTACGCAATCTCAAGAAGTACCAAACCGATTTCAAAAATAATGGTATCAAAATCATGGTGACAACCTTTGCTCCAATATAGGCTACATTTTATGTCGGTGCCACTACCCCTAAAGGGGGTACATGAGCAATAATAGTTCGAAATTGCGATTTTTGTGTTACTGAAGGTCCCAGATACATAGAATTTGGAATGGTAGTTACTTATAAGATATAAATAATCTCTAAGAACATTTCTTAAAAAATTCGAAATTTAAAAGGGCTGAAAATGCGCGAAAAGAGTTCTAGAAAACGTTCTAAATGGCGATTCCTACGCAATTTCAGAAAGTACCCAACACATTTCAAAAGTAATGGTTGGAAATTGATGATGACAGCTCCTGCTGCAACAAAGGCTTTATTTGATGTCAGTGTCACTACCACCTAGAGGATGCAGAAGCAAAAAACGCTCTAAATTGCGAATTTTGTGTTACCGAAGAAATTAGAATCCTGAAATTAGGCAGGGCAGTTATTTATAAGATATAAATGATCTCTAAGAACATATAAACCGATTTAAAACAGAATGATTGCAAATTGATGGCGATGAACCTGCTCAAACATAAGCTACATTTTATGTAGAGGGTTGCAGGGGCAAAATCTTTCTAAATTGCGATTTCTGTGGTACTGAAGAGGCTAGAAACTTTAAATATAGCCCGTTAGTTAACTATAAAATTAAAATGTGCTCTAAGAACAATCGAAAATAAATTCGAAATTAAAAAGGGGTGAAGCGAAGGGAAGGAGCGAAAAGCATTCTAAAAGAGTCCTAAATTATGAGTTCTATGGAATCTCAGGAAATAATAAACATATTACATAATTTATTGGTTGCGAATCAAGAGTGATAGTCCATGATCCTATACGGGCTATATTTTATGCCGGTGTCACTGCCACCTTTTTGGCAGGAACAACAAGAAAGCCTTTAAAAATATCTAAATTCTGTTTTCTATAGAATATTAGGAAATAACAACCGATTTCAATGTTTATGTTGGCAAATTAATGGTAACAGTCTCTGTTTCAACATTTTTCGAGATATTCTGTTTCAACTCTGTTTCGGCATTTTATGTTGGTGCCACTAACACCAGAGAGGTGTTAGACTGTTAGACAAGAAGCTTGGAATTTGACATGATGGTTAATTTGAAGATGTAAATGAATTAAGATGGTTTCAAAAAATTCAAAACTTCAAATGAATACTGAAATGAGTGTATGAAATGAGCATAAAAGTCGCAAAATTCTTTCTAAATTATCTTTAATTGGAATTAGTTTTAGTTCTTCTTATTAATTAAAATCTCATTTCTGTCTATTGCACTTTTATAATGAAGTTTAGTTAAACTGTGGCTTAATTTGTAGTTTATGAATTATTTCAAAAAGTGTTCTTCTAATAAAAAATAGTCATGCAAATATCACTTGGCATATTTCAACTATTACGCGAGCAAAGCTGCGGGGTTTGCTAGTAATATTATAAAGAGGGAAAAATTGTTTATTTGTAGGAGGTAAGCTCCGGAACTACCAAACCGATTCTAAAAGTAATGGTATCAAAATGATGGTGTTAGACTAACTTAGAACATAGGCTATATCTAATGTCCGTGCCACTGGCCAAAAAGGTGTGCAGGAGCAAAAAACGTTCCAAAAATGCGATTTTTGTGTTACTGAAGGGCCTAGAAACATGAAATTTGGAATGGTTGTTACTTAAAAGATACTAATGATCTCTAGGGACATTTCTTAAAAAAATCGAAATTAAAAAGGGGTGAAAATGCGCGAAAAGCGTTCTAAAAAACGTTCTAAATGGCGATTTTTGCACAATTTCAGGAAGTACTGAACCAATTAAAAAAATAATGGTGTCAAAATGATGGTGACAACCCTTGCTCCAACATAGGCTACATTTTATGTCGGTTCCACTACCCTTAAAGGGGTGCGGGAGTAAAAAAACGTTCGAAATTGCGATTTTTGTGTTACTGAAGGGTTCAGATACATGGAATTTGGCATGGTAGTCACTTATTAGATACTAATGGTGTCTAAGAACATTTCTTAAAAAATTCGAAATTTAAAATGGGTGAAAATGCGCAATAAGCGTTTTAAAAAACGTACTAAATGGCGATTTTTACGCAATCTCAATAAGTACCAAACCGATTTAAAAAATAATGATGTTAAAATGATGGTGACAACCCTTGCTCCAATATAGGCTATATTGTATATCGGTGCCACTACCCCAAAATGGGGTGCAGGAGCAAAAAAAAAAAAAAAAAAAAAACGTTCGAAATTGCGATTTTTGTATTACTGAAGGGCCCAGATACATGGAATTTGGAATGGTAGTTACTTATAAGATATAAATGATTTCTAAGAACATTTCTTAAAAAATTCGAAATTTAAAAGGGGTGAGAATGCGCGAAAAGCGTTCTAAAAAACGTTCTAAATGGTGATTTCTACACAATCTCAGGAAATACCAAACCCATTTAAAAAATAATGGTTGTTAATTGATGATGACACCCCTTGCTCCAACATAGGCTCTATTTCATGTCGGTGTCACTACCATCTAGGGGTTGCAGAAGTAAAAAACGTTCTAAATTGCGATTTTTGTGTTACTGAAGGGCCTAGAATCCTGAAATTTGGCAGGGGAGTTATTTATAAGATACAAATTATCTCTAAGAAAATTTCCTAAATAATTCGAAATTTAAAAGGAGTAAAAATGGATGAAAAACGTTCTAAACTGCGATTTCTACGCAATCTCAGGAAGTAACGAACCGATTTTAAAAATAATGGTCTGAAAACGAAGGTGACAGCCCTCGCTCCAACATAGGCTGTATTTCATGTCGATGCCACTGCCTCAAATGGGGTGAAGGAGCAAAAAACGATCTAAATTGCATTTTTTGTAATACTGCAGGAGCTAGCAACTTGAAACTAGACATGGCAGTTACTTATGAGATATAAATGATGTCTATGAACATTTCCTAAATAATTCGAAATTTAAAAGGGGTGAAAATGGATGAAAAACATTCTAAAAAACGTTCTAAGTTGCGATTTCTACGCAATCTCAGAAAGTACCCAATCGATTTCAAAAGTAATAGTTGGAAATTGATGATGACAGCCCTTGCTCCAATATAGGATCTGTTTCATGTCGGCGTCACTACCACCTTGCGGTTGCATTTTAAAAAACGTTCTAAATTGTGATTTTTGTGATACTGAAGGGGCTAGCAACTTGATATTTGGCATGGTAGTTATGAGATTGCACTCTGAGATGTTCCTTAAAAAATTTTAATTTAAAAGGGGTGAAAATAAACGAAAAGCGTTCTAAAAACTTTCTAAATAGCAATTTCTACGCAATCTCAGGAAATATAAACCAATTTCAGATGTAATGGTTTCAAATTGATGGTGGCAGCCCCCGCTCCAACATAGCCTATATTTTATGTTGTTGTCCCTACCACCTGGGGGTTACAGGAGCAAAAAAATGTTCCAAATTGCGTTTTTGTGTTACTGAGGGTGTCTAACATTTTAATTTTTGAATGGTAATTACTTCAAAGATGCAAAAGTTTTCTAAGAATTGTCGAAAGAAAATTCCAAATTTAAAAGGATGACGTGAGCGAAAAGCGTTCTAAATTACGATTTTTATGCTATCGTATGAAATACGAAACCGATTTCAAACATAATGGTTGCAAATTCATTGTGATAGAACCTGCTCAAACATAAGCTAAATTTTATGTCGAGAATTGCAGGAGCAAAAAACTTACTAAATTGAGGTTTTTGAGGTACTGAAGGGGCTAGAAACTTTAAATATAGCACGGTAGTTACTTATAAAATATAAATGTCCTCTAAGAACAGCCGAAAATAAATTCGAAAATAAAAAGGGGTGAAGCGAAGGGAAAGAGCGAAAAGCATTCTAAAAGAGTCCTAAATTACAATTTCTAAGGAATCTCAGGAAATAATAAAGCGAGTACAGAAGTTATTGGTTGTGAATCAAGAGTGATAGTCCCTGATCCTATACGGGCTATATCTTATGCCGGTGTCACTACCACCTGGTTGGCAGGAACAATAAGAAAGCTTTTAAAAACATCTAAATTCCGTTTTATACAGAATAGTAGGAAATACCAAGCGATTTCAAGGTTAATGTTGACAAATTAATGGTGACAGTCTGTGTTTCAACATTTTTCAAGACATTCTATTTCAACTCTGTTTCGGCATTTTATGTTGGTACCACAAATACCAGAGAGGTGGTATACTGTTAGACAAGAAGCTTGGAATTTGACATGATGGTTAATTTTAGGAGGTAAATGTGCTACGATGGTTTCTAAAAAATTCAAAACTTAAAATGAATACTGAAATGAGCGTATGAAATAAGCGTAAAAATCTCAAAATACTTTCTAAATTATCATTTAATTGGAATTAGTTATAGTTCTTCTTATTAAATAAAATCTCATTTCTGTCTATTGCACTTTAATAATGAAGTTTAGTCAAACTGTGGCTTAATTTGTAATATTTAATTATTCCAAAAAGTTTTCTAATAGAAAAAGTCACGCAAATATCACTTGGCATATTTCAGCTATTACGCGAGCAAAGCCGCGGGGTTTGCTAGTAATCATCATACTTCATACTCCTATTATAAAGAGGTAAAAATTGTTTATTTGTCGGAGATAAGCTCAGGAACTACCGAACCGATTCAAAATGTAATGGCATCAAAATGATGGTGTTCGCCAAACTTAGAACATAGGCTATATCTTATGTCGGTGCCACTATCCCAAAGGGGGTGCAGGAGCAAAAAACGTTCTAAAAACGCGATTTTTGCGTTACTTAAGGGCCTAGAAATATGAAATTTGGAATATTAGTTACTTACGAGATATAAATGATGTCTAAGAACAGTTCTTAAAAAATTCGCAATTTAAAAGGGGTGAAAATGCACAAAAAGCGTTCTAAAAAACGTTCTAAATGGTAGTTTCTACATAATCTCAGGAAATACCAAGCCGATTTAAAAAATATTGGTGTCAAAATGATGTTGACAACGCTTGCTCCAGATAGGCTATGTTTTATGTCGGTGCCACTACCCCAAAGGGGGTGCAGGATCAAAGAACGTTCTAAAAATGCGATTTAAGGGTTACTGAAGGGCCTAGAAATATGAAATTTGAAATATTAGCTACTTATTAGGTATAAAGGATTTCTAAGAACAGTTTTTAAAAGATTCGAAATTTAAAAGGGGTGAAAATGCACAAAAAGCGTTCTAAAAAACGTTCTAAATGGTAGTTTCTACATAATCTCAGGAAATACCAAGCCGATTTAAAAAATATTGGTGTCAAAATGATGTTGACAACGCTTGCTCCAGATAGGCTATGTTTTATGTCGGTGCCACTACCCCAAAGGGGGTGCAGGATCTAAAAACTTTCTAAAAATGCGATTTAAGGGTTACTGAAGGGCCTAGAAATATGAAATTTGAAATATTAGCTACTTATTAGGTATAAAGGATTTCTAAGAACAGTTTTTAAAAGATTCGAAATTTAAAAGGGGTGAAAATGCGCGAAAAGCGTTCTAAAAAACGTTCTAAATGGTGGTTTCTACACAATCTCAGGAAATACCAAACCGATTTAAAAAATAATGGTGTCAAAATGACGGTGACAACCCTTGCTCCAACATAGGCTATGTTTTATGTCGGTGACACTACCCCAAAAGGGGTGCAGGGGAAAAACGTTCTAAACTGCGGTTTTTGCGGTACGGAAGGGCCTAGAATCGTGAAATTTAGAATTGTAGTTAGTTATAAGGTATAAATGATCTCTAAGGGAATTTCCTAAAAAAATCGAAATTTAAAAGGGAGTCAAAATGCGCAAAAAGCGTTGTAAAAAACGTTCTAAATTGCGATTTCTATGCAATCTTAGGAAGTAGTGATCCGATTTCAAATATAATGGTGTAAAAATTATGCTGACAGATCTCGCTCCAAGTTATGCTATATTTTATATCTGTTTCCACTATTCGAGAGGAGATGCAGGAGCAAAATGCGCGAAAAGCGTTCTAAAAACGTTCTAAATGCCGGTTTGTCAGCGATATCTCAGGAAGAATCAAACTGATTTCGAAAGAAATGGTAGGAAATTGATGCTGACAGACTCTGCTCTAACATTGACGCTATTTTATGTCTGTATCACTATCACCTGGACGTTGCAGGAGCAAAAAAGCGTTCTAAATTTCGATTTTTGTGATCGGTATGGGCTAGCAACTTAAAATTAGGCGAGGTACATATTTATTAGATATAAATGATCTTTAAGAACAGTTTCGGAAAAATTAGAAATTAAAAAAGGGGTGAAAATGCGCGAAAAGCGTTCTAAAAACGTTCTAAATTGCGATTTATACTCAATCTCAAGAAATACCAAAGCTATTTCAAAAGTAATGGTTGCAAATCAATAGTGATAGTCCCTGCTATAACATAGATTATATTTTATGTTGCTGTCACTACCATCTGAGGGTTGCAAAAGCAAAACATGTTCTAATTTTCGTTTTTTGCACAACTGAGGGGTCTAATACTTTGAAGTATGTCATGGTATTTACTTACAAGATGCAACTTCTTTCTTAGAACAGTCGAAAGATAATTCCACATTTAAAAAGATGAAGTAAACGAAAAGCGTTATAAATTACAATTTTTATGCAATCTTATCAAATACTAAACCGATTAAAAAAATAATGATGACAAATTGTTGGTGTTGGAACCTGTTCAAACATAAGCTATATTTTATATCTGTGCCACTACCACCAGAGGGTTGCAGGAGCTAAAAACTTTCTAAATTGCGATTTCTGTGATACTGAAAAGGCTAGAAACTTTAAATATGGCATGGTAGTTACTTATAAAATATAAATGCCCTCGAAGGACTGTCAAAAATAAATTCGAATTAACAAGGGGTGAAGCGAAAGGGAGGTGTGAAAAGCATTCTAAAAAAGTCCTAAATTACGATATCTATGCAATTTCAGGGGATATAAACCGATTATAAATGTAATAGTTCCGAATCAATGGTAACAGTCTCTGATCCTACACAGGCCGATGATTCTACCACCTGGGGTTTACAGGAACAGCAAACGCTCTATAAAATACCTTTAAAAGCTTTTTTCTAAATTACGTTTCTGTGAAATATTAAAAATAACAAACCGATTTCAAAATTAATGTTGGCAAAGTAATGGTGATAGTTCCTAATTCAACATAGCCCTTTCTGTTGAGAGAGATGGTAGGACTTGGAGTTTGACATGATAGTTAATTTTAAGATGCAAGAAGATGGTTTCTAAAAAATTCAAAACTTCAAATGAATACTGAAATGAGCGTATTAAATGAGCATAAAGGTTTCAAAATATTTTCTAAATTATCATTTATTTAGTTTTATTAATTTAAGTCTCATTTCTGCCTAATGCAGTGTAATAATGATGTTTAATCAAACTAAGTTTTAAATAGTAATTTTTTAATTATTCTTAAAAGTAATAAGTAAAAATTTAGTTAGTACCTTTTAATAAAAATTAGACATATAAATATCACTTGGCATATTTCAAATATTACGCGAGCAAAGCCGCGGGGTTTGCTAGTCATACTCCTATTATAAAGAGGTAAAAATTGTTTATTTGTCGGAGATAAGCTCAGGAACTACCGAACCGATTCCAAATGTAATGGTATCAAAATGATGGTGTTCGCCCAACTTAGAACATAGGCTATATCTTATGTCGGTGCCACTACCCCAAAGGGGGTGCAGGAGCAAAAAACGTTCTAAAAATGCGATTTTTGCGTTACTGAAGGGCCTAGAAATATGAAATTTGGAATATTAGTTACTTATAAGATATAAATGGTGTATAAGAACAGTTCTTAAACAATTCGAAATTTAAAAGGGGTGAAAATGCACAAAAAGCGTTCTAAAAAACGTTCTAAATGGTAGTTTCTACATAATCTCAGGAAATACCAAACCGATTTCAAAAGTAATGGTATCAAAATGATGGTGTTAGTCCAACTTAGAACATAGGCTATATTTTATGTCGGTGCCACTACCCCAAAGGGGGTTCAGGATAAAAAAACATTCTAAAAATGCGATTTTTGCGTTACTGAAGGACCTAGAAGTATGAAATTTGAAATATTCGTTACTTATAAGATATAAATGGTGTCAAAGAACAGTTCTTAAACAATTCGAAATTTAAAAGGGGTGAAAATGCACAGAAAGCGTTCTAAAAAACGTTCTAAATGGTAGTTTCTACATAATCTCAGGAAATACCAAACCGATTTAAAAAATATTAGTGTCAAAATGATAGTGACAACGTTTGCTCCAAGATAGGCATGTTTTATGTCGGTGCCACAACCCCAAAGGGGGTGTAGGAGCAAAAAAACGTTCTAAAAATGCGATTTATGTGTTACTGATGGGCCTAGAAATATTAAATTTGAAGTATCAGCTACTTATTAGATATAAAAGATTTCTAAGAACAGTTCTTAAAGAATTCTAAATTTAAAAGGGGTGAAAATGCGCGAAAAGCGTTCTAAAAGACGTTCTAAATGGTAGTTTCTACACAATCTCAGAAAATACCAAACCGATTTGAAAAATAATGGCGTCAAAATGATGGTGAAAATCCCTGCTCCAACATAGGCTATGTTTTATGTCGGTGCCACTACCCCAAAGGGGCTGCAGGAGAAAAACGTTCTAAATTGCTGTTTTTGCGTGACGGAAGGGCCTTTAATCGTGAAATTTAGAATGGTAGTTAGTTATAAGATATCAATGATCTCTAAGGACATTTCCTAAAAAATCGAAATTTAAAAGGGGGGTCAAAATGCGCAAAAAGCGTTGTAAAAAACGTTCTAAATTGCACTTTCTATGCAATCTCAGGAAATAATGAACCGATTTCAAATATAATGGCGTTAAAATGATGGTGACAGATCTTGCTCCAAGATAGGCTATATTTTATATATGTTTCCACTAACCCAGAGGAGATGCAGGAGCAAAAGGAGCGAAAAGCGTTCTAAAAACGTTCTAAATGCCGATTTGTCTCCAATATCTCAGGAAGAATCAAACTGATTTCAAAAGTAATGTTAAGAAATTGATGCTGACAGCCTCTGTTCTAACATAGACGCTATTTTAAGTCGGTATCGCTATCACCTAGACGTTGCAGGAGCAAAAAAGCGTTCCAAATTTCGATTTTTGTGATCGGTAGGGGCTAGCAACTTAAAATTAGGCAAAGTACATATGTATTACATATAAATTATCTTTAAGAACAGTTTCGAGAAAATTGGAAATTTAAAAAGGGGTGAAAATGCGCGAAAAGCGTTCTAAAAACATTCTAAATTGCGATTTCTACTCAATCTCAGGAAATTCCAAAGCTGCTTCAAAAGTAATGGTTGCAAATCAATGGTGACAGTCCCTGCTATAGCATAGGTTATATTTTATGTTGCTGTCACTACCATCTGAGGGTTGCAAAAGCAAATCATGTTCTAATTTGCGTCTTTTGCATAACTGAAGGGTCTAACACTTTGAAGTATGGCATGGTATTTACTTACAAGATGCAACTGCTTTCTAAGAACTGTCGAAAGAAAATTTCAAATTTAAAAAGTTGAAGTGAGCGAAAAGCGTTGTAAATAACAATTTTTATGTAATGTTATCAAATACCAAACCGATTAAAAAAATAATGATGACAAATTGTTGGTGATAGAACCTGCTCAATCATAAGCTATATTTTATGTCTGTGCCACTACCACCAGAGGGTTTCAGTAGCTAAAAACGTTCTAAATTGCGATTTCTGTGATACTGAAAAGGCTAGAAACTTTAAATATGGCATGGTAGTTACTTATAAAATATAAATGGCCTCGAAGGACTGTCGAAAATAAATTCGAATTAAAAAGGGGTGAAGTGAAGGGGGTGTGCGAAAAGCATTCTAAAAAAGTCCTAAATTACGATTTCTACGCAATTTCAGGGAATATAAACCAAATATAAAGGTAATAGCTGCGAATCAATGGTAGCAGTCTCTGATCCTACACAGGCTATATTTTATGCCGATGATTCTACCACCTGGGGTTCACAGGAACAACAAACGCTCTAAAAAAGGCCTTTAAAAGCTTTCTAAATTACGTTTCTGTGGAATATTAGGAAATAACAAACCAATTTCAAAATTAATGTTGGCAAATTAATGGTGACAGTTTCTATTTCAACACAGCCCTTTATGTTGAAAGAGGTGGTAGAACTTGGAATTTGACATGATGGTTAATTTTAAGATGTAGGAAGATGGTTTCTAGAAAATTCAAAACTTCAAATGAATACTGAAATGAGCGTATTAACTGAGCATAAAAGTTTCAAAATATTTTCTAAATTATTATTTATTTAGTTTTATTTCGTTTTATTAATTTAAGTCTCATTTCTGCTTTATGCAGTGTAACAATGATGCTTAATCAAATTGTGTTTTAAATAGTAATTGTTTTAATTATTCCTAAAAGTAATAAGTACCTTTTAATAAACTAAAATATTACCTTTTAATAAAATAAAAATTTAGTTAGTACCTTTTAATAAAAATTAGACATATAAATATCACTTGGCATATTTCAAATATTACGCGAGCAAAGCCGCGGGATTTGCTAGTAATATTATAAAGAGGTAAAAATTCTTTATTTGTCGGAGGTAAGCTCTGGAACTACCAAACCTATTCCAAAAGTAATGGTACCAAAATGATGGTGTTAGTCCAACTTAGAACATAGGCTATATCTTATGTCCGTGCCACTGGCCAAAAGGGGTGCAGGAGCAAAAAATGTTCTAAAAATGCAATTTTTGTGCTACTGAAGGGCCTAAAAACATGAAATTTGGAAAGGTAGTTACTTATAAGGTACTAATGATCTCTAAGAACATTTCTTAAAAAAATCGATATCATAAAGGGGTGAAAATGCGTGAAAAGCGTTCTAAAAAAACGTTCTAAATGTCGATTTTTACACAAATTCAGAAAGTACCAAACCGATTTCAAAATTAATGGTGTCAAAATGATGGTGACAACCCTTGCTCCAACATAGGCTATATTTTATGTCGGTGCTACGACCCCTAAATGGGTTGCAGGAGCAAAAAAACGTTCGAAATTGCGATTTTTGTGTTACTGAAGGGTCCAGATACATGGAATTTGGCATGGTAGTTACTTATTAGAAATAAAAGATCTCTAAGAGCATTTCTTAAAAAAATCGAAATTTAAAAGGGGTGAAAATGCGCGAACAGAGTTCTAAAAAGCGTTCTAAATGGCGATTTCTACGCAATCTCAGAAAGTACCTAACCTATTTCAAAAATAATGGTTTCAAAATGATGGTGAGTTTCTTGCTCCAATATAGGCTACATTTTATGTCGGTGCCACTACTCCTAAAGGAGGTGCAGGAGCAAAAAAATGTTCGAAATTGCGATTTTTGTGTTACTAAAGGGCCCAGATACATGAAATTTGGAATGGTAGTTACTTATAAGATATACATTATCTCCAAGGACATTTCTTAAAAAATTAGAAATTTAAAAGGGGTGAAAATGCGCGAAAAGAGTTCTAAAACACGTTCTAAATGGCGATTTCTACGCAATCTCAGAAAGTACCTAACCTATTTCAAAAGTAATGGTTGGAAATTGATGATGACAACCCTTCCTCCAACATACGCTCTACTTCATGTCGGTGTCACTACCACCTAGGGGTTACAGAAGCAAAAAACGTTTTAAATTGCGATTTTTGTGTTACTGAAGGACTTAGAATCCTGAAATTAGGCAGGACAGTTATTTATAAGATACAATTGATCTCTAAGAACATTTCCTCAAAAATCGAAATTTAAAAGGGGTGAAAATAAGCGAAAAGCGTTCTAAAAAACTTTCTAAATTGCGATTTCTACGCAATCTCAGGAAGTACCAAACCGATTTCAAAATTAATGGTGTCAAAATGATGGTGACAACCCTTGCTCCAACATAGGCTATATTTTATATCGGTGCCACTACCCCTAAATGGGTTGCAGGAGCAAAAAATGTTCGAAATTGCGATTTTTGTGTTACTGAAGGGTCCAGATACATGGAATTTGGCATGGTAGTTACTTATTAGAAATAAAAGATCTCTAACAACATTTCTTAAAAAAATCGAAATTTAAAAGGGGTGAAAATGCGCGAACAGAGTTCTAAAAAACGTTCTAAATGGAGAATTCTACGCAATCTCAAGAAGTACCAAACCTATTTAAAAAATAATGGTTTCAAAATGATGGTGACAATACTTGCTCCAATATAGGCTACATTTTATGTCGGTGCCACTACTCCTAAAGGAGGTGCAGGAGCAAAAAAATGTTCGAAATTGCGATTTTTGTGTCACTAAAGGGCCCAGATACGTTAAATTTGGAATGGTAGTTACTTATAAGATATACATTATCTCCAAGAACATTTCTTAAATATTAGAAATTTAAAAGGGGTGAAAATGCGCGAAAAGAGTTCTAAAACACGTTCTAAATGGCGATTTCTACGCAATCTCAGAAAGTACCTAACCTATTTCAAAAGTAATGGTTGGAAATTGATGATGACAACCCTTGCTCCAACATACGCTCTACTTCATGTCGGTGTCACTACCACCTAGGGGTTACAGAAGCAAAAAACGTTTTAAATTGCGATTTTTGTGTTACTGAAGGACTTAGAATCCTGAAATTAGGCAGGACAGTTATTTATAAGATACAATTGATCTCTAAGAACATTTCCTCAAAAATCGAAATTTAAAAAGGGTGAAAATAAGCGAAAAGCGTTCTAAAAAACTTTCTAAATTGCGATTTCTACGCAATCTCAGGAAGTACCAAACCGATTTCAAAATTAATGGTGTCAAAATGATGGTGACAACCCTTGCTCCAACATAGGCTATATTTTATATCGGTGCCACTACCCATAAATGGGTTGCAGGAGCAAAAAATGTTCGAAATTGCGATTTTTGTGTTACTGAAGGGTCCAGATACATGGAATTTGGCATGGTAGTTACTTATTAGAAATAAAAGATCTCTAAGAACATTTCTTAAAAAAATCGAAATTTAAAAGGGGTGAAAATGCGCGAACAGAGTTCTAAAAAACGTTCTAAATGGAGAATTCTACGCAATCTCAAGAAGTACCAAACCGATTTAAAAAATAATGGTTTCAAAATGATGGTGACAATTCTTGCTCCAATATAGGCTACATTTTATGTCGGTGCCACTACTCCTAAAGGAGGTGCAGGAGCAAAAAAATGTTCGAAATTGCGATTTTTGTGTCACTAAAGGGACCAGATACGTTAAATTTGGAATGGTAGTTACTCATAAGATATACATTATCTCCAAGAACATTTCTTAAAAAATTAGAAATTTAAAAGGGGTGAAAATGCGCGAAAAGAGTTCTAAAACACGTTCTAAATGGCGATTTCTACGCAATCTCAGAAAGTACCTAACCTATTTCAAAAGTAATGGTTGGAAATTGATGATGACAACCCTTGCTCCAACATACGCTCTACTTCATGTCGGTGTCACTACCACCTAGGGGTTACAGAAGCAAAAAACGTTTTAAATTGCGATTTTTGTGTTACTGAAGGACCTAGAATCCTGAAATTAGGCAGGACAGTTATTTATAAGATATAATTGATCTCTAAGAACATTTCCTCAAAAATCGAAATTTAAAAGGGGTGAAATAAGCGAAAAGCGTTCTAAAAAACTTTCTAAATTGCAATTTCTACGCAATCTCAGGAAGTACCAAACCGATTTAAAAAATAATGGTGTAAAAACGATGGGGGCAGCCCTCGCCCCAACATAGGCTGTATTTCATGTCGGTGCCACTAACCCAAAGCGGGTGAAGGAGAAAAACGATCTAAATTGCTTTTTTTGTAATACTGCAGGGGCTATCAACTTGAAACTAGGCATAATAGTTACTTATAAGATGTAAGTGATCTCTAAGAACATTTCCGAAATAATTCGAAATTTAAAAGGGGTGAAAATGGACGAAAAATGTTTAAAAAAAACGTTCTAAATTGCGATTTCTACGCAATCTCAGAAAGTACCCAACCGATTTCAAAAGTAATGGTTGGAAATTGATGATGACAGCCCTTGCTCCAATACAGGATCTATTTCATGTCGGCGTCACTACCACCTTGCGGTTGCATTTAAAAGAAAACGTTCTGAATTGTCGTTTTTGTGATACTAAAGTGGCTAGCAACTTGAAATTTGGCATGGTAATTACTTATGAGATGTAAATACCCTCTGAGAAGAGTTCCTTAAAAATTTGAAATTTAAAAAGGGTGAAAATAAGCGAAAAGCGTTCTAAAAACGTTCTAAATAGCTATTTCTACGCAATCTCAGGAAATATAAACCGATTTCAGAAGTAATGGTACCAAATTGATGGTGACAGTCCCCGCTCCAACATAGCCTATATTTTACGTTGTTGGCACCACAACCTGAGGGTTACAGGAGCAAAAAAATTTTCTGAATTGCGTTTTTGTGTTACTGATGGGGTCTAACATTTTAAATTTGAAATGGTAATTACTTCAAAGGTACAAATGCTTTCTAAGAATTGTCGAAAGAAAATTCCAAATTGAAAAGGATGGAGTGAGCAAAAAGTGCTCTATAAGCGTTCTAAATTACGATTTCTATGCAATCGTATGAAATACGAAACCGATTTCAAACATAATGGTTGCAAATTGATGGTGATAGAACCTGCTCAAACATAAGCTATATTTTATGTCGAGGGTTGCAGGAGCAAAAATCTTTCTAAATTGCGATTTCTGCGGTACTGAAGAGGCTAGAAACTTTAAATATAGCACGGTAGTTAGTTATAAAATATAAATGTCCTCTAAAAACAGTCGAAAATAAATTCGAAATTAAAAAGGGGTGAAGCAAAGGGAAGGAGCGAAAAACATTCTTAAAGAGTCCTAAATTACGATTTCTATGGAATCTCAGGAAATAATAAACCGATTCCAGAAGTTATTGGTTGCGAATCAAGAGTGATAGTCCCTGATCCTATATGTGCTATATTAGTCTCTGCTTCAACATTTTTCGAAACATTCTATTTCAACTCTGTTTCGGCATTTTATGTTGGTGCCACTGACACCAGAGACGTGGTAGACTGTTAGACACAAAAGCTTATAATTTGACATAATGGTTAGTTTTAAGATGTAAATGTGTTAAGATGGTTTCTAAACGATTCAAACTTCAAATGAATACAGAAATGAGCGTATGAAATAAGCATAAAATCTCAAAATGCTGCTTAAATTATCATTTAATTGAATTAGTTTTAGTTCTTCTTATTAATCAATATCTTATTTCAGTCTATTGCACTTTTATAATGAAGTTTAGTCAAGCTGTGGCTTAATTTATAATTTTTGAATTATTCAAAAAGTCTTCTTCTAATAAAAAATAGTCATGGAAATATCAGTTGGCTTATTTCAACTATTACGCGAGCAAAGCCGCGGGGTTTGCTAGTAATATTATAAATGTCAATGTGTGTCCGAATGTTTGAATGAAGTGAACATCAAAACGGATGAATTAATGCTTTTGTATCTTTTCATATAGATAGATTATGAAACGGAAAAGAACATTGGCTATGTTTTATTTATTTTATCCAAATATTTCACTTAATAATTCAAAATTTCATACTTTTTCATACAGAATCAATTGACATTTTCCCGATAAAATTTGACCATTTTTCTTTCCCGTTGCCAAGAAATTCTAAATCTGTAATAATAATTTTTCCTCTACAATTAATTAAAATAAAATAAAAAGAATTCAAAAGAAAATATTTATGACGTCATATTTTAAACGAAAAATATGTATTTTTTATTATACATGAAGGATGAATATCAGTTACGTTAATAAGGGGTTTTCTGCAAAAAATGGAGTCGTAATTAGAAGGGAAAAGAATGAAAAAGAATCATATTATTAATAAAATTATTCGCTTGGAAAAATATGACGTCATATTTGAAATAAAACAGATATTTTCATGTATTCGTTAAAAATGCAAGGGACATGAATATCAGTAAATAATGAAAATAGATATATAATGACGTCATATTAAAACGAATAACAGAAATATTTTTTACTAATGGACTCCATTCTCGCTTTCAGTTCGAGGCTATAAAACAACCATTTTACTAAATTGTGACGTCAAAAGAATACTATCCATACTGATTAAAGAGTTTGAATATAAGTTACAAACAAATGAGAGTTTTCTTTCAAAATTCACGCTATGATTATAAGGAGAAGATATTTTTGGTTGAAGAAAGGGGAATTAAAACGGATTAATATATTTTTTGACGCTATTTCCTCATTAAAATTAAAAAGAATTGAATTTCAATTAGTATAAATGGTACAAAAACATGATTAAAGTAAATTTCCCAAAACTGAAAACATATTTACACACATCGAAGCTTCATGAATGAATTTATTCCACAGAAGCTAAAATCGTCTGCGGATGTAAATATATCTTCTGTACATTTAAGTAGTTATTGCCCACTATTCATAAGAATTAATTTTTAAAAAATCATATACTATTTTAATTAATCATTTTTAAAGATGGCAGTTAAAACATGTCACAAAGGCGATTTTAGTAAAAGCTTTATCGTTTAAAAATGATGTAATATTTTTTCGTGGAAAGCATTAGTTTTAATACGACAACATTAACATATATTTATTTCAATTTCGTCAAAGCGATGTCGTTTTCATTACACCAGCTTCGAAAGTTAAAACGAAATCTTAAAATAATAATATACCGTTTAGAAATAAAATTTTGCACCAAAAGTCGCATTATTTCAAAATGAAATTTTTGCTTACATTTTAAATAAATTTTATTAATTTAAATTTAGTATATTTAATAAAGAAAAATGTTTCAATGTTTTTCTAAATATACAATAATATTGGATTTCATTAATCGATTCTATGTTTTAAACAAATTGAAATGCATAATTTTAAATGATTCATGAAGTGAAAGAATATATATATATATTATTTCGACAAGTATCATTCCGTAAGATAAACTAACCTAGTGAAAGCGTCGTTATATTTAAATCATTAGCTGCTTTTCTTTCAGAAAATGTTAGCATTTTATAGCAGTTATACAAAATGGCGTAATTTGCTAAGAACTTAACAATAGCAAATACGTAAGTTTAACATCCTTTTACCGTACAATCTCCAGAAAAATTGGTTTCAATAAAATTTAATAAATGGCACACCAAAGTCGACTTTAAAAAGTTTAGCAAGTAATTTTAATTTGAGATAGGACTTTACATGTGACATCATTTACGTGTAAAAAAGAACCAAAACCATTAATAAAGCAATAAATTTGTCTTTTGTCTCAGATTCCTCTAATTTTTAAAGGCATCGTGATTATCGAAAAGGGCAAAGGAAGAAGGGAAATTTTCTTTCGATTTTAAAATATCAAAATCTATAGTTAACAATCTCTCTGAAACACAATCTCTGTCTCCCATTGGAGCATATTCCTGCAAATTTCAAAGCTTTCAAAAGCCAAAATTACAGCACAGCGTTAGATATGAAAATGGTAATTCATATTTGGGGTGCTTTTCCATAAATAGATTTATTCCGCAAAAGCACTAAGCAACGCTATTGCTTAAATAATAAGTATTTAGGTTCAAGAGTCTTCAGAGCATGATAAATATTTTGATATTATTGGTAGATCTACAGTTAATAAAAGTGTGGTGCCGTGAAATTAAAGTGTAATAAATATTTGAAAGTTAAAGATATTTCTCGTACCCTTATTATTTATTTTTGAACTTTGATGCTTCACCACGTTTGATTATTACTTTTTAATACAATTTATCTTTCTTTTTCTACCAAGATGTGATTTTTTGGAATATAAACATAATGTTGCATGTTGATTTTTCGATTATTCGAATCTTATCAAAGTCACGTCTGAAGTGACCTGTTAATAACCACTTTCCTTTAAAAATATTTACTAATATATTTCTTTAAATAATATTCGTTGTCTCGAAAACATAAATTAAATCAATGTCCTTGAGCATAAATATAAAATAGAATAACAGAGATGTAAATTTATTCTTCATTTAATCATCGAAAATGTGTATGAAATTTCATTCTCACGAAAGAAATTTAAATGATCCTATATATATAAATAAAAATACGCAAATTGGGATCATCAGAAGCGTTTCTACTATAAAATGTGATAAAAGGTTAATTATATATGCTTTTAATTATCGAAATTTTTTGCTTAATTGGTGAATTTCTTCTTCTTTAAATGTCACGTGAACGCAGTCACGGGTAGCAGCTAGTAATATATATATAGCCGAAATATTTATATTATTTTAAGATCAAACGGATTTATGTTTCATAGCTGCCTGCACGGGATAGAGAGAAATCAATAAAACATTTGTGAAAATGAGTAAATTTGGATACAGTTTTCAAATAAATTGCGATACAGTTTTTTTAACAAATTTCATTTGAAAGTGCATTTTTGGCTATTCTACGGTGTAAAATTAAAAATGGCCGATGTTTAGAAGTTAAAAAAATTTCGAGTAAAGCAAAATTTAATCGTGTACTGTTGCCACCGCCAAAATGACGTCAGCGTTAAGGACAGACACTTTTATGCTTTATAATATAAATACACACGACAGTTAATTTCATATTTTTCTGATATATTACGAGCAACATATTACTTATTTTTAAAATAAACTAGTCTGTAAGTTCAGTGATAAAAAAGTAAAAAAAAAAAAAAAAAAAAAAAACTCGACGGGTTAATAGAAACCCAAACACAATTTTGGAAGTTACAGTGCGTGTAAAAACTTTAAGGACAGTAAAAAATTGTAACAATTTTGATAAATTTAAAATGCGATAGTTAAAATAGTAATTTAATGTTGATCATAATGTGGAAATACTGATATAAAAGTCAACAAAATATATCTGTGGGCTTTTCATTGCAAAAAAATAATAATTATGCAAAAAAAAAAAAAAAAAAAAAAAAAAGAAAAGAAAAGAAAAAAACGCTATATTTGCCTGTGTAAAAACCGACACCACTATGTTTTATAAAAATATTATGTGTAATTATTATTCATTTGCACATTAAAAACACTTCTGTATAGTGATTTTGCTGATGTTTTCAATTAAGAGTTTTGCAAGTTTTATAACAATGCCAAAAGCACTTAAACTGACTGAATATCAAAAAGATGCTGTAAATCTTTTGCATTATCAGGAATTAGTTTTAGATTTAAACTTAAAAAATATATTACAATTCATCAGACATACAAGTAAAAATTACATAAATACATTTAATACAATTAAAAAGCAAACTTTTCGAGCTAAATTTTAGCCCCTCATCAGTGCAATAAATAACATTCAAATGACAGAAAACTATATATCATGTTTACAGTTAAAAATTATTAGCAGTTAAAATTAAATAAAGTATAAAGTTTTTTCAAAACAATGCTGAGTATTCAGGAGGATGTGCACATGATTCATTTAACGGCGACGTTTGCTCACGAGTGAACACACCTTCCAGAAAATCTCTACTTTTAATATTATTGCAACCGGATCTGATAACTTTAATATTTGCAAAATCGGGGATATGGTCGGTATCTAAAGAATGCTGTACAATTTTAGACTGTAGGCTTCCAGATGTGCACTTCCTCCTGAAAACTCAGCATTGCTTTGAAAAAAACTTTATACTTTATTTAATTTTAACTGCTAATAATTTTTAACTGTAAACATGATATATAGATTTCTGTTATTTGAATGTTATTTACTGCACTGATGAGGGGCTAAAATTTAGCTCGGAACGTTTGCTTTTTAATTGTATTAAATGTATTTATGTAATTTTTACTTGTATGTCTGATGAATTGTAATATATTTTTTAAGTTTAAATCGTATATCAGACGTTAAACAATGGTTATTTATTTTAATAGTTTTAGGTTCTTTTCAAAAGAGATAGGAAGATCTAAAATCGTCATCAACAATTTCTTAAGGTTAAAAAATGACTATTATAAGGGGGGGGGGGGGAACGCTGTAGGCAGGCAAAAAGTCTTGTCACACAGAGATGGAAGAAGAGTTTTAAACTTAGCATAAAGTGAAAAATACTCAAGTAAAGCAATTTTACAAACGACTGGGTTTAGAATGTGCAAAACAAAACAATCTGCAACGCAGTTAATCAATTCCGGAATATCCAATATGCATCAAAATTGTATAAACCACCGTTATTGACTAGCCACAAAACCCAGCATTTACAGTTTGCAAGACAAGTGATGACTTGGACGACAAATCGCTACAGATTATTTTTTGTGATGTAAAGAAATGGAACTTCGGTGGTCTTGATGCCTGGAAATATTATTGGCATGATTTGAGTAAAGAAAATGATTTTTTTTAAACGTCAGTTAGGTGTCGGATGACATGGAGCTGCTTTTTGTTCAACGGCGTGGGGTAATTTGCATTTTTTTCATGAAAAGCTAATTCAAAGGCATTTTTAAAAGCTCTTTCTGACCACATTTCACCTGATGTAACACTTCTGGCAGGAGAAAAATGGATTTATCAGCAAGATAACGCACCTATCCACAGAAGCCGTGAGACAAAACTCTGATTTGAGAAAAAAAAATTAGAAGTTTTGCAATGGCCACCCAGAAGTCCCGATCTAAACCCTATCGAAAACTTGTGGGGAGATCTAGCAAGACGAGTTTATAAAAATTGAAGACATTTTCCCTCAGCTTCAGAACTCATAGCCACGATTGAATGGTAAAAATCAGTCTCGAACGGTGCCAAAAATTAATGCCCATGAAAGATAGAATATTTGCAGTCATTAAACGCAATGGTGGATGCATAATATATTAAGAGTTCGATTTTTCGTTACCGTATTGTTTTTATCTTGCTGTCCTTAAAGGATTTACATAGGCAAAAATAGTGTTTTTTAAAACATTTACTTTATTTCAGTAATAAAATACTTACAGATGAATTTTGTTGACATTTTTATGAGCTTTTGAACTATATGATACCCATTATAGTAAACTTTTTTTCATCTGATTTCAAATTTATCAAAAAAATATATATTTTTTGCTGTCCTTAAAGTTTTTACACGCACTGGATACTTTAAATAGCATTATTGTATTCAATAATCAGTTTAATTTATGCTGTAGTTTTAGATTTGGTTACCACAAATAAACAGCAAAAAATTAATGATTTGTGAATACAAAATTGTAAATTGTAGTCAGAGTTTTTAAATGAAAATTTTATTATTTAAACAAATATTTATAATTAGCATCAATAAAACTATACAAAATTCAGTTTAAAATATAATTAGACTCTAAAACTTGATTTCAGTTAAAATTTATTAAATAAATTTTAAAATTAACTGTAAAGAGTTATGTTATTGCGTATAAGTAACACTATAGGGGAAACTGTCCCAAAATGACATACTTAGGTAGAATGACATAGGGGAGATGGGAGCACATGTGAACATTTCGCATAATTATACCTTTTTCTCATAACTGGATTAATTTCTATAAACAAAAACTACTCAATATAGTAAACAGAACTTTCTTTTACACATAGTAATTCCTTAAATCACCTGTATAGGTCTTCTTACATTTTTTAATAGTTTTATAAATTCAAAAATTTTTTTCACATAGGCCGCATCAGCGGGGTAGTTGTGAACACGCGTGGGGCACATGTGAACACAAGGAAAAAATATCTTTTAACATGCTTTTAATTCTGATATTCATTTGTCATCGTAATCATTAGTTATATTACCTGTTAAATTTACCTTAAAGAATATATATATATATATATATATATATTCTAATTTATTCGTGTACTAAATTATATGAATTTGGATTTTTCAATATATATATATATATATAGTTTTTGGGTTTTTTAAGCAAAAGATTATAAAATGAAAATAATTAGATTTGTGTGTGTGTGTGTGTGTGGGGGGGGGGGGGTAGATTATTTATTAAGTATTGTTGCAATAAAAAAAAGAAGTAATTTTAAAAAAGAAATTAAAACTTTTAAATTTTGCTTAGGGGTTTTTGTTTGGGGCAATTTATAGGGAGGGGGCATTTAGATGCTATTTATCGGAAATCTGCCGAAATACGAAAGATTCTCACTCTTGTATTCGCCATATTTACTTGTAAATTATAGATAAGGAAGTGTTTTTTAATGATTAAAAAAGGAATCTTGAATATAAACCCTCACCACCTACCCCCAAATTTAACTTCTTTTGCTTTTGAAAGAGGGAGGGGGGGGGTACAATCGGGATTTTACTGTACTTATCAGTTTAAAAATTTTACTTTCTTAAAATATCACTGATATCTATCTCCATTCAAAGCATTAAACTGCAATAACTGTTTTAGGGATTGAAGTAAGCCATCACTGCAAGTTTAGAACAAATGTAATAAAAAAATTGCAAAGTTGTTTAAGGCAATACTTTTGTATTAACAATGCATAAAAATATTGTTGTAAACGTTTAGTAAAATAATACATAACACTTATTGCATTTTAGAATACATAAAATTTATTTAAAGTATAATTGAACGTAAACGAGCTTCTTGCTCTTTACGTACTTGCTGAAAGATGTGATTGGGGAAGTTTCGATAAAAAATCAAATTTGTGTGAGGAAAATCTCTTCTATTTCAGGAAAATTATCGATAATGGAACTGACATTATTTCTCATTAAGTTAACTGAAAGGAACCGAAACACAGAATGAATATTGGGCACTTATGAACTGTTCATATCTGCCCCAACTAGTCTGTTCATAAATGCCCCACATGGCTGCTAGAATTTGATAAATCCTTAACATTTCTAAATTTTAGGAGAAAAAGAACTTTCTTAAAAATATTTATTAGTATTCATAGTTATGTTAAAATTATTCAAATAAATGAATTAATAAATAAAGTTATTCGCATATAATCTTCGAACAAAGATTTTACTTTTGAGATCTATAAACGGTGTTTTGGCTACGGATAATAAACAAAATGTCAAAGAGCTTCAAAATTGTTTTACCATATGTCTGCAAGTGCTATCATCTTTAGTAATATTTTTTTAAATAAAAAAACTTATATTAATTATTGAAAAATTGAGATGTTCACATGTGCCCCCATCTCCCCTACCTTATGTTTCTTAATATTGAGGCTAGAGGACAGCACTTAACGATAAACAGTTATGATTTGGAATCGATGTGGAACGATAAGCATTTGATGGCGACGGTTTCAAGTTGCCATTGCTTTTGACATGGAAGTCCACCGTAGTGGAGATTGCTTTGGAGCCTATAGCAACTATGGCTGTTTGCCTCGAAAGATCCTTATTATTTTACACAGACACAAACCACAATTTTTATTTCCTTTTTCCATTACATACAGGGAAGAGACCGTCACAAGGAAATTTACAACACCAGAGAAATACAACCGGGAGCTCCACAAACAACGCGTAACGGAGCCAGCGGGAGTCGAATCTGCAGACCTCCTACGCTCTCAAGCGATCAGCGGCGTGGTGCCTTAACCACTCGGCCACGGAGGCCCCTCAAGTTGTCATTTTTCATTATTTAAAAAGAAATTGTTCACACCTTCGTCAGAATTTTCTTGGTACTATTTTTTCGTGCTAATTCACGTGTGTTTCATTTCACTGATTTCATATATGAAGTATGACGTGGGGACATATTTTTTTAGATTTTTTTCTGTATATTTAAAATTATTTTTACAAGCAATACTTTACAACAGGGTTACGATGCATCGAGAAGGATTTTCCACTAATTTGACGTTAGTACTTTGCGTACCGCCAGGTAAAATACTTAGCGTTAATATAGAAAAACCTGTAAAAACTAAACCTGACTAAAACAGAATATATCCCTTATATTTTAAGTTTTCGATTTAGCAAGTTATAATTCATTTAAAAAACACAATTTAATACGAAATTTGTAAATGAGTGGGCTTCTTTATGAAGCCTAGCCTCCTCATATTTGGTTCAATATTATTTAGTTTCAGTCATAAGTTAGATAGATTCAATGTTTTGTTCATTCCTGTACATTTTATTCATATAAAGTAGTAAATAAAAAACAAATTCACATACATATGTAGTAAATTTACGGTATTTTATCGTGAATTTCTGCAGTAAATTTAGGGAAAATGTCTTTTTTTTCAGATTAGTGGTCAAATCCCAATAAATTTAATGTTTTAATACAAAACCCGTTTATCTAAAAGCAAAGCCTGTTTATCTAGGAACAATGGCTGGAATGTCTGCTGAATAAACTTACTGTACGAATTTTTTACAGTTCGTGTTTAAATCAAGCAGAAATATTAGAGCATTTTCAGTTATTAAAAGGTATTCTGTTTTCTCTTCCAACCAAAATTCTTTTTATCCTTTTGAATCTGGACTCCTGTATTGAATCAGTCACAAATTTTAGACCATTTCAGATATTAAAACGAATTCTGTTTTCTTCTCCAACCAAAATTCTGTTGATTCTTTTGAATCTGAACTCCAGTAGTCTATCACAAGAGAACAGTTTATGTTCACTTTTTTCCTCTCACAGTAGAGACAGTAATAAGGTCTCACTAATGAGTAACTTAAGTATTACTTCTCCATATATATATATATATATACAAGGTGCTTTAAAAAATGACCGGTATATTTGAAAAATCAATAAAAACTAAACGGGAAGCTATAGAAATACACCGTTTGTTGCAATATGCTTGGGACAACAATAAATTTTCAGGCAGACAAACTTTCGAAATTAGTTACAATTTTCAACAACAGATGGCGCTGCAGTCTGGAAAAATCTAAAACACGATTTGTTTTACATATACACCATGCGCAGCAATAATATGGCGTAGTCCGTGAACGAAATTACCAGAAACCTTTGTAAACGTGTCAGGCGGGATGGCTTCACATGCAGAAGAGATGTACTTAGGGATTACAATCCCGGGATCCCGCATCATTTTTAATCCCGAAAATCCAGGGATCTTGTCTGCCAAATCCCGGGATTTTCGGGATTGTCCTTTTTTTTTAATTGGAACAATATTCAGCTGAAATTAAAAAAAATATATATATTTATAGACTTTCTCTTTTGGAAAGAAAAAGAATTAATTTTTATGAAATTTATATATCCTTGAAAAAATATACATATTTCAAGTATTTTTTACATATTTCAAAGCGATTAAATCGTTTAACATGAAAACCTTTTGACTTGCAAACAGATGTAACCCGCTCGGCTATTATTCGGGAACAATGAAATCATTAGTTTATTTCGATTTCGCCGCGTTTAGAAAGCCGGTCGTTTCTGCAACTGGGAATCACAAAATTTCGAATTAGAGTTTACTGATAAGCGTCGCATTTGAGTTTCATAGTCAATTATGTGCTAACTTCTTTGCTTTTCGGGCGTTTATACCTATTTTGCTTTAAAGATGTCTAATGAAAAGGATTTTGTAGCTCATAGGAAAGATAATGATACATCTTCAGTATGGCACTGCTATTTAAGGTCAAAAGATGAAAAAATCGCTAAACGTAAAAGATGTAGCCAAGTGCTTAAAACGTTAGGTGCATCGACTAAGGTTTGCATGCACATTTATCGACGAAACATGGTACTAAAGTTTAGAAAGAATTTAATACATCATCTCTTCCTTCCACACGTCAAGATTGCATAGAACATGCATTGCTTTCTAAAAAGCGGAAAATAGAAGATTATTTTAGTAGTGATAAGGAATCACTGGATTTAATTTTATTCTGAATGACAGCTAAAGACTGTTTTTCATTTAACTTCAACTGATTTAAGAAACTTACTGATAGCTAAAGGCTATAATGATTTGTCAAAATCTGCAGTATCAATTCGAAATCGTGTAGTGAACTATAATAAAAGAGTTAATTACAAGTGAAATACAAACTTTTAAAAATTCAGGAAAAAAATTTAGTTTGACTTTTGACGAATGGACATTTACTGCAAGCAAGCGATTTATGAATATTAATGCCCATTCAAGAAATTTAAATTTGAGCAAATTAAGGAATTTAGGCCTTATGCGCATATATGGATCTTTTACAGCAAAAAAGTGCTTTGAAATGCTAACAGAGTGCTTAAACGAATATGATATTTCCCTAAAAACAGACAATGTTACAACTGGGACTTGGAGATGAAACTTTAGATGCCTTCATATTTCTTAGAGCATATTTTCAAAGGAATACCGATTAGTTAGGAAACAGTGAACTATTCAAAATAATATTTTTTTTTCACGAGGTACGTAATAATTTTTTATATTATGCAACGTTTTCGAATTTTAACAGCTATTGCTATTTAGAAATTTAAGCTATACATCTATGTATTATTTTATTCTATGTGTGTGTGTGCTAAGTTCTTTTATTTCATGAAAAAAATCTTTATGTTAGGGAAAACCTTGCATTTGCAATATCCTAGAATTATAAACATTAATTACGTGGGTATGAGAATAATTCATAATTTAATTCGTGATATTAATTAGTTTTTAATATTGTAAATATTAAACTATTCAAAAACTTGTTTAACAGGAAATAAAGATGATGCATAGACATTTCATGTTTTTGTTGCATTTTCAAACATCAACAGCGTATTTCTTTTAATTTTCAATTGTTCTAATTTATCCTATAAGTTTTGATAATTAATTGAAGTTCATTTTTTTTTTAATTTGGTATATTTTCATATGTAAATTAGACTGTAATTTTGCTTTGTATTTTCTATAGTATTATGATATTTAGCTATTGTAAAAATTGATGATATTACAGAAATTCTAATTTCTCTAATCCCGGGATTGAATCTAAGCAATCCCGAAATCCCGGGATTGGAAAGTAGTCTCGGGATTGTAATCCCTAGATGTACTGCTTCAGTTGTTCAAGTGTTTCTGGATTGTGGCGATACACCTCGTCTTTCAAGTATCCCCACAGAAAGAAGTCACAGGGGTTCATGTCTGGCGAATAGGGAAGCCAATCCACGCCGCTTCCTGTATGTGTGGGATAGCCCAAAGCAATCACACGATCATCGAAATGCTCATTCAGGAAATTATAGACGTCGGCTGTGCGATGTGGCCGGGCACTATCTTGAATAAACCACGACGTGTTCGCAGTGTCCTCTAAGACATTTTGTACCGCCACAAATTCACAAAGAATATCCAGATAGCGTGGTGCAGTAATCGTTTTGGATCTGAAAAATGGGCCAATGAGTCCTCTCGAAGAAATGGCGGCCCAAACCAATACTTTTGGATGATACAGGGACGATGGGACATGGGAGTTTTCGATCCCCCCATATGCGGCAGTTCTGTTTATTGACGAAGCCGTTCAAGTAAAAATAAGCTTCGTCAGTAAACCAAATGCTGCCCACATGGATATCACCGTCATCAATCCTTTGCACCATATCGTTAGCGAATGTCTCTCGTGCATCGATGGAAGCAGCGCTGAGGGTTTGCCGAGTTTGTATTTTGTATGGATAGAGGTGTTACTCTGGCGCATGAGACGATACGTGGACGATGTGTTTATTTGGACCGCAGCTGCAACACGGCGAATGGAAACCCGAGGCCGCTGTTGGATCACCTGCTGCACAAGCTGAGCATTTCCCTCTGTGGTTGCCGTACGCGGTCGGCCTACCTTTCCAGCACGTTCATCCTTCACGCTCCCAGTCCGTTGAAATTTTTCAAACAGATACTTTATTGTATCGGTTTTCGGTCCTTTTGTTACATTTAACTTCCGTTGAAAACTCCGTCTTGTTGCAACAACACTTTGTTCTAGGTGGTGGAATTCCAACACTAGAAATATCCTCTGTTCTAAGGAATAAACCATTTTTTCATAGCAAACTTGCAATCTGTGAACAGCACGTGCTTACAGCAGAAAGACGACTTACAGAAAGGCGAACTCACAGACTACATTTTCTTCTATATCTTTCAAATCGCCTCCAATGCCATCTGTTGTTGGACATTGTAACTAATTTCGAAAGTTTGTCTGCCTGAACATTTACTGTTGTCCAAGCATATTGCAACAAACGGTGTATTTCTGTCGCTGCCCGTTTAGTTTTTATTGATTTTTCAAATATACCGGTCATTTTTGAAACACCCTGTATATATACATATATATATATTACATCATTTCAAAATGCTAAAACACCATAACTTCAAAAGGAAGGTGTGCATCTGCAGAAATTTTTTAACTATAAAATATTTAAAAAAAACAACAAGAAAGACAGGTAAAAAAAACAAAAACACTCTGTTCTTCAGAACAGTTCTTTGAAGAACAGACTGTTTTTTTTTTTTGTTTTTGTTTTTGTTTTTTGTTTTTGTTTTTGTTTTTGTTTTTTTTGTTTTTGGTTTTTGGTTTTTGGTTTTTGTTTTTGTTTTTTTTTTGTTTTTTTTTTTTGTTTTTTTTACCTGTTTTTCTTGTTTTTTTAAATATTTTATAGTTAAAAAATTTCTGCAGATGTACACCTTCCTTTTGAAGTTATGGTGTTTTAGCATTTTGAAATGATGTAATATGTTTTATTGCATTTGATATGTGCTGCTGTAGCGCCATTCATGCAGTAATTTTTCATTAATTTTGAATTTATATATATATATATATATATATATATATGGTGGATTAATTCCGACTCATGGTTGCTTCATGAAGTTATTCCAGATTGTCATGAGGTATTCCATTTTGTGTTGCCTTATATAACATATAAGAGGGTAGCATGCTATATTAGATGTGTCGTCGAGGTGGCTTAGTTGGCAGAGCTTTGGTTCTGTGAACCAAAGACCCAGGTTAGAACCACGGCCTGGAATTCTTTTTCACTCTGTTGGTTTTACGCGTTGTTAGCAATGTGATTAGGAATCACGTAATTAAAGTCAGATTTTCTGTTCGCTCAAGCTCTTGCCAATTCCTCACATCCAGAATTTTCTATCAGCTGATTTGATTTAAAATATTTTTTAAGAGAAGTTTTTTTACTTCTGGAAACTTTATACCATAAGCATTCTATGCTGAATTCAGTCTGCTATAATGAACATTTTCAGTTACAAAAAAAAGGAAAAAAAATATTTAGTGTACCTAAATCGTACTCGAAAATTTCAGGGGGATAAATTCAAGCCTTTTTTTTTATTTCATAAAAATATGCTATAATTAATTTCACGTATCAGTATCTGACTATTGCAAAATAAATGTGGTATGCGATGCGTATCATAGTTTGGAAACTCCTATTTTATAAGATATGCCTCATATCTTGATCATGTTACTCCTTTCTGGATGAACATACTAAATTGCATTTTACATATTGCCTTTTGTCTTGTCTTTTTAACTGGAATTTTTTAAATACCTGCTTAGATCTGGGAGCACGGCAGTGCGTCCGCCAAGTTCGCACAAGCCGTAAGCTACCTTTTCCTGAACCATTTCGGCATACTTTTCACCACCTCATAACGTCGGTTTAGGGAGAGATACAGAAATTTCTCTTTTATACACATGTTCGTATGGTCAAACTGAACTAAGGTTCCACGATTTTATGTTTCTATATTTAGTAGTTTTCGAAATATTAAATTCCGAAAAAGCGCTTTTTTGTCACTGACTCACTTCGCATCATCAAATAACTAAGGTACTTCTGAAATTCGTAGAACCATGAAATTTCACAAGTAAGTCGGGTTTGTAGCACAATTAACCAGAAAAATCTGAAAACACAGAATTTCCGCCTCTAAATCCTTCAAACAGGGTGTGTTCATTTGGCCGTAAACGGTTCCTTAACACATTCAATTGTGCCAATGTTGGTCGCCAAAACTCGATTACAGAGTTTTGAAGGGGGTCACGTGATTTGAAGTAGAATAACATTTTATATATATGCTTTTTCAAAGATGGTTGTTAAATAGAAAAATGAATATGCCTAAAAATTTTAATCAGTGTAGGTTATGATATATTTACGATATTAAAACAATAAAACATTTAACAAAATATAACCGCAATTCGGTACGTTTCCGATATGGTAGCCTTGGCGAAATACAGAAAACAGCCTTGACGAGAAAAGAAATTTGATAATAACGTATTTTCTGGCAACCTATTTACTGTGTCATATACACAAGCAATTTTTTCCATATGTATACAATTTATTTAATGTACGGAACCCGTTTATTTATTTTTATATACCAACATAAATAATTTGTATGTAAAAAATAATATTTTATACATGTATAAATAAAATGCTTATATGTTTATAAAAACATATATAAATAACATAAAAGTTCATCAGGTTTGTTTTCATAGTTGTTTATATCATTTGGCAACATATCTCAGTTTCTAAAGTCCGAATTGCGCCAAGGTTTTTAAAAAATGCCAGGGACCCTATAGTGGAAAAATATCCTAATTCCATATGAAAGCTTAAAAATCTCCTTTTAATTAAATGAAATGTGTAACTAATAAACTGTCTGTAACGATGTGCGACAGATGCGGCGTACGAAGTCGGCTGCTAATGTTATTATATTGTATTGTTAGCCTACTTACTGTTAATTTATTGTTAATTTTAAATCTGTAAAAAAAGATCATAGTTATAGATAAGATATGTTGGTTGCCAAAACCCGATTACAGAAAATTAGCCTGAGTTATAAAGGTGTTACATGATTTTAAGCTGAATGAATTTTTATATGGTTTTACAAAAATCTTAATAAGGCAAATCTTTCAGTTTATCTGTCCATCTTTCTATCTTTTAATTCCTTAAAACAAACTTTATTAAAGACCGGGAGGCGTCTGCACAGATCATCACCTCATCGAGTTGACGGCTGAAATTTTAGGATTAGTTAAATATCGATTAGCGTATTGAAATGTAACAGGTCTGCCAAGTCATATCTTTGTGGAAACCACCTACAGACCCGATTTTACGGGTTAATTGGTGGAGTTTCCATTGTGTTTTCCTGCACCCATTCCTCCATGTTTCCAAACTTTTGCATGCAGGAAAATACAATAGTAAACCTATCAGTTAACCACTAAAATTAGGTCTTCAGGTGGTTTCTACCAAGATATGACTTAACAGACCAGTTGTATTTAAATATCCTAATCTAGTTTTAACTAATCCTAAAATTTTAGCTGTAAACTCGATGAGGTGATGGTATGTACAGACGCCTCCCGGTCTATTATAAATGTCGGAATTCTAATCTCAATAGCACTCTGGTCAATCTGGCAATTATCCCTAATATTTATGGAACACTATTCCTTTAAGTGCGTTTTAGTGATGTTAATGAACTTATGCATATGCATCATACATATTATACATATGCGTATAATACGTAATACATCTGCATCATACATATTATAGGTATGTGTAACATATGCATCATTATGACGTCAGAATAAACAAAACATTTTTTGTCACCAAATTTGAGAATTGACATGATATATTACCAAATTTTGCGAAACTTTCTTAAATGTCGCCATGCTTGGCGAATATTTGTCGCTAGTGGCTATTTTTCAAAGAGTTAATTACTAATGCGAGCCATCTATTTTTATTTTTCCGCATATCATCTGAATGATATAAGATACTAATATTTCCAAAGTGCTAATAGTTTCTTCACTGCACAAAACCTCTGCTATTGTTATTATATTGTACTGTTATTATACTTACTGTGACTATGTTGTTAATCTTTACACCGCAAAAACTTCTGTATTATATAAAGAGAATTTACAGAAACTATTAAAGCATTGAAACTGTCAGTTCTCCTTATGATTATATAATTCTGTAACATGTAATCTGTTAATCGATATGTACATTAGAACGAATCTTTTATAATCCGGTTCCTCGCATTTTAGTTTTTAGGTTTCGAATAAAATTAGCTAAAATCTTAAAACCATGGCACATTGACTAATTCTTCAACACGATCAGACGAGAAGAATGATAGATTTTCAAATGGATCATGGCAGTGAGCCGGTAGACCTTCTATTCTTCCGCAATCGAGTCTATTGAAAAGGTTAACGTGAAACAAAAAGATATTAGCATCAATATGGTTTAATGCAAATGCAGAATTTGTCAAAGGATTTCATAAGAACCATTTCACTTGTTTCGAGTCGTATCAGTTAAAATACAACAATGGGCAGTGAGCCCAATTGGAAAAGATTACTTAATAGGATTAAATATTTCCGCATTAGAGAACGAATCGTAACTGCTAAGGAAACATGCATAAGTGAGTTAGGAGATATTTGTCACGAAAGATGAAATGCATAACAACACAAAATATATGATGTGCTTCCATGATCGTAAAGAGTTCTTGATTTCTCTATCAAAAGCTTCCGACTTGGCGAAAGAATAGGCAAGTAAATTAAATTATGAATAACAGTAACATGATGCAACGTTTAACATGGAATTAATACGGTAAATACTGCTTGCTAGAGGCGGCTAGTACTTTAATGTAAAAAGAAATAAAGTATAAATTTGTAAAGCACAATAAAATAAATTTAGGTATTTTTATGTTAGCCGGGCGCAAGTGGCAAATCGCCAAATACTGTTCCCAACTCCCCCCCCCCCCCATTGTTCATATTGCATTCATTTCATTTAAAGTTATATACTTTTCAGTCATCTCATTTAAAATAGATGCATTTCCCTCATTTTATTTAATAGAATATTTAACATAGAAATAAATAAATAAACAAATAAGAAATAATAACATAAAGCAAAATATTTTATTTGAAAATCAAAGCACTGTTTCTAATTTACACATGTGAAAAATGAAAACTGCTATTGGCGAAAAAACAAAAGGATAATGAGGAGATTTGCTCCCGGCTAACATAAAAGTACCGAAATTTAAGTTTTTTCATATTAATATAGTTTAGAATAACAAACTTGAAAAAACATACAAAAAGTAGTGATATCCCAACAAAAAGTTTTCGGTAAAAAAAAAAAAAAAGCGCCAAGTTCTCCTTAATGTTTCGGCCAGAAAAAGTAGTGATATCTGAAGTTCGCACAAGTTAAAAGCCAAACATCCCAAATCTTTCATTGAAAATGGCTTCCTGCGACTTGGCCGTTAATGCCTTCGAGAGAGTTTTTCAAATTTTAAAATATGTACAAATGATCTACATGCCAACTACATTTTTTGATTATTTTAGGCATTTTGTGGCACAGAGTACAGAAATAAAATACACATTTGAAAAAAGCATTTAAACAATTTCAGTCTATTTAAATGCTTAGAAGTTAAAAATAACAAAATACTCGTATTCAGGAGATAATATCCCTAATTGCTAAAACATAATTAGTATCAGCTTTTAGCAGTTTATAAATCGAATACCTCTTAATGTATGCAAACAAACTATAATAAATGTTCAAACGAAAAAAATCTCTTTCGTCAATATACAAGATTTCAGTATTATACAATAAAATATAATGTAACATATTGTGAGATTTGAAGTAAGTAAATTTTGTTTTATTTCTTGGGTTTTACGTTAATGACTTTAGCTTTAGACCGTACAAAATGGCAATTAAACCAACAAGTGGACTAAATGATCTGTAATCAAAACTAATGTTTGTTGAAACTGAATGGTAGTTATCAGAAATCTTTTACTTATGTCTTTATGTGAATTTGTCTCTTTGCATTCTAATATTACTTTTAATATTTGAATAATTCATAAATGCGTAATTTCCAATCATTAATTTTGAAATGCTGTAGAAGGCATTAACTGCCAAGTCGCAGGAAGCCATTTTCAATGAAAGATTTGGGATGTTTGGCTTTTAACTTGTGCGAACTTCAGATATCACTACTTTTTCTGGCCGAAACATTAAGGAGAACTTGGCGCTTTTTTTTTTTTTCTTTACCGAAAACGTTTTGTTGGGATTATATTTTTCGGCAAAAGAAATCCTCATTATTCTTAAAAAAATACTTAAAATTACTTCTTAAAATTACTTGGTAATTTCTGTTAAGCTGGAAATTGATAATTTTAGGTAGATTTCGTAAGAAATACTACCTATTGCAGTCGTTACCATGGTGCGACTTTTGAAAAATTCCTTCATAACTTTTCATTATAGGACCCCAGGAACCCAAAACCACCCCCACCTAAAAAGTTTATATATATATATATATATATATATATATGTATGTATGTATGTATGTACTAAATTTTGTCCGCACGATAAAAGTCGCAATTATGCTCGGATCGTCTTGAAACTCGCCAACAACTTTGAGATGACTAATATCTCGGCGGGGATTGAAAATGGGCAAAATCGGCCCAAGGGAATGGAACTGGGGAGGGTTCAAAATTTTGAATACCGTCTTAACATGATTCTGATAAAACCAGCTCTTACACAACAATGACAGGAAAAAATAAATATTTTTGTTATAGCAGTTGCCAACAATTAAAAAAAAAGCAATAAAATTAATTCTCACCACAACAATTGCTTTTCTATTGCAAGATCTTCACGTGTAAAAATAAATTAAATAAACAGTTTGACGACTTGAAAACAAATAGAATATTACGTCATAAGTTTTTTGGAGCAAGATTTCCGCATGAAAACTCAAAATGATATAAATAGTTTGACGAATTAAAAACAAAACAAAACAAAAATATTGCGTCATATTGGAAATAAAATGGACTTCAGCAGGTGAATATGTAACATTATGTGAGTTTGAAGAAACGTATTAAAACATGATAAAAACCCGACTATGGAAATATTAACTTATTTTAACACTTTGAGGTTCTCTGAATTTGCTTTAGCTATTTTTTAAACCTTTCCATATACATACTGTGTGTATTCGTGTATATTAGAATTTTCACAAAATATTTAGCTCCCTAGAGCTCATTCTTAGTGAAGGAACTGGGTTTATCTCTAATCTTGATTTAAGTTTTGTTGGTGAATTTATTACTTAACTTCGAAATCTACCTCCGCCTGTAGGCCCGAGCAGGCAGGGATTTTTTTGTATGTCACTTTTTGGTAGCAAAGTACTTTACACTCTTAAAAAATCAAACTTCAAACAATATTTTTAATCGATTTAATCGACAAAAAAAAAAAAAAAAAAAAAAAAAAAAAATATGGCAAAAAAAAAACTTATCTAGGGTATCAATATCTATGTCTTTTTAGTCAATTAATCGAATAAATCTAAACCTAGGGTCGTATGACTAACTGTTGGTGAGATTATGGCTGTCGGTGATTGTTAGATATGAATTGGGAAGAGAATACAAAACTTTTACATTTTTATGTATGCTATTTATGATGAATTAGATATTACTTGGTCCCATAATAGAATTAGATGAAAGATTTTTTTTTTCCAAAAATCTCGAACGAAAATTGATTATTGGGTACCAGAAAATACGTTGGAACTTAAAAAATAAAATACACATTTAATTTTTTTCCGCAAAAGTTGCGCTAAGTAGCACCTAATTTTTATACCTGTGTTACTAGGAAGATTAAGGAATTGCACCATAAAAATTAACACCGTACTTATAAACAAAAAATGAAGAGTGTAATATATATTTTTAAAAATACGCTTTTATCAATTAATGGTTTATTATTTAAAATTTTACGCTTATACGGCGAGAAATGAGTTTAGAAATCTTAAAAATATACTTTAGATAATGTTTTATATTTTCCTTTCCCTTACTCTATAATAAAGTAGAAACAGAGCAAAAATTATATATTTCTTAATAAAGTTACTTTTTGCGGCGTTTTCTACCAAGCGTAAAAAAGCAGTGAATTTTTCTTAATCGAGTTCAGTGCCCACACCAATTAAATGTATTGAGGAGGAAATGTTAGGCAAAACAAGAATTATATTAAAACAATACACTGTAAAAATTGAAGTATTCAAAAATGAGTAAATCGATGCACTCATATCGAATTGAGTATGTTTGGATCAAAAATGAACCGATGCTTTCTCAATTTTGATACATCTCATGTTATCAAACCCAAACGAAACGATACTTTTGTGCTTTTGTAGTAGCTTATTTCGTTTATGATGACATTAAAGATGTTTATTAATATAAATATTAAATTATGCACACTATTTTAAAATAATGTAAAAGCTGCAAATAATGCTTTTGTCATAAAAATATTTTATTTGAGTATCATGCTAATACTTTTGCTATTTTTTTTAAATAAATAATCAATTAAACGTTTCTTCTTAATAACATTGAACGGGATATAAATGCCAGTACATTTATATTTTAATTTGGAGGTTCATGGGGGGAGTAGATAACGATTCATATTTGAACACGACCATGAAATCAAAAATGCGTACATGTTTTTTCTCAATTTTGAGCACATTTGGATCGGAGTTATTTTGAGTATGTGGCATATTTAAAATTAAGTACATTTTACTCAATTTTGAGTACCCATTTTTTTCAGTGTAATGCGGGATCTTCAAAGTGAACATTTAATGTTTATAAGAGACTGTTGTTGTTTTTTTAAAAAAAAAAACTAGTTTTACTTTTATACTTATTCAGTAGTGTAATTGTCTTCCTAAAAATTATTTTATCAGACCACAGTGCGATATATTTTTTTTCTCCTAAGTGAAGACACGCAGTGGGATTTCCTTCTTTCCCACGAAACAGCAATGAAGAAATTCGATTACTGTTGTTTTATTTATTTCTCTAACAAAGAAGATTTGTTCGGGATTATTTCTTTCTGATTTAGGTTTCTTGCCATTGGAATAAACTGGAAATTGAAATTACCTCTAAAAATATGATTGATGCATCAAAATCGTAATATAATCTCTGTAAAATAAAAGAAAAAAAGGAAATTTTTCCTTTTCGATGACAGAGAAAACACTTTTTGAGATGAAATTACTACACAGTATTAATAATAACGATAAAAATTGGCAATTTCGAAAGAATTATAAATAGTTTTATTCGATTTAGGAAGGGCAGAATATTCAAAAACGACATTTTCTTTGCTATTACAAAAATAATGGATAAATTTTTATACAAGTGCTACAAATTATTTAATGCTTAAATTCTAATTATAAATATGATATAAACTCAACTTTGTGCTTTTTATTTACTAGCATACTATTAAAAGTTTTAGTGTTATTAAAAATGAGTTTGCACTTTATAAATTTCTAATACAGAAGATTCAGACAGAGAATTGCAGGTACATGTACACTTAAAATAAAAAAAAAAGGAACAAATATAAAAAAGAACATTTTTTTCCATTTTTTTTAATGTGAAATCTATTTGAATATAAATAAAATATGCTTGTTCATTGCATGTTGTAATTTTCACATACTAAAAAATAGTATACTACCTCGAAACTGCCGTGAAAAAGTTAATGATATATTGGAATAACATATATATGTAATTTATTTCTATAGATAATATTTTTTCAGCCAGGATTCTAGGAGACAGATAGATGTAAAACAAAGTTAATAATGATTCTGAAAAATCTTCAGTGAAATTTATGGAGAGTCGAGAAAATTTCACCCTGCAATTTCAAATTGCTACTTAATTCAAAGTGAAACACTAGCGAAGGAACTCTGTATACTAAAACAAGAATCGTGATCACCAGACTGATATACATTATTTTGTATCGCTAAATAAGGATTTCAGAGTTACTGCTTAAGTAAAAGGTTAAACACATTAAAAAATTACATTTATAATTAATTGTACATAGTTTTTATATACGTATAATCCAAGAGCCGACAGCACAAAAACCTATGTTATGAAAAAAAACCTTTATTTTATGGGAGAGTAGAAGTAATGGAATCTAATGATCCATGCCTGCCGGAAGTGAAGTGGTGCATAAGCCAAAAATTAATACCACCAGTGGTTCACTCAAAGGCTTATCACTGTGTTTGTCCTACAAACAAAGGTATGAAAACATGGAGGACTGGGAGAAGGAAGACACAATGATAAACCTACGAGTGAACCACTGCTGGTATTAATTTTTGGCTTATGCACCACTTCCCTTCCGGCAGACATGGACAATTAGATTCCCCTACCCCTATTCTCTTATAAAATAAAGGTTTATTTCTTGTGCTTGATAACATAGGTTTTTATGCTGTCGGTCCTTGGACTAGTATACACTACGTCACTTGCGTTTTTAGAGGTTTTTGTTAAATATCTAGAAACACACATGAGGAATTAACGTGAAACTGCAGGTGTATAAAAAATAAAGTATAGGTATATATTTCGGCGAAGATTTTTTCCCGTAACCCAATAGGGGACTGTCAACAAATTGAAAAAGAACGCATATCTTTTGGATAACCCTATAAAACCTAATGTAGCAAAAGCATTCAAACTCGAGATTATTAATAAATGGCTTATTTCAATATACTGTGTTCATTTTTATGAGGATAGCATGTATACTCGTAGAGAAATCAAGGTTTTTATAAAAACATCGCCAAGTTTTTTTGCTTATAATTTGCAGAGTTCTTAACATAAAAAAAGTTCTTTTCTGGAAATATAACAAACAACATTGTACACAATACTGTGTAATCAGAATAAAAAAATAATAATAATTCGATGAAAATTGAGCAGGTAAACTAAAAAATGTTTCACTGCGCATGCGTGAATGCAATCAAAATATAATGTATATAATGTATTAGCTAAGTATATATGGCAACTTTTGTGAAAGACTCAAAATCATAGCCTGAAAATTCTGAAAATTATCGTCGATAGAATTAGCTCGACATCCGTTCTTCAAAAAAGGAAGGAAAAAGATGAGGGTTTGTATCCAAATATAGTAGTACGTGCAATATTATGTACGCTATCTTGGCACTAATCAACAGATATTTGATGCAACCCCTCATATTTTTGTTTCTTTTTGGGAACGGATTTCTAGTCTATTCTATCAACGATAATTTTCAGAATTTTCAAGCTATGATTTTGAGACTTTCACAAAAGTTGCTCTATATACTATGGTGGAGTGAAAAAACCGAAAATCGGAAAATCAAAAGTTAATAGCACGCAAAAATTGTGCATGATCCTCAGTAATAAAACTGCGCAGTTTTTTCGAAATCAAATTTTATCTTCCAGTGCCCCCGGGCCCACCAATTTCTGCCAAACTCGTCCAAAACACCATGTAGAAGCTAAAAATAAAAATAAAGATAAAGCTGTAAAACAAAAATGTCAGACAGCGGAAAAGTTGTGTGTGGTACGTAGTAATACGCCTGCACAGATTTTTCGAAATCAAATTTTATCTTTCGGTGGCCCGGGTCCTCCCTATGTTTGCGAAATTCATCAAAAATTCCTTGTACAACTTATAAATCGAAATAACCATAAAGTTGGAAAATAAAAATGTCATACCGCGGAAAAGCTGCGTATTGTACGTAGTAATATGCCTACACAGTTTTTTTCGAAATCCCATAATATCTCCCTGTGACCTGGTCATTCGAAATTTCAAAAAATTTGCCGTAAATTCCTTTTTATCTATTGTACATGTATAATAGAATGCATCACACAAGAAGCAAGAGTACAATACAAAAATTTTATCTGTTAAAAATACACAAACAATTCAGGTTCAAGAATGAAAACAAACATTTAAATCTTTTAAAAGTGTTTAAAAATTTTAAAGTTCTATTTAATCAATTCGTATGCTAGACGGATGAAGGGGACCATACAGTTACAGTGGTCCGATTCGAAAAATGTTGGACTAGTGTAATCCCTTCTCATCATTTCTTTACAAACTATTCGAGATACTTATAACCTCGAAACAGTTATTAAAGATCTCAGTACCGATGAAAAATCCCTGAAGAAAGTGATCCTATCTATTAGTAAAGGAAGTTGTTCGGAAGATCTTGCAAATTCCCGATTAGATTTAGATCCCATTAGATTCCTTTAGATTTTCCGATAGACTTTCACATTGCAGATGGGTTTTCTTCGACAATAGAATTTTGAGACTCTATGTGAGAAGTCCAGATCTAACTTTTAATCTGCAGATATTAACGGAGCTTGTAGTCAAGGGGTACGCACGTATACGGTTTGCTATTAATTGCAAGCCATCTTTGGTAAATTGTTTATTTTTCCGTGTAAATGCCCCAGGCAGTTAAAGTTATAATTGACCCAGTAATCCAGAGCAATACCTTTTTTGCCCATCCGGAAAATATGCTGAGTGGCATGGCATGGTAGCTGATGATCGGAAACACATCCGCGAACTAGGATTTCGTAAAATCCTTAATGCCCGAAGTGCGAACACAAGTGAAGAAATTAGGTGGTACCAAGTTCCTGCAATCAATTTTAGCGAAGCAAATTATATTGATATGATTCAGTGGGATAAGGCAGGAGTTACAGAACCTCCTATTTTTACTAATACTAGGGGGCTCGGCCCCCTACGAGCTACGCTCGCCAACCCCCGTCCAGACACCGTAGACTCTAAATGCATGCTAATTTGATCGGCTTTAAAAAGATTTCGAAAGACTGAATTATAATTTAAAAAACAGTGGCGATCTCTCTATAAACGGATTTCTATTCATTTCTTTTTGATTGGGGAATTTTAACGCCAAATCCGTTGCGGTACTACTTGATTATCCCGTCGACCAATTTAGCCTAATTATATAAATCGCCAAACCACGCGCCAAATTATACAAATTGACATAATTTTTATTTTAAATAACGAAATAACAAATAAATTAGTACAACATTAATAAAAATACAAATAAAACGTCGAAATAAAAATAACTTGATGACGTAGACACGTGTAACAACATTTTAAAATAAGCTAATATAAAAGGAATTAAGTAAACAGAGTCTTTGTCTCCTGGTATTTTTTAACAAAGTGAAAAGAAAGTTCATTTAAATGAGACATTTTAAATTAATCGTTTTTAATCTGACGTAATTTTGACCAAACTATTCTTTCTCTTTTTAATATTCACGTGAAAATACTTGTGTTAGAAATTAAATATTATTTGCGCTTTCCTAACAAAAATAGTTGAAAAGTATCCTCTTAAAATATCAAATAAATGTCTAGCACAATTTCTAAATTTAAACCGTTTTGCAATATTATTTTGTGTTCATTTTATGTAATAACTGTAATGTGAGGTAAATATGACGTAGTTTCTCCTATTTAAGACTTCTAACGCATGTTAATAAATTTATTGCTTTACAAATTCCTTTCTCTCTTAAAATTCAGGTTTAATTATAGTTTTTATGACATAATTTTTAATAAGTTCCTGCTTTTTGTACATAATTATTTAATTCTAATTCCAAATGTTTTTTTCTGTTTATAATAGTCACGTGTAAATAATTTTTTAATTTATTTACACGTATAATTTTTTTTTTTGAAGCAAACATTATTGCTCCCGCTGTTTATACAGTTGGCAACAGTTTAAATTAATATCACTTTCTAAAATCTCTCTATTCTAAAAAAAAGTAACTCCCGCTGTCACCGCCGCCGCCGCCGCCGCCGCCGGTTTTGAATTTTTTGTGACCGGAGGTCTTTCTTCGTTAATATTAAGAAAAATAATGCATACAAAAATATGAAAATTGGTAGTATTATACAGAAATGTTTGATAAACACGCTGATGTAGACAGTTTTCAAATCGAAGAATTATTTTAAGAGATATTTAATGCTAAAGTTGGACAAAATCGTTCCATTAAAAAAGTTTTATAGGAGCAAAAACTATACATCGGAATTTAATACTTTTTAGATCATTTTATACGTTATAATTTCCCGGTGTGCAGAATTAATTTATTTTTTTAATTTGACTCATTTTTCGAGGTTTCATTTCTATTTTAAATTCAAATTTTCAGCATTTCGAGAGATATTTTTTTACTTATTTCAGAAAATTGTACTAATTTAACCTGTTGCCAAACTGTATAAACAACGGAAACAATAATGTTTGCTTCAAATTAAAAATTTTATTTACACGTGACTATTATAAACAGAAAAGAAAAACTTTCAAATTAGAATTAAAGAATTACGTATAAAAAGCAGGAACTTATTGAAAATTACTTCATCTATAATTGCACGTGAATTTTAACAGAGAAAGGATATTGTAAAGTAATAAATTCATTAACATGCGTTAGAAGTTTTAAATAGGAGAAATTACATCACATTTACGTCACATTACACTTATTACGTAAAATGAACAAAAAATAATATTGCAAAATAGTAGTTTAAATTTAAAAATAGCGCGAGACATTTACTTGATATTTTGAGATGAACTTTTCAACTATTTTTTTTTTTTTGGACAGCGCAAATAATATTTCATTTCTAATAAAAGCATTTTCACGTGAATATTAAAAAGGCAAAGAAAAGTTTGGTGAAAATTACGTCAGATTAAAACGATATATTTAAAATGTTTTATTTAAAAGGACTTTCTTTTCGCTTTGTTAAAAAATACCGGGAGACAAAGACTCTGTTTACTTAATTCCTTTTATATTAGATGATTTTGAAATGCCATTGTATCTTTTAACAGCAGCTGATTTTTCCGTAAAATTCCCCAATCAAAGAGAAATGAATAGAAACCCGTTTATAGGGAGATCGCCTTTGTTTTTTTAATTATAATTCAATCTTCCAAAAAAATTCAATTAAAGCCGATCAAATTAGCGTTGCTTTTAGAGACTGCAGTGTCTGATCGGGGGGTTGGCGAGCGTAGCTCGTAGGGGGCCGAGCCCCCTAGTCTGTTAAAAATATCTCTAGAAATGCTGCAAATCTGAATTTAAAATAGACATAAAACCTCGAAAAATTAGTCAAAATAAAAAAATTAATGCTATCTGCACTCCGGCAAATTTTAACGCATAAAATGATCTAAATATGATTAAATTCCTATGAACAGTTTTTTCTCCTATAAAACTTTTTTAATGGAACGATTTTGTCCAACTTTAGCATTAAATATCTCTTAAAATAATTCTTCGATCTGAAAACTGTCTGCATCAGCGTATTTATCAGACATTTCTGTATAATACTACCGATTTTCATATTTTTGTATGCATTATTTTGCTTAATATTAACGAAGAAAGACCTCCGGTCACATAAAATTCAAAACCGGCGGCGGCGGCGGCGGCGGTGACAGCGGTAGTTACTTTTTTTTAGAATAGAGAGATTTTATGCGATAATTTAAAGATGTACATTGACAAACATGATCGTGAAGATATCATTTCGTTTCCTGAGTCTCCATGCTACACTCAAAGTGTAGAAAGGTATGTCAGAGTGGTTACTGAAGCTGCCGCGACAGTTTGGGGTGCAAGCAACATGGATGGATTCATAAGTCCATTATGCCATATTTTGAGACTATGTCCGATTTTAAGGTTACAAAACTCCAACAGGAACAACAATAAATACCAAGCCGAAATATTTTGAATATTTAGATTTTTGTTTTGAAGAACACGAACTCATTTAATTGAACTTTAAATTTTTTAAACACTTTTAACAGCTTTAAATGTTTGTTTTTCATTCTTGAGCTCTAATTGATTGTGAATTTTTCACAGATAAAATGTTTTTATTGCACTCTGGCTTCTTGTGTGATGCATTCTATTATACATGTACAACAGATAAAATGGAATTTACGGCAATTATTTCAAAATTTCGAATGACCGGATCCCAGGAAGATATAATGGGATTTCGAAAAAACTGTGTAGGCATATTACTATGTACAATACGCAACGTTTCCGTGGTATGATATTTTTATTTTCCAACTTTATGGTTATTTCGATTTATAAGTTGTACAAGGCATTTTTAACGAATTTCGCAAAAATAGGGGGGACCGGGCCACCGGAAGGTAAAATTTGATTTTGAAAAATCTGTAGAGGCATATTACTACGTACCACACACAACTTTTCCACTGTATGACATTTTCGTTTTCTAGCTTTATCTTTGTTTCTATTTATAGCTTCTACAAGGTGTTTTGGACGAGTTTGGCGGAAATTGGTGGGCCCGGGGGTACCGGAAGATAAAATTTGATTTCGAAAAAACTGCGCAGTTTTATTACTGAGGACCATACACAACTTTTACGCGCTATTACCTTTTGATATTCCGATTTTCGGTTTTTTCACTCCACCCTACTATATACATAGCTAATAAATTGTGCATATTATATTTTGATTGCATTTGCGCATGCGCAGTGAAACATTTTTTAGAAAACCTGCTCATTTTTCATCCAATTTTTATTATTTTTTAATTCTGTTTTCTGAGTACTGTGTACAATGTTGTTTGTCAAATTTTCCGAACATAAATATCTTAGTACAAGAAAAAGTTCTTTTCAGAAAATATGCCAATCAACATTGTACGTAATACCATGCAATCAGAATTAAAAAATAATAAGAAATGGATGAAAATGAACAGGTTTACTAAAACCTTTTTCACTGCGCATGCGCAAATGCAATCAAAATATAATGTGCATAATGTGTCAGTTAAATTTCTAGAGCAAACTTTGTAAAAGTCTCAAACACATAGCTTGAAAATTCTGAAAAATATCGCTGATAGAATAAGCTTAAAATCCGTTGTTCCCAAAATGGAGCAAAAAGATGAGGGGATGTATCCAAATACAGTAGTACGTACAGTATTGTATATGCTAATCAATGGATATATGGATAATACCCCTCATCTTTTTGCTTCATTTTGGGAACAACGGATTTTGAGCTTATTCTATCAACGATAATTTTCAGAATTTTCGAGATGGGTGTTTTAGATTTTTACAAAGGTTGCTGTATACATTTTTCTAACACATTATGCACATTATATTTTGGTTGCATTCGGGCATGCGCAGATAAACATTATTTAGTAAACCTACTCATTTTTCATGCAATTTTTACTATATTTTAATTCTGATTGCAAGGTATTGTGTACAATGTTGTTTGTCATATTTTACTGAAAAGAACTTTTTTTTATATTAAGAACTCTGGAAATTATAAGCAAAAAACTTGGCGAAATTTGGGACTGTTTTATAGAAACCTCAATTTCTCTAAGAGTATACAAGGTATCCTCATAAAAATGAACACAGTATATTACTATAAGCCGCTTTTTAATAATCTCGAGTTTCAACGCTTTTGCTACATTAGTTTTTACAGGGTTATCCAAAATATATCCGTTCTTTTTCAGTTTGTTGACGGTCTCCTATGTGGTTTCGGGAAAACATTTTCGCGGAAATATATGGCTCATACAATACTGTTTACACACCTGCAGTTTCAGGTTAATTCCTTATGTATTTTTCTAAATATTTAACAAAACGTCTAAAATCACAAGTGACAGGTCACCTTTGGTCATACAGTGTATGTTTCAGTATTTTATTTTAATGAAGCTTTTTACAAGTAACAGCTGGTCCAGTAGTAAATGTGTGACGTATGCTTTTAACTACTTTGTAGATTTACACAGAATTTTAACCACATATGTATTAATATTGTTTTATACTAGATGCGTACTCGCCGGTCCTCATCTTTTATATAAAGTTTTGATTTTGTTTGTTTTATAAATTCTTCATCTTTTGATAAAAATCTCGTTGAAGATTTTTTCTCCTTTTTAGTGCGCGTTTGATATAAAACCCAAAATTTTACTTATTTTAAAGAGTCATTGATCTTTTTCTGTGATTGTATGTATTTATGATATCTGTAGTTAATTACTTTTAATTAATCAGTATTATTTTTTTCCATGTTGAATATTAACTGCTGTAAGTGTTGGATATTTATGAATATTCTGAATTTTTGCATAAAACCTTTGAATTACCTAGTTCCTGTTATTATATACTATTTAAAATGCGATTTTTACTTGCGAACAATGTATGAATGATGTATGTCAAACCGATATAATTAATTCGAAATCTGTTTTCTTATTATATTGAAGTCTTTTAACATACCAGAATTATTTAACGTGATTTCACTATTGTAAACGTTATTAAAATTTTTAACTCATAGATATAAATTTAAAAAAGATTAAAAAAGTGTTCTATTTTAAAAATTTAATATATTTCTTATCAATATTTCATTTACATAATACTTTCCTAATCATACTAAACATTTCGTAAGGAATATATACATCTAATCAAAGTTTCTTACTTGAAAGAAGTCGTTGTTTATCATCATGATCAAACCTCACTTATGGGTTCAAAATGAAACTAGTCAAATGTGCCTATCCCAAAACATTCTTCTATCTCATACACCTTAATACTTCAAAATTCGCTATCATAGTGCCAAAAATAAATGGCAATCTATGTCCATCGTGAGGATTCTAAAGATATGAAATTCCTAGCATTAATTCTTGAAATATGACTATTGGCAAACTCATATAAATCGTGCAAAATGCAATATAGCAGCGCCACCTGTTGAGTGACTTACACTAAAAGCCAATCAGCAACAACTTATGTCAAAGTCTAATTAAATCTGAAGTTTGATGAAAATTCCTGCATTAGTTTTTAAGAGACAGCTGTGCGGAAATCGTGATGCCACCTAACAGCGCCCACCCGTTGGATGATTTACACCAAAACATAATCAGTGCTAATATTTATCAAGGTCAACATGAATCTGAAGTTTGATGAAAATTTGTGCATTAGTTCCTGAGATTTAGCAATTATGGAAATCGTGAAAATACAGCATACTACCTGTTGAGCGATTTATACCGAAATATGAACAGTAACAAACAGCACCAATTCATACCAAGAACTAATTCAATCTAAAGTTTGATGAAAATCCGAGTGTTAGCTCTAGAGACAGAGCTATTGCAGAGATCATGAAAAATGCAGCATAGAAACGTCACCTGTTGGGTGATTTAAACCAAAAACTGATCAGCATCAGTTTATATGAGGGACTAACTGAATATAATTTTTCATTAAATTCCGTGCATTAGTTTTTGAGATAGAGTGCCCCAACAAAATTTGGGTCAAAGAGAGCCAGACAGAGTCACAGACTCGCAGACAGATATTTTGTAAAAACGTTTTTTTCGTAATATCAGGTCTTTCAAACGTGAAAATCCGTCGAAAACAGGAAGTCGAAAATTTTCACGAATCTAATACTTTTAATTTCTAAAGCTTGAAGAAAGTTTAAAAAAAAAATTAAAAAAGGTAAAAAAAAAGTCGTCTAGGGTATCAAATTCAATGAATTTGTGATCAATTCATCGAATAAATCCAAACCCAGGTCGTATGTCTAACTGTATTAAGATTATGGTTGTCGGTGATTGTTAGATATGAATTGGGAAGAGAATACAAAACTTTATCAAAACTTTTACATTTTTATGTGTGCTATTTATGATGAGTTAGATTTTACTTGCTCCCATAATAGAATTAGAAGAAATAAAATATTTTTTTGCAAAAATCTTGAACAAAAATTGATTATTGAGTACCAACAATACGTTGGAACTTAAAAAATAAAATACACATTTAATTTTGTTTCCGCAAAGGTCGCGCTAAGTAGCACCCAATTTTTATACCTGTGTTACTAGGAAGATTAAGGAATAGAACCATAAAAAATAACGTCGTACCAAAGCAGGAAGTATCGTAAATGTATTGAAAAAAATATATTAAAAGGAGGAAATTGTATAGTTAAAAAAAATAGGTTTAAATATAATTATAAATATACATACCACTGGGCTCACTATTAATTTTAGAATGCACATGCACATATATAACTGGCATGGAAATTAAAGCTGTGAATTAATTACAACGTGCTGAGTACTGAAATTAAATCTGATACTGATACTACTGCGTATGAGTCGCCACTCATTTTCATAATTTTTCACTGCTATCTGAGCCAATAAAGGTGTGTCTATACCTCTATAAGTCTCTATAAACGTCTATATGTCAGGTAACCTTTGAACCAATAAAGTACATAGAAAAGTGACCTCTGTAAGAATTGCAGTCATTCTGTAACTAATTAACTTTTAATTATAAAATTGAAAACACATGTTAGGAACGATTTATTTTATCAATCAGCGATGTTAGAAGAGGTATACACATATATAGTTTTTTTTTTTTTTTTTTTTTTTTTTTTTTTTTTTTTTTTTAAGATAATACAATTTTTACGAAAGATTTATTCTTGCATGCATTGCGCGCATGATTTTTTACATTTCATTGTCTCAAACAAGCCAAGATTTTTTTAATGAGTACAGATATAAAGTGTTTTCAAAATGACCTACAATGAGAAAAATAAAACTTGTAGATCTCGAAAAAAAAAATTAGAGTAATTCGAAATATCGAGATTTTTTTTATAAAAATTAGTCGTGAATTCCAAACTTCTTACTTCAGAAACATAATAATAGGTCATTTTGTGCTTCTGTACGTTAAATACATCCACTAAAAATTTCGTAAAATTCTAGGCAATTGTTTTTCATAAATCGCGCGCGCAATGATCAAAATCGCTGTTTTGAGAAAATTGGCTTTGAAGATTGGAAAACCCGTTGGTCATATAGCAAAAACTCAAAGTGTTTTAGACATAACTTCTCTTGTAATGCGAATTTTTGTATGGAGTTTGATTTTAAATGTTCCCAAAGAATCATATTTAATTATAAGCTATTAAAAAAATCGATTTTTGGAAGCTTCAAAGGTTACCTGACCCCTTAATAAAATATCTTCCTTAAGAACTGATTTGAAATTTTGTTTTATTAGCACACTCTCCTTAAATGGTCCATTGCGCGACGCATGTAAAGATTCAGTGGTCCGAAAATGACGACGAAGCCGGATCAGTTGTTGTTGACTATATCCGCTCGTATGAATGATGTATCGCTCATCCGCAAAAAGAAAGTGACAAATCACACAAAAATTCTTTTTGCGTTTTATTCCTCTAAAAGGTCCATCATAGATGCGTCTTTCTGCAGAAGAAGTTTCTTAAGTGTAGTTATACAGAAAATAGATTTATTACTCTTAGACCGGGAGCCGGCAGCACAGACAATTATCTCAGCGAGTTCATGGATGAAATTCTAGGATTATTTAAATCTTGATTCGCATATTAAAACGCAATCGGTCTGCAAGTCATATCTTAGTGGAAAATTCAGGAAAACCCGATTTTAGCGGCTGACTCATAAGTTTACCATTGTGTTTTCCTGCTCCCAGTCCTCCATGTTTTCATAGCTTTGGTGCCGGAAAACACAATGGTAGAACTACGAGTCAGTCGCTAAAATCGGGTTTTCAGGTGTTTTCCACCAAGATATGACTTGGCAGACCGGTTGCGTTTTAATACGCGAATCAAGATTTAACTAATCCTAGAATTTCATCCGTGAACTCGATGATGTGATTGTGTGTGCTGTCGGTACCCGGTTTATCCATATGTCCATTCATGACCACAGAATGGGGGTAGATTGTGTGGTGAGTAGGGTGGAGCGTAGAATAAAAATTTTTGAATTCAAAATCGGCCCTGTGTGCAAAAGTTGCGTATTGTATTGCTTATTATGTAAAAAAAAATTCCGCCCCCTGAATTGATATCTTCATGCGTCCCAAGGGGCGCGAAATCCTCGAATTTTAGATAAATTATGCTAATTTTCCTGAATTTTAATAGCTATTAAAAAAATTAATTTGTTATTGGCCCACTCGGGATACAAAGCTATTATGTCCCCTTACCATATGTAAAAGTACAAATTCCTTGAACATCATCTTCATGCGCCCCGAGGGGCGCGAAATCCCCGAATTTTAGCTAAATTACGCTAAATTTCCTGAATTTTAATAGCTATTAAAAAAATTATTTTGTTATTAGCCCATTGTGGATACAATGCTATTATGTCCCCTTACCATATGTAAAAAGTTTCAAATCCCTACATCATCATATTCCTGCGCTCCAATAGGGTTAAAACATTATGTGATTTGACTAATTTAATTGTCATTTTCACTTATAAATGAATCACTCAAAGATGGAGTATATGTTTTCTATTATTTTTGCAATCATCAACTAAAGGAAAATTCGTAGAAGACACTAAGAAGTATAATTTTCCTTTCTTTATATTAACAATTTTATTTTTAACTATAATCAAGTTAGAGAAATCATAAAGTTTAAAAGGTTTGTGTATACGTAAAACAGTTACATTACATATTTAAAAGCGAATAAAAAGACTGAAAAAAATATATTTGGTATTTGAAATAAATTATTATTAATAAATGTACCCTTGTGATTTTCTAAAGATAAGTGTAATTGTTTCTGCTCCATTCTCGAAATTATGTTTATTATCAAGGCAATTTATTTATTAAAACCCAATTATATAAATAGATTTTAAATATATAATTTAAATATTTAAAGTTAAATGTTAACTCCCTATTAAATATGTAAGCCAGTAGTGTTCTACTAATTAAGGAATTTTCATCTTTGAAGATTAAATTTGCTCATTTTTAACAATATTTATTAATAATTAGATTTGGATAAATTTTAATATTATTATAATTGATTCTTAAAATGCATGGATTAAAAGGAATATAGTCTTAAATTCTGAACGAATTAGAGTTATAATTTCATTTTTCGCGATGCTTAAAGTGAATCCCCCATACTTTAAACATAGATGCGCTGAATATAGAGTAACTGACTTTTATGTGTAAATTGCATGAAAAAGAGAAAGATAATGCGAGAGGTAATGAGAAAAATTAAAACTGAATTTAATGAGAAAGATTGCAATTTAATCTTATAGGAAATGCAACATTTATAGTAAAAAATATTTCTATTGTAACTTTGATTATTTGGGAAATTGTTTTGCTTTTTGTTTTTATTCTCTCGAAAATATGAATAATTAAACAAACATTTCCATTAGTATTACTCATATGCAATATTGTCGCCGAAATATTTTGTGTGCTGCTATGAGCGATGAATTCAGAATAAGCCATTTACAATAGAAAGCATGTTGTAATGCGCCTAAGAACAGCATATAAATTTCATTGTGTTTTAAATTGTGTAAACTTCATTAAAATTAAGTGCGAACAATTTCTTCCAATTGACCATAATAAAATGTGAATTTTTTGAGTGTTTTTGTAAACAAACCATAAATTCTACACACTACATTTTCAACATAGGGAGTGTTATTTTTAACGACAAATACCAATTGCGTAAAAATCCAAGTATATTTACAACAGTTAGGGTGCAGACAGACAGGCCAACCAATGTTTTTAAGGCTTTTTAACTATACTGAAAAAGTTAAAAATATTTTAAACATATTCCTTTGCAATACTATCGTCAATATTTAAATATAAATGTTAATTTCTAGTTTGTTTCCGCAAAATCAATCAGCCTATATCACTACATTACTTTAATATTTTTCACGTAACATCGGTAATAAGCAATTTTATCAGATATTCTTGTTACCAAAAGACTGGAAGCAGATTTGGTATATATTAATAAGCTATTTTTAAGATAATTAAATATTTATTAGTGTTTTGTATGATTTCGTCACAGTATGTGCTCTGTGCAAGAATGACGTCCTTTTTTTTTTAATTTCCGTATAAAAGGGGCAAATTACAGCTTAAATTCCATAAAAATAGTTATTATAATCTTTTCCCGATTTTAATGGTATTTTTGGTATGATTAAAAAAATGTTTTCTTGTTTTTTTTTTTTTTTTTTTTTTTTTTTTATTTAAACGATCAGTAAAGTTGCTTTTAAACATAATATCTAAGCATAATTATCAGAATATAATAAAATAAAAAATTATGTCTACTTTTATGTTAGCCTTTCATATAACTCGCAAATAAAAATGTTTCCCTCGCCAATAATAGGGTTTATTTTTCGCGTGAGTAAATTATAAGCAACGTTTTGATGTTAATTTTTTTTTCTTTATGGGATTCTTTCTTTCCCTTTTTTGTGTTTGTTTTTCCTTGTTTTTAAAATGAAATCAGCGAAAAGCATGTGTTTTAAATGTGTGCAATACATTTTAATGTGTACAATTGCATTTTAAATTAAAGTTACGTATTTTAAATTGTATCTTTATATGCCGAATGAAGTTAATGCAGTTCGAAAGATTGCGTTGAGAACAACATTTGCCGATTTATCCTCTGCGCCCGACTAGCACAAGAGTACCGAATTATGCTTGTTAATTGTAAATAATTTTCTGCTCTTATGCACTACACTTATGTTTCAGTATTGTCTTTGAATTTTTAACTTTAATAAAATCTTTTAATATATATATATATAATAATAAAAATGTGATTTAAATTTGCTCTTTGTTTTTTATTGATAGTAATAATATTATATGTAATTTTCTTTATAAATGCGAAAAGTTAAAATGAGGGATAGGGAAGCCGAAAGTTATAACGATAATCAGCTTTATTTATTCCAAACTCATATAACGTCATTTTCTAATGAGTAAACCTTATAAAATTTGGTGGAGCACATCAAAGGCACAACAATATGTAATAAATATATTAATATAGTCAGTATTCTGTTTCCATAAAAATATTTGTCTTATCATTAAGAATGTTGTGCACGACGGAAGATAAAAAAAAAAATCTGTATTTTTAAATTGGAAATGAATATTGATTGTGGAATTTATAAATAATGATGCTAATTAATTCTGAATTTTAAATATAGTTATACTTCTAATTGTAGAACAATTTGAATTTATTCTTTTACAATTTACTATAAATTTTCACATACACGTTTAGAACAAACATGCATATTTTTGGGATTTCATTCATAAAATGTATTTCTTTTTTGGAGTTTTTGTTCCCTCACGATGACGTCATATTCCCCGAATTTTAATCCGAACAGTTTCCAAGTTATCGACTAATATCAGTAGTGACGGAACAAAAAGTCAGTAAAAATTATGTCATTTTAATCAACTATAAAACGAATTTCAATTATACAACAATATATAAGTTTACGTTATTTTTAGGGTTCCGTACTTAAAAAGTAAAAACGGAACCAGCATAAGATCTCTCCTATGTCTGTTTGTCTGGCTGGCACTCTGTCTGTCTGTCACAGCCCTTTTACTCGTAAACTATGCAACGTGGAAAGTTCAAATTGGGGGAAGTAATAAAATCTATTGACCCACATTTTTACAGATTAATAAATATTCATAAATATATTTAGGAAAAATATACAGGGGCTAATTAAGTTACGTGACAAAAAAATCTTTTCTTTGTATATCGTGTGAAAGCTGTAACGCTGAAATCAAAAATATATTTCATTTAATTTTAGGTATTATATTTTCAAAGTTATGGTGGAAAATGTATTGCAAAAATATGTATCCCCCCCCCCCATTTAATAAAACTAAAATTATGAAAAAATTAGAGGTAGTAGACATTAATTTAAACCTTGCAGGGAAATTATAGCGATTAAACTAGGTCATAGTTTTTGAGAAAATCGCATTTTTCCGTTACACTCAAATTTCGAAGTACGGGCTTCAGCAAAAGTGTTCAGCAGAGCTTGAGGTACCTATCGTAGCAGAAGTATAAAAGCATTGCTGATCATGAATTTTGGAAAAAATCATCGGTAATTAGCCGAGATATTAACCCTTAAAAACACGGACGGTTTGGACACACATAATGACAGGGAAGGCGTACCCTATGCTCCATCGGCTTTTAAAGCCTTGATAGCAAATTTTAAGGATGCATTTATGTAATGCAATGCCCAGTAGCAGTATAAAAGCAATAAACGTCAAATTGTTAAAAAGCAGAGTAATTTAATGAGAATGAATCACATAAATACTATGGGATTTGCGACTAGTTTCCATTGAGTGGCTTTCTCAATACACCTACTATGTCTTTAAAGGTTAACTAAAAACCTGTATGGAATAACAAATATACAGAATAGCTATATTTGCTATTATTAAGTTCAATCCTAGCAAAGAGAGAAACAGTGGGCCATCAGCTGGAAAAAGACGGCAGCCAGCAGTGTTATCAGTGGTAAAGTGCAAGGGTCAATTGGTGTTTCGCATCAATTGGTGGAAATTCCTTTTATTTACGGTTCATTGCACCGTTGTTTCTTTCGTTTGGCGAGAAGCTCTATCGAGTTTCTATGATTCTATGATCCCACTTAAAATATACTTTTACGATAAACATGAAGCTTCAAAAGAAATTCACTATATATATGAAAATGCAAAACATTAATATTTTAATAAAACTAGGGGATAAACCGGGCTTCCCAGGTTACAGAATATACGTAAAAACATCGTTCCAAACACAGTCATCCAAACACAAATTCAGATATAAAGATAGATACAACTCATGTGCAAGAATATGAGTTTTTCTCGCTTGTTCCGCAGTGATAGATGAAATTAACACATTTTAAGAACGAAACATATTATGTAAAACTGTGTATAGTAGAAGACCACTAATCTGCACAGTTTGGTTTCAAGTGTTTTGCGGAATTGAATCATTTTGCTGTCATGTCTATTCAATCTTTGTTTACATTTTTTAAAAATTCATATATTGGACAATTTAGATTGTTAATTCTTAAAAAAAAAAAAATCACACTTGAAGTAAGGTAAAAACCATTGAACTATCGTGTACGATTTATTGAAATGGTATTATAGGTATTATACGTGTGTGCTTCACGATCCTGGTTGCGACGTAGACGAAATTGGCAGTAACTTGTCATAATCATAATTGTGTGAGCCGCTATAACAAAGAAGTAACCAGTTTTTAATAAAATTTCTGATATAAAGTAGTTTTCATAAACTTGTGTAAAATTGCCGGCCGTTCTGATGTTATGTCTGTCTTAGAAATAATATTTGTAAGACTGAAGAGTTTCCATGTATATGTGGAATTTAGTAAAGATTCTCCAAAAGGAAGGTCCTGAAATGATATTGTAATTCCTCTAACTTCTATGTTTAATCAGACCCTGATGTTGTTTACTGAAATCTAATAAAAACAGTTATTTTGAATATTACAACAAAATTAAACAGTTAAACTTAAACCCACTCTTACTTCAATGTTATTTTTTAGTATTAAGAAATAAAATTATTTAAAATTCTATTATAATTTTTTTTTTATTTTTTAATAACTAAATAATGAAAAAATATGCTTTTGTTCTGAATTCATAAATATTACAATAACGTAATGTAACTAAGAGACATTGCAAAATAAAATCTTTGTGAATTCAAACCATAAACAAACGATACCGCCACCATTTTACCTACTATGACATCATTAGAATATTGTCCATTGATTGATGGAGAACTTACTTTGTGAATGATTACTTCAATAGTTTAATATATTTTTACGGTTCACGATGAATGAATCACTTGTGTTTGTTTAGGTTTATGGAATGAGATATTAAGCTGTCAATCTAATTTCAACGGAAGCTATCTTAAGTTATATGTATTTTTTAATCGAAATTAAAAACAATGCTTTGATCTCGAAAAATGTTTTGCTAATTTACATAATTGGTTATTTCTATTAATTATTTATTTAGGTACTTTTCCATTACAGCGCTTTTTTAAAAAAGCATGGCGCAATTTGGGCTTCAGAAAGTGTGATATGTTGTCAAAATATATAAACAGCTATGAAAACAAACCTGATGAAGTTTTATTTTTGTTTATACACGTAATTAATATTATTAATTATTTATTTAGGTACTTTTCCACTACAGGGCACTTTGCATTTTTTTAAGAAAAGCTTGGCGCGATTCGGGCATCAGAAAGTGAGTTATGTTGCCAAAGTATATAAACAGCTATGAAAACAAACCTAATGAACTTTTATTTTTGTTTATATATGCATTTATATACATAAAAAAATCTTTTCTAAATATATATAATATTTTTTTATATACAAATTACGGCACAGATGTCATATATGCACCGGGGGGCCTAACTGGCTCCAAAATGGTGTTATTTCGCTTGATAAGGTAACCCGGCTATTGTATTTTATATAATAATAAATTGTTTACTTTCTTTTTTTTCTTTTTTTTTTATTATATAAACTGTTTTGTTCTGTAGTTATTCATTAAACTTTTATTTATTTATTATTATTTGCTTTTCAAAATGATAGCAAATAATTTAAAAATATGGTACTTGTTAGTTATCCCGTCGACCAATTACGCCAAATTATATAAATCGCCAAACCACTCGCCAAATTATACAAATCGACATAATTTTTATTTTAAATTACGAAAAAACAAATAAATTAGCATAACATTAATAAAAATAAAAATAAAACGTCGAAAGAAAAATCATGTGATGACATAAACACGTGTTGTCAAGTGAATGTGACATTTACGATCAACTATTATTGGCATTTAACCTTACAATTTGGCGACATTAATTTTGTCAACGGGATAACTAACAAGTTCCAAAAATATATACGTAACTGGTATTCGAAAGCGAGATTTTTGCCAAATTGGCGTCAGAAACAAATCACTCTAAACCCGATGCGTATATGACATCTGTGCAAAAATTACGGTATTACTTAGTTATCCTGTCGATCAATTTCGCCAAATTATCCAAAATGACGTAATTTTTATTTTAAATAACGAAAGAACAAATAAATTAGTATAACATTAATAAAAATACAAATGAAACGTCGAAATAAAAATCCGTTGATGACGTAAACACGTATAACTTGCTTAAAGTGAAGTGGATGTGACATTTATGGTAAACAATTATTGGCATATAATCGTATAGTTTGGCAAAAGATTTTTCGTCGCGGGATAATCAAGTAGTACCAAAATTATTTCTGTTTCTTTATAAAAATGGGTAAATAGCTTTTTTCTATTAAACTAGGGGGCTCTGCCCCCTACGAGCTACGATCGCCAACCCCCGTTCAGACACCCCAGATTCTAAAAGCATGTTAATTTCATCGGCCTTGAAAAGATTGAATTGTAATTTAAAAAAACAGTGACGGTCTCCCTGTAAACGGGTTTTCATTCATTTTCCTTTGATTGGAGATTTTTATGACGAAATCAGCCGCTGCTAAGAGATACAATGGCTGTTTTCGTCTTTGATTAAAAACAAAAAAGAAAAATCATGCGTACGGCATAGATTATGAAACATTTTCCAACACTCACTGAAACCTTTAACAAAACTTCGTTATTTAGAGAAATAAGGTAAATAAGATAACTAACTAAACATTTAAAAAACTGATTTCAGCAGTTACCATCCATAGCCAAACATTTATTCCAATTCTTCCGAACATCCCTATATTTGATCTGTAGGCTGATATATATGCTATATAATACAAAATTTAGTTTAGCAAGAAAACGCATAACTGGTTGACATTTCTCTTTCAGCAACTTATACTAATAGATTGAAACATATTTGAATGCTAAAATAAATAATCATTGTTTAACGTCTGATATACGAGTTAAAAATAATAAATATATTACAAATCATCAGACATACAAGTAAAATTACATAAATACATTTAATACAATTAAAAAGCAAACGTTTCAAGCTAAATTTTAGCCCCTCATCAGTGCAACAAAACATTCAAATGACAGAAAACTATATATCATGTTCACAGTTAAAAATTATTAGCAGTTAAAATTAAATAAAGTATAAAATTTTTTTTTAAACAATGCTGAGTATTCAGGAGGAAGTGCACATGATTCATTTAACGGCGACGTTTGCTTACGAGTGAACACACCTTCCAGAAAAACTCTACTTTTAATATTATTGCAACCGGATCTGATAACTTTCATATTCGTGAAATCTGGGATATGGTCGGTATCCAAAGAATGCTGTACAATTTTAGACTGTAGGTTTCCAGATTTGTAAGTACGTTTATGCTCGGCAAGGCGAATGGCGCAAGTGCGACCAGTTTCGTCAATATATACTGAGTCGCAACCTTTACATGGTATACTGTAAATTGAACCGGTTCTTAGTAAGGGGGGAATTTTAGGTTTAGATTTACAAAGTAAGTTTTTCAAAACATTTTGAGGCTTGAATGATGTACTGATGTTATGAGACTTCAAAAGGCTAGAGATTTTTTCAGAAAGATATTTGTTGTAGGGTAGAGATATGTAAATAGCGGGAGCCTTACAATTTACAGAGGATGACACGTGATGCTCATAAAAAATCCTTTTCAACCATCTTATAGGATATCCATTTAGAATTAGGTCAGTAAATATCTTCTTTTTTTCAAATTGGAAGGCTGCATCAGTATTACAATAACTTTTAGCTCTATGGATTAAAGTTCTAATTGAAAATTGGGGTCTATAAATTGTCTAGTTTTTTATCGACATTGTTGAAACCTCTAACTTTGGAATCCATTTATTGTCTTACATCAGCTTATCAATTTTTGGACTGTCTTAAGAGTTTCCGTTTTCCACCTAACTGCATGATGGCTTCATTTGACGTAGTGTCTCTGTTTACATCTATACCGATTGATTTTGCTTGCGAAGTTGTCCAGAAAGTATGGCCTAAATATAATATGGACTCAAGTCTTGACATTTTGGACGTTGTTGATCTTGTGAGATTTTGTCTTACATCTAATTGTTTCATTTTTGATGAAAAATTTTATAGCCAAGTTAATGGAACTGCTATGGGATCCCCAATTTCCGTTAGAATAGCTGAAATAGTAATGCAGTACATTGAGTATGAAATAATGTGCCTTTTAGGCTCTAAGGTCTGTTTTTGGAGACGTTATGTCGATGACGTTTTTCTTGTTGCGAAGCAGGAGGATTTGAATGAAATTCTACAAACTGCGAACTCTATCTGTCCAGCAATCCAATTCACTGCCGAAATCGAGACTGATCGCAAATTACCTTTCCTCGACATTATGGTTGAAAGAGTAGAGAATACTGATTTTCAGAAAGTTTTAACATCTGTATACCGTAAGGCGACAAATTCTGGGCAATACCTAAATTTTGAATCTATGAACCCACTCTCCCATAAAATCGCAGTCGTTAGAACTTTAATCCATAGAGCTAAAAGTTATTGTAATACTGATGCAGCCTTCCAATTTGAAAAAAAGAAGATATTTAGTGACCTAATTCTAAATGGATATCCTATAAGATGGTTGAAAAGGATTTTTTATGAGCATCACGTGTCATCCTCTGTAAATTGTAAGGCTCCCGCTATTTACATATCTCTACCCTACAACAAATATCTTTCTGAAAAAATCTCTAGCCTTTTGAAGTCTCATAACATCAGTACATCATTCAAGCCTCAAAATGTTTTGAAAAACTTACTTTGAAATCTAAACCTAAAATTCCCCCCTTACTAAGAACCGGTTCAATTTACAGTATACCATGTAAAGGTTGCGACTCAGTATATATTGGCGAAACTGGTCGCACTTGCGCCATTCGCCTTGCCGAGCATAAACGTACTTACAAATCTGGAAACCTACAGTCTAAAATTGTACAGCATTCTTTGGATACCGACCATATCCCAGATTTCACGAATATGAAAGTTATCAGATCCGGTTGCAATAATATTAAAAGTAGAGTTTTTCTGGAAGGTGTGTTCACTCGTAAGCAAACGTCGCCGTTAAATGAATCATGTGCACTTCCTCCTGAATACTCAGCATTGTTTAAAAAAAAATTTTATACTTTATTTAATTTTAACTGCTAATAATTTTTAACTGTGAACATGATATATAGTTTTCTGTCATTTGAATGTTTTGTTGCACTGATGAGGGGCTAAAATTTAGCTTGAAACGTTTGCTTTTTAATTGTATTAAATGTATTTATGTAATTTTACTTGTATGTCTGATGATTTGTAATATATTTATTATATTTGAATGCTTTTGTTCAGCCCTGTTGTTTACCTAGTACCTTTACTACACGCCACTATTTAGCTAAACTTTAATTCAAACTAAATCACTCTTAAAACTACTGAAATCGCATTTCCATAATTTATCATCTATAGGCGGCCATGTATCCAATTCTTTGCGTGGCCCTGTATATCATTTTATCTGTATTCTACAAACATTTCATAGAAAACTACATGCAGTTCAGCATAACACATTTTAAACCCACCTTTCAGCAATTTACGGTCATACTCTGTAACCTTTACGAATTCTTTTGCGTAGCCCTGTATATCAACTATAACATTTACACACACCATATAGTATGCATAAATATAATGAAACTTAAAAGCGCATATCATAATTAAAAATGCATTCCCTGCCATTGCCGCTAATATACTGTACTTCGGATAGAAAAATCTGGTCTGAGATGTTTTGTATGTTTCTGTAAATGCTATGCACTTCGTACTGTGCATGAAATAACTTAAGTAAGCCTCACCGACGTATATCAGTTTTATTATATATGAATTTGTATAATTAAAATACTCCGCAAACAATTTCCTCGTATACCGTTTGTAATGGAATTCTTTTGTGTAGCCCTGTAAATGAATAGTAACTATTCGTTGCACCGCATATGCTACAGAATATTCTGCATATTTTAGTGCACTTCGTAAATGCATATATTTTTTATTATGTTTGAAAGGGTGTAATATCTTTAAAATTCATTTGAAATGATTTTTTGCCATTGGCCGTAATGTAACGGAATACTTTTGACTGTCCCTGTAAATGAACTAAACATGCTACAATCTTCATTTGAAATAGGGTTCGTGCTAGGCTGAACGTCAATAACCAAAAGTTTCAGTGCGATCCGAGTATATTTACGAGAGTTACAGCGCGAACAGACAAACCGAAACCAATAGCACTGTGTTAAAAATCAGATAAAAATTTGAAAGTAAGCTAATGTAAAATGAATTAAGTACACAGGCTTTGTCTCTCGGTACTTTTTAACAACGCTATGAGAAAGTTCTTTTAAATGTACCGTTTTAAATCTGACGTAATTTTCACCAAAGTTTCTTTTCTCTTTTTAATATTCACATGAAAATACTTTTGTTGTTAGAAAGGAAATATTATTTGCGCTGTCTTAGAATTCACGATAATACTTGAAAAGATTATCTCAAAATATGAAATAAATGTCTGGTGCAAATATATTTTTACTTTCTTCTATCTTTACAAGAAGAAAGTATTGCATTCATGAAAATTTTCAAATTCCGGTTTTCGACGGATTTACACGTTTTAGGGGTCAGAGATTCCAAAAAACATCTTTTTACAAAATGTCTGTCTGTGACTCTGTGAGCCTGTCTGTTTGTCTGTCTGTGTGTATGTGACACAAATTTTGTGGGCGCTCTATCTCAAGAACGAATGCACGGAATTTAATAAAAATTTGTATTCAGTGAGTCCCTAATACAAATTGATGCTGATTAGTTTTTGGTGTAAATCGCTCAACAGGTGGCGCTGCTATGCTGCATTTTTCACGATTTTCGCAATAGCTCTATCTCACGAACTAATGCACGGATTTTGATCAAACTTCAGACTTTGTTAGTCCTTGATATGAATTGATGCTGATTACGTTTTGGTGTAAATCGCCCAACAGGCGGCGCTGTTATGAGTAATTTTGCAGGATTTACACGATTTCTCCAATAGCTCTATCTTAAGAACTAACGCACGGATTTTCATGAAACTTCAGATTCAGTTAGTCCTTGATATGACTTACTAATGATTATGTGTTGCTGTAAATCGCCCAACAGGTGACGCTTCTGTGCTGCCTTTTTTACGATTGCCTCAATAGCTCTATCTATAGAACTAATGGACGAATTTTCATCTAACTTCAGATTTAGTTGTATGTTGACACAAGTTGTAGTTAATTAGGTTTTGGTGTTAATCACCCAGTAGGCGGCGCTGCTATGCTGGAATTTCACGATTTTAGCTATAGCTCTATCTCAAAAACTAATGCGCGAATTTTCTCCAAGCTTCAGATTCAGTCAGACGTTGACATAATTTGTTGCTGATTAGGATTTGGTATAAATCACCCAATAGGTGGTGCTACTAGGCAGAATTTTGCTGGATTTAGACGATTTCAGCGTTAGTCATATCTCAAGAACTAATGCATGGAATTTCATATCTTTAGAATCCTCATGAGATGCATAGATTACCATTTAATTTTGGCAGTGTGATAGCGAATTTTGACGTATTAACATGTATGAGATAGAAGAATGTTTTGGGATTGGTACATCCGACTAGTTTAACTTAAAGTGTTTTGCTAACTTTTATTTATTTGGCCTTTTTAAATATGAAGTAATTTCCTTCATTTGTGACTTTAGTGTCACAATGAATTTAGTATTTAAAAATTTTCTTTCCCTTTCAAAATTCACGTATAACTGAAATTTTTATGATGTAATTTTCAATATTTTCCCGATTTTAAACACGTAATCACTTAATTCTAATTTGAAAGTTTTTTTCTGTTTATAATAGACACGTGTAAATAAATTTTTTATTTGGAGGAATTATTATTGTTTGCGCTGTTTTTAAAATTGACAACAGTTTAAAATAATTGCCCTTTTTCTAAAATGTGTAAAAAATATCTCTCGAAATGCTGAAAGTTTGAATTTAAAATGGAAATAAATCCTCAAAAAATGAGTCAAATTAAAAAGTTAATTGTAGTCTGCACATCAGGAACTTCCAATGTATAAAATGATCTAAAAATGTTTAAATTCTTATGTATAGATTTTCTCCTATCAAACTTTTTTAATTGAACGATTTTGACCATCTTTAACATTAAATATCTCTTAAAATAATTATTCAATTTAAAAACTGTCTGCATCAGCGTGTTTATCAAACATATTTCTATAATACCACTGATTTTCATATTTTTGTATGAAACAGTTTTCTTAATATTAACGAAGAAAGACCCCCGGTCATAAAAAATATGGATGCCGATCTAGTAGGAGTATACCCGGATGATCTACGCAGATTTTCATTGGACCATATCCAAATCAAAACTTTTTTATATATATAGAAGGATAAATTGTATACATATGGAAAAAATTGCTTGTGAGTATGAAACAGTAAATAGGTTGTCAGAAAATACGTTGGCAAACTTTTTTCTCGCCAAGAAACTTTTCTCCGAAGTACTTACTGTACATACGTGATGATTGCTGGAAATACATTTTTAATTGTTATGTTTAATTATATTTATGTATACTATATAGTGTGTGTATAAATGCTATAGTTCATGTACAGGGCTACACTAAATAATTCGTAAGGGTTAATGAGTGTGAGAGTAAATTGCTTAAAGGTGGTTTTTAAAAGAGAATTGGTTATATAACTGTCTATGGATGATAATATTTGGATATGTGATTTCAGTTGTTTTAAGAGTATTTTAGTTTAAATTAAATTTTAGCAAAATAGTGGCGTATAATAACGGTATATTGGCTATGGACGGTAACTGGTGAAATCATTTTTGAAAAATTTTTATGCGTTTTCTAAAATGTTTACTTAGTTATTTTATTTACCTTATTTCCTTAAATAACGAAGTTTTGTTAAAGCATTCAGGAAGTGTTGGAAAGTGCTTCTTATTCTATGCTTAACGTATGATTTTTCGGCACAGATGTCATATACATGTCATATTGGCGCAATTTTTTTCTGACGTCAATGTCACATACGCAACGGGTTCTTAACTTGTGCCAAAATGTCGTTATTTTGCTTGATATGGTAACCCGGATGTTGGTGTTTATGCTGTTGATGTTTTCGCCAAACTGGCGTCGAAAAAAAATCGCGCCAACACGGGGCCACTATACGTCATCTATGTGCTATATGCAATGGTGCTATATGCCATCTATTCCAAAAATTTAATATTTAATGTTTAAACTTTTGCTCTCGCCCCCCTTGCATGTAGTACAAACTATAACACAATTAGCGCAAAATAACAGACAGTTTAGTACATTTCCACTATAAGGGCTCTGGCGGGTTTTCTTTTCTAAAGCTTGGTGCATCTGAAAGTGAGATTTGTTGTCAAATCATATAAATAGCTATGAAAACAAACTTGATGAGCTTTTTAGTTTGGTTTATATGTTTATTTTATATGTATATTATTGATGTTTTTTATGTACAAATTACTTCGGTTTCTGTATAAACTTAGATAAATGTTTTTTTCTTAATGTTAAATAAATCGTATAAATATCGAAAAAAATGAATAGGTTCTCGGAAAATATATTGCCAAATTTCCTTTCCGCCAAGGCCCTAAAGCACATTAAAATCGTGTAGTTAGGACCTCAGACAGTACAGCGTCGTCTATTGGTAATTATTTTATTAGCAACATCGGGAGGAAGATGTAAAGATGTACATTTTCGTATATTTCACTGTAAATTCTCACCCATAGATTTTGAAAAATATCTTAAAAGAGTGGAGTTTAAATTAAATTGCGGTGACCTCATTTACGAAAGATTAATGGGTTCAAATGGGAATTTCGCCAAATTAGCCAGCTATCGCCAAGTTGGGTTCATATATGACAACTTTGTTTTGTCGCCAAATTTGGCGATATTTAGCCAAGTTGGCTAACATTTGGCGCTACTGTGGTAACCCTGCATTAGTATATTTCAACAATTACTCATTTCAATGAGGCGGTCCTACCGGAATTGTGAGGGACACACAGAGACTTGGATTTTATATAAACTAGGGGATCGTACCCGGGATTCCCGGGTTAAAGAATATAGGTGAAAACATTTTTTTTATTGAAAATTAATAATTTATTTATATGCAATAAATTTTTTAGATTGACCACTTACATTAAAAAAGCATTTTTCATATGGAAAATACGAATTACATAATCAAATACATTTTTGAAATTTGTCAAAAGCGATATTTTCTTATTAGCCGCATGCTAAGAGTTGTTTGCCAAGATTTTATTACTTATGGCATCCTTTTATATTCTGATCATTTCAGAGCTTATACATGTCTGATAAATTTGTGTTTTATTTATATTATTTTATTTTATTATTCATAGGGAATTTTTTTTAATGGAAATTAGCCGTAAGAAAATGAACGCTTTATTTATTTTTTAAGGGCAAACGGATTAGTCTTTCGTAATCGAGCTCTGATATATATAAATTAAAAAATATTTCATGCTTTAAAATTGTTTTTAAAACCATAGACAATCAGAAAACTGAGATGAACTTTGCAAACAGATTCCATTTGAAAAAAAAAAAAAAATCCTATTTGGTGATATAAAAATTTAAATTGTACGATTACAAATATGTTAGATTTGCGTTTTTTCAATATTATTCTTTTATTTGTTTATAAAAGAAGTATTAATTTCGTTAATTTGTCTTTCACAAATATGTCAGTTTGGTGGGGTTTTTTAATATTATTCTTTTATTTGCTTATAAAGGAAGTATTAATTTCATTATGCAAAAATAGTCAGAAAGAAATGCTGAAAAATGTTGTTGCTTTATGTGCAAAATGTTTATTATTTTGTGTATTGAAACCGGTACGTGATAAGATAAACTTAAAAAAAAAATCATGCTTAAAAATTATTTTAGAAAATATAATACACCAGTCAATGAATAAAGTTTTTAAACAAATTGCATTTGCAAGTACATTTATTTCCCTATGCGACAAAAATTGAAAATGTACGATGGTCAGAAGATTGAAAAATTGCAGTACCAAAATTTGATCGTGAAGTATTGCCATTCGCAAAATGACGTCAGCGTTACGCACAGATACGTTTGTTCTTTATAATATAGATCCATCCTAGAAGCAAATCCATCCAGGCGAGAATCATCAATTTCTGTAATATAAATCGCTATTATTTGCATGTCACCTCTCTTTTATAAAGACACTCTAAATTTTTGTAAAACATTGCGTTTTATCAGTGTGTGATTTCGATTACATTATTATCAAAAGTGAAGCATTTTCACCTGTTAAGAATTTCATAGGAGCTGGGCTGTGAAAATGACGCACTTCTACAAAACATAATTCAGGTTTAAGAATTAAAATACACGCTTTTTTATAAAATGACGTCATTTGCATCCGCTAAAGCAATCTACTTTTACAACCCAGTCTTAAACTTCGTCTATAGAAAAGTGTGCATATGACGTCATTACCACGGAATAACAGACAATATTCTTGACATAGCCCATATTTTATTTTCAACTATTTTTTCAGGTTTTATGAGAAAATGGCAACAAAGATACTGTATCTCCTATTTTCGACTATTTTCCGTTTACTTTCAATGACTTTCAATAGAAATGAGGTACTTTTGTTGCCACGATAAGAAAAATGGTATTAAAAACTGCAAAAATTTTAATATCTCAAAAATTAATTGAGATACAGCTTTCAAACACATTGCATTTAAAAGAGCATTTTTTTTCTTTATTCGATGGTGTAAAAATTTAAAATGTGCGATGTTTAGAAGTTTAAAAATTTGCAGTAGAGAAAATTGCAAAACCAAAATTTCATTTCAAATTTCAAAGTGTTGCCATTCGCAAAATGACGTATGCGTTACGCACAGATATGTTTGTCCTTTATAATATAGATAGATAGACGGTAACATCCTTTTTTTCAGCGCATACTAAAGACACGGCGATAAATGAGGTATTTTTCCAAAGGTTCTTCAAACAGTTTCTGACGTAGAATACTTATAGTTCGTTAAAACACGTTGTTTGATTTTTACTTTCTTCTATCTTTACAAGAAGAAAGTATTGGATTCATGAAAATTTTCGAATTCTGGTTTTCGACGGATTTACACGTTTTAGGGGTCAGAGGACCCGAAAAACTCGTTTTTACAAAATGTCTGTCTGTGAGTCTGACTGTCTGTGTGTGACACACATTTTGTGGGGGCTCTATCTCAAGAACTAATGCACGGAATTTCATAAAAATTTATATCCAGTTAGTTCCTGATACAAATTGATGCCGATTAGTTTTTGGTGCAAATCGCTCAACAGGTCGCGCTGCTATGCTGCATTAATTACGATTTCCGCAATGGCTCTATCTCAGGAACTAATGCACGGATTAACATGAAACTTCAGATTAAGTTAGCCCTTGATATGAATTGATGCTGATTGCGTGTTGGTGTAAATCGATTAACAGGTGGCGCTGCTATGCTGCATTTTTTAAAGATTTCCGCAATGACTCTATCTCAGGAACTAATGCACGGATTCTCATGACACTTAAGATTAAGTTAGTCCTTGATATGACTTGATGCTTATTATGTGTTGGTGTAAATCGCTCAACAGGTGGCGCTGCTATACTGCATTTTTTTACGATTTCCGCAATGGCTCTATCTCAAGACCTAATGCACGGATTCTCATGAAACTTCAGTTTCAGTTAGTCCTGTATATGACTTGATGCTGATTACGTGTTGGTGTAAATCACTCAGCAGGTGGCGCTGATGTGCTGCATTTTGCACGATTACCGCAATTGCTCTATCTCAAAAACTAATGCACGAATTTTCATCTAACTTCAGATTTAGTTAGATGTTAACACAAGTTGCTGCTAATTAGGTTTTGGTGTTAACCGTCCAATAGGTGGCGCTGCTATGCTGGAATTTTCATGATTTTCGCAATAACTCTATCTCAAAAACTAATGCACGGATTTTCTTCAAGCTTCAGATTCAGTTAGACTTTTACATAAGTGGTTGCTTGGTGGTATTGATGTAACATAGGTTTTGGTGTAAAGCACCCAATAGGTGGCGCTGCTAGTCTGAATTTTGCTGGATTTACACGATTTCAGAGACAACCATATCTCAAGAACTAATGCACGGAATTTCATATCTTTAGAATCCTCATGATGGGCATAGATTGCCGTTTAATTTTGGCAGTTTGATAGCGAATTTTCAAGTATTAACATGTATGAGATAGAAGAAAGTTTTGGGATTGGTACATCCGACTAGTTTCTAATTGTAATTAATCAAAAATACACGGAAAAACTTATCAATAAAGAATCTCAAAGTTTTACTTTTTTACTTACCCATCATACCTAGTACAGGGTAAGTCTTGTAATCGTTTTAAAAATCGAATTTTTTTTGACGGATTTACACCTTTCAGACACTGGAGTCTCGAAAAACATGTTTTTTGGGGAAAAAATTGCCGTCCGTCTGTCTGTGTGCCTTGTTGTAAAAATTTTCGAAATTGTTTATTTTAAAGAGTTATTATAAAAGACAATAAACACATAAATTTTGCATAAAGAATGAAGTCGTTTGGATAATTAGTTACCGAGATATTTGTAATCATGTTTTTCACACTGTTCGATTTTTCATCACACTGTATTTCATTGAACTTTCATTTCAAAGATATAGTTTAATTGCCAATGAGAAGCTTAATCCGACGCAGGAAACTGTTAGTTAATATGATTATCATCTTTGAAGTTATAAGGATGTTTCTTTTACTCATTTCGGTACTACTTGATTAACCCGTCGACCATAAAACTGTCGCCAAACTATAAAATTAAATGCCAATACTGGCTTATCGCAAATATCCCATTCACTTAACATTAAACACGTTACACGTGTTTGTTGCGTCATCAAGTGATTTTTAAATCCACGTTTTATTTGTGTTTTTATTAATCTTTTACTAACTAGGGGGCTCGGCTCCCTACGAGCTACGCTCGCCAACCCCCGTCCAGACACCGCAGACTCTAAATGCACGCTAATTTGATCGGCTTTAAAAAGATTTCGAGAGACTGAAATATAATTTAAAAAACGAGTGGCGATCTCCCTATAAACAAATTTCTATTCATTTCTCTTTGATTGGGGAATTTTAACGCCAAATCCGCTGCGGTACTACTTGATTATCCTGTCTACCAATTTCGCCAAATTATATAAATCGCCAAGTTATACAAATTGATATAATTTTTATTTTAAATAACGAAAGAACAAATAAATTCGTACAACATTAATAAAAACACAAATAAAACGTCGAAATAAAAATAACTTGATGACGTATACACGTGTAACAACATTTCAAAATAAGCTAATATAAAAGGAATTAAGTAAAGAGAGTCTTTTTCTCCTGGTATTTTTTAACAAAGCGAAAAGAAAGTTCTTTTAAATGAGACATTTTAAATTAATTCTCAAAATATCAAATAAATGTCTAGCGCAATTTCTAAATTTAAACTTTTTTTGCAATATTATTTTGTGTTCATTTTATGTAATAACTGTAATGTGACGTAAATATGACGTAATTTCTCCTAAGACTTCTAACGCATGTTAATGAATTTATTATTTTACAATATCCTTTCCCTTTTAAAATTCATGTGTATACTTTTTATGACGTAATTTTTAATAAGTTCCTGCTTTTTATACGTAATTATTTAATTCTAATTTGAAAGTTTTTTTCCTGTTTATAATAGTCACGTGTAAGTAAATTTTTAATTTGAAGCAAACATTATTGCTTGCGCTTTTTATACAGTTGGCAACAGTTTAAATTAGTACAATTTTCTGAAATCTGTAAAAAATATCTCTAGAAATGCTGAAAATTTGAATTTAAAATAGAAATAAAACCTGAAAAAATGAGTCAAAATAAAAAAAAATTAATGCAATCTGCACTCCAGCAAATTCTAACGCACAAAATGATCTAAAAATGATTACACTGCCATGTATAGTTTTGCTGCTATAAAACTTTTTTAGTGGAACGATTTTGTCCAACTTTAGCATTAAATAACTCTTAAAATAATTCTTCGATTTGAAAACTGTCTACATCAGCGTGTTTATCAAACATTTCTGCATAAAACCACCGATTTTCATATTATTGTATGCATTATTTATGTTAATATTAACGAAGAAAGACCTCCGGTCACAAAAAAATCAAAACCGGCGGCGGCGGTGACAGCGGTAGTTACTTTTTTTTAGAATAGAGAGATATATTTGTACTTTCGTTGTTTGAAATAAAAATTATGCCAATTTGTATAATTTTGCGAGTAGTTTGGCAATTTATATAATTTTTCGAAACTGGTCAACGGGATAATAATGTAGAACCCACAATTCAGTAATTGAGCGTTACTATGTAATTAAAAATATTTAAATGTACGTTTATTTATTTTTTTAATTGCAATGCAGTTTATAAATAGCTTGCACATGTTTTATTTTCATATTTTTATATTATGCATATTCATGATTGATAAGTATTACGTTGGCCCCCAACGACTAACTTCTTTTTGCAGCTAATAGACTTTTTACGCTTAATATATTTTTTTAGATTGCCCACTAATAATACTAAAAACGTATTTATATAAAAAATAGTAATAATGCGTTTAAATAAAGTTTTGAAACTCACTAAAAGTGATTTTTCATTTTGGCCCCCCGTCAGGGCTTAGCAGCGAAAGAAATCGCCAATTTATAATCAGCCTTTTTGATTCCGTTCATTTCTTAAATTTTCCTTCTATTTATATTTTATTATATTATTTATTGTTTGATGAATGTTTTAATTTCGTTATGAAATATAAGCTAAAAAATGATCAGTTTATATTAATTTAAGTGCACGTGGATGTTTCTTTCTTAATCGTCTGCAAGTGATAGAACTAGGTTTGAAATAAATTCATGCTTGGAAATTATTTTGAAAACAATAACAATTGAGTAAAATGCGATAGTTTTCAAGGAAAGTGGGATACAGGTTTCAAAGAAATTGCATTTGAAATTACATTTTTTTCCTATTCGAAAGAGTAAAAATTGAAAATGTGCGATATATAGAAATTAAAAAAAATCAATAAAAGTTAAATTTAATGGTCTGCTATTGCCACCTTCAAAATGACGTTAGCGTTACGCAGGGATACATTTTCCCCTTAGGATATAGATCTATAATAATAAGGAAAGAAGTTTATGTGTGAGTGTGTCGACGGTGTTCTGAAGAGACCGCTGCACGTACAGCTAAAAAATTTGGGGAAAAGATACGTTTATATATGAAGTTTTGCACCTCGAAGCCCGATTTTCGATTTTTTGATTAAATTTTTTTTATTTAATTATTTATGCGATTTTTAGCGCTTTTTTAAATTTCGAGGCTTTTTTTCCACATTGGTGAAAAGAATACGGGTTCTTTCTCTTAACCCAATATAGTAAATTTTGTTCTCTTTTCAAAAAAGTTTATTTGGAATTCGTACAGCGATATTTAAATTTTTAGCGAATATTTTATGCGATTTTTGAAACGCATTTAATGCATCTCCATACCTATAAGGATGTTACACTAGGAGGGCACAGTTCTGTCGCCAAACGCCGCCAAGTTTGTCTCCAGTGTGGCAATATATCGCCAAATTTGGCGCCAAAAGTGACGCCAACTTTGCGATATCTCTAATATTTCGCCAAATTCCCATAGACTTCCATTGGATTTACAATGGAAGTCAAATGGAATTTGGGATTACTTGCTTACAGAAAATCAACAAACTGAGATATTTTAATGCAACAAAAACTAATTTATAATAATAAGGAAAGAAGTTTGTGTGTGAGAATGCCGACCATGTTCTGAAGAGACCACTGCATGTACAGCTACAAAATTTGGTGAAAAAGATCGTCTATACATGAAGTTTTGCACCCCGAAGCCCGATTTTCGATTTTTTGATTTGATTTTTTTAACTTAATTTTTGTAAGTGATTTTGAGCCTTTTTTTAAGTTTCGAGGCGATTTTTCCACATTCGTGAAAAGAATACGGTTTATTTCTTTTAACCCAAAATAGTAAATTTTGTTCTCTTTTCAAAAAAGTTTATCCGGAATTCCTACAGCGATTTTTGAACTTTTAGCGGATTTTTTATGCGATTATTCAACAGCACGTAATGCATCTCCATACCTGTAAGGGGTTACCGTAGGGGGGGACACAGTTTTGTCGCCAAATGCTACCAAGTTTGTCACTAACATGGCGATATATCGCCAAAAGTGACGCCAACTTGGCGATATCGCTAATATTTCGCCAAATTCCCATAGACTTCCATTGTAAACAAACAGGTATTACCTTTCTTACAGAAAATCAACAAATCGAGATATTTTAATGCAACAAAAATTAAAATTAACTTAAGGGATTATATTAATTATATTTAAGGGAATCCAAGTAAATTAAAATATGAATAAAAGAAACATGATACAATGCTTACCATGCTTTCCCAAACATAAATTTTAAGTGAGTCCGCAGATCAAAGGAATTAGATTTAAAACTATTATCCAATTATAGTAAATTTTGATTTTCGTGATTTTTGAACTTTTTGTGATTTTAATTCGATTTTTACCTTTCTTCGCGATCTGCTGCAATTTTTTTGACATTCCATTTTTGACCTATAATACTAAAGTAATTTCTGCCCTCATTTCAATAACGTTTATTCGGATTTCGTATAGCATGTTTCGAACTTTTCGGGAATTTGTATGTGATTTTTAGTGTATTTTAGCGATTTCCTACCAGTTTCCCACATTATTAAAAGGAATCAACTTTCAGTCTTCGAGCACAATATATAATTTTTTTCATCTTTTCGAACTCTGTGCAGCGATTTTAAAATTTTCTCGATATCTTATTGTGATTGTCAGAGCTTTTAAGCAATTCGTGCTGTTTTTTGGCGTACCCGGGCAACGCCGGGCAAGTTTGCTAGTATATAATAAAAGAGCACAAAATGTTATCTCTTACCCAAAAAATAATCTCAATTTCTTCCGTTTTCTTGAAAACTGAAATAGCAATTATTAATAATAGCCAATTAATAATGAACTTAATGAAGGTTAAAACTGAAACCGAACCAAAAAGGTACTAATGATTATTAGTTTTCTTCTCTGTTTCGTAGGTTCAACAAAAAGCAGGATGTCGTGGAAATTGTGGAAACACTATAAAGTATGATGGGTGAACGAATGTGTAGATTTAATTTAAATGTTTTTTTTTCCATTATGTCTACTGAACATGAAAGAAAAACTCTACATCAAGCATATATTATCAAACATTTTCTAACAGATTCAGGATACAGTAACGCAACATAAGAATTTAATATTGTAAAAGATGTAAAAAATTTACAAAACGCAAAATACCTTTAAAACCCAATTTCGGGAAACACCATATACACGGTGTCTCTAAACTCGTGGTGCATATGTTACGGGGAGATAGAACACAACTAGACAAGCACAAATCACCACACTATCCATGGTCGGAACGCAAGTCGTAAACGCTAGAGTGCGTACTGTGGCACAAAATGAGGCGAAAGAAAATAGACAGCGATGGAATGAAAGGAAACTGATAATATGAAGAAAAACATTTTATTCAACAAAAGGAATGTAAACAACAGGTTCGTCCCCCAACACAGCAACTGCTCAAAATTGCGGCCACCAACAGTAACGCAGGTTTCACACCGTCGATGGAGTGACCTCCGTATATTGGCGGAGACAGCATGCATCTCTCGTACGGTGTCAACAGCTACGGATATCCGGGCAACAATGTCTTCAACGAAACTTATGGGACCATCATCGTAGATGGAGTTCTTCATGTTACCCCAGAAGAAAAATCCCAGACATGTGAAGTTGGGTGAGCGGGCCGGTCAGTTGATTGGACCGTGGATACAAACTTCGGGCTTCCCTTGCATTGCTGTCTGCCGCTACGCATATTCAATGCATATTGCCCTTCTCTTGATTTCAGTACCCATCCATGTCATCGATGATACACAGAACGAATGAAGACAGTGGTGGTGAACAGACTTTTTATTGCGGTCCCGTACCTGGAAAGCGCCCTCTAGCACTTTACAGCTTGTGTTCCGACCATGAATTGTATGGTGAATTGCGCTTGTCTAATTCTGTTCTATCACCCGCTAATATATGTATCATGAGCAGAGGAACACCTTGCGTAGCAAGAAAACTGTCTTAATGTTTTTCTGCGTATGGTCATATGGATTTGTATATATAGTTTGCAAAAATGTAGTTAAGTTACAAAATGCATATAACACAGTTGAAAACTCCCTTTCATCAGTTTCCGTCAAGAATCCTAAATGTCTTTGAATTTTATTTCTACAGCTCTGTATATGATCATACACACCAAGAAATAATCAAAAACGTCAAACTTATACCACATAGGAAAACGTACTTCCAGAAATTTTCGCAAACAGACAGGACTTTAACCGCATTCTTTTGTGTGCCCCTCTAATAGTGAAAAAAAAATGCTATGTACATCATATTCAACAATAAGTATCTTATAGTTCACCTCGACCCTGTAAATCAGTTCCATTATATTTGAAATAGTGTAACTTCATTAACATATACAGCAACATATTTTTCACCATAGATCGTAATTTAATGGAATTGTTTTCCCTATCACGTAAAGGCAATATCCGGAATTCTTTTGAGTGCCCCTGTAAATGTACTATAAATGCCACAAACATCCTTTTCAACAATGCCATTGTAAACATGGAAACATGCCATTGTAAACATGGAAACATGCCATTGTAAATCTTCATATATCATATATCAAATACATGAGAATCTGAGTATATTTACACGAGTTAGATCACCACCAGACGGGCTGACAAATCGAATTCATAAACACTTTTCAAATATATTGGAAATTGCTAACAACTGTTTTGGAAAGTATTAAGTAATATGAGTCGAAGTTTCCTGATCACTTAAAAACACATTTCACAAAAGTTTCTTTTATGTAAAGTCATCGAGACATCATGTTTACATGTTTACTTCAAGTCTACGCGTAGAATAATACAAAATTTTGTCCAAAAATGGAAAAAATTATTGTTCTATAAGTTTAAAATAAATAGTTTTTTTTAAATACATTATTTTATGAGCTTTCAATGTATATTTTTTAATCGAGCATAACTTCATAACTACAGTTCATGTTGTGCAAAAACATTCTGTTACAATATGTTAATTGGCATGGAAGATAATAGAAAATTCGTCGCTTTAATTTAAAATTAGTTGAAATCCCACAGAAGGAAGTTAATAAAAAAATTATGTATGTTTAAATTAAATAAATATAGAAAAACTATATTTTCAAAGAACGACAGATTCACCTTAATAATATAAATGAAAAATATGAATATCAAATTCACAATATATCTTTACTTAATAGGTGCTAAAAATACAAATGTTAAAAACATTTTAAAAACAATGCAGATGTTGAGAACATTGAGTCACATGATGTTTAAAATCCGAGCGCTTTCGACTGAACCATCAGTCGTCATCAGGGAAAAGAGCACTGCCGAATGAAAGACAAACAGCTGGTTAAATATCAAAGGGCGAAACCAAACGAACCACAAAATAGGAGGGTGGGAAGGATGGAAAAACAGAGAGGAGCAGCCAATCAGAAAAAGAGAGAGAGGGGGGGGGGGGAGAGGGGGGACAGGGAGGAGGGAAAATGGTTAATCAAAACCAAATTCCCCTGTAACCCCTAGAATTTTAAACCAGATTCTTGGTATGTTGTAGGATAGAACATCATTACAGGTATTCTTGCCTTTTGCTAAATTTTCCAACGACTCTCTAATTATACAAATATTATAAAATGAAGCGTGTGCGATGATTTTAACTTCTTTGAATAAGGTATCAATGTCTATAACTTGACTTAGCCGGGATAGAGCTGTGGATGGTCTACCCTTTTTTAAATCTGTCATATGCTCCTTAATCCGTTCCAATAATGTCCGAGTGGTCATTCCTATATAAGTATACATTTTTAACTGCCTCCAATCCTAAAAGGGATAATATAAACTCCGGATTTATCAAAATTGTCGATAGGATCGACCTTTCTGTATACCAGTTGCTCTAATTTTGTCGGTGGTTTAGCGATAAGTGTAACATTATATTTCTTTAATGCATACTTAATTCTTTCAAAAAGATGTGGAATATATTTCATACTGCAAAATTTAGGTTTTTCTTTATTTTTCGTAACGCTTGTAGATATTTTGTTACTATTATATTTATAAATTAATTTGTTGATAAATTTATTCGAAAATCCATTTTCACAAGCTATCTCTTTAATTTTATTTAATTGATCATTAAGGTAAACTTCCGAACAAACTTGAAAAGCCCTTTTAACATAAAAACGATATGCAGCAGTTTTGTAGTTGAATGGAACATTACTGTCATAGGATATTGTATTGTTTGACCTGCAAGGTTTTCTATATACTTTCATATCGATGCTTTTTGTTGAAATGTTTTTAACCAGTTCTACATCTAAAAAAGGTAACGAACCATTTTCTTCTATTTCACAAGTGAACTTTATATTGTTATCTATACTGTTAGCATGATTCAAAAACTCAGTTAATGTAGAGTTTCCGTGATTCCAAATTATCAGAATGTCATCGACATACCTAATCCATAATGCGGGTTTAAGGTTGGAAGAAGAAATTATATGATTTTCCAGAGGTCGTAATTTAAGTTCGGCCAATAATCCAGAGATTGGTGAGCCCATTGGGGCCCCTTCTGTTTGCTTGTAATACTTTCCATTAAAAAGGAAGACATTATTGTTTGTAATTAAATTTAAGCTTGAAATAAGTGTATTTTTAATATCGTCGTTATATAATGGGTTACTTGAAATGAAATCTTCAATAACAATTTTAACTTCTTGAACATTAATGGAGGGATATAAAGACTTTATATCAAAACTTACTAGTATGCTGTTATCTTCTAATTTATAATCTTTTAGTATCTTAACTAGATCTGCAGTAGAGTTGATAACGTGTTCAGATGGGGGCAATATATCTTTAAGTAGAGGCACAAACACTTTTTCAATGGTGTACGTAGGTCCTAAACACTTTGAAACAATTGGACGGAGGGGGAAATCTACTTTATGGTCTTTCAACCTCCCGTGTAACCGGGGGGTGACTGCAGTTTTATTGATGGAGAGCTTTACTTTCATGTCACCTGGCCAAACACCATGTTTAATTAGATCTTGAGTTTTCCGGTTGATAGTAGTATTGGGATCTTTATTTAACTCAGTACAATTCATATCCCTAATGCAGCATTCCAATTTATCTGTATAATCTGTAGTAGACATAATTGCTAATTTATTCGATTTATCTGTTTTTATGATAATAATATCTGACCACTCTTTAAGTTGCTTTAATGCATTCGTAGGATTATCACGTTTTTGGATGGAATTGTTTATATGTTTTTGGACATTATTAAATAACATACTTCTAATTTCTTCTTTACTATTATGATCCATAGCATTGACAGAATGTATTACAGAATGTTACACTTATCGCTAAACCACCGACAAAATTAGAGCAACTGGTATACAGAAAGGTCGATCCTATCGACAATTTTGATAAATCCGGAGTTTATATTATCCCTTTTAGGATTGGAGGCAGTTCAAAAAAGTATACTTATATAGGAATGACCACTCGGAAATTATTGGAACGGATTAAGGAGCATATGACAGATTTAAAAAAGGGTAGACCATCCACAGCTCTATCCCGGCTAAGTCAAGTTATAGACATTGATATCTTATTCAAAGAAGTTAAAATCATCGCACACTCTTCATTTTATAATATTTGTATAATTAGAGAGTCGTTGGAAATTTTAGCAAAAGGCAAGAATACCTGTAATGATGTTCTATCCTACAACATACCAAGAATCTGGTTTAAAATTCTAGGGGTTACAGGGGAATTTGGTTTTGATTAACCATTTTCCCTCCTCCCTGTCCCACCTCTCCCCCCCCCTCTCTCTTTTTCTGATTGGCTGCTCCTCTCTGTTTTTCCATCCTTCCCACCCTCCTATTTTGTGGTTCGTTTGGTTTCGCCCTTTGATATTTAACCAGCTGTTTGTCTTTCATTCGGCAGTGCTCTTTTCCCTGATGACGACTGATGGTTCAGTCGAAAGCGCTCGGATTTTAAACATCATGTGACTCAATGTTCTCAACATCTGCATTGTTTTTAAAATGTTTTTAACATTTGTATTTTTAGCACCTATTAAGTAAAGATATATTGTGAATTTGATATTCATATTTTTCATTTATGTATGTTTATACATGTTATTTTATTATTATGATTTGGCAACAGCAATGAAACAATTATTTACCTTACATTTGTAGATGAAATGAAGAATATAAAATTAATATTAAGAGAAATTACCAGTTTTCAACATAAAGTACATTAACAAGAAATTAAACATATTTCATAATATAATAGGAATATTATTACTGATTCTATAAAATTTCGATTAAGTATTATGTAAATTTAGTGAGTACTTTCAAAAAATTTATTAATTATTTGCTGTTCATTATGTTAACTATTCAAAATCTTTTACTCATTTTCAGTATCAAATTTACTATACAAAAATTTAATTATTTAAGACATATTTAAACAGATTTTTAGGTTAAACATAGTTTATTGAACAAAAAAAAAAAAAAAAAAAAAAAAAAAAACGACGTTATGAAAATATTTCTTTTTGTAACGGTTAAAAAGAAAACATCATTGTTATTTTAATAAGAATCATAATTTTATTAATTAGATCTGAGAGAAGTCATCGATTCTTTTATACTTATATAATACAATGGAGAAAATATATTTTCAGTTATGGTATAAAATGTGGTTATACGATTAAAGTATGTTTGTCCAGATTATGAATTTTGTCATGCGTATTCTCATTTCACTTTAACAATATTTCAAAAATGCATATTGGAAAAATTATGATACCATAAAATCATAAAAATACATTTTGTAATTTTGTTTGAAGAATTAATTTTACATACGGAAATCAGAAAATCTTTTAAGATCATATCACAAATATATTTGTATGTCCAAATGTAGTTTAAATAATCTTTGCATTCAGATTCTATTTCATATCGCATATTCATATCACGTATATATATCATATATTCATTATCTTATTTCTCTTACAAGATCATTTCTCTTATAAATTTAGCTTAATCTGTAAACTAGGTCCCGCTATTTCACAAAGTGTTGTTCAGTGTGAGTACATATCTATAGCATCATTTTATTAACACAATTTGTGGCCGCCGCAGAATTCTCGGAGCACGGCGTTCCGCGTGCCCTTTCGAGGTCCTTTCACTATCTTTTGAACACTGACCACTTTCTGATACGTGACCGAACCGGAAAAGAAAAAAAAATTGAAAACTAAAACCGGACTAATTTACAAGGAAAATTTGTCAAATGAAAGCCATCAAAGGGCAGAAAGGGTTGGACTCAAGGCTCTGAAGACATCGGACGACCGCAGCTGCTTTGAGCTTAATGCTCATCCGAGATTCAGACACTATTTTATATGGCAAGTTTCTATTACAAGAACATTTCTCTCGGACGACTACAGCGGCTTCGAGCTTAATGTTAATCCGAGATTCAGACTCTATTTTATATGGCAAGTTTCTATTACAAGAACATTTCTCTCGGACGACTGCAGCGGCTTCGAGCTTAATGTTCATGTACATCCGAGATTTAGACACTGTTTTATATGGCAAGTTTCTATTACAAAAACATTTCTCTCGGACGACTGCAACGGCTTTGAGCTTAATTTTCATGTTCATCCGAGATTCAGACTCTTTTTTATATGGCAAGTTTCTATTACAAGAACATTTCTCTCGGACGACTGCAGCGGCTTTGAGCTTAATGTTCATGTTCATCCGAGATTCAGACTCTTTTTTATATGGCAAGTTTCTATTACAAGAACATTTCTGTTGGACGACTGCAGCGGCTTCGAGCTTAATGTTCATCCGAGATTCAGACTCTATTTTATATGGGAAGTTTCTAAAACAAGAACATTTCTGTTGGACGACTGCAGCGGCTTCGAGCTTAAGTTTCATCCAAGATTCAGATTCTATTTTATATTGCAAGTTTCTTTTACAAGAATATTTCTATTATGGATTTAACTTAAATGGACGCCTCGATATTTCACGAAGTATTATTCAGTGTGAGTACAATTCCACAACATTTTATTGACACAATTTTTGGAAGGTTTAAATTTCAAAAAAAATATTCTAAATTCTGAGATTGAGGAATGCGATTACGAATTCTGCAACTTGAACAGGAAATATGATTTTTCTAATCAAAAATTGTGGTTTTGTGCTCCTTGGAAATGCCTTGAGATTTATGCACTTTATTAACACGTTGTTAATGCATTTCTTTTTAAAAATATAGTAACATACTTTTTTTTTTTTTTTTTTTTGCTTTTGCCAAATAATTTTCTCATGACACTGAACATGTCGGAATATAGAAAAAATGTATTTTTTCTTTAAGCTGATACCGGGTGTTTCAAAAGTTCGGTGCAAAAGAAAAAGCGATTAAAAAAAAAAAAAGATGTATGTGTCGGAGACGCATGCGGTTTGCAGATAATTATCCAGCTTGGTACTGGGTTTTCTATGACACCAACAAACAAATTAGTTCAAAACCTCCATAATAGAGGGCACTACAGCACATAATTCCATGGAATAATTCCCTATTGCTTACACAACACAAGATTTGTATACAAAAAAAGTGTAAAAGCAGTATTCTCTAATGTTTTTGTATCCAAATTTTTGCTGTGTGAGCAATATGGAATTAATACATGGAATTATCTGCAGTAGTGCCCTCTAATGTCGAAATTTTGAACTAATTTTATTGCTTGTGTCATACAAAATCCTGTACCACATGGAATATTTATCTGCAAAGCGCATGTTTCTCCAATCCATAGATCTTTTTTTTTATCGCCTTTTACTTTTGCACCGAAATTTTGAAACACCCGTTATTTTAATAAAGTTCTGTTATTAATATATATAATGGTGAAAGTGACATCAAAATACAGTCAAAGTACAAGAGAGTACAATAGAGTATAATTAAAGTTTTATAAATATTTTTTAACAAATATATAACGATATTTCGCATGCACAATGGGCTAAATTTTCAAGATCAGTATTGATGAAAGAACTAGGTTAGCAAAAATTAAAAAAAAAAAAAAAAAAAAAAAAAAAAAAAACGTGAGTAAGTAAATTATTATTTATTCAAAACTGAACAAATTCCGTTTTTATTGTGATAATAGTTTATTTATAATATTATTCTTGAAAATGTCTCCCACTGCGTAAAACATGCAGATTTCTTTAGTAAACTGTATTTGAAAATCTTTACGTGTACTTATCACATTAGCACACATATTTTCAATTTAATGATAATAAGTGATTTTTTTATACAATTATGCAAGTTCAATTATGTTTTTGGTACTTAAGTATTTATCATCCGAACGAGGAAATAGATCAACAAAAATGGTTTAAAATTGTCAGTTATATTTATCGTTGCTAATCACATTCAAAATAATAATTTAACAATATTAGATAAATAGTATGTTTAAAAGTTGTAAATAATTTAATATAAATAAATAAATAAATATAATATAATAAACGAACCGTAATAAATAAAAAACAAAAACAATAAAGTATAATAAAAATAGTCTGTAAATTATAATAAATAAATAACCATATAGTTTTCAAAAAATATGTGTTACTGTAATTCGCATAATTGGCTCCGTGCTTGGACAGTTGTATCTAACCTGGACCGTATAATACGTAAGTACCATTTCTTTATTTCTTAAAGTAACGATTTTTAATTTTTTTTTCACTCATTTACACATTTTACATTTTAAAGGTAAGTTTAAAGAAAGAAAAACTGATGAATTATTTAGGAGAATCGTGAAACTGGAATACAGTTCGCATTTTGTAAAGTTACATTTCTTTAGAACCCTGCAGAAATATTTATTTTGCATTTTAAAATATAAAATAAAAACATTTGAAACTATAATGTATGCTACATATAGAAGAAAATCCCTAAACATAAATTATCAACCCTGGTAGAAAACAACAAAACAAAACGTAAAAATATGTTGTTCAAAACCACCATTTTGATTCCCTAATCACTTGCCATTATCCATAAGTACATAACAATAACATTAACAATAAGTAAATAACAATAATATTGACAATCAGTAAATAATAATGTTATTCATTTAACATTTTTATAATAATCACTCCTTTTTCAAACAATTGGTAATGTTTGTTTGTTTTTTTATGTCACAGACCACTTTATTTTAATTATATACATATAACAGAGATAAATGCTTATGTGCATGCTTTATTTCTTTTCTGTAAGGTAATTGGATTTCTTTCAGCATTAATGAACATAAATGAGTAAAATAATAATTATCAATTCAAATTCTCTGAGAAACCCCCCAAAAGTACAATGATACTTTTCCAATCAAAAGCTATTTTATCTAGCAATGTACGAAATTAGTTGTTCTTTATAAAACATTTTGTATTCCTTTTTAAATGAGAAACCGAGACTCCATAATCTAATACAATTATGAAATATTAGTTAAAACATTTATTTTACGTATCTCTCTATTCTAAAAAAAGGTAACTTACGCTGTCACCGCCACCGCCGGTTTTGAATTTTTTGTGACCGGAGGTCTTTCTCCGTTAATTGCCGAAACGTCAGTGAAGGCTTACTGTGGAGACCCGAAAAGTTTTTGGTTTCCGTCTGTCTGTCCCGAGATAACTGCCGTAAAAAGCATCCGATTAGCTTGAAATTAAGGATGTATGTTGGTGAGGTCCTTGGATTTAGCTGTATAGTTTTTGGTTAAATTTGGTCCATTCGTTCGGAATATATAGAACATTTTATTTTGCTCTATAATGCTTTTCTATGACAAGTCAGACGATTTTCAGATTTTCATTTGTTGAAAGAAATGGCTCATATGAAAAATGGATTTAAATGGTAAATTTTTGATGCTGAAATTTTTAAATAAAATTATATTATTGCAATTAGTTTGAAATTTTGTCAATATATTTGCGAGATTTTTTAAATTAGTTTTATAATTTTGGGGGAATTTTATGCATGTTTTCCAATAATATAAAGCATTTTGTTTTATCAATTTGACATAATACATATTTCATTTTTTTCTTATCTTTCATCTGTTGCCTAGCAACGTATTTGGTCCTAATATTAGTATAATTGAGTGTATAATGTTTGAGAAAAGCCAACGTCAAAACGAAGGAATTAATGCATTTGTATCTTTGCATATAGATGGATTTTAGCCCAGAAATAAAGCTAGGCAATATTTTATTTATTTTATTCAAATATTTTGCTTAAAAATGGAAAAGTTCATTATTTTCATAGAGAATAATGTGACATTTTTCCATAACATTTACCAATATTTCTTTAATTGTTGCCAAGAGAAAATCAAAACTCGGAATATTATTTTCTCTTAAACAATTTTCAATTGAAATATTTTGACGTGGAACAGGAAAAAAAAATAAGAATAGAAAAATTAATATGACGGCATATTAGAAATAAAAAGAAAACTCTCGAGTATTTCTTAATATAACAAGATGAAAAGTTTTGAGTAAGTACGCATAACAGGTGAATTAGACGTCATTTTCGATAATAAAGATGCTGGAATAAAAAGTTCTTGTGTAAAATAAAATTTACTATTATTCACGGAGGAAAGACATAGATGGAGATGCAGTGGGCCGTAAAAACAGTTTGCAATATAATGTGCGCTATCGATCAGATTTAAATGCCCCCATTCGGCCCAAACAAAACAAGCACGTGGAACAGAGACTGAATTCTTTGACTTCATCCGTGCCTTTTTCTGTAAAATGAAAATGATCTGCTTATATTTAAGCACTCTAAGGTAGCATTTGATTGTATTATGAATTAAAAATTATATTACTATTTTTTTTTTTTATAAGCACGTTGTGTTTGTGCCGAATGTAGCGGATTTTAGGGTTACATTTTTGGCGTCACTTCAAGACTTATTGTCTGCGTACGGTTAACATAATTTTATTTTAAATTTAAATTTTATTAATTTATATAAAAAAAAACTTATGTTTACCCTTATAAATCACAGCGTAAAAGAAATCTAATATATACTATAACCATCCGCTCAATCAAAAAATTACGAATGTAAATTTAAATAGACTACGGGGGTTCAGGGCGGCTCTGCCCCGCTGAAGAAATGCAATTTTTGATTTAAAAAGTTACCAGAATAAGTAGCTCATCAGAATTTCAGAACATCAATATATAACTACTTGTTTAACACTTTTAATTTCTGAAACTTTACGTTCAATTACGTTACTGAAACTACGTTCAATTACGTTAGTGAAACTTACGTTAAATTTTGTTTTCTTATAAATATTTATCTAATTTGAAAACTTTAAAAAGCGATTTGTAGAAAGTTGAATATTACGCAATGAGGGTTAAAAAACAATGACTTGCAAAGATGACGTTGAGGCTCCTGATCTGTAGATTTACTAGTATTAAGAAAAATATTGCATACAAAAATATGAAAATCGGCGGTATTACAAAGAAATGTTTGATAAACACGCTGATGCAGACAGTTTTCAAATCGAAGAATTATTTTAAGAGATATTTAATGCTAAAGTTGGACAAAGTCGTTCCATTAAAAAAGTTTTATAGGAGCAAAAACTATACATCGGAATTTAATCATTTTTAGATCATTTTATACGCTATAATTTCCCGGTGTGCAGAATGCATTTATTGTTTTAAATTTGACTCATTTTTTGAGCTTTTATTTCTATTTTAAATTCAAATTTTCAGCATTTCGAGAATTATTTTTTACTTATTTTAGAAAATTGTAATAATTTAACCTGTTGCCAACTGTATAAACAGCGCAAACAATAATGTTTGCTTGAAATAAAAAAAAATATTTTCACGTGACTATTATAAACAGAAAAAAAACATTCAAATTAGAATTAAATAATTACGTATAAAAAGCAGGAACTTGTTGAAAATTACTTCATAAAAACTATATTTACACGTGAATTTTAGCAGAGAAAGGATATTGTAAAATAATAAATTCATTAACATGCGTTAGCAGTCTTAAATAGGAGAAATTACGTCACATTTACGCCACATTACACTTATTACGCAAAATGAGCAAAAAATAATATTACAAAACAGTTTAAATTTAAAAATTGCGCGAGACATTTATTTGATATTTCGAGATGAACTTTTCAACTATTTTTGTTGGGACAGCGCAAATAATATTTCATTTCTAACAAAAGTATTTTCACGTGAATATTAAAAAGAGAAATAAAAGTTTGGTGAAAATTGCGTGAGTTTAAAAGCGATACATTTAAAATGTCTTTCATTTATTTATTTATTTATAGAACACCAAACATACGAGTTGTGTGCGTGACATGAGAGCCCGCTTAAAATGTCTTATTTAAAAGAACTTCCTTTTCGCTTTGTTAAAAAATACCAGGCGACAAAGACTCTGTTTACTTAATTCATTTTATATTAGCTTATTTTGAAATGTTTAACTGGTTTTATTTAATCAAAGACGAAAACAGCCATAGTATCTTTTAACAGCAGCTGATTTTTCCTTAAAATTCCCCAATTAACGAGAAATGAATAGAAACCCGTTTATAGGGAGATCGCCACTGTTTTTTAAATTATAATTCAATCTTTCAAAATCTTTTTAAAGCCGTTCAAATTTGCGTGCTTTTTGAAACTGCGGTGTCTGAACGGGGGTTGGGGAGCGTAGCTCGTAGGGGGTCGAGCCCCCTAGTATATAGAAAAAAATCATATGTTCATATTACATTTCTCTTGCGAAAATAATTTAAACAACCTCAGTGCTAAACAGTTTAAAAATTGTGTTATATTTGGATACCTTAACAAGTAAACACATATTACTTTATTCTCAACAATTGCTTTTTTCTTATTTGCATAGAGCATGGCTCAACATATAACATGTATGTTTTTTTTTTTTTTTTATCATGTCTCATTTTGAAATGTTATTGTGATTCTCATATTTATGATAATTTTTCCTAATTTTAATTCTGTTGTATTTTATAATTAAAATTGAAGCTTATTGGATTTTTCTTATAAATGTTTAAAAAAAATAAAACTCATAAAATAATTATAAAAACCTTTAGAACTGCAATGCATTTCAACATTTTAAAATTTGGATTACATAGTCGTTTTGTAGAAGTACACATTATTAAATTTATATACAAAAAATTAGACGCATGTAAGAAAAACTGAATAAAATTTTCGCTGACATCTTTGCTTGTTATTTAACAAAAGACTGAAATTTCATGTCAAGGGAATAAGTAATTTCATTATTCTGATTGAGAAACTTTTTTACCCAGAAGATAAGTTAAAAATAAATTTCAGACATAACAAATTTCAGAATTCAATCTTTTAATCCGATTATAATGAGTAAACAAGATTTTCCCTTTTTTCATTAACGAAGCTGCAATATTGAAAATATATTAAGGGGATTATGAGAAACATTTCTTCAAAATTATCTGCAGCTTTGAAAACTTATATGATTACTGTAAGAAGTTTCTTTTCTTTAAAGAATATTGGCCAATCATGCTTAAATAAAGCATAAATCTTATTATAAATAAAGGCGGAGATAATACGCAAAACTTTAGTACAATTTTATTTTATCTTCAAGTTAAAAATAGATTTGTCATTTTAATTATGGTATAGCGTTTATAATCCATATTACATTCTAATTCAGTAATTATAATATTGAACAGCCAGTTTTGCCCTGTGTTTGCCCCCCACCCCCAGATTATTAGGCGCTCAATCCCACCCCCGAGGGGACACTTGTCTAACTTTTGCCAACACTCTCATGTGTATATCATGGAGTGTATTTCAGTTTATTATCATGTGCCTGGACAATGCCGGCGGATCAGTTAGTGCTTAAATAAAACATAAATCCTTTTATAAATTTAGGCGGAAATAAAACGCAAAACTTTATAACGGCATTAGTATTTTCAGAATTCAACCTTTCAATCCGATTATAATGAGTAAACAAGTTTTTCCTTTTCTTAATTAAAGAAGCTGCAATATTGAAAATATATTAAAGGAATTATGAGAAAAATTTCTTCAAAAACATCTTTAATCTTTGAAAACTTTTATGATTTCTTTAGAGGGTTTCTTTTGTTTGGTGAAGTATGCTTAAATAAAATATAAATCCTTTTATAAATGTAGTCCGAGATTAAACGCAAAACTTTAGAGCGGCATTGAAATTTTCATAATTCGATCCTTTATCCGATTGTAATGAGTAAACAAGATTTTACTTTTTTTTCATTAACGAAGCTTCAATATTGAAAATATATTAAAGTAATTATGAGAAAAATTTCTCCAAAAACATCGTTCAGCTTTTAAAACTTTAATGATTTCTTTAAAGGGTTTCTTTTATCAAAAAAAATATATATATTGGTCAATCATGCTTAAATAAAACATAAATCCTTTTAAAATTTTAGGCGAAGATAAAACGCAAAACTTTAGAAATAATTTTAATTTATCGTTAAAGTTTATAAGGGATTTGATATTTTAAATACGGCATATCGTTTATAATTTATATTAAATTTCAATTCAATAATTAGCAGTTTGAACAGTCAGTGTTATATGTACATTAGCATTCAATGTCTATAAAATTTAATTTAAAAAACCTTTTATAACTAAAGTTAAAACAGTTGTTGGATCTTATGCACAGGATGAGATTTTCTGAAGTACCGTGTAGTTTTGGTCATATGGCTAATTGAGTGAGGACTTTTGAAGGGAAATTAATTTGATTTATCTTTTCCAGGAAAGTAAAACGTTAAAAACCTTGACCACGTTTGTTTTGAATTTGTACTCCGTAGTAAACATTTATGCACGTATACATATAACACAGTGGGCAACCAGAATTCGGTTCGAGGAGGGGCTTTTCATTGTTGACAATGAATGATCGCTGGTTACTTGAATAACCGGTTAATCGAACCAGTCAATAAATGAATTCAGAATGCTTTTTTTTCGTTCGATATTAAAATCAGCAGTTACTTTGCTTATGATTCATTTAAATAGCGTTTACAGTATTAGAGTTATAAAACATAAAATGCACCAAGAAATAAGAAAAAGCTATGTTATATTTATATAATGTGTTTAAAATATGAGGCAAACTTTAAGAGATGTAAGAGATGTACAGGAAACAATGTCTTACAGAAAATCAGAAGTTCAATTTTTCAGTCAAAACTACATAGAGTTTCACTCGAAGACAATCACGAATACTTGTTCCTAACTTTAATAATAAGCAATTTTAGCAAAATTTTGAATAGAATTACCTTGCGTTGTTTCAGCTGTTTCAATATCACAAGAATTGGTGGTATTTATGATCACCCGCCTCCAAACAGTACTTAATTAAGTAGTCCATATTTTAGAATGTAGTTGACGTTGAACACGATATCGTTGGCTGAATTATGTGCACTTCCATCAATTTGCGTTATATCCAATTTCGCAAAAAGCATGTTGAAAACTTAGTTAAAATGTCTTCATTGTTGTTAAAGTTCCCTAAAAATATCCGGGTTCGACTTGAATTCCTATACCTTATTCCACTGTATAAATATATTGCGACCTTATTCCCTATACAAAAATTGTTAATTGTAGTATAATCTTCCTTTTTCAGATTATCCCACCTTTTTTGAGGCACACTGTATGTGTGCTGTCTAAACGTTATTTATATTTTATTTTTTTCTGATTTTACAGAATAGTCAGATATATTTAATTATCTGTTAGAAATACCTATGGTAGAGTGAAATATAGGTTTTACCTACTTTCAAATGGCAAACAAACACGAAAAAGCCTTTAATTAAGGGGGCACAGGACCTTTAAATTTTCAAAAAATCAGTTAAGGTTTTTGGCTTAATTCTGAAAATTTTAAAAATGTTTAACAATATGCAAAAAACCGCATTCAAAAACCTGCATTATTTCTTGAGTTATAACCATTTCTAGGCAGTGAGTATAATGGAAGGTCCGTAGATATTGAAACTTTTAAAAGCATTTTCTCAAATTAGCAAATTTAGAGTTTGCGTGCAGTGTTACTTTTAAACTATGCAAGCTACAGCTTTAAAAAATTAACCAAATATGCGTTTCTTTATAGTCTACAGCTAAAATAAAAAAAAAAAATCACATATTTTGGTTACTTATTTTTTTGCATTTGAAAATCTTGTAAAACATTTTGAGATTTTTTAACTTTTTTTATTTTCGCTAAAATTAAATTTTAAACAAAACTTTTTGCGTATATTTTGGTTTTAAGTTAGAAATAGATATGTCATGATTTTATTTTGTTCAAAAATTGTTTTCTCTATGCATAATTTAGAGTTTTATCATGCGCGCAGCATTTAATTAGGCATTAGTGAGATGAAAATTTAAATTTAAAATTTAAATATTAATTTTGTACATACAACATTTATTTTTCTGGATAATGTAGGCAAGGATATATACACTGGTGTCCAAAATTAAGAACCAATCACAAAATGATAATTTTCAAGTACGCAAATACTCGAAATGAAATAATATAATTCGAATAATTACTATCTCTACAGCACAGCTAGTCCATATAACATCTCATTCATGTCACACATGGTCACAAATGTCACAGTCACTACGGTGAAACAAACAAGTTGGAAATTGCTCGTCAAACGTGGCAAATGAGGTGCGTTCGTACTATAACTAGTTTTATAATTATTTTTTGCACCCCATATTGTACTGAATGTATATTTTTTTGCACTTCATAAGTGCATAGTCTGTAACATCATTAAAATGCACTTGCATTTTTTTTTCCCCATTCCCCGTAATGCAACGGAAAACTTTTGACTGTCCCTGTCATTAAACTATACATCCGATTTTCATGAAATTTGAAATGGCTAGACAAAATTTTACAGCAATTATATATTTAAAATTTCAGACCATTCGTATTCTGTAACATCATTAAAATGAACTTGCAATAATTTTTTCCCATTGGCCGTAATGTAACGGAAAAACTTTGACTGTCCCTGTAATTAAACTATGCATCCGATTTTCATAAAAATGGAAATAGCTCGACAAAATTTTGCAACAATTATATATTTAAAATTTCAGACGATTCGGAAGGCTGTAACACCATTAAAATGAACTTGCAATATTTTTTTCCTATTGGCCGTAATGTAACGGAAAACTTTTGACTGTCCCTGTAATTAAACTATACATCCGATTTTAATAAAATTGGAAATAGCTCGACAGAATTTTTCAACAATTGTATATTTAAAATTTCAGATGATTCGGAAGGCTGTAACAATATTAAAATGCACTTGCAATAATTTTTCCCATTGGCCGTAATGTAAAGAAAAACTTTTGACTGTCCCTGTAATTAAACTATACATCCGATTTTTATAAAATTTGAAATGGCTCGACAAAATTTTACACCAATCATACATTTGAAATTTCAGACCATTCTGTTGGGTAGTTTTTGCTCTGTTATATGCGGACGGACGGACAGACGGACAGACGGACAGACGGACAGACGGACAGACGGACTGAACGACGACTATAGGTGCTACGTATTTATATAATTACGAACGCACCTAAAAATAGGAAATTCCATACATCTCATTATGAGTCTCAAATGATCACTATATGCGACTCCACTGAGTCGTCACTGTGACTGCTGCTTTGTGACGATTCACCATGTGACTTTACAATGTAGTTACATTGTGACTTTCATGTGACTGTCATCTGTAGACTCAATTTCAAAGTCATTGTGAACGCTTCATTGTGATAAATTATCAAATAATGTCACATTAAAGTCACATTATGACTTTCAGGTGACAGATAGACTACTGTGAAGTCACCATTGTGCTCTATTGTGAAAAGTTACCGTGTGACTATAATCTGATATTATTTGGTGTTTTATCATAATGAAACGTTCATGATGATTTTGAAATTGAGTCTAAAAATGACAGTCACATGAGAGTCACAATGTAACTACATTGTAAAATCACCTGGTGACTCGTGATAAAGCAACAGTCACATTGACGTCTCAGTGGAGTCACATATAGTGATCATTTGAGACTCATAATGAGACGTGTGGAATTTCCTATTTTTTGTTTCACCGTAGTGACTGTGACACTTGTGACCATGTGTGACATGAATGAGATGCTATATGGACTAGCTGTGCTGTAGGGATAGTAATTATTTGAATTATATTATTTCCTTTTGAGTATTCGCTTACTTAAAAATTGGCATTTTGTGACTGGTCCTTAATTTTGGACATCAGTATATTTTAGGCAGAAATTGGAAAAAAGATCTTAATTGCATATTGTTTGTGTTTTGGTACTTTGAAGAAGGCGATGTTTCTGATTGTTTCGACAAATTCAAAGGTCCTGTGCCTCTTAAATATATCGGACAATGAAATGTAGTAATTGATTATACCTAAATAATTACTTTCAATAATATTTTGCTTTTTGTAATCCATCCTTCTAAAAGAACATATGGTCCTGTTTGTTTTACTGATATCGATCCAGTATTTCAAAACTTGTATCTCATATCTTACAAAAAGCTATTCCTATATTATTTCCATGCAAATTCATTAGCGGATACATTCGACATTTTCTGCCTACACACATGTTCTGCCTATGCCAGCAAAAAAGTTATTTTCAATTTTTCATACTATTCGACTGATATATTCAGTCGGTGACATTATAGAATGTCTAAAACGCATCCAAAACATGTTTCTATTTGTTTTCCTATAGTCTCCACTTCCTATTAACCCTTGCCACTCCGTTGGCTCCGCTACGGAGACATCATCTTTCTTTGAAAAATTTGTTTTTGACACCAGTAATAAAGGAAAATAAAATAACCCTATTTAATCAGACCATTTTTGAAATTGTGTTCTTGAGGGAAACTTCTTCTAAAAAAGTGGTGCCGGTCGAATAAAATTTGTGTAAGAGACGCCGGAGCGCGAAGGGTTAAAATTCATTTTTTTTCCTAAAAATATTACTATTTAAAAATATATACTGCATCAAAAAAAACCACATAAATTTATTCCACCTAAAACTTCCAAAAATCCATTTATTTGCAACGAATTTATAAAAATGCTTATATGAAACAAAGAGGAACTTTATGAAAAATTTTTTTGAAAAGCCAGAATTTTCTAGAAAAAGAATTATTTTTTCCTATGATTGGTATAACAAGTGTGTCATTTTACATACTTAAAATGGTATGATAAAGAAAATTTTAAATGAGTTTAAAATTTTATTAGATAGAATTTTTCATGAATACCAAATGTTGTCGAAATTGTAAAGATGGTGAACATTTTATCACTGAATCTAAATTTTAATTTCTTAATGATTGTTTTGAGAGATCTCATAAAGAAGAGATTGTCATTCATTAAAAAAAAATAAATAAATAAAATAAAAAAAAATCTGTTGTAAGACATATTAGAAAAATCTCATGAAAGTATATTTATTTAATATTTAAGAAGTTTCTATGAAAGATTTAAGTATTTTAAGCGATATAAAAAATTTTGTGTAAAACTTTCTAAAATTCTTTAATTGCAGTGCATTTATTTAAAGTGTTTTTGTGTAGCAAATGTGAACTTAAAACACTGAGTGCATTAGAGAAGAAATATTATTTGATAAGCCAGAATTTTCAAGAGCAATAAATGTACTATTAGTGCATGCTATAAAAAGTGATACGTACGTATTTTTAAATGCGAAAGACAGTTAAAGAAAAACTTTCACGAACTCTAAAAATTGTTTAAATTGAAACGATGGAGAACTATTTCTATTTATCAGTGAACATAAATTCTACTGAATAATTTAGAGTGATCTTATAATCAAATGACTGTCACAATATTCTTTATTGAGATAAATTCTTTTCACATTGCGTAATTTTTCTAAAAATCTAATAATACATTTATGGCATACTTCAGTTGTTTTATTCAAATATTTCTGGATTTTCAAACGGTGCTAAAAGAACTTGCATGAAAAATCCTTTTATTGTTTGCTCTACTTTATCTGTATAATAAATTATCAAAGTATAAGAAACATCTCAAGTTTCAGCATCCTCATCTAGGAAGATATTTGAACAGGAGAAGTAATGAAACTAATAAAGTTAAAATTATGTAGATTATAAAAATTAAATTTTAAAAATTGTTACAAAAATTTAAAATTCATCTATTTTCTTAAATTGCAAATATTTTGCATAATATCAGATTTATTGGAAAAACAAGATTTTATTCATTTATTTTTTAATACACTTTGTTGTAAATGTGATAATATAAAATAAAAGTTTCAGAAAATTCCATTATAAGCTTACACAGGATGCACTTGACGCTCTACATTTCGTACTACGATTACCAGTTCACAGTTTCTCATCGATTGTTTGAGCATCCTGTTTTCGAAATCGTTTCGTAATGTCACCACATTACTCAAAAAAAACAAGGCCACATATCATTGCATTTTCATGCAATGTTTTTATTTTTCCCTGTATTACCACCGTCAACTCATGTTAAATTAGGATTAAATACTCTGTATTTGTGACACTAAAAAGGTGGTTTGCTACTACCATGTTCTATGGAAAATTTTCATTCTCTTGATGCTTGCTATCACCTCTCTAAATTTGTCAGTCGAATTCAGCAGCCCCCTGTATGAAGACGTTTTTGCTAGTGAAGAGATGGCCGTTTTTGTGTTGACAAGGTGGTGAAATTTTTAACACCAGGTCCTATTAAAAAAACCTCCAATTCGTGTAAACGAAGACATAGTTTATTTTCATGATGAAAGTCCAAGGGAGAGGTACAGGGGAAAAGCAATAAGGAGCCTCTTTTAAGACGTCATCACGAGGCTAGAGACAAAGCAGGAAATGTCTTGAATATACAGTTACAACTTTCTTGCTTGGCGGACTACAATATCGCCAATCTAAAAGTATTTTTGCGCCATGCACAAGAGGCTAATGAAAACATTGGCTGGTATGTTCGCCAAAAACATACGGTAGGCTTCTACCATATTAATTGTGTAGGGGGGGGGGTGCAGATTGTGGGCTGCAAGCATTCTTGAGTCATGATAGACGCAGACTAATCTGTACATTGATACAGCTGCGGTTAAATGCAAAAAATAAAAAGTGTTTCTGGAAAAGGCCTAGTAACAGATCAAAATCGTTAGGCGAAAGGGCATGAGAATGTATTTTTCAAGACCAGATGTTAGATCAAAGATGAACCGCTTTACCGCAAAAATGCAGAACTGCCATACATCTGAACAAAAGGGTGTGAAGCGAAGATAATTCTAATGAATAGATTGCATGTAAAGTGATTTTAAATGATGAGTTATATTCATGCCCAAATAAGGAAATGACCGAAGTTAAAATGCTTTTGAAACTAACAATCAGCCGTAACGAATTTTCTACAAGGTTAAATCGTATGTGTGAAAAGTCCTAAAGTAAAAATTGAAGACTGAATCACTGATTTTATTTTATTAAAGAGATGTGTAACTAGAATAATTTAATTTAAATGTGAAGGGCTGTTAATACAATCGATTTAGTTTTTAAATGTTGAATTTAATTTAGGGGCTGCACTGTTCAACTATAGTGCACTAAAATAAATAAGTTATTAAACTGAATTTAATTGAAACTGGTGTGTGTGTGGGGGGGGATGGAATGCAAACATATATAACGAGATAGTCGTTATATATATCACAATTTATGTGAAGACGTTTTTTGCTAGTAAAGAGATGGCCGTTTGGCGTTGACAAGGTAGTAAAATTTTTAACACCAGGTCCTATTAAAAAAAACTCCAATTCGGGTAAACGAAGACTTAGTTTATTTTCATGATGAAAGTCCAAGGGAGAGGTACAGGGGGAAGCAGAATAGCAGGAGCAGGCAGGCACGGATATTTTATCGGCGAAGCGCAGTCGTCCGGGGCGAAAAGTTCACTCCATGATGAAATCCACGCAGCCGGTAAGCGAAGAAAAGCAGCGCGTCCTTCTGTGAAGCGAAGAAAAGCAGCGCGTACCTCTGGAAAGCGAAGAAAATCAGCGTGTCGTTGTTCAAGGATAACTTTTTGTTAGGTGACGGGGGCGAGAAACTCGAAGCTCACAGCAACAGAGCGGTGCGACCGCTGGGAGGGATCCATCGCTCCAAGAAGTCCAAGCAGAAAAAAAGATTGGAAGCAAGTACCTCTCCCTTACATTTTTTTTAATGGAGAAAAAAACTGGTCACGATGACCAATGTATATGAAGACGTTTTTGCTAGTGAAGAGATGGCCGTTTTTGTGTTGACAAGGTGGTGAAATTTTTAACACCAGGTCCTATTAAAAAAAACTCCAATTCGGGTAAACGAAGACATAGTTTATTTTCATGATGAAAGTCCAAGGGAGAGGTACAGGGGGAAAGCAATAAGGAGCCTCTTTTAAGACGTCATCACGAGGCTAGAGACAGAGCAGGAAATGTCTTGAATATACAGTTACAACTTTCTTGCTTGGCGGACTACAATATCGCCAATCTAAAAATATTTTTGCGCCATGCACAAGAGGCTAATGAAAACATTGGCTGGTATGTTCGCCAAAAACATACGGTAGGCTTCTACCATATTAATTGTGTAGGGGGGGGTCAGATTGTGGGCTGCAAGCATTCTTGTGTCATGATAGACGCAGACTAATCTGTACATTGATACAGCTGCGATTAAATGTAAAAAATAAAAAGTGTTTCTGGAAAAGGCCTAGTAACAGATCAAAATCGTTAGGCGAAAGGGCATGAGAATGTATTTTTCAAGACCAGATGTTAGATCAAAGATGAACCGCTTTACCGCAAAAATGCAGAACTGCCATACATCTGAACAAAAGGGTGTGAAGCCAAGATAATTCTAATGAATAGATTGCATGTAAAGTGATTTTAAATGATGAGTTATATTCATGCCCAAATAAGGAAATGACCGAAGTTAAAATGCTTTTGAAACTAACAGTCAGCCGTAACGAATTTTCTACAAGGTTAAATCGTATGTGTGAAAAGTCCTAAAGTAAAAATTGAAGACTGAATCACTGATTTTATTTTATTAAAGAGATGTGTAACTAGAATAATTTAATTTAAATGTGAAGGGCTGTTAATACAATCGATTTAGTTTTTAAAGGTTGAATTTAATTTAGGGGCTGCACTGTTTAACTATAGTGCACTAAAATAAATATGTTATTAAACTGAATTTAATTGAAACTGGTGGGGTGGGGGGAATGGAATGCAAACATATATAACGAAATAGTCGTTATACCCTGTATATATATATTGTAATTAATTATGGAAAAAATATATATTGTAATCTGTGCATTACTTGGCAGAAATTAGTTTCTAAAATCTTCAAGTATGTGAATCTAAAATTAGAACTTTTTCCGCAAAGTGGTTTATAAGTTATGCTTAAAACACTACTCGCATAGCTATCTGTTAGCAACGATTATAAATAAAACTATCGTAAGGATTTCCAAAGTTTAAGCATACTTCCCAAGTAAGTTAGTTGACCAAAGTACTTCTGGTTTGTTATCCGAAAATAAAATTTACCGAAGAACCTAAAATGTTTCGTTTTTTCAGATAAAAGAAATATGGTAGACAACAAAATAAAATTCACGTTAGAAATTCAACAAAATCAAAAATTTGCATTTCTGATTGTCCAGCTTATCGGAAATATAAGGGCGATTCTCAAAAGGTGGACACTGGACACAAGTCATAACTTTAAGCCTTTCAAACATAACTTTAATTATCATTGACTTTTTTCTTCTTTTTTTTACATTGAGTTTTTAATTCTATTAAGAGACAGAAAATGGCATACTTTATTGTAAAAGCTTTGTATAAGTATCTTAAAAGTTTATTATTATATGCTAAAGAGACCAATTTCGGATATTCATAACGTTAACTGCTCCAATGTACCACCAAGAAAAAGAGTTTTAACTTTTTTCCCGGTGGTTCTAATGGTAAACAACGAATGCATAAAGGAAACGGATGATTTTTTGATAATTTCGTTAAGAGATGGCAGGCTGATTTATTGCTTTTTTGAAGATAGAAGGACTTTTCTATAAAGAATTTTTCTGTATTTTGTTATGGCCGAAAGTACCGTACGTAACAAAGCATTTGATTTTATTATTATTATTACTGGATAACAAAAAGTTAATTATACATATATATATGTATACACATACAATTATAGGACACATTTACTACATTCTTACTCTTAAGAATTTTTTAAATACTAAAATCAACGCCCAAAATCTGTAACGTACGTGCGAAAAAATGTCCAAAATTTGTAACGTACACATAATAATTAATTTTCCAGAATAGTTGCTGTCTTTTAATGTTTGTGTATAATTTTGTAGACATACTATTAAAAATATTTATATATTATATTTATAGACGAAAAAAAAATGGCCTTAAATTTGAAAATTTGAAAAATTACATATAGTTAACGTTTAATGATTCCACCTTTTGAGAATCTCCCATAACTAAACAGAATTTTGATCGCGCAGATTTTAGGAAGACTAAGAGATCTAATGTCAATATTCCTTATGATTGCAGTTCACCTATAAGTTACAAATTAGTACCATTTAATTATTATATAAAAAGAGTATTTGAGTTTTGTTCGAGCCATCTCCTAAAAGAAGAACTAGATGCAATTAGATAAATAGCAACAGAAAATGCAATTCCACCCAGGTTTATTGAAAAAATTCTAAATAAGTTTGAAGTATCGAAAATTAGCTTTCGTACAAATAGTTACCAGAAAGCCATCATAAGAGAATCAATTGAAGTAATTACTAATTAAGATACAGCTTGTAAAGATGCACTATCATACGATATCCATGGAGTATGGAGATATTTCTTGCATAATAGATGAAAACGCATTTTGTTGAACATTTGAATAACTTTATCTAACGTCACATTTGACGTACAACCTTTAAATTACAATGTCTTTTTCTTGATAATTCTCGAATAAGCGCAAAGAAAATTATAACAACATTCAAATTCTACTGACGACGGCCTTGTAATGGTTGAAAATGCTCTGGGTTTTTCTAATGTATTTTAAGATATTTTTAATTTATATTTTAAATATCTTTATACAACTGTATGCACCTGAAAGTAATCTGTGAACAATTATTTGTGTTTTTATATATTTTTAATTAAGATGTCAAAATTAGGTGTTATTTTCGAAGATGTTAAAATTAGTTACAGATTCTATTAGACTACGTCTAAAGAAAATTTAAATATAGTTTTGAATACTAGACGTTATTACTAGCCGATCGATGTTCTTCATACGATGACTTTCTGCAAAGTTAGTTGATGTACATCTTTTTTTAACCATTTGGAAAAATGGTTATTGTCCTCGTCAGGGTAGGAAATCAAAAGCATATCTGAAGCTTTTTATTGGTGTAATCCGCATTTTATTCGTTTTCTGATTGGTCTATACAGTAATGTGTATTCCCCTTTACTTTCAACAGAGATGGATTAATTCTGTTGCCACTATGGCAAAAAAGTAATAAAAACTACAAAAAAAATTATAACTCAGAAACAAATTGAGATACAGCTTTCAAACAAATTGCATTTAAAAGTACATTTTTGCTCTATACGACGGTGTAAAAAGTAATATTGTGGGCTGTTTAGAAGTTTAAGAATGAAATTTCATTTAAAATTGGTCGTCAGATTTCTTGGACGATGGAAAAGCCTTTTCCCGAACAGCTAATGAATTGCTTGGATAATACGTAAGTTTGAGGTGGATAATACGTAAGTTTTAAGAAATCTGATGGGTCGCAGGCGATTTTTGTCGCTTGCAATTTTTACATGTAATAACACTGTTAATGTTTAATTCATGGTGTACGTAATGTATGATGAACTCCGTGCGATTTTTTATGTCTTAAATTTTAGTCGTCGAAAAAATTATTTTCCAAATGGTCGTTGTAATTTGTTAAATTGCTTTTTCTTTCTTTCTTTTTTCTTTTCTTTTTTTTTTTTTTTTTTTTTTTTTTACACAGAACATGCATTAAAATGTTCATGTTCTTAAACATTAACACTACTTCGACGCTAAGCTTCCATAGAAAGAATTTGAAGAAATAATATAATAGTACTAGGGGGCTCTGCCCCTGCAAGCTACGCTCGTCAACCCCCGTTCAGACACCGCAGAATCTAAAATTCAAAAAACATGCTAATCTGATGGGTTTTAAAAATAGTAGAGAAGATTAAATTATACTGAAAAAAGCTGTGCAGATCTCCCTTTAAACGGGTTTCCATTCAATTCCCTTTGATTGCAAAAATTTAAGGACGAATCAGTTTCTGTTAAGACATCCAATGGTTGTTTTCGTTTCTGATTAAAGAGAATCAGTTAAACATTTGAAAAGAAGCTAAAATAAAATGAATTAAGTATTCAGAGTCTTTAGCTCCCGATATTTTAAAACAATCTCTATAATAGTAGCCTAAATCATGTGACTATCATCAACAGTTCCTGGCGGAACACTTCGTTTTTTATACTCTAGGTGCCATTTTGATACTTTAATGTTATCCAGGCATAGGTGATAAGTCGCCAAATATTATTCTATCCCCATCATTTCATCTACATTATAATAGTTCAAGTCATCAAATGCCATAAACAAATACGGTCTGATCCCTCCGCCTTTCATATGAAGGTTTGGCACAAATGTCAAATACGCGCCCCATATTGACGCGATTTTTTTCCAACGCCAATTTGGGGAACGCATCAACAGCATAAAAAACAACATCCGGCTTACCATATCAAGCAAAATAACAATACTTTGGCGCCAGTTAAGTACTCGTTGCGTATATGACATTGGCGTCAGAAAAAAATCGCGCCAATATGTTGCCGTATATGACATCTGTGTCGAAAGAAAAAAAGCCGGGTGCAAATATCGCCAATATCTTTTTTGCAACTCGCCAGTTAGAATTTTTTAATTCTTCGAGTGGTAAATTAAAACATTGATTTGAAGTTGAAATTAAATGTCATGGTTTGTTACATAATTTAATATTTCGCAGGTGTCATATACGCACCGCATGTTTGGCATGATTTTTTTAAAAAATTAGAAAAAAATTAATATTTCGAAAACTAATTCGAATTTAAAAACTCTAATACCAGTTTTGAGATCTGTGGATCAGTACGGATTTTCGGTGTTAATTTCATCGCAAAGTATTCCATATTTTAGGAGTAATCGCCTTGAAACATAATCAGTTGTTTAATCAGTCGATTCAAAGAATCGATACACATTTCAGCCGTTTCATATATTCGTTTCATAAATTCGTTTCATTAGGATTTTATATATATAGTGTAGATTTGCGTAATATTTAATTCATTTCCTACTTTTTTATACTTTCCAACATAATTGAAAGTTGCTTATGGATTCGGTTTGTTTGTCTGTCTGCCACTACTTTAACTCGCGTAAATGTAGCCCGATTGCCATGAAATTCATAGATGTTATTGGGTATCACTATGGCATGTTCGGTATTGAAAATGAAGTGTATAGTAATTGCGGGTCTTGCTTTACAGTCTATTGGGGAAAAAGTCATCCCTGTGGTGTATTGTATTGATATTACACTACTTGAAACAAACTGACATTTATATATATAACAGGGGCGTACTACACGGCGCTTACTGTAGATAATGGTATGCATAGAGTTTATGTTTCACTTACATGGAAACACAAAAGAATTTGGTTACAGATGAAATTAAACTATTCAAGCCTATGAACAACAATTGTTGGAAATATGTTTTCAGTTATGGTGCATGTTTTTAAATTGAACTATTATTTTTAATATTACTTGGTGTGTATAAATTTTATAGATCATATACTGGACTGCACAAAAGTTCTGAAGTACATTTCCGTTTATTCACGGAAATCGTTGAATTGAAACTTTTAACTGTGCTATTTGTTTAACTGAACAAACTTTTAGCAATAGTATATACAAATCTATCGATCATATACTAGATTGCACGAAAAAAAATAAATAAACACTGATTTTCTTCTGACTATTGATAGCAATAGAAGAAATTGCGTTTTCAAATGCTTTATGAGTGTTTCAAATTGTTTCTTTAGACATCATATTATACCTTGATAAACTGTGAGTTTTGTTACAATATTCTGAATGGGTTGGAAAATGTTACATCTATGCTGGATGCATGATTGTTCGTTACCCAGAATCAGGGGGTCTGTGATTAAAGAGTAAACAGATTCATGTGATTTTTTTCTCAGTGCGAGGACCATTATAAATAAATAAATCCAAAATGTTCATGCCGGAGGGGCGGGGGGGGGATCAAAAGCCAGTGAGCAGCTCAAAAAATTCAAATTTTATGTTTTGCATAGTATTACTCACAGTATGCATTGAAGTTATACCACAAAACAAATTACATGGTTGTATTATATAAGATTAACCCTTTGCAATTCAAAAATAAAAATTATGGGATATTGTGTAATACAGAGAGATAAATGGCTGCAAAAATTGAATTTTTTTCGAAATATCACTATAATTTTGACACATGTTTCTCTCTGCGTTGAAATCATTCCGTCATTTTTAACTGCTATATGCTTCCCTATGGTGAAGTGAAAAGCAGAAAAGTAGTCTCAGACTTTAATGCATACTAAAATTTTACGCCAAATTTCCAAAAAAAAAAAAAAAAAAAAACATATTTTTGCCTATTTTAAATCAGGTATACTAGACATGTATTAAAGCCAGAAGCCTGTACAATAATAATAGAAATGTAGAAAATCTATTCACCATTCAAAATCACCAAACAGTATCATTTGCACTAAAGCAGGTTCCATGGCGTAATTGAAATCGCATTGTAATATAATTAGGAAATACGCCTGCCACGAGCATAACCTTCAATCACTGCCAAGAATAAATACACATTTACTTCTGAAATGCATATATTTTTTATTCTAACATGAATTTCCACAAGTATAACAATAAATATTTTTAATATGTTTTTGTTACATGCAGTGAAGATGTTTCAATGAACTGAAAAGAAGCATGTAAACCAGATGATCATAAGCTATTTCAGGTTTGTTGTATACTGTCTGTTCGAAAGTAAGACTTACTTTAAAAAGTTAGTTTAAACATGGTTAGTAATTTCTTATGCAAGTTATAAAATAACTGTGCTTGTGGGCTATATGCTGCTACAAGATCAAGTGGATTATTTACAGTTTCTGAACTCATTAGGCCTAACATTTTAGCATGCTACTGAAAAAAAAACAACAACAAAAAAAAAACGAATGTACCTCCAGAAAATATTTATGAAAAACATCTCATAGAAAATCGAAGTGGAACCACCCTAGAGCTTGAGGATATGATTTGTGCAAAGCACTGATACAAATTTGGAACATTTTGGGCACCACCTCACTATTGCCAACAACCTGCATAATACTCATCCAATTGTGAACGAACCAAATTCTGAGCATTGTATTTCATATTTTAGAAATGTACAAGGTCTCAAATCAATATTCCCTTTTTTACCCTTGATATTATGATTAGAATTTTGGCAATAGCGAGGTGTCCAAAATGTTCCAAATTTGTATCTGTGATTTGCACAAATCATATCCTCAAGCTCTAGGGTAGTTTTACTTTGATTTTCTATGAGGTCTTTTTCAGAAATATTTCCTGGAGGTATATTTGTTTTGTTTTGTCTTTAATACCATGCCAAATCGTTAGGCCGAATGAGTTCAGAAACTTGAAATAATCCACTTGATCTTGTAGCAGCATATGGCCCATAAGCACAGTTATTTGATAACTTAAATAAGGAATATTCATCCATGTTTAAAATAACTTTTAAAAACAGCTTTACTTTCAAACAGACAGTATACAGCAAAACTGGAGCAGCTTATAGTCATCTGGTTTACATGCTTCTTTTTACTTCATTAAAATATCTTCACTGCATGTTAAAAAATATGTATTGTTATGCATGGGGAAATTCATGTTAGAATAAAAAATATATGCATTTCAAAAATAATTGTAAGCGTTTTTATTCTAGGCAATGATTGAAGGCTATGGTCGTGGTGAGCGTATTTTCTAATTATATTACAATGCGATTTCCATTACCCATGAAAACTGCTCTAGTGCTCATGATTCTGTTTGGTGATTTTGAAAGGTGAATAGTTATTGTAAATTTCTATTATTATTGTACAGGCCTCGACTTTAATGCATTCCTAGTATACCTCACTTAAAATAGGCAAAAATATGTTTTTTTTTTTTTTTTTTTTTTTTTTTTTTTTTTAATTTGGCACACCATTTTGGATCGCATTAAAGTTTGTCCATGGTAGGGTCTACTTTTCTGTCTTTCATTTACCATAGGGAAGTATACAGCAGTTAAAAATGATTAGATGGTTTCAATGCAAAGAGCGGCATGTGTCAAAACTACAGTAAAATTTCGAAAAAAAAATCAAATTTTGCAGCCATCTAACTCACTGCATTACACGTATCCCATAATTTTTATTCTTGAATAGCAAAGCGTTAACCTTATATAATACAACCATGTAATTTTTTTTTTGTGGGTCAACTTCAGTGCATACTATGAGAAATACTATACAAAATATAAAATTTGAATTTTTCAAGCTGCGCACTGACCTTTGAACCCCCACCAAATGAAAACCAATGGCCCCACGGCATTAATATTCTATATTTCTTTCTTTCTAATATTCATCTCACTGAGAAATATAATCACATGAATCTGTTTACCATTTAATCACAGTCTGGGTGATTCTTTTATGGAATTACTCTTAAGGTATGTGTATCCTCGTATAAACATTAAAAGGCCCATAAATTGTATTTTAATATCTCCTGCAAGAAGATATTGGCCATTAATAATCCTTGCAGTTATACTTCTGTAGGCATAGGTTTTCCTTTTTATTTCACTTTTTAATTAACGACAAATGCGACACCCATTCTTAGCGTTTATCTCGTTCAAATGTTAACATCTATCCTAGTCTAACCAATATTTTGTGATTGGCGTATTGGCTTAACACATATGTATTCTTGGAGTATTAACTTACGGTAATTGAATTACACTTCAACTATGAGCTTGCACAGATAGCAGCTAAGACGTTTTGCTGTGCACGGGGGTGGGGGGAAGGGGAACCTCTAATTTTACATCTTAGCCTTCTATTTCGAATAAAAACGTAATTTTCCGTGGAAATCTGGTTTCAGAATTATTGCCTGATGGACTTTTACAGGAAATGATCACCTTGGATTATTTGTTTGCAACGCTTTTGGATTTACATTTACTATTACTTCGCAACCCATTTCATAATAACCGGTCTAAAGCTTCATCCTAATGTCAGTAAAAGGTATGATAACATTTGAATGATAGAAGGATTATAAAAGAATTTTCATACGAGAGTACTTCAATATGATAATATTGAAAATATTTTGAAATATTTCATTAATACAATTATATATAAAAAATGCAATCAATATGAGTTCTTATGCATAATGTTTAGCCCGTTCCCTCCTTTTCAATTTATTATATTTTTAATTATCTCTTGTAAAAGCTATAATTTTCAATACAATAATATTGAAAATACATTAATATATGTCTTTAATACAATAATACATAAAAATATTTCTACATAAACATAATATTCTTATACAAAGAGGTCTTTATTTGCAAAGTTTTGACTTGCACATAATTAATCATTTTATAACATTAAGGAGTTTTGGTTATTTTGATGTAACATCTGTATTATGCAATTTTATCAGATATTCTGCTGCATGGATATCTAAAAGCAGATTTAATATATATTAATAAGATATTTATTATGGTAATTAAGTATTTATTAATGTTTCTTGTGGCTTTGTTAAACTTTAACGCTGCATCTTACCTGGAAAAGTTTTCTTTGTTCAGATTTAAGTTGCAAAAAGACAAAATGACAGCTTGCGCCTGTGAAAAGTAATTATTTGCTTTGTTGAGATTTTTTTCATAATTTATAGTACATAAAGAAAAATGTATAAAAAATGTTATCGCTTTTTGTTTCGACTTTTAAACTCAGCAACTTTATAAAAAAAAATATTTATAAACCTTTTTCAGCAGCTATCATTATTATGCATTCAAAATAAATTTCCAAAAGCGAACAATTTCCCTCTTATTAAATATATAAATAAATCTACAGCGTGGGCTAACAGTCTTGATAAATTTTAAAAGTCACTTTCAAATGAAGAAATTGAGGAAAATAAAATTAGTTTTAATAACTGCGCATATGTATCACTACGCCTGCAAAGCTATCCAAAAAGGCATAAAAAACATGACACAAGCAAGCAACTGATAACAGATGGCGCTAGTTATTCATAAGCTCACAATATCTAAAGGCTTTTTTTTTTTTTTTTTTTTTTTTTTTTTTTTTTTTTTTTGTCATATATTCTCAAGAATTGAATGTGGAAAATTTAAATTAAGGAAAAAAATTAAATTAAGAAAACACAGCTTAAGATTTGTCTAAATCATGCAGAAATAAATCACAGCAATAACGAATGAGATTTGATTTTTATTTCAAGGATTAAATTTTATTATATTAAAATAAGTCAATTAATTTAAAAAATGAGATTAAGAAATTAATTACACGATTAATTACACATAAGGTCATTGTGTCTAAATGCGACGACTCCAAAATGCGACAATATTTTTAAGCAATTAAAATCTTAACGCAAGAATCGTAAGTAAATGGTATATAATGAGACATCCGAACTTAAGGAACAAATCGGGAAACATTTATCTGGATTTAAAATGTTTTCTTTAAAAATAATGCCCGTTGCGAAGCACATCGTTCATTAACAAGCACCACCATATTCCCTAAATGCTGCAAAAAATCCACAAAATAGCTCATTATTTTCCTTTTTTCAAATCAAATAAAGTTACGAGCGTCAATGGCTGTAACGTGTGTTTCATTTACCTGAAATATAACCTCGGGGAAAAGCGACGAGTTTTCGAATTAGAATTCTAAAATATTCTACGCATTTACGCGACTTGTTTTTTGCAGAGACCTATTAGCGACGAACTGAGTTCTCTAAATGGGAATAGACTTTTAGGAGACAAACCAATGTACGTTTATATGGTATTTTCATATATTATGTTAAAAGAATTTTTAAAGCAGCATTGTGCTTAATTAAGCTGTGTTAAAAAATTAGGAATTCCAGCATGATCCTGAAATAGTACTTTCCTATAACATGTTACTTACATATTAATTTAAAATGAGCAAAATAGAGAAATACGTGTCTTTAACATTTTTAATTAAAAGAAAATGGCGTAAGACTAGCCGTGTATTTCGAGACCGTGGGGAATGCAAGCACATGATTACGGGATTCGCATTCGCATAAACTGAAAATAAATCTTGCATAAACTGAAGACACTTAAATTATGATTATATTAATACCATTGAGTAAGTTAATTTTATTAACATTATAACGTTCTGTAGCTTAAATGCAGAATCCGATTAAAGCATGATACAACTGGAGTCTCCGATTTTTGGTTGCACGTTTCTTAAATCTGATATTTTAATTTTGTTTTCACTTTTTATTCATTATAATCAACATTTTCTACTTTTAGACAGAATAAGATCAAAAACGAAAACTATGCTTATCTAAATGAGTATTTATGTTTCCGTCTGTACTTTATAAGGCATAGACAATCTTTAATTTGTTGTGAAAGCGTAACAAAAAGAAGGGGGGGGGGGGTTGGTCCACAAAATATCAGAATCTGGACCTCTCTTTGGTTCAATAAGGCCTGCTTAAGGGGTCCCAGAATCTTTAAACTTTCAAAAAATCTGTTTTCGTTTTTTGTTTTATTCTGAATGGTAAATTTCTCAACAATATGCAAATACTACTTAAGAAATTTGGATTATTTCTTGAGTTATAATCATTTATAGACAATGAGTATGTTTGATGATCCGTAGACATTGAGACTTTAAAACGATTTTTCTCAGATTAGTAAATTTGGAATTTGTGCGCACTGTTACTTTTTAAACTATATGAGCTACAGATTTGAAAAATTAACCAAATAATGCGTTTCTTCATGGTCTACATGCTAAAATAAAAAAATTCAGATATTTTGGTGTATTTTTTTTCACTTGAAAAACGCGAATTTATTTATTTATTTTCTTTATACTAAAATTACATTTTAAACAAAACATTTTTCTGTAAAATTTGGTTTTATTTTAGAATGTAAGTAATTATTTTAGTAAATGTTTTATGATTGTCTTTTATTCAAAAGTTTTTTTCTATCTGCATAATTTAGAGTTTGATCATGCGCGAAGCAATTAATAATTTTTATTCACTCATCAGAAAGATGAAATTTAAAATTTAAAGATTAATATTCTATATACAACATTTATTTTTCTGGATAATATAGTTAAGAATAAATACTATAGGCAGAAAGAAAAAAAAGTATTAATTGCATATTATTTGCTTTTTGGTACTTTGAAAAAGACGATGTTTTTAAATTGTTACCGCAAAATCAAAGATCCTGTGCCCGTTAAATAAAATTATTAGAAACATTGCACGATTTTATACGTTTTTAAGTCTAATATTTTTATCATATGACCATTTTATAATAACTAGTGTTATACGTAATAAATATTTTTGTTAACAATGTTATAAATATCTTGTAAATAATCATTTAACCCGTGAACTTCACATTAATGCGAAGTCGCAACATCCAAAATTTAATATGTTTCCATTATTTATTGCCAACATTCTTAAATTAATTTGTATTTTTCATTCATGAAATAAGATTTTTGATAAAAATCAATACCTCTATTAAATTTCTTATAGGAATCATGTGGTTATATTTCATTATCACTAGGTTGCCAACAAAATTAACCATTAACTGCTGTTTATAGTCTCAGTGACCACTGATTTTTTCTATTTTCATAGTTTCACTATAGATAGTTATAGATTCCAGTTTAAATATAGGTACTAGTGAAATTTTGCTTCGCTTGTAGTCCTAGTACTATCTTTAGAAAAATTTGAATGCATCAAATTTAATTAGGATTAATCTTGTACTAAAGGTTTAGTGCAGAAACAATATTCTGTGAGTTAATCGCGTCTTTTAATCGTTGTTTGGTCTCGCAGATCTTTACAATTGCTAGGTGATAATTTATCTCACAGCAGTTAATGGTTAAATAAATCTGCAACATACCGATAAGTCAATGTCGCTTATACAGTGGGAATCAAAAGATGATTGCATTTATTCCTGCTATGTCCCAACAGAAGAGTGAATATAAATTGTTCATAGAATTATCAACAGATGACGATACTGAGTTAATTTTTCATGCTAAAATTTTATTTAATATTGGAATAGTTTTCCATCGTTATTGCTATAATAACTTTTGTCAAATAATTTTTATCAAATTAAAAAGTATGGGCACGCCCAACAATATCTATTTTACATGTGTAAATTCGTATACTTTACAGTTCTGTATTAGAAAAATAACAATATTTATAGGAAGTTTGTAATTGCAGTTGTGAAAGAAGTCCTTTTTAGAAAATAGTTTTTTGTTTCTATAATCTAATTTTTTTAAACTGATCATTACATTTTTTTAATGATATATTTCAACATCTCAAAATACATTTTTCAAATCTGAATTGTTGAGTCAGAAAGTGTTTAAATTGTATTAATTTCTGCAAGAAACTACTGGTGATATATGGTTAATAAAAACTGTATAACGAGTTCGTAGTGAAGTGGTTAAGGGGGCTTATCTTGCGGGGAAGAAAAAAAATGGAATCCCATGTTATCCTATGTAAAAAATACTTAACCTTCTTGTTCATTTAAATTTGATAATTTCAACAATATTTTTTGCAGCGCGTATAAAGGAAGGTTTTTTATACGTCCTCTCTCTGTAAACTCCAAATTTGTATATATTTTTTCCTGTCCAAAGTTAGAAACAAGTTAAGAATTTTTTTTTAACTTTAAAACAAATTTTAAAATATTCAAAATTATCTTACTATCTACGTGCCGGAAAAAAAAAAAAAAAAAAAAAAAAAACATCGTTGAAATTACCAAATTTGAATGGACAAGAAGGATACCCATTTTCCCCCATAAGATAACATGGGATTCCACTTTTTTTCTTCCTGACCAGATTAGTCTCCTTAACTGGCATACACAGAAAAAAAAATAAACTTATTTCACATTTATAATGCCATCTATTTTCTACCGAAGTCTAAAATTTGACCGAATCACATTCAACTGTCCAACAGATTTATCTAAATTAGGCATTAATCGCGTGATTAATCATACTTTGCTTGATTGCGATAAGAGACTGAATCTTCTGCCACACATTAATCATTTTTGTAGTATTGGATACGTAAAACTGATGTAGGGTAATAATGAGATATACGGAACATCTCGTTTTTAAATAAATCAGTTTTGTATAACATACTAAGCAATATAAGGGCAAATCTACGCAAATAGGCCATTTTTATCATAGTGAAGCAAAAAAATATCATGTCAGAAATTTCTAATTTTTGGTAACAAAACACTGGAAAAGATACATATTGGAGAAAAAAGGCTTAATATTAAGAAGTTCTATAATTATTAGACTTTTTAAATATTTATTAGAATGAGGAGATGATAACAATGTGACAATTTTCTGAAAAAAAATTTCAAATAATATTTTGAAGAAGTTTTTTTTTAATAAAAATTAATTCTACATCCTCTGCTTTCAAAAAGCTCTAGAGGTGCATTAAAAAAATGATACATATTGAGTAATCATAAATTTCCTGTTTCGTATGCCATAAAAACTTTCTATTGCCTTTAGGTTCAAAAACATTAACTTTGACGGATTTGTCATCAACTTCCAATATTTCTCCAAAATTCATATCAATGTCATACTGCAAAATTATTTAATCCAAACGCTTTAAAGGTCCTGTTAAATCAAATTTATTTAGTATTTTCCTTTTATTTAGCGCTGTATGTTCACATTAATCATTTTCCACTTTAAAAGATTTTCTGCATGATAGAGTTAAAATTGTTTTAGGGGATCACAAGACTCTTAAAGTTTTATAACTTTCGAAACTTAAATATTTTTTTAGATGTTAAACTCCTATCTTTTCTGAAATTTTTCATATAACTATTTCCTTGAAATTCCCATTAGAATAAAAGTTATGACTTTTAAAATTATACACGCTCAATAGCTGAAGCGACATTTCCGAAACTTTGAAGTCATTTTTCTCCAAATAATGTTTTTGGGCATTATGCGCACGATATCTCAAAAACAACTGAATATTTTTTTCATGAAATTTTCAAAACATATGTTTTATGTTAGTCTGTATAAACTGAACCTAAAATTTCCTATTTATTGTTTTTAAAAAATATTTTTTAGGGGATTATATATTTGAAAATTTCTAAATTTCACATTAGCTAATTACAACTTTGTATTAAAGGCATAAAAATGCTTTAAATACAAATTTACTTAGGTTCAGGGTAATTATTACAATGTGAAGTATGCGTAGGCACTAAAATTGTCATTCTAGTTGCAAAATTTATCTTGTAATTCTGTGCGTAATCTGTTATGCTGATTTTCAGCTAGTCAAATGTCTGACAATTTGGAGCCCTCTGTAAATGCTAATTATGCATTCTGTAATTGTTAAGTATTTGAAATGAAAGAACATTCTTATATATTTCCTCCTAATTAAATTTGTGTCTTAAAATCAAATACATTTTAAGATATTAAATGTTGAAAAAAAATATATATATATATATTTTTTTTTTTTGTCATTTCCTGAAACCCCTTAATTTGTGTTATTTTAAATTTAAATTTTCATGTAGTATAATACATTTGTGTTTCGTTAATTTTTTCAAAACATTTACGTACTTATTGAACACACATGGAACCACTCAAAAAATTAATTTACATATAGATGACACAAATAAGAACAAGTTGGAAATTGCACGTCAAACGTAGCAAACGGGGTATGTTCTTACAATAACCAGTTTTTTAAATATTTTTTGCACTGCATATTGTACTGAATGTAAATTTTGGTGCACCTCATAAGTGCATATTAATTTCATTCTGTTCGAAAGGCTGTAACATGATTAAAATGCACAATTCTATAGGCGTTAATGTAACGGAAAAAAATGACTGCCCCTGTAAATTAAACTATACGTCCTATTTTAATAAACTTTTAAATGCCTCGAACAAATTTCTCAACAATGATATATTTAAATTTTCAAATCATTCGGTTGGGTAGTTTTTGCTCTGTTACATGCGGTTGGACGTGCAGATAGACAAACAGATGGACAGACAGACAGACGGACTGAACGACGGCTATAGGTGCAACGTATTTATATAATTACAAACGCGCCTGAAAAGAAAATCTGTCTAGAAATTTTTAGAATGAAAATTATTGAAATGTGGAAGAAAAGATATTCTCATATTCAAATTTTCAAGTCGGTTGGTTTAAATATCTGCCAGAAGGTACCCTTCTTAGAAGATGACCTTAAAATATATCAAACTATTCTTTTCACCACAGATATTGTTAATCAGCCCTTGGGAGAGCATAATTAAAATTTATTGTCAGGCATAGAAATCCATGCTAGATTTTAATCTAGATTTTTGTCTTTTATGAAGAATATCTATTCTAAAATATCCATACTCGTCCATACATAAAAGATCCGTTTTTAAAAAGTTTAAAGCAAAATTAAATACACTTAAATATGTATCTTGATTTAATAAACATTTCTCGAAACTTTTAAAAATAAATTTCATACACGAATTTCAGTAAATAATCTTTAAATCCGATTATAATGAGTAAACAAGATTTCCCCTTCTTTTTTAATGAAACTGTAGAATCCAAAAGGTATTAGGAAGATTATAACAAAATTTTTCCCGAAAGTTTCAAGATTATTTATTTTTTAATGAAGTATTTTTTTTTACTTATTTTCCTTATAGAACCTACTGGGTAATTATTTTAAAAGAAAAATGATATTTTCTTAACTATGAGTGTGGATGAATTGGTTTAATTTAAAAGGAAAATGGATTTTATTTTTGTTCACTTTTAAATTCAGAAAAGAATTTGTATTTAGATACCAAAGGTGTCTATATATTAGGTATATTAGGTATATATTAGGTTATATAAAGGTGCCAATATAATGCCTATTTATTAATTCATTAATTATGAAGTCTTCAGAAGTATCAGATATATTATTTACAAGATATACTTAAATATTGATTTAATTTAAAAGGAAAATGGATTTTATTTTTGTTCACTTTTAAATTCAGAAAAGAATTTGTATTTAGATACCAAAGGTATTGCAATATAATGCCTATTTACTAATTCATTAATTATGAAGTCTTCTGAAGTATCAGATATACTATTTACAATATATACTTAAATATTTCTATTCTAATAATTCGAAAATTGTATGTGAAACGTGGCAAATGACGTACTATAACTGCGATTCGTACTATAACTAGTTTTATAAATATTCCGATCTTGGTGCAATAACTGTTGCATTCTTATGCAAAATGCATGAATGCAAAATTTATTACGATTATACGCGGAAAAACTGTTTTGTTGAAACAACTAAATTTTGGTTAATATAGCTCCAACCAAATATTCTGGTTGGAATGACCAAATTTTAATTAGAATAACCAAGTGATTTGTTGAATCAACAAAATCCAACTAAATCTTGGTTAATCTAACGAAAATTTGATTATTCCAACCAAAATATTTGGTTGGAGCTATATTAATTAAAATTTAGTTGTTTCAACAAAACAGTTTTTTCCGTGTATATGTTAAATTTAGTTATAGGGAAATAATAGGACTCCATCTTAAATTTTACGTAATTACCATGTCAACATAGAATCATTACCTATCATGGAATATCATTGATTTAATTATGTATGATAGGGTTTAATAGAATGTAGAAAACTTTTATTAATATATTTTTGAATTTTGATTCGATGTTCATATAATTTGAATTGACTCGATAAAATTCTGCAATGATTATATATATAAAATTTCTAACCATTTGGTTGGGCAGTTTTTTCGCTGTTATATGTGCATACGACGACTATAAGTGCTACGTATTTGTATAATTACGACTGCACCTAAAAATTAATTAAAAATTATACTTTTTTGCAGAGAGCTTTAAAATAAATATATAATTCTCTTATAAAAATGTGTATAATAAAACCTCAAAAGCCCTTTCTTTATAAATTGGAACGAAAAATTGAATCAAGTTTACAACATTGCACGTTAAGTTTTCTTTTGCTGTTACTTTCATTAATGGATTTCAATATCTAAAAAACTCAGTGCGTTCTGTAGTGCTCGCACACTACAACACTCAGTACTCGATCAAGCTGCGAGAATTTAGACATAGTTTGTAGGTGGAATAAACAAGACGGTGGGCGAATAATTCCGCAAAAATACTAGTTCAAAAAGTAATCGCTAGGGGGATATGATATCGGAGGTTATAACACAAAATCAGAAGAAAACAGAAAGTTGTTGCATTTTACATTATTAATGTAAACCTAAAAAATTACCAACATATTCATTTTCCTAGGGGTTTTTTTTTTGGGGGGGGGGAAGGTACTTTAAACAATGTTTATCCAAAGCTCCAAAGTGTTTTACTGTATCATTGTCTTCAAATGTTCTATAATAATTTTAATATGTCATAAACCAAAAACTCTGCTATGTTCAGTGTCATACTGTCAGCGACAATCTTTCGAAGTCCTGTGCATAATTTTTCATTATCAAACAGTGTAAAAATATTGAATATGTTCATTTTCTTTAGATATCAATATAAGCTCACTCGCTTTAGAAAACATTTATTTTTGTTAAATGAAATCTAAATGAAGAAATCTCGAAATGTTTCTTCAATGTTTTACACATAAACGAGGAGGTTTGTGAAAGATACATTCAGCAGAACATTCTAGGAAAATCAGCTGACATGGATTATTAATCAATGTAAGCAGTTGAAATCAATTACACATAAGCCTGAGAAAATGACAAATGAGAGGTCCTTGTCGAAGATATTCATCAATATATTAAGCAAACGCCCTGATTAAGGATTCTACAGACTTTACGGCTTTATGATGTTTAAGTGTAATGCATATCCGTCATAATATAAGTATATAAGATTTTGTTGAAATGTAGAACAAATTTATCGTTTTTATGAATTAGTTTGAACATTTCATAAATAAAGGATTCATAAATCCATACAAAAATACAAAAAGGGTTAAAGAGCGATATTATATATATTATTATCTTAAATATCTTTAACTGTAACTTTTTCCCGTTATAGAAATATTTGAAAACGTATAGTCTTAATTAAATTTAAAATAAAGTATTCTAAGATGAAATTGTTACACAATAACGGATGAAAACTATTCTACTACGTTTTTTCTTCATTTTGTGTCAGTCTTATCTTAACAGATAAACATTATCTAATAGCAGTTTACAAATATGGTAAATCTGACAAATAAATTTGACACAGCTCTGATATTATAATTTTTTATATATGATTTTATGGTACACTTTGACATTATAAAATAGATTAAAAAATTTAATGGAAAATACGAAAGGGGACTTATTCGATCAAAAACTGTATTTAAATTGATAATTTCTGTCGAATTTAAATTAAATTGAAAATTACGAAGATTGTTGTACTTGAGAAATCCTTAAAACTATGAATAAAAGGCCACAGAATCGGTTTACTTTACAAGTGTTATTAATGTTCCACCTTTTAGAGAATTTTTTTTTTCAATATAGAATAAAAACCTGCCAACATACTACCATATTTCATACGATTTTTTATGCATTTCAAAGTAAAAATTCAAACCTTTATGTGTTTTATTTACATTCAGAAGTTCAGCTTCATTTATATTTTTAGCTTAAATACATGGATGCAAAAATGCAAATCGATTCTCATCTTACAAAATGTGCGTGGCACATAAGTGATGTATATGTTACCGGCCAAACCCGATTTTAGGCCCAAGGTTTATCCTAACGCGAATCGGATAAACTAGTTTTTCCTAGGTCAAACTAGTTTATCCTAACGCTCATAGGCTAAACTAGTTTTTCCTAGCCCAAACTAGTTTGGCCTAACGATCATAGCACAAACTAGTTTAGCCTGCTATTCATTAGTCTGAACTAGTTTATTCTAGGCGAATTCAATTTGGCGTGGTTTTATTGATCCCAAAGACCGCTGTGGCGCCAGCCTTCTAGTTTATCCTAGGCCAATCTAGGCCCCTAGGCCAATCCTAGATTAATCTAGTTTATCCTAGGCCAATTCAATTTGACGTGCTTTAACTGACGCCAACCAGTGTTGATCACGCTCACAAAAAAAAATAAATAAATGAATAAAAATAGAAAAACCACAAACTAATTCAATTTCTCAAAATTGAGTCAAGTTCACGCTCAAATTCAAAAATTTTCAAACGCATCCGCTCAATTCAAACACATCTATGCAAGTGGGCGATGCTCACTAAAAGCTCGTTTATTTATTTATTATTATTATGTTTTAATATAACAGAAGTTTAGTGTCCAATTTTACAAAATTTTGTGAGCTAGTCTTTTGGTTATTCGATGTAAGGTTCTTTTCGGGCCCGCCGAATTTTCCTTCTCGACATTTGGTCCGGGCTTGGTTTGGGGATTACTTTTTTCGAGATGTTCGGGCCGAGATGGACCGGGACTCAATTTTTTTCCGGCTTAAGTCGGGAATGGACTGCATTCTTCTATGGTCTGCACAGGCAAAAATTTTCAGTCCAATTTCCATCTCATCTCATATGAAAATCATTTGGACCGGCAGGATCTCTGGTCAGTTCAATAAAAATATCAATAAATTTCACCAGGCCTAACTTTTTTTTAATGCACGTATTTTTAAATCGCTATTATTCCACAATTGAAATTCATATATATATTATTATTTTTAATTTTTTTTTAAAGATGAGTAGATACATTTTAAGGTAATAAAATTGAAGTAAGGTATAATCTGAGAAAAATTACCTGCCTATGACGGACTCCCGGGTTTAACAAAAAAAATTTGTTGATCTACTTAAAGTGAAGACTTAAAGACATTAGTACTTCTAAAAAGAATATAATGCATTTACTATAGACGATGAACTTTCTAATAACATTCACCTGCCTATAACAGATTTTTCTTATTTCCTATGCAATTCCGTCTTAGAAGATTTTATTGCACAGAATTTTTAAAATTGTTAAATCTCCAAGCCATAGAATGTGAATTAACGATATTAATGATTCTATTGTAAACTATACTAAATTTTTAATGAATATCTATTTGTATGTAAATATATATACTAATACCTTTAATTTCTTTTACGCGGCCTGGGCACTTGAAAATCTGAAAAAAATTACATATGAAAACCTTCTAAAACGGAATCACACAGGAGAGAAAAAACTTCGTTATAGTTAAGTTCCTTTTCTTTTGCACGTCCGTCGTTTCTAGCTGATGTTTTAAGTTTTTTTCAAACGGATTATTATATCCAACTTGCACCGATTAAAAAAAAAAAAAAAATCCGTTTAAAACAGGATTTCGTGATACACAGATTCTTCTAACAGGTTTTACAGTAAAATATCCCCACCCGTATAAATGTATACCTACTATTCTTTAAAGAAAGTTTTAATTGTGGAATAATGGTAGCTTACCCAGGTCAAAATACTTGCTAGTACTAGCATAAAAAATATGCGAGTTTTTGCTATGTATTGCTTTGTCTGCTAGATTTTCATGCTAGTGTATGCTTTACAATGCTAGCCAGTATGACATGCTATATAGCTAGCTTACACAGTAATAGCATGACAAGCCATATACAAGCATTTTATGCTTGTTTGCTGTTTAAGCTTCTTCCAAAGCATGGTGTGGTAGGTACCTTACCGTGCTATTATATGCTTTTTTATGCTTGCCAGCATAATATGCTATGCAGCCAGCTTAGGGGAAAATAGCATGGCAAGCTATGTACAAGCATTTTATGCTTGTTTGTGTTTAAGCTTTTTTCAAAGCATGGAGAGGTAGGTACCTTAACGTGCTATTATATGCTTTTTTATGCTTGCCCGCATAATACGCTATAGAGCCAGCTTATTGAGAAATAGCATGACAAGGTATGCACAAATACGTTATGCATAGTTGCTGTTCAAGCGTTTTCCAAAGCATGGAGAGGTAGGCACCTTTATGTGCTACTATATGCTTTCTTATGCTTGACAGCATAATATGCTATGAAGCCAGCTTATTAAGAAATAGCATGACAAGCTATGTACAAGCACTTTATGTGCTTATTTGCTTTTTAAGCTTCTGTCAAAGCATGGAGAGGTAGGTACCTTAACGTGCTATTATATGCTTTTTTATGTTTACCCGCATAATATGCTATGCAGTCAGCTCAGGATGAAATAGCATGACAAGCTATGTACAAGCATTTTATGTGCTTATTTGCTTTTTAAGCTTCTGTCAAAGCATGGAGAAGTAGGTACCTTTACATGCTATTATATGCTTTTTTATGCTTGCCAGCATAATATGCTATACAACCTGCTTTGATAGAAAACAGCATAACGTACTATGTGCCAGTAAGATATGCTAATTTGCTACACAAGTCTCTTCCCAATAATGATGAGGTAGGCATTTAAATGAAGAATATTGTGCTTGTTATTGTGTGCTTGGCAGCATCAAATGTTTATTATTATTTTTTAATTAATTAATTAATTTATTTTTTTATTTTTTTTTTAGTTACTCGAAAGTATAAATTTGACTATGTTTTTTGAAAATAGGAGAAAAAGAAATTTTAATCATAAATTAAATTAATTTTTCAAATCCAGGGAGAGACAATAGCTCTCTTTCATCTCCCCCCCCCCCCCAACAGAAAATTCTTAGTTTCTCTTTTATTATAAGATTAAAAAAAAAGATTAAATTTCAATTTGTTTTTCAAAATCGGAGAAAAAAATTAGTTACATTTCAAATTCGAGTGAGACTTAATGGATCACCTAAGCCCTTAACGGAATATTCAGGAGTTTGTGTTATGGGGGTTTCACTGTACATTGCAATTTTTCAAGATATAAAATATAACTTCTATTTTTTAAATTAATTTCTATGGGGATGGGTTAAATTCTATGAGGGATTTAACTTCTATGAGAGTCTTCTAGAGGAGCCCCCCCCCCCCCCTGCCGCCTATAAAATAATTTTTTCTTCTGTTTCTCAGAATTTAAATATTCTAACTTACTCGAAGAAAAATGCAGTATATCTTTTTAAAATGTGGAAAAAGAAAATTTTGTTCATTAAAATCTAAAATCCGGGCTGGCCCTCTCCTGAATTCAATACTGTCTTAAATCACCCATTTGAGATTAGTTTTTAACATCTAAATATCAAAAGAAACAGAACTAAAAATTAACTGCCAAAGCGGATATAGAAGAGTAACCTTCCCCCCCCCCCCCGGCAGAAAATTTTTAAATGATCTTCCTCTTACTGTAAAATTATTTTAGGTTACCTGTAAATTATAAATTTTCTATATCTTTAAAAATGGGAGAAAAATAAAATTTTGTTTATTAAATTTCAAAAGCTGGGAGGGGGGGGGGCTGTGTCACCGCTACCTGAATTAAATACTTCCCCTTGAATACATTTGAGATAATTTTTTAACACATAAACTTAAAAAAAATAACAAATAACTTCCATGGTATACTTAAAGGGAAAAAGCCCCCTCCCCTTCCCCCCCGAATTGGAAGAAAATTCCTCGCTGCACTTTCTCTTAGTATTTAATTCTGTTAAGTTTCTGGGAAAAGATTAAATTTGCTATGTTTATTAACCCCCCCCCCCCCGGTTTAGATAAAATTTTAACACATAAATATTTAAAAAACTGAAAATTAATTTCCGTGAAGGATTTTTGGGAAAAAGCGCCTCCCCTCCACTCCCCCATCATAAAATTCTTAGCTGTTCATTCTCTTAGTTTTTAATTATCTCAATTATACAAAAAAATACAAAAAAAAAATTAAAAAGAGAAATTAGTCAATTAAATTTCAAAATTCAAGGAGCATTGTTTCATGTAAGAAATAAGTTCACAACAATCGACTTGAAAATATGTACAATTGACACCCCTCCCCCCCCTCCAATAAGGACTATTTTTTTAAATCTTAACCCCGTCCTGAATTGATAAATGCTATCCTAAATACACTTCAAAATCTTTTATTTTTCTGCAAAAAATAATTATGACCATATTCAAACCATTCATTAAGCAAAGAAAATTCCACAAACGAATTATAATAATCAAGCCATATTCTAATTATCCATTAAACATAGAAAAAACCCTAGTAATATATTAACCTTATTAATTGAAACTTGGAGGATAACAGCATCGATAAATTCTATCTCTTATGAATAATCTTATAATAATCGATAACCCTCTATCTTATAAAAATATCAACACACAGCAGAATCAGCTCTTCACCCATTACCCGCATTTAAAATTGTTTACAAACACGGCCCCAGTGGCGAAGTAAGTAAAGCATCTGGCTTCCAAACCGGATATAATCAGTTCTGTCCTTCTCAGAGGAAAAGAAAAGCCGACCTAAGTTCCCCTTCTAAAAACTGTAGGTACTTCAGAAATTCTCCAAAGATGGCGCCACCAGCGTCATTTTTTCTAACCGAAAGAACAGCAAAAAATAAAAGCAAGTGATGCTAGAAAAATAATGCTAGAATAGCAAAAATTAAAAGCAAGTGATGCTAGAAATGTAATGCCAGCATAGCAAAAATTAAAAGCACGTGATGCTAGAAAATTAAAAGCAACTGATGGTAGAGATGTAATGATAGACTAGCAACAAAAAAAAGTTTCTGTTGCTGGTGATTACTGCTATAAAGCAGAAATTACAAGCAAGTGGTGGTCTTGATTGTTGCTAGGCCAGCAGCATATTCAAGCAACACAAGCTGGAATATGTAAGCTGGCAAAGCAGTAAAGTGTTCCAATTAGAGATCTGCACGGGCCGGCCCGTGGCCCGAAGTCCAAGTCCGGCGCGCGGGCCGGGCTCGGGCCTATTTTCCTTCCCGGCACTCGTGCCGGACCGGGCTCGGGCCTTACTTTTTTCCTGATGGTTCGGGCCGGGACGGGCCTAACTTATTTTTCTGCACAGAGCCGGTACTGGTTTCATTCCTAATCTTCACGGCCAAAAATTTTCATTCCTAGTTTTGAACCAGCCCGTATGAAAATCATTGTCTCAACGTGACCTAGTCCGTTCAAAGGTCAGTAAAATTAGGCTTGGCACAATAAAAAGAAACAAAAAATGCTTACATTTTTAAATCGTCATTATTCTACAACTAAGAATTCAAATTCATCCTTTTTAAGGAATAGTACGTTTCTACGCTTATTAAAATATAGTTAAATTAAAATATAGTAAAACGTGTGAAAAAAAAACCTGCCTATGACGGAATCTTGTTTTAAACTGAAAAACGTGTTGATCCATGCCAAATTAATATACTACTACGTAAGAAAAGAATATATAATACATTTACACTTGCTAAGAAAGAGAACTTGTCTATAACGCATTTTTTTTTTCTTTTCTATGCATTTCCATCTTAGATTTTACTGTATAGCATTTTTCAGATTTTTAATACTTAAATACATGGAATATGGATTAACAATATTGATGATAACTGAAACATTTACATACAAGAAATATAGATTCGTTAGAAAAATAACTATCGCACCCTGTGGCACTTCTATAAAAATGAAGATTATACACATGAAAAGAAAAGTTAAGATAAATATTTTGGGCCTGAACTCCTCGTACGAGACAAATTTTTAACCAAATCGACGTAAAAATAAATGTTTTGTAAAAATTCACTCGGGCCGAGATTTTAACTTTTTTTCGGGCCGTTGCTCGGGCCGAACTTTTAGCTGTTCGGGCCGGGCCGGGCCGGGCCGGGCCAATATTTTTTTGTACGGGCCGGGCCGAATTTTTTTTTCTCTCAGTCTGGCCGGGCCCGGGCCTGGCTATGTCGGCCCGTGCAGACCTCTAGTTCCAATACACACCATGACTTGCTGGGAATTATGGTGGAACCAGCAAATGTGTTATGGTAGTTTATGCTAGTTAACTTTGCTGGGATACAGCATTTAATGCTTGTCTAGCAAACAAATACCAGAATGAATTTCGAACTGGGTAAATAGTCCAGGCAATAGGGAATTCTACCTAGCAAAATTAATGGTAGTACTGGAAATCGGCTTTCTAGATGTTTTTTGGATAGCTGAATCCGAATTTGTAACTTCCCATCAAAATTCCCCCCGGCAACCCCCGCAAAAAAGGTTTTTATTAAAAAATTCCATTTTTTTATTGTTTTAGAGAAAAAGTATCTAGAAATTCAGAAAGTAGATAAAATTTCCAACAAATTAGATATATGACATTATGACTTAGGATGAAGGGGAAGGGGGGATCTGCCTCGGAACATGCGCGCGGTGCTGCGTAAACTAAGTTGCGCAATTCCATTTAACCACTCACACGTTTACATTCGCCCTCCCATGTCCCCTCCGAACTTTCTCTATAAGGTTTACTTTAATAATTTTGGGTCGCTGAATCCGAATTTTTAACTTTCCCCCAGAAATTCCCCCCCCCCAAATAGTTGTTTTTAACTTCAATTTCTTATTGTTTTAGGGGAAAATCATTACGAAATTCAGAAACTAGACAAAATTTACAACAAATAGGATATATTACATTATGAATTAGGATGAATGGGGAGGGTGAGGTACATGCACTGCGGCGCTACGTGCACTAAATGATGAAGTCCAGGCAATTGGGGATTTTATCTGGCAAAATTAATGGTAGTACTGGAAATCGGCTTTCTAGATGTTTTTTGGGTCGCTGAATATGAATTTGTAACTTCCCACCAAAATTTTACCCGGCAACCCCTCAAAAAATTGTTTTTTTGAAAAAATTTGGTTTTTGAGAAAAGCGCGCGGGGAATGTTCCGAGGCAGCCCCCTCTCTCCCCGTTTATCCTACGTCATAATGTGATATATCCTATTTGTTGAAAATTTTGTCTAGTTTCTGAATTTTGTAATGCTTTTCCCCTAAAGCAATACGAAATTTTAGTTGAAAACAACTATTTGGGGGGGGGTTCAGGGGGGAAAATTTTGGGGGTAAGTTAAAAATTCGGATTCCGCGACCTAAAAAACTTAAAGTAAACCTTATAGAGAAAGTTCGGAGGGAAGATGGGAGGGCTAATGTAAACGTGTGAGTGGTTAAGTGGAATTGCGCAACTTAGTCCACACAGCACTGCAGCGCATGTTCCGAGGAAGATCCCCCCTTCCCCTTCCTCCTAAGTCATAATGTCATACATCTAATTTGTTGCAAATTTTGTCTACTTTCTGAATTTCTAGCTACTTTTCCCCTAAAACAATAAAAAATGGATTTTTTTAATAAAAACCTTTTTTGGGGGGCTTTTTACCAAAATTTGGGGGGGGGGGGTTGCCGGGGGAAATTTTGGTGGGAAGTTACAAATTCGGATTCAGCAACCCAAAAAACATCTAGAAAGCCGATTTCCAGTACTACCATTAATTTTGCTAGGTAGAGTCCCTATACGGTCTCTATTGCCTGGATCTATGTATTTTAGGAGAAACTGGAACCGGGACTTTTGAAAATTCCAGATTTCTTAAAGCGTATCAAATATATTTCTGATATTCTTAATGGTGCATTTATCAAAAAAATCAATGTTTTATTTTTATTTTATTTTTTCTCACATGAATATCACTTGGCTTTGAATTAATTATGAATAAATGCACCATTAAGTATATCAGAAGTACATTTTCAAAAGTCCCGGTCCCGTTTATGCCGGATTTTCGAGATTATATTGTACATTATTGCATTATCTAAATTCTTCCTCTCCTAAATTTTATGATAATCTCTGATCCCTTTCTTTGGTCCTCCAGCATACAATTTGGCATACGGAACATATTTTGTAATTACAGGCGGGCGGTGGCTGCGGTGAAATAGGGAAGATAGGGCGACAGCATCACACTCCCTAAGGAATAAAATATATTATACAGGGATGACGGCAATACTACTTTGCACAAGGTTCGGTAGATCAATAAAAGCACGTCAAATTGCATTGCCCTAGGTTAAACTAGAAGGTTTGGTGCCGGGGCGGTTTTGGGGATCAATAAAATAACGCTAAATTGAATTCGCCAAGGATAAAATAGTTCGAATCAATGAATAGCAGGCTAAACTAATTTATCCTATGAGCATTAGGCCAAAGTAGATTGGCCTAGGAAGAACTAGTATATCCTATGGGCGTTAGGATAAACTAGTTTGGCCTAGGAAAAACTAGTTTATCCTAAGGGCGTTAGGATAAACTAGTTTGGCCTAAAATCGGGTTTCGCCGGTAACATATATATATTTTGTGTTATTAAAATCAGAAGAAGTTCTTGTCAAGCTTTTGCAACAAAACGCCGATTATTGTAACGTTGTCACTTCTTCTTACAATGCAAGTTTTTATTTATATTACCGCATAACTACAATTATCTTAGGCGTTGGTAAAAAAATATGTTTTAAAAATGTTTTTAAATAATCATAAAAAATTAAGATTGAGTGAATTAAGATAGAGTTTTTCAAAAAACTGTATTAATATAAACTGTACAAATTATAAACTGTAATTATAAACTGTATAAATTTTTAAATCTGTTCAAGAGAGAAAATATCTTTTTTTTTTTGCCATATTTAGAAGAAAGTATATATGCAATCTTATTGGAATCGAAAGCAAACGTCACGACATCTACTGTTACTTTTGCATTTAGTATTATTAACGGACAACTTAATAATGATTTACAGGTATAAAATAGATAATTCAGAAAATTATAAAAAGGTTATGCACTGCGAAACACAAGTGGGAAAATGAAAATCGTTGTACCCATGCATATTTTAAATTACTCATTTCGAGCTCGTATGGATATATTTTTCATTATTTGGATTGCTTTATAGTTTTCGAAAATTAATGAAAATTAAATAAATTTGATTAAACTAAATGCATAAATTACATTCATCATTTAAATCATAGTAATAAAATTCTATAGGCATCTGGTGTTACCTTTAATGCTTGAATAAAACTTTTAAAATATTGCAATCTATTTTGTTTGTTTTAAGACGATTCGGATTATCTTCCCTTAAAAATCTGTTTCTTTGCTTTCCATCCGAGATATATCTGTTCAAAAATTAAATTAATAATGCTTTTTATTTGTGCTTAAAATTATTATGATTTTAATGGAAATGCTTTGAAAAAAAAATATCATATTAATATGAAGAAAAATACAATAAAATTTGATAAAAATAGATTTCTGATGTTAGAAAAAATTTCCCAATAATTACAATAGAAATTTTAAAAAAAGTGTTTGTGCATTTGAAACGAAGCAAATCAAAAGTGTTTCACTGCCTACAAATGTGGATATGAACTCTTTCAGTCACTCTATTAACATCGCTAAGACAGACCATTACATACCATTCTTTTCGTAACATGTCAGTGGGTATATTGTCAATGAAAATTCCGATCCACATATCTAATTCTGAGACTCGTAAGGGGGTCTGGGTGTTAAAATTTTCGACCATCTTGGAAATTTTTACTTCAACATATTTCAACCGACCAAATCTTAAAACCATACACAATGTAAATAAATTGTGTTTCTCTCTCAAACTAAACATATAACTTTAGGCGGAGTTCACATTGCGCTTACAAAAAAATATCGAAATCTCGACAATTAATACCTGCAATGTATCAATCCTGCGTTTATATCACGTCTAAAGAGAAAGCATACTATAAAAGTTGATAGTGTAAATCACTTCTTGTTACATTGGGGTTGACTTGAAATCGAATTCGAATTACTAATACGCAGCACTTATTCTTTTAAAAAATTCGCTTTTGTCTTTTTTTTTCTTAACTACCTACTTTTTTGAAGATTTTATCGTTTTACCAATCATTTATCTCTCAGTGTGTTTTCAAAGAAATTTTTATTTATTATTGTTAAATTATACAATTTCCAGTTTTAATATCCACTTTGAAGAAAATAAAAACCTGGACTAATTAATACGAGTGTGAAAAAATATCTATAAGGCAAGCGCATAATGCACAAATGCATCTGGAACGTGTATGGAAATTAAAAAAAGTTAAATATTACAAATTATTTAAACTTGGTATCATCACCCTGTGTCCCATAAGGCGCGATTGACCCGTCGTGTTATTTTGAATACTATTAAGAATGAAGTATTTCTTGAAATATCGAAAAATTACCGAATGACTTTTTAAAACAATAAATATTTACAATATCTGACAATTTCTGTGATTCTGACTTCTTTTATGCACTTTTTAAAAAATCAAAACAAGTTATTTTGGATAAGATAATTTATTTTATAAAATGTTGTATAAAAAAGTGGAAAGATCTGCTAGCAAGGAAAATCTCTTCTTTAGATAGAAAAGGATAAACATAGGGAGGAAACATTTTACACACATACTTTTCCTCTGCAGTAAAACAAATTGTGACGAAGTGAATTTGGTCTTTTCTTATCGTAAAAAGCTAGAACCAATTTAAGCCGAGAACACCACATTATGCTGACAATTCCCGTTGGCATATTTGTGTATTACCTCATGCATTATTATGGACCTATAGTAAACATAGTATTAGTAGCATTTTTTTGCTTTTTTGAGTGTTACCTGAAATTTACTTTGTTCTTTATGTACTTTTACTAATATTATTAAACACGGTATTTCTTCATTTTAAAAAAATATATATATTGCATCCAAATATTGTTAACTAAAATGTTTATTTTGTTTGATTATTATTATTCTGAATGAAAAACAAAATATAAATTCAGAAGTTCCACAGTGTCTATATAAATTATGTCCCTTGTTGGAAGTCTAGGAGTGTATACTTTTCTTTCTTTTACCATTTATCTGCATTTCTGGTAACACTTAAGAATTTATTTATGAGTTCCTTGATTCTGAAAAGATTAATACCACTAGTTCAAGCACTTTAAAATCGTGTTGAACATAAATAAAATTCAGTTATGCAGCATTTCTATAGACAAAGAGTATTTGACATATGATTACATTTTATTGAAAATAATATATTTTTAATAAAAAAGCTATCGATTATATGTATTTATTATAATTATGCAAATAAAGAATGTGTTTTTAAAAGTTTTTCAATGCAATAAGACTAAAAAAATTAATTTCATTCTTAAGAAGTAGACTCATTTATTTGGTATTGTAAACATATACTTAATGATCAAGTTAGTTTAAACGAAATTTAACCAGATTCAATAACAGTAGGTAAAGAAAATAAATTCTCTATGATACAATTTCATGTCTTCATGTGATAATTAAAAAAAAGAGAAAAAAAGATTAACTGATGACAAAAGATTTGACTTCTACTATGTGAAAATGTTTGAAAGTTTATTTTATATTAAACTGTATTTTTACTATTTCTTAATTGTTTACAATGATAAAGAACTTTTAAAATAACTTTAAAAGTTACGACTTTTAAAGTTGCTTGTTATTTTAGATTTCATTCATAGTACATAAAAATATATTTAACTGTATACATTGAATACACCCCCCCCCCCCCACACACACAATAAAAAGAATTCCATTTTAGTAAACCAATTTATCATACATGTACTAATTGATTCTAAAATAATATTTAAACTTGATATACGTTTTACTACCAATACTTTTTTTTTTAAAACAGTAAATGTTTTTGTAAATTTTTAAAATATTACGTAGAATTTCATACAAATGAAATGCATTACTACCATACTTTAAATATTGTTTTATTTTAATGAAATAACAAAATAGACATTATTATACAACGTATTCTTTATTCATAAATTTAAAGATGATGTAAAACTAAAAACACACGAATAAAATAAAACTCAACGTTTCGGTTTAATTTTCAAAACAATCTTCAGGAATAAAATTTTCTAAAAACACAAATCGGCAGGAAAAAATCTACATGCTACATCGTTAAAAATTATGTTCAAACTAGAAGAAGGAATATAAACTTAAAAAATCCTTTAAAAACAACTGCAGTGGCGCCATCTGCTATTCAATATAATTAAAAGAAAGGGGGTGGAAAAACATGGAAACGTCATAATCCTTTCAAAATGCTGACACAGATTTACGGAATAAGAAAGGAAATACTATCATTAAATATTTCCTGGTTCCTTAAACGAATTTCCATAGATTCACGAATAACAATTTTATCGTTTACAATGTATTAACAGAGGTAAAATATAAATAAAAAAAAAGAAAGGTAAAGTCATGCGTCAAGCATAGATTATGTAACACTTACCACCACATTCAGAATAATGTAACAAAACTGCACTGTTTAATAAGTTAAAATATTATTACTAATTCAACCATACTAAAACACATGACACATTTGATAACCCAATTTCAGCTGCTTCCATCTACAATCGAAAAATTATCCGATTTCTTTGAGCAGCCCAGTATATGATATATAGATTTGTATCTATTAACTACATGCATGTCAATATTTAGTCCTTAACTGAACTACAATAACTGAACTATTTAATTCTTAACTGAAATATACTGGCCTCCAAAAGTTAAGGTACACGGACTAAATGCGTTCGATTGCATACGTTTTGTCGAATATCTACAAAACTTATTGGAGAATTGTTCTTGTACTTCTGGGATGAAAAGAACATGTTTCATTTCATATTTCTCGGTGAAGATTTAGTCGGGGGTACAATTAGGGGGCTAATAATAAATTTAATAATAAAATAATATTGCGCATGCGCAGTTAAATATTATCTCATAAAAATGCTCATATCTTATCATATTTTCAATATATTCATGTTTTAATTGCAGTATACTGTTTCTACTTTTCTTTGTCAGGTTTTTGGAAAGTTGTGTTAAATTTGGTTGAAAACTCTGTATGCTATTTAAAAAAAAAAAAAAAAAAGTTTGCGTTTTTCTCAAAAACGTTAACATCTTCACGAATATGAGTGCTATGCTTACACAAATGCATACAAACTTTGAACAGGACCCAAATAGTCATTTACCACAGTGACAAACCATTTCCAGCCTTTCCTGATACATAGGTGATCGCAAATATTATTTTATTATTAAATTTATTATTAGCTCCCTAATTGTACTCCCGACTAAATCTTCAGCGAGAAATATGAAATGAAACATGTTCTTTTCATCCCAGAAGTTCAAGAACAATTCGCTTATAAGTTTTGTAGATATTCGACAAAACGTGTGCAATCGAACGCATTTAGTCCGTGTACCTTAACTTTTGGAGGCCAGTGTACATATACCTCAGTTGAAAATTCCCCCTCAGCAATTTCCGCTAATAAGGAGAATGATATGGAATGTGCATTCTTTTGTGCAGACCTGTATATAAGATATGGAATTTATATAAAACAAGTCACTTGCAAAAAGTTATATTTAAATGCCAATATTTAGTTCTTAACTGATCTACAATAACTGAACTATTTAGTTCTTAATTGAAAAACATATACCTCAGTTGAAAATTCCTCCCCAGCAATTTCCGCTAATACGGAGAATGATATAGAATGAGCATTCTTTTGTGCATACCTGTATATAAGATATGGAATTTATATAAAACAATTCACTTGCAAAACGATATTTAAATTTTAAAGCGCATTCCAAATTTTAAAACGCACTTCCAGAAATTACTACTCAAAGAGAGTACTGTAACCGATTTCTTTTGTATGTCCCTGTAAATTAACGACAAACGCTATGAATGCCCTATTCTATCGTAATCATCTTGTAGTAAAATTTAGTGATTTATATCAGTTTCAATACATTTGGAATAGTGTAACCTTATTAAAATACCCTGCAAAGGATTTTTTCCCTTATACAATAATATAATGTAATTATTTTGTGTGCCCCTGTAAATGAACTATTCATACTACATTCATCATATGCAATACTAGACATGCTTTCGTGACCCTAAATAACGTTTATAAATTGTATAAGAATCCTAATATAGTAATACACCGACTTACGTCCCCTCGAGTTACGTCACCCCGCATTTACATTGTCTAGACTTAAAAAAAAAGTTTCCCTTGATTAAGACGCACGTAGAATTTATTTCAAGATTTTTGGAAAAAATTTAACCTTTCGGATGCAGTCATAGTCATAAGGGATTCGTGGGATGAAGTTCAGCAAAAAACAATGAGAGATGCTTAAAAAGACTGTGTCCCTTTTCCTTCGCAGAGACTAAAAAAACATCTGAAAATTGTGATTCCCTATCTCTCTTAATTTATGAAATCGTCGAATATGGAAGAGAACTTAACTTAGACATTGGATGCTGAAGATGTTGTTGAACTCATAAATTCCCCTGATCCGGAATTTACTGTCGACAAATTTATCGAATTAAAGAAACAAAGTACTGCCAAAAGAATATTTAATTATTTTGAGTCTATAGGGAAGGGGGGGGGAGATTATAACAGTTGTAAAATTAACCGAAAGACTAAACCTTATTGAAGCTGGAATGATGGCTCTTGTAAATATTAATTCAGACGAGCAAAGTGTTGCAACGACTTGAAAAAAGCTTAGAAAACTCACTGTGTTGTTACAAAGAGCTTCTAAGAGAAGAAAGAACTTCATTGCAACATTTTTTCACATGCTCAAAGCCTGGAACGGGACAGCTAAAAGAACAATAAATTGCAAGTTAAGAACTTATTGATTTATTCCAAATTCTTGTATTCCGAACTCATTATTTTACTAATGTTAAATGTATGTAACATAATACCTACATACAATAGAACCTATTTGGGGGAATTTTAATACTTATCCCTTTTTGCTCATCTAAATGTACCTGGACTTGCGTTCTTTTCGACTTACGTTGCTAGTCTGGAAACGTATTGCTGACGTAAGTCGAGCTATTACTGTATATTTACAGAAGTTGGAGCGTGGGCAGACGGACAGGCAAACCGAATGCACTTTTCAACTTTGCTGAAAAGTGTTAAAAAGAAACTAATTTGTTCTGTTTTATATAAATATTGAATACTTGCGAACTTGCCCGGCGTTGCACGGGTACGTCAAAAAACAGCAGGAATTACAAAAAAGCTCTGAGAATCACAATAAGATATCGCGAAAAAAATTTAAATCGCTTCTCAAATTCTGAAAAGAGAATATATATATATATATATATATATATATATTATGTTCGAAGATTGTAAGTTGATTCTTTTCACTAATGTGGAAAAATAGCAGCAAATCGCTAAAATACACAAAAAATCACATACAAAATTCCCGAAAAATTCGAAAATTGCTGTACGAAATCCGAATAAACTTTATTGAAATGAGGGCAGAATGTAATTTAGGTCAGAAATGGAATGTCAAAAAATTACAGCAGATCGCGAAGAAACGTAAAAAACGCATTAAAAAATCACAAAAAGTTCAAAAATCACGAAAGTCCAAATTTACTATAATTGGATAAAAGTTTCAAGTCTAATTCCTTTGACCTGTGGGCTCTGTTAATATTTATGTTTTGAAAATCATGCTAAGCATTAGATCATGTTACTTTTATTCGTAATTAATTTACTTGGACTCCCATAAATATAATTAATATAATCCCTTAAGTTAATATTAGTTTTTGTTGCATTAAAATATCTCAATTTGTTGATTTTTTGTAAGCAAATAAACCGTATTGTTTTACAGTGGAAGTCTATGAGAGTTTGGCGAAATATCAGAGATGTCGCCAGGTTGGCGTCACTTTTGGCGGCTCAATTTGGTCGCCAAATTTGGCGATATATCGCCAGGTTGGCGACAAACTTGGCGTTATTTGGCGACAGAACTGGATACCCCCTACGGTAACACCCCTTATAGTTATGGACATGCATTACATGCTGTTCAATAATCGCATAAAAAAATCGCTAGAAATTAAAAATCGCTGCACGAATTCCGAATACATTTTTTTGAATTTTGAACAAAATTTACTATATTGGGTTAAAAGAAAGAAACTGTATTCTTTTTCCTAATGTGGAAAAATCGAATTAATATAATCCCTTAAGTTAATATTAGTTTTTGTTGCATTAAAATATCTCAATTTCTTGATTTTCTGTAAGAAAGTAATCTATATTGGTTTACAATGGAAGTCTATGGGAATTTGGCGAAATATTAGAGATATCGCCAAGTTGGCGTCACTTTTGGCGACTCATTTTGGTCACCAAATTTGGAGATATACCGCCAAGTTGGCGACAAACTTGACTGCATTTGGCGAGAGAACTGTGGCCCTCTATGGCAACCTCCTTATAGGTATGGAAATGCATTAAATGCTGTTCAATAATTGCTTAAAAAATTCGCTAAAAATTCAAAAATCGCTGCACGAATTCCGAATAAACTTTTTTGAAAAGAAATCAAAATTTACTATATTGGGTTAAAAGAAAGAAACCATATTCTTCTCACTTGTATGGAAAAATCGCCTCGAAACATAAAAACGCGCTAAAAATTTCATAAAAAATTAAATTTAAAAAATTTAATCAAAAAATCGAAAATCGGGCTTCGAGGTGCAAAACTTCATATATAGACGTACCTTTTCCATAAATTTTGTAGCTCTACGTGCAGCGGTCTCTTCAGAACAACGTCGACACACACACTCACTCACACATAAACTTCTTTCTTTATTATTATAGATACGAATTATTTAAAATGAAATTTAACAAGATTTAGTAAAACCAGTTGCAAAATTTAAATTCTCTTTTATGTTCTCTCTTCATAACACTGACATATATATATATATATATTAAATTACTTTTCACAAGGATGGAGACAAAAGAATTCATTTCTACTCAGAGAATTTTTTGAAAACTTAATTTAATATCCAAAAATACTTTCAAATATTTCGTCTTTAGTCGAAAAGGATAAAAGGCATCTGAATTGACTTTCGTTCCTATATTTGATTTACGTAAAAAAATATTTTCCTGTATTTAATAGTGTTGTCAGTTTGAAATAAAAATTTATTTGATTTCATTAATTTAATTTAAAATATGTATTCTGGTTATAAAATTTTAAAATATTCTAAAAAAAAAATATTTAAATGTATATTTAGCTGGAATAAAATTATTTCTTTAGACTAATTAACCAATTAAATTTTCTTTTAAAATGACGTTTATTTAACATTTTTCAGTCGATATATATTATCGCTATAATATTTTATTACACTAGGGGGCTCGGTCCCCTACGAGCTACGCTCGCCAACCCCCGCTCAGACACCGCATTTTCTAAAAGCACGCTAATTTGATTGGCTTTAAAAAGATTTTAAAAGATTGAATTATAAATTAAAAAACAGTGGCGATCTCCCTATAAACGGGTTTCTATTCATTTCTCTTTGATTGGGGAATTTTAAGGAAAAATCAAGTGCTGTTAAAAGATACAATGGCTGTTTTCGTCTTTGATTAAATAAAATCATTAAACATTTCAAAATAAGCTAATATAAAATGAATTAAGTAAACAGAGTCTTTGTGTCCCGGTATTTTTTAACAAAGTGAAAAGAAAGTTCTTTCTGACGTAATTTTCTCCAAACTTCTCTTTCTCTTTTTAATATTCACGTGAAAATGCTCTTGTTAGAAATGAAATATTATTTGTGCTGTCCCAGCAAAAATAGAGGAAAAAATAATCTCGAAATATCAAATAAATCTCTCGCGCAATTTTTAAATTTAAACTGTTTTGCAATATTATTTTTTGTTCATTTTACATAATAAGTGTAATGTGACGTAATTTCTCCTATTTAAGACTTCTAACACATGTTAATGAATTTATTATTTTACAATATCCTTTCTCTGTTAAACTTCACATGAAAATATAGTTCTTATGAAGTAATTTTCAATACGTTCCTGCTTTTTATACGCAATTATTCAATTTTAATTTGAAAGTATCTTTTCTGTTTATAATAGTCACGTGTAAATAAATTTTTAATTTGAAGCAAACATTATTGTTTCCGTTGTTTATACAGTTGGCAACAGATTAAATTAGTACAATTTTCTAAAATAAGTTAAAAATATCTCTCGAAATGCTGAAAATTTGAATTTAAAATAGAAATGAAACCTCGAAAAATGAGTCAAATTAAAAAAATAAATGAATTCTGCACATCGGGAAATTATAACGTATAAAATGATCTAAAAATGATTAAATTCTCATGTATAGCTTTTGCTCCTATAAAACTTTTTTAGTGGAACGATTTTATCCAACTTTAGCATTAAATATCTCTTAAAATAATTCTTCGATTTGAAAACTGTCTGCATCAGCGTGTTTATCAAACATTTCCGTATAATACTACCGATTTTCATATTTTTGTTTGCATTATTTTTCTTAATATTAACGAAGAAAGACCTCCGGTCACAAAAAATTCAAAACCGGCGGCGGTGACAGCAATATTTCCTTTTTTTAGAATAGAGAGATTTTAATAGAGAGATTTTTTTCTAGAGAAAAAAAAAAAAGAAAATCGGCTATCTCATGATTTACATGCCCTCATTTGTTTGTAATATTAATATAGAAACTTAAAATTACATTTTGCTTATAATAGTTCCATATTTCATCAGAAAACATTCATTTATATTTTTTCAAAATAGCACATATTTTAATAACTTTTTTTTTTTAAGTTGTTAAGGGGAAAAGGCGACAAAAAGGTATAATTACAGTTTTCTAACTATTTCCCTCCCTACTTTCTACAGAAGTGGAGTACTTGGGTTCCCAAAATTAAACAAATGTCGCTAAAAACTACAAAAAAAATTAATATTTCAAAAATAAATTGAGATGCAGTTTTCAAATAAATTGCATTTAAAAGTACATTTTCTCCTCAATCTACGGTATAAAAATTAAAAATGTGCGATGTTTAGAAGTTAAAAATCTTAAAATAGTAGAATAGAGAAGATTAAGTTAAATTGAAATTAAATTGCAGTGCAGTATTTTGTATTACTTAGTTATCCCGTCGACCAAAAATCTATCGCCAAACTATAAGATCGAATGCCAATAATGGTTGATCGTAAATGTCGTATTCTAAGTACCTTATTACCATGCATTTAATGCTTTTCATGGTACTTCGCTGTTATATGGACTTTGGCGCTTTTGTAAGAAGCATTCAATTCGGGGTTAAGAAAGAGAGATTTTCTGCCAAATGATATAAATTACTATGAAAATAAAACAGAATAAGCATTATACTGGTTTATATATATATATTTTTTAAAATGCATCTGCTAACAGATAAGTTATATATGTTTGTATATAATCTAATATATAAAAATGAAAATTTGGCTATCTATCTGTTTGTAATTTGTCTATCTATCTGTGAGTAGGTTGCCCGAAAGTATTGTTAAAGTGTTCCTTCTCTAGGCTTTTCTGCGTCTCTCGCCAAGGCCACTCACAGAGGGAAGTTCCGTTTTAAATTTGATATGATTTTTTTTTTCTGATTCATTTTTCTAGACATTTTATCATAAGGTCATATTCTCAATTGTAATTAGTAGATTTTTTATATATTAAATTATTCTTGTGAAATTTCATAATCTGGTTCATATTGATGTATTTTAGCTTGCATGATTTGCTGAAAAAATATGTACGAATTTGTAAATTACTCTAAATGACACTTTGACAGCTCAAAGGTTATGCAGACGATATATTCAGATCTTGTGTCATACTTTATGCTGCAATCATTGAAGATTTCTTTTATTTAATACATGCCAATTACAGCTCAACTTGTTCGGAATATGTCTGAAAACAAAACAATACAGCGTATGTGATGGCCACACTGTTAAAAATTTCTGTAAAATCACAGAAAAAAAAATCGAGACTCTCTGTAAATTTACACTAGTTCTTGGTTAAATGCATTCGATCGAGTTTCTAGGTCAAGACTCTCTGTAAATTTACACCAGTTCTTGGTTAAATGCATTCGATCGAGTTTCTCGGTCAAGACTTTCTGTAAATTTACACCAGTTCTCAGTTAAATGCATTCGATTGAGTTTCTTGGTCAAAACTCTCTGTAAATTTACACCAGTTCTCGGTTAAATGCATTCGATTGAGTTTCTCGGCCAACACTCTCTGTAAATTTACACTAGTTCTCGGTTAAATGCGTTCGATTGAGTTTCTCGGTCATCGATTTACAGACATTTCCCTTATCTTGTATCTAATTCTCTGTAGGGATTTCCATGTTTTTATTTAAAAATATTTTCAGCTTTTTTAAAACTTGTAATTCAAATACACACGTTTAACATTCTTTTGCAATTTTATTAGACTTATTAAAGAGAAAAATTTATTTTCAATTTTTTTATTTATTTTTTCATTCATTTAGTTAGTTAGAATCATAATACATTTAAATGCATTGCTTTTATAAGAATTGTGATATAACCTTAAAAGTAATTTTGGTTAATTAATCTGATTATTTTTGTAAATATTATACAAAAAATGTTATAATTACCAATATATTTAACCAGTTTTAATGAAAAAATACACCTAAATTTCTCATTATTATTATTTAAAAATTCCAGTATATCTTCAGATATTAAAGAAGATATAATTATTGAGAAGAAGCAATTTCTTGATAAATAATTCCATAAATAAAGGATTAAAAAATGAAATTTGATTTAGAAAAAATAATAGGTATTATGTTTCGGACCAAACTAAATTAAAATAAACCGTTTAAGAAATTTTCTAACAAATATATTTGAAGCGAAATCTTTCAAAAGCACAAGTACAATAGATTTTCCCCCGGTTTATTATAAAGGACATCATTTATACGCCGAAGTAGCAGCTCCTATGGCGCTGTCAGTATGAGGTTTTCTCCAGCCCAGAGGTCTCGGGTTCAAACCCCAGGCCGGCCAGAAACAAGTTGTGTATAAAAAAAAAAAAAAAAAAAAAAAAAAAAAAATGGTACAGCAGTTCCAATTTGCTTGAATAACTTTGATAGTTCGGAGTTCTAAACTATGCTGATTTCAAAAACTAAGTTAAATTATTTTAATTAAAAAAATAAATGATTTAGAGAGTCTTGCGTATTTTTAATGATGCAAATTTACAGAGTCTTGTGTAAATTTACCAAATAACTTCTCTGTTATTTAACAGAATCTCTGTTTTTCTAATCTCTGTAATTTTACATAAGACTTAAGATAATGTATTACCCGTAGATTCTCTGTAATTTCACAGGAAAATTTTTAACAGTGCAGCATACACTCATCATTTAAATCCGATCAAGCATATCTAAATCACACTAACGACGTATATTATGCCACTGTTGATGTGTTTTGTCGGTACTTTAATACTACAAATTTTGAAGAATGAATTCCTTAATTCTTATCAAAAACGTCATTGTACCCGTGGAAAACAGATATTGTACATTATTAATTTTTCTGAACGAGCACACTCCATATAAAGTATAGTCCATTCTTTTCAAACATCATATATTTGTCATTTAAAGTTACCCAAATTGATGCGGAGCGTCTGATTATGCTCCTGACATCATTTTATACAGTTACGATTCCGATATAAGTTAATTCAGTGTTTCGATTTCTATTTTACTTTTAATATATTGCGTACTTTCAATTTTATATGCATGCATGGCTGTCTTGCATGGTTTGCTTTCCCATTTTTTTAAACCGTGTATACGAATTTATATATAAGATTTTGTAATTCTACGATTCTTTTATTTTCATCATTTCAATTTATCGCAGTATATGGACAATTAAAGATAACATCTCATTTTCTTTGCTTTCACATGTTATTATTAAATCTATGTTTTCAGCAATATCGCTCAGATTAATCCCTCTGAGGGAAGTCCTAGTAAAACTACAGATTCAATTAGCACATACTTTGGTGCTGATTAGTTTTGGGTGTAAATCGTGGGTGTAACACGTGGAGCTTCTACTATGCTGCACTTTTCACGACTTCCTCAATAGCTCTGTCAGAAGAACGAGTGCACGAATTTTAATCAAACTTCAGGTACACTTAGTCCTTGATATAAATTGGTGCTAATTAGGTTTTGGTGTAAATCGCCCATCACGTTGCGCTTCTATACAGGAATAAAAAAACTAATAAAAAACTTAAAAATTTAATTAAGTATAATGTTTTTATATGCTCACGTGTATTTTGATAAACATATTTTTCTCAAAAATAATGAAAACGTAATTGATTTCTTCCTTGCGAAATTTTCTGAAAATTAAATTAAATATTAAATTCTACATTATTTTTCTTCTGAACTTGATACTGTTAAAGACTTGTAAAATAACTCTCCTTCCTGTGAGAGATTGCTTTAATACCTTATTTGAATCTATTTATTATTGTTTTCTTTTTACTTTCTTCTATATTTATTAGAAGAAAGTATTGGTTTCATAAAACATTTCTGTTTTCTGTGGACTTTTTGGTTTTCGGTAGATCCATACGTTTTAGAATATCCTTAACATGATTTGGTAGTTTTAGGAAAATGTCTATCTGTATGTCTGTGAGTGTGTGGTTCTGTGAATCAGTGAGTCTATCTGTATGCGACACAAATTCTGTGGGAGATAGATTTCAAAAACTATTGCTCGGAATTTAATAAAATTATAGATTCAGTTAGCCCCTCATATAATTTGGTGCTGATTAGTTTTTGATGTAAATCACCCAACCGGTGGAGCTTCTATGCTGCATTTTTCACGATTACCGCAATAGCTCTATAACAAGAACAAGTGTACGAATTTTAGTCTAACTTCAGGTTCACTTAGTCCCTGATATAAATCGGTGCTAATTAGTTTTTAGTGTAAATCGCCCAACAGGTTCCCTTCTATACAGAATTGTTTAAAATTTCCTCAATAGATCTATCTCAAAAACTAATGCACGGATTTCCATCACATTTTAGATTCAGTTAGAGGTTGACGTAAGTTGTTGCTGATTAGGTTTTGGTGTTAATCACCAAACAGGTGGCGCTGCTATGTTGTATTTTCCAGGATTAATGCGATTTTAGCGATTGCCATATCTCAAGAACAAATGGGCGGCATATCTTTAGAATCCTCATCATGGGCATGGACTGTCATTTAATTTTGGTATGTTTATAGCGAATTTTGAAGTATTAACATGTATGAGATAGAAAAAAGTTTTGAGATTGGCATATCTGACTTGTTTATGTAAAGAATTTCGTATTTCAGGAATTTAATTGTCTGAGCGAAGCGAAGGCTAATACTCAGCGAAATATTACTGTCCGGACACATTACTACTACGATGGATATTAACGCCATGTCCTACTAAAAAAAAGCCTAATAAAAACATTTCGTCAAGCATAACTCAAAAAATATTTGTCGGATTTCGTTTCTGACTGCACCAGAAGGTACCTATGAGGGTCGCCTACTGAATGCACCTACTATGAAAAATAAGTTCCAAACCGTTTAAAAATTATATAGAAAAAACTGATAAAAAAGCACAATTTATCTGCATACGTCACAGAAATTTGGTGTGCGTCACTTTCACCGGTTGATGTTTTCGTAGACAACTGGTTTGAACACATGGAGCAAATTAAAAAAAATACGCACGCATTAATATTGAATAGATCAGTTTCAACCACGTGATCACAAACCTTGCAACAACCCGTGGCAACCAGTTTTGGTGGGCAAACAAATAATAATACAGTACTCCGTACCACGGTGACCGTTTTTAGCTTGTTGTATAAAATCTGGCCTGTTGTATGACATACAATTGTGGATGATTAAAACAAAAGACAGGAGTGTTTATTGCTCCGGGAGGTTATCTTTTTCTGGATGTCTGTCTGTCTATCATACAGCATGCAATTTTCTTGTAAAGGATGATATTATTATGCAGTAAAACCTCCATAACGGACACACCCGATTAGTGGACACCTATTTAGTGGGCATTTTTTCGATTACCAACCCTTAAATAACTGTACATTTTTTACTCTCAGTAGCGGACACCTCCATATAGAGGACAAATTCTGCCCTCCCGAGGTGTTCGCTATTCAGAGGTTTTACTGATAAAACCTCCATAGCGGACACACCCAATTAGCGGATACCTCTATTTAGCGGACATTTTTTCGATTACCAACTCTTAAATAACTGTACATGTTTTACTCTCAATAGCGGTCACCTCTAAATAGAGGACAAATTCTGCATTCTCGGGGTGTCCGCTATTCGGAGGTTTTACTGTATTGAATATTGATAGTTATTTTACAGGGCCACACAAAAGAATAAGAATATATGAAACGAATATAAACTAAATTCGGGATTGGTAGATCGCTGATGGTAATGTAATTTTAGGATGTTGTTATAGTCATCCGCAGCATGTTTTTTGAGTTTCGTTCATCTAACGAAACCCTACCTGCCTCACTCCTTTGTCTGTCTGTCAGTCCGTCTGTCACAGAGCCCGTTCTCAGAAACTATATATGTCGGAGACTTGAAAATTTGCATACTTATAGCTGAACACCACACATCAAACGGCAAATAATAAAATTTTAAAAAAGTCTAATATTTAACCCTCTGGACTCTAACTTGTGTATTTTAGGCAATTTTTCTAACTCAGCCCCTAATTTAATTAAGTTGGAGACATGAAATTTTGCATACTTATAGCTGACAGCTCACATCAAACGACAAATAATAAAATTTTGAAAAAGGTCTAATATTTAACCCTCTGGGCTCTAACTTGTGTATTTAAAGCAATTTTTCTAACTCAGCCCCTAATTAAGTTGGAGACATGAAAGTTTGCATACTTATAGCTGAACACTTGCGATAACACGATAAATCATAAAATTTTGAAAAAGTCATATTTAACCCTCCGGTCTCTAACTTCTGTATTTTAAGCAATTTTTCTAACTCAGCCCCTAATTAAGTTGGAGACATGACATTTTGCATACTTATAGCTGAACACCTCACATCAAACGACAAATAATAAAATTTTGAAAAAGTCTAATATTTAACCCTCTGGGCTCTAACTTATGTATTTTAAACAATTTTTCTAACTCAGCCCCTAATTAAGTTGGAGACATGAAATTTTGCATACTTATAGCTGAAATCCTCACATCAAACGACAAATAATAAAATTTTGAAAAAGGTCTAATATTTAACCCTCTGGGCTCTAACTTGTGTATTTTAAGCAATTTTTCTAACTCAGCCCCTAATTAAGTTGGAGACATGAAATTTTGCATACTTATAGCTGAAATCCTCACATCAAACGACAAATAATAAAATTTTGAAAAGGTCTAATATTTAACCCTCTGGGCTCTAACTTCTGTATTTTAAGCAATTTTTCTAACTCAGCCACTAATTAAGTTGGAGACATGAAAGTTTGCATACTTATAGCTGAACACTTGCGATAACACGATAAATCATAAAATTTTGAAAAAGTCATATTTAACCCTCTGGACTCTAGCTTGTGTATTTTAAGCAATTTTTCTAACTCAGCCCCTAATTAAGTTGGAGACATGAAATTTTGCATACGTATAGCTGAACAACTCACATCAAACGGAAAATAATAAAATTTTGAAAAAATCTAATATTTAACCCTCTGGTATCTAACTTGTGTATTTTAAGCAATTTTTCTAACTCAGCCCCTAATTATGTTGGAGACATGAAAATTTGCATACTTATAGCTGAACACCTCACATCAAACGACAAAGAATAAAATTTTGAAAAAATCTAATATTTAACCTCTAATATTTTGTCTCGCGCAATTTTTAAATTTAAACTGTTTTGCAATATTATTTTTTGTTCATTTTGCATAAAAAGTGTAATGTGACGCAATTTCTTCTATTTCAGACTTCTAACGCATGTTAATGAATTTATTTTACAATATCCTTTCTCTTTCAAAATTTACATGTGAATATAGTTTTAATGGCTTAATTTCCAATAAGTGCCTGCTTTTTATACCTAATTATTTAAGTCTAATTTGAAGGTTTTTTCTGTATATAATAGTAACGTGTAAATATTTTTTTTATTTGAAGCAAACATTATTGTTTGCGCTGTTTATACAGTTGGCAACAGTTTAAATTAATACCATTTTCTAAAATATGTAAAAAATATCAGTCAAGATGCTGAATATTTGAATTTAAAATAGAAATAAAACCTCAAAAAATGAGTCAAATTAAAAAAATTAATGAAATCTGCACACCGGGATTTTCTATTGAATAAAATGATCTAAAAATGATTAAATTCACATGTATAGCTTTTGCTCCTATAAATTTTTTTTAATGGAACGATTTTGTCCAACTTTAGTATTAAATATCTCTTAAAATAATTCTTCGATTTGAAAACTGTATGCATTAGCGTGTTGATCAAACATTTCGCTATAATACCACGGATTTTCATATTTTTGTATGCAATAGTTTTCTTAATATTAACGAAGAAAGACCTCCGGTCACAAAAAATTCAAAACCGGCGGCGGCGGTGACAGCGTTAGTTACTTTTTTTAGAATAGAGAGATATATAAAAATGAAAACTTGTCTATCTGTCTGTTTGTAATTCTATAAAAATCCACAATTTGGAAGCCAAAATTGTGAAAAGATACGTACATGTGTATTAAAACATGGACGAGGCAACTAAAGTAATCCGGAATCGAAATAATTTATAGTTAATTTTTAATTAATAAAAAACCACCAATTTAACAGCAATTTCTTATCAAATTTAAACATTTTTCGTTATAGCAGTTGCCAACAATTAAAAAACACAATAAAATTATTACTACAACAATTAATTTTCTACTGCAAGATTTCCACGTGAAAAATGAAAATGAAATAAATAGTTTGACGAATTTTTAAAAAAGGTGAATATTACGTCATAACTTTTCTATTGCAAGATATTCATGTGAAATATGAAAATGAAATAAATGGTTTGAGAAATTTAAATGAAAGCTAATATAACTTCATAACTTTTCTATTTCAAGGTTTCCACGTGAAAGAGGAAAATATTACGTCATATTGGAAATATAAAGGACGTGGTGGATATAGTATAACGTTATATGAGTGTGAAAAATGTATTGAAGCATGATAAAAACCCGATTAGGGAAATATTGGCCTATTTTAACATTATTGCTCCAATTATAAATTGAAATAAGTTCATTTATAGCTGTATTCTTTTGCGTCTGTTATATACAGTTATACATTTTTATATAGCGTTTTCATATGATTCATTCGTACAACATTTCGACTGCTTTTTTTAATGTTTGTTTTATGTTGTATGTTAAATTTTGAAATTGATTTTTCAGAACAAACATCCTTCAAATTCTGGGCAACGCCAGCACTTTAGTTTGTAACAGATAAATGGCTTTTGTATCTGTACATCTAATGCTAATATTATAAAGCGTTATAATATTATAAAGTATATAATATTATTAATGCTTGTACGTTTGTGAGGTGTTATCTCTGAAACTACATAGCCAACTTAAAAAAATGTTGGTGGCCATCTCTGTTCCGAAAAAAAGACTATTTTATGTCAGTGCAAGAACCTACATCGCTGCAGGAGCAAACAAGTTCTAAAATTGCGATTTCTGTGATATTGATTGGGTTAGAAACTTAAAATTTGGTGCGGTAGTTACTTTTAAGATGTAAATACTCGTAATGAACGCTCTCTAAAAGGTTCAATTTGACGGATAAACGTAAAAATTTCTAGAAAGGTTCTAAACTATGATTTATTTGGAATACTGAAATTTTTGGGATACTGTTGGGGTTAGAAACTATAGAGCTTTGGCATGGTAGTAATTAATAAGATGTAAATGCTCGTTGTAGAACGAATTCTAAAAAATAGAAAGACTAAACAAAGCGGAAAAAGATCTAAAGATGATCTAAGTAACGAAGTACATGGAATTGTTAGGAATATAAACATGAAAATTGACATGGCTGTATTTATCATGACGTAAATTCTTGCAATAGAACAATTTCTAAAAATGTCGCTATATAAAACAGTGCAAAAACAAAAAACTTTCAAAAATTTTCCATTTCTGTGTTACTGCTGAGCCCAAAATCTTGAAATTTTGCTTCGGGTTAGTTTTAAAATATACAATTGTCTCTATGAATGGTTTCTAAAAAATTTATAATTTAAAAAGATGAAATTAACGGAAAGCGATCTCAATTACCATTAATTTGGAATTATTAGGTACAGCAACTTTAAATATTTCATAATGCTGCATTTCCTCCGCAAAACATGCGATTTAAATGCAACAAAACTGATAGATACCCACCTAGCATTAAATAAAATGTGTAAATATTGAATAAAGATCTGTATGAAATAGTGAGTAGGTTGCCCGAAAGTACTTGTTAAAGTGTTCCTTTTCTAGGCTTTTCTCTCTCTCGCCAAGGCCACTAACAGAGGGAAGTGCCATTTTAAATGTAATATGAATTTTTTATCCGATTCATTTTTCTAGACATTTTATCATAAGGTCATATTCTCAATTATCATTAGTAGCTTTTTTATATATTAACTTATTCTGGTGAAATTTTATAATCGGGTTCATATTGGCGTATGTTAGCTTGCATGATTTCCTGCATAAATATGTATGGATTTGTAAATTACTTCAAATGACACTTTGACAGCTCAAAAGTTATGCAGACGATATATTCAGATCTTGTGTCATACTTTATGTTGTAATCATTGCCGATTTCTTTTATTTAATTCATGCTAAATACAGCTCAACTTGTGCAGAATATGTTTGAAAACAAAACAATACAGCGTATGTAGTGGCCAGCATACACTCATCATTTAAATCCGATCGAGCATATCTAAAACACACTCTAACGAAAAATTGCATGCCACTGTTGATGTATTCGGTTCTTTGATACTATATTATATTTTGAGGAGAGAATTCCTTAAATGTTATCGAAAACCTCATTGCATCCGTGGAAAACAGATATTGTACAATATTAACTATTCCGGGGGAGTACACACCATATAAAGTATAGTCTACTCTTTTTAAACATCATATATTTGTCATTTAAAGTTACTCAAATTGGTGTGGAGCGTCTGATTATGCTCTTAACGTCATTTTATGCAGTTAAAATTCCGATATAAGACAATTTAGTGTTTCATTTTCTATTTTACTTTTAATATATTGCGTACTTTCAATTTTATATCCATGCATGGCTGTCTTGAATGGTTTGATTTTCCATTTTTTTAAACAGTGTATACGAATTTATGTATAAGATTCTGTAATTCTACGATTCGTTTATTTTCATCATTTCAGTTTATCGCAGTATATGGACAATTAAAGATAACATCTCATTTTCTTTGCTTCCACATGTTATTATTAAATCTACGTTCTCAGTAATATCGCTCAGACTAATCCCTCCGAGGGAAGTCCTAGTTTAAAATATGGATATAACGTTTAACTAACTCTAAAGTCGTATTTAAATTTGCATTAAGTTAAAATATCAATTGTTTAATTTGAAAGAATTATTGCATTTATAGATTTTAATTAAAGCAATTTTAAGCAACATTTCTACAAGATTTTCTACAGGAAATGTCCTATTGGCATATTTTACTAAATAGAGTAGAGTGCCGGTTATCGGAACTCCCATTAACCGAATTTCCAATTATTCGTACAGACTATTTCTCTCAAAAAAATTTTAACCGAACTTCCAATTATCCGAACATCTTATTTCTTCAACCGAACTCCCAATTATCCATTGGCATGGAATAAAATTTTAAATAAAGAAAAAAACTAATAGTGGATCAAAAAATGAGGAATGTAAAACAATAAAGGAGATGAGAAGAATCATAAGCTATGAAGAAAATGAAATTAACGAGTTGTTAAATAGTGACGTACATGAACCTGGATATCAGATTTTAAATGATGATGAGATTGTGGATGAAATTCAAGATGAAAAAGCAAAAATAGAAGAAAGTGAAAACGACCCATATCCATCACATAACGAAGCTTTTTAATATTTGGAACAGCTATGAAATAACTCGAACAGCAGAAGAAGGATTATCCTATTCAACTAACATTTTTTTGAAAAAATTATAGATATGGCAGCCTTGAAATGGATGTCTTCCTTTAACCAAGTAACAACCAAAAGCGTTTTTGCATAAATTATAATCTCTGGCGTTCTGAAAATGATAAAAAGTGAAAAAATAATGATAAAAATGTAATAAAAAATTAAAAGTCAAAAAACAAAACAAATAATTTTTAAACATGCCAGCATTATCTGGTGCTGCCAACCGGTTCTACGCTTAGATAACGCACGAAGGTTTTAGTATAGTCAGAAACATCCCGTAAATTGTCTGTCAATTTATCCGAACTAGGGTCGGTCCCGACTTATTCGGATAATCGGCGTTCTACTGTATTGTGTTTTAACACAATTTGCTATGATTAAAAATCATACTAACGTATTTCATAAATACAGGTATTTGATGTGAGACATTAATTTGAAAATATATGTGCTGAACGAATCTTTATAATAGATTCTAAATTTACAATTTTGTTGCACTTCTAAATTTAATAGACTTTTATGAATAATTTCCTACATTGAAATGTATCATCGGCATGTTTTAAATTTATTTTATTTTATTGAAATTTTTCATATTTAATAAAACATATTAAAATATTTTATGTATTTATTAGAATTTATTATTAAAGCATATTTTAAATTTAATTTTAATTTTTACATTTTAATTGAAGTGGGACAAAAGCAGATTTTATTTAGTAGTAGATAACTAATTTATGTTCTTTCATATAAATGTAACGAATGTATCAGCTATTTTAAACATAATGTTCCAGATTTTATAAAAGCAGTTGAAAAAACTGAATTCCCCATAATACATACCATTCATACTTTTTGAAAACGTATTACTCGCATAAATGAAGACAAAAGAATTAATTTGGTAAAGCTTTATGCAGAGTTAATTTAATATTCAATTGTACTTTCAAATATTAATTTTCTAGTTTAAAATGATAAAGCACTTTTGATATGATATCCTTTATATGTTACATTTCTTTAAGGAAAATGTAAATACATTTAATAGTGTTTTATGGATATATAAAGAATGTATTTTATTTTAGTAATTTAATTTATTACTTTTATACTGCATGAAACTTTTAAACAGATTTTTAAATATTATTTGAAATAATGATGTAATAAGATTATGTGGATAAAATGTATATTAAATTACATTTACATGTTAATTTTTAAAGCACAATAACAGTTTAAAGATCTAATTCAAATTTAAACACGAAAACTGTTTTATTCTGTTTAGCACAGATATGCGAAATCGGAAATTTTGAAAGAAATTTACCAATGTCGAAATGATAAAATTTAATAAAAGCAGTAAAAAAAAGTTGATTTTTTTACGATTTTACTTTATATGTTTTCAGAATTTTGGCAAAGACACTTAACACATAAATGAAGATAAAAGAATTCATTTCTACTCTGGGATTTTTTAACAGCTAATTTAATATCCAACTGTACTTTGAGATATTTCTTCTTTAGTTTAAAATGAAAAAGGATTAGGAAATGAATATCCTTCCTATGCTAGATTAATATACAAGAATATTTCACTGTATTGACATTCTTTCTGTTTTGTTTTCATTAATTTCATTTCATTAATTTAATATATTAAATCAAATAAATAAAATTAATATGTGCCAAATATAACTTTTAAATATATACTCAAGTTTTATTTCACATTTCGTTAAGTTGAACTAAAAACTGTTTTGTAAAACAATATATGTAATGTATACAGATAATTTTATGAAACATTTTTAAAAGGAAAAGTGCGTTGCGGGATTTTTTATGTATTTTGTTACAATATTCGATGGGATTACCGGCGTTGTCCGTGACAGTAATCTTAAATGTACCTAAAATAAGCGTTAAATACTTTTAAGCAATGTTCTTCCCAAACGGGATCGATATTGCGTTCCCACAGTTTTCAGCAGCAAACAACCTCGAACTTGTATGATTTTTTTAATGAAAATTTATCCAAATGAATCTAGAGATGTGGACTCCACTATCTTTAGCACCGTCATTGGTCGTGCTAAGCACATTCCAGTGTCTTTTGTTTTTTATTTTTTTTTTATATCATATGAATCAAAATAAAAGTACAAATTAATTCTGTAAAAATTTTACTAAAAGGTGTTTAATACGATGTTAAATATAAAATATATAAAACGAAAAATTTTTACATCTAAAAACCTAGTGCTTTCAGGTACACTCGTACCCGTCATCAGGGTTCAAAATAAAATGCAATCCAAAAAATATTCATTTGGTTTTACATATTTTTTCTTCCCAGATTAAAAAAAAAAAAAAATGTTCTCATTATTCATAAAAGTAAAAATAGAATATTGGAATATCTAAGAGAAGAATGAACTTATAATATTATTCAAAATATTATATATATTTTATTTATTATTGTTTTATACGTAAGTGAGCTTTGGTTAAACATTCAATTTAAAACATCCATTGAATAAATTTCTACTATATTGCTGGAAAGAAGTTTCAGACCACGAGCTAATTTTGTTGTTTAGAATAAAATTTCGAAAAGAGTTATATATCTTGAATTTAGAAACATTTTCTTGATTTTTATATAATGTAATATGTCAATGTAATTCAATAGCTATAAATGTTAATATCTTTTAATATTAAAAATGGCAATAAGTTTAGGACCGGTAGCTTCTTTTAAATCTAGCATAATGTGCTGACATCCTGACTGTAGTATTGCTTGCCGGATTAAGATGTGATGATATTTATAGGTTAATATTCTCTAGATTTGATGTTTTGAGATATGCAAAAGCTGTTTTAAGCGTGGCTTGCGGAAAATCATTGACTTAAAAAGAAATGGGTAATACACTGCTCAAAACAATTAAAGGATATTTGAAGTTTTATATAAAATAAAGATATAAACGAAATTTTTTTTGCAGAAAATAGAAGAAGAGAATCACAAATGCAAATTTTTCTGGTTTTCAAACTGTGGAGTATGCAAATTTTGAGTTCGACGTCAAAAACGTCGCTTCAGCGGCAGCGAATGAAATTTGACTTTCAACTGGATAAAAGAGAATGAAGACAAGGATGATCGGCATTCAGTGATTGCTTTGTTTCGATGAGTACGATGTCTCAGCGAAGTCATTTGACAGATTCAGAAGCTTTGAGAATTGTTGGTAGGTTAGAAGGGGGCCAAACTCAAGCCGAAGTAGCGCAAGCCATTGGAGTGTCACAAAGTGTCATTTCCAGGATCTGGAACCGTTTTTTGGAGAGTGGATGTGCAGGCCGAAGACCAGGGCAAGGTCGTAGACGGGCAACAACGCCCAATGAAGATCGGTATTTAGCGTTAACAGCTCGGAGACACCGAACCATGAACGCTACTCTTCTCCAACAACACCTTCGCTTGGCTACAGGCACCACGATTTCAACTCAGACTGTCCGAAACCGGCTCCATGCTGTAGGTCTGTATGCTCGCCGACCGATGGTATGTGTTAGATTAACATCAAGGCATCGTCGCGACCGCAGGGAGTGGGCAACCGAGCATGTCAACTGGGGGAGAAATGAATGGAGCAATATTCTGTTTTCTGACGAGTCCCGTTTTTCTGTGCATCCGGATAATAGGCGTATTTTCATCTGGAGGGACCGTGGCAGTAGGAATAATCCTGCGTTCGTGCACGAAAGTGTCAGATTTGGCGGTGGAGGAGTGTTGGTGTATGGTGGCATCTGCATTGACGGGCACACTGACCTCTACATCATTCGAGATGGAGCTCTGACTGGTCGCCGATATAGGGATGAGATCCTCAGACCTATTGTAGTCCCTTACGCTGCAGCAATCGGAGATAACTTCATTTTAATGGACGATAACTGCAGGCCACATCGTGCAAACCTGGTGGAGGATTTCCTTTTCGAGGAAGGAATCGTTCGAATGGAATGGCCAGCGTGTTCTCCAGACATGAATCCAATCGAGCACGTTTGGGACGCTCTAGGAAGACGAGTTTCTGGCCGCCAACAACCCCCACAAACTCTCCAAGAACTGGAAAGAGCTCTTCTGGAAGAGTGGGGCAGAATACCCCAACTCGTTATTAATAGCCTCATTGAGTACATGCCTCAAAGGTGTTCAACATTGCTGGCCGCCCGTGGAAACCATACCCCCTACTGAAAATGATTTTCATTGAAGAAAACACCTTTTCTTATTCTTTTTTTCTCATATGCACAAATTGTGTTTTTTTCCTTTAGTACACAAATGCGCAATAAAATGCATTTTTTTCTGCCAAACATGTGTAATTTATTCTCATATAACCTACTATGTCTGTCGACCATGTATCGATCAGCTAAACAGTTTACCAGATACAAAATCCACCTAAAACTGCAATATCCTTTAATTGTTTTGAGCAGTGTATATGGGCCTTTTCGGATTGCGGACTGACTGAAAAGCGAATTGGTCTAAAAATAAGTAAATTTAAAAGTATTGCGTGCAATTTTATTTACAATTCAATAAACTATATTAGACGTGAAAGAAGAGGGCGGCGATCAAAATTGTCAGCTCTGTGTAGACTGGATGTTATTGCATTGGCGGAACAGAATTGTGCTTATTCTTCTGTTAGAAACATCATTCGATTCAATAATGAAATTTTGCACACTGAAGCTTATTTAACAAATGACGATCGCAGACAATTATATACATTAATCTAAAAATAATTGCATTGATTGATTCAAAAGAAACCTACGCAAGCTGGTTTCTACATTACGTAAAATATTTTCTGCAGACTATATTGAATTCATTTTATTACAAAAGTGTATGCGGAAGGTAAATCTTATACGGTCTTTATTGAATTTAAACCATCTTAAAGGATGCATTTCAATGTCCACAATACACAATTTATTTTTAGAAGGGTACAGAGGTGAACATTGCATAAATATGCACAATCGCACGGTATGTACATACCTATGGGCATTATGAATGGATTATTTCCGGCAGTTGTAATAAAACTGCGCATGATTTTATTACGTTACATGTTCTGTAGTAAAATTGCACGAATAAAGTATATGTTGGTAATATAAAAGTGTACATGTACTTTCATGTGCATGCTTTGTTTAGTGTAAGCCTGCATAGAGTAAATAGTAGCTACCGATTCTTATTCCTAAGTAATCTGCTAATAAGTATGTTTTTCTTTGCTTTGAATATCCTAAATCAGCAATTCCGAAACTTTCTTTCTTGTGCTCTTGCAATATCTCTAGATAAATTAAATCTATTGGTAAAATAAAACTGATTTTAAAATCTAATATGACTTTAATTTTTTTTTTTTAAAGAAGCATTTTATCTTACACAAAGAAAAAAAGAATAATACGAACCAATTAACATAAATTGTAATTATATTACTTTTTAATAATATTTTCACATTAGGACAAATATCGTATCATTAGCTTTTACGTCCAATGACTACCAGTTGGTTTCTATATTTATTTTTCGAACCCTAAAAAGTAATATCTATCTTCCCAGATATTTTTTCACTGCCCGTCAATTTTTTAACACTGGCCTAAGAGAATAATAAATAAAAGTCCAAACTTTCCAAACAGAAACTTATAATGTATCTCTAATTCATTAACCTCACATCATAACACAATAAATGAAAAACGAAAACTTCAATTTTCTGTTATATAAACAAATAGATTAAGCATATGGGAGTGAATAAGATATACTAGATCAGAATTTATTTCCTGTTCAGCGTTTTTATGCAGTGTTCTGCAATTCGTTTAGTATTCTACAACTTACACACTTCTTTCGTTTTCCTTGCGCATTCTACGCACGCGTGCAGTATACAGGGTGTTTCAGAAGAGTGATTACAAAGTTTCAGGAAAGATAGCGTACACATAGACGATGGGAAATCACATAGCAATGCATGTTCGGAAACCTTTTCCTGGTGGAGGTAGTGAATACACAAAACACAAGAAAGGAAAAACAAGAACTGGTGAGGAAACATTTTCATTATTCTTAGTACAGCAAAAAATTAAGAAATGAGAACAAAAGGAGAGACAATGATCGTCATCAAAAAAGGTATTTGAAAACAACTCTGGGCCATGATGAAGGACTCACACCTCCGACGCATGGAAGATCTAATGTTCTCGAAAATACCAGGCGTGTCCCGGACTTCCCCAGTAGCTGCCACGATGCCTGCAACAAGTGCCTCTGCATTGTCCCAGCATTTTTACGATACTAAGAATAATAAACATGTTTTCTCACCCTGTTCGTACCCTTCTTTTCTGTAATTTTGTGTCGTTACTAGTGTTGCCAGATGTCCCGCATAAATTAGACCTCCAAATTCTCTTGGACACCTCTAATTTCTTACAGTTTCTTTCACCATCTTTAATCGTTGGGATTTCTTCCATTAGATAAGGCGAAGAAAATTACTTTCAAATAATGTTGTCTAGATCATTTTGACCCCTATTTACGCGGGACATCTAGCAACACTAGTCGTTACTACAGTGCAACGAAAGGGTTTCCAACCATGCATTGCTATGTGATTTCCCATCTTGTAGGTGTACTCTATATCTCCTCAAACTTTGTAACCGCTGCGCTTCTCTGAAACACTCAATGCAAGTGTAAAAATGGCATTTGTATATACTTCATTTTACTCATTCGGTATATAACCTATAATAATCCAGGGAATAGAGACCGTATAGGGGCTCTACCTAGTAAAATTCATGGTAGTTCTAGAAAAAGGCTTACTATATGTTTTTGGGGTCGCTGAATCCGAATTTTTAACTTCCCACCAAAATTTCCCCCGGCAACCCCCCCAAATTTTGTAAAATGCCCCCCCCCCTCCCCCCAAGAAAGGTTTTTATTAAAAAAATTAATATTTTATTGTTTTAGGGAAAAACTATCCAGAAACTCAGAAAGTAGACAAAATTTGCAACAAATTAGATATGACATTATGAATTTGGAAGAAGGGGAAGGGGGGACCTGATTGGAACATGCGCGTGGTGCTGCGTGAACTAAGTTGCGCAATTCCACGTAACTACTCACACGTTTACATTCGCCCTCCCATCTCCCCTCCGAACTTTCTATATAAGGTTTACTTTAAGTTTTTTGGGTCACTGAATCCGAATTTTTAACTGCCCCCCCCCAAAATTTCTACCCCACCCCCGAAAACCCCCAAATAGTTGTTTTTAACTTAAATTTTGTGTTGTTTTAGGGGAAAAGCATTACGAAATTCAAAAACTAGACAAAATTTGCAACAAATAGGATAGATTACATTATGACGCAGGATGAACGGGGAGGGGTAGGGCTGCCTCTGAACATGCACCGCGGCGCTACATGCACTAAGTTATGAAGTCTAGGCAATAGGGGATTTTACCTGGTATAATTAATACTAATTCTGGATTTCGACTCACTTTATGTTTTTTGGGTCGCTGAATCCGAATTTGTAACTTCCCACCAAAATTTCACCCGGCAACCCCCCCAAAAATGAGTTTTTGAGAAAATCGCGCGCGCGTGTATTTTGGCGCTAGTAATCTTGAAGGTCCCATTTACCGCCAAATATCGACAATGTCTATAATATATCACTCAATATTGCCAAATTTGGCGAAAAGTTGCAGTTTTTTTTCGTTTGCTCCCAACTGTTCAAAAACTTAATATCTGTTTCAACCTCCATTCTCTTTGAAATACATTGACCCGTAGTGACCCGAAAATAAACCTTTAATCGAACTTTCTCGAACATTTTTTGACCTAGCCCAGTGGACTTTTTGTACTCCGAAAAGGTAGGATACAAAATTTAGTTGAATCGTTAGAAAGATTTTTTATACAAAATTTGCATACATCGCATAGACCCAAGATTTGCTCATTTAAAAAATATATATATACATATATATATATATGTTGCTAGTTAAATAAACTATTCATAAAAATAGATATATTTTGATATTGCGTATATTGAAGGGAAGGATTATTCATAAATTACAATAAAAATATCATCCTGTCTTCAAGTAAAATAAACAGAATGCAAAAAATATAATAATACTTTTAAAAAAGAAGAGATTGAATATTTTAATATTATGAACGAGTGCAATACAAAATTGATCGTAACGAATTCTATCCTTTATACGATTTATCAATTTCTACAATGATTTTTCGAACTTTTAATGTTCTCTAATAAAATATTTTCTTTAGTTTATTCCCATTAAGTATAAAAATGAAGCTTCTGTTATCTAATAACGTATATATTCCCAATAATAAAATAATTACTACCGAAATGTACTAAATACAGTCAGCTAATCATTCACAAGAAATCAAAAGTATTATTCAGCTTGTCCGTATACTTGATACAAATTCCCATTCGCATTCTTTTATTCTTTGCCTTTCTCTATTGATTAGCTCATCCCGTGAAACACTTTATCACATTTTCACATGAAGTGTTGGTTTCAATCAAAGATCGTGATTGTTTTTCAGTACTGTAATGGTCTTTCCAAAAACTACTTCCTTGAACTACTGTCCAAGATTCCCCTCTCTCTTTTAGGATAAAGTCACAGTGGGATTTCTTCTTTTCCCACAAAACGGAAATGAAGAAATACTACTTCTATTGTCTTTTTATAACTTCTGTAATAAGATTTGCCCCAGATATCTTTTTCTCATGAAGTTTTCTGTTCTTTGAAAAGTACTAACTTTATTTGAAGGGGGGGGGGAAGTTTGATATCTTTTGGGATGTAATGATATCTTATTTACGAAAATCAGTAAACAATTGTACAAAGTTATGTAAAAATTATTATTATTTTTTTTAATTTAAACCTTCTGTTTCATTATCTAAATATTGACAGTTCTTTTTGATTTATCTTTATAAATTAAAAAGAAACGAGGATGTATAAAAAACTATTTAACTTTCTCTGTATAACAACTTGAGTGCGAAGGAAATTCTTCGTTGCTAGAATATAAATTTTACATTAAACTTAATAAAAAAGTCGTGGTTATCTCTTAAATTTTGTCTGATTTAGATTTTGACTTTACTTAATGACCCTATAAAAGCTATAAAAATGACAGATAATTCATATATGAAATACTGAAATTGTTTTTTTTAATAGAACGTCTTTATTTTAAAGATTGTATGTTAAAATACTTAAATAATTCGTTACACTACATACAACTTCTTTTTATTAAAGGAAATTCGGTTCGAATTCATTTATTTAACTAAATCCTCAAAGCGTGTTGCCACAATCTGAAGCTAGATTACTGTTCTTAACTGTAACACTAAACAAAATATTAGAACGAAATTTACAGAAAACTTTCATTCAGCATCGTTCAACATTTATTGGATTAATTTTATTAGCACTTTTTTAAAATCCGATTGCTACACTATGACATCTAGTCTCTATAGTACAGCAAAATGACTATGTGCTACGCCACGAGGACGCTTACAGTGCGACGCTAAAAGTGGTGTTAGCTTTCCTATGTCGATAACGGTACCGAATAAGAGAAAAAAGTAAATTACTAACCTACAGAGGCTCCTTCATACAGTATGAAATGATGTGTTGCATGAAAAGTAAATTTCTGAAATACTCTTAAATTATTTTTTTACTCCTATCATCAGTTTTAATACGCTATTAATTGCATGCAGTGTGGCATTATATGGCAGACTCACATGGACTAATAATTCAAATACGTGTAAACAAGGTGCAGCTTAATAAAACAAGTATCCTCAATATTTGCACAATGGCAGACCATGCATAATGCATTGCTGCTGCTGATGCAGAAACTGGAGATACTTAACGTTTTTTATTTAAAAAATACACTTTGCTTTACATGCGTTAATTTCATTAGTAAATGTGCGGTTGCAATAAAATTCCACACGTTTGCATTTAACTAATGACGTATTTAAACCGTTGGTAAGATAGAAAAACTATTTAGAGTGTTTGTAATTTTTTTTTCACAACATAGTAAATAGAGGACGCTCTGTAACTTATGAATTGACTTTCTGTCATTACTTGTCCTGTTTTCCAGATATTAACGCTAACTTCGACTTGTAAGTAACTATAAGATCCGATATCCTGGTGAAATGCGTCACTGGAAGAAATTTGTTTCGCGCTCCATGTTAAATTACTTGCGTTAACGTGTTAGGTACGTTGAAAAATGCGGAACTTTGATGACAGTTTTAAATCCTATTATTTTATCAATATTGACCTTTTAAAGAAAACTTCAACGGATTTATGTAAATTGCCATTCTAAGCAAATAAATATATTTAATTTTATTGATTTCAACCAATAAACAGATGTATTGCATAGTTTCCAAAACAGCCGTGCATTGGGCGTGTGATAGCACTCCAAAACACTGCCGCATGGTCTAATTTATTTTAAATATTTACACGAATCATTTTTAATTCAAGTAATTGGTACATATATAAATCATTAAAAAAAAACACATGTGGCAAAAATTTGAAGTAATTGGTACAGTATTGGTACAGTAATTGAAGTAATTGGTACAGTCGTGGAAAAAAAAGTAAACACCCCCTACTAACTCTTCAACAAATTATCGTAGACGGAAGTTATAAATAAAGTCTTAAAAAAAGTCTTATAAATAAAGTTTGAAATAAAGTCTACTTTTAAATGATGTATGTAAAATTTGCTTAGGGGGTCATCTACATATTAAAACTAACCCAAACCTCATTTTTTTCACTGGCAATACCCAATTTTAACGAGATATTTCAAATCTTCGGTTTAAAATATGCCTAGACACAAAATTTCAAGTCATTTGAATGATACGTTTTTGAATTATAAACATTCAAAATTTAGTGCTTCTAATGTTAAATTACATTTTCATATTTTTATTTATATCTTCTGAAATTATGTTCCTAATGTGCTAATGTTTTGTTTAGCAATAAAACTAATGTGCCCAAACATAAATACGCTGAATTTGCAATTTTTATAATTTTATGATATGAATTATGAATTATGAAATTAATATTCGAAAAAATTATGAATTGCAACCTATAATTATTTTGATGGATTTAGATTTATTAAGTCCAGCTTTATGAAAATCCCAAATTTCACATTTTTCTTCCAAGTAGTTTTCAAATTATGCTTAAAAAACGGCAAAATGATGGTTTAAGGGGCCGTCTATGATTGAAGTGAGTAGATATTTTGAAATTTCTTCTGCTGCCTTGTTATCGAACAGACTTCATTGACTGCTTAAGGTGCCTTGATCAAGAAGGCGGCTCTCTCGGTTAGCAATCGAGAACCCAACTTCAATTTGGATACAGCCCTTAAAATACACTCGTTTTAAAATAATTAATTTCTCCGAAACTTATGGTACGAATTGCATAAAAATTAGTTTTTAGGCTATTTGAAGGGTGTAGAGTTCATTTATGCTGTCAGAATTGGGTATTGCCATTGAAAAATATGAAGTTATGGTTCGTTTTAATATGTAGATGGCCTCCTAAGCAAATTTTATATACATCATTTAAAAGTAGACTTTATTTAAAATCGTTCGATACCAGTAACTTTCTTCTACGATAATTTGTTGCGGAGTTAGTAGGGGGTGTTTACTTTTTTTTTTCCACGACTGTACATATATAAATCACTAAAAAAAACACATGTGGCAAAAATTTCACTAATGGTGAAATATTTCTTAGGCCATGAGTAAATTATTTTAAATATATTAACAGGTTGAGTGACAGGGTAACTGACACTGAAGCTGAAAAAATTGCGATGTTTTAAATAATTTTTAAGAAAGTATAATCCAGTAATAAACAAAAGGTAAGTAAATTTTAAATAAATTTTGAATAATTACTTAAAACAATATATATATTTTTAATTTTATATCATATTTTAGACCGTCAGTCATCGGTGAATGACGCGTTCTAAATGGAAAGTTCAGTGTCAGTCACCGGTGACCAACGTGGCGCTTAACGTGTCAAAAAAAAATTGTAAAATTTTATGTCATGACCGTTGGGCAAAACAATAAAGCAATGACTTGGTGTGTTGAAGATTTCAGGCTACTACAGGAAATACATACATGAACTAGTTTCAGTTAACTATACTATTAAAAATCTGCAGCAAACTGTCCAGCAATTAGGCCGTCTTTAAAGATAACGGCTACTTGGCCTTATTATTAAATGCAGTGGACCATATTATGGACAATATTATGGTCATAATAAAGTTAAATACAGTTATGTAACCGTTTTCTATAAAAACTGTCGAATTTCTGCACTGTAAAAAAAATACTGCCAGTTTTCCGGTAAGAATTGGAAAAATAGTTGCCCTTATCGTATCGGAATAATTTCCAACCCAGATCGGAATAAAATCCGTAAAATCGGAATAAAATCCGTAAAATACCGTTTTACTGACTATTTCCTTATTTTTACGGTTTTATTCTGAGCTGGGTTGGAAATTATTCTAGAACGATAAGAGCAACTATTTTTCCGTTTCCTACCGGAAAACTGGCAGTATTTTTTTTACAGTGTGGACTGTTTGCTGCAGATTTTTAACAGTGTACCTTATAATACCATTATGAGGTCAATAGACTAAATATTTTAGTGTTTATGCTAAACCACAAATCATATATTTTTTAATTTTTTAAGTAATATGTATTTTTACAGACATAGGAATTCATAACAGTTTTTTAATAAATCAAGTTCTTGTTTGTCGAATAAGTGTTCCACTAACCTTCAATATTTCTATTGCAATTGGACACAATTCAGTGAATGATTTAAGTGAAAATATTTTATTGCTATAGATGTAAAAATTCGAAACATAGCATACGATTTATAATTGCTAATATTGTTTTTCAATTAGGATAAGGTATAAATATTTAAAAAAAAAATGTTATATTTTAATTGGTTTTTCAAATGAAGTGTGAGAATATCATACAACAGTAGAGGAGAATTGGTTCATAAAAGCATTTCTTGCAAGTAATAAAAATGAAAATAAAGGTGTCCTGAGAATTTAGGTTAGTTTAAAAATGTATAGAGTGAGTAATAATTTTTTTATATATATAAAATTAGGTCAAAATTTTAATATATGCCATGATTAGTATATTTATCATTTGTTTGAAATCATTTATGCTTCCACATTTGCACTGGTATAATTTTGACTTTTAAATAGAATTTAAATAAATTACATCTTATGAAAAATATAATAACAAATATTGCTAAGCCTATGGCAATCATACAAAGAGAATTACAAAGCTTATTCGAGCTACATCCTTTCCCATTATTTCACATCTTTCTTCTAAAATGAAAGTAACCCGATTGCCACCAATGTAAAGAAATTTCAATAAGGAATACAAAAATGGGATTATTAAAAAAAAAAAAAAACACACACACATCTAAAAATAAAGTGATTTCATTTTAAAATATAACTATAAAAAAGTACTAGATGGAAAGCTCAGATTACTAATGCCTTTAATTTGTCATGTTGGTCGTTACAACATGTTCCTTAAACATGAAAATATTTGAGAATCTATAGCATCCAAAAAACCTATATTTCGGGTTCAGCAAACTCATTAATACACTATAAAAACCACTCGGAAACATCTCAGTGCAACAAAAAAAAACTTTGTCTTTAAAAAGATATTTTTTAAATCTCAAAAATATATTGGTTTCTAAAGATAAAGAGCACTTTTAAAAATCGTGGGTATCTCGGAAAAGATTATTGTGTGGTTTAGTACATGATAATACAATACTACATTACATTAACATTGAGCTGCGTAATTGAATTTAAGAATACAAGAATAAAAAAATCATTGTTAGTTTTAATGTTTATATTAATGTTTTAATTTGTCATATTAGTTGTTATAACATGTTTGATTAATGTGAAAATGTTTACTTAAGAATCGATAGCAACTGGAAAACATATATTCCTATTTGAGAAAACTGGTTAATACACGATAAAAACTACTCGGAAAAATTTGTGGTTTAGTGTTTTATAATGTCTTAGATAAAGATATAATTTTCTTTTTAACAGTGTAGTAAACTGACTTTAAATATCGGTAATATCATGTTTTTTTTTTTTTTTTTTTTAAGTTTCTTAACATAAAGAACACTTTTATCAATCGTGGGTATCTCAAAAAAAAAAAAAAAAACCTTTGTATGGTTTAGTTCGTGATCGTATTATACTACATTACAGTAACATTTTCAGCTGCGTAATTGAATTTAAGTATGCAAGAATAACAAAAGAATAAAAAAATCATAGTTTGAATGTTGATATTAATGCTTTAATGTGTCATATTAGTTGTTATAACATGTTTGATTAATTTGAAAATATTTACTTAAGAATCGATAGCGACTGGAAAAAATATATTCTTATTTGAGAAAACTGATTAATACACGATAAAAACTACTCGGAAACATCTATGGTTTAGTGTTTTATAATGACTTGGATAAAGATATAATTTTCTTTTTAACAGTGTAGTAAACTGACTTTAAATATCGGCAATATCATGTTTTTTTTTTTTTTAGTTTCTAAACATAAAGAACACGTTTATCAATCGTGGGTATCTCGAAAAAAACCTTTGTGTGGTTTAGTTCGTGATTGTATTATACTACATTACATTAACATTTTCAGCAACGGAATTGAATTTAAGCATGCACGAATAACAAAAGAATAAAAAATCATAGTTTGAATGTTTATATTAATACTTTAACTTGCCATTAGTTGTTATAACATGTTTGATTAATGTGAAAATGTTTACTTAAGAATCAATAGCGAATGGAAAACATATATTCCTATTTGAGAAAACTGATTAATACACGGTAAAAGCTACTAGGAAACATCTATGGTTTAGTGCTTTATAATGACTTAGATAAAGATATAATTTTCTTTTTAACAGTGTAGTAAACTGACTTTAAATATCGGTAATATCATGGTTTTTATTTAAGTTTCTAAACATAAAGAACACTTTTATCAATCGTGGGTATCTCGAAAAAAACCCTTGTGTGGTTTAGTTCATGATTGTATTATACTACATTACATTAACATTTTCAGCTGCGTAATTGAATTTAAGCATGCAAGAATAACAAAATATTGTTACTTTTAATGTTTTTGTTAATGCTTTTAATTAGCCATGTTTGACTGTATAACATGTTAGTTGAATATGAAAATGTTTACTTCAGAATCGATAGCGACCGGAAAACATATATTTCTAGTTCAGAAAACTGATTAATACGCGGTATAAATTGCTCGGAAACATCTCAGTGTCTGAAATAAAACAAAAATACCTTTGTATCTATAAATGTTTCTTTGAATATCTAAAATATAATGTTTTTGAGGTTTCTAAAGATAAAGAACACTTTTATCAAACGCGGGTTTCTCGGAAGAGATTTTTGTATAGTTTAGCGTATTATATTTCTTTAGATAAAGAAATATTTTTCTTTTTAACAGTGAACTGACTTCAAATCTGGAAAGAAAAACATATGTTTTACGTTTCTATATATGAAGAACACTTTTATCACTTGTGGGTATCTCGAAAAAAATCATTGTGTGGTTTAGTCTGTGATTGTGTTATACTACATTACATTAACATTTTCAGCTGCATAATTGAATTTATGTTCTAAATATCTGCATTTTTGACAATGTTGAGTCACTTTCGTGTTCAGAATTTATATATTCATCATCTGAAATACTTTCAACATCGCTTATGTCACTTACTACTTCATCAAACAATCTGAAAGCAGTTTCTTCAGTTTTTTTTATCATTGTAGTGTACTCGCTTTCACGGCTCCTCCATATTAATACCCCAGAGCAAAAAATTACATAAACGGAAACATGCCGTCTCACAGACTGCGTTGAAAATAAAATAATTTTTCTTTCAATAACTAAAAATACGCAGGTGTTGCAAATGGGTGGGCAAGGCAGAGGACCAGTAGCGTAAGGATTAGGTTGTGTGATAAGATTGGGGACGCGTTCATTTTTGTGTAAAGGGTAGATATGTAGACGCAACCATCTCACAGACGGCACGTTTCCGGTTAAGTGTTACAAACAAGTGTTAAGTGTTAAGTGTTAAGTGTAAAATAACAAAATATTGTTACTTTTAATGTCGATATTAATGCTTTTAATTGGTCATGCTTGACTGTATAACATGTTTGTTGAACATGAAAATGTTTACTTGAAAATTGATAGCATCCGAATAAGCTATATCCCAGGTAGATAAAAGAGATTAATACACTGTAAAAACTATCCTGAATCATCTCAGTGCAGCAAAAAAATTTTATCTTCAAAAAATATTTCTTTAAATTTCTAAAATATATGGGTTTTGAAATTTATAAAGATAAAGAATACTTTTATCAAACGTGGGTATCTCGGAAGGTATTTTTGTGTGGTTTTGTTTGTGATTGTTTTATATCTCCTTAGATAAAGGAACATTTCTCTTTTTAACAGTGTAGTAAACTTTCCGAAATGAAACAGATTACATATATTTTAAAAGCACACGCATTTCTTTTATTTTTTTCGGACAAAATGTGGAAGTACTACACAATTTTAAACAAAATTTGGTGACTAGTCGCAATAATTACAAAGTGTAGAGAACGAGAATAAAGATGCTATCACAATTCATATAAGTTCAAAAACGCATGAAGGAAATATTAATACATTCTGCCTATATAAAACTTTTACTTGTAAATTTGAATACATGATGATTAGGAATTATATTCGCATGAAATCATTTACGCTAAGACATCTGCATAGGTGTAATTTTAAACATTAAATAGAATTGAAACATACTGCATTTAATGAGACGCGTAATTGCAATTCTTGTTAAACATACGGTGGTGATACGAGGGGAATTACAATGATAATTTGAGCTACTTGAACCTTATTTAAAGATAAATACAGAACACCTGACATATTTAGCAGCTGCAAGTTTAATTATAATTTAAATTTTCGCGAACATAATACATTTCGTGAAATCATTCACTGTGTAATAAGCTGTTCTAGTGAGATTAACTGCATCTGTATTTATCACCTCATTAATGATTTGCAAATTCTATTAATGACGTGAAAAGAACTTGTATTTTACATAATAATGTAAATATAGAAATTTATATATTCATTTTTACAGACTAAAATTACATGTACATATTTTAAAAGGTCGAACAAGACTTGGAGTCTTTTTTTTTTAGAATTATAAAAATTACGTTCACAGGCGTGCTTTCCATGACAATATAAGATTTAAATGTTTACAGAACGTAATTTTAAGGTATTTTTATTTAGTTTGCCACATGTAATAAATTGCTAAATATTGTCTATAACTTTCTTAAATAAAATTCTATACGAGTTGAAACAGCAGTTGATTTAAATATTCGCTAATAAACACTCGGCAAAATATTCCGCATGGATGGGAAACTGCAACAGTAAAACATGTTAAAGGTTAAAAAGTATAAAATACATTAGAAAAAATAAACAGTATAATCTAAATTAAATACGGTTTTATAAATTAATAGTTTAATATTAATTAATTTACGATTATATCCTGAGAAATCAAGTTAGAAATCCTAAAAAGAGAGGTATAATTTTTTTTTCGTTTTTTTCTTTTCTGTAGCTTACAAAAAAAAAAAAAAGAAAAAACTATATATTTTCAAAAAATTCATTTGCTTGCGCTTTCTACCAAGCATAAAAAACAGTGAATTTGTCCGTTACACACAATAAATAAACAGCAAAATCTAAAATATATACGGTTTTATTAATTAATAAATTAATATTAATTAATTTACGATTATAACTTGAGAAATCAATTTAGCAATCCTAAAAAGATAAGTTTAATATTTTTTCGTTTTTTTCTTTTCTGTTGCTCTAAACTTAAAAAAAAAAAAAAAAAAGAAATGGCAAAAACTATATATTTTTCAATAAATTCACTTGCTTGCACTTTCTACCAAGTATAAAAAGTCAGCGAATTTGTCATAGTTGAGTCCGTTACCCACAATAAATAAAGAGTGTAATCTAAAAAAATACGGTTTTATTAATTAATAGTTTAACATTAATTAATTTACGATTATCGCTTCAGAAATCAATTTAGCAATCCTAAAAAGATAGGCTTAATTATTTTTTTGTTTTTTTTTTCTCTTCTGTTGCCCTAATCTTAAAATAAATCAATTAATTAATTAAAAAAATAAATAAATTCACTTGCTTACACTTTCTACCAAGCATAATAAAAACAGCGGATTTGTCACAGTTGAGCCCGTTACCCACAATAAATAAACAGTATAATCTAAAATAAATACGGTTTTATTAATTAATAGTTTAATATTAATTAATTTACGATTTTAGCTTGAGAAATAAATTTAGCAACCCTAAAAAGATAAGTTTAATATTTTTTTCGCTTTTTTTTTCTTTTCTGTTGCCCTAAACTTACAAAAAAAAAAAATGACAAAAACTATTTATTTTTCAGTAAATTCACTTGCTTGTACTTTCTACCAAGCATAAAAATAGTGAATTTGTCATAGTTGAGTCCGTTACCCACAATAAATTAATGTACTGAAAAGAAATTTTTTGAAAATTGCAAGCAACAAAAAACGCCTGCGACCCGTCAGATTTCTTAAAACTTATGTATTATCCACCTGAAACTTAAGTATTATCCAATCATTTCATTGGCTGTTCGGGAAAAGCCTTTTCCATCGTCAGATTTCATGGAAATCTGACGACACATTTTAAATGAAATTTCATTCTTAAACTTCTAAACATCCCACACTATTACTTTTTATACTGTCGTATAGAGAAAAAAAAATGTACTTTTAAATGGAATTTTTTTGAAAGCTGAACTTCAATTTGTTTCTGAGTTATTATTATTTTTTTTTGTAGTTTTTATTACTTTTTTGTCATAGTGGCAACAGAAGTATCCATCTCTGTTGAAAGTAAAGGGAAATACAGATTACTGTATAGACCAATCAGAAAACAGATAAAATGCGGATTAAACCAATAAAAAGCTTCAGATATGCTTCTGATATATCGAGGCCAATAACCATTTTTACAAATGGTTAAAAAAAAAAAAACGCGATTTTTACTTTTATACTTTCTTAAATATTTATCTTGAATACTTATTTTTTAATTTAAAACTATTTACAAGGAATCAATTAACAATCATTTTATTATTTCTTAAAAAGAGATACGGAGACGGTAAGAGAATAGCTATTACAAAGAAAAATTAAACTTTTCTATAGACCAATCAATATACATTCACATCTCCCTGTGCGAACACCTCCATTAAGCGACCACCTCCCTGAACGACCATTTTATCATGGATCGAAATTCATTCCCATGGGCTCAATAGTAATTTTACCTCCATTCAGAAACCATCCCAGTTGAACTCTCTCCATGAGCCACCAATTTCTCTGAAGAAAATTCAATTTTTTTTCTGGTCGCTTGCAGAAGGTTTTATTAGAAACATAATTCCAGAGAGCACATTATTCATCAGACTTCTAAACTAAGTTTAGATTTTTTTTTTTTTTTTTTTTTTATCTCGGTAACTTTTAAGAGTTTAAAACCTTTTGTGCCTTTTTAGACATCGAATTTAATTCTGATGACAAATTAAAAAAAAAGACGGTCAATAAACTGCCTACCCTATTCTGTTGGAAAACTCTCAAAGAAATAGATAAATTAATACAATCGTCATTATATGTTCCCGTCCAAAAAAAAATTGCATTTGGTTGCTGAACTTCGAAAGGACTGGGAAATAAATGTTACAAAAGATAAAACTGCAAAATCAAAGCAAACATCAATGTATTCATTTTTTAAACTATGCAGTAATTACTTATGTAATGAACTTTTGATTTTATACTTAAATTTTTATTTTTTCCTAATGTGAAAAATAAAATTTTGTAACATTTATTGTTACCTATTTTATACAATAAAAATCTAGATTTAAACACGACCTTTATTAAGAGATCACCTCTCGGAGCGACAATTTTTTATTGGGACGGAACGTGGTCACTTTAGAGAGATTTTACTGTATATATTTTAAATTAACGTGTCTCTTAGATGAAAAAAATTATATTAAATAAACAAGCTGTCATGTCAATCTGTATCAGTCAACAAGAAGACGAAGGGAGAAAGCGCGATAGCGATTTTTAAATAAAAGTCACTCTCGAAAATTTTTATATCCACCGAAGTACAGTGGCGGTCAAAAGTTTCCGGCCAGTTAGTTTTTTTGATTTGTTTGACAGAACGTTTTAGCGAAGAAAAAGTTCAATTGCTCCAAAAGTTAGGAATAAGCAAATTACCTCTGACCACGTGATCATTTTGATTGGTTACTTAAGATACTTGATGCAAAGGGGAGGAATTCAAAATTCGCGCGTGCAAAAGTTTCCGGACATTCGTCATTCATTAGTTTTTGCTATCGCTAAAGTGTTTTTTTTTTTTTTTTTTTTTTTTTTTTTTTTTTTTTGTCATATTAGTTAATTAATCAAGGTGAATAATGTATTTGAAATTAAAAAAATGAAAATTTTAACAATTTATTGTTCCTAAATGAGTGATTTGTTTGTCGCTAAAGGGACAATCTTCTCGTGAGATTGCGGCAAAGTTGTCGATCGGAAAATTTGGTGTAAACGATATTTAAACAATATATAAAGATGGTCATGGCCTTCGGAACTTGCCACGATCCGGGGGACCCCGGAAAACGACTATTCTTGTGGACAGAATCATTAGAAGAAAAGCAGTTGATGACCCGCGTAAAAATGCCGCTGCTATTCCACGTCATTTATGGTGTTAAAAGCGATTTATGGTATTATGGTTATTGCTGAAACAAGTCTATCTACAGTGTCAAGAAGCTTAAGTGACGTAGAACTTTATGGAACAGTCGGCGTTAAAAAACCTTTCATAAGTAAAAATAATTCAGAGGGCCCGACTGGCGTTTGCCAAGGAATACAAAGACTGGTCAAGTGAAAACTGGAAAAAAGTACTATTTTCAGATAAATCGACGTTCAATCTTATTGTGAGTGATAAAAAAACTTTACAACCGACGATCTAAAAACAAAATATAAGATGCGAGATATATTATTTATAAGATGAAGCAAGGCGGAGGACACGTCATGCTGTGGGGAGCATTTTCTGGAAAATGCGCCTGTCCGTTATTTTAAATCCGCGGCAAGAGGAATAGTGCAATGCATAAGGATATCTTGAAAGATCATTTGCTGCCTGATTGGAGGGAAAATTGTGGTCGCAACTATTTGTTTCATCATGATAACGACCAAAAGCGTACATGCAAGCTCGTCAAGCAGTGGCTCTCGCACAAAAAACTTCGCTTTTGAAATGAACATCCCAATCATCCGATCTGAATATAATCGAAAATCTTTGAAACTAACTTGAAAACGCGTGTGGAATTATAAATATTCCAATTTAGCAGCATTTTCACAAAAATTGCAAGAACCGTGGACAAAACTTAACATTGATGATCTACAACTATTCATTGAATCGATGCTACATTGCTGCGCCGCAGTACTTATTGTTAAATGTATGAATACAAAATACTAATTGTGAATGTTGTTGACCACTGTTATTTTCTGTTATAACACCATTTTTTTCCAAACTTGCCAAAGTGGCCGGAAACTTTTGAGAACATGCGTTTTCTTTTGCAATTAATTTTGTCAATTAAATTTATTAATATTTAATTTTTATTCCATAAATAAGTTCTTAACTGTTATGTCAATAAAGTGTATAAGTATCACTTTGAGATTCCTCTTCATATGGGTATACTCACAAATTAACCAAACATTTTATGCTGGCCGGAAACTTTTGAACGCCACTGTATATCTGCTAATTGTGGAGCATTTAAATTAAGTATTTAAATTTATAAAATTACATACAGAGTTGCGTTTTCACAGTGGCGACATTTAAATTATTGTTTACCCTCATTTTAATAGGAAAAACTTAATTATCAGCTTTTACTTTTTAGCCTGATTTACTCCAACTATTTTGCAAGTAAATTAGAATTGTTTCTTCTGATGTTAAGATTGATGATGTACGCATTTTAATTGGCAGGGATATACGAAATTTGAACATTTAATTATCATAAATATTTTCGCGTACAAAATAAAAAAAATAATAATTTCTACTTAGACTTACACTTTTAAAGTATTAAATTATGCTACTGGAAATCATTAAAAAACTGGAAAATATTTATGAAAAATTGTGTTTATATCTGCTATTGAACGTCCGAGATAAAGTGTTTTAAAAATAAAATAATAAGACTGTTTCCTTTAATCTAGACTGGTATGCTTCAACTTCTTTTAAATTAATAAGTGAAAGAAGTTTTATCTAACACCCTTAATAGCAATATACGATCCATGGTATTAAAATTAAATATTCACTCTTAATTTCGAAAAGTAAAATTTTGATATAATTTAGTAAATTTCGGAAAATTACAAGGTTTATTACAAAACTGTTTGCTTGTTAAATAATAAAGAATTTGCAAAACAACAAATCAAAAAATATTCCTCACCTTCATTTCTTTCACGCAAATTAATTCAATCGGACACACATGTTATTTTCAAAATGTTAAATATTACAGCAAATATTGAAGAGCAAAATGACAATAAAATGAATAATCATTGTCTTCTTTTCCACAATGTACACTCTACACTATTAAACATTTGTAGCAACCTGTCCATTCATTGAACCTTTTGTACAGAAAATGGTTTCGTAACCATAATTTAACTCTATTCTGACCGTAATATGAGCAATTATAATAATATTAGAATAGAGTTTAATTATTGCTGTGTAACCGTTTTCTGTAAAAAGGTTGAATGAATGGACTGTTTTCTGAAAACTTTTGACATTAAAAATTTCTAATTTTGTTTTATGTATAGATGTCATGAAAATTCCTAATTTTGTTTTATGTATAGATGTCATGAAAATAATTTTTCGAATTGTGTAAATTTGTTTTTAATTATTAACTTTTCTGATGATAATAACCTTTAAATACATAAATTTTAACGGGTAAAAATCCCATTTTATTTCCTTTAAAAATAGAGTTTTAGAAATTTTAGTTTTAGCATTTACTTATTTTAATTTACATATAGTTATTAGTTGGTTTTTTGATTAAATTTTTGTTTCATTTTTAAATATATATTTTAAAAAAATATCTTACATGTCACAAAGATGTTTTAAAGTAATAACTAAAAGTCTTCGATTTTACGAATGCAATTATTATTATTTTTAATTATTTTTGTCATATTAAATTACAATTCTTCAACTAAAATTTTATACTAAAAAAAGCCTTCTTCTACATAACTCAAGTTTGTTTTGAATGTTTAGTCTCGCTTTTGTTCTGTAGAGACTTTATTATTTAACATTCAAACAGTTTGTAATGAAACTTCTATGGTTCCAAGATTTACTAAAATGTACCGCAACATTACTTTTCATAAGATATTCAAATTGAGTGTTAAATTTTAACACCTCTGATATTATATTATTATTAAGGTTGTAGGGTGCTGTCCAGTAAAGATTCGTTCACCTATTACTTTAAAAGAAGTTGATTCATCAAAGATTATAATAAAAGGAAGGACCATTCTTCTTAGTTTTAAAACATTTTAACAAAGAATTTTAATAGCTTATATAACAGCCTTTTTCAAACATATACTTCCGTTGTTAAGTACATCTGATCTTAGAACATCATAATTTAATCCTTTAAATAGTATAGTGAAAAATAGAATGTATTTTCTTTATTTTATTGTGAATAATACATTATTCAAAATATTTTATTACGATTAATTTTTGCATAATTTTCATAATATCTTTTTAAATCATTTTCTGATATTTCTATGTAACAAAAATAGTTCATTCATTTTTTGTAAGATACAACCCACATTAGTTTCTGACAAACTTGTATGATATATGTGACTGGTTTACTCGGATAAAATGACTCTGCAATTTTGTTATGGTATTTTTAGGTGAACCTTTGCAATTTTTTTAACTGAATACAATGATATGTCAGTCAGTAATTTGACAAGCAATGGTATTAACCACTTTTCTGTTAATTAAACAAAATTTCAACAAACAAAATATAAATTTTTAAATGTTAAATCTATACTTAAAACGCGATGCGTATTCTTGAATAAGACGCTTCCAAAACTATTGAAATATACTAACTTTTAATAAATTCTATTTCGTTAAAATCAATAAAAATGTTTCTAAATTATAAAAAACAATTTTGTGTCAACAAAAAATACTTAACTTAACCCACAGAAAAAAAAAACGAATATTATCTTTAATTTAATCCAAATCCAGAAACGAGTTTATAGATGAATAAATGTATTTATTAAGTATAGTTTTACACAATTACCAGTTCATGAAAAATAGTGTCAAACACCTTTTTTTAAAGATGATAGGCTCAAGATGTAAACTTTACATTCCGTTGAAGACTTGGGGAGTTTCTAATGCATAGAAAGGCTGAGATCATCGCATTTATTGCGTCCGTCATTACCTGCAGAACAAGCAGAATCGAGGAACTTTTCTTCAACACCGTAGAAGTGTGTTTCCTACTAAAAAAAAGTAAAAGCCAATTTTAATAAATTTAAGTCAACGACCAGCTAGTGCCGGAGGATAGGACCGTTTAATACATCGAGTGACCGAAGCGGATTTCAGCTTACTAAGTACCGTAGTCGAAGGGGAAAATTGTGTCGTTACATAAATGACACAATTAAATTTAAATTAGTTTTAATTACACTTAAAATTAAATTAGAATTAAGGAAAAAAAATATTAATGCTATGATTTCATACATTTATATAAATATGTGTAATGTATATAGAATAACCAAAAGTACATTTTGTCTCACATAGTTTAAGATATAAATTAATGTTTTATAGTGGGATACTGTGTAAAATATAAAAACATTAATAAAAATGATTTATTAAAATACATTATTAAAATATGGGTTGATAAAATTTATACAATATATAAAGATTTTCAAAAATTAAAATCCATGGATGTTAAAAATATATAAAGCTCTCCGAGCGCTTACGGCTAAAGGTAAGCCATTATCAAGGAGGAAACCAGTGGAAAAAACTTGAGGGTGACTGACCCAGACGACATGAAAACTCATTCAAGAAAAAAAAAATCGTAGGCGGTCTAAACCACTGATAAGGAGATAGAAAGTAGTAAAAATGGCTGAATCCCACGATTCACTCGGTGATACTCTATAGATACTCTCAAATACACTAATTCTTCCCTGCTTGTTGATCGTTTACTTGAGTATTATATCTTTATTTTTATTTTTTACATTTTCCCCTTTTCAAATATGCATTATAATTTCCATATAATTTCAAATATTGACCAGTAGTTCATGAGCTAATACTTCTCATATTAGACATATGAAAAATATTTCTATAATGAACATATTAGTATTTAGCCTTAATAGCAGTGAATATTTTGTTATTCTAAAAAGAGCGTAAATTTATTTCATAAAAGTAAATAATTTTTTTAGTAATTTTTTTTTAAATATTACTTTGTACGACTAAATATATTCCATTTCAATCCAAGGAATAATAGGTAACAATCACCTTAAATTTTGAGAATTACCAAGTTAAAATCTTCATATGAAAATACGTTACTGTTGAGAAAAATAATATATATTTTTTTAAATGTAAAAATAAGTGTTAAGTTAGTTTGACCATGTATTCGTATTTCCATCTTAGCCTAATCAAGTTCAACCAGTCCAATAACCTCAACTTCAAACCATTGTGTAGCAATACCGAACCCATTTGATAGAACTAAAAATCGAAATCGGACCCATTTGATTAATCGATTAGAAACCTTGCTTCTAGAAAACACATTATAGTTTCTAAAGTTTAAAAAAAGTAAGTCATAAGTAAATATGAATAAAACCAATTATATAATAAATATCGAAGGGATATTTGGGTATTTTTTTTTTTGTATACTGGCCTGGAAAAATACTTATGTTGGTTGACAAAAAATTAAACACCCCGTGCCATTTATTAATGACATTATCTCAGATAAAAGAGGAAATTACCATTAGATTATAGGGGAATTTTTGGAATAGAAATGAAAAACTTAAAGAATTCAAATATTTATTCTTCTTCATGTTCTTAGAAAGATTTATTTCTGTTTCGCAACATACGTTTAAGAAATTACAGCATATCATATTTACTTAAAAAATATAATCTTGATTACTCATAAATAACTTGGTGGCAGAAAATAAATAATTAAGAAACTTATTTCTATTCTTGGCAAACATATTTCGCATAGATCTCTATTTTTGTTTAATTTATTATTTTTGGATATCTTCCAATTTTAGACGGGACGATAGAAAATTAACTTCAGGAAATGTTATATAATCAAGATAAGTTAAAAACACCTTACAAATTTTATTTCTTTGCAGTAAACCTACGATACTATAATTGAATTATAAAGTACTACTATTTGTAATAAAGCATTTTTTACTCGACTGCCAAGAATGGTTATGTGTTTCACGCGTATCTGGATATGTGGATTTCTTTATACCCTCGAAACATCCTAACGGCTGGATGGATTTTAATGAATGAGGTCTCTATCGATTCGTCCTTACCGTCCGATGGTTACAGACTAGGTTTTGTTCTTATAAATTAAAAATGTTGGCCGTAAAATACAAAATGGCGGTAGAGACGATTTTTTTTTTACGCATCCTATTGAGTGACATATCATTGGATAGGTCTTTCAAAATGAAGACGATGTTTCATTGACTATTTTACAGTCAGAAGCTCCGTTTAAATATTACACAGCCTGGAAGTTGCGTAGGTAGGATTGCTAGCTTTACTGCAACTCTAACTATCATAGACATCTATAGGCCTCATCAAAACTGTGTTTATAGATAGTAACTAACAATTCAACACAACTTAAAAATCATCAATACAAGTAAATAAAAAAAAAGTAAGTAATATAAAAAAAATGGTTTCACATTGATGAGAAATAATTAATTGGTTCGTTTTTTACGCAGTCGGGTTTTTTGATGTTTTAAATTTAATTTTTACTTGTTAATTAGAATATATGAGGACGTGGGTTTCGAAACTGGCCTTATCCAGGAAATCAGATTTTGGGAAATGCAGAACACCTGAAACTAGGTCCGTTGTTTTTCCTCGTAAACCAAGATTTTTCAATGCCAGAAGTACAGGATAAAAGCAGTTTTTTTTTTTTTTTTTGTAGGTTGTAATGTTTCTTCGGTGTATGTTTACCAGTCAATTAGATCGATAGAGAAAATACAGTTTAAAACACCAAATAAAATAAACTAAGACAGACTTGAGCACAGTTAAAAAATAAAATTTATAAAGACAATAAAAAGCAATTAAAAATACAATATATAAACATTTCGCCAAGCGACACGCAAGGCATCATCAGTAAAAAAATATCCATTGCATTTCAAACGTCAGAACAAATCAAGAAGTCTACCGAAGTGGAATGCTTTTGGGGCCTGTAGCTACTATGGCTGTCGTCTCGAATGATCCTTATTATACAGAAACAACAACAAGTTACAACAATTTTTATTTTCCATTACATATATTATATTACAACAATGGGACATTCACAATTACATCCATGTCTTACCCGAGGATTCGAACCCGGGACCCCGCCGTGGTAGTAACTGTCGCTACCGACCACGCCACTGGGCGACACAAATCAAGAGCAGTTACTGTTAGCTATTTTAAAAACAAACAATATTCGCTAGGGACAGAAAGAGTATCATTCAAAGCATGCGACCGCAATTCAGTGAACCAAGCCTCAAGGAGCAATCTACCATTGTAGTTTTTGCAACCAGATTTTAAAATACTGGCGTTCGCAATGGGCGGAATGTGATTTGTTTGAAGTGAATGCTGGACAATTTTTGAATTCAAATTACTCTTTTTTAAAGCAACAGTATGTTCTTTTAGGCGAATTTCCAATGATCTACCAATTTCACCAATATAAACACTATTGCAATCTTTACAAGGAATAATATAAACAACACCGGGTAATTTAGACTTATCATATTGAAATTTATGCTTATTGAAAAATGAATTCAATTTATTAATAGGTTTAAAAGAAACCCCAATATTGAATGATTTTAGAATGCCAGAAATTTTTTCAGAAATGTTCTTATAATAAGGGATACAGATAAAGGAGCTAGGTTTACTACGTTGAAAAGGGAGGGGATTAGAATTTACAAAATTTAAAGTATTTTTAAAGATTTTTTTAACAAGACCAATAGGGTAGCTATTATTAACCAAATCACGATAAATTTTACATTTATCTATTTCAAAATCATTACTGGAACTGCAATATTTTATGGCTCTGAAGGCTAAAGTCTTAATAACGGTTATTTTATGGCTGAAAGGGCATATTGAATTGAAATTAGTATACTGACCAGTAGAAGTAGGTTTTCTGTAAACAGTAGTGGTGACAGATTGAGAGATATCAGTCGTGAGTCTGCGGATTAGAATGTCGAGAAATGGTAATTCAGCATTATTTTCTCATCTATTTCTATTTCTCTATTTCTCTATTTCTTCATCTATTCATCTATTTCAACAGTAAGCTTAATAAGGTTACCAATGGAGTTAGAAATCGTGAGAATATCATTTAAGTCTGCTTCTTTCACTATCAAAAAAATATCGTCGACATAACGTCTCCAAAAAAGAATACGTGGACCAAGTTCAGAATTAATAATATTTTCAATATTCTGCATTACAAGTTCAGCAATTACAACAGAGAGGGGGGATCCCATAGCGGTACCAGAAATTTGACTATAAAAGCAGTTATTAAATACAAAATAGTTTGGGGTCAAACAAAACTTAACCAATTCAACAGTCTCTTCGACATTAAAATCAGTAGGGTGTGTAGGAATAGGCCAGATATCTTTAATAACTTTACAGACAAGATCAAAAGGGATTGAAGTAAACAGCGAAACAACATCGAGAGAAGCCATGATGTAACCGATAGGGAATGTATATGTACTGTAAAATACAATTTGTTTGATTTTGTATAAGGCGAATTTTGGAACTCGTTTCTTCGTTTATGAAAATATTTCTCTTAGTTAAAACAATTACAAAACATAAATATACGTATTATTGATTGGAAAGACGTATTATTGGATCGAAGTTTCAAGATATTTAATATGAAAGTTTTCTAAGGAAATCTGCAACCAAAAACTTTTTCAATGCTTTCTTTAAAATCACTGATTTGCGGCTGGACAATCGGTTAAGTACAGAGGGTGATCTCATATTTTTGTAATTTAATGGAAAAAGAAATATATAAACAAAGATAAGAATTTAATTTTCTAACATGCCCATTCGGATAACTTTTTTGTTGACCCTATATATTATGGGTTAATTTCCGAAATAAAAGAACTTTACTTAAAATATGAATGTTGATTTTGTTCCACTCTCCGACCACAATCGTCAAGATCCCACCCAATGTTTTGGGATGCAGCTCATAAATAACTTGTGTTAAAACACCATATGCACAATAATCCATAGGAGACACTCCAGGAGACTTGGGTGGGATGTATTTAAATGGAATTTCTTCGATTCCAGTTTCAAGTCTCATTTTTACAAAGGCCATATCTGGAGATTTCGAAGTATGGCTGATAGTGTTATTCTGATTTAACTCTTTATGTACTGAGCTATGAATTCATGAAAATTTGCTCTTTTAAAGCAATTTCGTGAATTGTTTAAATTACATTAGAAGATTCACATAATCATTGAATAAATTTTAGAAGGATTTTAAAAGGTCTGAAGGATTTAGAAGGATTAATTAAATTTGAATTTATAAAGATTTTGTGCAATATTTATAACCCACTGAAATATATTTTGTACTTAATATTTTGTAGAATTAGGAAATGTACAAATATAATTTTCTCACAATAGAAATATAGAAATATTTCCGAATTGAAAATCCCCCCCCCCCTCCAACGACGAGAAAACTGAAAAGATGCAAAGGCAATAGAAATTATCCTTTTAAAAATAATTTTGTCTTGTGTAACTGATAATGCTTTGTAACAAGATAAAGTAATGCATCTATAATTCATTATAAACTGTATTACAACTAATAGATGTATTAAATGAATTTTATAACAAGTCATTTTAATGGTACTTATAAGTACCATCAGTAGATAAAGGGGTATCCCCACACAGTGGTAAAAGAGAGTCTCGGATAAAGGATCCAATGTTTTGCGGTGCTGCTTATAAATAGCTTATTTTAAAAACCCAAATCAAACGTCAATCCATAAGATGCGTTTAAATGAAGTAGTCTAAATTCATGATTTATTTCTTATTTTCTATAGGAATATAGCAGTAGATTTATAGGCATGGCTGATATCTGCATAAGTATGGCATTATTCTGCTACAATATAACAAAATGAAGAACGTTTGGGTTATGGAATCCGAATGGTCGTGAAACGACGACAGTATAACATGTTAAACGTAAAAAATTATACAAAATAAACAGTATAATCTAAAATAAATACGGCTTTATTAATTAATAGTTTCAATTTTTAATTAATTTACGATAATAGCTTGAGAAATCAATTTAGAAATCCTAGAAAGATAGTTTTAATATTTTTTCGTTTTTTTTTTTTTTTTTTTTTTTTTTTTTTTTTTTTTTTTTCTGTTGCCTTAATCTTAAAATAAAGAGTAAAAACTATATATTTTTCATTAAATTCACTTGCTTGCGCTCTCTACCTAACATAAAAAACAGTGAATTTGTCATAGTCGAGTCCGGTACCCACAATAAATTAATGTAATGAAAAAAAAAAAAAAACATGAATAGCAATAATAAAATTGTCATGAATAGCACAGCAGAACATGAATAGCTTAGCAATTCCATATGCATAGCATATGCATGAATAGCATAGCAAATGAACATGAATAACAGTATATCTCCTGCGAAAACATGTATCAAAAGAGATTTCTGTTAGTAATCAGAATTAATTTTGACATTGTTTCTACTTTCCTTATTTTACGTTCTCCGTTATAAAAGAATTCCACAGTAGCCATAAAACGTTTCCCAAAATTTATCTTCTTATGCAGACTTATCTCCTTATACAGTATGCAGAGTTCTGCATGTATTCAAAATTGCACTCTTATAATGTAATGTAATCACAGATTAAGTTTATTTGTTTAACCCTGAATTAATGCTCAGGAATGAGGATTGTATCAGGAAGGAATAAGATGATGTAACGTATTGCAAGTTGTAATCATTAAATATTATGGCAAGTAATAAAGTTGATTTATGACGAGTTTTTCTGAAGATATTAATATTTCTGACAATTACAATTTTGCCCAGTTAACGGCAGGTGGATCAGCTAGTAATAAAGTAAATGAAGATGAATTAAGCCTAATATAAGCCCAACCATTCTTATTTCCCTTCCATGAATTAACGTATTATAAAAACATGTTATAATTAAAATTATTATTAAATACCATTTAGTAGTAAGTACAGAACTTGTGTGGAAATATAAATTATCTAAAAACAACGTTTGAACACACAATAAACTAAGTTCATTTGATCACACGTATACGTTTCGTGAGTACGAGGACTCACATCCTCAGTATAAAAAATTTTAAAAACAATATCCCCCCAACTACATGCACGGTGAAAACCCAAATGTCAAAACAAAATACCAAAAGACCATCAAGTTCCAACAGCCAATGAAATTAATGCGGAAGTGAAGTGTCGTGACACAGCAAATCCACCCAGAAAGTTGAGATGTATGGTGTACTAGATAAATCATTAACCAAGGAGTCTTTAAATTTATGGATATGAACCGCCTCAAAAAAGTCCAAATCCAGAGGAGTAATGCATTTCTTGATAATGGTAGCTGAATCAAAATCAAAATTATGTCCCTCCCCCCAGCAATGAGAGGCGATAGAGGATTTCTGTAATTCTTTTTTCTTTACATAGTTTCTGTGTTCATTGACTCTGTAACGGAGTTTTCGTTTAGTTTGCCCAATGTAGGATAAACCACATTGGCATTGAATATTGTAGACTCCCCAATAATTGTGAGGAGGAATTTGATCCTTAAGTTGCGAAAATGTCAATTTATTAACTGGTTTAAAAACCACATTGAAATCATAATGCCGTAAGATATTAGCCATCTTAAAGCTAATGATATTATAATATAAAATGGTAAAATTATAAGGTTAGAAATGGAAACCACAGTATCAGGAGAATCAAGATTATTAACACATTTATTAAGACTATGAGAAATTAAATTATTGATATAGGATAAACTAAAACCACGATCAATAGCCACAGATCTAATATAATTTAATTCTGTAATAAGTGAATTATTATCTGAACAAATTAAGTGAGCTCTATTAATCAAATAAAGAAAAGCCGAAGCTTTTTGGGAAGGGGGGGGGGACATGAATTGAAATGGGGGGGGGGGAGTGTGACAGCAAAAGGTTTACGGTAGACGCAAGTGTCAAAGGTGTTAAGCTGACGTGTAACCAACACATACAGAAATGGTAATCTATTATCTATTTCAACTTCATATGTAAATTGAATGACTGAATCTATTGAGTTTAAAATCGTTAATATATTGTCAACAGTAATTAATTAACTAATTATTAATTAAGTAGTAATAAACAGTAATATTGTCAACAGTAACCATTTAGTAATATAATTTCTGTCATTTATTTATATTTTTAAGACAAATTTCTACAACTCCAACAATTCTTTGTTAATATATAAATTTATAAAAAAAGAGACAGATTTTATTTAAACATCAATGTAGTTTAATTTAATCAAAAGGAAATTTTGAAAAGGACATTATTTCGCAAACTAAATTAATTTCCCAAAGAATTTTAAATTCATATTGTAATCCTTTCCTTATTCACTCTCCTTATAAGCTTATGAACAGTTTGTGAAATGAGATTATTTCACACTTAATTAGTCCACTAATGATTAAAATTTTCTTCAGACCAAATGCTACATATAAAAGTGAAACCTTATAAAATAAAATGAAATTGCTATTACACGTAAATTTTATCTTGTTTATGTCTATTGTTTTCCGAAACAATTCTGAAAGAATAGATTTATATTTCTAAGAATATTTTAAGAACCAAAATTTTTACAAGGTTTTATTTAATAGTTTAGACGATGATTCGACATTCAAAATCGTTAGATATAAATGCATTATATATTTAAATATATGAAAAAATAGTATGAATTGTTGAGAGTCAGAATGAAAGAACACACATTCTTGCTAAAAATGAGTGTAAAGTATCAACGTATTGTATGACATTTTATCTATTGGCTGTATACTAAATTTTATTGTTTTCGAAACTATTCCAATGATAAAGCCAGTTTAACAGATGAACAAACTTAACTTGGATATCAAACCCTTTGCAAGAGTGGATTAAATAGCTTCGTCAGTTCTGCCACTGACAAATTAATCACAATATGCGTGCTGAAGAAGCTTGATATGCTCTGGCACTGGCAACACAGTTCTAAAAAATTTTGACAAAAATTATAAAATTTTTTAAATAATTTTTCGAAATCACAACTGGAAAGGTTGATCCGTCATGTGCATAATATCTTCAACCACATCGGGTGGGGCTTGTGAGTGTTCAAGCCACTAGGCAAGCCTCCCCACTTGGCTGACCCTGTCTTCAAACAATTTGTACTTTTTTCAATTTATGGTTACAGTGCAAAATACCTGAATGTGTAGAACAGAAAAACTAGTAGAAATGTAAACCAAATGTTTAATTACAGTAATTGCTAATACAATATTGTAAACAGTACCTCCAACATAGTTTAACAGTGTACTTTTGAATAATTTGAAACAAACACTTGAACAAAGATTCCACATATTTTATTTTATTGTCTACGGTTTACTTTGCAATAATTGATTTTTGAATAGACATTGCTGATCACTTGCTTTCCAAGAAGTAATTATCTATCTATACTAATATTATAAAGAAGTGAATTTTGTTTGTTTGTTTGTTTATTTGTAGGAGGTAATCTCTGGAACTACCGAACTGATTTAAAATGTAATGGTAACGAAATGAATGCTATTATTTAGGTTCCATATATCTTTGAACTTTCATGGTATAACCATTTATACTTTTCTAGTATACAGGGTGCAAGGGAAAGTCCTTTAACCTGAAAATACTCGTGAACGGTGAGAGCTACGGCTATGCAAGTGAGGTAACGGCATAGTAAAGCGACTAAGCCCGATTTAATGAAAACGACAGCAGCGCCTCCTACTGGTGAAATTTGGAAGATAGCTATTGCAAATCGAAAACGAAAAGAGTTAGAGCAAAATTTCGAGTTAGAAACTTTTAGATCATCAATTAATTAATAGAATACGACATTTGGTTTACATGGATAAGATAAATCATCGCCTGTTTACCCAAAAATGTCCGAAATCGATGTACTCCATTTTATGTAAACGTTTGAATGGAATAGTCTGAAGTATGAAGAAATACGCATAATTTATGCTATAAATACGTACTTATCTCAATACATTTTGATAACATCACACACACAAAAAAAGACAAACTGTCTCACAGTGATAAAAAGTTAATATTCAGTATGCTCGAAAAGTTTGCTATTGCTCACGATACACGTTTGTATTCGTGAGAGTAATTCTGCATGGACATTTCTCAGCATGGAACGTCTATTGCAAGCCTCTTCAATACGACGACATAGATTTAACCCTTTCAAGGGCGGTGGCCAGACGGTCTAGCTACCTAATTTTAATTCCAAAACTGAAAAATGGCACCAAGAATATTTTAATAAAATTTTGCTTTTGTAGTGAAAGTGCAAATTAGCAGGGTTTTGTTTTCAGATAAATTCGTTTGAATATTCTGGTGTCAGTCAATTATTTCATCAGTTGACGAACAGAATTCTTCTGGCCCTGAGAGGGTTATCCTAAAATTTTAAATGCATTGGAAATTGAATCTATACAAACATTACAGCACAGTACAACGTCACAATCTGCAACTGTGCACTGTAACATTTCCGGAATGTGAATAGGCAAAGTAGAATCGTCGCTCGTCGATTTCGGACATTTTTTGGTGTGCAGGTAACGATTTATCTTATCCCTGTAAACCAAACGTTGTTTCGTACTAATTAATTGATGCTCTAAAACTTTGTAATTATAAAATTTGCTCTACTTCTTTTCGTTTTCAATTTGCAATGGCTATCTTCCAAAATTCGCCACTAGGGGTGCTGCTGTCGTTTGCGTTAGGTCAGGCGTAGTCGCTTTACTGTACCGTTACATCACTTGTATAGCTGTAGATCTCTCCGTTCGAAAGTCTTTTCAGGTTAAAGGGACTTTCCTTTGCACCGTGTGTACTATACAGCTATACCCAACCCTACGTTGTATAGTTTTTACAAAGTCTTAGTATTCTTTTAGCAACAGTATTTTTTTAATAATACGCTTACTAATTCATATGTTGTACGAAACCCTCTGTGCTCGAGTAATACTCGCACATGACCGTTGATTATGTTACTGAAGGTCCTAGAAACATAACCTTCCTCATTGGAGTTACCTATAAGATATAAATTATCATTAAGAACATTTTCTAAAAAAATTTAAATTTAAAAAGCGGTGAAAATGCGTGAAAAGTGTTCTAAATTACTTTTTCTACTCAATCTTAGGAAGTACCGAACCGATTTTAAAATAATGGTGTGAAAATGATAGTGACAGTCCTTCCCCCAAGATTGGCTGTATTTCATGTCGGTGCCACTACCACGAAAGGGGGTGCAGGGCAAAAAACGTTATAAAAATACGATTTTTGCATTAGTGATGGGCCTAGATACATAAATTCGGCATGGTAGTTACTTATTAGATCTCTAAGAATATTTCCTAAAAAAATGAAAATTTAAAAAGGAGTGAAAATACGCTGAAAGCTTTCTAAAAAACGTTTTAAATTGATATTTCTGCGCAATCTCATGAAGTACCGAACCAATTTCAAAAGTAACGGTTGTAAATTGATGGTGACTGGCCTTGCACCAACTTAGGCTCTATTTCATTTTGGTGTCACTGTCACAAGGGTGATTCTGTGATACTGCAAGGGATATAACCTTGAAATTCGGCATGGTAATTAATTATAAGATGTAAATGCTCTCTATGGACGTTTCCTAAAAAAATCTAGATTTAAAAGGGGTGAAAATGGGCGAAAAGCGTTCTAAAAAACGTTCTAAATTGCGATGTCTGAGCAATCTCATAAATTACCAAACCAATTTCAAAAGTAATGTTTGGAAGTTGATGGTGACAGCCCTTGCTCCAACATAGGCTCTGAGGGAATTTCAGAGAACACAGTCGAATAAAAAGAGCTTTACTTCGAATCATTCATATTTCACATCAATTTAATAAATCAACAGAACGATTTTTACTCATTGGAAGTAAATCAGCACTCAAATAATTAAAAGCTTGAAGAATTGAATATTAATATATTTATTATTATTACCAGGCAATCCTGGTTCAGATCTCATATAGCGGAGATCGCCCGCTTCCGAATTTAAATTACATCTACCTAATAAACAATCTGAAAAATAGCAATGTAAAAAATAGGGTTACCATAATTATTGGCGATGATTAATTTTCGCCAAGTCAAACAGAAAGAAAGGGGGGTTTTAACACACTGCCCCCGGATGAACAATTATTATTGTCATCATTCAAACTAAATTTTTATCAAAGATTTCAAATTACATTAATAAGACAATTAAAAGTTAGAACATACTTACATTAATGAGACATACAATTAATTCTATTTTGACAGGAACAACTACTGAAACTAAAATATACAAAATAATGAATTAGAAAAAGTTAAAAAATGAAAATATAAACAAAATGTTCTTAAAAGTGAAATGTTCAATGTTAGTCCATAATGTCAAGTTCCAATTTATGCAGCAATTGCACTGGTCTTTTTATTACACCAGATTCAGTTTGTATTGCACAAGATCTAACTTTCGAATCTCTTCCTAAAAATAGCTCTGTAATTCTACCGCATTTCCACAAGTGCCTTGGAGTTTTATCTTCATTAATTAATACAACGTCACCAATTTCGAATTTAGTCGGAGCTTTGACAGGAACTGAAAAATTGGCAGAACGCAGTTCTAGCAAATATTCCTGCCTCCAACTTTTCCAGAAATGCTTTAAAACCTGATCTCGATATTTCAATATTTTTGTTAACGTTATTCTATTCGATTTAGGTTCAGTAACACAATGAAAATCTGGTAGAGAATTTATTCGCTTGCCGATCAGGAAATGTGAAGGAGTTAGTGGAAGCGGTTCACTGTTTTTTTGATAAGCATACGTTAGTGGGCCACCATTAATCATTGCTTCGATTTCAGTTAAAGTGGTTTGTATTTCTTCATATGAGAGACAAGATCTTCCGAGAACTTTCTTCAAAGGAGTTTTCACCGAACGTACCATGCGTTCCCAAAAACTGCCCCACCAACTGGCTCTTGGAATAATGAATTTCCATATGATTTTATTTTTATTAAAATATCGTAAAACTTCCTCTTTCGATATTCGGCTCCAAACTTCACCAAAAAAATTATCAGCGTTGATAAATGTTTTCGCATTATCACTGTAGATCGTTCTACAAATTCCTCTACGAGAGATAAATCTTTTAAATGACAAAAGGAAAGTTTCTGTCGATAAAATGGTACATAATTCGAGGTGCACAGCTCAAGTGACTGCGCATGTGAAAAGAACTATATAGGCTTTTTCTTGGCCAGTTTTTGCTTTGACATAAATAGGTCCTGCAAAATCTACAGCACAGGTATAGAAGGGTGGTGATTCAGAAATACGATCTTTAGGTAATGGTGCAATTTCTTGCTTCCCAGGAGAATCTTTAAATTTTGTGCAAATAAGACAGTTTTTCAGTACAGATTTTATCATTTTTCGTCCTCTAATTATAAAATAATTTTCTCGTAAGTGTGCTAAAGTTGATGCAATTCCATAATGGAAAACCTTTTCATGGGCATTTCGAATCAACAATTTGGTGTAAGCACTCCCATATGGAAGTATAAAAGGGTACTTTTACCTTTCAGATAATTCTGAAAATTGTAATCTACCAGATAAAATTAACAAATCATTCTCATCCAATTTTGGATTCAGACTATACAAGGTTGAATCATTATCGATGGGCTTTCCCTTTTTTAGTAACTCAATTTCACGATTAAAGACAGATAACTGGGTTTGTTTTAACCTGTATAATTCTGCCTTTTCAATTTCTTGAGCTGTGAGCTCACCTGAAATTTTAGGTTTCAATTTATTGATATTATTTATAAATCTTAAGATCCAGGCTGTGATATTAAGTAATTTGGAAAGAGAACTAAAATTTTCTAATTTTAACAAAGACTCTGGAGGTACAACACCTACTGTACAAGATAATTGAGCAGAACTCAAATTTGTTGATTTTTTTCGTTCAAAATATTTTCATTAAATTGTATTTTTTCAGGTTTCGGCCAACTGTCCTTTGGTAATGACAACCATTCAGGACCGTAATACCATAATTTGTTTTCTAGGAGGTTATGTAAATTTTCGCCTCGAGTAAGAAGATCACTAGGATTATCCTTACCCGGAATACACTTCCATATTTTAGGATCAGTTAAAGATTGTATTTCTACAACTCTATTAGCCACAAAGGGTTTCCAATCCATGGCTGATCCCTTGATCCAATGTAACGTAATATGAATTTCCAAATTTTGAAAATTAAATGCACATTTCAGATATTTAGATATCCTTGCAGCTATTAATGCCCCCATTAATTCAAGCCAAAGAATTGTCAAACATTTAATCGGGGCGACTCGACATTTTGCCCAAATAAGACTAGTCATAATTTTATTATCACTTGTGGTACATCGAAAATAAGCTACGGCCCCATAACCCTTAGGACTAGCATCTGAAAATATATGAATTTCGATTGGGTCCGAAAAGTCTAAACCCTGTGGAAAATATTTGCGGGGTACCTCAAATCTATGTAAATGTTCGATTTCTGCACACCAATTTTCCAATTCAATTTTTAAATCATTAGGGAATTTTTCATCCCATTCCAAACCCCTTTTCCATGTTTCCTGTAGCAAACTTTTCATACGAACAGAAAATGGTGCAATGAATCCAATAGGATCAAAGAATTTTAACATGGCTTTAAGAACAACGCGTTTCGATGGATTAAATTTCCAATCATCAGGAAAGGATTGAACGTCAAAACGTAAAATATCCCAATTAGTATCCCATAATAATCCCAAAATTTTTAAAGAATTATTCAAAATTTTCTTCTGAGTCACATAATTTATTTTCCTTCCATAATTTTCTATGTTTGACAGAATTAGCATTGAATTTTTGTAAATTCATGCTAGCTTCTTCAAAAATATGCGAAGATGTTGAAGATAGATAATAAGCGTCTTCATCAGATTTTGACCCCGTAATCAAATCATCTACATAAAAAGAAGAGTCCAAAATCTTAACAACTTCAGGATGATCATCATATTTACGTATATGGGATTTAATCGTTGCAGCCAAAAGAAAGGGACTGCAAGTTTTCCCCCCAAAAGCAGCTCGTGTAAATCTCAAAAATTTTAAATCATCCTTTTCGTCACCAAACCACAAAAATTTTAAATAATCCCGAACATTAAATTTTCTGAAATTAAATATTCCATTAAGAATGTTCGGGTTAAGGTTAGGTCCTGGATATAAACAATCATTTAGAGAATTTAAATGTTTTTCTTTAGAAGAAGCATCGAAAACCATTCTTACCTTAGTAGTTAATTTATCATCTCTTAAAACCGGCCTGTGCGGCATAAAATAACCACTCTCAGTTATTTTATCAGGACATTCTTCTACAATTCCAGCAGTTAATTGTTCTAATATAATATCTTTATAATTTTTACATAAGTCATTATCTTTCTCGAGTTTATGATTTAATTCCTCAAAGCAATTTCTAGCTATTCTAAAATTATTCCCGACTCTATCTTTCTCATCCTTCCACAATAAACCAGTTTCATATCTATTATTTACGAATTTTAAGTTATTCTCAAATTTATTCACAATTTCCTTATCTGTATCAGAAATATTATCATTTGATTGCGTAACACCCAAAGATTCAATATCCCATAAAAAATTCAAATCTTCCCCAACTGGAGTTGAAACACACAGATTTAAAACAGAAGCGCTTTCCATTTTTTTTCTTTTTTCATCTTCATAAAAACCACAAAGCGAATATCCAAATAAACTATCACATAAAAAGAGAGATTTAGTTATTTTTTTTAATTTCTCTATCGTAACAGATTTGATAAAAATATTTCGCCCAATAAGAACATTTACATTAGAATGGGATGATGCAACAGCATTTGTTAATTTAAAAGGTGCCAGTTTATTTTTTATCTGTCTGGAGAGAAGGGGGGGGGGATCCTAACGTTTGAAATTACATCTGTGACTAAAGCCTCGATAAATATGAAACGCGATTTGTTTTCAACATGGGATAATTTTAATTGCACAACATCAAATGTTTTTATTTGAGGTTTAACAGCTGCAAAAGAATAAATTTGAAGTTTTTCTTGACGAATAATTCGGGGATTTAATTTTGATACTAATTGCTCTGTGACGAATGACCTTTGACTCCCCAAATCATATAAGCATAATGCAAGCTCAGAGTTTTTTCAGATTCCACATTTACGCAAGATGTTTGAAGTATAACCTCTTTAAAGGAATTTTCATTTTCATTTTTACAATAAGATATCGAACTAATAATTGTGTCAGCTGGTTCGATTTCTTTGGGAATGGTTGATTGAGATTTTTTTAAACAAATCGAATAATGATGAAAATTTCCATTACAAAATTTCCATGGTTCTAAATTAGATTTACATTTAGCCGAGACGTGGAATTTTTTGAAACAAGTGAAACAGCGTCCTTGCATACGTAATTTATCCCGTTTTTGAGGAATAGTACACACTTTACAAAATTTTGAATCGTGATCATTATCACAAAATAAACAAACATTTTTTAGATTGGTAGTCAATGCAGAGGCAGAAGGAATGTCGCGTTAATAGTTGATAAAATGTTTATAACTGTTATTGTATTTATTTTTTTCTTTTTTAGCACTAAAACTATTTTCAGAGCTCTGGAGTGCCATAGTAGATTCTCGCGATTGTACTTCGTTTTTAATGAAAGAAAGAAGCTCTTCGACTTCCATTTTTTTACCGTCGGTTCTTTTACGATTGAAATCTAACGCCATTTCAGCAGGTATCAACTTTAATAAAATAGGGCATAGGAGATGACCATAACTTCCTGCTGTAACTCCGAGAGAATTTAAATTTCTAATTTGTATTTCACAACTGTCATACAGTTCCGGAAGTTCTCTAACATTAGAAGCATTCTTTACCTGTTTTAAATTTAATAATTTACTCATATGGGCGTTGATGACTAGGTCATCACGACCGTAGCGAGTCTTTAACAAATCAACTGCAGCTTTAAAGTTTTCTTCCGAAAGCGAAAATCCTGCAACAGCATTATATGCACTACATCCAAGCAGAGATTTCAAATAGACAAATTTGTCAATAGGAGTTAAATTGGAATTATTTTCAATGGCATTAGAATATTGCCCCCAAAATTCTAACCAGGAACTGCTGTCACCAAAAAATTTATTTATAGTGAGCTTCGGCAATTTCATAGATCGCTCTAAATTTCCGTTTTGAGAACCGGATTCATTTTTCATAAAATTTTGAAAAATATTATTCTGATTTTGGGAGTTATGTTCATTTAAGAACTTCGTTATTTTATAACGAGATTCAATTATTTTCTCACTATAGGTTTCGGAACATTCGATGTCTTTCTCAAAATCGTCATCGGCAATAATATCCTGGATATCAGAGTTTAATTTTTTTACTAATTCATATTTGTCATTCAGTTTGTCCTTACAAATGTTTAATAAATCGAATTTATTTTCTAATGTAATAGAATCATCTTCAAGAGTTGTGCTTATTTTTGTACACAATTTTGTCGTTTGTGTACTTAATCCAGTTCTTTTCTTTTTTAACCCCTTCGCAACGGGAGTCTTTTACGAAATGTTTATTACTTTGCTACCGGTTTTAAAAAACAGAAGTTTGTGCCTATTCAAATCGGGAAAATGCTCGGATTAAATAAGGCAAATTTTACAGTAAAATTTTAGTGGTGAGGATAAACGAGGATCCTTAGGCCTATTTCCGGCACGTATACGTGTCGCTCGTCCCCAAGGGGCTAAAGCTTCAATGTTAGCAGTAGTCGACATATTTGCTTTCAATTAATCAACAATAAAAATATAGCTTACCTCAAGCTTTCAGAATCAGAAAAAATAATATTCAATCGTCAGTCCAGACATCCTGACGCGGTTCGCCAACATGAGGGAATTTCAGAGAACACAGTCGAATAAAAAGAACTTTACTTCGAATCATTCATATTTCACATCAATTAATAAATCAACAGAACGATTTTTACTCATTGGAAGTAAATCAGCACTCAAATAATTAAAAACTCGAAGAATTGAATATTAATATATTTATTATTATTACCAGGCAATCCTGGTTCAGATCTCATATAGCGGAGGTCGCTCGCTTCAGAATTTAAATTACATCTACCTAATAAACAAACTGAAAAATAGCAAAGTAAAAAATAGGGTTACATAATTCTTGGCGATGATTAATTTTCGCCAAGTCAAACAGAAAGAAAGGGGGGTTTTATCAGGCTCCACATTTCATGTCGGTGTCATTACCACCTGGGTGTTGAAGGAGCAAAAAACTTTTTAAATTGTGATACTGTAGGGGCTAGCAACTTGATACTTGGCATGGTAATTATATGATCTAAATGCTCTCTAAGAACGGTTTCTAAAACATTCGAATATTAAAAGGGATTAAAAATGAGTGAAAAGCGTTGTAAAAACGTTCTAAGTTGCGATTTCTATGCAATCTCAGGAAATATCAAACCGATTTCAAAAGTAAGGATCGCAAATTGATGGTGCCAGTCCCTGCGCCAAATTAGGCTATATTTTTTGTTGTTGTTACTACCACTTAGGGGCTGCAGGAGGAAAAATATTCTAAATTGTGGCTCCTGTGATACTGAAGAAGCTAGAAACTTTAAATACTGCATGGTAGTTGCTTATAAAATATAAATGCCCTCTAAGCACTCTCGAAAATAAAACTGAAATTTAAAAGGGGTGAAGGGAAGGGAAGTATCGAAAATCGTACTAAAAAAGGCCTAAATTACGATTTCTATGCAATCTCAGGAAATAATAAGCCGAATACAAAAGTAATGGTTGCCAATCAATGGTGACAGTCTCTGATACTACATAGGCTATGTTTTATACCGGTGCCACTACTACCTGGTGTTGGTCGGAACAACAAACGTTCTAAAGCCTTTAAAAACTTTCTAAATTACGTTTTCTGTGGAATATTAGGAAATACCAAACCGATTTCAAAATTAATTTTGCCAAATTCATGATGACAGTCTCTGTTGCGACATAGACAATTTTTTGTTAGTGCCACTACAACCAGATAGGTGGTACACCGTTAGCCAAGATGCTTGGAATTTGGCATGATTGCTTATTTTAAGATATAAATGCGTACTAAGAACGTTTTCTGCAATATTCAAAACTTCAAATGCATATTCAAATGAGCGTGTGAAATGAGCATAAAAGCTTCAAAATACTTTCTAAATTATTATTTATTTAGAATTAGTATTAGTTCTTCTTACTAATTTAAATCTCATTTCTGTCAAATGCAGTGTAATAATGAAGTTTAGTCAAAGTGAAGCTTAATTAGTTATTTTTGAATCATTACCAAAAATATAATTTCTTCTAATAAAAACTAGACATACAAATATCTCTTGGCATATTTCAACAATTACTAGAGCAAAGCTGCTCGTTTTGCTAGTTGTATATAAACGCACACATGACAAAAAAACTCAATTGCGGGAAAATATGATTTTACTTATTTTTTATAAAATTAATTTAAATTATTTTACAAATATGCACTTCCTGTTAAGTTTCGCATGAGGACACTTAAAAAAACGTTTTTTAAAGAATATGTTGCAGATTTAAATGCTCAATACTCAAATGATCAATACTCAGATGACATAAAATTTCGTGAAAAAATATTATTATCTAATTATAATAGGAATTTCTATAAGAATATAATTTATTTTTTATGTTGTTTTCCCGTAGGGTCTTTTAAATAAAACAAATTGCCCTTTGGGAACACGCTGCGTGTACCGGGCGTCCTCCGCAGGGACCGGGAAACCTTTTCGAGTGACCCCGGTTTCAGGGGCCTCTCTATCGGAATTGTATATTTAGTTCCAAACAAACCTTTCCATACCTACTTCTGGAAGGGGCCTCCTCTACTTGCGGCGCACCATATAGAAGATGTGCTGTGCACGCGTCGGAAAACCTGTTATAGGAACGTAAGGTGAAATGAAAGGACTAAATTTTGTTGAAATCGGACACATAAAACCCGAGATAAAAATGCGCCATTGTTGTTTGAAAATGTTGGTAACTGACGTCTAAGATAAACATTCCTACATATGGTAGGCAAATGATAATGTAAGTTGATTGAACCCATCCCCATTGAAATCTGCCCCATAGAACTCGAGTAGAGTTTGCATCCATAATCTAAAAAATACTGGTAACTGAAAGATAAGATAAACTTTCATAATGAAGAGAGTAGAGAAATCTTAAGCTAAGTTGAATGAACCAAGAGAGAGAAACCCTCGTGGACAAATTTTTAACACCTTAAGTAATATTTGTAGTTAGTAAACGTAAGCTGAAGCCGAAAAAGCAGATTAATATTCGAAAAAGGTGGTAGCTGAGACTCTAAGGAAATTTGTGGTAGTTTATAAAATTGTCGGGGGACCCTAAAACTATGTTAAAAAATTGCAAGAAAATCAGATAATTTTTAAAGAAGCTGCACTCAGAGACCCAAGAAAGAGGTTAATATCAAAAAATGGTGTTAGAGAATGGTGTTCTGAGAAATTCTTTTGTAGTTGATATAGTAACTGGAAGACTAAGAAATTGTTAGTAAAAACAGCTAGTGAATCTGACCATTTTTAAGGGATATATGACATATAACTTTAAAGGGTTGAGAGCAGTGCCCTAAGGGGAAAATTTGTTAAAAGCCTACAGTACTTAGCACTTTATATCTTCAAAGTGCTTGCGTAATTTGTGTAGTGAATAAACGTAAGTTGAAACCGAAAAAGAAAATTAATATTCTAAAAAGTTGGTACTTATGGACGAACGAACGGTCTCTTTAGTCGTTTATAAAGTACTTGGAGAAGTCTAGAATTATGTTAAAGAAAATTATATTAAAGACAATCGGATCATTTTTAAAGAAGCTGCAGTTCATGCAGCAGCTGGAGGAGTCCAGAAGTTGTTAGAAAAAAAAGCGCGTACTCTGACGATTTTTAAGAAAGATTTATTAGAGGAAACCTAAATAAGCCAAGTGATAATTGAGAGCAGGACTTGGGCAATGACTTGCAGAGCTGACGTTGAGGCTCCTGATTTGCAGATTTACTAGTTCTACCTTATATTTTGTCGAAAATTACATTCATATGACAAGACTTTTTGCTAGTATTACACGTGATCTTGCTTTGCAGCTCAAATAAGGCGTGAAAAATTTGTGTTTTTTGAGTCACTGAGTCTATCATTTCTATAAAGCATTCGAACATTTTCTGCATTCCCCGTTTATATGAAAATAGTTTTTTTTTATATAATTAACTTTGAATTACAAAATTACTTTCGTTAAATAAGATTTAATTTAAAATAGCCTCTCGTTCACTTATGAAAATCAAACTTTTAAAATAATTATTATTTGTATTATTAATTAATATAATTTTCTTCAGTATTATCTTTTTTGATTTGTAGGGAGAATTAACAGTTATCGGATGATTATGAAAAATATGTATGATATTTATAACAATATTTAAATATATTTTCGCTAAATGTACATTTACAGTTCTAAACTTTGACAAACTTATTGTAAGAAATGAGCTTTAGAATAATTTAAAATCCTTTAGATAAGACTTTATATGCAAATAGAAATTGAAATATTCAAAGGAATTTAATGTGTTGATTCTAATGAGTTGCTTGATGGCGCTTCGTGCAGAATATATGACGTAGTTTTGAAGTGAATTCTACTGATAATTCTAGTTACCGGAATGTTTATTAAAGATAAATATAGAACACCTGACACTTTTAACAGATGTTGGTTTAATCAGACATTTAATTTTCATAATGATAATAAACTTCATTGAATCATTCATGGAATAATATACCGTCTGAATGAAATGTGCGGAATATTTCTGGATTATATAATTAATGATTCCAAACATAAACGGATATGTGAAAAAATAATAGTAATGTAAATAATACTTTTTATTCTTCCCAGAAAATATCGATTTTACAAATATATGAGCTTTTCCGTTCATTAGAGTTATTTAATAAAAATCAAAAGTACACATATACATATGTATTAAATTTTAGCTGTGTATCAGAATAAACTTGCACGAAATATTTGTATATTACGTCCATAGAAATCTAATATAGAAATTATAACATTATTGAAATTATTAAGATTAGGAGAGACTAAGGAGGGCTGACCATCTTTTTACAAATTGATTTTTGAATTTTTAAATATTGAACGTAGAATACAGTTTTATTTATCATTTTATTCGTTATACAATCAGTTATCCAAATAAAATTGCTACATAAGTGTAATATAAAAGAAATTGAAGAACGATTGATTTTAATTATGATAAAATAATGGGTCAATACTCCCCACATATGAGAGGTTTGAACCACTATATGGGAGGCTTGACCCACATTCTTTTATATTGAAAAATTTGTGAAGAGAAATAAAATCAGTTTAAAAAAACAAAATAACTTTATGCTACACGCTTTAATTTTTATATAAAATATTTTTGAAAATATTATGCTTAAACTAATGTGTTCAGTTGCAATCGCAAGTCTGAGAAAAATTTTGTTCTAAGCAGTATTTTGTCTGAGCAGGTATAATTGTACAGCAGAGAAAATGAAATTTTAACATTTAAGATAGTATTCCGTTAGAGATAGGTTTTCATGTGATTTCTTGTATTATTAGGTCCGGATTTAGTAGACACTACCCCGCTTTTTTTTTTGTCTCCTTATCCTACTTTTTGTGACACTCGACATGACAACTCTACTTATCGCTTAGTTTGGCTTCATCTCACTGTATTCATCCTAGTGAAATTTTTCTACATACCTTCCTAAAGTTTTTCCATCAATGCTATGTTCTTTTTCAGCCTGATGTGCAATTAACCCTTTCGAGAAGACATCCCTTACACAAACTTTATTTGGGTGTCGCCGATTTTTTTAAACATTTTTCTTAACTTGTAAAATACCAAACAATACTCTAATTAGAAATGTCAATTATTACAGTTATTTATTAATGGTGCCAAAAACATATTCCAGATGCACCTTTTGCCGATGCATATATGCATCCCCCGTCTCGAAAGGATTAACTTATCATAAACTTATTTTAACCCTTTCAGAGACAAAGTACTGTCAGTACTAAAATGTTGAAATAAATGATTAGCACGAAATTTACGAAAAAATTTATTGTGTAAAATTTTATTTTTGGAAATAAGAAAATGGCTATATTTCAAATACATATTAAATGGAAAAGGTTTTAGCAAAATTCTGGTGTTATTGTGGTGTTTGGGTAATAAAATTAAGTGGTTTTATAAACATACTACTGCCCCTGAAAGGGTTAAGACTGCTACTTTCTTACTTTCTAGCATTTTCCATTGTTTCTATTTACCCACGGTAACTAGAATAAGCAGTAGGGGTCACGCGCAGCCTCCTTCTCTGAGATGACGTCAGCTGGATACCAATGCTTCTCTCCCGAGCTCCTAAACACTGCTGTTTATGCTGTCCTTTTACTATTAAGAACGCTTCTTTTCAATAAAGTGCTTCAATATTTCGTCTCTCATGATACATATATTTTTTTCCATTGTGTCTAATTTAAGGAACTGAATATTTAATTTATAAAATATTATGAAATGAAATGTACATTAACTGCTTATCAACTAAAGCAGTACAATTTTAGTTTTAAATAGTAAAGCATTGCGATAAGGAAAAAAATTAATGGCAACTTTAATACGTTAAACGTTTTTTTTTTTCTTCTTCTTCGCGAATATGTTAAAAGCATGTTGACAGACTCATAATTAAGGATCGACCGAAACAGGTTTTAAGACCGAAACCAAAATCGAATTTCGGTAATCTTCTTATTTTCAGCCGAAAACGAAAATGCCCGAATTTTTTTAAAAGTAATTAATACATATATAATTACGCATAATTATTAATTAATTACTCGTGTAGCCCAGGTTGGCCCTCTGTGCATCTGACCAGAACATTTTATTTTCATATAAAATCAAATGTAATTAATTCATCAACGATACAAAAGCATTTTCCAATTATACGAATTTCATCTAATTTAAAAATGTTTTTAGTATACATACCTCGATTTATGTTTTATAATGATTTTTGTAAAGGATCATCTGTTATATTAGAACTTTCTCAAAGAGTATTTCGAAACACTTCTGCGGTTTCAAACTAAAAAATTTCTATTACTGTTAAGACTGCAACTTTTAATGAGCACGTGAAAAGCGTCTTGAAAGTTTAGAAATATAGGCATTTCTTGCTTTATAATTTTCACTCACGTCTTGACTTATTCATGACTGATCATTATAAACAGGGAAGTTCATAGCAAAAAATAACGTCTCACCCACACAACACATACGTCCAGATTATATTCAGTTTTCATCTACTATTTCCGAAATACGTCTATATATGTAATTTGGACGTATACAGCCAGCTAAAATACGTTCAGAATTTGTTGAATGTTTGACTTAGACGTAACTACGAAATAACTACAAAATATGGACACCAGTTTAAGAACATAAATTAGATGAAAACGCAACTAATCCAATTTTCGTCAACTCCCAAACTAAACCTTCACCTGTTTGTCCAATTTTCTGTTTTAATAACTTAAACTGGATGGAAACAGTACTAATCTAATTTTCGTTAATTCCGGGACAAAAACCTGACCTCGTCATGTACGGACATAATCTGGACAAAAACTTAACCTATCAACCGCCATCTTAAAATGGCGGCATATACAGACTTAGGCCTCATTGACCGAAACTTGTATTATTTATTTTTGTTTGTTTTATTAATTTTTTATACAGCTTTCAACAAGTAAAGAATTTAATGCATTGTTTATTTTTACCAGAATATCACTTTGTGGAGTTACGCTCCGCATCAATCAATCAACGTGTGGAAGATTTGTTTATCTCATCGCGGAAATCAAAGCCATGCGGAAATAGTGAAAATGAGTGTGAATGCAGGTAAGTAAATTGACTTTGTTTTCTAGATTTATTGTGTTTGTGTGCATACTTTACATAAAACATTTCTGTCACGATTTTGTGTTTTGTTATTTATTTGATTTATCAATAGTTTTGACTTTAGTCTGGACTTTTTGGAGAGATCAGCGTTTGATTACGTAAATAAGAATGCTTTGTTTACATGATTTTTCTCGGTCATAATGCAGTTTTATAAAGCTAAAAAAAAACATTTATTGGGTTGAAACGAATTTTACATTGATTTAGGGGCATATTTAAAAAAAAATTCTTTGACAATTAATATATTATGTGTTGCAAGTACGCAATTTCTAAAAACTTCCCATTTGATAGCAACTTCTTTTTTTGACTGATTTAAATTTATGTAATATCGAGTTTTTACTAAGACGCCAAACTTTTTATATTTTAAATTTTCTAGTGCTCTAATGAAAGATCATTACTCAAATGTTATTCATTCATTATCATATTGTAATGTGAACTTATTTACTTAATACTAATAATTTTAAAAGAATGTCTGAATTATTTTGCTGAACAACATGAATTGTTATATTATTGTGTGCATGAAAAATGTATGAGGAATTTTTACTAGTATGTTCTAGATACAACTGAAGGTTCATTTCACAATTTTTAAAAAGGACAGGATGCATTTTGCCAATTTTAGAATAAGCAGGGTGCTGTGCCGTTAAATGATGGCCTAAAAGAAACAGTACTACTAATGCTCGTATATATGTGCCTTATACGTATCATTATATGCATATTATTTACTTCTTGGATGCCATTTATACATTTTATATCATATTTATATTATATAGGGCTGAAACTAGGGGAGTACAGAGAAGCAGAGGGGGTATGTGCCAGGGTTGCAAAAAAGCCGGCTAAAATTTAAAAAAGCCACGCCGGTGGCTTTTATTGGTTTTAACCGGCTTTTTTTGGCCAAAATTGGCCTTTTTTGGCCAAAATTGGCTTTTATACAGTGAAGAATTTTAATTATAAATGACACATTTTTATGTGTTTTTTAATTAGTTTTAAAGGCATTTAATTGAGGTAGAAATCAATATAACCCAATTTTTCAATATAATGAAGACATTAATATTGGAATAAAATGCCTTACCAATTGTTTTCTCTGGTTTACACTGACCTTAACACTGTTCCATTTTTTAAATTGTTCTCTTTATTTTATGCACACTTACATGTACTAAAATTTCCTCAAATGTTACATTCTTCCTAATTTCTCTTTCAACATTGTTCATTCTACGATTTTAATCTGTCCATATGGACATATCTGGAATAAGTTATATAACAGCTTAGTAGCAGAAAAACTTTTTACTATATCATTTTTATAAGTTAGAATATCAATTGTTTATTACTGAGTGTTTGTTCTCAAGTATTATATAAGATAATTTCAGTTATTAAATACATATGTGCTATTTAGTTTTAATCAATTTTAAAAGTAAATATCAGTATGTAAGAATATTTCTATTTTGATGTGTGATATTTTCTTATTCTTTCATATAATCTGTAAACTGTGTGGTATGTGTAGAACTATGATAAAGAATTCCAAACCAATAGTTTGGAGTCTAATTTAATATATTCTTCTGAATATTTATAATTTTTTTTCTGGCATAATGCCTTCACAGTTGCATTCTAGCAGTTATAAGGACTTGTTTATTTGACAAAATTTAATAGAAATTTATATTTTTTTAGTAGAAAATATTTATAAATGTATTAAAAATAAATTAATCCAAATTTTATATGAATTATCTATAGACCACCTTTTTGAAAAATAAAAGCTGGCTTTTTTTAAGTGGCTTAAAACCAAAAAAAGCCGGCCGGCTTTTTTTGGCCTGGCTAAAAGTCAGCAACCCTGATGTGCTCCGGGTGCCAGAACGAAAGGCGAAGGGGGGGGGGCACCAAATGAAGATTTTGTTTGTCGTTTCATACAAAAATGCAGGGATCTGTTTAGGAAGAAACTGGTCCTTTAAAGGACCCTTCACAAAATTTTTATTTCAAAACAGGACCCTTCACAAAATTATTCAAATCAAAACAGGACCCTTCACAAAACTTTTCACCGTAAAAAAGGACCCTTCACAAAATTCCTTGTCTTAAAAATAGGCCTTTTACAAAATTTTTTAGCTGAAAACTAAAACTTTCACAAATTTAATCATTTAAAAGTGAAATCTGGCCTGTCACTTTTACATATATAAAGAAAATATATGTATTTTACATGCCTATATCTTCTTAAAAACATATAAAAAAGAAACTGAATATAATGATCATTTTTAATTCACAAAATTAGGACTAGATTTTTCACAAATGTAAAAAAACTGTTCACAAATGTAAAAAAACTGTTAATTTAACAAAAACAGGTCCCTGAGAGAAAAGTCTGGACAGATCCCTGAAATGTATATATCCCCAAAACAGAATACTTTGCAATGTTCTGCTACAAACTTCGTCTGAAAAAAATGTTCTGTGGGAATTTAAAAAAAGAAAGTCGCAGGGATTTTTTCTTAATACATGAAGTGCAATGGCATCTTTTATAGGAATGCAAAATACATTTTGTAAAACGCTGACATACTCAACCGAAAGAAACTATTGGCAAATTTTGTGATTTTACTGTGGTCAAATGATGAATTTCACTGTTTTTTCCGACAATCAATTGATTTTCGCAATATTTCAGAATTTTCCCTCTGTCAACTGGCGAATTTGACGTTTTTTTCTCGGACCCAATCATCAAATTTTGCGACTTTTTTTCCCACAACTGGTTGAAGAATTTCGAGATATTTTCTACAATTCACTTGACAAATTTTGAGATTTTTAACTGCAACTGGTGGTTGAATTTTGCAGTATTTTTCTTTGACCGTTTGGTAAAAATCATATTTTTTTTCACATGACTGATCCATGAATTTCATGTTTTTTACGACCAACTGATTGGCAAATGTTTCAACTTTTTCTTGCTACAGATTGGAAACAATCATTGTTTTTTTTCATGACTGATCAAAGAATTTTGTGATTTTTCTGACAATTTTTTTTTTTTTTACACGTGACTGATTCGAATTTCATTATATTTTCTTTTTATCAATTTGCAATTTTTTTCTCTTTTTCTTGAGTCTATCAATGAATTTCCGATTTGTTTAAAAGATCAACTAAAGGATTTTGCAATTTTTTAGCCGCGACCAATGGGCAATTTTTGCGATATTTACTTTCTACTTATTAGCAAACTTTGTCGGGTTTTTTGCGACCGATTGGCAAAAATTGTGGATTTTTCCATGACTGGTCGATGAATTTACAATTTTTGATGATTTTCACAGGCCGTTTTCGCGACAGATTGGGGAATTTTGAAAAATTTTCCTTGTGCCGATAAGCAAATTTTGCAGCAGCTTCTTGCAACCAATTTTAGAAAATCATACATTTTCTCTGCTACTGATCAACGAATTTTACAGCTTTTCTGACGAGAGACTGATGAATTTCACAATAGTTTCTTTCTACTGATTAGCAATTTTTTCCGCTTTTTCTTGCGAACGATTGGTAAAAATCTCGTTTTTTTTTTTGTGCAACTGATTGACTAATTTTGCATTCTACCCACGACAGATCAGTGAATCCCGCAATATTTTCTTTCAGTCGATTGGAAAACTTCGTTGCTTTTTTGAGACCCATCGGCCAAATCTCGAAGGGGGGGGGGGGTAGGGGTCGCACGACTGATCAATGAATTTCCTGTTTTTCCTGACAATCCGCTGCCGATTTTTTATACCTGTGACCAATTTTTTAATTTCGCAATATTTTTCTTGAACCAATAGGCAGATTTTTGTGGCTTTTTCTTGAGACCACTTAGAGAAAATCATGAATTTTTTCCGCTACTGATTTCGCAGTTTCTTCCGACGATCTACTGACGAATTTCGCAATTTTTTAAACCGCGACAGATTTGCAAATTTCATGATTTTTTTTTTCTTGTATCATAGGCAAATTTTGAGGCTTTTTCTTGAGATCGATTAGATAAAATCGTGGGTTTTTTTTCGCAGTTTTCTTCCTTGGTGCACTGACAAATTTCCAGGTTTTTATCTGTAACTGATTGGCGAAAATCGTGGATTTTTTTCCCGCAACTGTTTGTTGAATTTTGTGTTTTCCCACAACAGGCGGAAGAATTTCATGATTTGTTCTCCATGATAAACTGACGAATTGCACGAGTTTTTCATATGACCAGTTGTCATTTCACAATCTTTTTAAATGAAGAATTTGGCAATATATTTTTTTTTCTTTTTTTTTCAGCCATTGAGTGCAAATTTCACAATTTTTCCTAAGACTGAATGGTGAATTTTCTTGAAAATGAGCGTTTGAAATGTTTTGCGATGTACTACATTTATAAGCATATTCTGCTTTGATGGTATATATATACATATATATGAAATACAAAGAAACTTGCAAGCTGATGTTAAACCTATGGAAGCATTGTTTTCAAATTTGTGAAAGTAACTTTATACATATATATATATAAAATCTACAACCAAAATTGATAAAGTAAACACTAGCCCGGTTAGAATTGAATCCTCAGCTATTCTAAGCAAGGCAAAAAATCATTTAAAACTATTAATATGCAAGTGAGAAATTTAAAAAAGAACGCTCCCAGAGGTTTAACATTAGCATTCCAAGCTTCTACGTGTGACTAGTGTAGGCTCTAAATGCTCAAGCTAATGTTAATCCTATGGGAGCATTGTTTAGATACATCTTGCTAGCATTTTAATTATTATTAAATGATTTTTTTTTTTGCATAGGTTACCTGCGGTCGATAATTTTTATTGTGCATGAGGAGGAGGGGTGGGGGAGGGGCACCAAAATCCATGTTTGCTCTAGGCGAACCTAGGCAAAAAAAGCCTAGTTTCGGCCCTGATATTATCTGTCACATTTGACTATAACTGGGCCATATGTGTCACAAAATGTTATAGTTAAAAGCATCTTAATGTTATTTTAATGTCATATTATGCTTTATAATGTCGCGATAAATCCTGGTTGATTGGTGATTCATTCTTGGAATAATGTAATGGTGTAATAATGTAATTTTATGTTATGAAGCATTCAGGGTTCGTTGATATATATCATGATATATATCTTGATATATATCCGATTTTTTAAAATATCAAGATTTTTGATATTTTCAAATTCTTTACATTTATTTTCAAAATATCAAGATGTTTGATAGTTTGTATATTGATATTTATTTTCAAAATATCACCGTGCAAGGTAATTTTGATATTTTTCACATTCAAACGAAGTGTAAATGAAATTTTCACCTGTTATTTCACCAGTTGACAAATTTTGTGGGTTTTTTTATTTCCTTATGACCGATTGGTGAAATTCGCAGATTTTTTTTTTAATTTTTGCAGAAGTTTGCAGATATTTCTTGCGACTAATCCACAAATTTCATGATTTTCTTTTACATGAACAGTTGGTGAATTTCTGAATTTTTCTCTTTGACTTACTGGCAAAACTCTCAAAGTTTTTTTTTTTTATGCGATAAATCGATGGATGAGTATCTTGATTTTTTTTCATGCATCTGATATATTTCACGTTACTTCCCTGAAACCAAATAATTAAATTAATATTTCTTATAATCAATAGATATAAAATAATTAAAATGAGCCACTAGGTGCATAAAGGGCTGCCGACTCCTGCCAAATTGTCCTGGAGTCAACACTATCTTTACATTACTGAGTAGCTATGTTCTTTTATAGTACAATGCACATAAAACATTGGTTGTGGAAAGCACATTTATCAGGTGCTAATTTCTTTTGTGAACAAGACAATTGATCTATGCTTGATTCTCGATCAGAGAAGAAAACAAATTAATCTAATGTTGTTATTTTTTTATGTGTGTGTGCATGAGTTAAAGTAATCACAATATTTGCAAAATTCATGCATTTTAAAATTGCTTTAAAATAAGATTATACTGGATCCACTCATTTTTTCCCCTTCTTTTTCACCCAGTAGATACAAGCTTCTTGTCTTTGGAAAAACAACTGTTTTGTGGATATATATCATTATTGATTGAATAAAAGGTGACTCAGCAGGACCCAACTCTTTTCAAGCAGGATTTAACTTTGAATAAGGTAATTTTTCAGTTAAAGTCCATAAATGCTGTTATTAAATAAATTTTCAATTTATATGTCTGTGGGTATTTGATTTTACAATTGACAGCTTGCATAAAAAATGAATAATGTGGTACTTTTATGTTAGCCAGGTGCAAATTATGTTAACAGAATTTGTTTTTTCTTTGCCAGTAGCAACTTTTTTTTCCACATAGTAAATATTAGAAACAACGATTAGAAATTGAAATAAAATGTTTTGGTTTGTGTTATTGTTTCTTATTAAACCTTTGTACTTCAACTGTAATGATGAGTGAAAAAAAAATTTTTTTGTTTTATTCTATTTATTATTTACAACTCAGTTTAAATATTTTTTTTTTATATCCCTAATCTCTTTTCTTATATTCTGTTACTATACAGGGTGTCCGGTCTCAACGGTGTCCAATGGCTAATTCCTAAACCGTTAGTCATAGACATATGGTTCCAATTGCAAAAATGTTTTAAATGAGGTAAAGAAGTATTTTTAAAGCGATTTGGGTCAAGAAAAACATTTATTAAAAAATTACGAAATTTAAATTTTTATACGGTCCCCAGGTCCTATAAGCGATATTTAGGAAAAATATCCTATTGTACTGACAAGTAATACAAAAAAAGTCACATTCCTCTGCGATTAAAACTGGCCGAGTAATAGATGTTTAAAGTTGGAGTATCTTTTTTGCTGCAAAATAGGGGTCAGTCACAAATTTACTAGAAATAAAAATAATCGTCAGCTATAAAATTTAACATTAAATATTGAGAGTAAATTAACATTACAATTATATTTTGAGATTTTTGTTCATTCTGACATATTAAAACAAAATATACAACTTGTACTAAAAATGTAAGTAAAACAAAACAGAAATTTTGTTAAATGATTATAAAAGCAACATTCACAACTCTTTAGAAAATTATACATAGTTAGATTACCTAATCTAAAACTTTTTTTGCTGTTTTTTTATGCATATATTTTTTATACATAACTTTTGAATGGCTGCTCTGAATATGTTAAGGAAATTAAAATGTCCCTTTTTGAAAATGATCCTCATATCACTTTTATTTTTATTTTTACATTAAACATCAATTATTTGAATTATATGATTCTACCTGTGCGATCACTTCGATGATTTAAATAAACATAACAAAATTATTACAATATTTTAATATTTTGTTCTAATAGAGCACAGATTTATCCATTAAAGATCGGACATCATATAACCGCCCACATTCTCTCTCTTTTAATTAACTTTTCTTTTTTTAAGATCTTGTTCCATTTGTCATTTTATTGTAATGATAAAAAAATAATAATTATTATTTTTTTTACATTACCCCTTCTGAAAATTCCACTGTCTCTCCCCTCAGCAAATATTCATTAGAGCAGTTATTTTTTTTATTATTTTTTAATTAAAACTTAGGGGAAAAATACTGATAAATCAAAACATATGTTAAATTATTAAATTTTAACATTTAACAATTTATAATTTTTTTTGCCGTACTTCTCGCTAAGCAAGTTTCAAAAGCATATAAATCACTTTTGCCATCAAACACTTGCCTCTGCACTTGCCAAGCACGAATACCACCAAGATGAGTCACTTTGACGCCGAAACCTCTGGCCAATCAGATTACAAATTGGTAAAACATGGTTGTGAAAAAAGTATGCATTTTAAATCTTAGAAAATACTTGTATGTGCATGATTTGAAGCCGCAAGTGTTTTGGCACATCTATTGTACAAATAAAGTTGTTTACCTTATTTTCTTTGTCCAACAGGAAAAATTTTCACTCCATTTAATATTTATTTTTTGTTTAGCAAGTATAAATTGCATTTTGATTTTGGTCTCTAAAATATTTTTTTCAAACAAGTTTTTATAAAGAACTAAAAAGTTGAATTTGAAAAAAGCATAATATCATCAAAATGTATAATAAACAATCCCTGCTCATACATCGTAATGTATCTGACATCTTTTGTGCGGCACTGTATAAAAAAATATAAACGCAACGCACTTTCATTTGGAAAAATTACATTGTGAATCTTAGTGCCTTACATAAATGTTACTGATTTTTATTTTAAAATTTCTGTTTGTAGGTAATAATGTATACGAAATTTTTGGAGTGGTCCTGTAAAATAAATATAAATGGTACGTACCTAAAATCATATTAATATTACATTGTCATTGGATTTACATAATTATGCAAAATTTAATCTTGATCGGATATTTGGAAGTGAGTTAAAATTGGAATACAAATTTTGAATTAGAAAGACATACATACGAACGTCGAAGTTAAAAGCTTATAAAAATAATACAACTTTTTAAAATAAAATCATCAAAAGAAGTACACTCATTTCCTTACAAAAAAAAAAAAAAAAAAAAAAAAAAAAAAGTCAAAATACAATTGAAGACGTCAGTTTCGAAACTAACCTTATCTGAAATTTAAAAAATCGTGTTTCTCTATCAATCTATTCTATTGGTATAAATGTACCAATCAAGCACTACCAAATTTTCAATGAATACCAATGGACGCATTTAAAGGTTTTACGCGATTTCCCAAAATTTGATTTTCTCCATAAGGCGAGTTTTCAAACTCACTTCTTCAATTATTTTAACCAATTTGAAAGTTAATTACTAAAAATTAACACTATCGTAATATTTATACAGGGAAGCACCTTCAGTTAAATCGCTTTAAAAATACTTCTTTACATTATTTAAAACCTTTTTGTAATTGAAACTATATGTCTTTGACTAACGGTTTAGGAATTAGCCATTGAACATCGTTTGGAGTGGACGCCCTTTATAATACTTTAAGCACTTCGTGTACGACCCCTGAAAGCTTGGTCCAACTCATCTGTTTCCAGTTACAGAAAAGTGGTTTAAGTCATAAAATTGAAAATGTCATAACTCGGTCAATTTTAGAGCTAGATGAATGGGACTTTTTTTGCTGTACTTGTTAGAGAAATAGGAAAAGTTTACTAAATATCACTTATAGGACCGCGGGACCGTATAAAAATTTAAATTTCGTAATTTTTAAATAAATGTTTTTCTTGACCTAAATCACTTTAAAAATAATTCTTTACCTCATTTAAAACATTTTTGTAATTGGAACTATATGTCTATGACGAATGGTTTAGGAATTAGCCATTGGACACCGTTGAGACCGGACACCCTGTATAACACCATCTGTGTGTGAATGTGTCTATCTATCTACTATAAATTCTAATATGATATTATGTTTAAATTTTTTGATTGAGATACTTAAAGAAAGAACTATTTAAATTAAAATTATTCAATTTTGTGGCGGGCAGCTTACAGCGCAGTGTATAGTCTCAATTTCGGAAAACATATATTTATAACTCATAAAAATTTCTGTTTGGAGAATAAACAGTATATTTTTTAAGGTTAAAGTGAAATATATTGGAAGTTAGTATTAAAAAAAAAAATTGCAAGCATTTCCATTTTTATATAATATTTTAATGCCAATATTTTATGTAGTCCTTGGATACGTAAATTTAAAAACATAAAACAATTTTACATGCCTGGGAGTTGGGATTTCAGCAGGGGTGTGTAACGTGCCTGAATTTTAAGGTTTAGCCCACAAACTAATAAAAATGTTGATATTAAAAATAATTGTTTAAAATTGTGAGAGTGAATAGTTAAATGTAATGCAATTATAAAAGTTCAGGGATGGCAAACCTTTTCACATTCGCATGCCAAAGGCTTCCAAAAATATATTTTATGTAACTGTAATGTGCCAACGACCCCCCCACCCCCTGCCTTATAAAAAAATAATCAACAAACAGTAATGAATCAAAATTACTTGTAATTAGGGATGGGACAAATAGTGATGTGGCCAAATAACCAAATACTGAATATTCGGCAGCCTAATACCAAGTTTCTTTTCCAACAAAGAAAATAACTTTTGATTATATATACATACATAGTTTAAAATTTTAAAATGGAAAAAAGAATTAAAAACAAATTTATGTTCTATTAATAATCTGTTTAAATTTCTTTATTACTTGATTTAGGGTGAAACCCCCAGTAACTGACACATTAAAAATTATTCTTCAAATCACTATTACAAAATTTTAAATCCATTCTACCTTTTTTTTTTTAATGGATGGTAGAAATACATTTAAAAATTACTGTTGACAAAATTTTGAAAAATTATATATTGTATTATTAAAAATAAATGTTTTTCATAAATATGGTGAATAACTTCAGTAACTGACATAACCCCATTTTGAAAAACCAATAACTGACACAAAATGAGCCAGTGTTTCACACTTTACTTGCAACGAAAAAAAAAAAATTATGCTTTAAAAATACTTTAATATTTATTATAAAAACAAATTAATTAAACTTTATTTATATATATCAATATCATACTACAGATGTGTCTCTCTTTTCATGTTTTAAATTATTAGTAATGCAAGTATTCAATAACTGACATTTATGCACCTGTAAACTGACAAATGGTGTTAGGCTCTGATAGGACAACTTAAAATGTAATGGTGTTGATTACAAGATAAATTTATTATGTTTTTTTTTGTTTTGTTTTTTAAGCAGTTCAAAAAGATTTCAACTTTCTTTAATATTACCAATAATTAACTCCTCTGTCGGAGACTGGTGAAAAGAAATTGATTCACTCACCGGCCTTCCCAGTTCAGAGGTGAAATGTTTCAATGCTGCAGAATTGCCGTTCATAGTAGCATAAATAACCAGCAAACATGCAACACAATTTACTTTTGCATTCATAGAGACCACTACCAGTGGAAAATTGGATACCTAAATTTAAGTAAATTTGAATTTTTTGTTTTTATTATGGATTTTAGTTACATCACAAATTGTGATGCAATACCCTATATATCAAACCCTAATTATAACATCCTCTATTAATTTTGTAATACGTTCCTCTGAATTGCAGTAGTTATAAAACTTTATATATTAAAAAAATCGAGCATAAACAATGTGTAAAATATTTTTTTTTTTTTTTTTTTTTTTTTTTTTTTTGTTCTGCAAATTATGTTTTTGTTTAGATATATATGACTGATATATGATATAAATATTTACTTATATGGCTCATATATGAGCATTTGGCTTATACATATTGTGCATGATGTATATATAAGCTTGGTGATGATCTTTAGCAAGTTTGAAACTGCTACCTTGACATAATTGTAATTGAGGAGGCTGCTATAACGAGAAAGCACCAAATTTTATTTGATTTTTCTTTTTTTATCCTTACTTTATATAAATATAGATCTTTAAATACTCAAAATAAAGGACACAGGTGAACATTATAAAGTACTTGACTTTTATGTATTTTGTAAACATTGCATCAGTAGTTGTTTGTTAAAAAAAATAATAAAAATTTGATAAATAAATTAAATTAAACACTGGCTAGTAACTTTTAAAAATACATAAATGTTTTTTTTTAATATCATTCAAAGCTGGATGAAAAAACTTCATTTTATTATGAAATAATACAAGATGTCTGATGATGCTACCTGTAAGCAAAAATTAAAACTAAAATTAAATTATTTTTAATTTGCATCTAACGTTATGAATTATTTATATGTGCTATTAAATACAATCCATCTTTTCATTTTAATGAATTATTATTCTTTTTATTTATAGTCTTTGAAGCTGCTGTCTGTTAAATATAATGAAAATAAGTCTGAGAAGCATTAACGTAGAACAGAGTTTTCCCCAAACAGTTTCCTCAGGATCATCCTGCCTACTTTATAGTAATGAAATATAGCATCCTTTTTGCCTTTCAATGAAAAATATATTTTATATATGAATTGTAAAAAGAAAATATTGTTGTCAACAAGAGCCAGATTGGAAAATAAATAAATAAAACTTCATTTTTGAAAGTATTTCTTGCATCTTTATTGTATATTCCTTTATAACAATGATAATATATGTACTCTGTTCACTAAAGATTTTGAATAATTTTAAACTAAAAGTTTGTACATAATTTTTAACCATATTTTATGCATGAAAATATTTGATAAATTTCATTTTTAATGCTTAAGCAAAGTTTAAATAAACTTTGATTTCAAAACATTACTTAAATACACTGAATGTATTGTTTTTGTTATTTTATAATATACTACAAATAATCAGGTTAATCTGAAATACATTTGATAATTTACATATTTAATTGTACAAAATGTAAATTCATTTATAAATGATTATTCAATATTTAATTGAATATATGATATTTAATTAAGAGCACAGATTAAATTTTTAAGACTTAGTTTGGTGATAACATAAATAAAAATCAGTATTTAAATGAATAAGTTTTGGTGATATACTAAATTTTGTACTAGTACTCTTATCTTTGCTTTACAATAATATATAGTGTATAACAATATGCAATAATATTTTTAATTTACCCCCCCCCCTCCCCTCTCCGAATGGCTTTTCAAAAGAATTTTCCTTTTAGTGAGTCTTGTAAACACTAACTCCCTAATACTATTTCACAAAGTTAGCTTAAACTGATTGATATAATTAAAAATATATTTTTGGAAAGCTATTTATAATGTATATGAAACCATTTTACTGATATTGTATTCTGGCATGTAACACATACGTATACTGTTAGATTTAATTTTTGTATTTTTTATTATAATCGCCATATGTTGTGCAGATTGTTGTTTGATTGTTTGCAAAAACTTTCATGAGATACACAGTGAAAAATAAGATGTAAATTATTTTAAAGTACAATACTATTATTTTCCATGTACTCTAATAGCAACATTTTTTAAATATAAATCACATGTTGATTAAATCAAAAGTCTTAGTTCTTATGATCATATTTTTTATAATTTATTTTTAAAATTGATGCATAATGTGCACCTATAAATTTTGATAATTTTTCTTCTATCAAAAGTTATTGTTACATACCAGAATATACAGTATGTATTTTTACATTAATCAGTGAAAAGTCAATTACTAAAATAAATGAAATGGAACTATTTTTTTTTTTAATAATCCATGCATGAGTAATGGAAGGTTAAAAGGTTAATCTTGCAGTCCAGGGATATATATATATATATACATATATATATATATATATATATATATATATATATATATATTTTTTTTTTTTTTTTTTTTTTTTTTTTTTTTTTTTTTTTACATAAGGGAGTAGATCTGCATATGAAAAACAAAGTTTGCGCTCGTATTACATTTTAAATTTCTTTAATGATATTTCAAAATATTGTTTGTTATTATTAATGAAAATGTAAAATAATTTTTTTGCACACCTGGCAACAAATGCAAATTTCAGTGTGTAAAACTTTATTCACAATACATAAAAGTTGTTAGGGAATATCGCATTTTCTTCCATGAATTAGCAGCATTTGAAAAACTCAAAATTTTCAATTTCTTTGATACATTCCATTCTTAAGGGTAACCATCCTTAAAAGGAAAATTATATTTCCTGTTAGAGCTATTTTAATTCAAGTGAAAAAAAAAAGTGGAGTAGATGAATTTACAAAGAATTTAAAAGAAAAAATCCATTGTTCACAAAATGTAAAACTTTGCAGTTGACGATATTGTATGCTAATGAATAATATAATAAAATTTCTAAATACAACGGCAAAATTCTACGAGTTCTAGTCATCACTAATTTGATTTTAAAATCTTCATCTGATTTAATTACAGATATATGTTATTAAGTAAAGCGAAGATTTCCATTAAAAATTAGTGCTAGCTAAAAATTGTAGCAGTTGACAGCTATGCAAATATAGGACCTTTTTAGAAGCATTATCATCACCAATGATAATATAAACGAAAACCAAGATATATATTTTTTTTTCCAGGAGAAATAGTATATAAAATAAAAATGTGAAGAGTAAAAATAGCAGAAATGCATAGATTTCTAGAATCTAGAAATGCACAAAGCATAAAAGCCAGTATGCTGGTAGGTATCTTACATTTTTCATTTCCTTATTATCCATAGAAAGTTTCTGATAATGAAATAAGATTGTAAACATTAAAATGTGTCATTTCCTTTTACTAAAATAAATGTTCTGAAATTAGTAAACTATTTTTATGGCATATATATATGCCATAAAAACTGTTTACTATATGAAACCGGTTTTTGTTCAAATTTAAATGCTTTCATTCGGCCCAAACAAAACAAGCACCTGGAACAGGGACCGAATTCATTAACATCACCTGTGCATTTTTTCTCTAAATGAAAGGGATCGGCTTATGTTTAAGCATTCTGAAGTAGCATTTCATTGTATTATGAATTAAAAACTGTATTACTAAAAGTTTTCCTCTTTTTTCGTGAAAGAACGTAGTTGTGTTTGGGCCGAATGTAGCGGATTAAAGTCTGGTATAGCCTCTGTTTTTCAAATCATGCTATAGCATATACTTTAGGAATTAATATATTTTCTTTAAAGATCTTAGAAAATTAAAAGTATCATAAAAAAAAGTTTATTAGCAATATGTATAAAATATATATGCTTTTACTGATTTATATGAATGAGTCCTGGCAAGGAATTAATTTAAAATATTTAAGTATTTAATATGATTTTGGGGGGGAAAATTCTAAGTAAATTTCTATCAAAATTATTTATATTAAAAACTTTTGTTATTTCAGTTTTTTAATATAACGTCATCCTTGCCTAGGGGAGACAACAGATTCGTCTCATTTTGGTCCAAACTACGTATTTTGGATCAATAAACACATTCAGATTAAGGCTAAAAGGGGTCTATATTTCGTCCAAATGTGGGTGGTGTTTTCGGATGTAATATGGACAAATTTTGGACGCCTATATTACAGCCAAAATTCGTGTGTATTTCGTCCGGATGGAGGTATTTTTTGGACGTAATATGGACAAATTTTGGCTCATCCAAATTTTGTTCATTTTATGTTCATTTTACGCTCATTTCATGGCCCAAAAGACGTACTTCTTACGTAAAGGGGGGTGACATTTGGACGTAATTTGACGAAATTTAGTTGAAGTCCGGAGGACTTTTATACTTCAACTGGACACGTCCATTCATCCAAATTACGTACTTTAGGCGAAAATTGGACGAGTCTGTGTTGTGTGGGCATTTGAACCGATGCAGCTCAAATCAGTGAGTAACGTTGAAAATTTCCGTACGAAGAAAAGAGATTGTTGGAATACAGGTAGTTTCGGTGGTCGAATTTTTGACCCCATGTTCGCCGAAACCCCGAAACTCAGATTTTGGGCCGAAAACGAAAAAGTAACCGAATTTTCCGTCGATTTCTACTCAGAATGTTAAAAAGACAAGAAGTTCCGTTGATTTATTAGGTAAATATCATGTTGCTTGGCAGACGATTTTGGAGTGGATGTTTTCACAGGATTAGGCCAAATAGACCTGTGATACGCAGAAATAAAAATTCGTTAATCTTGAACAAATGAGAACTATTGTATGTTAAACACGTATTCGACACAACTTGATATTTTTCAAAGATTATATACATATTTTACAAATTGACTTGTTTTATAGATTATTGAATATATTTTATATACATATATACATTTCTTAGAAAGAGAATTTTCATGAATTATGTTGTTAAACTACCCCCTGTACAACTTTCTTCATTTTCTTAATATTTCTCTTTCTTTTATCTGTGTTTTGAGCATGGTTGTCAGATTTGCTGCATGGGTAGTCACCCATTTTCAATACCGGGCTGGGTTTTTTAGCATAAAAAATATATTTTTTGTGGGGGGGGGGGGGATGGGTTTTTATCAAACAAAACAGCATTTTGTAATATTAAGTACTTTTTGAATGAAAAAAATGCAACAATAAAATATTTCTTTACGTACGAACATACATGCACAAAATCTTCTTGGCTATTATACAATATTTATTACATTTATTATTTTCATATACAGTGAGTAATCTTTAACTTGAAATTGATGGACCAAGAAAAAATTAGTCGTATGATTGTAAAAAGAAAATAACTGTACAAAGTAATAATGGATCTGATTTCTCTGTCTTTCGGAAATCTATGGAATTTAATACTTGATTTCTCCTGTTGTCTATCATGACAAACAACAAACCATGATTAGCAATTAAATAATTAAATCACAAAGAAAATTATAGCAACGCACATTGATCTCGAAGATAAGTAACTCAACCGACCAATACTTAACGAAGCACGGAGTGAAAACTCACTGGTGTCCAGATGACGTCAGACGAGGGAAAATGCTACTGCGCACATTTTAGTGATCCCTACCGTATGTTCTAGATGCCGTGTATTTACTTATTGTAAGCAATATTTAAATGGGATACAGTTCCTATCAAATTTCCCATTTATATTTCATTAATTTTTTTCTTGCAGTAGATACTATAGCAATTTTTCACATCTTTCATTAATCAGTTTTAAATATTTTCCTTTCCAACACCCCATTTTACTGTAGTTTTTCAGAATAAATTCACATTTTTTATGATGCATAACCATTAAGAATTCATTATGCACAGTGTATAATAAAAGATTTTCAAAAACACTTAATTTAGGGAGCCTTGAGCATTTGGTTAACCCTCCCTCACAATGACTGGGTCAAGCCTCCCCACATAACCGTTTTTCTAAAGAATACCACATTATTATATTAAGCCTATTTTACTGTAAAATCTTTGTACCTGGAATGAAGGATCGATATTTCTACATTACTTAAAATCAACTTACTTAAATTTCTATGTTATATTTTATCTGATAAAATCTTACATAATATTTCTAAAAAATACAACTTTTAGGTTGAAAAATCCTCACAATTGATTTTTCCACACTTATTTTGATTATCTGTAAGAAACAAAGACTGTTTTTTTAGCATTCATGTAGCTTTGTTTGACACCTATTTATAAAACTCTGAAATTCTTTTAAATATGAAAACTGACGGCTGGGTCAAGACTTCCCTATGATCAACCCTCCCTAGTCTCCCCTATTTTTTTCTTTTCTTAATACATATTTAATTTGTTAAAAGAAGTTTGCAAAATCTGCAATAATTAGACCAATTTGAAAGTTCTCCCGATCATAAACCATGCAAGTTATTTTGACTCAAATGATGACTGTGTACCTCAACTGTAATTTCGAATTTCATAGTGTATATAAAAACAAATTTTTCTGCAGAAATCAATAGATTTGTGAAAATTTAAAAAAACATTTATTAAGCAAAAGGTTTTTTTACTGCCCGTAATTTTCTCAATCGATTTTGAGTAGTTTTTACAGCATATGTAAATATTCTTTTCAACTTGAAATACAGGCTTTTTTTGTTTTTTCTTATGCTATGAATTCTCACGTAAACATGTAAATATTCAACAACTATGATAAATTAGCAGCATTCACATTAACATTAAAACTAATAGTATTAAAATTAGCATTTTTTGTTACTTTTGCGTGTATAAATTATGTTATATATACATTACATAATGTAATGTATATTATAAACTACTAAAGTGTAAACTCTTTGGCGCTACGATCCCTAGAGGTCATTACATATAGAGCCAATTCCGTTTTGACCATGGGCCTGATGTTCTATACAGCCTATGTCCTCGTCAGATGGTCAACCTCACGCGGTACCTGCAGTGTTTAGTTCCTAAGCATTCATGGTACTCACTTTATCGACCCCGGAATGATGTAATGTTGAGTGAGTCTTGAACAGCCAAAACAGAAATCAGTATCTGTAGCGTGGTAGTGCAACCCTCTGATTACTAAGCTACCTGCGCTACATATATTACAAATATATAAGTTAAAACTAAACCCAACCTTATAAAGCACAGTAAAAACAAGATAAACTTGTTTTATGATAGTAGAGCGGATTCGCTTGAGTCTACACTGCAAATAGAAGCGTCTTAAATTTAGACACATATGTGACTGAAAAAGAATTTTAGACACTTAAGTGTCTTAATCTGAAAATTCAGACATTATAGATGTCTTAATTTAAGATACATAAGTGTCTTACTATGACCATGGTGTAAACGAACTGCGAATAATGTCTAAAATATCCGCAAACGTCTTATTTTAAGACACTTCATTGCTTTAAACGTGTCTTAATTTAAGACGTTTTGATTCTTCCGACGCAATAACCACCAGGGGGCACTAGCACTCCCAGTTGCGCATGCGTTTTAGATGTCTTCGTTCGAAGTGGTATACGTTGTAATTCAAACAAAGTTTGTTTTTATGTACGCGTGCATTTTAATTCATTTTTTGCGAAATGTGAAGTACTGTGATTTTAATTCGTATTAACTTGGATTATTTATTTATTGAATACATACATCTGACGTGTGTGCTCGACATCAAATGTCTCTTAGAAGCTGTCGTCGATACAAGGGCGGGATAGACACAGAACAGAAGTAGACGACGGTTGAAGATTACACCCGGAAATTCTACAAAGCGTGTGCAATGGGCTTAGTGTTAACTCGTATCAATTTATATCAATAATATTGTGTTATTCATCTTCGTCCTGTGGAAGCTGGCAAAAAAAAAGAAACTTTTGTCTGGCGGGTCCTGTTTTGAGGATGAAACATCTCATTCTTTAAATATGGCTAGTCGGATGTATTATGGGATTACCTTTTAAACTGATGAAAGTCTTTCTCCCTCACTGTGGTTGTGGTAGTTTTTAAAATTTCAAATCGAGGAATATTTCTTACCTCTTGCAAACAGCGATTGAAGTAAGTGTTATAATTTCTTTATAGTACTAAAATTAGTGTCTTTTATGATTTTATTTATTGTACTAAACAAAATCTTACATGAAATTTAATTAGTTTTGAATCTTTTTGCAAAAAAAAAAAACACTAATTCTAGAAGTATATATTTTTAAATTTATGACGTTGTCTTTTATTACAAATTATGTATTATTTATTCTCATCTTTTTTCTCAAATTTAAAGTAATAACATCACTAAAAAACAGACATATTTAAAAGTTAAGTTCATTCTCTTGTTTTGTTTTGTTTTCAATATGGCAGTTCTTAGTTTCAATTTCAATGGCTAATGCTTATCTCATATTCGACCACAAGGAAATGGAAAAAAAAAAACTTTGAAAGATCTCCTAAAGTTTTCTTACTTCCTAGCTAGGGATTACAATCCCGAAATTAAGATCCCGAGATCCCGCTTTAATTTTAACCCCGAAAATCCCGGAATTTTTACTGGAAAATTCCGGGATTTTCGGGATTGCCTTTTTTTTTCCATTGAACAATATTCAGCTGAAATTAAAAAATATATTTATAAACTTTCGCTTTTGGAAAAAAAAAATCAATTGATTTTTATGAAATTTATATATAATTGAAAATGAATGTTTATCTCAAGTATTTCTTAGATATATTTCTAAAGCTATTAAATCTTTTAATGTGTGAAAACTTTTGATTTGGAAACATAGAAGTAAGCCAGTCAGGAAAAAGGAAATCATTTGTTTATTTATATTTCGCTGCATGTGTGGATTCGAAGGTCATTTTACAATTAGACTTTACTGATAAGCATCGCAAGTTTGTATCATAGTGATATCATGTGTTAACTTTTTTTTTGGCTTTATTTTTATTTAAAGATGTCTTGTTTAGTAGCTCATAGGAATGATAACAATAAGCCCATGTGGCAATATAATTTTTTTAAAAATCTAATTTTTAAATGATAAGGATTTTTATTTTTTTTCGGGGAGGGGGGGGGGGATTTTGTATGAAATTTTCGTAAAGTTGATACCTTAAATCTTGCACTGATTATAATGAAAGTTTTGAACTTTTAGAGTAGGACAAGATTAAAAAACACAAAATATAAATAAACAAAATACCGAAGTAATTTTTTTCTCAATATTAACCCTTTGCACTCGAGGATTCCGGAGCGGAACCATTTAAAATTTGTCTTCAAACTCGAGGTCTCCGCTAAGGAGACAATGCAAATAATTTTGTGATACCATGTAATCTTGGCTTTTCTAGACAGGTATCACAAAATTATTTGCATTGTGTCCGTAGCGGAGCCCTCGAGTTTGAAGACAAATTTTAAATGGCTCTGCTCCGGAGCCCTCGAGTGCAAAGGGTAAAGTAGAATATTTATTTATTTATTCATAGTTAAATAGCTGTTGTGATTATCATCTGATATATATGTAAAATTGCCTATGTGGCACATAAATTTTTAAAAAATCTATTTTTAAATTATATGAAGTAGAGTAGGACAAGATTATAAGAAATATATATATTTATCCATGTACTTTAAAAGCCCTCAATAGCCCCTGCCGCTGAATTTGTCCGATAATCGGAGATGTCTGCTTTTGTGAGGTAAAAATATACAAATATGTATGCCATGCGGATTAAAAAAGTATTCGCTAAATAGATGTTTCAGAATAGCTATTGGGGAATATCCAATAACCTCCACAACGGATACCCCCGAATACCGGACATCTCAATTGTGATAACAATAATGCAGGGTTGCATTTTTTGCAAAAGAACTTCTTGGTTAAAGAATGGGCATGCTGGGCCGTGCCCCGCCCCCCTACGATTTTAGTGACCACAAATTTGATGTGCAATATTTGTAAAGCTTATATTTTAAATCTGTTTCGAAATTGTATTGATTATAATCAATATTTTGAACTTTTAAAGTAAAATAAGATTAAAAATAAAACAAATTTTAAAAATCTACACTGTAAAAAAAAACGGACTAAAAAACGGAAATACTACTGGCAATCTAGACGCCAGTACTATTTCCGTTTTTTTACGGGAATTTTTACCCATAAATTACATAAAATTTTCCGTTTTTCTGATTAAAAACGGAAAATTTTATGTAATTTATGGGTAAAAATTCCCGTAAGAAAACGGAAATAGTACTGGCGTCTAGATAGCCAGTAGTATTTCCGTTTTTTAGTCCGTTTTTTTTTTTTTAACAATGTAATATTTAGATAAATATTTTTGTTTTAATCTTGTTCTACTCCTGAAGTTCAAAATATTGATTATAATCAGTAAAATGTCGTAAAAGATTTAAATTATCAGCTTAACAAAAATTGCGTACCAAAATTGGGAGCACCATAAAAATCAGGTTGTAGGGATGGGGGGGGGGGGCAGGACCCCAGCCAAATATTTTTCCAGGATTCAACGTGGTCAAACATGGCTACGTATGATGCTTACAAAAAAAAAATGGATGCTATTAAGACGTTTGAAGTGTCTGAAATTCAGACACGAAAAGTGTCTGAAAAAATTCAAACTGAACACTCCGTTTCAGACACTTAAGTGTTTGAATTTCAGACATTTTAATTTACAGTGTACCAAGTCTACCGAGAAAGCGTTTTAACGATTCGTGTCAGCGGAGTAATTCGTTTTTGTAGTGATAAATGAAACTTCGCAGTAAAATTATACTTTCTGAAACTTGTTACGATTTTATAATAAACAGAATAATCCGTAACCAGAGTTATAAAAAGTCTGTCAGGTTTCTGACGCTAATGAGCAGGTAACTAATTAAGATTATTTTTATCTAATGTTTTCTTTTTACTTATTTTTTCGCTTTACTTATTTTTTCTATTTCATATGTATCAGATCCTGCGTACATGGGTTTAAAGTAATATTTTTCCTTATCTTGAAGTTCATCTGAGCTGTTATACACTGTAAAAAAAAAGATGTAATCTTACCAATATAAAGTTACAGAAATCTGTATACTTACTAATATGTTATCTGTACACTGTACAATATAAGATGTAAATCTTCAAAACTAGTTTTTGTAAAACTACAGAAATCTGTAGCTTTCCAAAAGAATCTGCTAAAATTACAGTAATCTTACTAAAAGTTTATCAGTAATCCGGGTTACAGTTATATAAAATGTTCTAGGCATCCCAGTTCCTTAAAAAACTTTTACAAAACCTTTCAGATTTTTTGATTTGCAGTACAAAAGTGTATCAGTTACGTGAATTCTTGTGTTTGCCGATACATAAAAAGTTCTAGTTATCTCAGTTTCCTCGAAAATTCTTTGTAATTTTACAGATTTTTTTACAGTGTATTTAGATCTTATTGTATGAACAAGCTCCATTGATCGAGGAGATCCAGGTTCCCTTTCTATCCAATGACGCAGATCATAGATAAGGCAAATAAAGAAGTTCTCCAGCTATCTAGTAAGATACTGAATACCACGGGAAGGAGGAAGTTTTAATGGGGACATTATATTTTCAGCGAATGTTTAATTGCGAAGGTAATTAGGGGAACAAAAATAATCGAATAAAAGAATATTATTTGGGCTCTCTAAAATAGAATATTCAAAATGACCTGTAGTTGTAGCATATGATAGTCTAGATCTCCTACATTTATGTTCATTTGTATAAGAATGGCGCGTACACTCTCAGAAATGGATACTCTGATTTCCCGAAATTTTCTTCATTTTTGACGAAACCATTTCCTGGGATATGCTCCGAGCGAATATTTCGTCATATTGAGAAAATTACTTTCTTCGCTTGTTTGAGGATAACAATTTCGTCAAAAGTGCTTATTTGAAAAGTGCAATCAGAGGGCTGGTGGTGCCACCTATTGAACAGTTTGGAAGCTCTTGTATCGACAGGAGAAAAAATAATAGCTTCGGTCTTCGGGTTGATTCGAACTCACGACCTCCGGTGTGGGAGACGGTCACTCTAGCTATTACGCTATTGAGTCCTCGAACAGATACGATTTTACATGCATGTAATGAATTCTACTGTATATTTATATTTTTATAAGGTTGGTTGTAATTTTATCGATGGTGTTATACTTATAATTCTTGTAAGTTTTAATTAGTAAGACTAATTTATTATTATTATTTCCTATGGTTAATATGAATAATTATAATACGGCTTGATTAATATAATTTATTAGGAAAATTTTCTTTGCTCGATGAATGATTAAAATATGGTCTGGTTAATTTGTTGCTCAGAAATAACGAATTTTAAAGTACATATGGGGGAGATTTTATCAATTTGAGTAGTTGGTTAAGATTTTAACACTTTACTGCTTACAGAAGAGAAGGGAGAGGGATTATTATGCATATTTAATTTGATAGTTATATGAATATATTTCTTAAATGAAAAAGAGATCTTGGAATTTTGAAACTTTATTGACCAAATTTTCTTTTTGAACGATTTTGTAAAACACAGGAAATTTATTCTTTTCGAATTAAACCATAGCGAGCAAAGTAAAATAATAATAATAATAATAATATAAATAATAATAAACATTCTTAAAAACTTTAACAGCTAAAAAAATAACTAATGCAGAAACAATAACTACCTGTGTTTCAGCATTTTCTGAAAAGCACTAAAAAGTGCAATTTTTTAAATAAATTATGACAGGAATAACAAAATTTTTTTAAATAAATTATAACAGGAATAACATAAACAAGCAAATATTTGGTTGCTAAAGTCGCAGGATTTGAAGAGGTACGGTTTCCTTAAAATGCATTGAGTCTGGCCGTGAGTGAAGAAACACCTTCGTCAAATATTTGAGAGTTTACGTGTCGTTAAAAGTTACGTGATTTTGATACGAAATGATTGTCAAAAACAACTAAATATAGCTCGAGGACTGCTGAATCGTCAAAATTGAGAGTTTTATTTCTGAGAGTGATAGATATAAATGTTTGTTTGAAACCTACAAAATATTTTCGCATGATTCTTGTTTATAACATTTAGGGTTTTCAACAAATTAAAACTACTTCAGAAAACTTCACAAATTGCAGTGGAAACAACATATCACAGGTATAAGACAAATATCAGGTTGTAACGAAAGTTTCCCGCCACAGCTAATATCGTCTTTTTGAACAGTTCACGTTGACGTGTTTGCTCATATTTTGTCAAACGATTTTTGACATTTGAAAGAAAAAGACTCGCTTTATAACATTTTCTTATGAAATTTGCAAACAAATATCGTTATCATTAAACACAGGGTGTCTAAAATGGAACCACCACACTATCATATTAGAACCAGCATTTACTTCCAGTTCTGTTGACCTGTTCGGTGTCTAGTTCTGACACCGAATCATGTGTGCAGCTTTAGGTACTGCTGCTGTATCATATGACACTGTGGAGGTTTGGTACGAAAGTTCAAAAACAAGGACTATGACATTCAAGGAGCAGATCGCTCTGGCTGGCCTACTGATGTTGATGAGGCCCGCCTGCAAGAACTTGTAGAAGAATATCAGTATTCAACCACTCGAGCTAGCTAAGGAGTTAGACGTTAGTGGCATGTCCATTATTCGCGCTATGCATCGCATAAACTTGACGTACAAGTTCAATCGCTGGGTGTCACATGAGCTGACTCAAGCAGATAAGGGCAGATGCATTCAGGCCTACACTAATCTGCTCAAATATCAACGAAAGGACAAAATTCTGAACTGGATCGTCACTTGTGACAAAAAGTGGATTTACATCTACAACACAAGCTGAAAAGGGGGTTGGTCTGCGCCCAGAGAGCCCGTCGGCAGCATTGCAAAGCGCAATTTGTCTAACAAAAAGATAATGCTTTGTATCAGGTGGAATTGCCGTGGTATTATCCACAAAGATTATCTGGAAAAAGGTAAAACCTTGAAAAGTAAGGCATACAGCATCATGCTAGTCCGTGTTGACGCTGCTATCAAGGCAAATCGCCAAAATGAGTTCCGGCACAAGAAGGTAATGTTTCATCAAGATAATGCTAGGTCACATGTGTCTGCATTCACCGGCTGGATCCTGTATGAACTCGAATGGGATCTTTTGACACGCTCACTACATAGCCCTGACATCGCTTCTTCGAACTTGAATCTTTTTTCACACTTGCATCTACATCTTGCTGGTGCTATCTTTAATTCTGCACAGGACGTCCGAAATGAGGTTGATCTGTTTATGGACCTGCGACCCCCAAGTTTCTAATCCGAAAGCTTTGAAAAACTACCAAAACATTGGTAGGAAATCATAGAATCGGGTGGTGATTACTACTCGCACTAAAGATACATCTTTCATGTTTTTTTTCCTAACTTTATTAAGAACATTTTTTGGAGGAAACCTTTCGTTACAACCTAATATATTAAGTATTTGATGCATTTGTATAAATTAATTGTTAACTGCGGATGAGGTAACAATAACCCTTTTTTACGCAAACCCGTACACAACTAGGGCTATTCGTGTACAAAAAGATGTCGAATATCTTGAAAATTGAGAGAGACATGGGCGATATAGTGAGCTGAACTTCAGTTGTTTTCTATAAGTTGCTGGATTATAAAAGTCTTTCCTCATACAGCCTTTTTTTTGTACTGGCTTACAACATAGGATATTTCAAATGAAAATCAAATTTCTAATTAATTGCTTAAATGGCACAGAGACCAAACTAGTGAAAAAGATTTGATGCCGGAACTTGAACCCGGGTCATCAGTATATCGCACGGAAATTCTACCGACTAAACCACATGGAACGATTTCCAGCCTGGAACCTCTCATTATTACATGTTGGCAAAGCTACAAACGCAGCGCAAGATCTAATATTTATAGGGAGCCATCGACATGGGGGCAAACACGAAACGTAATTCAATCCAGCATCCATTGAAACTTTATTAACACTTGAAAAAGTTTTTTCTTTTTTTTTTCTCTCAGAGAGAAACATTCACCTTGCATACAATATTTCAAATGAAAATCAAATTTAAAATTAATTGCTTAAAAGGCGCAGAGGCCAACCTAGTGAAAAATATTCATGCCGGGACTCGAACCCAGGCCACCAGTATATCGCACTGACATTCTACCGACTAAACCACACGGAATTATATCCAGCCTGGAATTTCTCACTATTACAGTTTGGCAAGGCTACAAACCCAGCGCAAGATGGAATATTTATCGTCAGCTACCGACATGGGGGCAAACACGAAACGTAATTAAATCCAGCATCGATCGAAACTATATTAAAACTTGGAAAATCATTAATTCGTTCATTCATCGTTATTAATTTAGAACAAAGGAGTTAATATTTAACATATGTTCACTCTTATCTTTGAATATTATGCTTCAATTTACTTAATTCTTCCTTTCTTCGAATGGTCTCTTTCTGATGTCTCATCCAAGGAAAAGTAATCATCCAGAAAAAATGAGAAAATAAAATGAAAATGAAGTGGCAAGTTGGGGAAATTCAGGTATCCTTATTGCTGATGAGATTATAACTTTTTAGGATATTCAATGTGCTTTTGTGTATGAGTTGCCCCATATACATAATTACTAAATTTTTTAAAACAAATTATGTTAGCACACGAGTAGTTAAGGGAGTCCGGGACACAAAAATCTCCAAATTTTGTAAAAGCATTTTATTTCATTAAAAATTTCTTTGTTTTTTCCTCATTCAAATGAAAAAAACAAAATTAAATCACGTTTCTATCTTGATTAGAACAAGAAATATTCATTTTTTCGTTTTGGTTTGTTATCAAAATCTAGCTTTCCACCAATGGCTGTGATAAAAACGACTTCATGTAAAAATGCGTTTTTCTTCATGATGGGTTTTTTCAACATTTCTCGTATTTAAATTCTTATAAGTCAAGAACCGTTAAAGATAAATTGTTCAAACTTGGAACATGTCTTTTTCAATATTTTTTGAATACTTTTACTTTAATTTTGATTCGGCATATTTGAAAAAAATATTTACTTTTGAAAATATGATTTTTGTTTTTAAGTAAAACAATTATTTTTTAATTTTTTCGTTTAATATTTTTAAATTAATAATTTTAAAACTGCTGAATCCAAATTAAAACATATATATTTCTGTTTATTTAAATGAAAAAAAAATGAAATTCTGTTAATAATATTTCGAGTTATAACGATTTTAAACTACCACACTTAAATAAATAAATTTTAAATTTTAATTTTTTTTTAAATATGAGAAGTTTTAATGTGTAATTTTGTTTACAAATGATACGGTTAACCATCATAAAAAAAATTCAGAATTTAACTCAATAAATAAAAATTATTTGAAAATATGTCCCGGACCCCCTTAAATGTTATCTCCCACAAATGCTAATATTCCATCAAATATTGAATATATCTATACTATAATTGTAGTACGTTTTTTGCACTGTGCATTGTCAAACCTCCTATTAGTGGCATTAAATTTGGTTGATATCGCTGCATGCTATAAACAAAAAATCATTCTGGAAATTTTTAAACTGTTTATATAAGGGAGGTGGGGGATGAATGGGACATTTTTACAAAAATATTTTTTTATATTTTTTTTTTATTTAAGTTACTATCAATATTATATATCACATTTCATACATTAGGTATTTGCCAACATATATGAACAATATTTATTCTAGATTATGATTTATTCATAAAAATATTATGAAATAAAAAAAAACGTTCCTCCCTGTCCCAATCATCTTCACAGCAGGGATGAATGGGACACTAATAGGGATGGATGGGACACAAAGATTTTCCTCCCTGTATTCAATTTTACCAAATTAAAATTTATATTTATAACCTTATATGAAAATTATATTTGTAATATATGATTTTACAGCACGAATCGATATATATATATTTTTTTTTCAATAACTTCTTTTATTGCAGTTTTAACTTTTAATGCGGACTTCGACTATCAACCTGTTCTTTTTTTCCACTTATGACGCATTTTAGATTTGAAATGAAGAAATGAAAGTGCAAAATGTCTTTTAAATATAGCATAGCTAATAATTTTCAATCATAACTTATTAATTAATATTAATTAAATGTATCGTAGAAACATGCTTAACGGAAATTATTGTGTCGATCGGAAAGTCATGTCGTGTTGGGAAAATCAATTCGTACCGGAAAATTCTTCCCGATAATTATTGGACATTAGATATCGGAATCAATGTCTAATAATTAAATGATTGAATTTTCTGGTACGAATTGATTTTCCCAATACGACCCGACTTTCCGATTGACCCAATATGTTAGGGGTGGGGATTTATTTGTACAACATTTCAAAATTCAATATAATTTCCCCCATTTGATCAATACACATATACTATTTTTATTTATTTTATCTATTTTGATTAAGTTTTAGTACCAATTTTTCGATAATCCATTAATAATTATTACAATACAATAAGTAACACTCAGAAATTTTAAACAATAACAACTCATATAATACTATTTAATACTATTAATTGACGTAAATTATTGATTTGTCATCCTATATAATACTATTTAATTAATAAATAAAATTTTCAACATCTCTAGGGACGAGTGAGAATGTCCCATTCATCCCCATTTGAAATGTCCCAATCATCCCCATGATGCATAATATCCCTTCTCAGCCATTTTACCTCAAAAATTATTTTGTCACAATGGTTACTATTCATTCATTTTAATTATTGATATTGAACCTTAAAATAAATAACTACAACATAGCTTATTTTTTTATATTGTATAAGATATTTCACATCTTCAAATGTAAAAAAAAACTTACTTTTAAGCAGAGATTTCAGAAAATGCAACTTTGAAGGAAAATGAAAACAGCAATGTGGTCCTACATTTAGTTCTGAAGCACACTGTGGTAGAGGTATACGGGGTTAGGAAGCAATTTAAAATAAATGTTTATTGCCTGAAATATTGAGAATGTCCCATCCATCCCCTAGCTCCCCTATATATATATATATATATATATATATATATATATATATATATCTTCATGAATATATGTGCTATTTTTCTCAAATAAACATTGAAATAAATCCACATACTCATGTGCTACAGCTTCGGATCATTTCCGACAATTGGTTTTATACAATAATAGGTAATATTTGCTTTTATTCAATATGTTGTTGGTACCCTAATTCCCCAATTATCAAACCTTTTTTTTTTAAATATTAGGTTAAATATGCTCTGTATATGCCTTAAGTTCAAATGCAATTTTTTAAATATTTTTCTAAATAGTTGACTAAACGTCTAAAATTCAAAGTGCCGTTGAAATTTCCATTATTTCATTTTCTTAGTTAAATTTAAAATATCATTTAATTCATAATATGCCTTCTGTTTTTATTTCTAAGTAAAAATTCTATAGTTTTTATTTCTAAGCAACAGAAATAATAGAGTTTTACATAAACTTTCGGTCGTAAATTTCAGTCATCAGCGTTTATTTTAATTAAATAGTGCTACAATCTGTATATAGGTATTACTAATAAAACGCAATGACTCGCAACACTGACTCAATCTAATTTGTATCCGTTTGGATATGAATCCTTACTGATGCGAATTACAATTTGAAATTATCAATGAATGTTTGACAAAGTTTGATCATTTACATAAGTTTGTATTTCGGAAGTATTTATGCACAATTCATTACATCTAAATGAAATTTTATGATCAATGTTCATAGTTAATTCAGTTGTTTATATAGGATTAGTTCACTTCGTTGGAAAATTTAACTTGGATTTTTGTACTTACTTTACACCTGCCGTTTACAATAGAAATATTTAACCCCCTTTGGGACCTCCGGCTTTTTCGGTTGACACAACTTTAAAATAAAAAATGTGATTTTTACTTAAATAATCACGAAAATGCTCCAATTAAAGAAAGCTGATATTATTTCTCTTTTTTACTGGTACCAAAAACAAATGCTGTATGTACTTTTTGAAGGTGAATATATGCACTTATGGTCTCGAATTTTGTTAAAGAACAACTTTTCATTTTTATACATAGTATTTAAAATTTATTTGGTAGACTTATTGTATCCCATATGTAATATTTTCTAAAATGTTGGCAATGATCATTTTTATATTACACAGTTTGCATTTTATCAATGTGTAATTTTATTTTGTCCCGAGCCTGTGTTGACTCCTTGAAGGGCACCGGTATATAATATATACCACTCAATTTTAATTCCTAAATACCACATTGACACCAGAATTTTGGTACAAAATTTTTATTCTTATATTATACGCGATAAAAATCTTTTATTCATTTTCATATAAATTTGTTCAAAAATCCCGGTTTCAAACAACCAATTTCGCATTTTAGCAATAGAAGTGCTTTGCCCCTTTAATTACCTTAAATATACCAAAAATCAATGTTGAATGAAGTAATATATTTAAAGGAAAATCTTTCTAAAATTTCCTAAAGCTTGGGCCCACTACCTTATTAACGTAAATCGGAACACCCTCAATTTTACATGATTTATTATTTTCAAACAAATATACATCCAAACATTATTAGAGTTGCAGGCACCACTGTCTTCGGCATCGTACACATTGGTAGCGTTATGAATTTTTGCAATAAAAGGTGTCCAATTTTAATCTTTTAGTAAAATAAATTTAATGTCATTCTCGTTTCAATAATGCTTATTTGAAAATCATACATAATTTTTTAAATCTTAGGCGAATAGCTTTATGCGATTTTTGGAATTGTTTCAAGTTTCACGGCAATTTTTGGAGATTTGTAATGATAATCCTGTTTTAATCTTTCATCTTAACGTAATAAATTTTATCCTTCGTAATTAAAAATTATATATATATATATAATTTTTTTATTAAAATTTTTATCGCATTTCGCGGTTTTAAAACGCTGGAAAAATTTACTAAATTTTATTCTTCTTTCAATAAGGTTTATTCTGCATGTGTTCAATGAATTGTGAATTTCCCCCTTTTTAACACTTTCCAACAAAGTTGAAAAGTGTTTATGACTTCGGTTTGTCTGTCCGTCTTTCCGCGCTCTAACTCTCGTAAATGTACTCGGATCGTTCTGAAATTTTTGGATGTTAGTGACCTCTACCATAGAACGATCCCCATTTCAAATAAAGTTCGTAGCATGTTTAGTTCATTTACAGGGTGTAGAGAATTTGAAGAAAGAAATCCTTGAAATTTTCTTATTTTTATTTCACAACACAAAAACAAATCTTGACATTCACGAAAACTTAACACACAATAAAAAATATACAGTTCTGGTTTCAGAATCAAATTTCTCTAATTAAAATTAACACTCTAATTAGTATGCTTTTATCACATGAAAACCTTAAATTACATTATAAAAATATATCCCCTGCTTAAACTGGGTGCAGATAATTAAATAGAATAAAGAAAGACAATAATGCAGCAGGAGCAACATTCTCCATACCACACTCTCAGGAAACCAAACATCAACTCACTGATGATGTCATAATTAAGATTTCACAACAGCACAGAATGCATAGTGCTGCCATCTGTCAACAAACAGAATAACTAAAATCTTATATTTGATTCTTAATCAGTTTAGCACTGAACATACTCCCACCCATCAAGAAGCTATTATTGATGCAAAGGAAGTAAACAAAGTTTTACAATAGGTCTTTTAAAAATACCCCTAGCGGTTTTAACAGTTACTACACGGACTATACCATCCTTACCTGGATGAATTTCAATAATTTTACCTAATGGCCAAACAGAAGGAGGAACATTATCCTCTTTCAAAATTACTACATCATTTACTTTAAAATTTTCAGTATTTACTCTCCATTTTTTTTCTATTTTGCAGAGTACTCAAATAATCAATACTCCACCTTTTCCATAAACATAATTTCAATTTTTGTACAATATCCCAACGAGATCGTAAAGACAAATTTTCCTCATTTAAAGGTTCAGCTGGGAAAGTTATGACATCACCAGTTAAAAAATGAGATGGAGTCAATATATTTATACCTTCTGAATTGTTATCACTATCAATTGCCACTAACGGTCTAGAATTAAAGATGGCTTCAATTTGAGTTAAAAATGTATAAAGTTCCTCAAAAGTTAAATTAGTATTTCCAATTACACGTTTGATATGAAATTTTACAGAACGAACAGCGGCTTCCCACAGTTCTCTAAAATGCGGACTCACTGGAGGAATCATATGCCACTCAATGTTTCTTTGAGACAAAAAATAACAATTTTTTTCATTTCTTTCAATTGAACAAATAAATTTATATAAATCTGAGAGTTGCCTTTTAGCACCTACAAATGTTGTGGCATTATCACTATACACATGTTGAGGAGCTCCTCTTCGAGAGCAAAATCTGTTTAATGAAGCAATAAATGCCTCGGAGGTTAAATCACTCACCAACTCTAAATGTAGAGCTTTAGTTGCAAAACAAACAAATAGAACAATATAGCATTTAGTAGTTTTCGCTGACTCTGTTAAGAGGAAGATCTCCCATTAACTGTTTGGAAGAAGCTGCTCTATATCTACAGCAGGTAACAGATTTATGAATACAATTTTTAATTATCTTCTTGGCACGTACAATCCAATAACTCTGTCTAATGATACCCATTAACAAATTTAACCCAGCATGAAAATGCATGAAAATAATAAACATGAAAATATTTAACAATTAACACACTTAATTTATGTTGAGTTGGCATTATGACAGGATGTTTTGCATTGTACTGGAGGGGTGAATTTCTCAGCCTACCTCCCACCCTAAGTAAACCATCACTATCAATAAAAGGACAAAGTGAAAAAAGAGAACTTTTTTTAGAAATTGGTTTGTTTGATCTAATACAACTACTTTCATCTGTGAAATATAGCTGCTGAATATAAGAAATAATCAAATTACCTGAATGTCTTCTTTCGTTTGTCGATAAAGGAAAAAAATTACCTTTACTCAAAGGACTGGTGTTCATTTTGCCAACTTTCTGTTTGCAATTTCTCACAAACCTAATACAAAAAGCTAAAAGTACATAAAAGGAACATACCTCCAACAGTCAGATGGAACATAGTCTAGAATTTCTGAGGTTCTATTGGCCACATAAAGTTTCCAACACCTAGGATGAGATGACAGCCATGATAGAACTACTTGCGAGTCGGTCCAAGCATAAAACTTAATAATGAAGGTATTCAAAATAGTCACTAATGCAGAATATAGTCTGGAAAGTAGTAAAGCACCATTGAGCTCCAGCCTTGGAATGGAAACTGATTTAAGGGGTGCTACCTTGCTTTTAGCAACTAAAATGGTCACCTTTGACTTCACTTCACCAGGTTGAACCACATATATGATGGCGGCATATGCTGATTCTGATGCATCGCTAAATCCATGTAAAATGAGCTCTTTACTGGAAACTTGGATCCATCGGGGAATTATAATAGAGCAAACTTGTTCAAATTCCTCTTGGAATTTCTTCCAATTTGCTTGGAAATTTTCAGGAAGAGCAGTATCCCAATCTAACTTCATCAACCACAATTGCTGGTAAAACATTTTTATAGAGACAGTAAATGGAGCCAAAAATCCTAATGGATCAAATAATTTGGCAGATTGTGAAAGAAATTTTCTTTTAGTTATGTTATCATCAAATTGTAAATTAACTTTAAAGACAAAAACATCATTTGAAGAATCCCAAATAAGCCCTAAGGCTTTGGAACAGTCATCAGGATGAATTTCTAAATTTGTTGACTCAAGAGAATTTGAAGATAAATGATTCACTACATCAGAAGAATTAGATCTCCACTTCCGTAAATGAAAACCTCTATTTTCTAAAGCCAGTGAAAGTTTCTCAACCATTTTAATAGCTTCTTCGCTTGAGATTGCACCGGACATACAATCATCAACATAGAAACTATCTTTAATTATTGAAGCTGTTACAGGATCATTCTTTTCAATATCCTTTCCAATTTGAAATAGGCAACGAGTAGCTAAAAATGGAGCTGATGATGTACCATATGTAATAGTTCGTAGCCTGTATTTCTTTATAGCTGAGTATGCTGAGTCACGCCAAACAATACGCTGTAAATCTTGATATTCTGGAGCAATCAAAACTTGTCTATACATCCGCTGAATATCAGCGGTAAAAGCAATAGGATTTGCTCTAAATCTTATCAAAATGGTAAAAAGATTTGGTTGTGGAATTTGTCCAACAGCTAAAACAGAATTTAACGAATTAGCATTAGGAGGTTTGCATGAACCATCAAACACCACACGTAACTTTGTTGAAATAGAGTCGCTTTTTATAACAGAATGATGCGGAAGATAATATACTTTGTTGCTTGCAGGATTTGAGTTTTTGTCGATAAGTGTCATATGACCAAGGTCTTCATATTGCTTCATAAAATTTCTATACTCATTTTCAAAATTTTTATCAAATTGAAATTTTCTCTCCATAGCAAACAAACGTGACACTGGCATGGATTTAGAATCGCCTAATGACATCACATCTTTATAAACTGGCAATTTAACTTCAAATCTACCTTCTGGTGTTACCTTGTAAGTTGAACAAAAATGTTGTTCACAAAATTCTTCTTCCTCAGACAAATGGGGTTTATTAACATCTATTTCTTCTGCTTGCCAAAATTTTTGTAATAATAGATCAACATTGGATTCGTTTTCAACACTAAGAAAATGAGATTGAATACTAGAAGAATATTTACATTTAGGATGCAATTTTCCGGCTACCACCCAACCAAACATAGTGTTTTGGGCAACTGGCTCATTCTCGGTACTAACAATTCTACCATATCTAAAAATAGTAAAGAAACAGTCAGATCCCAAAATAATATCACATTCTTGTGGTTTCATGAAATCTTCATCTGCTAACGTAATATTTTTAAGATAATCTATATTTTTCGTATCAAGTAATTCTGCAGGTAATTGAGATGTCACTTTAGGCAGGATGTATGCCTGAACCTTTAAGGACTCAGTAGAAAGCTTTGAACCTACTGTAAGAGTTACTGAACCACGAGTTTGTCCAGCCAATACTCCAGCAATTCCATTTAATTGAATTCTGTCATTCTTTCTTTTTAACCCTAAAGTTCTTATGACATTTTCACTAACAAAAGAACATTCCGAACCAGAATCGAGTAGAGCTCTAAAAGAGTAAGGTTTATTTTCATTATTATATAAGAGAACTTTAGCAGTAGGTAGGAAAGAAACACATTTTGAATTATTGAAAGAAGCACTAGAATTAATTTGTAATTCGTGAGATGTTGACTCCTGTACAAATTCTTTATTTGACTGGTGGTTTTTATTCTCAGATGAATTTGGAAAAACTTTATTTTCAAACTTAGCAGTGCAAGCATTATTACTTTTATTCTCTTCATCTAAGAGTGTATTATGTTTACTTTCACATTTAAAGCATTTCAAATGAGAATTTGGACATTCCTTAACTTTATGAGAGTTTAAACATAAAAAACAACAGTTATTACGCTTAATAAAGTTCTTTCGAGCAACAACATCCATGGATTTAAATTTAACACATTTATAGAGCGGATGTATTCCTTGACACTTTAAGCACACCTTTGATTGCTTATCATTAGAACTGTACTTGGAACCAACAAAATTTGAACTTTTGGAATGTTTCATATCACTTTCATTGTTAGAGATGAGCTCTAAAGAAGAACATCTTACACTTAAGAAATCAAAAAATTCTTTCAAAGTGGGAAATTCATTTTCTGTACTTTCAATGGACCAAAGTCTTCGGCTTTCCGGATCAAGTTTTTGAAATAACAAATATATTAACCATGGATCTCTATTTGTAGCTTCATCACCAACAGCTTTCAAACCCCTAATAACTTCATCACTAGTATTCAGCAAATTTCTTATATTTATGCTATTAGTATGCAGAACTGATTTTTGTTCTAAAAATAATTTAATCAAAGAATTAACAATTTGTTTCTTTTTATCATATCGATTTAACAACTTTTCCCAAGCTTCTTGATAAGATTCATTAGAAAGGGGAATATGCTTAATTAATGTAGCTGGTTCTTCAGAAAGTAACCCTTTAAGATACTGGAATTTCTGAATGTTACTTAAACCTACTTGTGAATGGACAGTGGAAACAAACATATCCTTAAAATTTGTCCATTCTGAAAACTTTCCAGAAAATACTGGAATATTCAATTTTGGAAGTCTAATATTACATTGATTAGGAATAGTAACAGAAGAACCTTGCACAGAATTGTGTGTTGCAACATTGACAACTTCTGAAGGATTCAAAGAATCTAGTTTGTTTTGATATTTAGTTTTTAACTGAAAATACCTGTCTTCAAATTCTGCTAATTCAGAATCATCATCATTTAAACAAGAATCTAATCTTAAGAACTCTTTAAGTAAATCATCTAATCTTTGTAATCTAATCAAAATTTCATTCTTAGTATTCACATTATCAAAATTATTCTCTAATCTAGTTACAGAGCCTTTCACCCTACCTCTCTCAATTTTAATTTGAGCAGATTTTTTCTCATAATCCTCCATTTTACACAATAACTTATAAGAATAATTTCCAAAATAAAATTAATCAGATAACTTGAAAACAAAACTAATCAAAATTACTTCAAAATCAAAAGTATTCAGAATTGCTTCAAAACAAAACTAATCAAATTAAGTTCAAAAACAGAAGTAACTGAATTAAATTCAAAAACAGAACAAATCAAAGTCAAAAACAGAAATACTATAAAATGTTCATAATTATTCTTTCATACAAACAATAGAATTTTCTGTTCTCAAAAGTGCATAAAATTAAAAATCTTCAAAATTCTTCAATGTAAAATAATAATTCACCATAATAATTAAATATTCAAAAATTTCAAGCAAATAAATCATAATGTTCTTGAGAACAACAAGTAAATAAATCATAATAATCTTCAGAACAATTTTCTTTTTCAAGAACTATCAAAGTATAATATTGTAGAATACCATTTTTCTTATTTTATCAATTCAATAAAGAAGATACTAAATTGTTCTCATATTCTAAAATAATATCTTGCTAAATGCAACTTCAGTAGAAAAAATTAAGCTTTAGCATCAAAGAACAATTCCAAAACAAAGTAAGTACTCACATATCACGCCTACGTGCCTCCAATTTTTTTTTATGTAGAGAATTTGAAGAAAGAAATCCTTGAAATTTTCTTATTTTTATTTCACAACACAAAAACATATCTTGACATTCACGAAAACTTAACACACAATGAAACATACAGTTCTGGTTTCAGAATCAAATTTCTCTAATTAAAATTAACACTCTAATTAGTATGCTTTCATCACATGAAAGCCTTAAATTACATTATAAAAATATATCTCCTGCCTAAACTGGGTGCAGATAATTAAATAGAATAAAGAAAGGCAATAATGCAGCAGGAGCAACATTCTCCATACCACACTCTCAGGAAACCAAACATCAACTCACTGATGATGTCATAATTAAGATTTCACAACAGCACAGAATGCATAGTGCTGCCATCTGTCAACAAACAGAATAACTAAAATCTTATATTTGAATCTTAATCAGTTTAGCACTGAACACAGGGATAGTCAAAAGTTTTCCGTTACACTAGGGCAAATGGGAAAAAATTGTTTAGGATTTTTTTCTTAATGATGTTACATGCTTTCAAGCATAATAAAATTGATATGCCTTTATGAAGTGCAATAAAATATGCATTCTGTAGAATATACGGGGCAAAAAATCGTTATTATTCATTTACAGGTCCACACAAAATAATTCCGTTACAGAACGATATAGGGGTGGAGGAAATTACTTGTGACGTATTTTAATTATGTTAAACTATTTCATATATAATGAAATTGATATACAACGCTGTGGTTTGCTGTAACTCATTTCATGTATGGTACGAAGTGGATAGCATTTATAGGGACACGCAAAGATTTCAGATACTATACTGTATCCGAAGTACTGTACAGTAGCGATGATTGCTGGAAATGCATTTTTAATTAGGTTATGTGCTTATATTTTTCACTATATTTAACCATAGTATATGGTGTATATAAATGTTGTAATTAATATGCAGGGTTACACAAAATAATTCGTAATGGTTACTGGGTATGATTGCAATTTGCTTAAAGTTGGTTTTTAAATAAGTTATGCATTTTTACGCGGAACTGCACTTTGTCTACTAAGGAATGTGTGTAGAACATAGATAAAATTATATACAGGGTCACTCAAAGAATTGGATACATGGCCGTCTATAAATGATAATTTCTGGAAACGTGATTTTAGTATTTTTAAGAGTGTTTTACTTTGAATTAAACCTTAGCTAAACAGTGGCGTGTAATAAAGGTACTAGGTTAACTACAGGGCTGTACAAATGTATACAAGTATGTTTTGAACTATTAATATAAATTGCTGAAAGAGAAATTTTTACCTGTCATGCGTTTTCTTGCTAAACTAAATGTTGCCATTATATAGTACTAGGGGCCTCTGCCCCTGCAAGATATGCTCACCAACCCCCGTTCAGATACCGCAGAATCTAAAAACATGCTAATTTGATCGGTTTTAAAAATATTATAGAAGATTGAATTATACTGAAAAAAGCTGCGCAGATCTCCCTGTAAACGGGTTTCCATTCAATTTCCTTTGATTTCAAAAAGTTAAGGCCGAATCAGTTGCTGTTAAGACATCCAATGGTTGTTTTCGTGTTTCATTAAAGATGATCAGTTAAACGTTTGAAAAGAAGCTAAAATAAAATGAATTAAGTGTGCAGAGTCTTTGTCTCCCGGTATTTTAAAACAATTTCTATAACAATAGCCTAAGTCATGTGACTATCATCAACAGTTCCGGGCGAACCACTTCGCTTTTTATATTCCTGGTACCATTTTGGTACTTTAATGTTAGCCAGGTATAGGTTATAAGTCGCTAAATATTATTCTATTGCCATCATTTCATCTATATTATAATAGTCCAAGTCATGTAACTGCCATAAATAAATACGCTCTGATCCCTTTGCTTTTCATATGAAAGTTTGGCCCAGATATCATATACGGCTCCATATTGGCGCGATTTTTTTCCGACGCTAATTTGGGGAAAACATCAACAGCATAAACAACAACATCCAGCTTATCAGATCAAGCTAAATAACGATACTATGGAGCACGCGTTGTGTATATGACACTGGCGTCAGAAAAAAATCGCGCCAATATGGGTCCGTATATGACATCTGTGCCGAAAGTTTTCCCTTTTGATTAAAAAATCAAATTTCTTTTTCGAATAAAACTACATAAAGGTTTCCATGGTCGCAAAGAATTCTTGGTACTGTTACGTTAACCGGGGGCAAATCTCGCCAATAGCTATTTTTCAACTCGCCAGTTAGCAGTTTTTTTCATTTTTCGAGTGGTAAATTAAAACATTGCTTTGAAGTTGAAATTAAATGTCATCGCTTGTTACATCATTTAATATTTGACCAGATGCCATGTACGCACCGTGTTTGGCGTGATTTTTTTTACGAAAATTTGGCGAAAACCTCGTTTTCGAATACCAGTTACATATGTATATTTGGTACTACTTAGTTATTCCGTTGACCAAAAATCTATCGCCAAACTATAAGATTAAATGCCAATAATGGTTGATCGTAAATGTCACATTCACTTGACTTTAAGCAAGTTACGTCTTTACGTCATCAAGTGATTATTATTTCGATGTTTTATTTGTATATTTATTAATGTTATACTATTTTCTTTGTTCTTCCGTTATTTAAAATAAAAATTATTTCATTTTGTATGATTTGGCGAGTGGTTTGGCGATTTATATAATTTGGCGAAATGGGTAGATGGAATAACTAACAAGGAAGGTCTCCTTACTGGGCATACTCAGAATATTTTGAAAAAAAAATACCAAGTAAACTACTTACGTATGTAATAAAGGATCAGTCAAATTTAGCGGCGGAATTACAGTAGAAAGACTGTAAAAAAATAAAATACTTTCGAGTATTTGGCGCGAAAAGACAAAAGCGTCACGCGATTTGGCGAGCAGTACTTTTCCTCGCCAAAAGCAAACGATTTTAATGCACCTGAAATTTATTTGTTAATTGATTTTTAGAATGCGTGTAAAAAGTATTTAATCTATTTAAACATAAACAATGAGAGAGTTTAATAAATAAATTTTTTCGTATTACATATTTATATGCTTGTTATTTAATTTTATTACTTTAAAAACAATTTCATATATAAAAACTACTTTCAAATATTTAAGCATATTCCAAAATAAAGGCAAGATTCATTTACCAGTTATTCATTTCAAAATCAAAGAATTCGTCGTTTCCATAGCAACAAAACTGAATCGACTCGACAGTGTTCAATTGGACTTAATTTTGAGATATTGAAACAATTTTTTTTTTATTTTGTTTTAATTCATAAAATTTTATATTTAACTTTCATTATAAATATATATATATACATGACAAAACTATAGTTAAATCAAACTAAAACTGTCAAAACTAATGTTATTTACATAAAATTTATTTTAACAAGTTCGATATGAAACATTTTTATCTTAAAGAGTATTCGACATAAAAAAGCATTTTTCGAAATTTCATTTCATCGCCAACCGATGATAATACGCCAAAAAAACGAAATTTTCATTATTTTTTTACGGACGTTCAATCGAGGTTCCACCAAATTTTTTTTATAAACATATATATCCACATGAGAAGAACACTCTGTAATTTTTTCAGATTTTTTCGAATATGTCCGTATGGAGTCCTTTCATGTAAGTAATACCGTATTTTTTAATTATTTTCTGTTATTTTTTTATTTTTTAAGGAAAATAACCGAAAAAAAATAATTAACTATAGAACAAAACAATTTATGTAACTTAAAAAAAGAAAATAAAGTAAATAAACATTTATTATTAAATAAACAACAATAGCTGGGTTACCATGTGAACCAAAATAATGCTATTTTGGCGCCAATTAGGTACCCCGGTGCGTATATGACATACGTGCGTAATATTTTTCTTTTCATTTTGGTTAAAAAAAAATAAAGAAGTGAAAGCCTTTTATTTTAAATGTTTCAGTTTGTATTAAATAAAATGATAATGAAATACAAATTGAATTATGAATAAAAGTAACATGATACATTTCTTAGCATACATTTAAGGGAGGCCAAACTTCTCGCCAAATTAGTTTAAAATAGTAACCTTTTCTAAAATCTGAAAAAAAAAAAATATCTGTTATGATTAAAATTTGAGTTGCCATCATCAGAGAAAAGTTTATAAAATTAGAAAAAAATTAATATTTCGAAAACTAATTCGAATTTAAAAATTCTATTACCAGTTTTGAGATCTGCAGATCAATACGGATTTTTGGTGTTAATTTCATCGCAAAGTATTCCGTATTTTAGGAGAAATTGCCGTGAAACATAATCAGTTGTTTAATCAGTCGTTTCATAGAATCGTTACATAAATTCGTTTGATAATATCCGTTTCATTAGGATTTTATATATATATATGGTAGATATGTATCAACCTACAGATCAAATACAGGGTTGTTCAAAAGAATTGGAATATATATTTGGCTATAGACGGTAACTGCAGAAATCAGATTTTTAAATGTTTCATGCATTTTCTAAAATGTTTACTTAGTTCACTTTACCTTATTTCTCTAAGTTTTGTTAAAGCATTCAGGAAGTGTTGGGAAGAGTTTCATAATCTATGCTTAACGAATGACTTTTCTTACTTGTTTTAAATGGCCCAGGCAGTGTCGGGTAGATCAGCTAGTATAAGTAAAGGTACTGCGGTGACTGCAATATACTTAGACTAAAGGAAATACAAGTGATTTTTATTCAACTTAAAAAAAATAAATTTAAATACATATAAAAAATCACAAATAAAAGTATAAAAATTACTTTCAAGGGTATATCTATAATATAAAAATGTTTAAAACGCATTAAAAACATCTAAAAATACATTAAAAAAACTCTGAACGTTTTCAGTCATTACAAGGCCGTCATCAGTGGGATTTCAATGTTGTTATTTTCTTTGCGCTTATTCGAGAATTGTCCAGAAGAAAACATAATTTAAAGATTGTACGTCAGATGAGATGCTAGATAATGTTATTCAAATTTTCAACAAAATAAGCTTTCATCTATTATGCAGCAAAATTTTTATAAATATTACAACCTTTAAATTACAATGTTTCTTCTCGACAATTTCGAATAAGTAGAAAGAAAATAACAATATTTTAATCCCACTGATGACTGCCTAGTAATGGCTGAAAACGTTCTGAGCTTTTCTAATGTATTTTTAGATAATTTTAATTAATTTTACTGAAAGTGATTTTTGTACATTTATTTGTGTGCTTGGTATACAAAAGATTTCAGATACTATATTCTATCCGAAGTACTGTACGGTAGCGATGATTGATGGAAATGCATTTTTAATTATGTTATGCGCTTTTATGTTTCACTATATTTATGCATTGCATATTTATGTATTGTGTATAAATGCTGTAATTCTTATACAGGGCTACAAAAAAAATTCGTATTGATTACTGTGTATGATAGTAAATTGCTTAAAGGTGGTTTTTAAATGAATTATGCATTTTTACGCAGAACTGCATTTAGTTTACAACGAAATGTTTGTAGAACATAGATAAAATGATATACAGGGTCACGCAAGGAATTGGATACATGGCCGTCCATAAATGACAATTTCTGGAAATGTGATTTCAGCAGTTTTAAGAGTGTTTTATTTTGAATTAAACTTTAGCTAAATAGTGGCTTATAATAAAGGTACTAGGTTAACTACAGGGTTGTACAAAATTATACAAGTATATTTCCATCTATTAGTATAAATTGCTGAAAGAGAAATATCAACCTGTTATGCATTTATACAGGGTCACGCAAAGAATTGGATACATGGCCGTCTATAAATGATAATTTCTGGAAATGTGATTCCAGTAGTTTTAAGAGAGTTTTACTTTGAATTAAACTTTAGCTAAATAGTGCGTGCAATAAAGATGCTAGGTTAACTACAGGGTTGTACAAAAGTATACAAGTATGTTTCCATCTATTAGTATAAATTGCTGAAAGAGAAATTTCAACCTGTTATTCCTTTTCTTGCTAAACTAAATTTCCCCGTTATATAGTACATACAGGGTGTCCGGTCTCAACGGTGTCCAATGGCTAATTCCTAAACCATTAGTCGTAGACATATAGTTCCAATTACAAAAACGTTTTAAATAAGGTAAAGAAATATTTTAAAAGCGATTTGGGTCAATAAAAACATTTCTTAAAAAATTAGGAAAGTTAAATTTTTATACGGTACCCCGGTCCTATAAGTTATATTTAGTAAAATTTTCCTTTTACACTGACAAGTAAAACAAAAATGTCCCATTCATATAACACTAAAATTCAGCGAGTTATGAAACTTTAAAAATGCATGACTTATGCCACTTTTCTACTCTGAAAACAAATGAGTTCGGCTTGGCTTTAAGGGGCCACATAAAAAGTGCTTAAAGTATTTGAAGATCTTATTTCATGTGTATCTGCACTTTGAAAAAAAAATGTACAAGTATTACGATTAAGTTAACTTTCATTGTTTCAGATTGGCTAAAATAACATATTTTATTTTGTCAGGATTTGAGACTGTTTCTTTTATGATTTCTTTTAACAAAAATTATGTTCTTTTTATAAGTTTTTATGTTACTTCAACGATCATATGTATGTTTTTCCAGTTCAAAATTTGTACTCGAACTTTAACTAACTTTCAAACATCCGATCGAGTTTACATTTTACATACTGGCGCAAATCCGATAACAAACAAATATTATTATGATTTTCGGTGGTTACCATTTATACTTATTTTACAGGATAACACAAAAAAATTGCGGATAGATTACCGCCTAGAAGTTTAAGAAAAAGTTCTAGATTAGGTAATACAAGATTTCAATTGTTGGTTTTTTAACTTTTATGTATTTTTTAGCACTGAATCCAAAAATTGCCTTAATTTTTAACCATCATGTCAGGATATTTCGTAAATCATAAATTATCAAAGTAAAATAATAACAAAAATCGGATACTATAAAGTAGAGTAGATGGCTGTTTCTTTTAACTTTTGATAAATTATTTTTACGTACTTTTTAGCGCTGAATCTGAAAATGAGCCTAATATTTAACCATCACGTTAGAATATTTTTGCAAATCGCGTAAATGTGTAAGTTAAAATATAGCAAAAATCGCATACTATAAAACATATGTAAAACTTTTTTTTATTTGATTTTATGTTATTTTATTCAATAATTTATTCAATGTTTTTGCTTATCCTGGGACTCTTACAACTAAACAGCTGAGTGGTCCGATGAGATGGGGGAGGAGGTTCAATTTTAACTTTGAAAATTGCAATTTGCGAAAAATCCTGATGTGATGGTTAAAAAAGAAGGCCAATTTCGGATTCAGCGGTACATAATACATAAGAATCAATTATCAAAAGCTAAAAAACATGACATAACCTAACTTTTGCAGGTTAGTGCAATCTAATAATATTTTAAAATACGTATCATTTTCTAAAGAATTGAGCCTGTCCATCATTTTATTTAACAAAAATTCTGCTTTTTTTCTTTCTTCTTAAATGTTTATTACAAATTGTATATTTTGCATTAATATGTCAGAATTATTATAGATTTCAAATTTATATTGCAATGTTAATTTTACTCTCAACCATTTTTTTTTTAAATACATCTGACGAAATAATAATTTTGACTAAATTTGTGAATGACCCCCAATATGCAGCAAAAAATATGCTCCAACTTTAAACAGCTATTACTCGGTCAATTTTAATCGTAGAATAACGGGGCTTTTTTTGTATTACTTGTCAGTGTAAAAGGAAAATTTTACTAAATATAACTTATAGGACCGGGGGACCGTATAAAAATTTAAATTTCGTAATTTTTTAAGGAATGTTTTTATTGACCCAAATCGCTTTTAAAATATTTCTTTACCTGATTTAAAACATTTTTGTAATTGGAACTATATGTCTACGACTAACGGTTTGGGAATTAGCCATTGGACACCGTTGAGACCGGACACCCTGTATATCAACCTACAGATCAAAAACAGAGCTGTTTAAAAAAAACTGGAATGCATATTTGCTACGGACGGTAACTGTTGAAATCAGTTTTTCAAATGTTTTATGCCTTTTCTAAAATGTTTACTTAGTTCACTTATATACCTTATTTCCCTAAATAACGAAGTTCTGTTAAAGCATTCAGGAAGTGTTGGAAAGAGTTTCATAATCTATGCTTAACGCATGATTTTTCTTACTTGTTTATATGTATTTTAAATATTTAACCCAAGGTGAATACAGCACTAGAATTGTAATTTTCATTTATTGAAGAGAATTTATTTTATGTGATATTGCTTTTTGTGATATTATAATACGATAGTTTAATATAAATAATATAATCATTTGTGGCTATAATACGATTTTACATTTTTTTCCCAACAGGATACTTTGAATGGAAATTTAGATAGATTTCCTCTTTATCTGTTATGTTATCGGAAAAATGTATATAAATGAAATTCTTTTGAAATACAACCCTAAATTAAAAACTAAAGGTTGATTTAGCTGCAATAGATTATTATATTTTTATTTCCTCTTTCTTCTTATGGAATTATATATAAAAATTTTGGAGACTATCCAAAAAGTAATGAATTATATGTAAACAATTACTACGAAATGATTCTTGCTAAGAATTAGAAATCGGTTATTTAATTAGTTTCATTTAACAAACTTTCTAAGTTATTTATTTTCTAACAAAGATTGTTAACTATTAAATGAACTTAACATGTACGTTTCGGCAATTTTTGTGTTATGAAATAAATATGGTAACACATACGTTGGAGATAAATGTAATGTCAAGTGTATCGTAAGTTAAGTTACAACAGTTTATTACGTTTTTATTTTCTCTTTCTTCTTATGGAATTATATATAAATATTTTCGAGATTATCCAAAAATTAATGAATTACAGTGAAACCTGTCTGTAAGGGCCACCTGCCGTTCCATTAAAAATTGGCCCTTCTGAGGGGTGGCCCTTGAATAGGGGTGACAAAAAAAAAACAACTAAAATAAGGAAATCAAAACTTATATAGGTGAAAAAACTGTTTATTAACATTTTCTAACTTTGTACATGATTGAAAAAATTTTCTATTGAAGTTTGTTTACTTTCATAATTTTTTTGCAGACAATTTTGGTTTCTAGTGATTCTTTTACTTTATGGAACAAATTACTTCAATTTGCATAATTTATTCATGCCTCAGAATGAGATATTTGTTTATTTATTACTGTTAGAGTTTCCTGACAGGTGTAAAAATTGTGCTTCAATATGCTTTAAAAGTTTTATTAAATGTAGAATTAGTTTTTATAAATAACCTGTTATCATTTGTGTGCCGACAACAAAGGGTCAAGTTTCCCCTCGAACCCAACCCCTACAGGTTGAAAGGTCAAATAAAGTGTGAGGAACATGTATTTGTCTTGTGGAATAGTTTGTGGTCTTTCATGTGTTATTAAATCTCCCCATGCCTTCTTTGTTGCAAGTGCAGTTATATGCTGAGCACTTATATTTTTGCTCAGGAATTCAAAACATCTGTTTGGGATTTAAGGTACATTTGAAAAAAACTGGCTTTTATGAGGGGTAGGTGCGGCCCCTAATAGGAGTGAATTTAAGATTATGCCTATGGAAAAAATTTTCATTCCTAAAAATATTAGCCCTTAACAGAGGTGGCCCTTGAATAGAGGTGGCCTTTAAAAGAAGTATCACTGTATATGTAAACAATTACTACGAAATGATTCTTGCTAAGAATTAAAATCGGTTATTTAATTAGTTTTATTTAATAAGCTTTCTGAGTTATTTATCTTCTTACAAAGATTGTTAACTACTAAATAAACTTAACGTAAATGTTTAGGAAATTTTTGTGTTTAGAAACAAATATGATAATACGTACATTGCAGATAAAACTAATGTCAAATGTATCGTAAGTTAAGTTTGGTGAATTTATATGATTATCTATCAATGCATAATGAAAAAATAATGCACATTTTGCATATTGTTGAAGAATGAATAGGACTTCAATAAAATTTTTGTATAAACAAATTATTGAATATTTTTCTTTTAATACACTCTAAAAACGACATTTTCAAATCTGAGTAAAAATACTCATATCTGAGTATGTCGCATAGTCAAAATGTCTCCGAATCAAAATTACTCAAGTTTGAAACATGTATATACTAATGTCTGAAAACATGGACATCAGCAAATATGAGCACATAACGCTTTATTCATGACGTTTAATCACGATTATTCATGTTGTTTGTATTTATATATTGTTGATGGTTGTCAAATTCCACCTGCGAAGTCTTATCCTTTACGAATTCATCAATTCTTCGATTTCGAAGGCTGAATTATAAAATTTACACTTTCGCGATTATATTACGACGGCTTGTATGTGTTCTTTTGCGAATACGATAAAAATGTAGTTCGCAACATTTCATGTTATAAATTATTACTGAAAAGAGCGTTTCTTTCGAAATCATAACAAATGAAATAATATGAGTAAATTCAACTAATCTGTTAAAATTCACTACCTTTAATGAATCATAAGTATTTTTGTTTGAAACTGTGTATTTCTGGTATTTCAGAATGAAACCATTAGGTCTTCTTATTTGAAACAAAAAGTTTCATAAAATAATAAAAACATAGATTTACTCAGATTTGAAAGTGCCATTTTTCTCAGTGTACTTATTAAGTAACAAATGCAGTACTTTTAATAAATACCTGTACCAAGTTAAGGTTTCAGATCACAACAAGCTGTGTAATATCATAATGGATATTTTAATTCTTGTTGAGTTAGTTGTGGCTAGGCGAATTCACAACAACAACAAAAAGAAACCTTAAAGTGGCTTTATTATGTGTATGTGTTTTAAATTAACCCATAATCCTCGCTCCCGTCAATATTATGGGCTGAGGTGTCCTTCGTTATTTCTCGTGCCCGTCATATTTCAGGGCTGGAGATTCCATTGCTGGAAAAACGTCTGACACACACAAAAAAATAACTTGCATTTCCGTGTGAAGTCTTTGAACATTACCGTTTGGGTTCGGTTTTTGACGCTGATTGTGATGTTGGACTTTATATTGCATGTTTCGAAATATATCACACTCAAAAAATTATTAATAATCAAAATTTAATATATATATATTACTTCAAATATTATTTGTAAAAATTTGTGTGATGATGATAAATAAAGATCCGAGATGTTAAAAATAAAGATATTATACTCATTAATTTGTATGGTGTATAAAAAAAAAAAAAAAAAAAAAAAAAAAAAAGTAATAATAATAACATTAAGCATGATGGCTTTCCAACAAATATGAATTTGTTCAATAACATACTTTTTTTCGCCTTAAAAAACTAATTGCATAATTTATTTAGAAATCTTATAATTATTCAATTTCTGTAATAAAAAATAGGTACTTTCTTTTTTCCAAATATTAAGCGATCCTTAAGGAGTTAAGACCAAATTTTCTAAACACATGTTTTCCTTTAAATAAAAGATTTTTTGCAGGTATTAAACAAAAACTGAATAAAATAAAGAATTCTCTTAGTAATACAATATTGAGCTCTCTTTACCATTACCTTGATAGATTCCATAGTTTACAACAAATATTAACACATTAAATGTTTAATTAACTTTAGTAATCATAATATACAATGAAATGAAATATCCCTTAATTAGGACCAGGACTTATACTGCCTGGATGCTTAAGGAAATTCTGCTTTTCACATATTTTACTTTCGAACACAAACAGAATTAAAAACATAGAAAATTACAATGCACATTCTAAAATAACAGTAAATTATCTCAAACATCATGCAATGATAGTAAAATTTAATCAACAATTTACTTTAATTACCTATGAAAGTTTACTAACTGTTTTTGACAACGACGCTGTGCCAAAAGATTCAGCAATCCGAAAATAAAGACGTAGTCAGTATCGGTTGTGGATGAAACTATCCTCACGTGATATATGCTGTCATTTATCTCCTGAGATCGTTCTCAACAAGATCTAGGCTCATGACCTTATTTAAAGCACGGCATTATTTAGTAGGAGTACCTTTTATGCTACATGTAATTTTTTAAAAAATCCATAAAATATCACTGAAATATTCACCCATAATACTTAATTAGTAAAAACTGCAATATTTGTAATATATGCTATACTGCTTCATTGATAGTAACTGTAAATCAAATAGACATCGGTATATTCATATAAACATGTGTTGAAAATATGTGTTACAATAAAACATGTGTTACAATATACTGCAACTGCAGATACTTTGACGAATCAAAAATAAAATATCATTGAAGAATTTCTTTTGTTCAATATTGTGTTGCCAGTATTTTCAAAAATCTTAGTTAATAATACTAATCAAACAGCGTTTCTAACCAGCAAATTAAAAAATATATATGTATGAAACTTTTGGAATATAATACATTATTCGCTATTATTTTTGGTAACCCAAATTCACTTTCTGGTGTTAATTTCATCCCGGAATATTTCTGGAGTTTATGTTAATACTCATTAATGGTAAGAAATATAGAAAAACGTGTAAGTTAAATTTTGCTTCTTTTGAATGTTTCTGTGAAAAAGTAAAAAAATGTATTAATTCTTAAAATATTTAAAAAAAATTTTAAACAACTTTAGTTTGCATTTCGTAAACTGCCCGGCATCTCTTATTTTACTGCTAGTGAAACTCCGATGTGTAGTGTATTGTTTAATGTGTAAATGGAGACATGAATTTCCTTACGTGGTCAGATACATACAGTCAAAATGACTCCAATGTTATTTTTCTTTTTTATCTTTTGTAAACAGCATTGGAATTTATTTTGGAAACGCAATATAGTCTGGAAATCATGTAATTACCAAAATATTAAAAATATTTATATTAAAACTGTTACATGTTGTAATATTAATTGTTGGAAATATAATATAAGAAAAACCTAAACAACCTTTTAAAGAGTACTTACTTCGTTTAGATATCATGAGATGACACTAATGTTAATAACTGTTAGAATTAAACAAACAAAAATGAAGAATACAATATTTTAAAATATTACCTTAAGAATATTTCTTTATTCTTTTTGCTTTTTACATCACTGAAATGCAGCTGGGGCATACGGCTACGGAACGTTGTCCACATACTGGGTGTTTATAAGAATGGCATAGAATAGATGCTTTCCTTTTCAACTTTTGGGGGCAAATGGTACAGTATTTTCTAGTAGGTAATTTTCCACTGCTATCTGCTCCTACTTTTTACTCTTCTTTACCAAGTATATTCGCAATTGTAAATCGCACTTCCTGTCGAAGACGGGTATTTGTTAACCTCCTTTCTAACTCTTCACTGACAAGCTGCTTTGCGAGGTTCTTTATAAAATATAGCCTTGACACTTTTCTATAGTCTTGTGTGGCCTGATAAATTATAAATGCGTCAACTGCACTTATATCCATAAGGCGAAAAAATATAGCCATTGGCCAAATTTCTGGTTTTCTGAACTGTAAAATATATGACACATTTTTCATCCAAGACATCAACACCAGATTTGGTATTATTATAAAAAGCAATAATTTCCGGCATATTGATGTCTGTATCTTGGGATATTGATGAGTGCATAGACGATAGCAGCAATACATCTTTGCCTGTTTTAGGAAGATATGATACCAAGGTTAAATCCTTCGAAAAGCCATAAATCGAACTCCCGACTATTCTGCTTCTGTTTGGAAGGAATTCTTTGGGTATTTCTGGTTTGTCTTTTTTAATGATCCAACATAGGTTAAGTTATTTTCCTTCAAAACTTTTACAAGCTCAACTGATTAAAACCAATTGTCTACTGTTATATTCCTGTTTGTGCCTGCAATACAAGCAGACAAGTGCACAACTGCCTGTGTTGGTTTCTGCAACATTTTATCTTCTTCTGAAAGTGCTAGGCAATCAGGATTTTTACCACAATATATGTAGCCATTGAAGAAGTAAATTTTTCTGGCCTTAGTTAAAGCCATTATTTTCAGTCCATATTTGCATGGCTTATTAGGCATGTACATCTTGAATTCACTCCTTCCTCTAAAACTAACAAGCATCTCATTGATACATGCTAAAGTTTCAATACTGTAAGCTGACTGAGAGTTTGTTATTAAATTTTCGAAAATCTCTGATATTAATGCCACTGGATTTTCTCTTAATCGTTTTTCTCTCGTATTTGGGTCATCAAACCTGAAGCATTGGAGTAGAACTGCAAAGCGTTTCACGTTCATGATACACCGGAAAATGTCTCGACCCGTGCCATCTGTTACAAACAGTGAATTGAGATGCACATGGTTTGATTTAAAAGCAGCTATGTAAAACAGTAGACCCATAAAGCTGCGTAATTCCACTGAATTCCAAATCACGCAAATCTGTCTTCTCTTGATATTTATAGTTTTGCCTTATTGCAGCAAGTTTAAGATTTGTATATTTCACAATCATAAGCAACATGTCGGTCGAGAAAATGTAGGTCCAGGCTTCATTTTCAGTCAACGATATCCGTTGAAAATTAGGACGAATTCCGGGCAACTTCAAAACAATATTGTGCTGAGGCGTCCGGGAATACGAATTCACTAACGGCTCCTTGGACCATTTGAATCTATTTTTTCCTTTCCCATAGAAAAGATTTTTCATGTTAACCATGCCGTCTTCCTCTTCTTAATTTACGTCCGAATTTTCTTCACTTTTTTGTTCGCTCTCTTCTTCATGATCGCTTATAATCGTATCTGCAGCGCTAATATGAGAGTCATCTTCCGACACTTCGCATTCTTCAAACCATTGCATCATAGTTTTTTTCAAATTCTGTATCATATGGCCGAATTTTTTTCTTGGAAGGTCTTGGTTGAGTATTATCATTTCTTTTTAAACAACAATATATTATTCTAGACAAAGGAAGCGGATTTCAATGCTAAATACATAGAAATTAACTGGTATGTTATGTATTTTTTCAGTCACAGTTTCAGAGACGTGGAGTCAATATGACTCCATAAATAGCAACGAACACTTTGAAAAAGAATAACTCGGATATAGGCGTGTGTTCAAACTTGGACTTCTGCCAACATACTGATAAAAGGTCTACTTGAAGGTACTGAGGAGATGACTGCATTCAAGGACAAAAAACCACGAGATAATCAGAGCCAATGAACAACGCGGAGTCATCTTGACTCCTGTCCGCAGATACGGGTTAAATATAGTTCTTGTATATAAAATAATGGCTCTTAATGTACGTTATTTAGATATCAGTTGATATGATCAAAATTTATTTTATTTTTGTGATTTCTATATCTATTCTCAATGATATAAGGGCATTCTCACAACCTTTCGGCTTTTAAAATCCCTGAATAATAATTTTTATTTTAGTACATATTCTTGTGTTTTTTTTTTTATTTCATATAATGGGGAACATCCCATTGATGATTGCATAACAATATTAATGAGATAAATAAGTTTTGGATGATGTTGCGGATCCAAATACCAGGAAAACTCCTGTACCGTCCCGTGTCCCTGATGCTGATTTTTAAGGAGCTATCTGTATAAAATTCTTTCAATAACAGTAATTGGATGTCATTTTTTCCAAAACTGGGACAATTGTTTCATATAAATACTAGGGGGCTCTGCCTCCTGCAATCTATGCTCGCCAACCCCCGTTCAGACAACGCAGAATCTAAAAGCACGCTAATTTGATTGGTTTTTAAAAAGATTAGAGAAGATTGAATTATAATGAAAAAAAAACCAATAGCGATCTCCATGTAAACGGTTTTCCATTCAATTCCCTTTGGTTGCGAAAAGATAAGGGCGAATATGTTGCTGTTAAGAAATCCAATGGTTGTTTTCATGTTTGATTAAAGAAGATCAGTTAAACAATTAAAAAGAAGCTAAAATAAAATCAATTAAGTAAGCAAAGATTTTGCCACCCGGTATCTTTTAAAAGCGTTATAAAACAGTTGACATAATACAATATACTACAATTACTACAATTTACTGCTTTAACCCATTCAAGGGCGGTGGTTTATTTTTGGACATCTTAATTTTAATTCTTAAATGCCACAATGGCACCAGAATATTGGAATGAAAATTTTCCTTTTATTAAGTAAGTGAACAAAAGCATTTCCATATTTCGAAATTTGTTTGTAAATTCTGGTGTCATTCATTGATTTCAACATTTTACGAATAGAAGTACCTTGCCCCTGAAAGGGTTAAACGCATATTAACTCATTAACCGCCAAAACTATTACGATAGAAATTTTCAAATTTCTTGTTGAAAGTAGTTTCCCACCACAAATTCAGTAAGGTAAATTTCGCTTTACTAAAATAGCAAAATTCCTGCCAATAAATAAGACATTTTATTAAATTCTAAAATAGTGGTGATATTGTAATTAATTCATTGCATGAGCAATTATTTTGACTGTTGCGTGAACGCAACGTCAGCGGTTAATGGGTTAATATATTTATTATTTTAAAGTTTCCTTTCTTTTTTAATATTCGCGTGTAAATACAATTTTCAAGACATAATTTTCTATATTTTCCTGCTTTTAACACGTACTCATTTAATAGTAATTTTAAAGGTTTTTTTCTGTTTTTAATAGTCACGTGTAAATAAATTTTTAATCATTAAGAAATATTATTCTTTGCGCTGTTTTTAGAATTGGAAACAATCTCTATAATAATAGCCAAAGTCATGTGAGTATTATTAACAGTTCCGGGCGGATCCCTTCGCTTTTTATATTCCTGGCGGCCATTTTGTTACGTTAATATTAGCCAACCGCAGGTGATAAGTCGCCAAATATTATTCTATCGCCATCATTTCAATTATATTATAATAGTCAAAGTCATGTAACTGCCACAAACAATTACGGGCTGATCCCTTCGCTTTTCATAAGAAAGGTTTTCATTTTGATTAAAGAATCAAAGTTTTTTTTTTTCGAATAAAACTACATACAAGTTGCCATGATCGCAAAGAATTATTGGTACATTTATGTTAGCCGGGTGAAAATATCTCCAATAGCCTTTTTTTTAACTCGACAGTTAGCATTTTTTTTTATTTTTCGAGTGGTAAATTCAAACAGTACTATTAAAAATCTATCGCCACACTATAAGATTAAATACCAATGATGGTTGATCGTAAATGTCACATTCACTTGACTCTAAGGAAGTTACACGTGTTTACGTGTTTACGCCATCAAGTAATTTTTATTTCGACGTTTTATTTGTATTTGCATTAATGTTATACTAATTTATTTGTTCTTTCGTTATTTAAAATAAAAATTAAGTCAATTTGTATAATTTGGCGATATTGTTCGACTGGATAACTAAGTAGTACCATTAAAACATTCCTTTGAATATGAAATTAAATGTCATGATTTGTTGCATTATTTAATCGGGTTTGGTGTGATTTTTTTTTTTTTTTTTTTTTTTTTTTTTTTTTTTTTTTTTTTTTTTTACGATCATTCGGCGAAAACCTCGTTTTCGAATACCAGTTACACATGTATTTTGAAATTATTTTCTATTATTTTTAAAATTAAATAACAATAAATAAAAATAATTAATTAATAACTATGGAGCAAAACAATTTATAACCTTTTTTTAAATAAAAAGAAAATAAATGTAAATAAACATTTATTAATAAAAAAGCAACAATAGCCGTGTTACCATGTCAGGCGAAATGACGCCATTTTGGCGCCAATTACTTACACTGGTGCGTATATGAGATCTGCGCCTAATATTTTTCTTTTCGTTTCGTTTAGAAAAAAAACAAGGGAAGAAGTGAAAGCCATTATTTTTAAATGTTTTAGTTTTAAATGAAAGTTTTGTATTAAATAAAATGATAATAAAATAAAAAATAAGCATTGTTCTTAGCATACATTTAAGGGAGGCCAAACTAGTCGCCAAATTAGTTAAAAATAATAACCTTTTCTAAAATATTAAAAAAAATATTTGTTATGATTAGAATTTGAGTTGCCATCATTAGAGAAAAGTATTTAAAATTAGAAAAAAAAATAATATTTCGAAAACTAATTCGAATTTAAAAATTCTAATACCAGTTCTGAGATCTGCGGATCAATGCGAATTTTAGGTGTTAATTTCATTGCAAAGTATTACATATTTTAGGAGAAATCGCAGTGAAACAGCATCATTTGTTTGATCAGTCGTTTCATAGAATCGTTTCATAAATTCGTTTCATTTCAGCCATTTCATAATTTCATTTCATTAGGATTATATATATATATAGGGTAGATGTAGCAAAAAATTAACCTGCACCCGTATTTACAGGTTGATATTATTTTTTTTAACTCTGTCCCTGGGTATTAGATTCCTTACCAACCCTTTTGCTTAACTTATACAGAAAATCACTTCAGATGCAGCCACAGAATTTTCTTTTAAGTTTTTTCTCGTTCAGAAGTATGCTAGAGAAAGAATTTCTAAAATTCTTTGACAGGAAATTTACTGTAGAATTTAAATCAGCATTTAAATATCAATTTCAAGCCTCGTAGCTTTATTGATAGTCTTACTGTCCCCAAGGTTTATTCCTGCACTTTTCGAGGTAAATTAATTTTTTTAAACTTAATCCAGTGTAAATAACTGTTTCTAAAAATCAATGAACATTGTGGATATCACTTAGTCTTAACATGGTTTGCCTAAAAATAGTGGTAATTTTCTATATTGTCCTATCCTTACCATCACTTTTTCCCATTGCCATCCCCCTTTTCCAATACCATCCCTTTTTTTGCCTTCCGTCACTTTTTTAACACCCCTTTAAAAGAAAGTTATGCCAAAATTTTGTACTAAAAATACTACATTTTTATTATTTATTATTTGAATGGCCCGTGGGTAGTATGCAAATTCATTATAAGTAAAAATTTAGAAGAAAATAGAAAGTTATAATGCTAAAATGGTAACGAAAATTGAACTCGCAAGTTTAACTTAAACCTCAGTTAAATAAAAAAAAAAAAATTCACTGCTGACTATTTTTTCTTTATTGTGAATCATTAAGGCATTCGTCTTTCAGATTAAAATGATATGTTAGCAAGTTTAAGTTCACCAGATTTTTAATTCCGAAAGTCAAAAGATTGTGAGAATGCCTCATAACCAATTGATGGTTTTGTCGATATAGCACAGAACAAAATAGTAGTATCAACAGTAAGTCGTAGTGTAATGCATGATGCTCAGAAAAGAATGTACAAGTTTTCATGGTATATTATAATAGTTTAATTTAGACTATTTACAACAAACTATACATCAAATGGAAGGTTACAAACCTAGTTTTTCTTACAAATGCTCAATGTGTGCAGCTTTAATTACACGGCACACACACAACCTGAAGTTCAATTCTTCCCAAACCTCGATTAACAAGTCTGGAAAAATGGAAGAGATAGCCTCTTCAATTCTGTGTCGCAACTATGGGAAATCACCAGGTGACGGCGAAACGAAGACACGATATTTTATAAAGCCTTAAAGGAGAAAATCGCATTTACGGCTAACGGCTTTTAAAACTTCATCCCTCCAATAAAGCTTTAAGCTGAGGTACAGCGTCTAGAATATAATGTGTGGAAATCGGCTATCCCTGTAATACTTAAAAAAGAGCTAAAAAATTGGATCCCTTATATGTCAATCAATGCTGAAATCCAATGAGTCAATCACAGCGACATGTGCAGGATATTTTATAAAACTCCAAGACGATTTAGTTTAGACGCTGTAATAATACCCCACACAACACAGATTCGTCCAATCTTCGCCTAAAGTACGTAATTTGGATGAATGGACGTGTCCAATTGAAGTCTAAAAGTCCTCCGGACTTCAACTAAATTTCGTCAAATCACGTCCAAATGTCAATCCCCTTTACGTAAGAAGTACGTCTTTTGGGCCATGAAATGAGCGTAAAATGAACATAAAATGAACAAAATTCGGATGAGCCAAAATTTGTCCATATTACGTCCAAAAAATACCTCCATCCGGACGAAATACACGCGAATTTTGGCTGTAATATAGGCGTCCAAAATTTGTCCATATTACATCCGAAAACACCACCCACATTTGGACGAATTATAGACCCTTTTTAGTTTTAATCTGAATGTGTTTATTGATCCAAAATACGTAGTTTGGACCAAAATGAGACGAATCGGTTATCTCCCCTAGGCAAGGATGACGTTATATTAAAAAACTGAAATAACAAAAGTTTTTAATATAAATAATTTTGATAGAAATTTACTTAGAATTTTTCCCCCCAAAATCATATTAAATACTTAAATATTTTAAATTAATTCCTTACCAGGACTCATTCATATAAATCAGTAAAAGCATATATATTTTATACATATTGCTAATAAACTTTTTTTTATGATACTTTTAATTTTCTAAGATCTTTAAAGAAAATATATTAATTCCTAAAGTATATGTTATAGCATGATTTGAAAAACAGAGGCTATACCAGACTTTAATCCGCTACATTCGGCCCAAACACAACTACGTTCTTTCACGAAAAAAGAAGAAAATTTTTAGTAATACAGTTTTTAATTCATAATACAATGAAATGCTACTTCAGAATGCTTAAACATAAGCCGATCACTTTCATTTAGAGAAAAAATGCACAGGTGATGTTAATGAATTCGGTCCCTGTTCCAGGCGCTTGTTTTGTTTGGGCCGAATGAAAGCATTTAAATTTGAACAAAAACCGGTTTCATATAGTAAACAGTTTTTATGGCATATATATATGCCATAAAAATAGTTTACTAATTTCAGAACATTTATTTTAGTAAAAGGAAATGACACATTTTAATGTTTACAATCTTATTTCATTATCAGAAACTTTCTATGGATAATAAGGAAATGAAAAATGTAAGATACCTACCAGCATACTGGCTTTTATGTTTTGTGCATTTCTAGATTCTAGAAATCTATGCATTTCTGCTATTTTTACTCTTCACATTTTAATTTTATATACTATTTCTCCTGGAATATATATATATATATATATCTTGGTTTTCGTTTATATTATCATTGGTGATGATAATGCTTCTAAAAAGGTCCTATATTTGCATAGCTGTCAACTGCTACAATTTTTAGCTAGCACTAATTTTTAATGGAAATCTTCGCTTTACCTAATAACATATATCTGTAATTAAATCAGATGAAGATTTTAAAATCAAATTAGTGATGGCTAGAACTCGTAGAATTTTGCCGTTGTATTTAGAAATTTTATTATATTATTCATTAGCATACAATATCGTCAACTGCAAAGTTTTACATTTTGTGAACAATGGATTTTTTCTTTTATTTTTTTTTTCTTTAAATTAATCTGTGCTCTTAATTAAATATCATATATTCAATTAAATCATTTAAATTCTTTGTAAATTCAACTACTCCACTTTTTTTTTCACTTGAATTAAAATAGCTCTAACAGGGAATATAATTTTCCTTTTAAGGATGGTTACCCTTAAGAATGGAATGTATCAAAGCAATTGAAAATTTTGAGTTTTTCAAATGCTGCTAATTCATGGAAGAAAATGCGATATTCCCTAACAACTTTTATGTATTGTGAATAAAATTTTACACACTGAAATTTGCATTTGTTGCCAGGTGTGCAAAAAAATTATTTTACATTTTTAATAATAATAACAAACAATATTTTGAAATATCATTAAAGAAATTTAAAATGTAATACGAGCGCAAACTTTGTTTTTCATATGCAGACCTACTCCCTTATGTAAATATATATATATATATATATATATATATATATATATATATATATATATCCCTGGACTGCAAGATTAACCTTCCATTACTCATGCATGGATTATTAAAAAAAAAAATAGTTCCATTTCATTTATTTTAGTAATTGACTTTTCACTGATTAATGTAAAAATACATACTGTATATTCTGGTATGTAACAATAACGTTGGATAGAAGAAAAATTATCAAAATTTATAGGTGCACATTATGCATCAATTTTAAAAATAAATTATAAAAAATATGATCATAAGAACTAAGACTTTTGATTTAATCAACATGTGATTTATATTTAAAAAAAGTTGCTATTAGAGTACATGAAAAATAATAGTATTGTACTTTAAAATAATTTACATCTTATTTTTCACTATGTATCTCATGAAAGTTTTTGCAAACAATCTGCACAGCAATCTGCACAACATATGGCGATTATAATAAAAAATACAAAAATTAAATCTAACAGTATACGTATGTGTTACATGCCAGAATACAATATCAGTAAAATGGTTTCATATACATTATAAATAGCTTTCAAAAAATATATTTTTAATTATATCAATCAGTTTAAGCTAACTTTGTGAAATAGTGTTAGGGAGTTAGTGTTTACAAGACTCACTAAAAGGAAAATTCTTTTGAAAAGCCATTGGGAGAGGGCGGGGGGGGGGGGGGGTAAATTTAAAATATTATTGCATATTGTTATACACTATATATTATTGTAAAGCAAAGATAAGAGTATTAGTACAAAATTTAGTATATCACCAAAACTTATTCATTTAAATACTGATTTTTATTTATGTTATCACCAAACTAAGTCTTAAAAAATTAATCTGTGCTCTTAATTAAATATCATATATTCAATTAAATATTGAATAATCATTTATAAATGAATTTACATTTTGTACAATTAAATATGTAAATTATCAAATGTATTTCAGATTAACCTGATTATTTGTAGTATATTATAAAATAACAAAAACAATACATTCAGTGTATTTAAGTAATGTTTTGAAATCAAAGTTTATTTAAACTTTGCTTAAGCATTAAAAATGAAATTTATCAAATATTTTCATGCATAAAATATGGTTAAAAATTATGTACAAACTTTTAGTTTAAAATTATTCAAAATCTTTAGTGAACAGAGTACATATATTATCATTGTTATAAAGGAATATACAAGAAAGATGCAAGAAATACTTTCAAAAATGAAGTTTTATTTATTTATTTTCCAATCTGGCTCTTGTTGACAACAATATTTTCTTTTTACAATTCATATATAAAATATATTTTTCATTGAAAGGCAAAAAGGATGCTATATTTCATTACTATAAAGTAGGCAGGATGATCCTGGGGAAACTGTTTGGGGAAAACTCTGTTCTACGTTAATGCTTCTCAGACTTATTTTCATTATATTTAACAGACAGCAGCTTCAAAGCGTATAAATAAAAAGAATAATAATTCATTAAAATGAAAAGATGGATTGTATTTAATAGCACATATCAATAATTCATAACGTTAGATGCAAATTAAAAATAATTTAATTTTAGTTTTAATTTTTGCTTACAGGTAGCATCATCAGACATCTTGTATTATTTCATTATAAAATGAAGTTTTTTCATCCAGCTTTGAATGATATTAAAAAAAAACATTTATGTATTTTTAAAAATTATTAGCCAGTGTTTAATTTAATTTATTTATCAAATTTTTATTATTATTTTTTAAACAAACAACTACTGATGCAATGTTTACAAAATACATAAAAGTCAAGTACTTTATAATGTTCAACTGTGTCCTTTATTTTGAGTATTTAAAGATCTATATTTATATAAAATAAGGATAAAAAAGAAAAATCAAATAAAATTTGGTGCTTTCTCGTTATAGCAGCCTCCTCAATTACAATTATGTCAAGGTAGCAGTTTCAAACTTGCTAAAAATCATCACCAAGCTTATATATACATCATACAAACATCATGCACAATATGTATAAGCCAAATGCTCATATATGAGCCATATAAGTAAATATTTATATCATATATCAGTCATATATATCTTTAAACAAAAACATAATTTGCAGAACAAAAAAAAAAAAAAAAATATTTTACACATTGTTTATGCTCGAGAAGGGATAGATACAGTAGATTCGCTCAAATCTGCGCAGCTTGAGACCAGAGGTTGTGCAGATTTCAGAATTTTGTGGATTTCTGGTTTGTTAACATTTTTTAGACAATAATTTGAATGTAATAATGCAATCAAATGTATAATGAATATTTGCAATACAGCAAAATATTAAAATAATTAAGTAATAAACTAAAATGATAAAAAGTAAGATAATTTAAAAAATGATTAAATTATTAAAGGTAAAGGTCAAATAAATAATTAATAATGTATAATTAAATATGCAATAAAAAATGAGATACATTTTCCTTGAATCATTCAATGACACTTTCCTCATAAAAGTAATCCTATTAATTCACATCAAAATCAAAAAGTAAGGAAGTTTTATTTCAGGTTTGCCAGTATTAATAACTATAAAAAAAAATTAATACATATATATATTTGGTTAAAAGGCTGACTAGCAGTGATATCAGCAATATCCCTTTTTTTTTCAGTAATACATTTTTATTCCCTTCATGAAAAACAACGAGTTTAGTATCATCATATTATCGAGAATTACATATTAAAATACACACGAAATTATATAAAACTAAAAAATCCTGTTACTTTGCCTCTACAGCTTAACTGAAATTTTCATTGTTTACACCTGCGATGATGTGCGGATTTTAGGCGGTTGCAGATTTGGGGGAGTCCTGTATTATAATTTTTTTTCAGCTGCTTCTACAGTTCTTGCAAAAAATATGTTTAAACCAAATGAATTTTAAAAAATAAAATTCGAACAATAGGATACTTAAACTACCCTAAAAACTTAAATTACAAAGATACATGGAAAATGCAAACCTTTAAAAAAGTCTCAGCTTTATTTCCATTTCATTCGAATGGAATGTAAGTTTTTAGATTAGTTTAAGTATCATATTGTTCGAATTTTATTTTTATTTCTTTAAGTTCAATTGGTTTAAACATATTTGTGGCAAAACTTTAACATTTACTGTAGAAGCAGTAGAAGAAAAATTCTAATATCTATCCCTTCTTGGGACTATACAATGCATGAAATAAACGTGTTTTTTTTTCTGCAAATTATGATTTTTTTAATACAGTAGACTCCCTCAAATCCGCACAGCTTGGGACCAGGGGTTGTGCGGATTTTAGAATTTTGCAGATTTCTGGTCATTGCTTTGATTACATTTTTTAAACACTAATTTGAATGTAATTAATAATGCAATCGGAATTATAATGAATGCTTACAACATAATAACATATTAAAATAATTAAGTAATAAACTAAAATAATAAAAAATTAGATATTTCTTTTTAAATGATTAAAATATTAAAAGCAAAGGTCAAGTAAATAATCAATAATGTATAATTAAATATTCATTATAAAGATGAGATACATTTTTCCTAAATTATTCAATGAAACTTTCATCATAAACGTACACTACTAATTCAAATCAAAAATCATAAAATAAGAAAGCTTTATTTCAGGTTTAACCAGACTTAATATTAAAAAAAGCTTGATTAATGTATAAATACGTTTCGCAAAAAGATTGTGATTATCAGTGATGATCAATATCTTGATTTTTTTCAGAAATAAATTTATTCTTCCTTCATAAAAAAGCACAAATTCAGTAATATTAACAAAAAATGCAGATTAAAATATATATAGAATTGGTATAAAACTAAAAAAGTCAAATTTTGTCCCTACATCTGAACTGAAAGTTTCATTGTTTATATCTGTAAATTATGTGTGGATTTTAGATAGTTGCGGATTTTAGGGTTGCGGATTCGAGGGAGTCTACTGTATATCAAGTTTTATAACTACTGCAATTCAGAGGAACTTATTACAAAATTAATAGAGGATGTTATAATTAGGGTTTGATATATAGGGTATTGCATCACAATTTGTGATGTAACTAAAATCCATAATAAAAACAAAAAATTCAAATTTACTTAAATTTAGTTATCCAATTTTCCACTGGTAGTGGTCTCTACGAATGCAAAAGTAAATTGTGTTGCATGTTTGCTGGTTATTTATGCTATTATGAACGGCAATTCTGCAGCATTGAAACATTTCACCTCTGAACTGGGAAGGCGGGTGAGTGAATCAATTTCTTTTCGCCAGTCTCCGACAGAGGAGTTAATTATTGGTAATATTAAAGAAAGTTGAAATCTTTTTGAACTGCTTAAAAAACAAAACAAAAAAAAAACATAATAAATTTATCTTGTAATCAACACCATTACATTTTAAGTTGTCCTATCAGAGCCTAACACCATTTGTCAGTTTACAGGTGCATAAATGTCAGTTATTGAATACTTGCATTACTAATAATTTAAAACATGAAAAGAGAGACACATCTGTAGTATGATATTGATATCATATATAAATAAAGTTTAATTAATTTGTTTTTATAATAAATATTAAAGTATTTTTAAAGCATAATTTTTTTTTTTTTTTGCAAGTAAAGTGTGAAACATTGACTCATTTTGTGTCAGTTATTAGTTTTTCAAAATGGGGTTATGTCAGTTACCGAAGTTATTCACCATATTTATGAAAAACATTTATTTTTAATAATACAATATATAATTTTTCAAAATTTTGTCAACAGTAATTTTTAAATGTATTTCTACCATCCATTCAAAAAAAAAAAAAAAGGTAGAATGGATTTAAAATTTTGTAATAGTGATTTGAAGAATAATTTTTAATCTGTCAGTTACTGGGGGTTTCACCTAAATCAAGTAATAATTTAAACAGATTATTAATAGAACATAAATTTGTTTTTAATTCTTTTTTCCATTTTAAAATTTTAAACTATGTATGTATATATAATCAAAAGTTATTTTCTTTGTTGGAAAAGAAACTTGGTTGGTCTGCCGAATATTCAGTATTCGGTTATTTGGCCATATCACTATTTGTCCCATCCCTAATTACAAGTAATTTTGATTCATTACTGTTTATTGATTATTTTTTTATAAGGCAGGAGGGGGGGGGGGTGTCGTTGGCACATTACAGTTACATAAAATATATTTTTGGAAGCCTTTGGCATGCGAATGTGAAAAGGTTTGCCATCCCTGAACTTTTATAATTGCATTACATTTAACTATTCACTCTCACAATTTTAAACAATTATTTTTAATATCAACATTTTTATTAGTTTGTGGGCTAAACCTTAAAATTCAGGCACGCTACACCTGCTGAAATCCCAACCCCCAGGCATGTAAAATTGTTTTATGTTTTTAAATTTACGTATCAAAGGACTACGTAAATTTGGCATTAAAATATTATATAAAAATGGAAATGCTTGCATTTTTTTTTTTTAATGCTAACTTCTAATATATTTCAATTTAACCTTAAAAAATATACTGTTTATTCTCCAAATAGAAATTTTTATGAGTTATAAATATATGTTTTCCGAAACTGAGATTATACACTGTGCTGTAAGCGGGTAATGCTGCCCGCCACAAAATTGAATAATTTTAATTTACATAGTTCTATCTTTAAGTATCTCAATCAAAAAATTTAAACATAATATCACATTAGAATTTATAGTAGATAGATAGACACATTCACACACAGATGGTGTTATATAATAACAGAATATAAGAAAATTGATTAGGGATATTAAAAAAAATATTTAAACTGAGTTGTAAATAATAAATAAAATAAAACAAAAGATTTTTTTTTCACTCATCATTACAGTTGAAGTACAAAGGTTTAATAAGAAACAATAACACAAACCAAAACATGTTATTTCAATTTCTAATCGTTGTTTCTAATATTTACTATGTGGAAAAAAAAAAAGTTGCTACTGGCAAAGAAAAAACAAATTCTGTTAACATAATTTGCACCTGGCTAACATAAAAGTACCACATTATTCATTGTTTATGCAAGCTGACAATTGTAAAATCAAATACCCACAGACATATAAATTGAAAATTTATTTAATAACAGCATTTATGGACTTTAACTGAAAATTTACCTTATTCAAAGTTAAATCCTGTTTGAAAAGAGTTGAGTCCTGCTCAGTCACCTTTTATTCAATCAATAATGATATGTATCCACAAAACAGTTGTTTTTCCAAAGACAAGAAGCTTGTATCTACTGGGTGAAAAAGAAGGGAAAAAAATGAGTGGATCCAGTATAATCTTATTTTAAAGCAATTTTAAAATGCATGAATTTTGCAAATATTGTGATTAGTTTAACTCATACACACACACATAAAAAAATAACAACATTAGATTAATTTGTTTTCTTCTCTGATCGAGAATCAAGCATAGATCAATTGTCTTGTTCACAAAAGAAATTAGCACCTGATAAATGTGCTTTCCACAACCAATGTTTTATGTGCATTGTACTATAAAAGAACATAGCTACTCAGTAATGTAAAGATAGTGTTGACTCCAGGCCAATTTGGCAGGAGTCGGCAGCCCTTTATGCACCTAGTGGCTCATTTTAATTATTTTATATCTATTTATTATAAGAAATATTAATTTAATTATTTGGTTTCAGGGAAGTAACGTGAAATATATCAGATGCATGAAAAAAAATCAAGATACTCATCCATCGATTTATCGCATTAAAAAAAAACCTTGAGAGTTTTGCCAGTAAGTCAAAGGGAAAAATTCAGAAATTCACCAACTGTTCATGTAAAAGAAAATCATGAAATTTGTGGATTAGTCGCAAGAAAGATCTGCAAACTTCTGCAAACATTTAAAAAAAAACCTGCGAATTTCACCAATCGGTCATAAGGAAATTAAAAAAACCACAAAATTTGTCAACTGGTGAAATAACAGGTGAAAATTTCATTTACACTTGGTTTGAATGTGAAAAATATCAAAATTACCTTGCACGGTGATATTTTGAAAATAAATATCAATATACAAACTATCAGACATCTTGATATTTTGAAAATAAATGTAAAGAATTTGAAAATATCGAAAATATCAAAAATCTTGATATTTAAAAAAATCGGATATATATCATGATATATATCAACGAACCCTGAATGCTTCATAACATAAAATTACATTATTACACCATTACATTATTCATTATTACAAGAATGAATCACCAATCAACCAGGATTTATCGCGACATTATAAAGCATAATATGACATTAAAATAACATTAAGATGTTTTTAACTATAACATTTTGTGACACATATAGCCCAGTTATAGTCAAATGTGACAGATAATATCAGGGCCGAAACTAGGCTTTTTTTGCCTAAGTTCGCCTAGAGCAAACATGGATTTTGGCACCCCTCCCTCACCCCTCCTCCTCATGCACAATAAAAATTATCGACCGCAGTTAATCTATGCAAAAAAAAAATCATTTAACAATAATTAAAATGCTAGCAAGATGTATCTAAACAATGCTCCCATAGGATTAACATTAGCTTGAGCATTTAGAGCCTACACTAGTCACTGGTAGAAGTTTGGAATGCTAATGTTAAACCTCTGGGAGCTCTTAAAATTTCTCACTTGCATATTAATAGTTTTAAATGATTTTTTGCCTTGCTTAGAATAGCTGAGGATTCAATTCTAACTGGGCTAGTGTTTACTTTTTCAATTTTGGTTGTAGATTTTATATATATACATATATATAAAGTTACTTTCACAAATTTGAAAACAATGCTTCCATAGGTTTAACATCAGCTTGCAAGTTTCTTTGTATTTCATATATATGTATATATATACCATCAAAGCAGAATATGCTTATAAATTTAATGTACATCGCAAAACATTTCAAATCCTCATTTTCAAGAAAATTCACCATTCAGTCTTAGGAAAAATTGTGAAATTTGCACTCAATGGCTGAAAAAAAAGGAAAAAAAAAGAACAAATAATATATATCGCCAAATTCTTCATTTAAAAAGATTGTGAAAATACAACTGGTCATATGAAAAACTCGTGCAATTCGTCAGTTTATCATGGAGAACAAATCATGAAATTCTTCAGCCTGTTGTGGGAAAACACAAAATTCAACAAACAGTTGCGGGAAAAAAATCCACGATTTTCGCCAATCAGTTACAGATAAAAACCTGGAAATTTGCAGTGCACCTAGGAAGAAAACTGCGAAACAAACCCCACGATTTTCTCTAATCGATCTCAAGAAAAAGCCTCAAAATTTGCCTATGATACAAGAATAAAAAAAATCATGAAATTTGCAAATCTTTCACGGTTTAAAAAATTGCGAAATTCGTCAGTAGATCGTCGGAAGAAACTGCGAAATTCATAGATAAGTAGCGGAAAAAAATCATGATTTTCTCTAAGTGGTCTCAAGAAAAAGCCACAAAAATTTGCCTATTGGTTCAAGAAAAATTTTGCGAAATTTAAAAATTGGTCACAGGTATAAAATAAATAAATAAATAAATAAATAAATAATCGTCAGCGGATTGTCAGGAAAAATAGGAAATTCATTGATCAGTCGTGCAACCCTCCCTCCCCCTTCGAGATTTGGCCGATGAGTCGCAAAAAAGCGAAGAAGTTTTGCAATCGACTGAAAGAAAATATTGCGGGATTCACTGATCTGTCGTGGGTAGAATGCAAAATTAGTCAATCAGTTGCACAAAAAAGAGAGATTTTTACCGACCGTTCGCAAGAAAAAGCGGAAAAAATTGCTAATCAGTAGAAAGAAACTATTGTGAAATTCATCAGTGTCTCGTCAGTAAAGCTGCAAAATTCGTTGATCAGTAGCAGAGAAAATGTATGTTTTTCTAAAATTGGTTGCAAGAAGCTGCTGCAAAATTTGCTTATCGGTACAAGGAAAATTTTTCAAAATTCCCCAATCTGTCGCGAAAACGGCCTGTGAAAATCATCAAAAATTGTAAATTCATCGACCAGTCATGGAAAAATCCACAATTTTTGCCAATCGGTCGCAAAAAAAACCCGACAAAGTTTGCTAATAAGTAGAAAGTAAATATCGCAAAAATTGCCCAATGGTCGCAGCTAAAAAATTGCAAAATCCTTTAGTTGATCTTTTAAACAAATCGGAAATTCGTTGATTCAATCAGTCGCAAGAAAAAGAGAAAAAAATTGCAAATCGATAAAAAGAAAATATAATGAAATTCGAATCAGTCACGTGTAAAATAAAAAAATTGTCAGAAAAATCACAAAATTCTTTGATCAGTCATGAAAAAAAACAATGATTGTTTCCAATCTGTAGCAAGAAAAAGTTGAAACATTTGCCAATCAGTTGGTGGTAAAAAACATGAAATTCATGGATCAGTCATGTGAAAAAAAATACGATTTTTACCAAACGGTCAAAGAAAATATCGCAAAATTCAACCACCAGTTGCAGTTAATAATCTCAAAATTTGTCAGTGAATTGTAGAAAATATCTCAAAATTCTTTAACCAGTTGTGGGAAAAAAAGTCGCAAAATTTGATGATTGGGTCCGAGAAAAAAACGTCAAATTCGCCAGTTGACAGAGGGAAAATTCTGAAATATTGCGAAAATCAATTGATTGTCGGAAAAAACAGTGAAATTCATCATTTGACCACAGTAAAATCACAAAATTTGCCAATAGTTTCTTTCGGTTGAGTATGTCAGCGTTTTACAAAATGTATTTTGCATTCCTATAAAAGATGCCATTGAACTTCTTCATGTATTAAGAAAAAATCCCTGCGACTTTCTTTTTTTAAATTCCCACAGAACATTTTTGTTCAGACGAAGTTTGTAGCAGAACATTGCAAAGTATTCTACTTTGGGGATATATACATGATTTTTGTATGAAACTACAAACAAAATCTTCATTTGGTGCCCCCCCCCCCCTTCGCCTTTCGTTCTGGCACCCGGAGCACATACCAGGGTTGCCGGCTTTTAGCCACTTAAAAAAAATCCGGCTTTAATTAAAAAAAGCCGGCTTTTATTTTTCAAAAAGGTGGTCTATAGATAATTCATATAAAATTTGGATTAATTTATTTGTAATACATTTATAAATATTTTCTACTAAAAAAATATAAATTTCTATTAAATTTTGTCAAATAAATAAGTCCTTATAACTGCTAGAATGCAACTGTGAAGGCATTATGTCAGAAAAAGAATTATAAATATTCAGAAGAATATATTAAATTAGACTCCAAAGTATTGGTTTGGAATTCTTTATCATAGTTCTACACATACCACACAGTTTACAGATTATATGAAAGAATAAGAAAATATCACACATCAAAATATAAATATTCTTACATACTGATATTTACTTTTAAAATTGATTAAAACTAAATAGCACATATGTATTTAATAACTGAAATTATCTTATATAATACTTGAGAACAAACACTCAGTAATAAGCAATTGATATTCTAACTTATAAAAATGATATAGTAAAAAGTTTTTCTGCTACTAAGCTGTTATATAACTTATTCCAGATATGTCCATACGGACAGATTAAAATCGTAGAATGAACAATGTTGAAAGAGAAATTAGGAAGAATGTAACATTTGAGGAAATTTTAGTACATGTAAGTGTGCATAAAATAAAGAGAACAATTAAAAAAATGGAACAGTGTTAAGGTCAGTGTAAACCAGAGAAAACAATTGGTAAGGCATTTTATTCCAATATTAATGTCTTCATTATATTGAAAAATTGGGTTATATTGATTTCTACCTCAATTAAATGCCTTTAAAACTAATTAAAAAACACATAAAAATGTGTCATTTATAATTAAAATGCTTCACTGTATAAAAGCCAATTTTGGCCAAACAAGGCCAATTTTGGCCAAAAAAAGCCGGTTAAAACCAATAAAAGCCACCGGCGTGGCTTTTTTTAATTTTAGCCGGCTTTTTTGCAACCCTGGCACATACCCCCTCTGCTTCTCTGTACTCCCCTAGTTTCAGCCCTATATAATATAAAAATGATATAAAATGTATAAATGGCATCCAAGAAGTAAATAATATGCATATAATGATACAGATAAGGCACATATATACGAGCATTAGTAGTACTGTTTCTTTTAGGCCATCATTTAACGGCACAGCACCCTGCTTATTCTAAAATTGGCGAAATGCATCCTGCCCTTTTTAAAAATTGTGAAATGAACTTTCAGTTGTATCTAGAACATACTGCTAAAAATTCCTCATACATTTTTCATGCACACAATAATATAACAATTCATGTTGTTCAGCAAAATAATTCAGACTTTCTTTTAAAATTATTAGTATTAAGTAAATAAGTTCACATTACAATATGATAATGAATGAATAACATTTGAGTAATGATCTTTCATTAGAGCACTAGAAAATTTAAAATATAAAAAGTTTGGTGTCTTAGTAAGAACACGATATTACATAAATTTAAATCAGTCAAAAAAAAAGAAGTTGCTATCAAATGGGAAGTTTTTAGAAATTGCGTACTTGCAACATATAATATATTAATTGTCAAAGAATTTTTTTTTAAATATGCCCCTAAATCAATGTAAAATTCGTTTCAACCCAATAAATGTTTTTTTTTTTTTAGTTTTATAAAACTGCATTATGACCGAGAAAAACCATGTAAACAAAGTATTCTTATTTACGTAATCAAACGCTGGTCTCTCCAAAAAGTCCAGACTAAAGTCAAAACTATTGATAAATCAAATAAATAACAAAACACAAAATCGTGACAGAAATGTTTTATGTAAAGTATGCACACAATCACAATAAATCTAGAAAACAAAGTCAATTTACTTACCTGCATTCACACTCATTTTCACTATTTCCGCATGGCTTTGATTTCCGCGACGAGATAAACAAATCTTCCACACGTTGATTGATTGATGCGGAGCGTAACTCCACAAAGTGATATTCTGGTAAAAATAAACAATGCATTAAATTCTTTACTTGTTGAAAGCTGTATAAAAAATTAATAAAACAAACAAAAATAAATAATACAAGTTTCGGTCAATGAGGCCTAAGTCTGTATATGCCGCCATTTTAAGATGGCGGTTGATAGGTTAAGTTTTTGTATAGATTATGTCCGTACATGACGAGGTCAGGTTTTTGTCCCGGAATTAACGAAAATTAGATTAGTACTGTTTCCATCCAGTTTAAGTTATTAAAACAGAAAATTGGACAAACAGGTGAAGGTTTAGTTTGGGATTTGACGAAAATTGGATTAGTTGCGTTTTCATCCAATTTATGTTCTTAAACTGGTGTCCATATTTTGTAGTTATTTCGTAGTTACGTCTATGTCAAACATTCAACAAATTCTGAACGTATTTTAGCTGGCCGTCTAAATTACATATATAGACGTATTTCGGAAATAGTAGATGAAAACTTAATATAATCTGGACGTATGTGTTGTGTGGAACGATGTTTACTTTGAAATTGGAAAATATATCGCAGATGTCGCTGCGATCGGAACCTGGATTTCAGCATCATTGCACGTTTAAGGGATACCTCTTTTTAGCGCTGTTTGGATAAGAGATTTCCACACTACGAGGTGCATTCAAGTTCTAAGGCCTCCGATTTTTTTTCTAACTAACTGCTCATCCGAAAACTATGAACTGGTGCTACTTCTCGATGTAATCTCACTGCAGACGTACGCTTTTTTCACGACGTCGACGCCATGATTCCATGGCCGCGGCGAAGGCTTCTTTAGGAGTCTGTTTTGACCACTGGAAAATCGTTGAAGCTAGCAGCACGGCTGGTGAATGTGCGGCCACGGAGAGTGTCTTTCATTATTGGAAACAACCAAAAGTCACTAGGAGGCAGGTCAGGTGAGTAAGCGAGCATGAAAAATCACTTCAAAGTTGTTTTCATGAAGAAACTGTTTCGTAACGTTAGCCCAATTTTCGGGTGCGTTGTCTTGGTGAAACAGCACGATTTGCTTCAGCGATTTTCCAGTAGTCAAAACGGACTCCTAAAGAAGCCTTCGCCGTGGCCATGGAATCATGGCGTCGACGCTGTGAAAAATGTGTACGTCTGCAGGGAGATTACGTCGATAATTAACACCAGTTTCATAGTTTACGGTGAGTAGTTAGAAGAAAAATCGGAGGCCTTAGATCTTGAATGCACCTCGTATATATTCTAGACACTGTAGCTCATGATTTGCCATTTTGCGTACGTGGCACTGCAAGCGAGTCAATAACAAAACAGTACTCGCGCATGCGCTAACCTAAAACTTTACAAGTACTCTTTATTTGTGACCTTGAACCAACACTCTACAACACTTACAGTTGATACTATTCCAATTTATAACTGGGAAGTTCTTTTATGGACACCCTGTATTAACCCTTAAATGCCTGGTGTTGCTTTTCGGCAACATACACAATTTTGGCTCTAAAGTACTATTAGAATAATATTGAAGCTATAATGTCTAATGTTGCCAATAAAATACATTCTGAAAATATTATTAAATCGATTTTCATCATGTAGATGGCAACAATTGTGCCGTTTAAGAATAAAGATAAATTTATTTTTCAATTGTTGCTAATTGTTCTCTTTGTTTTGTTTGGAAGCTTGCGAAATACCCTATTTTGACCAGCATTGAGCAAGTAAAATTTTTTTTTTAGTTCCTAAAATTCTGGTGTTTAATATTATAGAATTTTATCAAGCGAAATTATTTTCTCAATAAAACACCAGTATTGCCGATTAGTAACAAACTGGTTTTTAGCCGTAAACTATACTTAAAACAAAATATGATTTTTTAAGTATTTTTTCCATGATTTATTTAAAAAATGAAAGCCGAAAAACATTATTACTATGATTTTTGTAAAATCAGGCATTTAAGGGTTAATAATTAAAAATAGTGCTTAATAGAAATATAATTTTTTGTGCAGGTGTGAAGTTTTTTCCCTTGATCATGGAGAATTGGAACTTTTAAGGCGACAGTGAACATTCAAAAACATTTTCTACAGTTTTTGCTCAATTGTTCAATTAGTGCAATAATTAAGAAAATTTCTTAATTTCATTAAGATATATTAATATGCAAATGAGTAATTAATTAATAATATGCTAATTAGTGATACAACTTAAAAATACTCCATGAGCATTACATTTTGTTTCAGAAACTTATAATTTTTTTCTGCTAGCTTTATGATATTATATCACAAATTGGTATACATTTTAAAATTATACTAAGTACCTTGGCAGAAAAAAAATTATAAACATTTAATATTGACCATTTCGGATAAAATTCAATGATAAAATATTATTATTTTTTTTTACCTTTATATGAAATAATGTACACATATTAATAGCAAGTTTTGTAATAAACTATATCAACAACAATATTCCCAAGTATTATGAAAATTGGTATAAAACTAAAACGCATGGAGCATTTTGAACTTACTCAGTCGGCGAAAATTCTCATTTTGAGAAAACGGGATTTAAAGTTTCATTTTAAGTTTATAATGATAGATTGTTTTCCTTAGAAAAACAGTTGCATCTCTGCAAAAAATTATCGGATTTGAATAATTTATTTTATTTGAAAGTAGAAGGTTGCCAGAACATTTTTTTCACAAAAAATGGATTTTTTTTATGTTTTTCTTGCTATTTTGAACTCAAACTGTCACCTTAAGGGGTCTCGGGACTCTTGAAGCTTCAAAATTTTCCGAAATTATATATTTTTTAGATATTAAACTCCTATCTTTTCTGTACATTTTGATATAAAGTTTTCCTTGAATTTCCTGTTAGAACAGAAGTTATGCTTTTTAGAATTATACCCGTTCAATAGCCGAAGCGGCGTTTCCGAAACTTTGAAGTAATTTTTCTTCAAATGACGTTTTTTAGGCATAACGCGCAGGATATCTCAAAAACTTCTGTTTATTTTTTCATGAAAATTTCAAAACATGTGTTTCATGTTAGTCAGTATAAACGGAACCAAAAATTTCTTTTTTATTGTTAAAAAAAAGCTTTTTTTCTAGGTGATTATACTGTTAAACTTTTCATATTTTTGTAGCTGAATACAGCTATGTATTAAATATATAAAATTTCTTTAAATGCAAATTTAGTTATGTTCAAGGCAATTACTACTGTCTGAAGTATAATTAGGCATGAAAAAATTCATTCTAGTTACAAAATTTATTTTGTAATCCTGGGCGTAAGATGTTATACCAATTTTCTGTTCGACAGATATTTACCAGTTTGGAGCGTCCTATAAATACTAATTCTGCATCTTCAAATTTTTTAAATACATGAAATGAAAGAACATACTATGTCTTTCATCACAATAAAAATTGTGTTTTTAAATCATAGGGGAGAGTAGCCATATTTGGACCGCCGCTTTAATTGGACCGTTGCCATTCTGCCGTTAATTACAGGAAGAGACACCATCTACCGCTGAAATCCCCCTCATTAGAATGACGTCCCTCATGATTAGATGAAGCAGCCGCCTACCACGTGCTGTTTTCAAACAATTTAAAAAAACCTAAAAATAGCTGTTTTGATCTAATTTTTTCCAAATAAACGTAAGTGAATATTTTAGAACTAAGGTAAGTTGTTATGTTTTCATATACATACATGAATTCATCTGTTTATTGTGCATATTTTTCACGGGGATTTGTTTTATTTCGTTTTTGTTCTTAGTCTTGAAATTAACTATTTTTAAAAATGACGCAGTTGCCGTAATTGGGCCAATTTAAGTTGCTTAAATTGGACCAGATATGCGATCATAAATTTGAAAAGTAAGTAATGAATTTCAAGGAACTTACGCTTTGTACACTATTTTTTATTTTTATAATGGATTACTATCTCCATGGAAGTTTTTTTTTTTTTTTTTGTATATCTGGATTAATTTTTTTATACAGTGTAGGCCTGTATAAACATACAAATATTTTTACATGTCTATGTAATAAATTTTGTTTGCAATGTCTTTTATCTTGTATTTAATTGTATTTATTTTCTTTGAATTCTTTATTCTTACGGCATATTTGATTTACGGAGTTGAGTTCAAACAGTTTCCTCCTGCAGGATATTTCTGATGGAAGACTTTTTACAGTTCTGGAGGGTGGAATTATACTTTTTTGCCATTAAAACGCATAAAATCTCAAACCTTGATGAAAATGTTGAAAAAGACTTAGACAAACTGCTAGACGAAAAACACCCGTGACAGCAAAAGCTGTTAAAGATATAGGTAACAAAAAGCAGACAGTAAGTTGTGAAGAAATTGACTTGCAACAGGGCTGCAGCTACAAATCCTCCTCAAAAGCAAAAAAATCATTAGAAATGTTATTTCCCTTGTTAAATTCAGTTAAATCAAAGTACAGAGGGAACCAAAAAACAATTGTGTTAACATCATCGCAATATAAACTAAACCTTGAAATGAAAAAGAAAAAAAAAAATAAAAAAGACAAAAAGGAAGCTTTCACAGCACAAAAGCAATTGGAATATCGAGTTTTAAAAAATAGGCGTAATGCAATTAGCAAGAAAATGATGGAAGAGAACAACTACAAACATAATGTAAAAAAACTTCTGTTGCAAAAAAAAAAAAAAAAAAAAAAGTGTGATAATTCAGAATCTATAAAGAAAAATCTAGACAGTGATGATTGCTTTTGCTTGATTTGTAAGAAAAATAAATAGCAGAAATGATTCAGTGTTCAGATTGCCATATATTGTTCCATTTTGTGTGCGCTGGAAAGCAAAAACAATAAACAAAATCCACGTGTAAGCTTTGCATCACACCTTACATGATATTCAAGTAAATGACAATTAGTTCCATAATTTCTATTCTTAATTACTGATAACTTTGATTTATATTTTGAATACATTTTGATTTAAAACAATTACTTTTATTTTCAGATATTTGATTTCATTATGTTTCATTGCTGTTATTTTGTTTGATTGTTTCATTAATCGCAAACTTTGCTTTTATTAAAATTAGATATATTCCGTAGACACTAAAACAACCTGATATTATTTGGTCCAATTTAGGAGACTGGGGTCCAACTTGGACCACTTTTGACAAATTTTTCAAATTTAAATAAAATTTAAGATTTTCAAAAAATCTTTTGATCTAAATATTTATTTAGTTAGTAGATGAACAGATTGACCCTGTGTAATGATCTTTTGCAGATATTCCAAAAATTAAGTGAGTTATGCCTGAAAATAAGTGAAGTGGTCCAAATTCGGCTACTCTCTCCTATACATTTTAAGATATTAAAGGTTTTTGTTTTCATTTTTCCGATTTTAAGAGTCCGAAGACCCCTTAAGTAATTGATCTGGGATGTATGAAGTTTTTCTCGTCTATAGGCCGTTTCGAAATTTACACCCTATTCGCTGCCAGAAATTCGTAGTTCTCTTGAATGTCGATTGTGAATGGATTAAATTTTTAGAATGTCGATAGTAATTCCTTAAATGTAGTAAAACTAAATGATTTTACTTACAACAAAATAATTGCTCGTTGATCTAAAAAATATATGCTATAACCTTTTTGTTAAAATTTTTGTTCAAACTTTTAAAAATGTTATTAACAATTTCTACCTTTGTTAGTTTTCGAAAGAAATATTAAAAAGAATCGATTTTGAATTAAAAAAATTCTCTGTTTTGTTCATTAAGAGACTATATCAATCACACGAAAATACTCGCTCGCTAATGTTAATCCTATAGGGGATATTGTTTTAAATATCTTGTTTTCATTTTAATATTTGAAATGATTTTTTGCATATCTCTATAAAGACAGTTTGTTTTTAAAGTGAATGTGTCATAAAAAGATGACAGCAAAATCAAAAAACTAAAAAACGGTCCTCGTAAAGGTAGACCTCAGCTATCCAATGCAAATAAAAATAAAAATAAAAATAAAAATAAAAATAAAAATAAAAATAAAAATAAAAATAAATAAATAAATAAAATAAAATATGGAAATGCAAATGAGATAATTTAAGAATATTGTCCCATAGGATTAACATTAGTAAGCTGGTGTTTTCGCGCAAGTGACGTAGCCTCTTAATGAGAAATAATATAAAGATCAATCTCATTTTTGGGTAAAATTTACAACCTTAAAGTGAATTTAGGCAACAAAAACAATTGCGTATTGCATAACTCCATCAGCCTTGTATTGTATATCTCCAATGTTTTTTTTTTGTTGTTGTTGTTTTTGTTTGGGGAAAAAAAGGGGGCGGAATTCTGAACGTTTCCCTCTAAGAAAAAAGTTAATGATACTTGTTCAAGTCATTTTTATTATTAATTGATATCAAACATAAATTAATAAATGAAAAAATACATGTTTAATTAATAACCATAAGCATTACTGCTTTATCTGATTTTTTCATTCCACGCAACAAAAATTTTATATGTAATAGAGATACAGTAGTTTAGAACTAAAAATGGGTTCGTAATATGATAGTTTATATATTTTTGTTATATACCTATGAGAAAAAAAATTATTTGTGCAAGAAACCAATTTATCAATCACCCAAATAAAAGAACAATAATTAACTCATGTTATCAAAAACTTTAATAATAACATTTAAAAATATTTGAATAAATTTATTGCAAAAACAAATTTTTACATTTGAAGCACGTAAAGTTGCATATACGGAACATTTGTAATTAATTAAACTATTCTATAAACAATAATCAATTTTATGTGTACCTTCGTTCAATAATGTAATTTATCATCTTGTGAAATCCCTTTCATCATTCATATAGCTCAGTATTTCAATATGAACTTAAACACGCAAATTATTTAAGATAATAAAAATAATTCTGAATCATAATGAAATATTTATATCGTTTATTATATTAAGTCCAGTAATACCTCGACTTACGCGAGCAATTCATGACAAGACTATTGACGTAAGTCGAAAACTACGTAAGTCGAGATATCTTTAGTTAAGCAAAAATGGATTAGTAACAAAAATTCTCCAAAATCTAATGAACATATTCTACTGTATTTAGGCATTATGTTACATAAATTTAACATTACCAAAAAAAAGAAAAAAAAAGAATTTGCAATGCAAGAATTTTAAATAAATCAATAAGTTGTTAACATACAATTTACTATTCGTCGTACCTGCCCCGCTAGATGAGGATGTGAAAAGATTTTGCAATAAAGTTTGAACCAACAAATTTTTCTTTTTTCTTTTTTTTTTTCACTTAGAAGCACTTTGTGCAGCAGAGGGAGATTTCTAAGCTTTTTCTATTGAGTTTTTTTTTTTTATTTGTTTATTACTATCATGTGACTACCGCAAGAAATTTTCCCTTCATAGAACCAAAAGTCTTTAAAAAGTTCAAAGTGCGTGTTAATTAGGGATTTTTTTTTCAGACCAGACGACGTAAATGCGGGGTAACGTAAGTTGAGGGAACGTAGGTCGGGGTATTAGTGTACTACGATTAATAAAAGAAGTATCATTAATAAAAACTGTTTTACAAGAAGAACATTCGGTTACATATGCTACTTCATTCAAAGAAATCTATTAATTCCAAACTGACTACGGCATATCAGAAAATAATAATAAATAATATATATATACATAAAATAACATATCTTTCTTATAATGAATTGATTAACTTGCAATATGTTTCCTTTTTTGGGTGTTTTCCAATTCTTACAGACTGAAATTTATATCATCCAATAGATATTTTTCTACAATTTAGAGATCTGTTAGAGATAAATTTTAATACTAATTAGCAGTAGTTTAAGTGAAAAAAACCGTCATAAATGAAAGACTAGATAGTAACACGCAATTTTTAATACTATAATCTGGTTTTATGAAAAATAGAATAAACATAGCTGATTATATACAGATATGTGATAACTTTAAAAAGTTCTGTTTTATAATTATTACGACTTATAAAAAATTAAGAGAGAGAAAAATAATACATATAAATAACATATACCTTTCTTATAATAAATTGATTAACTTGCAATATGTTTCCTTTTTTAGGTGATTTCCAATTCTTACAGACTGAAATTTATATCAACCAGATAAATATAATTCTATAATTTACAGATCGATTATAGATAATTTTTAAAATTAATTACCAGCAGTTTAAGTGAAAAAGCGTCATAAATGAAAGATTAGATATTAATACGCAATTTTTAATACTATAATTCTGGTTTTAGGAAATATAGAATAAACATAGCTGATTATATACAGATATGTGATAACTTTAAGAAGGTCTATTTCATAATAATTATGACTTATAAAAAATGATGAAAAATTAAAAAATAATAATAATATATTTTTAGTGTACTATACAGACAACTGTTGTTTTATTGATAGTGAAAATATGATCTTTATTATATTGCTAATAAAAATTCTTGTCTATAAATATTGACTATTACTGTGATTTGCTAAATGAAATAAATTACAAATACTGCTTGATATATTCACACTTACTGTATACTTTTGGGATTTCTGCATCCATTTGAAATGATAAAAACAAACATTGATCTCAATTGCATTACCGTACAAGAAATTGGTAGTGCTAGCATTAATGCGTATTGTATAGAATTTTATTAACTGTAATATTTATTAGAAATTTTAAATACTTTTGTTACATTACATGGTTTCTTTTCTCGTTGATATTTGAAACATGATGTTGTTACTTGTCGATTGTGAAGTTTCAAACTTTACTTCATCGATTGTAAGTTTTCAGGATCATCGATTGTGAATGGACGAAATGTTTAGAATGACACTTGTAATATGCTAATTGTTGAACATTAGAGGATTTATTTACAACAAAATAAGAATCTCCACGTTCTCCCAAAAATGCATATTACAATGTTTTGTAAATTTTAATTTTTTTGTAAATCTATGTAAGTTTTAAAATTTTTAACTGGCTGCAATAAAGGAGGGGTTATCAATTCAACGCATGTGTATTTTGCATGTATGTTCACCAATTACTCCGAAACCACGAGACCTGTTCGTGTATTGTTTTATTATTATTATTGAAAGAGTTGAATTGGTATTATTTAAATTTCATGAAAATTGGTTATGAACTGATTAAAAAAATCCACAAAACCCAATAAAATCGATACTTTCCGCTTTCCTGTTGTACGTTAGCTGAATGTGAACCGCTGGGTTAGCAGGATGCGAAGTGTCAGTCGCTACACGAGCAGCAGTAACAACACAGAACTATGAAAACTAAGCCTTTCTTTATTAATTTAATATAAAATCAACTAACTAGCGTATTGAAGTCGCAATTATTATTATTATTTTAAGTTTATTTTCTAAATGTTATTAATAATTTATATTTTGTTAGTTTTTAACAGAACAAATAAAAATAAGCAATTTTTAACTATACATTTTTATTAAGATGCATAGTTAAAAATTGCATACATATGCTAAAGTCATTTGAGTATACAAAATTGTCTAAAAATACATTTTTTATACAAAACCGACAAGTTTCGAACACACAATAACGGTGACATTTTTAAAAACTGTAGTGATACATGATTTTTTCTTTACTTTTTCTCTAATTGTGACTATTATTAAGTAAGAAGAAAATGTCCCCAAATGTTCAGGGGTAAAATTTACTTCATTAAAGTGGATTTGAGCAGCAAATAATAATATCGTGTTACATAACTCCTTGAGTCGTATATATCCCCAAAGTTTTATACATTTTTTTTTTTTTTTTTTTTTTTTTTTTTTACATTCAGGGAAAGTAAATGACGTATGTTCAAGCTAGTGTTACATTATTTTTTTTAACACAAATTAATAAATTAAAGAATACATATGCAATTAACAATAAACAATGTTACCATATCTGGCGGTTTTTTTTTTTTTTTTTTTTTTAGAAAGTCGAGCTCACACCAGAAATTTGTTTATACTAATTTTCTTTCTTTTTTAATCACGAATTATCTGTAATTACAATAACCATAAAAATAAAAGTGCCCAGTTAAACTGGTGGCATGGAGCTCATAGGCTATTCACACTAATTGTATATTATACTCTTATTTCAGAGAATATTGCCCCTCAAAAAATAAATGAAGGGGGATTAGCCCCGGTTTGCCCTCTTTATACTTAACCAATGTACCTTCAAATATATTCAGGGAAGCTCCTTAACATAAGAAACCGGTATACCAAATTTGAAGTAAATCAGATAATTCTGCATGAAAAAATCATTTCGCTAAATTAAAGGGGGTGGTTCTATACCGACCCCGTTTTCCCCTTTTTATACATAAATAATGAACCTCCAAATCTAATCAGGGAAGCTCCTTATCAGAATAATAAAAGAAAACAAGATTAAGGTAATTTGGATAATTTGGCATGAAAATCCATTTATCTAAATTAAGGGGAGGAGTCTTGCCCCCTTTCCCACTTTTATACTTAACCAATGAACCTCCAAATCTAATGAAGGAAGCACCATATCGGAATAAACCGGTATATCAATTTTGAAGCCAATCAAATAATTTTGCATGAAAAACCCATTTATCTAGATTAAGTGGGACTAAACTCCCGCTCCCCTCCTTTATACTTAACCAATAAACCGCCAAATTTAATCACGGCAGCTCCTTAACATATTAAACCGGTATACCATATTTGGAGCAAATCGAATAACTCAGCATGAAAAACACATTTATCTAAATTAAGGGTCGTCCAGCCCCCCTTTCCCCCCCCCCCTTTACACTCAAATAATGAATCTCCAAATCTAATCAAGTCAGATTCTTAACCTAATAAACCGGTATACCAAATTTGGAGCAAATCGAATAATTCCACATGAAAAACCCATTTATCTAAAAAAGTGGGGGTTAGCCCCCCTTCCCACCTCCTCTTTATACTTAACTAATGAACTTCCAAATCTAATCAGGGAAGCTCCTTAACATAAGAAACCGGTATACCAAATTTGAAGTAAATCAGATAATTCTGCATGAAAAAATCCTTTCGATAAATTAAAGGGGGGGGGGTTCTATACCGACCCCGTTTTCCCCTTTTTATACATAAATAATGAACCTCCAAATCTAATCAGGGAAGTTCCTTATCAGAATAATAAAAGAAAACAAAATTAAGGTAAATTGGATAATTATGCATGAAAGTCCATTTATCTAAATTAAGGGGAGGAGTTTTGCCCCCTTTCCCACTTTTATTCTTAACCAATGAACCTCCAAATCTAATGAAGGAAGCACCATATCGGAATAAACCGGTATATCAATTTTGAAGGCAATCAAATAATTTTGTATGAAAAACCCATTTATCTAGATTAAGTGGGACTAAACTCCCGCTCCCCTCCTTTATACTTAACCAATAAACCGCCAAATTTAATCACGGCAGCTCCTTAACATATTAAACCGGTATACCATATTTGGAGCAAATCGAATAACTCAGCATGAAAAACACATTTATCTAAATTAAGGGTCGTCCAGCCCCCCTCCCCCCCCCTTTACACTTAAATAATGAATCTCCAAATCTAATCAAGGCAGATTCTTAACCTAATAAACCGGTATACCAAATTTGGAGCAAATCGAATAATTCCCCATGAAAAACCCATTTATCTAAAAAAGGTGGGGTTAGTCCCCCTTCCCGCCTCCTCTTTATACTTAACTAATGAACTTCCAAATCTAATCAGGGAAGCTCCTTAACATAATGAACCGGTATACCAAATTTGCACAAATCGAATAATTCTGCATAAAAATCCCATTTATCTAAATTAAGGGCGAGGCTAGCCGCCTTCCCCCTTATACTTAACTAATGAACTTCCAAATCTAATCAGGGAAGCTTCTTACCATAATAATTCCAAAAAATTGGGGTAATTCCAAATTTCTTACTCATCCATTTGTTATCAATTTCACTTTTCTGTTTTTTTTTTTTTTTTTTTTTTTTTTTTTTTTTTTTTTTTAATAAATGGAATACAAGTAAAAATAAAAACCAAAAAAACTTATTTCCAAATGTTTAAATCAAATAATGATACGAATAGTGCTTTAACTATTTCACACATGTATATATATATACACACACACATATATATATCATATATATTATAAAGCAGTAAGCTCTGAAAGTTCCGCTCGAGTGTTTTCAAAAACTACCTGGTGGATTTTTTTCCAAATTGTGTCATTCGATAGGAAATATTCCCGGGGTGGTTTATGAGTAAAATATACAGGGATAGCTATGATTTTTGATAATAAATTTCGTATTTTACTGCTATTTTGAACGAAAAGGTTGCCAGAGATTATTTTTTGCTGAAAAATGAATTGAAATCGCTGTATCCGTTAGAAAATAAATGAAGAAAATAATTACTGATATTTAATAGTTTTAAAAAAATCCATTTAAATGACGTATAATATTAAAAAACGAAAATATTTAATTTAATCCTAAAAGAAATATTTGTAATTTAATTTAAGCCTGAAAAAATATTTATAATGCTTAAAAATTAATTTAATGAGAAAGATTACAATTGATACGCAATATTTGGCTCTTTATAGCTTGCGTTAGATTATAGAAATGCATCTGAAAATTTGATTAGATGAATTTTTAATGACTTTTTTTTTTTGTTCTTTTCTTTTTACTTTTATCTAATTACCCCATCACGGGACTTATAGAAGAAACAAGCAGATGTATTTGTGAGTCACATGTGTAATTATTATTTGTTTCTTTGCGATTTTTTATTTTACTTTTGTCTCCAAACAATGTGATTTTAAGCCAAAAATGCATAAGCGTGACATTAGCTTGAGGATATTTTCACAAATTGTGTTTTTTTAAGTGAACGAGATCATTTTTTGAGTACATTTCTATATTCAATTGTAACTTATATAGATATCAGTTAATATTTTGAAAATGGAATCAAATACTTAAATTTTAGTGCGAATTTCTGCCACACATACATATTGTAAAACAATTTCATACTTTTTAAAATGTTTTTCACCGTACTTCCGAAAGCATGTGATATTTATAAACTGGAACTCAGATCAACGAATATTATCCATTTTTTTAAGCAAATATTATCTATTGTTTACTTCATTTTTTCTTAAGTCATATCGCCAATTTCATTTATATGAAAATTCACAACTTATTCGCAATTTCTTCTTCGTCTTTCTTCGTATTTTCTCCTCTGTTATGTAATATTTCAAATGATATTGGACAAATTTTCTATCATCGAGTCACCGCCAAATGGCATATCTATATAGTATATAAAATAAAGTCTGCATTAGGGGACTTATTAACGCACAGCGCAAACTTCTGAACCTAAAATCTTGAAAATCGTGGTAAAAATACTTCTTATGACATAGACTTCCGCTAAGAAAGGATTTTCTGAAGTATCACCCCTAACGAAGTTTTTGCAAGGGGAAGGAAAAAAATTCCTTAAAAATCGGATATTATAATTATGCGTCAAATGATAGCATAATTTAATTTATTTCTGTATGCTGAATCGAATGGTACCAAGTAAATTCTTATAATTCCAACAGTTCATGACAGTTTTCATACTTTTCTAATTTGGCGGTGTCTTTGGTGCCTAAACCTCAAAATATCTAACATTACATCTGTTACTGCAGCAACGGAAAAAATTCAAATTAACTCTTTTGGCAAAATAATAAAAACGGCTCTATGAGTTTTAAAAACAAACAAACAAACAAACAAAAAAAAACGATAATCTTAATAAAAAAATGGTACTACTTAGTTATCCTGTTGACCAATTTCGCCAAATTATATAAATTGCCAAACCACTCGCCAAATTATATTAGTTGACATAATTTGTATTTTAAATAACGAAAGAACAATTAAATTAGTATAACATTAATAAAAATATCGAAAACAACATCGAAAAAAAAAAATAACTTGACGAAAACACGTGTAACTTCCTTAAAGTCAAGTGAATGTGACACTGACGATCAAACATTATTGGCATTTAATCTTATAATTTGGCGATAGATTTTTGGTCGACGGAATAACTAAGTAATACCAAAAAAAAAAAAATAGTGATTTTATGTAAAATAAAAGGAAAAAAATTACTGAGAAATTAGCATTATAAAACGAAAATGTACTACTTAGATATTCCGTCGACTAAAAATCTATCGCCAAACTATAAGATTAAATTCCAATAATGGTTGATCGTAAATGTCAAATTCACCTGACTTTAAGCAAATTACACATGTTCACGTCACCAAGAGATTTTTATTTCGACGTTTTATTTGTATTTTTACTAAATGTTATACTAATTTATTAGTTCTTTCGTTATTTAAAATAAAAATTATGTCAATTTGTATAATTTGGCGAAATTGGTCGACAGGATAACTAAGTAGTACAAACGAAAGTATTTAAATATGAAAGCAATATTTTTAACAACTTAAAAATTACTTTCGATGAAAGAAATTGGAATTGGAATAATATTTGGCGATTTATAATTTGCTCCTCGATAAGAAGAAAATATGGGTACATTTATAACAGCCGTGCGCATATCTCGTCAATAGCATTTTTAAAATTGTCAGTAGCAGTAATTACATTTTGCGCATATAAATTAAAAATAATTCTTTGTTTTTAATTATGGAATTATTTCCTGTTATTGTTTTCTTTTCAGTTTTTTTAAAATGAAAGTAGTGTAAGGCATGCATTTTAAATGTATGCATTTCAAATGAAATGATTCAAAAAGTTTGTATTTTAAATGAAAATAATAAAATAAAAATATGGTATGAAAGCAATCTTTGTTGATTTATTACCTGCGCCCAGCTAACATAAAAGTAACACAAAAGCCACATATTCACTTTTCTTTGGGTAGTTGCTCATAAGCATCCGAGTTAACCTTCCGTAATCGGATACTTCACATATTGGTGCATTAGCTATAATGTTGAAAGGATTGTTTATGTTTGAAGCGAAAATTTCACGATGAATTAATTCTATTACACAAAATCGCATCATCATCATGCAATATGTATTTAAAACGAAAATTTGCATTTCAATCCGATTGTTTATAATACTTTGATAGGATATACCAGAATTAGTTAGGTAATATAATTTTTGAAAGGTTTTAGTGTATACATATTGTTGAACGTTACATAGAGCAACAGAAAAAGTTAAAAAATTAAGTGAACCTGATTATTAAAGTTTATCCTTTTTTTTTTAAGTCTGCAGAACATATTTTGTTACATGTGGCACTGTTACATGACTTTTCAGGAATGGTGTTAGTATATAACATTTCATTATATGTTTATTAGTTACAGAGCTATTAATTCCTGTTGTCATAACGGTCTCATTACCCTACCAAAAGTGCATTGTTAATAAACATCTAAAGGAATTACTTCTTAATAGTTAAATTTTGTCCAACGCTTAAGATAATATTATATCGCAATGGAATTCGCATAGCTTTCAGCAATGAGCAAAGTCCAGCTGAAGGTTAAAATACAAGTTCAAATTCACCATTTGGTTTAATCCAAGGTTCATTTAGAAATATTGACCAGCGCAGCGGGCATAGCCTGCTAGTATATATATATATATATTAGACCGGAGTGAAAAACAAAAAGTTTTGCAAATCGAATCGTAATAGTGCGGAAAAGTTGCTACTCGTCAATACAAGCACAGTGATAAAAAAAAATTTTTAATCGGAGAATATCTTCCGTTCGCGCATCGCGTTCAAAGTTTTCGAATTTGAACAAAAATTGTACAAATATACGAAAAATCTTAAAAAGGTGTAAAATTTTTCCGATCGAACACATTTTTTTGTACATACCATGACCTTGAGATATAGAATAGAGGGGAAAATACCACACACTCCTCCTTTATCCCCTTCCAACCCCCTCAAGGGGGTGAAAATTGCTAATTTTCGTGGAAAAAACCGAAATCACTGGAGATGTAAATATTGACGAATCGATCTGATTTTCTTTCTTACATAAGGCAACCTTGAGGCTAAAAGTCGAAAACAACTCCCCCCCCCCCCTTCGAGAGGTCCTCTATACCCTCTGAACCCAGTCGAGGTTGCGACTTTTTGTGGCAAACATTATGTTTTGGTTTGTTTGCCGCCCGGTCACTCGACCTCTCCCTCTTGCCAGCCCCTTTCTTCTTCGGTGCACTGTAGTGCTCGCTGCACGTGCGCACCACTGGAATTCCGAGAAACGGAGTGGGAGAGGAGCTAGCACAGTACCCGTACCTGGTAACGATCGCTGTGCGTCACTCAGTTTTGCCTCAGCGTCGCTGCGTGTTTCTGCTTGTCTCGCTTGTAAAAGAATATATCTCGCCTATAAAAGAAGCGCTGCTCTTGCTGAAAACTCTTCTTGTCGGCTTCGTTTAGAATCCCGTAGCTTGAATTGGATAACGGTCTCATCGATCACAATTTAGCTTCCTTTATCTTCATTATGGCACTCACTCGAAGCGTTCATACTCCCTGCCCATTTTTTGGTGCACCAAAACCACTGCTATCGGCAATTCTTCCCACCAATGCTGAAGTTGTCAAATGTTGGCATGAAGTGCAATACGCCATGTTATTGCAGTCTGGTGAATTTAAAACTGGAAGGAAGTTGAGCTTTTTAGAAGTGGCAAACACTGTAGCTCAACAAATTGAGTCACTGTATTTGAAGGCTTCGATTCCTACAGTTTGTCACACAAAAGTCGTTCAAAAGATGAAACAACTACACGATCGCTATTATGCTCTTCGTAAATCATATCCAAGAGACAAAGACACGGCTGGGAAACAGAAGAAGTACAATGACTTCATTCATAAATCGTATAACACATTATTTGACATATCAGCTTGCAAATGCGAGATGACACTAGAATGCACTTGCTGGAAAAACTTTTACAAGTGTATTTGTGTTAAACCTGTAGCTGTCAGTTGCGATTGCCCTAAGGACAGGTAATATACCTACATAGGAACTGAAGTTTCTTTACGCACAAAGACACCTTATATTAGGTAAAATAGGACCGATGGTGCATAAAAAGGAAACACAAAAACTTGCATCAAGGTTGCAAAGAAAGGCTCGTCATCTTGATGTGCTCAGCACACATATGCAAAGCTTGCCTGGTTGGAGCACTGATCCTGAAAGAGAGGAGACAAATGTTGATTCCAATGAGGATGAGGATGATTTAGATTTTCAGCCCACACGCTCTTTGTCTGCTCTGTCAAGGAGCCCAGGCTCTTCACAAATGCGAGTGTCGCTTCTAGCTACTGCTTTGACAAGTAATTGCTTTGGTCTGTCAGACAGAGCAACAGCTGCCATTACCTATAGCGTGCTAAAAGACGTAGGTCTTATTACTGTTGTATCTCTGATCGTTGGTAGAAGCAAAATTAGACGAGAAAAAGAAAAGTGCAGGGTAATTCTTACCAATATTGAGCAGCAGGAACATCAAATGAACGGCCCAATGTGTGTGTACTTTGATGGTAGGGACGATGACACTCTAGTGTTAGTTGACAAAGGAGGTAAACGATATCAGTCTGAACGAAAGTAAGACCACATTACAGTTGTTGAGGAACCGGGTTCTAAGTACCTTTGCCATCTAGTATCAACCACAAAAAGTGGAAAGGATATTGCTAAGTCCATTGTAGACCATTTCGAAGAAAACGAAATAGATACTTTTAAAATTCTAGTCGTCGGGTGTAATGGTACAGCAACAAGCACTGGCTGGAAACGTGGAGCAATCAAACATAAAAAAATACGTTTAAAGAGACCAACACAGTGGGTTATCTGTCTCCTGCATTTTAATAAGCTACCTTTGAGGCATCTTGTAGAAATATTTGATGGTAAAACCACAGGGCCTCAGTCTTTTTGTGGCCCTCTTGCCAAACAGTTGGCTGGCTGCGAGTCTTTGCCCGTAGTTGCTTTTAAGAGAATTAAATGCCACATCCCACACATTGACCCAGAAATCCTGAGTAAAGATCAGAGATACTTGCACGACATTGCTGTTTTCATTGCTGTTGGGTCTTGTTCCCCAGACCTTGCAAATCGAGATCCGGGACCAATATCTTATTTTCGGTGGTTAATGACAAAAAACAGGTTCCTGAGACTATATTTCATTGGAAACGTCTTCCGAAAATCTCATCAACATTGTCACGTACATTATGACAGTATACGTATCTCTGTAGTTCGAAATTAAGACAAGATCTTCAGTAGTTGAAGGACCTAAACATATTTTTGAATGCATCAAGAAATGTAGAAGCTTACCTGCAAAACTCCAAGAAGTGGTAACAAAGGTCATCCAAACAAATGCATTATTTGCCCATCCAGAAAACATTCTTCTTTCAAAGGTAGTGGATGATAGGGAACACGTTCTAGAGCTAGAACTCCGGTGGGTACTGAAATCTAAAGAAACTCCCACAAAGGGCAAATCCGTCAGAACTTTTCAAGTTCCGGCCATAAATTTTGACGCCGAGGATTATTATGACATTATAAATTGGTATGAAACCAAGATTACCTGTCCTCCTCTATTGGTAAACATTTCTTCAGCTGACATTGCAGACTTGATTTCCAAGGGGGAAAAGCCAACTCTTCCTTTGAATCTGGCAGACATACTATGTCATACGCAAGCCGTAGAGCGCAGTGTCAAGCTGGTAACACAGGCCTCTTCAAAAGTGTTTGGGCATGAACGACGTGATGGTTTTATAAGAGCCATCCTCGCTTCTCGTGCTACCATGATAAAATTTGACACTACATCAGAATTCACAGTACCCGAATCTGCATCTGCATAATTCTCCACGCCCACATTTTGGTTGGTTGGTTGGGTAGGGTGTGGGTAGGACTCGCAGTGCAGCCACTTTCCCGTGGTGAGTCCTGAGTCGTCCTTAGAAGGACGTGCCAAGAGCTGCACAATTTCGATCTCTCGAGGGGGTAGAGGGATTGTTTTCCACTTTTAGCCTCAAGGTTGCCTTACGCAAAAAAAAATCAGACCGATTCGTCAATATTTACATCTCCCGTAATTTCGGTTTTTTCCACGAAAATTGTCTATTTTCACCCCCTTGAGGGGGTTGGTAGGGGGTAAAGGAGGAGTGTGTGGTATTTTTTCCTCCATTCTACATCTCAAGGTAATGGTATGTACAAAAAAATGTGTTCGATCGGAAAAAGTTTACACTTTTTTACGATTTTTCGTATATTTGTACAATTTTTGATCAAATTCGAAAACTTTGAAAGCGGTGCGCGAACGGAAGATATTCTCCGATTTCAAAAATGTTTTTATCACTGCGCTTGTATTGACGAGTAGCAACTTTTCCGCACTATTACGATTCGATTTGGAAAACTTTTTGTTTTTCACTCCGGTCATATATATATATATTTTCAATATTCAAAATCTCTATAATTTTTTCGGTTATTGTTGTATTTTATAATTTTCGTAACTCTTGCAATTTTTTCTTGAAAGAACTTTTCTACTTTTATTGTCTCTGCTGTATGTCATATGAAGAAAATTTTAAACGTGAAACTACATGAAAGTATACGTAAATCTGACTGACTTTAACATATTTAATCTAAAAAGTAAATTAAATACCTGAATGAGGAATTGGCAACTTTATAAAATTGATAAATCATTAATAGCATTAGAAAAGGAAATGTGAAGATAGTAAATATCTACGGCTCGAGTGCACGTTAAATACATTTACATGATTGTATATACATTTTAAATTTTATAATAACATAATATATAGAAGACAATTAACGATATTGGAAAAGGGAAAATAGAAAAAATGCATTATGATGGGGAATAATGGCTGCTTAAAACTGATAAAGATGTTAATCTTGAAATTTTTCTTCTATATCGTGTTATCCACAGAAATGAAATTTAGTGTCAAATCTTTTCCATCAACATTTAATAAGCTACAATATTGAATTCTAAAATATATGTGAATGTTATTAGTTTTAATGCTATAAATGTAAGTCTTTACTCAAAATATTTTGTGAAGATAAAAATGCAGTCCATATAACACATTTCTTTAACTTTGAGAGAAGTTGGAAAAGTACTGCAAAACTCTTTTGGGCACAAAGCCGAAGATGCATAGTCTCATTGAATTTGTAGAATTATGTTAAAAACAAATTTTTGACAGAAGATTCACCTCTTTGAGATAAAAAAAAAGCGAAATTAATAGTTATTATTAAGGCTGTATTAGGCTTACACCATGTGATTAAATTTCGGATACGATAATAAGGGACAAAATTTACAGAGTGAGGAGGGGGGGGGGACATGGTGATTTTATAAATGTTTTGGAGGGGCGTGGCGAACAAAAGGTTGCTAACCACTGCTTCAGATGATGAAATAATACGTTTTAATGTCATCATATAAGTTTGTTTTGTATTTTACTCTCTCTTTGCCAAATTTGTGTCTGCTTTTATTATTTTGTTAAAATCTTGGCGATGGTAATTTATGACAGTGCATCAAAACTGCTTTGCATTGCGATATTTTGTCACAATGCTCTCTTCTCCCAGTTTTGTAGGATTAAATTTTATGGCGTCACCCTGCTATAACGGCATATAATCTTAAGACGACAGTGGACGTTCAAAATCGTAAAAAACGTTAAAAATATAAATTTTTGTTTTTTGGAAAAAAAAAATGTTCTCGTAATCTTCTACTTTCAAATAAAAAAAAATATTCAAATCCCATAAATTTTTGCAGAGATTTAGCTGTTTTTCTAACGTAAACAATCGCAAATCTACACTTAAAATAAATCTTTAAATCCAATTTTCTCAAAATGAGAATTTTCGCCGACTGAGTAAGTTCAAAATGCTCAATGCGCCTTATTTTTATACCAATTTTCATAATACTTGGTAATATTGTTGTTCATATACTTTATTACAAGACTTGCTATTAATATGTGTACATTATTCCACATAAAGTTAAAAAAGCAACATTTTATCTTTGAATTTTATCCGAAATGATCAATATTATATGTTTATAATTTTTTTTTCTGCCAAAGTACTTAGTATAATTTTAAAATGTATACCATTTTTTGATATAATATCATAAAGCTACCCTAAAAAAATTACAAGTTTCTGAAACAAAATGTAATGCGCATGGAACATTTTAAATTCGTATCACTAATTAGCATATTATTAATTAATTAATTATTTGCATATTAATATCTTTTAATGAAATTAAGAATTTCTTTTATTATTACACAAATTATATGTGTATTAAATTTCAAAACAATTGAGCAAACACTGTAGAAAAAAGTTTTGGAACGTCTACATCCAGACAACACAAATTACCTATTTAGTAGAAATATTGAGCAGATTCGAAGTAAAAATGCATTCATTAGAAAATAAATTATATATTTTTGCAAAATTATTTATTCAATTAATAATCCCGATCACAAATCAAACAAATTAATGTGAAATATTAAATCACCTCAACAGAAATTCTATTCATAGCATAAAAAAATATTAGAATACATTTAATATGAAAGCTGAATTTTACTTTTCAAGTACATAAAGTTTTGACACTTATAATTAATTGAAACATGGTATAAACTGTAATAATTTTTATGTGTACTTTAATCAATAATTTAATTTACTTACTGATGAAATACTTTTTTTCATTTACATATTTTATTATTTCAGAATGGATTGAAATGCAAGAATTATGTATTTTCCAGTAAACAAATACCACAATGAAAATAAGTCTAACTCCTAATGAAATACTTCGAAATTTAATTATAAATTCTTGATAGGCAAGGAAGCCATATTAATAAAAACTGTTATTGTAAAAACAGTTCGGTCAATATTACATAATTCTTTCAAAGAAATGCGTTACCACCAAATTAACAAAGGAATTTTAGAGAACAATAATCAAGAAAAAAACTATAATTCTCGGCAAGTTTCTTTTCTATAATAAATTCATTCATTTGTGATATGTTTCTTTTTTTGGATGTTTTCCAATTCTTTCATCTTGAAATTTATGTCAACAAGATTAAAAATCTTTTATAATTTATAGATCCCTTACATTTAAATTATAACATTAATTAGCCATAGTTCAGATTTAAAAAAAAAATGTCGTAAATTTAAGATTAGAGAATAACTAGCAAGTTTTCATATCATAAATCTGGTTTAAGAAAAAATTAGAATATACCTAATTTATTATATACAGATATGTGATAGCATTAAAGCAATCCTTATAATAATTATTAAAAAAAGTTTAAAAATTAAGAAAAAATTAAAAGACATTACTATACAATTCGTATGCTATACGGCGATTCTAATCATAATGATAGTGAAAATATTATCTTTACTTGTATTCTGTTTTTAAAATATAGTTCAAGTCTGTGCAATAAAGGATATTACTGTTAGTTATTAGATAATACAATATTCGTTGATATAACACTTTTATTTTATTTTTTTTTGTAAGATTTCTACAGCCATTTTACATAATATAAACAAGCATGGCACTGTTGAAGCAACCAGTGAAGTAAAATTCTAATTAATTTCTATCATTTGTACCATGCAGCCAATAGCAACGCGATATTACCAGGCTTGAGAATTTTACAGTAATCTTAAAGACAGTAGCTTGTAAGTTTTACAGGAACAGTGTTGGCAGTCGGGATGCCAACCCCTTTTGATGAGAAACATATTGATTTTAACTGCATTGTGTATTGTGTTTTTTCAAGCACAGATGCTGCGAAATCAAATTCATGCAGTGATACTGTTAAAGCGAATTCAAGCAGCCAGTCAAGTAAAAATCTAATTCTTTCTGTCACATGCTCACGCAGCCAAAAGCAATGCGACTTTCCGCAGACTTGAGGATTTTTACAGAAATCAAGTTGTAAATTTTTCAGCAAGTGTTTTGACACTGTTTTGTTGTAAAATACAGTGTTTTTTCAGGTACTTTATGTTTTGATTTTTTAAGGACCAATGCTGTGAAATCGAATTTAAGTGCGCATTCTATGAAAACAAATTAAAGCAACAAATGAAGTAAAAATCGAATAATTTCTGTTACATGCACCACGTACCCTATAACAACCCGATTTATCCCCAAGACATGAGAAATTTTATGGCACTCTAAAAGACAGTAGTTTGTAAATTTTATAGCAACTGTGTCGGTAGCCGGGATGTCGGCACATTTTGTAAAATATAGATTATATTTTATTTTTTTTCTTTTAAGTGCGGTCGCAGTCGAAGTAGCATAGAACAAAGTAGTAGTGATAACAGTAATCAATATTAAACAGTATTATATTAACAGAAATATTTTATAGAAATCTTAATACTTTTTCTTGTTGCGAGTTTTATCTTCAATATTAGAGCCACGAAGTTATTTACTCGTCAACCTGCGAGCCGCGAATTTTTTTTGTTCATCAATAGTGTTGTTTCGAAGTTTACTCCTAAATTGATTACTGAAATTCAAAGATTTCCTGATCGTCGAATGTGAAAAGTAGTATATTTTTTAAGATGTTAGTGATTTGTCTAATTTTGTGAAATTAGCTGGTTTATATATAATATTAATTAATAATATTATACTATTTATAATCATAACGAGTCCTAGGGGTGCAGACTGTGAAGTCTTTTTGCAATCTTTTAAATTTCAGAAAATATCATTTTTGCGGTGCGGGATATTTTTTTCTTCTTAGTTTGAAATTAAAATATTTATAAATAAGTAAAAATTTGTAGCTGTTGTTAAATATAATCAATGGAGCAGTATTCTGTTTACTATTCATATTTTGAAATTTCTTTCCAAAAATGATTTTCAATTAGTTAGTGTTTGAACATATTGTTAACGGAGTATTCTTTGATGTCTTAAACGCAAATTACCTTGTAATTACACAAAATCCAAATGCTTTAAAATCTGCTTTAAAACTCAAAGGTAAGTTGAAAATGTTAAGGGAAAGTAAAAAAAAAAAGTATTTGAAAGTCCTCCAGATAACAATTTAAGCACTAATGAGTTCTTTGATCATCGCACATCATACAGGAAGTTTCTTCTTATTTAAGCTAATATTATGTCGCAGTCAAAAAGTTCAAGTAATAAATTTTAAAGGTAATTTACATAAATATTTATTATTATCATTTTCGTTCAAAAGTAACTAGTTTTTTTTTATTATTGGAGAGGAGCGATCCTTTTATATTATCATTATTTTCAAAATTTTAAGTTTAATAAGCATTACACTTCGTAATCATCCTTTGTAATCCTTTGTAACCTCCTATAGCACATATGAAAATATTTTATTGACATTCTCTTTAACTTTCTAAATGACACTTGAATATACAAAATGGATAAATATGAGTAGCAAATGAGTTTACAGAATCATAAAACTTTTACATAAAATATACCTTATGGTTTGTATTTCTCAGATATACGATTTAACCATAAATATAAAATAGTACATACAAACGATTAATTTGTGTTTGTATGTAATGTTATTACTTTTGTTCTTAAAAACACCATATTTCATTAATTAATTTTCAGTGATTTCTCATGTTTGTACTGTTAGTAGTGCTCTTAATATCTTTTTTTTTATGAATGCTACCATACGTACAAAACTTCTGAAATTAAGTATCCTACTCATTAAATATCCATAAATAGAACAGAAATAGGTACATAATTCAGCAAAATAAATATTCTTATGTATTAAGAAAATTATAGTTTCCCGGTAGATAATTGGTTACATCAATTATCTTGGGACCAAAGGTCCAACCTTCGATATCAATTCGAGGCAAAAACATTAGTGTTGTGACTGAACTTTAAATCATTAGACTGATGGTTGACGAGATAAGGTCAAGAAAGAAAACTGAAGGGGCGACATAAAAGTACAAGAAGGTGTTGTTGATGATACGGAACAACGATGAATTCGTATGTTGGCAGGATTTGAATGGACATCGCACTGAATTCGATTATGTCCCCACTGGTTCTTCAGAAATCAGTCCCTCCCCGAATGAAAAGTATACATATATCACCAATGATCATGCGTACCAATTTAGCCTCCTTTTTTTCATTCAAAAATTACGAATTCACAATGGAAATTGCGAACAAAGATTTTTTTCCTTTATGTAATCACAAAATATGTGTTCTGGTTGTCTGGTAAAATTTCATAATTTCTGAATAAAAACGGGGGTTAAACTGACAACCATGCTTATACAGAAATCTATTGGATAACGACAAGTATTTAAATCCGGTTGTCTTAATGTTTAGAGAAATAAAGTCAAAGAAAGAGAACACGAGTTTGATTTCGGGAGAGGCGCAAGAATTACAAGTTTAATATTCAAAACATGTATGAAAAGAATCGTACATTTGATACTCGTCTTACACTGTATCTTTTCCCTATGATCATTATGAGAACCAATATCAGCAAGGCTTTATCTCCAACATTGTTTAACAAAACTAAAACAAATACAGAAACCATTTCTAATGGACTGGAGCTTGTTACAATAACGCCAATAATAATGTTTGGTGCTTATTGCATTGTTTCGTAGGCATTGCACTATATGGAGACAGACGCATGGAGTAATAGAAGAGTCCCTTCAAACCTTTAATATTCGCGATTATAGAGTCTTAGAATAAATATTCGTCAAACGCTATGCATTAATAACTTATTTATTTATATTTTACTTCACGCATATGCGTGGAGAATGCGTGGCGCATTCCACGCATATGCGTGGAATTTGATTCTCATGAAAATAGAGTTTTCTGATGAAATATCCCATAATCATAAATACATGTTTTTTGAAAAAAAATCTCTACGCACTCAAAAAGATTCACTGGGTTCTGATAATATTTTTTAGTATAATGTGTCCCAAAATTTTTACTCTGAATTTATAAAGGTCTTACTCTTTAGTGACTGCAGTGATTACAATTTTTCTTCTGCATACATGCGTTCAACCAGTCGTGAAGTTTTTCTGGCTGTGCAATATTATTATGCAGGTTCTTCACTAGGGGCACTGTTGCTGCTTAATTTGAGAACATGGCTTCTACATAAGAAGGCACAGTTTGTTGTGTGCCTGTCTGAGACCAAATCACTAAAAATAGTGCAATGAATGTTTCCAATTGCCCATGAAAATCAACCTCCATGTGTGAATCTAATAAAATTTTGGATGCAAAAGTTTTTAGTAATAACTAAAGTCTAAAAGTTTCGAAGAGCTCCTTGACCATTGACATTTGCAGAGATTAGCTGAGCTAATATTGAATGCCTAAAATAAAACTTGATCAACTTTTGTATATCCGTGCCAAATAGGATGCTTGTAAAAAAAAAAAAAGTTTTTAAAATTATACGCAATTTAAGTCAGTGTAATAATTTTGAGACACTCATAAATAAACACCATTTAGTTAACCCCTTAACCTACAATGACGGGCATAGTCCGCGTACGATGATCGAGCCAAATGTAAATTCGTTGTACCACTAAAATTTCACAGTAAATATAATTTAATTTAATCGTCGAAATTCCATGATTAAACAAGACGAAAATTTCTATTAAATTTTAGTGGTAGCTATGGATTTGCCAAACCGTGGAGCTGTTAAAAGTAAATCGTAGGTTAAGAGGTTAATTTTACAAAGCAAAGAGATGAAATAGTAACGCAGAGACAGTTTTTATATACAAACCATATCACTATTCTTTCAAGTAGTCAAATTTAAAATAAAATCGTATAATGAAAAGTAATCTTAAACGCACTTTCCTTGTTTTTTTGTGCAATATAATAGAACTGCAAGAAGTGATAGAGATGTAGAGTAACGCCGTATTTCACACTATAGGCAGGATCAGCCACATTTCCATCTATAACATAAATGAAACTCTTGTTACAAACTTTTCAACTTTCTTTTTTTGTTTTTGTTTTCTCCGCACTGTAATAAGTTTATGTTACGTTACTCCATGAAATTGGTTGAAGCCTTGCTGCCTCCATTTTATTGAGTACTTTAACCGATATATCTTACTACACTAATATGTAATATTACACAAGTTTTATTAGTTTAAATTACACCATTATGTAACTTAAACTACTCCATAAAATTGGAGGTACAATACTGCCACAAATTGTATGGAGTAACGTTTAATTATTTTTTTAAAGTGCGAAATGTGTTAACATCAGAACAAGTATTGGAAACGAAACCCATATCTATACGAAATGCACTGAGCAGTACAGGTCATATTTTTAAGCTATGGGTGATTGTGCGTACTCCTTATTTCCGAATTCATTTTATAATTCACGTAAAAATTATTTTTCATTCCTTTTTAAGTCCTTTTTTGAGTTGTAAAACCTATTTTAATTTAGAAAATCAAACGATCAAGTGTTATATACAAGCATGTGGTGACTTTTCTTTATTAAAACAACATATCAGTATTGCATTTTCGTAAGCATTTGCTTGAAGGGTTATGAAACTGTAGAATTGTAAAAAAGAACATCTGTATAAAAGCAAAGAAAGGATTAAAAATAATTTATACATTTTTATTTTGTAAAATAATGTATAGCATAGAAAAAATTATGTTTGGAAATATATTTAAAGTCCCATTGCTTTTGTTAGTTTATTTGATTTTTTTAACGAATAAATTTTATGTTAAATATGTTTATATTATCAAAACTTTAGACAAGCCTTTTATTACTACTCTTTCAATAACAAGAAAAGACGTCAGAGATTAATTTAAAAAATAAATTTAAATCCCACTGTAAAAACTTTTAATACGTCCCTTTGTAACAATTTAACAGATATAAAATACAGAATTACTGAATTTTTGCTTTATAAATCATATTCTTTAACCCATTCAATAAGCACTTATTGAATATAATATTTTTAAATACGCTCTATTGGGAAAAAATACTTATCTTTGAAGCTTGACATATTAAAAATAACACAACAAAATAAATGTTTAAATATTAAAACAAAAATGGCAACATATTTTTAATCCAATGGATTTCTTTCTTTTCTTTTCCTTCTAAATGTCAATTTATAAAATTTGTCTTTGTTATATCCTACGAAATAGAATGCATATGAAGAATGTTAAAAATATTTAGTTTAAGTAGTTTAAATTTTCTCAGTGGAGCTATCTGACATTTATGCAAACCCTTATTTGTCTAGACATTAATAAAAATATAGGTAAGAGACTGTCTTAAAAAATATCTTTTATAAACCTTTGGAGACATCATTAAAGATTTTTTGAAAACAAATTTGCAGGCATGGTTTTCTTAACGAACTGAATTTTTCTTTAATTAGCTCTTTCTGAAGTATTATAATAACGAGAAAGGTATATAAATACACTTAGATATATATTTTACATAAAATGTATATACATGCTTCTAGAAATTTATTTATTAAAATGTTTCGAACGGACCTGGCGAAGATTGATGAAGTGACTTCTTGAACATTAAGTGAGCGACATAGGTTCGAGTAAATGACAAAGTTAGTTATTCACTGCTAGTAGTTCGAATTATACTGTTAGTCGAATGTGTTGTTCCGTTGTTTCGCATTTTTACACTAATAACATTTAATTAACACATACTCATAGAGACAAAGCTGTAGAACATGGAATAAGAATCAGAATAAAATACAGCGTGTTGCCATACGGCTTATATAAATTCTCACTTACCAAAAATTATATATTCTTTATCAATGGAGCTACGAGACTGTAGGATGCGCGAGCATAAAAAACATATTTTCTGCGTGGTAGAAATACTGCAAGATTTTCCCCTCATTCACAAAGAAATGATACAACATAAAACAATGTGTGCGCCGTACATGTGCATGACAACACAAATTCTGTCAGTACACCACATTTAAAACATGCTGACGGAAGCACGACAGCATCACTCATGAGTTCTCATATCGTTCATCCGACGTTATCAAGATGTCTTTCTTAGGGGCGTGGAATGCGAAGTGACGCATTATTTTTTCCCCGAAAACTGCATTCGAAAATTCTTTTTTGTACAATGTACAGATAAAATTTTAGTAAGGATAGATATTTCTATAATTTTACATCTGTCGAATTACACAGTTTTATTACGGTGTATATTCCACAAAGAAAACTGGAGATAGTTTTTGATTATTTTGTTGAGGCGAGAGTGGTTCTAATCGTCCCCCCATTTTCTTATCCATTTTATTTGTCCGAAATAAGCATTCATAAAAACTTTTTCTGGCCATCAAATCCATTTTCCTTGTTTATCTGAAGTATCACGCCATTTTGAATAACAGCCGCCGCCTTGAATTTCTACGACTTTACGCGATGCCTCCCCTTCATATATGGATGGTATTAATATAAAATAGATACTCACCATTCGGTATGTTCTTGTCACGATTTGCAGTTTCTTCAACCGTAGCACCCGGACTAATAGACAATACGTAATGGAATTCTTTTTAGGGTCCTGTAAACGGACAATAACAGCTTCATTTTTCCCCCACTTCATTTTTTATTCGGAACATGCTATTGTAAACTTCAATAACATATTTAAATTACATGACAATCTGAGTGAATTTAAGCGAGTAGCGGTATTTAAGCGAGTTAGTACATGGGATATCAACCAGGCAGACAGACAAAGAAACAGGCAAACCGAATTCATAAATTCATTCAACTATGACGGAAAGTGTTAAAAACGAAATTTTTGACGTTAAAAACATCGAAATCGACCTGAAACACACATTTATATGATGAATAGTAAGAAAATTCAGAAAATGACGCCATTTTGAATAACAGCCGCCATCTTGAATTCCCACGACTTTACTCGATGCCTCCCCCTTTGAAATGCTTTGTATTAATATAAAGTAGATACTCACAAATCGGTATATTCTTATTGCGATTTCAGTTTTCTCAACCGTAGCACCCGGGCTAAAGCGCGAAGTGATGTTAACATCTAAAATAGTATATATTGTAGTTTTGGAAGTAACATTAAAATTGTCCAGAAAATGTGCCAATTGCCTCTGAATTAGATTAAGTAATAAGTTGCGCTCACCGGAAAGAACTATTAACTCATTAAAAACCAGTCTGTTTTACAGGAATTTTATTCAGTTCAAACCACATCTTGGTAAATACTTTTACTTTAAGAATCACTGAAATGTGTTAATTAAATAAATTAAATTTTACTCTTCTCCTTTACTGGTATCAAAAAATTAAAAAAATCACAAATATAATGTTACGAAAACGCAACGTCAGTCTTTAATGGTTTAATTTATATTCCATAAAACACGTCCCAGCCCTTTAAGACCTGACCTACACAATTGTGTAGCTGATCAATAAAAAGGGAAAACATTTTTCTCTTTTTGTGCGATTTAATGTCGAACCTGCACCCACAAATTCCGTGGATCCTCACTTGGCATAACCTGATATCGGATTTTTTTTTACATATTTTTTTGAATGATATATGATCCTGTTAATTAGGGGAGACTACCAAAACTTTTCATTTCTACCTAAAATCTTCCAGTCTTACAGGGCTAGAAAAGAAATATGAAGTCATTTAAATGTGGTCCAATAAGATAGAGATGTTACATTAATAATTAGAAGGATAACTAAATATAATGCAGTTAGTGATGAGTATAATTATATACCTAAATGTTTATTATGTTTTGTTTGAATCGTAATAAGAAAGGAATGGTAGTTGTAATCAAAGTAGTAATGTGCGACACTTTGAAGGATTGCTTATGTCGGCTTGCGGACAAAAAGTAAAAGTTGTATAGCTCGTTTTTTTTATTTTACAATAGCCATTGTGATAATGTAAACAATGAGCAACAGCAAATCAATGTTTAAATAATTTATTTATTTTATTAATTTATAGATTTTTTTACTCGTATGTCCTTAACTGTCTTATTTACTTATTATTTGTAAATAATAAAAGTAAAGTTTACGTCCGTTAAGGTATGCTACTACGTTCGAACGTCTAATTTTAGGCAAATACTGTAATTTATTTTATTTGACTTACTTAAAAAGACTATTTAAAGTAGATTTGTTTTCTTCTTGCGGTCACTAGAAGAAAAGGTTTGGCTGTGTTTGTTCCTGCTCTCGAACCGGAAGTGTGTATTTCAGTTAATGTCAGTCGTGAAAAATAAAGTAAAGACCCTTTTCTGGCTCTGTAACAAATTATAGTAGAAGAAAGTTACTGGTACTAAACGATTGGATATAAAGTCTACTTTTAAATGATGTACATAAAATTTGCTTAAGACCCATTTCAAATCAAAACCAGACTGAACTTTGTTTCTTTAAATGACAACACCCAATTTTGACAATAAATTTTAATTCTTCATTTCAAAATGTGTCTATGAAATTTCAAGTCATTTTGGTGATAAGTTTTTTTAATTATAAACATCCAATCTTTAGAGCTTCTAATGTTAAATTACATTTTCATATTTTTATTAATATCTCCTGAAATTATAGTCCTAATATGATATTCTTTTGTCGGTTATAACACTAAAAACCCAAATATAAATATATTGAACCTGTAATTATAAAAAAAATTATTGTATGAATTATGAATTACGAAATTAATATAAAAAATATGAATATCAACCTACAATTTTTTGATATATTTATATTTAGTATGTCCTGTTTTATGCGAATCGAAAATTTCAAATTTTTCTTCCAAGTAGTTTACTAACTATGCTTAAAAAACGTCAAAACAGTTGTTTAAGGGGGCGTCTATGATGTGCAGAAAAGCATAATTTGAAAAAAATATATTTTACTCATTTTATTGAAACATTTGGGTCGGCAATAGTCAAAATATATTGACTTAAATCCTCACATTGGATAGAAATAATACATTAATAGAATTGACTTAGTCATATTGTAACATTTTAGCAATTGAGTGCCTGAACTTCAACAGCTCCTAAAATATGCCCATTTTAGAATAATTAATTTCTCTGAAAAATAATCGTATAAATTAGGCTAACATAAGTGTGCAGAATTCATTTATGGTGTCAAACTTGAGTATCGCTATTGAAAAAAACAAAGTTCGTTTTTTTTTATATGTAGATGGCACCTAAGAAAATTTTACATAGAGGAGACCGGGGCTAGTTGGCTACAGGGGTAAGTAGGCACAGTCCTCATAAATCGCTTGTTTGTGGATAGATTGCGCAACCAGTCACAGAGTACCTGTCTTCTTGCTTTTTACAATCCTCATTGTAATTTTGCAGCGTTTTCTACGGGCAGTGGACATTTATTACGATTTTTCTATTTTTTGTACTCATGAATAATTTTTTGTTGCTTTATTCTTTTTCTAATTTCCAATACTTATCTTAATAATTGCGATTTAATTTGTGCAGTTTTTCTTAATGTATAAATAGCTGTACCTACTCCATTTGTGATTTACTTGGATTATTTATGTTTAGAAGGTTACGTGTCCCTTTTGTGGAAAATTTATTATGGGGCTAGTAGGCGCATTGAACACGGGGCAAGTTGGCTCGGTGTCTGATGTGTGCTGGCAGCTTGAAAAACAGCAAACACCGAGAAAAGTATTTGCAATGCAAGATTTTGGGCACATGAGGTTTGCGCAAACGGAGACAGTCGAATTTTTATTTGTGACAACTGTAAATCTGATGATGATATAGAGCAGGATAGAAGTTACTCAATGTTAATATTTTATTCATTATTTTTATGTCTGTATAATTTAGAATTTACATAGTACGGCGATAACGCCTTTGTTTAAACTTACTGGTAATAATGAAATTCATTTCTCGTAACTGCTTGTTTTATTTGAGTTTTATTTAAATTATTATAAAGCATATGCCAACTTACCCCATAGGTATAGGCAACTTGCACCGTGACGGGGTAGGTTGGCGCACAATTTTCCTTTTACTTTAGGCTTCCGCTAAACATAAACTACAAACGCTACAAACTCAAAACTCCGGGGCATATCTAGCAAAATGTCTGTTCTTTAAAAGTGCAGTTGAAGTTTGTTAAAAAACTTAAACAAAACACTGCGCCTACTAGCCCCGGTCTCCCCTACATCATTTAAAAATAAACGTTATTTTGCAATCGTTTGTTACCAGTAAAGTTCTTTTATGATACTTTGTCGCAGAGTTAGTAGGGGGTGTATCCTTTTTCCTTCCACGACTGTACGCTGCGGTGTAAGAGCATACTGAAAGAAAAAAAATCTTTTACTGATTTTGTTGAAATTACATCATAAAAATATGGGAAGTTTTAGGAGATATTTAGGAGAACGCTCTTACTAGACATTCAGAAGTAAACCTTTAAAAATATATTTTATGAACTATTAGTTACAAAAATCTATATATCTGAGAAACCATTGTTATTGTTTTATTAAATAGATTGCCTGCAATATATGTAAAGAAATGAGTTTAACAAACAATGTTTTTTAATTTCAGGAATCCTCCTCAATTTTCCCTGCTATTTTTATAATTTAACTTATATTATGGGAAAAAGCATCAACGTAATAATTCGAATACGTATATCATTGGATGCCTGTTCTTACCAGTATCAAATATCAATAATCTTCATGATGCATTCCTATTGCATATCTTATAAAACATGTTTGTTGAAGATTACTGATAAAATATACTGGTATGAACAATAAAATTTGTCCTATATGATCCGACCTCTGCATATGAGAAAAAAGCATCAACGCAATAACTCGAACACGCATATCATTGGCGATACAGGCTTCAGGTCATTTTCAAGTTGGTTTTTTTTTTTTTTTTTTTTTTTTTTTTTTTAAATCTCAAAACTTATTCATTAAATATTTCTTGTTTTTAAGTGTTTATTTTTTATTTTATTTAATACAATTCTTGTTTTTGGTTGAATTGAAAAGGGCCGAAGTTTTAGCAGTTATGTCTGTCTATAGATGTTTTATGGAAGTTTTATCTTATCGCTTAGAATAAAGTTATTACAATCTTGGTCACACAGAATAGTATCTATTAAAAAATATTGCAAACTTTAATTAATTTCGTTGTTAGGACATTTTTAGTAAGTATTAAAAGATGTTATAAAATATCTTGTCTTTTTTATACTTTGCCATTAATTTTATAATAAACAAGAATAACTGAAATATTAATATAAATAATTGTTCATATTGTACAAAGATTTTTCCATTACATCTCAGCTTAAAAGGGTTCAGTTGTTAAAAAAAATATTAATTCATGTCAATGATTTTGTAATGCGTGATATTATCATCCATTTTTCATCAACACAATGGAATATTAATTTCAGTTTAATAATATCTCATTCTGTGTCAAACATCTGAATTCTTTAAAAAGTTATGTTATTTTAAAAAATATTTAGACAAACTAAAGATTATAATACAACCATTGAATAATAAAATGTTCTCAAACGATGTTCTCTGACGACTGCTTTCTCACGTTAAATAATGTTTAATCTAGATTGTTTCAAAATAACAATAATTTAATATTTAAATATATTTCATATATTTAGTTGACATTCTCACTCGGCTGGTTTCTAAAAGCTGTTTAATATCAAGCAACATTCCATTCATAAATGCTAAAAGTTTAAAATAATTTAAATTGCATTGCATTCAAAATATTTGAAGAGAGTAGTGTAAAATTCATTCAAGTATAACAGTCTTAATAATCAAGGGCTTATTATAATTTTCTATTTGCGTTGCATTTTCTGCGTTTAATTAAAGTTATTTGAAAATATAATGATGATGATAATAATGTGAATATAGCCATATCTATGAAAATTAAATAAGTGATAATTTAAAATTTTTAAGGTTTTGAACGCCATTTTAAAAATCTACACTAGTCATACGAATAAACTCGAACGCTAGTGTTAAACCATGGAAGAATTCTTTACAGAATTCTAGCTCGTATTTTAATGTTTTTAAATGATTTATTTTGCATGAGATACCTGAGGTCGATTTCTAACGTTGTGCGTTTATGCTTTTTCGATTTTCCTCACAGTTTTTTAAAATATGAATTTAGTTTCTCATTCACAATTGATTCCAACTGATTCCAAAAGTGAAAGAGTCCGCGTATAAAAAACATTGTAACGAAAATCGAAAAATTACAAACGCAAAATATTAGATATCGATCTCAAATATCTCAAAAATATATCATTTAAAAATATTCAAGTAAGAAATGTGTAAAGATTCTCCCGTAGGTTTATTATTATCGTTCGAGTTTCTTCGAGTTATTAGTGTATGCTCTTAAGTAATCACATAAATTTAACGCTTTTTAAATAGCCTCAACAAGCCATAAATTTAAAACTTCAGTCATAAAAAGAAGTGACATCGCAAAAACCCTGTAAAAACCTATTATTCATAATTGTTGCAAATGCCTTAGAAAGTGGTTGGGTAGACCGGGGCACATTTACGCGGTTTTTTTCAATGAATTTTCTAATATTTATGTTTTAACTTAGGAAATTTTTGACATTGTGGTTTTATGAAGCAGTTAATAAAGTCAAAATTTGCGTAATCATTTGTTGCCCTATTTGTGTGTAACCGTAAAAAAACTGTTTTAGGTCCATGTCTTTTGCGTTTACGTATCAAGTGGAGCACTTTTACGCATATTATAAGTGATACCAAGGAGTGAGTGAAATAAATATTTAATCAAATTGAAATGTTTTATTTATTGTATTACCCATTTGTATGTGTTTATTTATAACTTAAAACACTGTTTAAAAATAAAAAAAATTAAAGAGAATTAATTAGAGAACATTTTATAGGCTAAACCGAAAACGTAGGCCTTATTGCTAATTAAAAACAGAAACTATTTAGTCATCCTCATCATTACTGTTACAGTTTTTACAAACAAAAAATAAAGTATTTCCTTTTGCACACTTGTCATGGGACTACCTTTTGCATCTAACACATTGAACCCAGTCTTGTTCTTTTTTGGATTGGTTGTATGATTTCAAACATTAAATACGCACACAGTTTTCATCTTCGTCATCAGATTCATTCACTATTTTCTTTTTTCCAGAGTATAAAAATTTTTCCCTTCTGCGGATTTTGGTTTCATACTTTTTCTTTTGTTGACCTCTTGTTCTGCTTCCATACAAACTAGTAAATGTTTACGTAATTTTTTCTTTTTGTTTTGTTGTGCCATCATTTTTTTTCTTTTTCGCGTCAAACTCCTCTTGTCTGAAGACTTCTTTAACCGGAGTTTCAGTTAGGATTGCGGACTTCCCCTTTTCTTCCTTTTCTTGGTGCCGAACCTTGGTCCTGCCATTTCAAATTGTCTCAGTTGTTCAGGTGTTGGGTAGTCCACATGTGACGAAGTGGAAGACCTACTGGGAGACATACTTGGAGGATCGATAGGCATAGAAGTCTCAGAAACTTCTGCTTCAGTTCCAGAGGCGTTAGAAGGCATATTAGTATAGGGCGGTGTTGGTCCTGATCTGTCATGCACGTACGATGGCATGAAATCAGCCTCAGAAAATATCAGTGGGTTTAGCGGTTGAATCCTTGCCACTTTAAATTCAGCCATTATATGTGCTGGAGTAACTGCTAGATGTAAGGATGATGCCAATATTGAAGGAATGTAATGAATTGTCATTGGGCGTTTATTACTAGCCTAGGAAAAACAATGAATGTGGGAATATATGTCCCGGAAGCACTGATTGAGAGGGCCACTGTTACTAGAGTTCCTATTTCGCTTGAAGTCATTTTCCCTATTTGTTTAAACCCTTTACGTCCAGTGACTCTGTCGGGCTTCAAAACCGTCGCTACGTTCCAAATGTCAGCAAGTCCAACATTAAGTCTTTTTAAGGCAGTTGTCAGATTTGTCGATGCATTCGTTCGATTGAAACTTGGGGCTCGAGCTAAACACGTAACTTAAGGGGGCCTAATCAATAGTTCGCTATGTCGTTTTAAGAAAGAAGTAAGCCAATCCGGTCCTGCCATTCCATTATCGGTCTAAGACTGAGGTATTTTTCTGTTACAAGATACACCATATGTATACGCAAATCGTCTTACTTCTTTAGACGAAAGGCCAAAATATATATCGAAAGCTTTCAGAAGGTATTCCACAAGCAATTTTTCTTAATTAGACTCGAACACCTGCACAAACGAACATAATGCGAATTCAGTAACCTATTTATTTTTTAATTAAAAATTATAAATTTTCTGGTCTTTTTTTTTCATTACTCCCCGTCATGTATCTTACGTTCACTTACGTTTTGGTGTCTGGAATATCCAAACTGAGCCGTTGTGCGACCTGGCACCATACTTGTACTGGGGCCCCTGGAAAAAACCTTTTCCGCAACAAAAAAAGAGGCGAATATTTTGATACCTTAACCATTGAAATCGGTATTCAAATATCAGTGGGGAGGAGGGACTTGAATTAACAAAAACGGCTTTGCATATTATTTAAAAATTTATATGTGTGAACTATTAAATTTGTATTTGGTATTCTAAGTTGGGTTCATAAAAAAACAAGTTAAAACTACACAAACTGTTTAATATTATAGGAAATTTTCAACTTACATTTTCATTCCCATTGTGTGCTTTCAGGCCCTCGTTAAGCAGGTTAGCCCATTTTCTGCAGTAGTTACTTACTGCCTTGTCATTCAATCTACAAAGTTTGGCAGTCCCTCGAATAGTGCTTTGACGAAGTCTCACTTGCAGAACGGCCTTTTTCATTATTTGGACATCTAACTTGGTTCTGTTAGTTTTAGGTAGCTTTCATTACAAAAAGCTACCTATTGGAGACGTTCGAAGGAAAGCGATTTCAAAAAAATTTGGTATATTTTCATCGATCATGAACCCCAGACCCCGAAACCACCCTCCGTTCAAAAGTTTATATATATATATATCCATATATATATATATATATAACCATTAATTAAACATTACCGACCACCATCAAAAACCGCAATATTGTGAATAAAATGACAATAAAAATGGATACCACAAACCTATAATATACAACTGTATGTATAAAATAAAGTGCCTTATACTTTATTACAAGAATTAATATGGAAGAAAAAAAAGAAGATATATATCTGATCTTTGTCACACTGTAACTCTGGTATTTGTGAACCGATTTGGATGTAACTTCGTGTATACACTGTGAATACCAATGCCTCCACCGAGTTCGTTGGCCAGCTTCATCCGCCATCTTGTTTCAAAATGGCGGCAATTTAATTTTTTTTATTTAAAATTTGAAATGTGGTACCAAAAAATTGAAAATTGAAAAGTATTTTTTTCTTATGTGTTCGACATTGATACAAAGATTCCGAAGCATTTTTTGTTTCGTTTATATCTTTAAAAATGTCTGAGTTATAGCACTTTGAATTTTTAGCTTGGCTGACATTTTGAAACGACCTGATTTTTGTCACGCGGTAACAGGCGCATTTATGAATCGATTTGGATGTACCTTGGTGTATACATAATACGTACCAATGTCTCGACCGAGTTCGTTGGCCAGCTTCATCCGCAATCTTGTTTCAAAATGGCGGCCCTTTAAATTTTTTAAAAAAAATTAAAATTTGAAATGTGGTACCAAAAAATTAAAAATTGAACAATATTTTTTTCTTATGTGTTTGACCTTGATACAAAGATTCCGAAGCAGTTTTTTTTCGTTTATAGCTTAAAAAATGGCTGAATTATAGTACTTTGAATTTCTAGCATGGCTGACATTTTGAAACGACCTGATTTTTGTCACGCGATAACAGGCGTAATTATGTACCGATTTGGATGTACCTTGGTGTATACATATTACGTATCAATGTCTCGACAGAATTCGTTGGCCAGCTTCATCCGCCATCTTGTTTCAAAATGACGACCATTTAAATTTTTTTTAATTTTAAAATTTAAAATGAGGTACCAAAAAATTGGAAAAAGAAAACGATTTATCTGTATGTGTTTTACCTTAATACGAAAATTCCGGAACAGTTTTTGTTTTGTTTATATCTAAAAAAATGGCTGAGTTATAACATTTTCAACTTCTATTGTAGCTGACATTTGAAACGATCTGATTTTTGTCACGCGATAACAGGCGTATTTATGAACCGATGTGGATGTAACTTGGTGTGTACATAGTACATAACAATGTCTCGACAGAGTTCGCTGGCCAGCTTCATCCGCCATCTTGTTTCAAAAGGGCTGCCATTTAAAAAAAATTAAATTTTAAATTTAAAATGAGTTATCGAAAAATTGAAAAATGAAAAAGGTATTTTTTATGTGCTTCACCTTGATACAAATATTCCGGAGCATTTTTTGTTTCGTATCGATCTTAAAAAATGGTTGATTTATAGCACTTTGAATTTGTAGCATGGCTGACATTTTGAAACGATCTGATATTTGTCTCGGGATAACACGCGTATTTATTAACCTAGTTCCATGTAAGAAGGCATGTGGATAGTATATCGTAATGTCTCGACCAAGTTCGCTGGCCAGCTTCATCAGCCATCTTGTTTCAAAATGGAGGCCATTAAATTAAATAAAAAAATATATTTAAAGTGAGGTGCAAAAAAAATTGAAATTTAAAAAGATTTCTTTGTTAAGTATTTGACCATGATATAAGGCTTCTGGAGCATTTTTTGTTTTGTCTTTATCTTAAAAAATGGCTCAGATATAGGAGTTTCAATTTCTATCGTGGGTGACATTTTGAAAAAATCTGATTTTTTGCCTGCGACAGCACTTGTATATATCAACCGATTCCGATGTGAGTGAGCATGTGCACAGGAATTATTAAGGTCTCGACCAAGTTCACTCGTTAGCCTCATACACCATGTTGTCTTAAAATGGCAAGAACTTCATGATATCGCCGAATTTGGCAACCAAATATAAGTTACTTTAAATAAAAGCAGCTTGGATAAAGCTCGCTAATTTTGCGAAATAGTATTGAATCTCCTATAATCTGTTTCTACTAAATTGAGCTTCGTGTGTTTGAATAATATAAGCTTGCTTTTTAAAAATAAGGAATATGAAAGAAAATTTATTACAGGCTGAATAGTCTATAAAATTAAAGCTGAACAGGCTTGAAGACAGAACTATATGATTGTAATCTATAAGAGACGAATCTGTTACTCAATTAAACATTAAATGATGATTTGCAAAACTAAATACCCTCAAAATACTAAAAAGGTTTGAGTCAGTAAGGAGCAAAAAAGCTTCAGGGGCACGTTTACGCAGTAAGAACGTGCGTAAAGGTGCACCGATGTCAATGCGTAAACATGCCCCGTCGCCATGTTTGGATTTATTTTTAACGTGCATCGACAATTAATGACATTTCTGATATTACAAATACAGATCTCAAAAATGCATAAAATTCTGCTAATATTCATATATTTGTTTATCCTTAATTATTATTAGTTCACAATAAGCTTCAATAAGCTCAACACAAAATTTACTCACCATGACAGAAAACATGTTACCCTTTCCGCATGCTAGACCGAAGGTCGACTGATGCTCAAAAACGTGTGAGAATACTCGCTAGGGAGCATCATCAATCTGTCATGACTGGCGGCGCGCCAATTATAACCTGTTTTGAAAAAAAGTGCACTGCGTAAACGTACCCCATGCGTAAATGTGCCCCGGTCTAACCTACAGTTTATCAAAACTGCTTGGAATCCTAAAGGTATGTGTAGCATATGTGTGATTATATGACTGCATGTTTTTTTTTTTCCTTTGGCTTCTCCTTAACTGAATCATTTATTTCTCGATTAATGTTCTAAAAGTTAATAAATATCAATTCTTAATTATCAGCTTGCAAAATCAATTAGTTTGTGTTATTACGGTCATCATAAGAAACGGAGACGTCAACACTAACGAAAGAATACCTATGGTTGTTTTGAGTTTCCAGAAATGAATGCAAAAGAATTAAAATAACACATACTTTAATATCGATGTACCCAACAATGCACATTAAGGCTGTAAAAAGGAACTAGTGATGGAGCGGTATATATCTTAGTGATGATTATGTGTAGGAAGAATTGGGAATGCAGTTTTCACAATGAGTATTTACTACGGTTGCATGCACTGTGGTGTATTAGTTTATGGCGTTACATAGTTTATTTACGGATTTTCTTCGCTGAGTTAAATTTAATCCTTTCATATCCGATTTTGTTTATAATTTTAGGAAAAATAATTTTTTTGTTAAATGCATAATTATAGCTATCTAAATCAGAAAAAAGTAATCTTTACTGAAATTTAATGTAATTTGCTGAAATCTAACGAATATATGTATTGTGCGAAATGTTAAAATGACAATAGGAAATGTTAAAATGAATGTTTGAAGATATTCGGAAATAAATTACATATATTGCATTCTATATATTATACACTATATATTGAATTCTATCTATTAAATTCTATATATATTATTCTATATGTTATATATATATATATACATATACACTATAAAAAAAATTATTTATTCAATTAACAATTCAATTCATAAAACAAACAAATAAAAATTAAATAGTAAATAACGTCAACATATATCTTAATCACAGCTAAACTAATGGATTAAATTTAATATGAAAACTTAGTTTTACTTTTCTAGTACATAAAATTTGATATTCTGACACTTATGATTAATTGAAATATTGTATAAACAGTAATAATTTCCATGTGTACCTTTAATCAATAATTTAATTTACTTTCTGGTGAAATACCTTTCTTCATTTGCATATTTTATTCTTTCAATATAGATTGAAATGTGAGAAATATGTAATTTTCAGTAAACAAATACCATAATGAAAATAAGTTTAATGAGATACTAATAATCCTAATGAAATACTTTGAAATTTAATTAAAAATTCTCAATAAACATAATAAACGACGAAGTCTTATTAATAAAAACTATTATTTCAAAAACAATTCTGTCAATATTCCATAATTCTTTCAAAGAAATGTGTTACCTCCAAATTTACAAAAGAATTTCACAAAACAAAAATCAAGTAGTAAATTATAATTTTGAGCAAGCATCTGTCCTATAATAAATTGAATTATTTGCTATATGTTTCTTTTTTTTTTTCTTTTTCTTTTCTTTTTTTTTCTTTTTTTTTTTTTTTTTTTTTGGATCTCTTCCAACTCTTTCAGCTTGAAATTTATATGAACCAGATTAAGAATCTTTTATAATTTATAGATCCTTACATTTGAATTATAACATTAATTAACAGCAGCTCAGATAAAAAACGTGTCATACATTACAGATTAGACAATAATTAGCAATTCTTCATATCATAAATTTGGTTTAAGAAAAAATTAGAATAAACTTAGTTTATTATATACAGATATATGATAACGTTAAAGTGATGCTTATAACAATTATTAATATTTTAAAAAATAATTAAGACATTTTAAAAGGACATTATTATACAATAGGTATGCTATACGGCAATTCTAATCTTATTGTTTGCGAAAATACTGTCTTTACTCTTATTCTGTTGCTAAACTATAGTTTTTGTCTATACAAGAATGGATGTCACTGTGAGGTGTTAGATAAAAAAACTTACAAATATTCGTTGATATAATACTTTTATATGATTTTTGCATCCATTTTACGTAATATAAACAGAGATCGCACTGTGAAAATACTTTGATTAATTTGATGGAATGTGATTTTCGTGCACTTTATGTTCTAATTTTTCAAGCTCAGATGCTGCGGATTAGAATTCATGCACTGATATTGTGAAACCGAATTGAAGCAACCGGTCAAGTGAAAATCAAATCATTCTGTTGCTTGCACCAAGCAGCCAATATCGACGCGACTTTATCCAAACATGAGAATTTTATAGCACTCTTAAAGTCATGAGCTTGGAAATTTTATAGAAACTGTGTTGGCAGTTGTGGTTCAAACACCTTTTGCTGTGAATTGTATTGAATTTTCTTGCACTTTATATTGTAATTTTTCAAGCACCAATGCTGTAATATCGAATTTAAGTGCCGGTGCTGTGAACGCGGATTCAAGCACCAAGTGAAGTGAAAATCTAATTATTTCTGTCACTTGCACGACGCAGCCAATATCAACGCGACTTTCTCCAAACGTGAGAACTTACAGTACTCTTATAGACATGAGCTCGTTAAATTTATAGAAACTGTGTTGGCAGTTGGGGTTCAAACATCTTTTGCTGTGAATTATTTTGAATTTTCTTGCACTTTATATTGTAATTTTCCAAGCACCAATGTTGTGAAATCGAATTTAAGTGTCGATTCTGTGAAAGCGGATTCAAGCACCAAGTGAAGTGAAAATCTAATTATTTCTGTCACTTGCACGACGCAGCCAATATCAACGCGACTTTCTCCAAACGTGAGAATTTACAGTACTCTTATAGACATGAGCTCGTTAAATTTATAGAAACTGTGTTGGCAGTTGGGGTTCAAACATCTTTTGCTGTGAATTATTTTGAATTTTCTTGCACTTTATATTGTAATTTTTCAAGCACCAATGTTGTGAAATCGAATTTAAGTGTCGATTCTGTGAAAGCGGATTCAAGCACCAAGTGAAGTGAAAATCTAATTATTTCTGTCACTTGCACGACGCAGCCAATATCAACGCGACTTTCTCCAAACGTGAGAATTTACAGTACTCTTATAGACATGAGCTCGTTAAATTTATAGAAACTGTGTTGACAGTTGGGTTCAAACATCTTTTGCTGTGAATTATTTTGAATTTTCTTGCACTTTATATTGTAATTTTCCAAGCACCAATGTTGTGAAATCGAATTTAAGTGTCGATTCTGTGAAAGCGGATTCCAGCACCAAGTGAAGTGAAAATATAATTATTTCTGTCACTTGCACGACGCAGCCAATATCAACGCGACTTTCTCCAAACGTGAGAATTTACAGTACTCTTATAGACATGAGCTCGTTAAATTTATAGAAACTGTGTTGGCAGTTGGGGTTCAAACATCTTTTGCTGTGAATTATTTTGAATTTTCTTGCACTTTATATTGTAATTTTTCAAGCACCAATGTTGTGAAATCGAATTTAAGTATCGATTCTGTGAAAGCGGATTCAAGCACCAAGTGAAGTGAAAATCTAATTATTTCTTTCACTTGCACGACGCAGCCAATATCAACGCGACTTTCTCCAAATGTGAGAATTTACAGTACTCGTATAGACATGAGCTCGTTAAATTTATAGAAACTGTGTTGGCAGTTGGGGTTCAAACATCTTTTGCTGTGAATTATTTTGAATTTTCTTGCACTTTATATTGTAATTTTTCAAGCACCAATGTTGTGAAATCGAATTTAAGTGTCGATTCTGTGAAAGCGGATTCAAGCACCAAGTGAAGTGAAAATCTAATTATTTCTGTCACTTGCACGACGCAGCCAATATCAACGCGACTTTCTCCAAACGTGAGAATTTACAGTACTCTTATAGACATGAGCTCGTTAAATTTATAGAAACTGTGTTGGCAGTTGGGGTTCAAACAACTTTTGCTGTGAATTATTTTGAATTTTCTTGCACTTTATATTGTAATTTTTCAAGCACCAATGTTGTGAAATCGAATTTAAGTGTCGATTCTGTGAAAGCGGATTCAAGCACGAAGTGAAGTAGAGATTGAATTATTTCTGTCATGTGTACAACGCAGCCAATAGGAACGCGACTTTTCCCAGATTTAAAAATTTTTACAACACTCTAAAAGACAGCACCTTGCACTTTTTTATAGGAACTGTGTTAGCAGCCGGGCTGTCAGCACCGTTTGTTCTAAAGTACAATTTTTTTTTTTTTTTTTTTTTTTTTTTTTTTTTTTTTTTTTTTTTTTTACAGTGCGGGTAGGCATACGAGATCTGAAAGGCTGGCCCATTTGCGTTTAATGTTTGAAGTCAATCGCCAGAGGATGCTGATTCCTTGCCCAAGTAAATAATTCTGACCAATCGTGTAAACTCTGAACACACTTTTAGGCGGTTTTTGCCGAAATAAACAAGCCATTATATATATTAAGTAAGCAATGCAGTGCGGTCGCAATAGAAGCAGCATATACCAAAGTAATAGCGTTAACTGCAATAAGTATTACATAGTATATTAAGACAAATATTTAGCAGAAATCTTAATACTTTTAGTTAGTGCTAGTTATTTTCTCCAATGTTAGAGCCACGAAGTTATTTACTCGTCAGTCTGCGAGCCAGGAATTTTTTTACTCATCTACAGTGTTGTTTCGAAGTTTACTCCTTAATCGATACTTAAAATTTGAAAATTTGCTGGTCGTCGGTTGTGAAAGGACGTATATATATTTTTAAGATGCCAGTGCTTTGTCTAATTTACTGAAAATTAGCTGTTTTATGTGTAATATTTTTAAGATTGTAATATTTATAATGAGTCCGAAACCCGATGCATACGACGAAGGAAAATATTTTAAAAAGCTCTTTAACTCAATTTATAAAAAAGTCTTAAAAATAATTGCAATAATTAACCAATCTTATATTTGCTAGCTCAACTCTTGAAACAGATATTATTTTTAAATAAAGCTAATTTTAACTTAAAAATTAAATTTTATTCCTATACGTAAACAGTAACATGCAATTAAAATAAGAAATAATGAGGTTATTAATTGAGGCTTTCATCTTTGGAATTATGTAATGAAAAATCATTATTAAAATTGCGCCACTATGACACAAATGTATTTTTTTCATTGATATCTAAAAATAACGTCGTTTTCACCGTCGCAAAATTTACATGCTTACTTTTCATACTCATATTCATTATTTAAACAATATTTTAACGTGGAATAGATTATTAATATATATATACATTAATAAGCTCCATGTCACGTTTACAAGTTACAATTTTGCATTCAAACGTTCGTACGTTTGACTTGAGATTTTAATCAGCGTGACGGCAAAATCCAGAAATTTACTTAGTAAAATATTTAGTTTTATCAATGGAAATAACCTTTTCATTTTTACTATCACTTAATTGTTATTTACTCAGGCACTCTGACTTTAATGTCTTAACCTTAGCATTATTGGATTGAAAAAAATATTTAAATAAACAACTTTATGAGGAAAAATGCGTTTGTTTTAAAATCGTGACATCATTTTCTGTTCAAAAGTTTTAAAAATTTATTTATAATTGTAATATCAAAATGGCATCCGAAATGAAATGGTAATTCACATTATCTCCCTTCTTACTTCAAAAATGGACGTAACCAGATTGCTCCAAGATGCGAAGAAATTTCATAACGGACTTTAACATTGAAATTAAAATACAAAAATTGGATTATTTAAAAAAATAGCGAATTCTGACACAATTACAAATAAACTGTTTCATTAAAAAAAAATAGTTATCAAAATCGGTTCATTAGAAAATTTAGGTCAGATGACTGAAAAAACAGCCTTTTCTATTAAATATACTAGTTGCGTAGCAACCCGTTGTGTTGCTTTTGAATTGCATGAGACAATCGATCTTTTTGCGAAAAATGAAATCTTAACTTTATTGTATATTTAGAAAGCCATTGCAATATTAATTTTATTAAATACAATATTTCAAATAATAAGTTATATTTACAATTTAAGTCACAACTTTCCCAATAAAATGCATATATTCTATAACTTTATTTGCCTAGAGCTTTTCGCTCTTCCAAGATTTTGCTTCGAATTTCGGAGTTCGTAGAAATGATGTCATTTGGGTCAACTTATATAAAAATGAATTTGTTTGGACGGATTTATTCAGAAGCATTTTATATTTATGAATTAAAATAAATATTTAAAGAACTATTTTTTTTTTCTCGCTAAAACTTTTCTCTTTTTTTTTTTCTCGATTTTTCGCATTTTTAATGTCCGCTTCTGAAATGTTTTATTAGCCATCTTAAGGCAATGGTTGAAAATCTACTTTACGACTTTAAATTAAATTAAAATAACGTACGATGTTTTTTTTTCTTTTGACGCCAACAGAATTTATCTCAATGTTCCAGTCGAGAATCGAATTTCTGTTTCTAAAATAAACGGATTCCTGAAGCTTGAATATGTGTGAGTTCTTATTTCCTGAAATTTTCTTGGAAACTACAATCATTTTTCACTATTTATTCAAATATACGTTAATTTCAATTTAAAAATGTTTTCAAACAATGATACCTAATAATTCTTGTCATTTTTCCTTTTCTCTCTTTTATCCACAAAAATGGAGCAATTTTAGTTTCCATCATTGCAGAAATGTCATAAAAAATAACGTAAAAATTTATATCTCGAAAACTAAACAAATTTTAAAATTCTACGACCACGTTTAACATCCTCGGAGCCATGCGGATAACTGGCGTTAATTTGATCACCCAACATTCCATATTCTAGGAGGAACAGATGTGAAATACAAATGAACAGTCACTTTTTAATATAATAGATTGATGAAGTTTTAATTTCGCTATAAAAAGCAAAAGTCAGGGACAAATGCTGAATTATTTATATTATTTTAAGTGCAAATGGCTTATTCCGTAATGGAGCCTGTACGCAATGGATATAGATTAAAAAACATTATTCTTGAAAATTATTTAAAAAAAGACTTAATAAATAAATCAATTAAGATAAAGTTTTCAAGAAAATTGCATTTGAAAGTAGATTTTTTTTCCCTATATAACGGGTGTAAAAATTGAATATGCGCGATGTTTAGAAATTCCAAAAATTGCAGTAGCTAAGATTGCAAATCCGACATTTAATCGTCAAGCGTTGCCATTCTCAAAATGACGTCAGCCGTATGCACGGACATATAATTCCTTTATAATATAGATAGATTTTCAAACGTGAAGTTCCGTTTGTCAGCTAAAACTTTACATGTGAAAATGTATTCTTTTGGCTTGAGGGTCTAATTTCAGTACCGTGAAGTACAAATTCCAGAAACTGATGTCTTTTAGATGTATTCGTGTAAAAATATATATTTTTATCAAAGAAAAGGATTGTTTTCTTTTAACTATGGCATTTACTGAAGCAGTACGCCAAGTGTCTCAAATTCGGTATCAGCCGAATGAAAATATATTGTAACATTAGCTTTATGAGCGAAAATGTATTTTAAATAGTGACGTCATTTTCTGTTCAGACTTAAAATAAAGTTATTTTTAATTGTAATGAGTAAATGGTATCAATAAGGATAAATAAACCCCAATATTTCTTTTTTTCTGCAACAGTGGAAATAATACGATTGCTACCATTTTGATGAAATTTCAAAAAATCTTTTCAAATTAAATTAAAAATATAAAAGTGAAAATATTTAGAAAAATAGCTAGTGCGAGGACATCTACAAATGAACAGCTTTCATTTAAAAAAAGAATTATTAGCAAAATTGGTACAGTAGAAAGTTCAATGAAGATGTCTAAAAAAGCTATGTTGTGTTTTCAATATATAGATTATTTTTTCTCTTTTTCTTTAACAGTTGCCTAGCAACTCTATTTCATACAAATTACATTTAAAAGCACACATTTTTCCCAATTCGACTCTAAAAATTTAAATTGTTCGACTACATATATGTTAAATTCGTGCTTTTTTATATATTATACTTTTATTTATTGATTGATGAAGCTTTAATTTCGTTGTAGAAAATTAGCGGGAGAGAAATTCTGAACTTTTTTTTATGTGCAAATTGTTTATTAATATTTCGCAATGGAGCCGGCACGGCAAAATCATTTAATTGATAAATAACAACGAAATTAAGCCAAAACTCACTGGGTTTTATAACAGACGATATTCTTGACATAGCACGTATTTTAATTTAAATTTTTATTTTCGGTTTTTATGAGAAAATGGCAACAAAAAGATACAGCAATCTACTATTTTCATTTTCCCCCCTTTAGTTTCAACAGAAATGGATACTTCAGCTGCCACGATTACAAAAAAAAGTAATAAAAACCACAAAAAAATAATATCTTAAAATTAAAATGAGATACAGCTTTCAAACAAATTGCATTTAAAAGAGCATTTTTTTTTCGTTATACGGCGGTGTAAAAATTTAAAATGTGCAATGTTTAGAAGTATAAAAATTTGCAGTAGAGAAAATTACAAAACCAAAATTTCAATTCAAATTTCAAAGTGTTGCCATTCGCAAAATGACGTATGCGTTACGCAGAGATATGTTTGTCCTTTATAATATAGATAGATAATCAGTTAAAAGGGTTACATTTTGCAGTCTTTGAAATTTTAGAAAATGCCTTGTTTTGTAGAAATTACAATATTTATAAATATTTAAAAATGTCTAACTATGGTTAAATATATTCAGTAGTATTCTGTTTATTATTCATATTTTGAAATTTCTTTCCAAAAACGCTTTTCAACCAGTTAGTGTTTCAACATATTGCTAACGAGGTATTCTTTTGATGTCTTAAACGCAAATTTCCTTGTAATTACACGAACTTCAAATGCTTAAAAATCTGTTTAAAATTCAAAGGCAAGTTGAAAATGTTAAGTAAAAATAAAAAAATGTTTGAAGTCATCCAGACAATAATTTAGGCACTAATGAATTCTTTGATCATCGCACATAATACAGGAAACTCCTTCTTATTTAAGCTAATATTATGTTGCTGTCTAAAAGCTCAAGTAACAAATTTTAAAGGTAATTTACATAAATTGATATTATTGTCATTTTCGTTTAAAAGTCACTGGTTTTATTTAGTAGAGGGGGGCGATTATTTTTTTCATTATTAAAAAAAAGGTAAGTTTATTAGGCACTATACTTTGTAATCCTTTTTTGCGACCTCCTATGACTAATATGGAAATATTTGGCTGAGATTCTTTTTAACTTTCTAAATGAAACGTGAATATTGAAAATGCATAAATATGAGTGCGAAATAGATTTACAGAGTCATGGAACTTTTACATAAAAGATTCTTTATAGTTTTTATTTCTCAGATATACGATCTAAAAAGTCTCCTTGAATATAAAACAGTAAATAAAAACAATTCTTTCGTCTTTGTATGCAATATTATTACAAATATATATATTTTTTAAAATCCGTATGTCGTTAATTAATTTTCCTTCATTTCTTATGTTTGTACTGTAAGAGTGCTCATATTACCTTTTTCATAAATACAACAATAACTACGTAGCTTCATAAACTAAGAATCCCACCCTTTAGACATGCATAACTAAAACTGAAGTACCTAAATAATAAAACAGTTATTTATATTATTGATAATGTTAAGATTACAACAAAACGTCCCTTTAGATAATTGGTTACATCAATTATCTTAGTACCAAAAGCCCTTCATTATAGAAAAAAACGATATTGTGGCCTCTCAACTTTAAATTCTTAGACAAATGGTACAGGAGATGATTTCAAGAAAGAAAATAATTGAAAGGGCGACATAAAAGTTTAAAAACGAACTGCCGATGATAGATAACTGGAGCTCAAATAGCTAAATAATTCAATAAAAGAGATAAATATTATGAAGAACGTTAAGATTACAGCATAATATCTCGGTAGATAATTGGTTTCATCAATTATCTTGGTACCAAAAGCCCTTCATTCGCAAAAACGTTATTGTGGCGTCTAAACGTTAAACACTTAGACCAAACCCAACAAACACAGAACTTTCGACAGTGATGGGTTCGTTAGCCTTGGCCGAAAGTGCTCGATGCTGACCCGCTATCATTGAAGTTACGGGTCCGTAAAAAACGTGTCACGCCGGACACAATCATGCCACAAGAAAATTGGCCGTAAATACAAGAAGTTGCCCACAATCGTGCCACTAATTTTTAACTAAAAATGATACATAGCCTTAAACTGGCCACATTTAATTTTTTAATGGCCACTAAAAATAATGGATAGCCAGAAGCTCGCCTTAGTCCAGCCATTTGTGTTTGCAAGAATTAAATTTAGCCCAAAGCTGCCCGCAAAAATGCCACTGCCATGCCATAAAGAGTATTTAAGCATAAATTCAAAATTTGTTGCATAAAAAATCCTTGTTGAAAAAATGTTTAAACGGTAAAGTGTTTTTACATAAACAACTAATATATTATTAATCATTTAGTTACACTTCGAAAAAAATTACAAATTTATTTATCTTGAATATTTTCAAAAATTTCCAAAATACAATACTTGACATAGTGAATTTATTAATTTGTTTATTTATTCCATTATGCATTTAAAAAATGTATATGTGATGCCATTTTTAAATAATTGCATTTCATATGCATTTTAAAAATAATTATTGAAAAAATAGAATAATTTATTAATTCACTATGCAAAGCACTGCATTTTGAAAATCTTCGAAAAAGTTCAAGATAAGTAAATTTATAATCTTTTTTTTAGAAATGTACCTAAATAATTATTAATATATTGTTTTTCATGCACGAACACTTAATCATTTAAATGAACTTCCAACAAGTATTTTTATAGAACAAATTTTGAATTTACGCCTAAGCAATATATATAATCTTAATATATGTGTTTTTTAATTTACATTTAATTATGTGTTTTATATTAAAAGTATGTGTTTGTGAATATATATACATTACTTTCATTTTATCTGGTTTTTTAACTTATTAATAAGCCTGTTACTAGTATATGTTTGTTTATTAAAGCAAATCATAATCTGAAACACAATGAATATTTTTGCATCATTTAAACATTTCAAAATTTTACATTTAGATTTTTCCTTCACAGCTTAAGAGGCTACCCAATTCACGCAAAAACACCCGCTTTCTAATGTTTATCCTAAGGGGGAAATTTTTAAAACAATATCTCGTTTGAATTTAATATTTTATAATATTTTTTTTTGCATTGGTAGCTGAGGTCTGCCTCTATAAAGACAGGCTTTTTTTATAGGATAATTTAGTTACTAAACAAAATCGAAAAAGTTAAAAAGGTCTTCGTAAAGGTCAATCTCAGCTATCCAATGCGAAAAAAGAAAAAAAATGAAATCCGAACGAAATATTTAAAATAATTTTTCCATAGGATTAAGCGGATGTTAGCAAGCGGATGTTTTCGCGTATGAGTGATCTCGCACCAATAGTCAAGCTTTACAACAATATGTTACTTTAATCTTTCAAAAACTAGGAAAATTATTCGCAGTAATTTAAAACTTCATCGCTATTTTAACAATTTTTTCGAAAAATATTGTTTTTTCAAATATATATTTTTTCTTTATTGTAAAAATAAACTTGTAAAAATAAACTATTGTAAAAATAAGTAAAATTAAACTATTCCAGCTTTCGCAAATTTTTTTATTTAACAGGGAAATTTTACTAAATATAACTTATAGGACCGGGAGACCGTATACAAATTTAGATTCTGTAATTCTTCACTAAATTGTTTTTTCGCTTCAAACTTATTTTATCTTAACCCTGCACCTAATTTTGACGATTTTTGTAATTGGAAGTATGCATCTAGGACCAACGGTTGCGAAAATAAAGGTCGGTCAGTTTATACGTGGACACACTGTATAAGGGCAATAGCATTTTAGTTTAATTGATTTCACAGCGAATCTCATACTGTTTTAAACAAATCCTCATTCCAATTTAATTTTTTTTTAATTAGATCGATACATTTCATCGTGAGCTGAGAAATTAAAATTCAGAAACGGCTATAAAGAGAACATTGAAGTAGATTACAATCCTTAACTTCATGGGTAACCTATGAAAATCTATTTCAAAGTTTCAAATATCTACGGAATTTGTTTTGATTTTTAAAAATAGGTTTATTTCCATACAATTAATTAAAGAACTGCAAACGATGATACTTAATTTCCGTTTACAAAGGATTTTAGCACATTTTCAGAAGATTTTGTTTTCCTGTAATATATACTGTGTGCTTGGAAGATTATTTTTACAGCGACTGCTTTTTCCAAAATATATGTTACTGTCTGCTAACTGACATTTTTGTTATCATGCAAAATGGTACTTTTAAAAAACGGTGGACGGAAGATTATATTTCTGTTTTTTTTGTTTTGTTTTTTTGTTAGAGAATTTGTTTTATTCTGCTTTAAAATTGCGCTACGGTGTAAAAGCCATCACCGCTTAAACGAATAAAGTTAACAACAATTTGAATCTTTGTCCTCTGACTATCAAGCACAAGCTATCTTCGCTGTTGATCTGCAGTTTTCATTGTGACACATGTATTGTGTAAATTTTTATATTTCTTCTGACTTAGCATAATTTTAACATATTAAGCAACGGTTAATTTTCTAAAATTTCAACCGTTTCTATGTATTGATTCATTGTCTTCAAGGTAAGTAATAAAGATCTTATATAAGTAATAAATAGGTAAAAAAATTATATAGGTAATAAAGATCTTATATACCATATCAGAATAATCATCCTTTATTAAAATGTTTTAAAAAAATTCGTAGAAATAAATCTGTTTAAATTTTTTCCCTTTTGCGGACAATCAGACAGTTCAAAAAGACAAGGACACAACATTTTTTTCATGACATATTGCCGAACGCCGATCACGCTGCAGAAGTTTTTTATAAAAGCATTTATCCCAAATAAAATGATAAAAAAATCTGCAATGGATGTAATTTGTATGTATTTAAATGACTTCGGCAAAAGGATATCCTTTTATTATATTCAAAGGGGACACAAAAATCCTAAGTAATTGGCAAATTATCTAAAAAATTCAATAAAAAAGTTAAAATTTCAGTGCAAAATTCTTCTTAATTAATAATAAACATTCATAAGATACAAATAAATGTAAATGTATTGCTTAAAGGTGCGTTAAATTTAATAAAATCCTTTAAAAACACATTAAAGTCATTTTAAAAAACAAAACGTTTTCAACCGACACTTACTCGGCCTTCATCAGTGAAAAACTTTCACTGTTGAAGTTCAAAGTTTTTCACTGATGAAGGCCGAGTAAGTGTCGGTTGAAAACGTGTTGTTTTTTAAAATGACTTTAATGTGTTTTTAAAGAATTTTATTAAATTTGACGCACCTTTAAGCAATATATTTACATTTATTTGTATCTGATGTATGTTTATTATCTAAAAACGTTTCTCTGTAGGAATTATCATTGATGCTACTTTTGCATTTAACGGCAAAAAAAGAGAGAATGCAGGAAAATGTTAAAATTTATTCTACATACTCTTTAAAACATATTTTATACACAATCTTTTAAAATGACATGCCATCACTTTACCAATACGCCACCGATCAATAGTACTGCACCCGGAGAAAGTAGCCTCACTCCAAAATTCACTCTTAATTTATTGGATAAAATAGAATGAGAAACTAATACCAAAATTATTCACTTCACCGATACACTCTTGTTGAATCTTCTGATGGATCAAACAAGGATTTTTGTGTTTTTGAAAAGAGGATTATCCAAATGCTCACCAGAAATCTTTATGCAATATCGATGTTAATGAAAAAAATACTCTTTCAGATAATACAAAAGTCATTATTGTGGGAAAAAATACTGGATAAAAACGTAGATATGAATAATAGTTATCTAAATAAATACTCAAACAAACATATTTTATGTAAAACAAGAGGGTACATTCACGCCTTTTGTCTTGCAATCTTTGAGGTTATTTCCTGACACTTTTTAGCATTAATTTTCAATTTTCAGCAGTTTTTAATTAAAGTACCTGTTCTAAAGAAATATGGGTGTGCTATGTCAAGAGCTTGTTCAAAAACCTTTGGTATGTTATGTCATTAATTGTTTTGCGTTTTGTATGTGCCAAGGAATATTAACATAAAAAATAATATATATGTCATAGGCTAATTGAGAAAACGGGTTTTTTCAAAGATCCTAGGCTATTTCCAAAGGCCGTGCTAATTGGACAATTCACCTCCTTTTTCTATCAGCCTGATATTTTTCTGGATTATTGCAAAGAGCCTAGAGAGAGTTATGCTAAGTGGGAATATGGGTATTTATTTCTCAATCAGACTGATATTTTTTAGGATGATCGCAAAGTGTTATTGCAGTTTTAGGTTAATTAGGAAACGAGCAATTATTTGTCCAGATATCGTGTTGTTCACCTAGCCGAACATAAAAAAAAACATTTGAAGACAACCCGAACACGACACATAAAAGTGCCATTGAATCGCAACTCGATCCGAACAAAACAAAATAATTTCCATTGACATGCAACTGGACACGAACCTAAAAATTCCATTTCAGGGAACCGAAACAGACAACCCACAATCTATGAAACTCTTACCCGATCTGAACACGACAAAATAATTTCCTCCGATACGCAAGACGACCCGAACATGACAAAAAATTTCATCGAAACGTAAACCAATCCGAACATGACAATGCAATTACTGTCGACACGCAACCCGACCGGAACCTGGAAACTGTATTCGACACAAACACAACAACAACAACAAAAAAAAATATCGAACCACAACCGGATCCGAACACAACAAAACAATTTCCGTCCATACCCGACCCGACCGAACCTGGCGAATTCCCTTGTACCACAACCCGATCGAAACATGGCAATATACTTTTCGTCGATAAGCATTCCGACCCCAACTTGAACATTCAACTTGAAGTGAACCTGATACCCGAAACACTGTCGAAAAAAAAAAAAAAAAAAAAATCCTTCGACTACAACCCTGTTCTCAATACGACAAAATAACTTGATATTGACACACATTTAATTTATTTTGGATCTGATGCAATCACATCCGCGAAGGATAATTATAGACTACTTTTCATAATGGAATTCAAATATGAATTAATTTCCTTTCATGTAGTGTTTGGGCTGAAACATTTATGTTTCAGGTTTAAAAATGTCGTGTTCTGGTCGGTTTGTACCTGCATGTCGTGGGAATTTTTTTTTTCTGAGTTCTGATCGATTGCGATTCAATAGAATTTTTCTTGTCGGTTTCGGGTTACTTGAAATGGAATTTTCACGTTCGGTTTAGGTTGCGTATCCACGAAAATTATTTTGTCCTGTTCGGATCGGATTGCTTATCGATGGAATTTTTTTTGTCATATCATGGTTGCGATTCGGGATGGCCTCAAACGGAAGTTTCATTTTCCGCTCTGATTGCGTATCGTCAGATATTATTTTGTCCTTTTCGGTTGGGTTGATTTATGACGGCCAATTATCTACTCGAGGGATATAGGCCCAGTGGTGGAGTGCCCTTCGTGGGAGTTTATCTAAGGGAACCTAACTCGTATTTAAGCATGGAAATCCATGGTTCGAAGAAAACCACGGAAACACTGAACTATTAGGTCGGTGGGTACGATTGGGTTCAAATCTAGCACCTCCCGTCTACCATTTTCGAGAGCAGAACCTCTCGGTCACTGGTGGGGCCATTTTGTCCTGTTCGAATCAGGTTGCTGTTCGATGCAATTGTTTTCGTCAGTTTTGATCGTGTTTTGGGCTGAAATCTAATGGAGTTCTTAGATTCTATTCGGGATGTGTGTGAATGGAAATTATTTTGTGTTGTTCGCATCGGGTTTCGGGATGACTTGGAAAGGAATTTTCAGGTTAGTGTCGCATTGTGTGTCGACGGGAATTATTTTGTAACTTTCGGATCAGGAACGTTTTTCTTCGAGGAACATTTGTCTTTGATCATGATGCGCTTCCAGGAAAAAAAATTTCTGCCAATTTCGTGTCGGGTTTTCAGTTTTGAGTTAACTTCAAATGGATTTTTCATCTTCGGGTCAGGTTGCGTGTCGTCGGAAATTATTTTATCTTGCTCGGATCGGGTTGCGTTTCGATGAAACTCTTCTTTGCCGTGTTTGGGTTGACATCAAATGGAATTTTCAGCTTCGGGTCGGGTACAACACGATATTTGAACCAACAGCTGGGCATTTTCCAATTAGCCTAAAACTGCATAATCTCTTCCAATAAGCCTAAAAGATATCAAGCTGATTGAGAATTAAATGGTCATGTTCCTGTTAACCTAACGCTCTCTAAGCCCTTTGCAATAAGCCTGAAAATATATTAGGCTGATTGGAAAAAAGGAGACTATTCTCCAATTAGCCCGGTTTTTTGCAAAGAGCCTGGTTTCTCAATTAGCCTACGACATACATAATTATAGTTCCAAAAACAACATGAAAATCTTCTAGAAAATGTGCCAATAGCTTTTGTATTACATTAAATAATAAGAGCTGCGCCCGCCAGAAATGAGCTATTAATCTGTTTTCCAGAAAACACGTCCTAGAAAAGAAATATGAAGTCATTTGAATGTTGCACTCTATGTTAGAGTTGTTAAGTGAATAATTTGGAGGACACTAAATATAATGTCGTTAGTATCCCTATGATGAATATAATAATATATCTAAAGGTTTATTATACTATTTCGTTACAATCGTAATAAGAATATAATGGTGGTTGTAATCAATGTACCAATACGATGTACCTTGAAACGATGCTTTATATTGCCTTACGGACACTAGCACAAATTTTAGAGCTCTTTTTTACATTTCTCAATAGAAATTGTGATAGCGTAAATGAATAATGTAATGATATTTTCAATCATAGGTTATTTACTGTCCTGTTTCACGATTTTTTGCGATTTTTTCCCGGTTTTCGCGGGATTTAGAAGTTTCAGGGGTAAGATACACTAAAAATATGTTTTTACAAAATGTCTGTCCCTGTATGTGTGTATATGTGTGTCCGTGCGTATGCGTATCTTCTTTGTGTCATTTAAAAGTGTATGAATTTATGCATAGAATTGAACAAAAATTCATATTTATATTTTTGTCTATGGCCAACTATTTCGTCTGAAGGAGTTGCTGTAATAGTGATTTTCGAACCATTTTTTTATTGTATCATCGAAACGTGCATGACGTTATGCATAGAGTTAAACCAAATTTCATATTATATGTTCATAACATCATGTATAATAGAACTATAGTTTTCTCCCCTTAAGGTATCCTAGTATGTTTGAATATCTAATTTTAGGTAAATACAATAATTTGTTTTATTTATCTTATTTCAAAAGACAGTTTAATTAGCTATCCATGTAGATTTATTTTCTCCTGAAGGTCACTAGGATTGTAGTTTTAGCTGTGTTTGTTCCAGTTCTCAAACCAGAAGTGTATATTTCACTAAATGCAAGTTGCTGTGTAACAGAATTAATAAAGAACAAAAAATAATTGAGATTATTGAAGGTACATCATAACAAATATTTACAGGTTTAGGATAAAAGGAGAACACCTTTTTTTAGCTGTGTTTGTTCAAGTTCTCAAACCAGAAGTGTAATTTTCACTAAATGCAAGTTGTTGTGTAACGGAATTAATAAAGAACAAAAAATAATTGATATTATTGAAGGTACATCATAAAAAATATTTACAGGTTTAGGACAGAAGGAGAACACCTTTTTTAGCTGTGTTTGTTCAAGTTCTCAAACCAGAAGTGTATATTTCACTAAATGCAAGTTGCTGTGTAACAGAATTATTAAAGAAAAAAAAAATGAGATTATTGAAAGTACATCATAAAAAATATTTACAGGTTTAGAATCGAAGGAGAACACCTTTTTTAGACTTAAAAAAAATAAGAGTATTATTTTAAAATCATCAATCAATCTTTTTATCAACAATCAGTCACAAAAAGCTATCTATCTCAAAAATCATGGTTACAGTTTTATTAAATAGATTGCCTTGAATGTCTGTAAGAAAAATAATTTAATAAACACTTATTTTTCATTTCGGAAAACGTGCTCGATTTTTACTGCTTTTTTTTATAAATGAACATACATATGTGAAGACGTTTCAACGTCTCATTATTCGAGCAGGTGTATCCATAAATGCTAAACCTCAGGTCCTTTTTAAGTTAAATAAACACTATTTCAACCTCAAAAATTATTCATTAAAATGTTTCGTGTTTTTATGCGTTTATTTATTATAATTTATATTTTTCTTTAATTTGAAAAGAACCGGAAAGCAAGCAGTTGTGTCTATCTATGAACGTCTCATAATTGTTTTATGTTTGCTTAGAATAAAGTTATTGCATTCTTTGTACACCAAATAGCAAGTATTGAAAAAATTAGTAATGTATTATTGATTATGTTGCCAGGAAATTTTTGATTAATACCTAAATGTTTTAGAAAATATGCTGTTTGTTTCCCACTTTGCAAGTAATTTTATTATAAGCAAGAATAATTGAACGATTAAAATCAATAATTACTCATATTGTATAAAGAGTTTTCGATTAGATTTCACTGTAAAACAGTTTAGTTGATATTAGTATCCATTTTTAGGGTCCCGTACTTAAAAAGTAAAAACGGAATCATTATGTGGTTACTCCTGCGTGTGTCTGCCTGTTTGTCCTTCTGTAACAGTTATTTTATTCGTAATCTATGGAACATGGAATGCTCAAATTGTCTGAAGTAATAAAGGCTACTCATCCACACATTTATAGATTATTAACCATCCACAAATATATTTATAAAAAATGTAGAAGGTCTGATTAAGTTACTTTAAAAAAATGTTTTATTTGTAAATCATGCGAAATCTTTCATAATCCCGAGCGTAAAAATAAATATTTTATAAAATTTAGGTATTACATTTTTAGAGATATCGCCGAAAATGTGATGAAAATATGTGCCATCCTCCTATATCTGAATCTACTGACACTAAAATTATGAAAACATTAGGGGCAGTAGAAGTTATTTTAAACCTTGCAGGAGAACTATAGCGATTACCCTATTTTACATACTTTTTGAGAAAATCGCATTTTCCCGTTACATACAAATTTCGATTTGCGGACGTTCAGCAAAGGAATTGAGGAGCGCTGGAGGCACCTGTCGTTGTAGTATTATAAAAGGATTTTTTATTATGATTTTCGAAAAACCGTCAGTAATTAGACGAGATATTCACCCTTAAATACACGAACGATTTGGACATTACATAATGACAGGGGCTGCGTACTCTATGTACCATCGGCTTTTAAAGCCTAGATAACAACTTTTAATGATATATTTGTGTAACGCAATGCCCAGTTACTAAATCAGATATTTATTGTACGAAATCCTCTGTGCGCGAATAATACTCGCACTTGACCTGTTGTTTCTCAAAACAATGGGCAATTAATTACTGTTTAAAATATGCCATTGTGTGTCAAATATCTGAACTCTTAACAAAATGATATTATTTTTTAAATATGTACATAAACCAAACATTATAATACAACCACTGAATAATAAAATGCTCTCAATTGACGTTAAATAATCATTAATCCACATTGTTTTAAAATAACAATATTTAAATATATTTCATATATTTAGTAGACACTCTCACTCGACTGGATTTTCAAAGCTGTTTAATATCAAGTAACATTCTATTTTTAAATGCTAAAAGTTGAAAATGTTTTAAATTACATATCTTTCAAAATATTTGATGAGAGATGTGTAAAATTCATCCAACTATAACAGTCTTAATAATCAAGAGGTTATTATAATTTTCTATTTGCATTGCATTTTCAGCGTTTAATTGCAATTATTTGAAAATATGATGCGGATATAATGTGAATAAACCATATCTTTGGAAATTAAATAAGTGATAATTATAAATTTCTTAAGCTCAGAGCACCATAAATTAAGATGTCTCATAAAAATAACTTGGTTTAAATGGTCCCACTAAGCCAGAAATTTAAATTGTCAGCCATAAAAAGAAGTGATATCTCATTTAAAAACGCTGTAAAAATACAAGGGTTGAATAAAGTTTCGTGTGCTAATTTATAGCGTATGATACATTATTCGAAATTGTTGCAAATTCCTTGGAGAGTGTGGTACAGTATATGAAACTGCTTGGAGACATGAAGGTATGTCTAGCGTATGTGTGACTATATGACTGCATTTGTTTCGGTTATCCTTTTGTATGTTTCTCCATTTAACTTTATCACACAAGTCTTCATTAATATTCTAAAACTTCCTAAACGTCCATTTATAATTATAAGGTTCTACACTTAATTTGTATTAATACTGTCATTATCTGAAACGGAGACGTCAATATTAACGGAAGAATACTTTTGGTATGTGTTTTGTTCTTCCAAAAATGAAAGAAAAAGAAAAGTAATTCATACGTTAAAGTAATTCATACGTTAGTATCGATGCATCCAAAAATGAATATTAAGGATGTAAAAAAAGAAATAGTTATGGAGCAGAATATATTTTAGTGATGATTATGCTTAGGAATTATTGGGAATGCAGTTTCCAAAATTAGTATTTACAACAGTTGCATGCAGTTTGGTGCATGATATTTCATAATTTATTTAATGTTTTTCTTCGCAACGTACAATTTAATCCTTTCACATCTGATTTTGTTTATACAGTCGGACCTCTATTTAACGAACCTCTATTTTGCGAACTTTTCCTTGGAACCAAGAACATTTTGCGACTTTCTTCGTAAAATAACCTCCAAATAGAGAAGTGCATTCTCTATTTAACGAACTTTGTTTTGTGATCTAATTTTTTTTCTCCCCATTTCTCAAAATATTTCTGGACATTTCAAACTTATTCTTTCTTTAAACACATTTTATGATGTTCAAAGGCATTGAACTGGTTTTACAAGGCGCCTTCTTTGTTAGCAGTGAGAATTCGGTAAGTACGGAGGACGAAGACGATAATCCCTTAGAGTAACATAAAAAATGTGGATACAGATGAGAAGAAAAAGAAGAAATTAACCATGATGTGCTGATTGATGATTGTATTTCACTTAATTCTGAAAATGAGACCTCGGAAATACTATCCGAATTGGATATTTTCGACTGTGTGAAAAATAAAAACAACACAGCAATGAATTGCGATGAAGACGATTATGATGATGGTGGAAATGATCATTATGCAGGAATTAACAAAACTTCGTATGATGAAATGCTAAAATCATTTGAAACAATCCGACGCGGATTATAGTTAGAAGAAAATACGCATGAAGGGGTTTTGGTGCATTGCAAAGATGCGAGACGTATTATGAGCGAAAGCACTTTTTAAATAAAAAACTCAGGCAAAATTAACAGAGTTTTTCAGAAATTAAATTTAAGGACGCATATGTTAATGTATGGTAAAAATTATTTGTTATAATAATAATAAATACGATAATGTCATTAAAATTCGTTAATTTTAATGTATAACTATTTACTTTAAACAGAAAATACAGTGTATTCCCGGACAATGTTTTGTTTTCCTTGCGGATTTCAAAGATTTAAACACATGTAAAAAATGAATTGAGTATGGATATTGGTGGGTAAAATAAATAAAACAAAACACTATAATTTATTTAAAAAAATGTGATTAGTTACTTTTAGTAAAAATATTTAGTGTTTATGAATTTAAAATCTGTTTTATGTAGTTTAAAGTATTCTAAAAGGCGAATCTCTATTTAACGAATTTTCCATATAACGAACTTTTTTCCGGGATTTAGCGACTTCGTTAAATAGAGGTTCGACTGTAATTTTAGGAAAAATATTTATTTTGTTTAAAAAATAAGTATAGGTATCTAAAGCAGAAAAGGTAATCTTAACTGAAATTTAAAGATTATACTATTTGCTAAAATCTAACGGATATATATTTTTTGCCAAATGTTAATATAACAATAGGCTAAATATTAACATTTGACGATATTTGGAGAATGATTATACAGATATAACAACTTTCTAGTATTTTTATTACTTTTTATCATAAATTATTTCTTCGAAAAATTACTTTATTTAAGTAAAGAGTATGCAATTATTTAAAGTTATTAAAAGTATTAAAAGTAGCTATTTACTTTCTTCTATATACAATAGAAAAAAAGTACTGTAATCGAAATTTGTTCAACTTCCGGTTTTTGAGTACACGTTTTAGAGGTCAGAGATTCCGAAAACATATTTTTACAAAAGGTTTGCCTGTCCATGTGTGTGTGCCGTCTTCGTACCATCGAAAAGTACATACAGTTATGCATAGAATTGAACCAAATTAAAACAATATGTTTTGGACTATGGCCAGCACATCCCAATTGAATTAGGAAATATTCCACCGAAAGTGGTAATAGTGATTTTTGCACTAATTTTAGCATTGAATAATCGAAAAATGTTGAAGTTTTACATAGAATTGAACCAAATTTCTTATGTACGTTTTTGGCTATGGCCAACAGGTTCCTGTTGAATTCGGCGCTAATCCGCCGGAAGGGGCCAGTGTAATAGAGATTTCAGTGCTATTTTGCATTATTCTATCATTGAAAAATATGTTATGCATAGAATTGGACAAAATTCCACATATATGTTTATTGCTATGTCATACAGCTACCAGTTGAATTTGGAAATATTCCGCTGGAAGGAGGTGCCGTAAATGCAATTTTGTGACATTTTCTATTATTGTATCGCTGAAAAATGTACGAATTTATCCATAGAATTTGGACCAAAATTCACATATATGTTTTTACTATGGACGTGAAGTTCCAGTTGAAAATATGGATGTTTCCACTGAAGGGGCGCTGTGACAGCGGTTTTTGCGCGATTTTCTGGATTTTTTTCAGTTCTTTTGCGTCTTTTCGGCTGCTCGTACAAAAAAGAGCACTGATACCTACAAGCATATTACAGAAAAACATTTGTTAAGAGAAGATATTGGTCAATGTTCAGATATGTCCTATTAATCTAACGCCAAACCTGAAAGGGTTAAAAGAAAAGCTGATGCATAGAAACACACGATCATGCCAATATTTCTAAATAATTAATTAAAACATTCAAACCTTATACATGCCTGTCGGTTGCCAAGTAGATTAATATAATACACCACACTCTATTTGCAACATTTATTAATTTTAATAGATTTTTACACGGACACTCACAAGCTATATCACTTCTTTTTAGGTTTACAACGAATTGATTTTTTATTAGATATCACTTCTTTTTTGTAGAAAAATCCCCTATAATCGAATGTAATTCAAAATAAGAAAAAAAATAGGATTTTTTTTTCCATTTAAAAATTTAACTACTTAAGAGTCTAAAAATACTTAGTTTTGTTCAGAAAAGAATAATACTGTTCAGAAAAATAAACAACAGGCTTGCGAAAAATAACTCATACAAACTTTTTAGCAAATATGTTTTTTAATAACTACAGATATAAGTGTCAGATGACTAATATAGAAACTACAATTAATCGAAGTGGTTCCCTTTCGCTTTTTTGTAGAAGCGCATTCTTTGTCAAAACTTTTCAGCAACGAGTCAGTAATAATCCTTGATTCACATGGGACGCTAGGCAACATAGTCACTAGAGAACGCGAATGCTATCTGGTCTCGCAAGAAGTGCGAGAAACGTGACGAGCACAATTCGAATTTGTTCAGTTTTCAATACTCCGGATGAATAACGAGAAACTTTCTGTCACATTTTCTGCCTCATTTTTAAAACTAAAGGCATAAAACTGGCAGACGCTATTATTGTAGCGATTTGGAAGCGAAATGAGCTTTCGATTTTTTGATAAATAAATTACTTCTTATAAGTGATTGTGGTTACATGTCAGGAAGTCTGTCCCCTGTCTCTCGGTGTCGCGTGCGAAAATTAAATTCAAAAGCCCCACTTCAATAGCATTGCCTAAACAAAAAATTGTGTTTCCCCGAAAAATGGAAAACGTCTTTCAATTATATCGTTTCTGAGTAACGAAATCTACCAATTTCATGCATTTCTGAATAAAAATGAATTAAAAAATGTATCAGAAACTATTCCCTTTGGATTTGAGAACAGTCATACACAGATACATGCTAGAGAGTTCACTTTTTATTTCTAAAGTTCTGTTGGGATAAGGGAAGCTAAACACACGGTAAGATGGTTTAAAGGTACATTTAATGGTTGATTTTGACAGCATCATTAACAAACGGAATCGCTGCTTTGCTGGGTGATGAAATCCTACCTCAAACTATAACAGACTGGAGGATTTGCCGTCTTTTACTACGAATAATCGTCAACATATTTCGAATTATATCGATTATGGCCCAGTTCGACTGCGAAAATTTCAAAAAATATCTTTTGCTACTGATTATCAGCAGCCTGTCTTACTGATCATATAATTTTTCAAGCCTCACTTTTTTTTTAGGCATAGTCCAATTTCAACAATTTTTACCCGACTCCTAAGAAGTGTTATGTGTTTCACGCGTGTCTGGGTATGTGGATTTCTTTATACCCTCAAAACATCCCAACGGCTGGATGGATTTTAATCAATAAGGTCTCTATCGTTTTGTCTTAACTGTCCGATGGTTATAGGCTAGGTTTTGTTTTTATAAATTCAAAATGGTGGCCGTAAAATACAAAATGGTGGTAGGGACGAAAATTTTTTTTACGTATTATATTGAGTAGCATATCATTGGATAGGTCTTTCAAAATGAAGACGATGTTTCGTTGACTATTTTACAGTCAAAAGCTTCGTTTAAATATTACACAACCTGGAAGTTGTGTAGATAGGATCTCTAGCTTTAGTGCAACTCTAACCTACATAGCCATCTACAGGCCTCATCAAAACAGTGTTTATAGATAGGAACCAACAATTAAACACAACTTAAAAGTCATCAATACAAGTAAATAAAAAAATAGGTACGTAATATAAAAAAAAAAAAAAATGTTTCACATTGATGAGAAATAATTAATTAGTTCTCTTTTTACACAGCCGGGTTGTTTGATTTTTTAAATTTAATTTTTATTCATTTTGTAATCCAGGCATCCAAAGAACACTTTCAAAAAACTTTTAAACAATCTCATGATTGATATTGATTTAATTTTCGGCTTTTATCTTACAATCGTTGGGTCTATATCCAACCATCTTTATAATCTCTTTTCGTTTTTCCCAATATTTTCAGCTCGATGTATATTACCTAATTAAGCATTATAGAGATTGAAAGATTCATGTACAAAAAATTATACATCTATATGTAATTTTTAAATGAATTGATTTTCTCCAGAAGGATGAAATTGTGTATAAAAAATGAGCTGCACTAAATTGTACAAAACATTTAATCTGTTAAAGAATTATTAAGGATTTTTAATTAGAACAATTATTAACTTTTATGTGTATTTTTAGTTTTCGTGTTGCAATAGATAAATCTAGTTCCCTATATAATATGCATGATGCTATAAATTAAAATTAAAATTTATATCTTGTTCAAATCATATGTTCATATTTAGCTTTAAATAATTTTATAGAAATTCTTTTCAAATGTTGCTGTAAAAAAAAATTACAAAATATTTTAGACTGTGTTTTATTACATTTCGGATTTTTCCTTTTTATTTGTTCATCTCCGATATAAAATGTTTGGAGAATATCCAGAAAGTAATTAATTAAGTATAAACAATTACTTCAAAAAAGTTTCTTGCCAAGAATTCGAAATCGGTTACCTAATTAGTTTTCTTTTATAATCTTTATGACTTTTTTAGTTGTTTTTTTTTTCAGCAAAAAAAACTAAAAAGCAAATAAATATGCTTAACGTATATGTTGCGCACATAGTTTTAATAACCAATAAACATACTAAACGCATATATTTTATGTATTTTTCTTATATAATGTAACGCGATTTAATTTTAAATAATATGCGTTAACTTTAATCAAAAATATCTGTTAAAATAATAATAAATTGCGCATGTAGTGTTAAAATGTAAATTGTTTTTCAAAACTTCATTTATATTATTTTAGATTCCAAAAAAAAAAAAAAAAAAAAAAAACCCACTGATATTTATATTTTTGGAAAATTGTCTTAAATATCCGGATAAAAAAAAAACTAAGATTTCAAAAACATTTTTGAATGGTGACAGGAAATAAAGTACATAATATGTTACATTCATGAATGCAGAGGATTTTAATTAAAAAAATTAATTAAAAATCTAGAACATTAATCACTTTCTAACAGTTAATAAAGTACTGCAGAATGATCAGGATTCCCTTTAGAAAGGTAGTCTGGATTTTGAGGGAAACGTATTTGTCCGTCACTAACATGTGGGCGGGAAAGCGATATCTATCCGTAATTTTTTTTAAAATTTTCCCAAGAGAATTTAAAAGTCGGATTGAACTTTGGTGAGAGCGGACTTTTAGTCGGATCCTGCCTTATCGAGAAAGATAAGACTGGAGTTTTTGTTTAGTGTTAGCTGAGCAAGTCCGCCATTTTTTGTAAGATATTATTGTGTAACAGTTTAATAACGTATTTGGGGCAGTCACTGGTAGGTGGAATTTAGTGACAGTTTACGAAAGTTTTTAATTTGTGTACTAACAAATTTGTTTCAGATTCAGAGACAGTAATTGTTTGACATCGACATCTTCATTTTAGGTTTACTTAATCCGTTTAGGTTAAATATCGCTGTATTTTAATTAATAAAATGATGAAATATTTTGTTCATTTTATATCATTTTTGTGATTTGAGGTATATGAACTGCTGATATGCAGTAAAACAGCAGTAGATGAAGCGATCGTCAAGAGCAGCGAATGATTATCGTTTTCATTTGCCAGTCTATGACAAATAGTTACCAAAATTTATGACATATTAATAGATGTAAAGTAAATTTATTCACTTCTAGTCATATTATAAAAATTAGAAAAATTTAGAAAAAATGAAAATTTGAAATTTTTTTATATGGTCTTTTTGCGGCAGTATAAGATATAATTTTATCATAATGAACATTTACCGGCACATTTCTTATACCTTCATGTAGCTATTGCGTCCTATTAGAAATTGTACTCGTACGTTTAGATAATAAAAAAAATATATTGAAAAAAACATGTTTTTGCGATTTTTTTAACTTTGGCCCCATTGCGGCGGTAAAATATATTAACCGATCGGTATAATATTTTAAGAATTTATTCTTTATTACAAAAAGCAACTTTTCCGCTCTATTACATTTCGATTGCAAATATTTTGGTTTTTTCGACCCACCATAATATATATATATATATATATATATATATATATATATCTGATATTTGTCACACTGTAACTCTCGTATTTATGAACCAATTTGTATGTAACTTGGTGGTTCGTTGGCCAGCTTCATCCGCAAAATTAAATAAAAAGTAAAATTTATAATGAGGAACTAAAAAATTAGAAATTGAAAAAGATTTTTTTTTCTTATGTGTTTGACCCTGATACAAAGATTCCGGGCGTTTTTTGTTTCGTCTATATCTTAAAAAATGGCTGAATTATAGCACTTTGAATTTCTAGCGTGGCTGACATTTTGAAACGATCTGATTTTTTTCATGCGATACCACATGTATTTATGAAATGTAAATTGGTGTGTACACAGTGCATGCCAATGTCTCGACCGAGTTCATTAGCCAGCTTCATCCGTCATCTTGTTCCAAAATGGCGGACATTTAAAAATTAAAAAAAATTAATTTCAAATGAGGTACAAAAAAATTAGAAATTGAAAAAGATTTATTTCTTATTTGTTTGATCTTGATACAAAGATTTCGGAGCATTTTCTGCGATAAAACGCGTATTTATTAACTGATTTAGAGCTGACATGGAATGTGCATAGTATATAGCAATGTCTCGACCAAGTTAGTTGGCCAGCTTCATCCTCCATCTTGTTTCAAAATGGCCGCAATTAAAAATTAAAAATAGAAATTAAATTTAAAATGAGGTACAAAAAATTAGAAAATGAAAAATGTTTCTTTCTTAAGTGTTTAACTTTGATACAAGGATTCCGGAGCATTTTTTTGTTTTGTCTTTATCTTAAAAATGGCTGAGATATAGCAGTTTGAATTTCTAATGTGGGTGACATTTTGAAAAATCTGATTTTTTTGCCTGCGACAGCACTCGCATATATCAACCGATTCTGATGCGAGTTAGCATGTGCACAGGAATTATTAAGATCTCGAACGAGATATCGTGGAATTTGGCGACCAAATATAAATCACTTTAAATAAAACCAGCTTGGTTAGAGCTGACTAAGTTCACGAAATTCTCATTTTATATTCAGTATTCTCAAAAATTAGTACTGAATCTTCTATAATCGGTTTCCACTAATTTGAGATTCGTGTGTTTGTATAATATAAGCTGGCTTTTTAAAAATAAGGAATATGAAAGCTACTTCTTCCTCCCAGCACTGGCCAGAAGGTCTTTTAAAATTAAAATAAAAATTAAGTTTTCCAAAAGAAATTATTTTAAAGATTTATTTAGTTAGCAGAGGAATAGAATGATCTCGTGTAGTGATATTTTGAAGATATTTCAAAAATGATGCGAGTTTGTATACCTGAAAATAAGTGAAGTGATAAAAATTCGGCTACTCTCACCTACTTATTAAAAATACGTCGGGGTGTTACTGACGGAATTATCACAGCACAGTATCGAAATTCAATGCCGTTACTTTCCCATAAATATTTTATGAAAAATTTTCAAAGATATTGATACAAACATTTTTATACTGACAGAAGATATAACAAACTGCAACTTCATATACATTAAAAATAAAAAGGAACTAAATTACACTGCATCGATGAGTAATAATTGTTTTTCATTTTGTGTACTGTGTTTAATGCGAACATTTCATAAATAATACAGTTACAAAAAAAAAATACATTTACGTTAAACAGGTGATGGCTAGTAATATATTTATTAGTTTTAAAAGCAAGTAAGCACGTTTGGAAATAAATATTTAACGACAAAATTATTGATTTATCCTTTTACTTGATTTTACTCAGAAAATACAACACGATCTTTCTATGTAGTCCACGAACTTCATTACAAATACCTGAGATTTGTAGTGAAGTTCTATTGTAATTACTTTCCTTATGTATTATTGTTGTATATGTATATAAAAATATTTATTCATTAAGAATCACATTTCATGTTCAGTATAAATGAAAGTGAAAATAAATCACATCAACATACATTTTAACCATCGCATATTAAATTCTTACATAAGTTTAATATGAAACGAAATATTTTCTTTACCTAGGAAATAAATATATTCTGAGAGATATATAATTAAAGTATTCTATAAGCAATAGATAATTTTATTTGTACTTTCGTACACTGATAATTTGCTCAGAGAGGAAAATTATTTTGCCATTCATACACTTAGTTAGTTAAATATGAAGTGAGTGATGCCTTTTTTTTTCGGTCGCATTTCAAAATAATCATAAGAAAATAATTCAAAATACCCCTATAATTTTTGTAACTTTAATTACTAATTTCTAATAAACACAGAAACTGTATTAGTAAGCAGATAATCAGAAATATAAAAATTATTTTCTGTCAAATATCTATCATCATTCTTACAAAGAAATGTGCTTCCACCGAAATCATTTATAGAATTTTACGAAAAATAATGAAGTTGTAATTTCCAATTCTTGGCAAGTATTTTTTCTATAATAAATTGATTCCCTTTTTATACTCTACTCGTCTTGGATATTTTCCAATTCTTACAGTCTGAACCAGATTTTGAAAACTTGAGCAATTTACAGATGCTTTACAGTATAAATTATAACAGTAATTAGCATTAGTTGAGATAAACAGAGTATCATAAATTAAAGATTATAAATTAAGTGGCAGTTAAAAAAAACAAAAAAATCTGATTTTGGAATAGGAATTGGTATGAAATACATTTAATTGATTTTCATCATGATAATTAAATTAAAATAAAAAGGTGAATATATTTTTTTAATCTTAGAGGAATGTGTTTTTCACCCCTTAGTTATCGCCTGAATTTAGAAACAAGAAAAGAAAAATTATGCATGAAGCATAGATAATGAAACTTTTTCCAACATGTCCAGAATTCTTTATGGAAACGTTGCTGTTTAACCCTTTATATCCTGAATATAGAATGAAATAATTGCTTCAGCTGAATTATTATTTATGTTAATGTCTAAGATATCCAAAACAATATTTTTAGATTTTTTAAATTAAAACTGATTCAAAAAATCGGTTGTTAGAGCTCTTTTTGTAAAACATTTACAAGAATAAATAGATTAATTAACAAAAGACACTGTTATGGAAATCTTACAAGTCTTATAAAAAACACTGTAAATAAATGTATTGTGATCTTATCTGTAACAGAGAAGTGTATTGTAGCTGAAAATTTTTCGTATAACATATTTTTATAGGATAAAAGCTACACCAAGGTAATTGGATGAGAAAAAAATCACATTAAAAATATTTATCTTCGACTTTGTGGATGTAAAGGGTCTAATAAAGTAAAAAAAAAATATATATATCTAAATAAACATTTTAGAAAAGGCATAATACATTTAAAAACCAGATTTGAGCAATTATCGTCCATTGCCGGAAAAATAGTCCAAATCGTTTTTTCAGCAATTTAATCTACAGATTTGTATATATTCTACATAGTATGCTAAAACGTAATTTGTAAAAAAATGCATAACAGGATGAAAATTTACTTTCGGCAATTTCTATCAATGTACAGAAATATGCTTGATTTTTTTTTGTATAGCCCTGCATATTACCAACAGATTTTTATATGTGCCGAATATTACGCTGAACTTTAATGAAACTTACAGGAAAAAACATAGTTCAAATTAGTAAAATCATACTTCCAGACATTATCATCCATAGGAGGACATGTATCCATTCGTATGGGTGACCCTGTATATGATTTTATTTATATAAGAGAAACAACTCTTAGTATACTAAATATTATTCAACTTGAACGTGCATAACACAATTAAAAGCCGTCTTTACGCCGCCATTCACGCTGATACCCTTCAGTGCTCACGAATTATTTTTTGTCGACCTGTATATGATCTATAGTATTAGCACACGCTACACACACACGCAAACGTTCAGTTAAACTTGTCACGCATACCATAAATGAAATCTCTCTCCCAGCAATTATCGCTGAACGAAAAACACGTCAATCAAAGTATTGGATCGGAATCTTTTGTGTGTCCGTGTAAATGAACGATAAATGCTATGTGCATCATGTTATAACAAGGATCTTGTAGAAAAGCCTGAGTAATGTATATCAATTCCTTATATTTGGACTATTGCAAAAGAACTAAAGTACGCTGCAAATAGTTTTTTCCCGTAGGCCATTATGTAACGGAATTCTTTTGTGTGGCCCTCTAAAATAATAATAAATATTTATTCATAATGTACAAATAGCATGTTTTAGTGCAAATCCAGAAATGCATATAAATTTGATTATGTTTGAAATTATCTAACATCATTAAAAGAACTTGAAACGATTTTTTTTCCCATTGACAGTTGCGAAAAGAAATTCTTTTGACTGCTCATGTAAACGAACGATAAATGCTATGCGCATCATGGTACACAACAAGTATCGTGTAGTAAGCCTCTGTAATGTATATCAATTTCATTATATTTGAAATAGTGTAACAGGACAAAGTTCGCTGCAAACAATTTTCTCCCGCAGGCTATTATTTAACGAAATTCATTTGTGTGACCCTTTCAATGAATAATAAACTATTATTCATATTCTACAGAATGCATGTTTAGAGCACTTCTGAACTGCATATCAATTTTATTATGTTTAAAATTGTTTAACATCATTAAAGGAACTTGAAACGATTTTTTCCCGTTGTCAGTAATGTAACGAAATTCTTTAGAGAGACCCTGTAAATGAACTTTAAATGCTACCCAGTTCATTATCAATACCGTTTATGCTATAGTAAACGTTAATAACATACAAAAAATTCAGTGCGATCCGAGTATACTTACCAGAGTTAGAGCTCGGACAGACGGGACAGGGTCAACCAAAGTCATAAACGCTTTTCAAGTACGAGGGTTAGAACTTTAATAGTGGCAACACTGCTGTAAAAACGCTACGCAACAAAACCACAGAATGTCGCGTATACCAGACGTGAGGTACCTACCTACCTTACCTCTCAGCAAAAGGACTCGTCCTTCTTACGCCACGCGCATGCGGAGTGACGCGAAGAACTGATCCTTGTATTGGCTTGCGGCCTAAAATAAGTGTTGTCAGGATGTTTTCAAAACAAGAACAACGAAGTTGGATAAAAATTGAATGTGCCATAGGTCGCACATAACGACAATGTCATCTAGGGCTTCAAGAAGCTTGCGGGGAATCTGTATTGCCTTACAGAACTACAGCAAGATGGGTAAAAGTCTTCAATGAAAGCCGCCAAAATGTGGCAGACATGCATCGGCCAGGTCGTCCTGGTGTCAGCGAAGTAGAAGTGCATGCTGTTGCCGCACTAATGGGAAGTGATGACGCCAAACGATTCGCGAGCTGGCACGAGAGACAGGATTTGCGCATACGACTGTGCTGCACATTCTGAAGGAATGTTTGGGCAATAGACCGGTCCATTCAAACTATCAACATAATAGGCGCTGCTACAGGCATTCTGCGATTTCCACATCGTTCGAGACGGGTCATACACAATACTGGCGAATATATTGAAGGACTGTAAAACATGATCACATGATTCACTTTTGTATTCCATGTAAATAAATAGTTGCCACTATTAAAGTTCCAACCCTCGTACGTTTAAAAGTGTTAAAAAGACCTTTTTCTGTAACGAATACTGTGATAATTTACACTTCTGTCATCGAATTTATTGTACTTCAAAAAAAAAAAATCTAATAAATATTTAATATATACGCATGTAAATTATATATTAAATCTTCTAGTTGAATTTTAAAACATTCTAAAGCATCTCTAAAGTCAAGAATTAAATATTATGTTGTCTAGATATCCTTTCATGTTCTAGGAACAAATCTAGGATTTAAACTCTAATCTTTTATTTCTGTTTTTAAGTTCATTGCTAAACTGAAATTATTAATTAAAAATAAGTGTTATTTTTAACCTCTAGTCTAGACAATAAATTAATACAATAAAGATATATCTCTTTGATTATCAGACATTAAACATCATACTTGAATGTTTTTTCTTTTATATTTAAGCTAAGATTTTCCATAAATTTATAAATTCCATTAATATATTTTAAAAGGAGTTTACATAAATGATTACTAATTTACAATTTTGTTCGAAAATAGAAGCGTTTTCTTCAGAAGAAGAAAATAACGTTTTTGAATGTTATATAATAAATTATCATTTCTAGTTTTACCAATAATTATACTTTTCAATAACTATTGATCTCACAGAGATGTTTCTTTGAAATTCCAATCATTTTGACTTTCTTACAGTACTATGAAAAGAGAAACTACGTAAATTGATGCAGAAAAATATATTAGAGACGATCGAAACTGTAACAAAAGCGATTTGTTCTTGCAATTTGTACCGCTCTACAATTCGAGCTCCAGATATAGAACAATCCGAAATGCAACCAAATAAATAATAAATAAAAGTAAGTACGTCATTGCTTTTATAAAATATATTACACTAAGTTTCTTTAGAGAATACAATGGTTAGCTAACATTTATTCTATAAATCTATATGCTTGTGTTGCAGAAGTTTTAATATCATTATTTAATTATTTTTCTTCACTATCTCATACACAGAAACCTTCTCAACTTAACATTTCTGTTCATTAAATTTCGATTAGCTAAAACAGAAATAACTAGAACTTTTTGTAAGAATCTGCAACCCTATTGGGAAGAACATTAAATTTACATCACAGTTTAACGTTCTGGAAGCTTATTACTTGCAACAATAATCACTCTAAAAGAAACACCTCAATCATTTCTGGAACCAGGTAGATATATTACAACGTTGTCCAAGTTGATTGGCCGATGGGAAAAGCGATTAAACCGAGAAGAATATCAAGTCGAGGTCAACGTAAAAATAAATATGCGAAGGCCAGTGCAACCTTATACCACGTAAAATCGTCGTTTCAAAGAAACACTTTTGCTTATATTAGTATGTTTAGTGTTACATAACTGTGCTAATTTCAATAGTCCTATGGTCCAAAGGCAATAGAAGTCAGAATGAACAAGATCCTCTAAATCAGAAATTCGTAGCTACGGCAGTGGTGGAAAATTGGCGCAGAGGAGGAGCCTATTGACACCAGTAATATTTTATAGTGTTATTCCCTTTAATAAAAACTCAGATATTCTGTCATTAGATAAGCCGAAAAATACTACTAAAATTTAGTGATGTCAATAGGCTCCTCCTCTGCACCAATTTTCCACCACTGCTACGGGAATGCCAGTGGCGAGTATTTTTACATTCTGTTCGTACCACCAAATATATATTAAAAAACAATGTGCAGTATATTTTTATTTCACAGGTTTTCAATGTGCATGTGGAATATTTTTGTTTTGAAAAAGAAAAAAGAGGTAAGAGATAGAATTAAAAAAATAATTGCATTATCAGCCCTGAAACGACTGTTTGCAGTTGCCTGGATTAACGCGGGCCGTTCAGATTTTCCAAGACCTGTTCCGGAAATTACAGCGTGAGAATAAAAATCTCCTAGATTCAAGAAGTACTCCCACCACTCCGGTAAACATTCAGAAGCGCTACTTATAATTACAAGTAATAAGACGCTACTATCGTTATATATATTAAATAAAGAATTAGTGGCTGGGTATATTTTCCTATGTAAATATTGGTAATTCCCTATCTGCAAATATAAAATTACTATTTTTTTCTTGAAGAAAAAATATAATAAATGTCACATAAATGTGAAAAGTTTTACTAGATTTGTACTAGAATGAAATCCCCCCACCCCACCCTACACCTAAATCATGAGAAAAACCCTAATGTTTGAAATCCAATTTCTTTTGCTATAAGGTTAAGAACTCACCATAATATACAAATAATTGCAACAGAAAATCAATACAATTATTATTATTTTTTTTTTTACAACAATAGAAAATAATTAATTTGAAATTCTTGTCTGAGTTTTAGTTCAAATGATTAAAATATGAATTTAATGAACGAATTTATATTTCCAAATGATTTTATTATAAATACAGAGTACGCCAAAAGTCTTTCAATCTTTTTTAAATTCAATTTGAACTAAAGTAATTGGCAAACGAGAGTGCACTTTGGACAAATACTTCTCATGTTCCAAAGTTTTCTGAAGAAAATGAAACAATTAATTCCATTCACTATAAATAGATAGTGCTACACCTGTAAAGCAACACAAATCCCTGTTGAAAGTTTAATATAAACAAGAAGTTGATCCCATATGTTGTCAGTTAATCCCACATTTAAATTATATTTTTTTGTTATATATGAGTTTTTTTTTTCATAATCTTTGATGCTATAACTGAAAAGTAGTGAACTTCTACAGCAAAAATTTAAAATAAAGAAATTCTAATTTAAAGTAGAATTTGTGTGAATCATTCAGAATGAAACAGCAGTAATGAAGACTTATGTTCCGTAATGAGAAATAATTTTTGGTAAAACTTATTAAACCATATTAAAAATATGTAAAATATTAACTATATAATGAACGAAAAATAAGGATTCTAAAATGTTTACTTAATTGTAAAATTGACGCAATTTAAAAATGAACATATCAGTTTGTCGAATGTATAACAGACCAATATTTAAATTAATCATGTAATTCATCTTTAAAAGCTTTATAAAAATAATTTAACCAGTTTAAAACTATTCATTTTCATTTTTAATCCGATTTAATTATGAATGATTTGCAGCCTCTGCGTTAATTTAAGTTGTGACTTTTCATTATTTAAATGTTTCAGTAGAAAATTATCTAGTGGTGACAGCTATGATTAAATACCTGCTTATCTTAAGATTTTTATGCATTTTTCAGTTACATTTCCAGGCGTAGAGCCATCTCTGGACAATTATTGAAAACAATTTTGGTATGTGCTTACAAAAAACTTTAGATCAGGATTCGGTAACTTATGACAGGTTGGTCACCGTGTGACCCATTTCACAATTTCAAGAGACCCACTTTAGTTCAGAAAAATGTCTTGAATGATATCGAAGAAATTGAATGGAATTCAATGTCTTGGATTTATCGGTCCATAACGGATAAATTAAACACATTCCAGAAAGATTTTTTTTAAAAAATCAGGAGATTATTATCTTTCCACGCTGCCATTCATTATAAGACAATCCTCCATTGACTGGGCGTAAAGTTGCTGTCAACACGGAAGCCCCTCAAAGTGCAAACACTGTTAAGCCATTCAACGTGTTGCGCATCACTTTCTACGAAATTTCCATCGCTGAAAAATATTGGCTTTGCCATTTTGTCCTCATTTGGTACAACGTATAAATGTAAGCAAACATTTTCACACATGAACACTTTACATTTAGCAAGAACAGGAGAAGCTTAACTGCGAAACTTTAGATGATTGTATTCATATTATGCCGAATAACTATAATCCAGACTTGACTAATTTCGCGTCACAAGTTCAGCATCCGGTGAGCCATTGATATCGAAGAGAAAAATAAAGTTCATTGAATTAACAAATAAATAAATAGAATGCTAAATTCATCTTTAACAAGTTAAACTTAAAATTACACTATGTGCAAAATACTTAAAAAATGATAAAAAAATATTTAAAGATGTTAAATTACTTTAATACTTCTTAGTACTTTCAGCTATAAACTTTATGAAATTTATTGAAAAAGTAATTAGGATATGCTTTTTTAACAAACAAATTAAAATTATTAAAAAAAGTAAATAATTCAATGAACTTAAAATTACACTATGTACAAAATACTTAAAAGATGACAAAAAATATTTAAAAAGATGTTAAATTACTTTAATATTTCTTAGTAGTTTCAGCTATAAACACAGCCTTCTTCAGAGAATACAAAAATACTGTTATTTAACGTTTTATTTTTCAAATTGCACTTGGATGGTGTCGAAAGAAATAAAAGGGAAAGTCAATTTTTAGATCCGGAAAACATTGGAAAAATAAAATATGGATATAGAGGTAAGTGGAACCAACTACGTGAAATTTGAAAATAAGAGTGTAATAACACTATTTCTGTATTATCTGACGAAGGCTGTGTTTATAGCTGAAACTAATAAGAAATATTAAAGTAATTTAACATCTTTTTAAATATTTTTTGTCATCTTTTAAGTATTTTGTACATAGTGTAAATTTAAGTTCATTGAATTATTTACTTTTTATAATAATTTTAATTTGTTTGTTAAAAAAGCATATTCCAATTATTTTTTCAATAAATTTCATCTATTTACTGACCAAAGAAGACTATTTTAAAACTGAAAATACCACTGACCCGAAACCTATTCTTAATCCAACATTTTGGTTTATTCTGACCCTCAATCAAAATATGAGGCCGACCCCTCCTTTAGATCATCAGAAGTACTTTCACCAAAACCGCATTGCCGTAAGTCAATTACTTTATTTTTAATCGAATTTTAAAATAAGTCACGAACTTTTGGCCCACCCTGTATCTTTCTTTTAAATTAAAGCAATGTTTTCAATAGATCTTTATATCCCCTCCCCTCTTCTCCCACACCTAAATCAAGCGAAAAGCTCCAAAGTTGGCAATACAGTTTCTATTGCTAAAATGTTAAAAACTCGTCGTTTGTACAAATATTTGCACTAGGAATTCAATACAATCATTTTTTATATTTTACAACAATAAAAAAAAAAATATTGAATTTAAAATTTTTGACCGCGTTTTAGTTCAATGGATTAAAATATGAATTTAATAAACGAATTTATATTTCCAATTGATATTACTATAAATACAGAGTGCGTCAAAAGTCTTTTACACATTTTTAAATTCAATTTGAACTACGGTAATTTTCATGCGAGAGTGCATTTTGGACAAATGCTTCTCATGTTCCAAAGTTTTGTTCAAGAAAATGAAATAATTCCATTCATTGCCAATAGATGACGCCACACATGTAAAGCAACACATAACTGCATTGAAATAATTTTTGTTAAAACTTGCTAAATCATATTAAAAATATGATTAAAATATTAACAACATAATGAAGCATTTTTATCAAAACCTTGTTATCATAGGACAATTACTTTATTTTTAATTGAATTTAAAGAAATGTCACGAACTTTTAACCCACCCTCTATTTTTCATATTAAAAAAAGGCAAAATATATGCTTTCAATACTACTTCCATAGAGCTTTCATTAGTTGACATATTTTCAGCTTATGTTGCAATAATCAAATTATGTTAGTTGAAGAGACAAATCTCAGAAAACGCATTAGCCATTTGGTGTTTTCTTCGACCAAAATAACATTTGTCTGAGGAAAAATAAGTTTAGTGTTCTCAGTAGAGCGACACAATTCTCCTCATTACTCCCTTGGTACTGAATAAGTAAGTGATGAAATTGAGAATTTGCTTTCAGAAATTCTCTTCTCTAAGAGTGAATATTAAGATACATGTCTCCTTTTGCTTTTTCTCAATCAGGTTTCACTTTATTTGTTCTTCATTGGAGTAAATAAAATAATAAGAACAGCATGATTTTTCTTAGTAAATGAAAGTTAAAATTCTGGTGCTATATTAAAATACATATAAAAGCACAAGTAATTGTACAAAAATTACTTTCAGGCGCATACATATAATATAAAGATATTTAAAATATATTAAAAATATCTTAAAATATATTAGAAAAATCTTTATCTGGCATCTCATCTGACGTGCAACCTTTAAATTACAGTGTTCTCTTCTGGACAATTCTCGAATAAGCGAAAAAAAAAAAATAATAACAACATTTAAATAATACTGATGACGGCCTTGTAATTGTCAAAAACGTTCTAGATTTTTTCTAATATATTTTAAGATATCTTTAATGTATTTTAAATATCTTTATGTTATATGTATGCACTTGAAAGTAATTTTTGTACAATTATTTGTGTTTTTATGATTTTTTTTTATAAATATTTTAAGCATATGTAGTTTCAAACTGCAATACTTTCTATTAAATAAGAATGACTGTAAATAGATATTTTAATACAAACTATTACTTCAAATTAAAATTACAAAACGACATGTTAGTGTTGCTAATTTCGCCTTTAAAATGGAAATCGTAATACCTTCGAGAAGTTCTTAAAATTAATTTACGTTTTAATTAATGACGGACATTCCGCTGATAAATTTAATATCAGTACGCTGAACAAAGTGGTAATTAAAGATTTATAAAAAAAATAATTTATTCTATTATTGTAAGACATAAAAGTAAGGAATTTATCACCTATACAACAAATGATTTGCTAATTTCATTGGGAATATTTCTCAGTTCCTACAATGTTAGCTCTCCCGTATTGTTCAATGGTTTATCCAAGAACTCGGTGAAGGATAAATTGTAACATATCTTTTCTGCTATATTTTTCTCTATTAAAACTTTTCACATGTTTATGCAATTTTATCACCTTCTAGTATGTTCATTGTATGATAATATTATTTTTATTTTTTATTTTACTTCCGGAAATGCTCTTTATTTTGGGGCTTTCCTATTTCCCTTAGCTGATGCCTCTTGTTAGCAATAAATTTATAAAATCGAAATTTATGATATCATTTTTTCATATTTATATTTTATTCATTTTTCCTTGAAGGGTGTGTAGTTGTGTATTTTAAATACTTTAGATATCTTTACAAGCTCCAAATTTCATTATTAAATAAATGGAAGATTAGTATACTAAATGTCTTGTAAATATTTAGATTGAAAAACTCTTTGAATACTACTAAAATAGAAGTGACAATACTGTACTGGTAATATAGAAAATGCATCGCTATTCACAGATATTTTTTCAATAATGAAATATTTCATTTAAAAAGATAATATTAAAAAAAAAAATATTTATAATGTAATATATAATGACTGTTAAAAAAAAAAACAACTCAAGAATAAATCCAAAGACATTTTTTGTCAAACTGTTTTTTCAAATCTTTGAAGGATGTTTAATTGTAACAAAATTATAAAAATTATCTTATGTATCAGAAAATAATTGAAAATTACTTAAGCGTGGCATTTTTATGGTTGTTCTATTTTGTCTGAATAAAAATTGAATGATTTTTGTCTTCAGTGACATTATTACGAAACAGTACACCGCTTATTTTATCATTATTAACGATCTGTTTAAATTTGCAATTACTATGACAGATAAAAATGCCTTTTCGCACAAATATTTTGTCTGAATCAAAACTGTCATTAATTTAACTGTCAGCAATGGTTATTGAATTTTTATTGATAACCAAAGAAATTAAGCTAACTAATAATTAAGTACTACTTCTTATCGTGCTTCCGCTACCTGTCCACTTTTTGCAGAAGTAGGCTTTGATTGGTTGATTTCTTCGCAATCTATGTACGCTGCATAAACTTTAAGGGTTATTATGAAGCATATTCCCGTTCTTCCCTCTTTTCTAACATGTAATTCACATATCGCACCCTTGCTACAAAAGTGTCATAACTCGAAAAACTCCGTTTTTCAGGAAATGCGAAAAACTGCTTCGAGATACGGAAGCATCAATGGTCATCTTGCAAATACTACTGCTACCTAGTGGCTTAAATTTCAGTACACTAACTGGTACTTAAGGTGATTGGTAGATGTGTAAAAACCAAGTAGAATGGCAGTCATAATTCAAAAACCCATTTTTTGAGTTGTGTCACTTTTGAAGGAAGGGTGCGATATGGCAGTACCATACAGCACTTAAAAGAAAAATCATGATGTCTACTGTAACACTAGTGGAAGACTTTCACCAAAATTAGAAATTTGGCCACCATCATCAGAACCTGTTAAAATAGAATACTCTCTTATTCTGTCAAAAATGTCTTCAGCTCAATAGAAAAAGTCAACCAACATTTGACTAAATATACCGCTGACAGAAACCTAATTTTTGTCAAACTCAGAAACCAAACTAAAAATCTTGTGTAAAGAAAGACAGAAAAAAATCCTCAATTCAAGCATCTTCATAGTGGACAACTGTGAGGAAAAAGAAGAAGTAATGTCTTAGCCCATCACTTACGAATATAAAAGATCCCAAACAGCTGCCCTCTATGTCCATGAGACTATAGAATAGGAATCTTATGACTCAAGTACGATGAAGAAAATACTGTTTTTGAAGAATTTTACCCAACATGATTTTACATTGTTTTTTTTTTAAATGATCGTTTATAAACACATTTTTTGGCAGTATTATTAGGACATTTCATACTTTGTGTTTTAAACAATCATTACTTTAGAGATTTTAGAAATTTAATTGTGAATGTTTTCTTTGTGTCTTTAAACTATGAAATTTTCACGGTATTAAACAATTTTAACTTTGCATGTTATCATATTACTTTTCCATAAAAATGAGTGTTCTTTGCTCATTGTTTTTAATGTAACTTTTTTAAATATGATTCTGTTTTTGTTTTAACTTTGTCTTGGCGCATCATGTTCCTAATGGCGCTTGGTGCCGTTAAACACAAATCAATCGACCAAATAAGTAACAAACAATACTTATTCACATAATTATCAATGCTTTCGATGAGTTTTATATGCAAAACTAAGCACGAAGTACCAATATGTACGAGTTTATTAGATTATTAATAATATTTTATTAGGAAAACATGAAAAGCGTAAATAATGTACAGATTTTTCTGCTGAACTACAATTTTTCCTCGCTAATCACACAGTGAATATATCTCTGGTTGACAACTACTGCTGTATGTTATTATAAGGGGAACCGCCACAATAGTTGCTAAATACGTTAGTAAATGTAGCAATAGGTGAAAGGAACAGAAATCTTTTTCTGTCCAGACATACAAAGATTTTATAAACGCTACTTAGAATCGCATTTTTTTCAACAAAAGTATTTTTGACTTTAGAAATTGTAGAATTATCTGTAAATTCTTACGACATACCATGAGAATGATATCGGTGGATGTATCATAACTTCATAAAGTCGACAAAGCGTCCCGAAAAATTTCTCTCAGGATAAACATATTTAACCATCAAATGTGATTATATATAAAAGTTATTGTGCACAAAGACGGAAATCACTAAACAAAACTTGAACGTCTTCTGATATGACTGTTATCACTAAGGTGATATTGCTAAACGAGGTTTAATATTGTGGTAGTATTCTTATTTACACTTTGATAGAGGTGCTCTCCTGGTCGAACGAATTTTGGAAGTTTTTGTTGTTTTGCTTTATTAAAATTTATTGCTGAATGTGAAACATGTTCGTTAACTTTCACAAAGTGTGCAAAGATATTTGGAATTTTGTTGTTCTTAATATTTTGCGAAGATATGTTAAATAGGTAAATGTGGTTGCTCGGTGACTATATTTTGTGATTTTTTTAGTAGGATCTCACCCGCATTGGAATTTTAGCAGCATCAGCACGTGCCATCAAATTAACTTTGTTCTTCTCAGAGTGAATGAATGGGATTTATCTAGAATGCGGGAAGGCACGATGCTGGAAATGTGTAATCATTGAGTAAGGTACTGATTTATTGACTTGAGTAAAGGAATAGTTGGACACACGAAATCTATTAATATTCTAAAATATCAATGTAGCATTTTTGTGGTTTTAGTTTTTTTAAAAATGTGTACTTAAATTTGTGTACTGTTAGTAAAGAACTTTGAAATATATCAAGATGGGAAAGAAATGTTTCCGCTTCATACGTTTTCTTATTGTTTTGTAGAAGCAATCTAATTAAATTCCTCCATCCCCGTGTTAATCCAGTTTTACAATTTTGTTTAAAAAACTGTTGTTTAGTCCATAGTTTTCCGTTATGGCTTCTTCTAAACCTGACGGATCAGTAGAGGTCATCAGAGATGAAGGTAAAATGCGCAATTTAATGTACGGACGACAACGTAACTTTGACAACTCTTTTCTAATACTCACAGTGGAAGTGTCCATTTCTAGGATTGTGACTTTATATCTAATTATAACACTTCCCACTAACGCAATACAGGTTAAGCATATAGCATAGTAGAATTTGTGCTAATGAAATTACACAATGGCTTACACTCCCAAGACATAAAATATATGCAGAACACATATATTTCTTATTCATAGAAACGTAGATTGAGCTGAGTGAGCAAAACTCTTATTATACGTTCAATCTTACAATGCATTCTTTGTGATGGTATTCATCCAAAAACTGTTTGGTGGATGAATGTCAAATTCACCACCAGGATAGCAGCTTTAGCCAACATGGTTCAAGTTAAAAATATCTGGTATAAATAGTATTTAAAAGTAAAACATAAAAAGCATAATTGACTGAAATGACAGTAAATTGTCTGAAACTCCACACCCCCACCCACTCTTCAGCTGTTAGTTTTACTGGAATTCATATTAAATAATACTTTTAATTATTGCCACATGATACAAGTTTAGTATTAAACTTTCACTTTTATTAATAAAATCGATCAGTGTAAAACAAAATACGTGACCTTGACGAGATAATTTTAAAACTGATTTCAACAGTATATTTAAACAAACAATACGAATTTAAACACCATTTTACTATTCTAAAAAATACACTGGTTCCAAAACTTAATATACTTTCATATATATATAACTCGTTGTGCTTCATGACTTACGGCATCTAGCACCCTTTTCCGTTTCATATCTTTATCGCCCATATAGCAAAATATTATACCAATTTTGTTTATAATGAATGAACAGTGTATCCATCAATATGTACAAATCCTTAAAACTTCGTTTTTATTATTATAACTTTAAATAATATTTCTGTTCGCTTGCGATCATCAAGCAGTGTGATGATGATAACAAGATTTGTGATTGTTTATCAGTGGAATATATTTTACAAAAATGTGTCCAAATAGAATTTTTTTCCGGTTTAAATTTTACGCACTATAACAAAGAAAATTTTGCAAATAATTTAATTTCTAATAAAACAAATTATAAACAAAATAATTACTATATTTAATATTTTCACATAAAAAATTAATGAAATACAGTTATGTTTTACTATAAATTATTTAATTATAGACAAATTAATCAAATAGTTATTACATTTTTGTAGTAAATAAATTACCTTACACATTTCCAAACGGAAAACAATCCCACGGAATAGAGCCACTATTTTTTTTTCTTCCCGATGCCAGTTAGAACAATCTAAATATGTCACATTTGAGTTCCACGAACTATTTTTGGGCAACATTGCAAGGTTTGTAATGTGTATTTTCTTTTCAGCTCTCCCCATACGTTTTATGTGTGATTACTCATGCGTCTTATCAATGAAAAGAACTATCCTATGTTTTGAGAAATGTAGAATTTTTTCTTTTCCCTCTATATATATAAAAAAACGTAACGCTTTGGAGTTAAGGGTCCTGTCCCTGCCGGCGAAGACACTCACGAGCTAATGCTAATCCTATGGAGAGGGATTTTTCTAATATCTCGTTTGCATTTCGACAATTTTAAATAATTTTTTTTTGCATTGGATAGCCGAGGTCCATCTCTACCTTGGTTACTTTTTCGAATTTGGTTGCAGATATTTTTTAGAGTGACACTTTCATTTTCAGAACCGGTTTTGAAAACGAAAGTAACTTTGTTAAAAATATCTGCGACCAAAATCAAAAAAGTAACCAAGGTGCGCTGTAGAGACGGACCTCGGCTATCCAATGCAAAAAAAAAAAAAAAAAAAAAAAAAATTAAATATGTCGAAATGCAAACGAGATATTAGAAAAATCCCTCCCCATAGGATTAGCATTAGCTCGTGAGTGTCTTCGCAGGCAGGGACAGGACCCTTAATGCAGTATATAAATATCTGACGCTTTAAAAGGGATTACCAAGAGGGGGGGGGGGCGTATATGTCGCCAAAATGGTCGCCAACTTGACGATATATCGCCAAATTTGGCGACCCAGTTTTGGCGATTTCCAGTATTTCGCCCAATTTCCATAGACTCCCATTGAAATCCAATAGGGTTTACTTGCTTTTAGAAAATCAACAAATTGAGATATTTCAATGCAACAAAAACTAATATTAGCTTATGAATAGAGCTTAATTGAACTATTTACATTATTTTTAAGCACAAACACTAATCTGTGGTTAGCTATAAAATAGGGATTGCCTCGCGATACCGAAAGGAATCGCGAAGTGTTTACGTGGGGAATGGTGAGCGTAGTGAGTAGGGGGGCGAAGCTTCCCTAGTGAGTTAAAACAAAAGATAATTCAGCTAATTGTTAATTTTACGTTACGTTCAACTTAACTTAAATGCACTAGAAACACATCACAAAAATTGCAAGATCTATTTCCGATTATTTAAATGCTAAGAAATTACTAAAGGATTCATAAAATGTTCTGAAATAAAGCTTCTATTCACTAAAGTAGAATTATTCCTTTTCGGATCAATACCAAACAAGAAAGTTTCGCATATAAATTTGTCGTTAGATAGAAAACAGCTATGTAACTTTTCTCGAATATTTAGCTTATTCATGATTGGCATCCTTTCCAGAGACACATAAAATTATATATCTGTATGCTATGACATACGAAGCGTTAATCTTGTCATAAATGCTTATTAAAGCTTATCTTAGAAATAAAGTAATGGAATGGAAATATTATGCTATATTAATTATTGTTCTGTAGTGCGAAATAGGAGTGCTTAACGAAATCAATAATTTATTTATTAAATTAAATACTTATTTCGACTACATAAGTTCGGAAAAACAGAACATCAATCATTCGATATAAGTAATAAAAATAATTAGGTATTTCTATTTAAAGATAGCTCTTTAATCAGAGACCTGGATTTTTTTATAAAGTAACAGATAATATTTTGTTAATTGTAGAAGACTTTGTCGCATTTTTTCACACATGACACATTTTTCGCAAGAAAACTTTTTAATAACAGAAGTGCTAGTAATGCATTTTTGAGATTTGACAAGATTTTCACTGGTCTCTGCATATTTTTATTTAAAGTGAAATATTTAAATAGAAAATTATTTCTATTTAAAGTTGGCGGTTTAACCTTTACACGTGGGCTCGGACAGCATGTGTCCGGCTTAGCATTATGTTCTCGGACAGATGCTATCCGAGCTCCTGTGTAGAGGTTAATCGGAGAGCCAATACCTGGATTTTTTTTTAAGTTAAAGTAACAGATAATATTTTGTTAATTGTAGAAGACTGTTGCGTTTTTTCACACGTGGCACATTTTTTGCAAGAAAATCTTTTAATGACAGAGGTGCTAGTAACGCATTTTTGAGATTTGACACGATTTTCACTAGTCTCTGCATATTTTTATTTAAATTGATATATGTAAATAGAAAATTATTTTTATTTAAAGTTGGCAGTTTAACCTTTACACTGGGGCTCGGACAGCATCTGTCCGGTTTAGCATGTGTTCTCTGACAGAAGCTTTCCGAGCCCCCTGTAGAGGTTAATCAGAGACCCAATACCTGGATTTTTTTATAAAGTTAAAGTAACAGGTAATATATTGTTAATTGTAAAAGAGTTTGTCACGTTTTTTCACGTATGGCATTTTTTCAGAAGAACATTTTGCAATAACAGATGTGCTAGTAATGCATTTTTAAGATTTGACAAGATTTTCACTAGCCTCTGCAAACATTATTTTTATTTAAATTGACCTATTTAAATAGAAGATTATTTCTTTTTAAAGTTAGCTCTTTAACCTTTACACAGGGGCTCGGACACCATCTTCCGACTTAGCATGTGCTCTCTTACACATGCTGTCCGAGCACCCGTGTAGAGGTTAATCAGAGACCCAGTACCTTGATAAAAAAAAGTAACAAATAATATTAATACATGGAAATTATTACATAGAGAAACATTCGCCTTGCATACAATATTTCAAATGAAAATTAAATTTCAAAGTAATTGCTTAAAAGGCGCAAAGGCCAACATAGTGAAAAAGATTCCATGGCGGGACTCGAACCCGGCCCATCATATAGCGCACTGACGTTCTACCGGTGGCTCACGATAAATTTTCCATCTTGTGCTGCGTTTGTAGACTTTCCAACATATAATATTGAGAAATTTTCCAGGCTGGGTATCGTTCCGTGTGGTGTAGTCGGTAGAACGTCAGTACGCTGTACTGATGGCCCGGGTTCGAGTCCCGGCATGGAATCTTTTTCACTATGTTGGCCTTTGCGCCTTTTAAGCAATTACTTTGAAATTTGATTTTCATTTGAATTAACAAATAATATTTTGTTAATTGCAAAAGACTTTGTCACGTTTATTAACACATAACACATTTTTCACAAGAACATGATTTAATAGCAGCTTGTAATGTATTTTTGAAACTTAACAATATTTTCACAGGTAAACATGATGAATAGTCACAGCATTTAGTCATTGGGCAGAACTTTGTATTTAACCCCTTAAACTCTAGCGACTCTTACACAAATTTTATTCGGTCGGCACCACTTTTTAAAAAGAAATTTCCTCCAAGTGTACAATTTCAAAAAGGCTCTAATTAAATAAGGCAAATTTTATTTTCCTTTATTTGTGGTGCCAAATACAAATTTTGCAAAGAGAGATGATGTCGCCGCAGCGGAGACAACGGAATGCAAAGGGTTAAATGTAGCAAACCATGAATCAATATCCTAGGAATATTGTGTTATTTTATTTATAAGTGTTACATTATTCTAGAATGCAATCTGTAAAAATATTTAGATATACTACTTAATAGATTGTTTATCTTCCAATGGGATTTTGAAAAGCATGATACGAGTGTTACACGTGAGAGTGACATACAAGGAGAAATATTGTATTTTTAAAGGGATTTCAAATCTTTAGCTTTTCGATAGAAAATACAAATCTTCAGGAATAGAATCCGAAATTAATATCCGAATACAATTATATTTAATTTTTTTTAGGAATACTTTATACAATTTATACTATAAGAAAATTGGAAAGAAAATATTAGTTGCATTACAGTTTTTATCCTTCAAGTCATAGTTATAACGTTCTGAATTATTATCTTGCAAGCAAGCAAGTTGTGTCTTTCTGGCCCGAAGTCTACAAAACTACACCGCAGTTATTCACACTTTCATTAAAAATGATGCAGTTATTCATTGACTGAATTAAAGGTTACCTAGCTGAGACTAGCATTTCAAGTTTTTTTTTTCTGTTATTATGAAATAAAGTAAGTTTTACAGTTTAGAATAAATTAGATTAGTAATATTATATTATCAATTAGAGTAATAAAATATAATAAATTACACTGCGTGTGTATGTTCTTGTTTTTATGTCCAGAAGGATATATAATTTCGAATATATGCTTTTTTAAATTAAAAAGTTGAAAGAAAGCGAACTTGAGCTTGATAAGTTGGATTGTAAACCGATTAGGAATCTCTTAATGACAAAGTATAAGAAAAAAAAGACAAATAATTTTGAAGCTTAATTTAATCAACCGTTTCGGGTCTGGCGTACATGTCTTTTCATCGAGTATTATTTTGTCTTAACAATTACTTAGTTACTTTCTACATACAGAAATGATAGTACATGACTATGCCTTTCTTATCGACATTTAGTAATAACAATAATAATAAAGGTTTGCTTAATCCTCTTTGCACCTTTGGCGATTTCTTTATTTTATGTATATATTTCACTCTTTAAATTTAAAATATGGGCTACTTTTCTGAACGAACCAGGAGTGCTTAAACGAAAAAAAAAACAAAGTTGTAACAGCTGTTAAACCCTGTTGTAATATGACATTTTCCAAACATCTCGAAAAACTTTTCATTAACCTATTATCATTTAAATATGACACACAAAAATAGTACACAAAATAAGTTCATTGGTTAGATTTCAGACAATGAGATAAGCTTTAAACGTCAGTAAATCGTTTTGGATAGCTATGATTAAAATCATTAAAGTAAAAGTAATTTTGTTCTCATAATTGAAAAAAAAAATGGGGCCGAAAGGATTTAATAGACGAATCGAACATATGTTAGTTTCCTTATTGGTATCTTAGCAGCGATGGAATTACAAATCAATGAAAATGCGCCAAATTCAAATGTGAGAATTTCTATTCAGAATTTTTCGATAAAAATGCATAATTGCCTGCACATTTCGTGTGAAAATAATAAATCTAGGTTTTGAAAACTTTGGTGGTCGCTTAACCCTTTTAAGGGCGGTGGTTCATTTTTCGACTACTGAATTTTAATCTCTAAATGGCATATTGACACCAGAATTTGAATTAAAAAATTTCCTATTATTAAGGTCGTGAAGAAAAGCTTTTACTTATGTTCAAATAAATTAAGTTTGTAAATTCTCTTGTCACTCAATTATTTCAGTATTTTACGAATAGAAGTACTTTGAGCCTGAAAGGGTTAAGTGTGGCAAAAAAGACTCACGAGATCTTTCTATTTAAATAAATGATGCATTTTTAGCTACGTGAAAACATTTTGAGATATTAATTTATAATGCAGCTCTCCTAGGGAATCTACTACCTGTGATGCTTTTACTTTGTTTTTGTCAAATGAATGTATGCTTCAAGAGACACTTTTTCTTTAAATGATATGATATTATTGAATAAAATTGAATAAAATTAAGGGGTCTCAGGACTCTTAATATTGGAAAAAATGAAAAAACGGACCATTTTCAACATTTAATATTTTAAAATGTATTTGAAATTAAGACATAATTTTAAATGGGAATGAAAGATACAAGTATGTTCTTTCATTTCAAATATTTGAAAAATTGCAAGATGCAGAAGTAGCATATACAGGGGACTCAAAACTGCAAGACATTTGACGAGCAGAAAATCGGCATAACAGCTTATGCGCACGATTACAAAAAAATTTTGCAACTAGCATGAAAATTTTGGTGTCTAATTTTACCTAAGATTATAATAATTACACAGAACCTAAATAAATTTGTATTTAAAGCATTTTTATATTTTTAATGCAAAGTTGTATTTAGCTAAGGCACAATTTAGAAAATTTCAACAATATAAATCCCTAAAAAATATTTTCTTTTTACAATAAAAAGGCTTTAGGTTCAGTAAATTTTAAGTTCAGTTTATACAGACTAACATGAAACATATGTTTTGAAAATTTCATGAAAATTATTCAGAAGTTTTTGAGATATTTGCGCGTTATGCCCAAAAACGTTATTTGAAGAAAAATGACTTCAAAGTTTTGGAAACACAGCTTTAGCTATTGAGCAAGTATAATTCTAAATGCCATAACTTCTGTTCTAATGGGAATTTCAAGATACCAATTATATCAAAATGTACGGAAAACATAGAAGTTTAACATCTAAAAAAATTAAAATTTTTAAAATTTTAGAGCTTTAAGAGTCCTGAGACCCCTTAAATAAGAGTGAATATGGCGCAAATACAATTCATACAATGATGAATTATTCGGTGGGGCGGTATAATAATGACAAATAAGGAGCTCGAAGCCGCTGCGGTTGTGGATAGCTTCAGGGCCCACTTTTCCATGTCTTTAATTTAATCAATTTTCTTTTTAAATTTGTCTGGATTCAAATTTTCAAATTTTCTATTCTATTTTCCTTCTTGGCTTCCACAAGAGTCTCTCGGCAAGAAGGATGTGGGCAGGGACGTCGGACAGATATGCGGAACTCCGCGCTACGCGAAATCTGCGGCCGTACTATTGTACAGTCGTGGAAAAAAAAAGTAAACACCCCCTACTAACTCCTCAACAAATTATCGTGGAAGAAAGTTACTGGTACCGAACGATTGGATATAATGTCTACTTTTAAATGCTGTATATAAAATTTGCTTAGGGGGCCATCTACATATTAAAACGAACCCAAACGTCGTTTTTTTTTTTCAATAGCAGTACACAATTTTGAAAGTACAAATGAACTCTACGCCCATCAATTAGTCTAAAAAGAAATTTTTATGCAATTCGTACCATAAGTTTCCGAGAAATTAATTATTTTAAAACGAGCGTATTTTAAGGGCTGTATCCAAATTGAAGTTCGGTACTCAATTGTTAACAGAGAGAGCTCCCTTCTTGATCAAGGCACCTTAACCAGTCAATAAGCCTGTTAGATTGCATGATTGTTTGGAGGCTGATTACCTTGATTTAAAAATAATTTTAATAGGTAACAAAGTACAGTCGTGGAAAGAAAAGTAAACACCCCCTACTAACTCCTCAATAAATTATCGCAGAAGAAAGTTACTGGTACCGAACGATTTTGCTTAGGGGGACATCTACATATAAAACGAACCATAACTTTGTTTTTTTCAATAGCAGTACACAATTCTGACAGCATAAATGAACTCCACACTCTTCAATTAGCCTAAAACAAATTGTTATGCAATTGGTACCATAAGTTTCTGAGAAATTAATTATTTTAAAAAGAGCGTATTTTAAGGGCTGTATCCAAATTGAAGTTCGGAACTCGATTGTTAACCGAGAGAGCCTCTATCTTGATCAAGGCACCTTAAGAAGTCAATGAAGCCTGCTAGATTACAGGACAGCATAAGTAATTTCAAAATATTTAGTCACTTCTATCATAGACGGCCCCTTAAATAATCATTTTGCCGTTTTTTAAGCATAATTTGAAAACTACTTGGAAGAAAAATGTGAAATTCTGGATTTCCATAAAGCAGAACTTAATAAATCTGAATCCATCAAAAAAATTGTAGGTTTCAATTCATAATTTTTTTTTAATATTAATTTCATAATTCATATCAGAAAATTATAAAAATTGCAAATTCAACGTATTTATGTTTGGGTATATTAGTATTATTGTTACACAAAAAATTAAAACATTAGGAAAATAATTTCAGAAGTTATAAATAAAAATATGAAAATGTAATTTAACACTAGAAGAACTAAATTTTGAATGTTTATAATTCAAACACTTATCTTTCAAATGACTTGAAATTTTGTGTATAGACATAGTTTGAACCAAAGATTTGAAATATCTCGTTAAAATTGGATATTGCCATTGAAAATTTGTTGAGGAGTTAGTAGGTGGTGTTTTCTTTTAATTTTTCCTCGACAGTACATTGTAATTGTTGTCATCATTGTATTGTATCATTGTGCAAAGATTTCTTTTTTTAAATTAATTAATTTTTAATATGTATCATACATAATAATACAAAACTATTCAAATTGTAAAAAGCATATTTTTCCAAGAATGTATTTTCCAATCATTGTGTAATAATGTTTCAAGCAATTTCAATAAGATATGTTGATACATAATTTGTTAAAGTTACTTTTATAGTATTTCAAATTTATAATTTTTATTATTTATATAATTATTATTTTTCTTATATATGTATGTATACGTATATGTGTCACATAGTTTAATTAAAAGACTAAATTGCATTTGACACGCAATGTTGATCAAATTTATCTATTTAATATGATTGCATTACACGGTATTATGCTATTAATAACACTCAGTAGATTTTACTAGAAATATACTGCACATATGAGGTTGTTTGTACAATGGAAAATTAATTAAACTTTTAATTAGATTCCATTTATTACTTTTTATTGATTTTGAAGGATATTTGTAAGTATATTCCTATAATATTAATCTTCAGAAACTAACCAAATAACAAAGTAATTATCTATTTCAAAATGTAAACGTTCCATTTAAATATTATAAAGCATTCAAAATAAGCCTATCATAGACAGGGGACTAAAGTAGAATCTTTAATAACAGATATTAGGTATAAAGCATGAAAATGTTTGTTACCAAAAATGCAATAAATTTATAAAAATGATAAAATTAAATATTTATTTTTTTCTATTTTTAAACTTCCAAAAACGTTGTGAACATGGATTAATCAGATATAATAATAAACTTCTCTAAAAACAATCATTATCTTCGCAAACAAAAAAATATTTTAAAACCAGATTAAATAATACTGCATGCACCAGGTCAGTACTTTTTATTATTATACTTCTATTTTAACTCTTTATCTACTGACGGAACTTATAAATACCATTAAAATAACTTGTTATAAAATTCATTTAATACATCGATTAGTAGTAATACAGATTAGAATGAGTTGTAGATGCATTATTGTATCTTTTTCCAAAAGCACTATGGGTTATACAAAACAAGAATATTTTTAAGAGGATGATTTCTTTTGCCTTTGCATCTTTTCAGCTTTCATGGCTTTTTTTTTTTTTTTTTGGTGGTGGTGGGGGGGGGGGGGGGGTGAATGGATTTTTCAGTTCGGAAACATTTCTGTATTTCTGTTGTAAGAACATTATATTTGTACATTAGATAATTCTATAAAATATTAAGAAAAATATTTAAAATAAAAGATTTAGGTGCGGTTATAAGTATTGTACAAAATACATATATATTCATATTTAATTAATCCTTCTAAAATGTATTAAATGATTATGTAAATCTTCTAATGTAGTTTCAAAAATTCACGGAAAATTGTTCTGAAGATAAATTTTTCATGAATTCATAATCCAGTATATAAAGGGTTAATTAATGAGTATGTTCATACAAATGCAAGTCAAAATAAAATGCTTTATAATGTGAGGAAATAAGATTTCTTAGGACGTCATTATAAGTCATGTAAGCCTTTCCATTCATCTTTGTTTCGTATGGAACTAAATTAGAAAAGAAGAATTTTAAGGTGAATGTTTTTTAATTTCAGTAATACAAAATTATAGGGTACTTTCTTTTTACATCTTTAAATCATAGTGGTTTCAATGGCAATACTTTAGTGTTTTGTCTGAACAGATGATCTTAACCCCTTGAGGGGCGGTGGGCTATATTATATCCCACCTAAGTTTAATTAAGATTTGCACCAGAAACTTTTAACAGAAAGTTTTACTTTTATAACTTGAGGGAATGTAGTTGAAAAATTGCTTTTCCTTATCTAATTTTTTTTTTCAAATTTCCGGTGGAAATTCAGCATTACATAAGCCCAGTTACTTGCCCCTCAAAGGGTTAAGGTAACATCTGCTGTTAATAAAGTATAAAAACATGCATTTTCTGAACTATAATTTTTTCAACATTAGTTACATTAATTTCATCACTGATTTGGGTGTGCATGTTAGGCGTCTGAGAGAAATCGGATGTTCTCTCAAAGAGAATTAGAAAATCGATATGCGGACTTTAAATTTAAAATTATGACGATCTTTTATCTACTGTATGCATTGTCGTTCTAAATATGTACCACAAATTCCATGGTATAACGTGCGTTTAAAATTTGAGACTAACTATTCAAACCAAGTTTCTATTTTTAGGTATATTTGCGGTATTACACGCACCTACCCTTTGGCAAAGAAACTTACGTGTGATATGTAACACGCGTTTCTAGAAATAATGTATGAGTGGATAACAAAGACATTAGTAGAAATAAACTTTTATAAAACATTTTATATACAACAATGTAGATTCTACATTGTTGGATATAAAATGTTTTATAAAAGTTTATATGTTCTTAAGTATATATATTCTTAAATATTATTTATTCTATTCTGAAGTATATATAAAGTATACATATTCTTAAATGTGTTTTCGTTTTGGATGAGACTTACCCTTTAGATTGTACATTGAAAAAAAATGTTCAATTAATTGTTGAATTAACTATAATAATAAGGAAATAAGCAATAATACACCGTCTTATAAATAGACTAGCAGTAACAAACAGTATGTTATTGCTTACCGGTATTTTTCTGCTTATTTTACGGTTTATTATAGTTGATTTATATAATAATACTGAAAATACCGGTAATAATACCGGTATAATACTGGAAGCTGGAGTGCTATTATTATACCGTAAAAGGAACATTTTTTCCTGCTGTGTAGACAAGGCCCCCTAGATACTAGGCCTACTCGCAGAAAAAAAGGGCTGCTGTCTTAAGCGGCTTTTTTCGGAATTTGAATAGTCCCTTGAGTTATAACATCAGTAGATTCTAAAAGAATTCTTCACCTTATTTGTTTACAGTTAATCAAAGACAAAGAAAGGTTTAAGAAAATGCTGGTGTTTAAATTAAAGGGACCGTACAAATGCTGAATAAAAATCCACAGAAGAAAGCCGCCATTTTTATTCCAGCGTGTAGGCCTAGTATTCTAAAGTTAGTGTTCCAGATGCAAGTGATGATGGATATTTATAGATTGATGGTAGCGAAGAAGAAAAAACAAATAAAATATACCCCTAAAAATATACACGAAGAAAAATACAACAAACTTATCTTGTTATCTAAATGCGAACGTGATTGATCTCATACTCTATGAAGATGAAGTAGTTCGCAAATAAGTGAGATTGTCTCTAATGACAAATGATGGGCTCACAACATAGTAGACCAAATCCATTTTGAAAAAAAAATGAGATTGTCCATTTAGAAGGTGCATAAAATCACTTTTATCCACTCTCACACTAAACCAAGTCTGTAAACAGATGAAAAATATGAAAAAGTATTTGAAAACAGACTTGGTTCACTGTAGGTGTGTATAAAACAAATTTTAGGCAACTTCTTAATGGACTATCTCATTTTCTACAAATTACTTTTTCTGATTGCAATGTAATATTCAACTAAAATAAATTTAATTAAAATACTATCGTGATAGTATTACATCTTTAAATTCAGGAATATTCCTACCTTTTTCACCTCATAAAATAATTTTTGCAGTATGTGCGATAATATTATAAATATTTCAATATTATAATACAGATATTTTAATATCATAATATGGATATCTGAATTCTTATGTTTGTCATTCCTTAATTTTTACATTTCACGCATTATACATCATGGATTGCTATTTCATTTTTACATTTCACACATCATGGATTGTTATTTCATTTTTATATTTCATGCATAAGTCTTTAAATTAATCTTTAAATATGGATCTTTTAATCTAGTATGAGAAAAGCATGTTATGCTTCATACTATACGATATTTAATATTTTCTCAAAAGCTTCTTAATGGACTATCTCATTTTCTTCAAATTACTATTTGAGATTGAAATGTAATATTCAAATAAAGTAATTTAAATTAAAATACTATCGTGATAATATTACATCTTTAAATTCAGGAATATTCCTACTTTTTTCACTTCATAAAATATTTTTTGTAGCATGTGCGATAATTATATAAATATTTCAATATCATAATACAGATATTTTAATATCGTAATATGGATATCTGAATTCTTATGTTTGTCATTCCTTAATTTTTACATTTCACGCTTTATACATCATGGATTGTCATTTCATTTTTACATTTCACGCATTATACATCATGGATTGTTATTTCATTTTTATATTTCATGCGTAAGATTTTAAATTAATCTTTAAATATGGATCTTTTAATCTAGTATGAGAAAAGCATGTTATGCTTCATACTAAATGATATTTAATATTTTCACAAAAGTCGTTTTATAAGCCTTCTTCTTATATTTGTATAATTTATCAGACAAAATTTATTATGGAACTTAATTAACTTTTATTAAATGAAAATTTTATGAGGTTTATTTTATCATTTTAAATTAAAATATACCTCAATCTTCATAAAATTTCAATTTATAGAGTTCATAAATTGCTTTCTCTAATATATCTAATATATTTAAGTATTTATTTTCCTTTATATGAATATGAGTGCAAAATGTCTTAAGAACTTAAAACTCTTAAAATCACGAAAAGTGAAAAAAAAGATTTCGTTTGTCATTTTATATCTTAACAAGAACATAAAATAATTCAAAATACAATTTCACAACACAAATCATTTCAAAACACAATTTTACCAATTTCCTTAAAAAGTAGAAAACAAACCTGATTTTTTTGTGCAGCCCTGTATACGAACTATAGAATTTCCATATAATACACAGCCATACTGTATTATATGATATTTTGTTAAGATCGATAAAATTTGTTAGAAAACGCATAGCACAGTTAAAGATTCCCCTTCAGCAATTTCCATCAATAAACGGAAATGTACTTCAGATGTTTTGTGCAACCCTGTATACGATCTGTAGAACTTATACACAGTGTGAAATATTTTTAAAAAGTTTAATTTAAAAATGCATACCACAGCATAAAACGCACTTCCAGCAATTATTGTTCATAGAGTTCTGTAACCAAATTATTTTGTGATCCTGTATACGAATGACGAATGCTATGCACATCATATTTTGAAGTAAGTATCTTAGACTCAACCCCAGAGATGTATATCAATTCCAATATGTTTCAAATAGTGTAGCATGAATAAAATACACCGCAGACAATTTTTAACCGTAGACCGTAATGTAATGGAATTATTTTGAGTGTCTCTGTAAATTAATGATGAATGTTATCGATATTACATCGTATAGTAAGCATCTTGTTATGTACTTCAGAGATATATATAAATTTCAATGAGTTTGTGAAACGTTATTAACAAGCTGGAAATTGCTCGTCAAACGTGGCAAATGAGGTGCGTTCGTACTATAACTAGTTTTATAATTATTTTTTGCACCCCATATTGTACTGAATGTATAATTTTTTGCACTTCATAAGGAGCATAGTCTGTAACATCATTAAAACGCACTTGCAATATTTTTTCCCATTGGCCGTAATGTAACGGAAAAATTTTGACTGTCCCTGTAATTAAACTATACATCCGATTTTCCTAAAATTTCAAATAGCTCGACAAAATTTTGCAACAATTATATATTTAAAATTTCAGACCATTCGGAAGGCTGTAACATCATTAAAATGCACTTGCAATAATTTTTCCCATTGGCTGTAATGTAAAGAAAAACTTTTGACTGTCCCCGTAATTAAACTATACATCCGATTTTCATAAAATTTGAAATGGCTCGACAAAATGTTGCAACAATCATATGTTTAAAATTTCAGGCCATTCGGTTTGGTAGTTTTTGCTCTGTTACATGCGGACAGACAGACGGACGGACTGAACGACGACTATAGGTGCTACGTATTTATATAATTACGAACGCACCTAAAAATCACCGAAAAAACACTTTCTTACAATAGGCCGTAATGTAACGGAATTGTTTTGAACGTCCCTGTAAAGGAACTGCAACTGCTATACGCTTCATTCTTAATACCGAACATGCCTTATTGAATATCAATAACATATATAAAGTTCATAGCGATCCGACTACATTTATGCGAGCTAGAGCACGGACAGACAAATGGCAGGCAGACAAACCGAAGTCATAAACACTTTTCAACTATGTTGGAAAGTGTTAAAATGTATGCATTACAAAAACAGAATATTTTAAGAAAGTAAAAGATGTATGTTTCCTCCTGAATTTCGTATTCTTTTCAGATCATAATAGAATAAAGTAGTTTTAATAGAGTTTTGTAAAATATAAAGTAAAGAAATTCGAATGAAATTTTGCGCGCATGATTGCAAAAGAATCCTTGTATGTAAAACAAAATGTCTCAAGTCTTATACTCAAGATTTTTCTGTTTTCATTCAGCCTGAAAACCATTTTTCTGTTTTCACACACTCCGAAAACTTGCTTATTTGTAGCATTTTTGTGTTTAAAAAAAAACAAAACTCTATCTTTGCAATATGCATGTCTGAATTTGAAACTTTTAGAAGACTGAATAAAATAAATAAAATAAGACAAATTTTAATAGAGTTTTACTAAAAACATTAAAAATACGTTCACCAAGCAACCTCAAGGCCTCATCAACACAATTTAACCATTGTAAAAACAAACAACAGAACAAACAAGTGCAATTAAAGTTAAAATTATTTTTTAAAAGCAAACAATATTCACCAGGATTGGAACAAGCTTCAATCAAAGTTGGCGAACGCAATTGCGTAAACCAGCTTTCTAGAAACAATCTAAATCTAGAAACATCTTCTAAAACTTCTGAAACTTTCAGAAGACTGAATAAAATAAATAAAATAAGATAAATTTGAATACAGTTTTACTAAAAATATTAAATATGCGTTCACCAAGCAACCTCAAGGCCTCATCACCACAATTTAACCATTGTAAAAACAAACAACAGAACAAATCAAGTGCAATTAATGTTAAAATTATTTTTTAAAGCAATCAATATTCACCAGGAATGGAACAGGCTTCATTCAAAGTTGGCGAACGCAGTTGCGTAAACCAGCCTTCTAGAAACAATTTACTACGATAACTGTTGCAACCGGATTTCAAAATACAACCTTTCGCAAATAGCGGGATATGATCCGTTTCAAGAGAATTCTGGATTATTTTTAAATTTAGATTTTCTCTTTTGAAAGAACTAATATGTTCCTTCAGATAAATTTACATTGATCTACCTGTTTGACCAATATAAATGCTATGGCAATCTTTACAGGGAATCGCATAAACAACCCCGTTAATTTTAACTTATCATATTTAAATTTAGGCTTATTAAAAAATGAACTCACCTTATTAATTGGTTTAAAAGAAACACCAACATTGAAAGATCTTAAAATCCCAGAAACTTTATGAGAAATGTTATTATAATAAGGGATGCATTAGCTGTACTTGATTTGTTCTGTTGTTTGTTTTCGCAATGGTTAAATTGTACTGATGAAGCCTTGGGGTTGCTTGGAGAAACGTTTACTGAATGTATTTTCAATGTTTTTGGTACAATTGTTTTCAAGTCTGTCTTATTTTATCTAGTCTTTTAGAACTGTATCTTGCCTATATATTTATTTTTTTTACATTTTTACAATACAACACCATGAAACATATATATATATATTTTTTTACCCGACTGCCAAGAAGGATTATATTTTTCACGCGTATCTGTGTATCTGGATTTCTTTATACCCTCGAGACATCACAACGGCCTCATGGATTTTAATGAATGGCGTGTCTATCTATTCGTCTTAACCGTCCGATAGTTATAGGCTAGGTTTTGGTTTTTATAAATTCAAAATGGTGGCCGTAAAATACAAAATGGCGGTAGGGACGGAAAAATTTTTTACGCATTATATTGAGTAGCATATTATTGGATAGGTCTTTCGAAATGAAGATGATGTTTCATTGACTATTTTACAGTCAGAAGCTCCGTTTAAATATTACAGAACCTGGAAGTTGCGTAGGTAGGATATCTATCCTTACCGCAACTCTAACCTTCATAGACATCTATAGGCCTCATCAAAACAGTGTTTATAGATAGTAACTGACAATTAAAAATAACTTAAAAGTCATCAATACAAGAAAATAAAAAAAATAGGTAAGTGGTATAAAAAATAGTTTCATATTGATGAGAAATAATTAATTAGTTCACTTTTTACGCAGTCGGGTGTTTTGATTTTTTTAAAGTTTAATTGATTACAAAAAAGTAATAAAAATTTCTAGATTTACTTCAGAGATCCTCGTACACTAAATATGCCCTGTGAAGTTAATGAAAATTTCATGAAAACATATTCAAACGTCATATAAATTATTTGGCAGTAACAAACGAATATTCCATTTGAAATTACTTAAAGGTGTTTTAATAAAATTTATGCATTGAGCAACTAAAATATCCAAATCAAGTACGTTCGAGCACCTAACGTGTTCCTCCTCTGGTTTAAAATCTCTAAAAACCAGAGTCGAGTTCATTCATTTACCTTTAATGGGCTTTTTCAAAATTCAAACCGAAAATGGGGTATTTTTACATTTTAATAAAACACCTTTAAGTAGTTTTAAATGGAATTTTCACATGCTTTTACGAAATAATTTATATGACTTGTTACAGCAATTTGAATTAAGGATTCAAGAAATTTGACATATCATATGAGTTGTAAAATTCTAACTCAGCGCAAAATGTTCAGGCCAAGCTTTGAATTAGGGATCTCTTGTCTGAAATCGCCAATGTTCTGACAACAACTGAGCCATTCCGGGCAAACCTGCAGGACTTAGTTTACCCAGCTAAACTTATAGATCATGTAATCTTGTCTATATATGAATCAACTCAACAGAATAAATCGCAGGTATTGGAACTCAAGAAAACGGTGGATACGTAATTATACTATTTAATTTTAAAACAATTTTTCTATATAATTTTAATTAATTTTTTAATTAATTTTTAACAGTGAATTTATGATTGAAATTATTGAATATTTATTACGTGATTATCACATTTCTAACTAAGCGTAGAACCAACAGAGCTAAAAATTATCCAAGCCAGGAATCGAACCCGGGCCCTTGGAGTAGCACTCCAAGTGCTCTACCATTTAAGCTACGAGGACGATAGCCAGCTTAGCATCTCTCACTCATATATGTTGGTAAGGATGCAACTGCAGCACAAGAGTGAGAGATGCTAAACTGGATATCCTCCTCGTAGCTTAAATGATAAAGCACTCGGAGAGCTATTCCAAAAGTTCCGGGCTCGACTCCCGCCTTGGATATTTTTCACTCTGTTTGTTATACTCTTAGTTAACAATGTGATAAATCACGTAATAAATATTCAACAATTATTCCAATTGGTAAATATATCAAATAAGTTGTAAATATATTTAAAATATACCATGGGATATATTTACCAATTAGAATAATTTTATTAAAATTAATGTAGTGTAATTACGTGACCAACGTTTTCCGGAGCTCCTATACCTGCGATTTATCTTGTTGAGCTCATTAATATATCAGAGCAGATACCATGATCAAGAAGGTTAGCTGTGTGAATTAAGTCCACCAGATTAATCCAGGATGGCTTAGTTGGTAGAGCATTGGCGGCTTCAGCCAAGAGATCCGTGGTTCGAATCTTGGCTTGGACATTTTTCGCCCAGTTGGAATTTCACAACTCATACGATATATTTATCAAGTAGAATTAATTGTATTAAAATTAATGGAGTGAAATTTTATATAGTTTATATCATTTTCCTGTAGTATATTGAATAGTTTTTAAACTACCTTGAGAACAATTTTTAAAAAATGACATTTTACGAAAAAATTGCTTTAAAGTTTTGTCTTTGAAAATATTCCATTTTTAATAACTAGTAAGAGTGCCACTAGTTTTGTTTTAAAGTATTCAGGAATGATACTGAATTGAGCGCAATTTAAAAAAAAATGGCATTTTGAAAAAAAAATTGCTTTAAAGTTTTGTCTTTGAAAATATTCCATTTTTAATAACTAGTAAGAGTACCATTAATTTTGTTGTAAAGTATTCAGGAATGATATTGAATTGAGCGCAATTTTAAAAAATGGCATTTTGAAAAAAAATTACTTTAAAGTTTTGTCTTTGAAAATATTCCATTTTTAATAACTAGTAAGAGTACCATTAATTTTGTTTTAAAGTATTCAGGGATGATACTGAATTGAGCGCAATTTAAAAAAATGGCATTTTGAAAAAAAAATGCTTTAAAGTTTTGTCTTTGAAAATATTCCATTCTTAATAACTAGTAAGAGTGCCACTAGTTTTGTTTTAAAGCATTCAGGAATGATACTGAATTGAGAGCAATTTAAAAAAATGGCATTTTGAGAGAAAAAATGCTTTAAAGTTTTTCCTTTGAAAATATTCTATTTTTAACAACTAGTAAGAATGCCTTTAATTTTGTTTTAAAGTATTCAAGAATGATAACTGTTTAATATTTTTTATCATAAATTACATTTTTTGTAGCTTTAAGTGTCCCCCAGTCTCCTAAATCATATGTTTTTTTTTTTTTTTTTTTTACACTGTATTTATTATTTAAACTTACTTTAAATTACCACAGAAAACTAATTATATTGCATTGTATAAAATTCTTAACGCTATTATTTATCTAGCATTCCATACTCAGTTAAATTCGATGCGTAGCAAAATTCCAACACAAAATCAATTCATTAAAATACGTCCAAAGAAAGCTTTCAGAAACATTTAACTTCACTTTTGTTGTGCATTTGTAAATGGAATGCTAATGGCACATAATGAATTCATTTAAAGTATTAAAATTCAATTAATTTTTGCAACAGAAAACTTTGGATCATTAACGCAGAAAAATAATTTTCAATTACCAAATTCTTTTAAATTGATGTTTATTTATTCCGAAAATTAATTGCTTTAGAAACTGGGAGTTAAAGTAACAATTTTTAGAATAGTCAAATAATCGACAAACACTGGAGTTATAATCGTATTCATATCATTAAAGACATGTTAACGTCAATGTTTTTCAATAATTCGAAAATTCTGATATAAAATAATGGCTGTACACAGGAAATCATTACAAAGAATTAGAAAACAATCCTATTTACTTGGAAAGATAGAAAAAGATATAATTACTTATACGGTTATATATGGGAATACAGCAGCAAGCACACCTAAATACAATTATGTGTTCTAACATCATTTTAATTACAAACACTCATATTATCATCATTGATGTTAATAGTTCAGAAAATTAATTATTTTAGGCATTGTAAGTACATGTATGAGTATTTTTTAGAATTCTTAAATAGAAAGAAAAGAATGCAGTTTTACTCATATTATTGTACTTTTCCTGATAACGAAACGTATATTTTAATTTAACCCTCCGTCGGTCGCAATTCTGGGAGTCCTTGGTTCGGGCGCTATGCGTCTGACAGGCGCCTGTTAGACAATCGTGATTAGCAATTAAAGGACATAAGTCTAACTCTCTTAAAGTGATCAGTGACTTTCATTAGGATATACAGAAGGACTATATTTCAAATTTGAAAGAAAAACCTTGTTTATTACACTCAAAGTAAGTAACCCTGCGCGTAGTGGCGGAGAGGAGAACGGTAATAATTGTGCTGTGCCTGTCAGGTCTATTGCGACCGACGGAGGATTAATAGGCATTTTCTTTAAATTTTAATCATATTCATTTCATATTAGTGATATTAATTTGAAGATTTACATCTATAATAATAAAATTTGTTCGTGTGTGTGCGTGTCTTTTGGTAATGGCTAGGACAATATAGCGTGTGTGGCGATCTTCGAGATCTTTAAATTTGATTAATGATATTAAAAGACAGATTCCAATGCACCTTAGATTTAGACTTTAGAATTTTTTCATAATTATCTGAAAGATTTATTTAAAAATACCCATAGAACACAAACCAGCAACAATGCCTCTCATTTCGCCGACGTTATCATCACTTGCACGCATTTTCTAAGATGCGCCTCTTCTTTAAAAACAAATAGAGTAATTACTGCTTAAAAATATTTCTTGTAGGCGGTTTTCATATTTTTCATCTTTTCTTCAGATTTAAACAGTCATTTTCTTCTCCCGCAAAAAAAAAAAAAAAAAAAAAAAAAAAAAGAAAAAAAGAAAAAAGAAATTTAACAAATTACAACGACCATTTGGAAAAGGATTTTTTTTTTTCAAAGACTAAAATTTAAGACATAAAAAATCGCACGCAGTTGATCATAAATTACGTACGCCTTGAATTAAACATCAATAGTGTTATTACACGTAAAAATTCCAAGCGACAAAAATTGGCTGCAACTCGTATTTGGTGTGAAATATTTATATGTATTTATTCCTGTCCTATTTATCTTTTATTTTTTTTATTTATTTATTTTTTTAAATTGGCTTATTCCATTTTTCTTTTGCACGTGAAAATCTTACAAATTAAAATTCACTCTTTGGCAGAAATTGTTATTCATTTTCTTTCATTTTCATTAGTCATTATCCACCTGAAACTTACGTATTATCCGAGCATTTCATTGGCTGTTCGGGAAAAGGCTTTTCCATCGTCAGATTTCCAAGAAATCTGACTACCAATTTTAAATGAAATTTCATTCTTAAACTTCTAAACATCCGACAATATTACTTTTTACACCGTCGGATAGAGAAAAAAATGTACTTTTAAATGCAATTTGTTTGAAAGCTGTATCTCAATTTGTGCCTGAATTATTATTTTTTTTTGTAGTTTTTTTATTACTTTTTTGTCATAGTGGCAACACTCTGTTGTCCATCTCTGTTGAAAGTAAAGGGAAATACATATTACTGTGTAGACCAATCACAAAACGAATAAAATGCGGATTAAACCAATCAAAACCTTCAGATATGCTTTTGATTTCCTACCCTGACGAGAACAATAACCATTTTTCCAAATGGTTAAAAAATATATATATAAAACAACAACAGCAACAACAAAAATATGTTTATAATGCATTTTCTGCGCGCAACACATAAAATGTATGCATTTACTATTAACATAAAAAAAAAAAAATCACGGTCATTTTCCAGTTTTTTGGTTTTTCTGCAGTTTAAAATTTTCATCTACTCGGCCCGGATTGAAATGAAAAAGTTCCAAAAAAAAAGAATGTTTATTAATAGACCAGGGTAATCTCAAATGGGTTCGCTGCGGACACATATCTGTTCACAGTGTCATAAATTCACAGAACGTTTTTAAAATTAAATAATAAGGGAACAGTGCAATCTTTTGAAGTTGTTCTTGCAGCAGATAATTGTGTGATGTCGACTTTATTACTTTTTCGATTTTTATTTCCAGATATCATGGAGAGATTTCCTATACTATCCAAACTAATTTATAAAAATGGACTAAAATTTGCCCCACTTTTATAAAATTCTAATTGTTTTACTTTAACAAAAAGCGTCTCGAAATTGCAAGGTTTTTCTGAGCAGTGTTTAAGAGTAGGTGCAGTGCCATTGATCGAAAGTAATAAGCCCAGCCCTTTTTATTTTTAACTCTCAGATGCATATGTTTAACTCCACACAATTAAGTATGAAGTGTATTCAGTTTTAAGTTTGCACAGTTGGTACAAAATGAAATCAAACAAATTACTAAAATTATGAAAATTCAAAATTTGAGTCTTGGCCTAAAATAAGACCTTAAGTAGAATTTAAGAACAAATCTAGACCCGTAAAGACTGATATTCAATGCGTCATCTATGGAGATGAAAATTATAAGAGTATAAATTTTTGAAATAGATAAAAAGTTCGTCTTTGTTTATTTTGTAATTTTTATGGTCACAAGTCTATTGAGTGTAGTACAGCTAAAGATATAAAATTTTCTAATGACCCTTCTGAAGTAAACGTTATAATCAGTTATCAGAACTTATTTCTTAAAGATTAAAAATAGTATTCATCAAATTTAATTTCATTGGTTTATACAAAAAGTCAGAGAACAATTTTAAAGAAAGGTAATTTAAATACAATTAAATATTTTCCAAAAATAGAAGTAACACATATGCATTTTACTGGATTAGGTAAAAATCATTCACACCAATTAGTTACTTTCAAGCAGAAATCTTAAATGACGATTCTAAATATGAAACTTGATTAATGATAATTCTATTGATTTTGATAAAATTATTGGTACTGATGTAATAAAATGAGATACTTTAATTATTTAATTTATCTCTGTTTAAATAAATAAGTGGCAGAATAACCAATAAAAATTATTTTGTTAATTTTTTAATGCAAATAAATTAACTGTCAATTCTATAATTAAGCGTTTCTCTTTACATTCCATCATGGTGACTCACGTGTTCATCATAATTACTATTTTGAATATTAGGAAGATAAGAAACCAAAATGGTTGTTTACTAAAACGAATTCCGATGACAAACTCTTTTTTAGAAGTAAGTACAAGTAAATTTGACTTAAATTCCGAAGGTGACACTGTTAATTTCAAAGACGATAATTTGACGGGTTCCTTAATTTTGATGTTTAATTCTGAAGAAATAAGAAAACTTTATCCAACAGGAATTTGGAAATGGGATTGAAGACCAGAAAAGGAAAGGCGAATCAGAAGAAAGTAATTTAAAAAAGAGAGAAAAAAAGAAGAAACGTCTCGTAATCATGTTTAACTAGAAAAAAAAACCATGCGATAAACATAGATTATGAAACACGTTCCAACTCTTCCTGAATGATATAACAAAACTTCGTTATTTAGGGAAATGAGGTAAATAAGATAACTAAGTAAACATTTTATAAAACAAATAAAACATTTGAAAAACTGTTCTAAACAGTTACCGTCCATAGTCAAATATGTATTCCAATTCTTTTGAACAGCCCTCTATTTGATTTGTAGGTAGATATATATAGTATATAATGGGTAAATTTAGTTTAGCAAGAAAACGCATAACAAGTTTAAATTTATTTTGCAGAAATTTATATTAATAAATGGAAACGCACTTGAATAAGTTTGTACAGCCCTGTAGTTTACCTAGTATCTTTATTACACGCCAATATTTAGCTAAATTTTAATTCAAACTACTAAAATCACATTTCCATAAATTATCATACTTAGACGGCATATATCCAATTCTTTGCGTGACCCAGTATATCGTTTTATGTATATTCTACAAACATTTCTTAGTAAACTAAATGCAGTTCAGTGTAACAATGCACATCTCATTTAAAACCCACCTTTAAGCAATTTAAGCTCATACTCAGTAACCATTACGAATTCTTTTCTGTAGCCCTGTATATGAACTATAGCAATTATACACACTATATAGTATGCATAAATATAGTGAACCTTAAAAGCGCATATCATAATTAAAAATGCAATTAGAGCAATCACTGCTAATGTACAGTAATTCGGATACAATATAGTATCTGAAATCTTTTGTCTGTCCTTGTAAATGCTATGTATGCACTTCGTATTATATATGAAATATACTAAAGCACAGCGAAGTATATCAATTTCATTATATATCTACCCTATATATATATAAAATCCTAATGAATCGAATTGAAACGAATTTATGTAACGATTCTATGAAACGACTGATTAAACAACTGATTACGTTTCACGGCGATTTCTCCTAAAATATGGAATACTTTGCGATGAAATTAACACCAAAAATCCGTATTGATCCACAGATCTCAAAACTGGTATTAGAATTTTTAAATTAGAATTAGTTTTCGAAATATTAATTTTTTTCTAATTTAAATACTTTTTTTCTAAAAATGGCATCTCAAATTTTAATCATAACAGATATTTTTTTTCATATTTTAGAAAAGGTTATTTTAAATTAATTTGGCGACGAGTTTGGCCTCCCTTAAATGGATGCTAAGAAATGCATCATGTTACTTTTATTCAGAATTCAATTTGTATTTCATTATCATTTTATTTAATACAAAAGTTTCATTTAAAATTGAAACCTTTTAAATAAATGTCTTTTACTTCATTCTTTTTTTTAAACGAAACGAAAAGAGAAATATTAGACACAGATGTCATATACGCAATGGGGTACCTAATTGGCGCCAAATGGCGTTATTTTGCCTGACATAGTAACCCGGCTATTGTTGCTTATTTATTAATAAATGTTTATTTGAATTTATTTTCTTTTTATTTACAAAAAATGTTATAAATTGTTTTGTTCTATAGTTATTAATAATCTTTTTTTATTTATTGTTATTTCATTTAAAAAATAACAGATAATCATTTAAAAATACAAATGTAATAGGTATTTGAAGACGAGGTTTTCGCCAAATTGTCGTAAAAAAAAAAAAAAATCACGCCAAACCCGGTGCGTATGTGACAACGCAACAAATCAAGAGATTTAATTTCCACTTCAAAGCAACGTTTTAATGTTATTACTTCTCTCGTCGACCAATTTCGCCAAATTTTATAAACAACCAAATTATACAAATTGACATACTTTTTTATTTTAAATAACAAAAGAACAAATAAATTAGTATAACATTAATAAAAATACGAATAAAACGTCGAAATAAAAATCACTTGATGGCGTGAACAAGTGTAACTTCCTTAAAGTCATGTGAATGTGACATTTACGATCAACCATTATTGGCATTTAATCTTATAGTTTGGCGAGAGATTTTTGGTCGATGGGATAGCCAAGTAGCACTGTTTTAATTTACCACTCGAAAAATAAAAAAAAAATGCTAACTGGCGAGTTAAAAAAAAGCTATTGGCGAGATTTTCACCCAGCTAACATAAAAGTACCAGGAATTCTTTGTGATCATGGCAACCTTTATGTAGTTTTATTCGAAAAAATAATTTTGATTCTTCAATCAAAATGGAAACCTTTCTTATGAAAAGCGAAGGAATCAGCCCGTTATTTATGGCAGTTATATGACTTGGACTATTATAATATAAACGAAATAATGGGGATAGAATAATATTCGGCGACTTATACACCTGAGGCTGGCTAACATTAAAGTACCAAAATGGCCGCCTGGAATATAAAAAGCGAAAGGATCCGCCTGGATCTGTTGATGATAGTCACATGACTTAGGCTATTATTATAGAGATTGTTTTCAATTTTAAAAACAGTGCAAAGAATAATATTTCCTAACGATTAAAAATTTATTTTCACGTGACTATTAGAAACAGAAAAAAAAAAAAACTTTAAAATTACTATTAATTGAGCACGTGTTAAAGGCAGGAAAATATTGAAAATTATGTCCTGAAAATTGTATTTACACGTGAATATTAAAAGGGAAAGGAAACTTTAAAATAATAAATACATTAATATGTGTTTAACACTTTCACCGACAAGGCACTTCTATTCCTAAAATCTTGAAATCAGTGAATGGCACCAGAATTTACAAACAAATTTCGAAATACAAAAATGCTTTTGTTCACTTACTTGATCACCCGACCGGAGCACCAAACAAACACCTAGTGAAATATATTAAAGCACAGCGAAGTATATCAATTTCATTATATATGAAATAGTTTAACATAATTCAAATACGCATCCCCCCCCCCCCCGCTTTACCATTATGTAACGGAATTTTTTGTGGCCCTGTATAACTATTCTTTGTACCGGATATTCTGCAGAATGCATATTTCAGTGGACTTCATAAATACAAAATAATTTCACTATGTTTGAAAGAGCGAAGTAACATAGAAAATATTTGAAACGATCTTTTCTCATTGGCCGTAATGTAACGGAATACTTTTGACTGTCCCTGTAAATGAACTAAACATGCTGTTTATTGTTGAAAACTGGGACCATAAGTCCCGTAAGAGGGCGTCGCGAAATCTCCTAGATTAAAAAATGTGAAGTGAATGGAAAAGAGCATAAAGTTGTGAATTAAGATTGCAATCAGAGTGTTCGCTCATCGTATTGTGACGTAAGTAAATAGTGATACAGTACAAAAAAATATTTTGTGTTTAATGAGTAAAGTTCAACATTTTGTGGTCGTACGAGCGCGAAGGATCCCTATGGATAAGTAGTTTATTTCGTCAATATATCATGTTCATATAAATTTAGCTTCGAATATTTTGTATCTATGTTCTGTGAACATTATTAAAAAGGAACTAAGTGTTGTTGAATATCGGCCTTGGTTACGATGAAAAGGGGTAAGTTCTGACGTCTTTATTGTTTGATTATAAATAGCATGTGTTCTGACATATTATTTAAATATGGGAGCTATTTTAAAAGGAAAAAAAAATATTGAAATCCAACGTAACTAAGGCTATAAATAAGCTCACGAATAAACATGGTTTGGATAAATTTGAGTTGAAACTTTAAGAAAAAAATCGTTTGCGTTTGAAAAATAATCTGCAGACATATTTAGGAAATTTTTTCAACTTTGTTATGGTAAAGGTGATGATAAATATGTTGATGAACACCAATCTATTCAAGAGAATATAGACAAAATGTATTTAATTGTAAAAAGAAAATTATGCGAGTTAGCTCCAGTGTTTTCGAAACGCGAAGGAAGTGTTAGCGAAACAATCCGCTTACCTAAATTAAATCTTCCAACATTTAGTGGGCAATTACATGAGTGGTTATCATTTAGAGACATTTTCATTTCTAGTATTCATGATGATTCAGCTTTATCAGCTTCGCAAAAACTTTCCTATTTGAAATTATCACTGCATGCTGATCCTTTAAGGATCATTCAGTCGATACCAATTACAGATACTAATTATGCGATAGCATGGAATCTTTTAGAAGATAGATTTTCGAATAAACGAGATCACGTATTTGCGCATTTGGAGCGTTTTATGTCTTTTCCCTCATTTCAAATTGACAATCCGTCTTCTATTTTAAAATTATTAGACAATGTAACTGAATGCATTAGGTCATTAGAAGTTCTCGAGCAAAAAATAGAGGGATTTTCAGACACCATATTTGTATACGTTTTAATTCAGAAATTAGATTCTTCTTGTAAGCTTTCGTGGGAACGAGAATCAAAAGAGGATGAATTGCCGAAAATCTGAGTTGATTTCCTTTCTAAAAAAACGTGCTATAACTTTGGAAGCTTCTAAAACAAACATTAACACCTTCAGTCAAAAAAAGCAAGCAAAGGAAAAGGCGGCATCGCTTTACACTAGTGCAAAGAATTCTAAGTGTATTTGCTTCAAACATGATTCACATTCATTATTTAGATGCAATGTATTTCAGAAGATGTCTGTCAATGATCCCTTTGAATTCGTAAAAAGAAACAAAATATGTTTCAACTGTTTATCAAACTCAAACTAGTCTGCGAGAAACTGTGCATCTAATTATTCGTGTAAGTATTGCTCTAAACGTCATTCATCTCTTTCACATACAAAGAGAAAAAATAACTAATTCTCCACCAATGGAGTTCAGTCAGCAGTCAGGAGGGACAGATATGATTGCGAATTCATCTGCTCCCACCCAGGATGGAAAATACAGCTTAAATCCCGAAGCAAAGTGTTTTGAAAATAGGAACAGTGATTTCGTTGGCACTAATAATTCATGTCAAAGGAGAAAACCACTATTTTATCTACTGCTTTAATTAATATTGAGAATGTTTCTGGTGAATGTATACTTGCGTGTGCATTAATAGATGTCGGCTCAGATTACTCATATATTTCTGATAACTTTGCAAAATTATTAGGAATTAGAAGGGAGAAATTTAATGTTTCTGTTTCATGTTTGAATGATTCTCAAATAGGTGTCAAATGGAAAATTAGGGCCGCTGTTTCGAATAAGGCTGATTATAAGAGAACAGTAGATTATTTGATCGTTCCAAAAATAACAAGCTTTATATCAGGGCATTATTTTATATTTCCATTTTCCGAGCTCCCTAAAGACGTGAGATTGGCAGATCCAAAATTAAATGAGCCTGTCGTAATCACGACGCATCCAGTGAGTTTCCCCACCTTTTCTCCTTTCCTCGCCTTGAGTTTGTTTAGAACTCAAGCGGTTATGTTTCCTCCTTGGTATTTTACTGTCTGCGTAGGTGAGTCGTTCTTTCGCAAATCACTGCGCACACCTTGCGACTTGCTTTTTTTTTCTTTACCAAGAGCATAGGACATGCCCAAGACGAATTTGATCTTTTAATGATATTGGCTCGTAACATTTCTTGTATTTGATCAAGAGCCTCTTGTTGAAGGGCCTGTGGTACTGGAAAGGGAAGAGCTTTTATGGGATGGGAGTTAAGTAATTCAATGTGTGGTGATACCAAATCGGTTTGACCAATAGTATCGAGCGATTTAGAAAAGGCCTGAGCTTTGCTACGGAGAAGATTGCTCATCGTTTCACGTTGTTCAGAAGTAAGGTGATTCAAATCAAAATCTTCAGGGGACAGATCATTTATTCTTTTTTGAATTATCTCATCTGATGGAACAATTAAATTGCAATGATGTTGCTCTATTTCGTCAAAAGTGTAATTTTGAATGTGCTCTTCTGCCACATTGTTGATAGTGCCAAGTCTGGCATTTTTATTTAAATGTATGGTCTTATCAGATGTATTTTCTAAGACGATGACAAAGGCGTTATTCTTAATGTGTGGTAATGAATGTAATGATTCGTGTCCTATTATTTCAGAACTTTTTAATTCAGGTACATACAGAAAGTACTGACTGGGTTCAGAAGTAAATTTTGCCCGAACATACACACATGATTTTTTTGGAATTCTAACTTTTCGGAAATTCTGAACCATAATTTCTGGTTCATTTTCAAGTGATTCCTTACTAACGTCTTTATCAGCTTCGTTGTCAGAAGCAATTACCGAGTCATCAGTATTGAAAGATGCGTCAATGTGGTTGATGTATTGACCATTTTTGGTTTCACTAATGAACGGAACAACAACGTCTTTTAACAAAGCAGAGTTAAAACCTGGGGTAAGTGACATATTATTTTTGTGCATAAAGTCATAGCCGAGAATTATCTGGAAATCACTACAAATGTCAGTAATGTATAAGTTATGTTTAAAGAAAAGATTACCAATTTTAAATGATAACATAATACAACCCTCAAATTCAACCTTAGAGTTAATTGTAGAGATATTAACTTTATTTGAGAGGTATTTGTAGTTAACTTCGTGTTTAATTGTTTGAAAATATTTATCATCGATTAAGCATAGGGTGGATCCACTGTCGAGAAGAGCTACAGATTTAATATTATTTACCTTTACTTCAATGCAAGGAAGTTTTGCTTTGTTATGAAATGTGCTACATATACGGTGTTCCACCTTTTGAGTAGCATCTGAATTTAAGGCAATTTCTTCTGTTTGCACAAAGTTGTTAGAGAAAGATGGGTTGTGAGTTTGTGTACACTTATTTAACACTGGCTTGCTTGGAAGCCTAGAGATCAGAGTGCCAGTTATCTCTGTCTCCTTTGGTAGTTTAAATTATTACGATTTTTCTTTGGTGGATTTGGTTTGTTTCGTGGGGACTTAGGTGATTTACTACTTTTGCATTGGTCATTTGCACGGCAGTTGTCTATGAAAGACTGAAACTCGAAGCAATTCTTCATGACGTGCCCTGGCTTTGCACAAAATGAACAAGTCACAAGCCTTTTGTTAAATGACTTTTGTCTGTGACTGTTTTTGTTGTTGGTACTTTGGTATTTTTGTCGCTTTTCACTGAAAATTTTGCTAGGACTGAGACGTGGTTCCCTAACCTGTGCATGATTGAAAAGTAGAATTGGTTCAGTTCGGGTGCTCTCCGCTTCACTATCTAGTGAATAAATGGTGAGTAACTGTTCAGTTCTATCAATGGCAGATTCCAATGAATCAATGTTCTCTTCCAACAATTTAATTTTAATTTTCCGAGGTAGATTTTTCAAGAAGTAGTTAAAAGAAATAGGGCTTAAAGCCGCTTCATTTAATGTTGGATAAGACAGCCTACACAATTTGCGAATTCTGCATGCAAATGCACGAGGGTTTTCCTCAGACAGCATTACACATTTATCTAATAGGTCAGAAGCCTTGCATTTATCCGGTTTCTTCCCAAAGAATTTAACAAATTCATCCCTAATACTTGATAAAGAGTCGAAGTTTTGTTTGGCAATAGCATCAAGGTAGAAATCTAAATCTTTATCTTGTATTTTTGATTTCAAAATGGCAATTACTTCTTTGTCTGAATAATTATTCAGTTCTTTGATTTCTAGTAATTGCTCGAAAAAAAATCTACAGTTTCTGGAGAGCCAGAATATGGTTGAATAGAAATTTTTGGAGGAATGGCTTTGGGAGGCATATTTATACACTGATAACCACCTTTATACTTAAATAACAAATATGTAAAAAAACAAATTCACATAAAGTTGAAATATCAATTTATACCTTGTTATGCTGATGACAGAAGACAAATATTTTATTATTATTATTTTTTAATCAACATTTTGAAATGAATCCTGTACTATTCATTTAAAATTCTTTCAATTTGATTATATTCATGATAAAAGATATATTTAAAAAGGAAATTACTGTATTTATGATATCTGATACACAATATGAAAAATATACAACAACCAAAGTATTCATAGACTGTACGATTCAATATTATTTATCAATTGCCTCATTTCATTCCCATTTAATTCATATTTTATCTGTAAGAAATCATAAAATATACTTATTTGAATGAACATGTAAGGACAAAAACAATAATGATCTTTATCTTCTTTTTTTTTATATACTAATAACATTTACCACCTTATACCACAATTGAAAAATTTTTATCATCATATTTCAGGTAATTTTCCTTTTACCTTTCTATTATTTATTTATTTCATATATATAATCACATTTTATAAGATATTTTGCACACAAAAAATTAATGAGTAACGTTAAATTCATTCTTGCATCCATGTAATTAAAAAAAATGTTTACTTATAACAATATTCTTTATTTTCATGAGTTGAAAGAATTGAGGTTTATACTATAATAAATTAAGCATTGTTGCAATAGTCCAGTGTTACATAGAAGGAAGGTCCGGAACCATATGTGGTAATGTATTAGGTATACTTTGATGAGGTACACATTATAATGTTCAAAACATGCATTAAACAAGTTAAATATAGTGAAATCATGTTTAAAATTTGTCAAAGGGCCGTTGCTTTATTTGCGTTGTGAATGGTAAAAAAAAAATAATCCAGGAAAAATGGTCAAAATAGTTTATTTTTACTTCCATGCTCACTGGACTGCAATTAACAAGTTGTCGAATAAATTTCAATATTGCATGCAACAAATGCACTGACAGTGGCACGTTTAATTTGCGTGAACACAATGGATACCTTCTTTGAGCATTCTGGTGGTACACTAGGCCTAACTCTGATGACATAAGTTCAGTCAATAAAACAGAGTCGCCAGAATAATTTATGCCAAATTAACTATGTGGATGCATTTTTTTTTTAAATCAATATCAAAAATGAAAAATAAAATAAAATCAAGAAACAAAAAGGGAAGACGGTGGCTCTTACTAAAACTTGGAAGAGAAGACATAGTGATGAAGCTTCGCCATGTGCACAAGCCGCGAGAAGAAAATTCCAAAAAAGAAAAGCCGCGACCTCAAGCGTGTCCATCCGATCCCCAACTGATGAAAACTTCTTCCCAGCGAGGTTACCAGGCTAACTGAGCATTATGCCAAAATCGCCAAGCAACACGACAAAAATTCACAAAAAACAAAGTGCATTTACTAACGCCGTGGGCTTAACCGCCAAAACTGATAACCCAAAACAATTGAAGTGGAAGTAGCAGTGGAAAAAAAAAGCAAGTCGCAAGGTGTGCGCAGTGATTTGCGAAAGAACGACTCACCTACGCAGACAGTAAAATACCAAGGAGGAAACATAACCGCTTGAGTTCTAAACAAACTCAAGGCGAGGAAAGGAGAAAAGGTGGGGAAACTCACTGGATGCGTCGTGATTACGACAGAGCCTAATAAAATAGATTTTTTTGTTAGGGACTGAGTATTTCTACGAATTATTTCGAACTGGTCAAATTCGCTTAAGAAGTTCTAACGCCATTTTGCAGAATACCGTATTTGGGTACTGGTGGGAGGTTGCGTCTTTGATTCGAATACTGATAATAATGATAATTATTGTGCATGCAATGTAGAAGAAGAATTAAGCAAATTTTTCGATTTAGAATCGATTGGATTTATGGATGATCCTTCCTGTAATGATGAAGATAAGGCATTGGAAATTTTTACAGAAACAGTTTCCTATAAAGATAATCGTTACGAAGTAGTGCTTCCATGGAAAAAGGATTGGATAAATTTGAACGACAACTATGAAGTCTCTGAGAAACGATTTAAATATTTAATTAATAAAATGCGAAACGATGATAATTTGTTTTCTCAGTATAAAGATATTTTGAAAGAATATCTTGATTGTGATATTATTGAAAAAGTGTTAGATTCAACTAGACTAGACAGACCCATATTCTATTTGCCACATCCAGCAGTTTTTAGAAAAGATAGTGTCACCACGAAAACACGCATTGTGTTTGATGCGAGTTCTCAAGATGTAGGTCAGCTTTCTTTAAACGATTGTCTGTGGCCTGATATCAATTTAAATCCGAGTATTTTTCAGTTGCTCGTTAATTTTAGATTGAATAAGATAGGAATTTTAGCGGATGTGGAAAAAGCATTTATCCAAATATCATTATCAGAAAATGACAGAGATGCTGCCGATTTCTCTTTGTGGAAGTTTCCAAAGATCTGTCAAATAAAGTGTCTGATAATTTGAAAATTCAAGTGTATCGTTTTAAACGTTTACGTTTTGGATTAAATGCTATCCCATTTCTATAAAAGAGCATATACGAAAATTTAAGGATCAATATCAATAAATCCTCGATACTTGTCTTTATGTCGATGATCTGGTGAGTGGTACCGATAATAATGAAGAAACTTTGAAGATTTCATATGAGGCTAATATAATCATGAATCAAGCTAGTTTCAATTTCAGGACATGGTTGATAAATGGCAAATCGTTACTAGTACGATGGAAGAAAGAAGTGTTCGAGATTTATCCATTTGACCAAAATCATAGGATCATAAATTCATTGAAAGTACTAGGAATTCTATTAGGAATTTCTAAAGAATTAGGATGTTGAACAAGATTCTATTTGCATAGACATTTCGAGTTTAATAGAATTTTTGAAGAATAAGAAAAATACTAACCGGTTTGTTTTACAGACTTCTGGAAGAATTTATGACCCCACTGGTATTCTATCTCCATTTACTAGAAGACTTAAATGTCTTTTCCAAGATTTATGGATCCACGAGCTGTCATGGGATACTGAGCTCCCTGACATCTGCGAAAAATGGACACAATGGTGTTTAGAACTCTCTAAATTAAATCAAATTAAAATCCCTAGATTTGTTTTCCTGTCATCTGATACAAACAATGTTGAAATTCACTGCTTTTCTGATGCAAGTCAAAAGGCTTATGGTGCTGTTGTTTATTTGAGAGTTCAAGATTATGACCAAATTTCTGTTAGTTTCATAGCATCTGAAACTAGAGTTGCCCCAGTGAAGAGAATAATTTTTCCGCACCTAGCGTTGATTGATGCTTTACTCTCAGCTCGCTTAGGATCAGAAATTAAAAAGGTAATAGATCGTAAAAATACTTCTAAAAACTATCATTGGATAGATTCAAAAATAGCTCTATTCTGGATTAAGGGATCCAGCAGAAAATGGAAGTCTTTCGTTGCCAATCGTGTGGATGAAATTCAAAGAATAACTCAACCAGAAACATGGTTTCACTGTGCAGGTAAATACAACCCAGTAGATCTTCTTTCACGAGGAATAAGTGCAGAATCCCTTGTGAACAGTTCCAAGTGGTTTACAGGCCCCGAATTTTTGATGGATTCAGAAGTTTCCTCACGTTATTTGCAATCAACTTTTTCTGAAAGTGACTTACTAACTGAAATTGAAAATCAGAACTGTTTAAGTGAAATGAAATTTTCCGAAAGGAAAAATAACTGTGAAACGACTTTATTTGTAACCACCGAGAATTTATCCTTTTTTGATAACTTATCTGATCTTTGTAATGACTATTATAAACTTTTACATATTTTTTCATTTGTTCGCAGATTTATGTACAATTGTAGAAAATCTGATAGAAGAAAGTGTGACTTGATTTTTGAAGAAGTCAAGGAAGCTGAAAATATTTTGATTAGAGTATCACAAAAATGTTTATGTTGTAAAAAGGCTGTGACAGGTAATCTTAATATTTTAAATCCCTTTATAGATGATAAGGGAATCTTACGTGTTGACGGAAGGCTCTTCTGTATCTTATGAGCAGAAACATCCGGCTATTTTGCCAAAAAATTCTAAATTAAGTGAGATTTATTTTACTACTATGCATAAGCGTCTTTTTCATGTTGGTCTCCAAGGACTCTTGAATTCTGTTAGATTAAAATTTTGGCCTCTAGGGGGTAGAAATTTAGCAAGAAAAACGGTGCATTCTTGTGTTATTTGTTTTAAGGTAAAACTAACTCCATGCTCTCAGCTAATGGATGAATTACCTTATGAAATAATTAATGAGCCACCAGTATTTAATTGTACCGGTTTAGATCTATGTGATCAATTTTATGTAATCTATAAAAATCAGCTCAAGGGTTCATTGAACAAAATATTTATTTGTGTTTGTATATGTTTTGTAACTCGAGCCATTCATCTTGAGCTTCTCTCAGATTTAACCTCAGATATCAGATCCTGATTGCCACTCTTAAGCGTTTTATGGCTAGACGTGGAAAATGTTCTAACATTTTTACGGATAATGCTAGGAATTTCGTGGGGGAAATTTCCAAACTGAAAAAGTTTAAAAAATGGTAAATTTTACAGATGAAAGTTTAGAAAATTATTTAATTAATGAAGAGATTGACTGGAAATTCCTACCTCCTAAATCTCCCCATTTCCGAGGACTTTGGGAGGCAGGTGTTTAATCAGTTAAATATCACCTTAAACGAGCGATAGGCGATTTACGGTTTAATTGCAAAGTATTTGAAACTATAGTTATTCAAATAGAGGGCATCTTTAATTCTCGACATCTTACACCTTTAGCTAACGATTTTGATAATTTTGAGGTCTTGACTCCTGGTCATTTTTTGATCGGGAGATCCATCAATGCTATACCTGAACCAATGTTAAATGATACTAATATCAATCGATTAAACCGTTGGCAGAAGACTACAAAGGTCGTCCACACAGTTTCGACAAAATGGAGATTAGATTATTTAAATACGTTGCAGCAGAGATGTAAATGGGTAGTGGAAAAGGACAATTTAACAGTAGGATTAATGGTATTAGTAAAATAAGATTTTTTGCCTGTATGTAAATAAGCGTTATGCCGCATTAGTGAAATTTATACAGGATCGGATGGCAGGGTCAGGGTAGTAAAGCTTCGCACTAAATCAGGCGAATTAAAGCGTTCAATTGCAAAAATAGCTGTTCTTCCTATTCATAACTAAAAACAAAATAATTATTACATTATTGTATACTTTGCATTTTTATTGTTATGTTCTGTATACCTGTTTGCTGTGTAAATTCTTTTGTAATTGTACCATGTAAATTTATTTTATTGTAAAACTTCTGAGATATTGAAATTTGCATATTTCAATCCAGGGGAGAATGTTTATTGTTGAAAACTGAGACCATAAGTCCCGTAAGAGGGCGTCGCGAATTCTCCTGGATTGAAAAATGTGAAGTGAACGGAATAGAGAATAATGTTGTTGTGAAGTAAGATGGCGACCAGAGTGTTTGCTCATCGTATTGGGATATAAATAAATAGTGATACAGTGAGTAAAGTTCCACACATGCTACAAACTTTATTTGAAATAGGGATCGTTCTATGGTGAACCTTAATAACATCAAAAAATTTCATGGCAATCCGAGTATATTTATGAGAGTTAGAGCGCGGACAGACGGCCAGACAAACCGAAGTCATAAACTCTTTTCAACTTTGTCGGAAATCGTTAATAAAACTATAAGAGCCATTATGATAGATCTGTTTTTTAAAAGATGATATGTTAATTTTTAAGACTGTGACGAACTTTGTGTGTTTTAAAACCTATAATCCTTCATGATGATTTTAAACCGCAGCCTAAACTGATAATTATTTTCTGTAAGAAAAATAATATTGGTTTCTGCTCTTTTTTTTTTTTGGCTTTTCAGATATTCCAGCTGCTCCTACAAGCGATCTGTTGCATCAACTGACGCCAGTGGATTTGTCAGGATAGCCGTGTTGTGTAGCGCACATTTGAGTCTCAATTGAATGTCAGCAGATGGCAACACTAGATAGAGCTCACATACCAGGCATTAGACACATACGTTATATTGCCCATTATTGTTTGATACTTGGGATATACGCCCAAAGATACATGGATTAAAATGTGATTGTAAATCAAGAGAGAGAGACGATGTCGTCATAATGAAATATAATGTTTTTCTTTTATAAGACGTGCTGATCTCGGCGTTAGAACATTAATTTTTTCAATGGGTTTTAAGATGATTGTGGTTTTTGTATAAATAATTATTTATACATTGCTCACGTACATATTTTTTATATATCTATTTTTTAAATAATACTTAAATAAGTTAAACACTCTCCTATTCCTCGTGGTGTTTTATATATCATTTATTATATATGTGAGATTTCAACTCTTAATAAAAGAGTCTATGATAATTCGCTGACATTTTAGCAATATCAGAACTTTGAACCAATGAATTTACAGCTGAAACGATGTTACACATCGAAAGTCCCTTAGTCTATGGATAAAACTCTATACGTATGAGATTTCAACTCGAAATACTAGTTTCTTTGTAGGTGGGGGCTAATGTTGAACAAATTTTCCGTACACACCGGAAAGTATTTATGACAGGATTCGAACGTGGGGCCTTTGCTATATACAACATTTGCGCGCAACAACAAATATGGGGCGTATCGACCTTACAGTGAATCGGCAAAATGTATAAATCATATCGAATCTCGAAGGGAAATGTTGTATATTCTGAACGCAGTGTGCAGATGCTTTATTCAGGCATCCATACTTTTCTTCTCAAAATCTCACTGTCAATTGTGCATTAATCAAAAAATACTTCAAGGGGTCTCAGGACTTTTAAAATTGGAAAAATGAAAAAAGGATAATTTCAACATTTAATATCTGAAAATGTATATGATTTAAAAACACAATTTTTATTGGGATAAAAGACAAGTATGTTCTTCCATTTCACGTATTTAAAAAATTGCAAGATGCAGAATTAGTATTTATAGGGCGCTCCAACCTGTCAGACATTTGTCGAGCAGAAAATTCTCATAACAATTTATGCGCAGGATTAGAAAATAAATTTTGCATTTAGAATGACATGTTTCATGCCTAATTATACTTCAGACTGTAGTAATTACCCTGAACTTAAATTTGTATTTAAAGCATTTTTTATATTTTTAATACAAAGTTGTATTTATCTAATATGAAATTTTGAAAATTTCAACAGTATAATCGTCTATCTTTTATTTTATTTAAAAAAAAAAAAAAGTTTATACAGACTAACATAAAATATACGTTTTGAAATTTTTCTCAAAAATATTCAGAAGTTTTTGAGATATCGTGCGCATTATGCCCAAAAACTCATTTGTAGAAAAATGACTTCAAAGTTTCGGAAACTCCCTTCAGCTATTGAGGGGTAGAATTCTAAAAACCATGACTTCTGTTCTTATGGGAATTTCAAGGAAAAAATCAATCATATCAAAATGTTCAGAAAAGATAGCAGTTTAACATCTAAAAAAGTTAAAATTTCGAAAATTTTGAAGCTTTAAGAGTCTTGAGCCGCCTTAAGAACACAATATTAAATTTTCAATCTATATATCTGTCTAGTTAGCAATAGAGTGTTCTTTGATTTACTGCAATAATATTTCCAGCTATTTTGTACTTTATATTCTACACTGTAAAAAAAAAAGAACTCTACAGTTACTAAAGTTTTTCTAGGAAACTGCGATTCCTTGAACTTTTTATGTAACGGCAACAACAAAAATTCCTGTAACAGATGCACTCTAGAGCCGAAAATAAAAAAAATCTGTAAGGTTACTAAGACTTTTTTAGGAAGCTGGGAGGTTAGAACTTTTCATGTAACTGCAACCCAGGTTACAGATAAAATTTTAGTAAGATTACTGTTATTTTAGCAGATTCATTTGTAAAGTTAGAGATTTCTGTAGATTCACAAAAAATTGTTTTGTAGATTTCCAGATTTTTTTTGTACAGTTACAGATGAAAGTTTAGTAAGCATGTAACTTTACATCTGTAGAACTACAGATTTTTTTTCAGTGTATGTTTTGCCGTGTTCCACCTTGCACCTGGATTAAATTAATTTCATATGATTCGAATTGTATATATATAGTGTTATTTTAATTTTTTTTTTTTTTACTTTCATTATATGACAACAATTTCCCTGTGCTCTTTTACTTCTTCGGAAGTGCGACCTTAAAACTGACCTTTAAAAAAAAAAAAAAACATATATTTATGCCTCTATGTTTGCCAAAAATTGTTCAATTAGGTATTCCCCGATATGAAATATTGTTAGGGACAAAACAATGTTTTTCTGAATTGAAAGTCGTTTTGTATGCTGATTTAAATCTTACTGAATTGAATATCAACAGGGAAATAACATTTAGAAATATTATTCTTAAAATACATGATAAATAAAAATATAATGATAACAAAGAATGATATTTTTATTTAATAACTATTTAAAAATCGTGACTTTTGACGATATTAAAAAAAATAACACAAAAGCATTATAAGTGTCACGCTTAAATAATTTAAAATATCTCTATGGAATATCTTCAAATTTTAAATATTTTATTATTCAATTTTTAAATTTAAATATTTTATTTTTTTTCATTATCTCTCTATTATTCCTGACATTATTATAAATAAAATACACAGCCTTATTAAAATTGTATCGTATGGAATCCTTTTGAGACATCGTTAAGAACTTCTAAAGTAATTGTACGCATTCATTTAATAAAAAAATATTTAACTATAAGAAGTATATAGTTAACTCTTTGCAAATCAATATAAAAAATAATAAGTTTCTATTTCAATTTATTTTGAAAGACATATTGAGATTGCGAATGAAATTATTGGAATAATAAAAACATACGAGTAATATAAATAAGCGCATAAATAGATGTATAATATATTTTAATAATTTAACCTGTCATGAATCTTTTCTAAAATTAATTGTTTCATTTAATTGTCGGAACGAAGTGAAGGCTAATACACAGCGCAATATTACTTTCCGGTCACATACAGCTATGATGGATATTAAAGCCATGGCCTACTAAAAGAATGCCTAATAAAAAATCTTTCATCACGCATAACTCAAAAAATATTTGTCGGATTGTTTCTGATTGCACCAGAAGGTATAGTCTCTCTATTCTAAAAAAAAGTAACTACCGCTGTCACCGCCGCCGCCGCCGCCGCCGCCGGTTTTGAATTTTTTGTGACCGGAGGTCTTTCTTCGTTAATATTAAAAAAACTGTTGCATACAAAAATATGAAAATCGGTAGTATTATAGAGAAATGTTTGATAAACACGCTGATGCAGACAGTTTTCAAATCGAAGAATTATTTTAAGAGATATTTAATGCCAAAGTTGGACAAAATCGTTCCATTAAAAAAGTTTTATAGGAGCAAAAACTGTACGTAGGAATTTAATCATTTTTAGATCATTTTATGCGTCAGAATTTCCCGGTGTGCAGATTGCAGTTAGTCTTTTAATTTGAATAATTTTTCGAGGTTTTATTTCTATTTTAAATTAAAATTTTGAGCATTTCGAGAGATATTTTTTACAAATTTTAGAAAATTGTATTAATTTAAACTGTTGCCAGCTGTATAAATAGCGAAAACAGTAATGTTTGCTTCAAATTAAAAATTTATTTTACACGTGACTATTATAAACAAAAAATATAAAAAGCAGGAACTCATTGAAAATTACGTCATAAAAACTATAGTTACACGTGAATTTTAAATGAGAAAGAATATTGTAAAATAATAAATTCAGTAACATGCGTTAGAAGTCCTAAATAGGAGAATTTACGTCATATTACACTTATTACGTAAAATGAACAAAAAATAATATTGCAAAACAGTTTTAATTTAAAAATTGCGCGAGACATTTACTTGACATTTTAAGATGATCATAATATTTCATTTCTAACAAAAGTATTTTGACGTGAATATTAAAAAGAGAAAGAAAAGTTTGGTGAAAATTACGTCAGATTATAATTGTCAGATTCAAATTATAATTCAATCTTCCGAAATCTTTTTAAAGGCGATCAAATTAGCGTGCTGTTAGAGTCTGCGGTGTCTGAACGGGGGTTGACGAGCGTAGCTCGTAGGGGGCAGAGCCCCCTAGTCGTGGAAAAAAAAGTAAACATCCCCTACTAACTCCTCAACAAATTATCGTAGACGAAAGTTAATGGTACCGAACGATTGGAAATAAAGTCCTCTTTTAAATGACGTATATGGAGGCCATCTACATATTAAAACGAATCCAAACTTCGTTTTTTTTAATAGCAGTACACAATTCTGACAGCATAAATGAACTCTACACCATTCAATTAGTCTAAAAACAAATTTTTATGCAATTCGTACCACAAGTTTCCGAGAAATTATTTATTTTAAAACGAGCGTATTTTAAGGGCTGTATCCAAATTGAAGTTCGGTACTCGATTGTTAACCGAGAGAGCTCCCTTCTTGATCAAGGCACTTTAAGCAGTCAATTAAGCCTGTTAGATTACAGGATAGTATAAGAAATTTCAAAAGTCCCATAAACCATCATTTTGCCGTTTTTTAAGCATAATTTGAAAACTACTTGGAAGAAAAATGTGAAATTTTTGATTTCCATAAAGTAGGACTTAGTAAGTCTGAATCCATCAAAAAAATTGCAGGTTGCAATTCATAATTTTTTTTTATATTAATTTTATAATTCATAATTCATATCAGAAAAATTATAAAAATTGCAAATTCAACATATTTATGGTTAGGTATATTAGTATTATTGCTACACAAAAAATTAGAACATTAGGATCATAATTTCCGAAGTTATAAATAAAAATATGAAAATTAATTTAACATTAGAAGCACTAAATTTTTAATTTTTATAATTCAAAAACTTATCATTCAAATAACTTGACATTTGGTGTCTGGGCATAGTTTGAATAATAGATTTGAAATATCTCGCTAAAATTGGGTATTGTCATTGAAAAAAATGAAGTTTGGATTCGTTTTAATATGTAGGTGGCCCCCTAAGCAAATTTTATATACGTCATTTAAAAGTAGACTTTATTTCCAATCGTTCGGTACCATTAACTTTTGTCTACCATAATTTGTTGAGGAGTTAGTAGGGGTGTTTACTTATTTTTTACACGACTGTAACTATGAGGGTCGCCTACTATGAAAATTAAGTTCCAAACCGTTAAAAAATTATATTAAAAAAACTGATATAAAAGCACAATTTATCTGCATACGTCACAGAAATTTGGTGTGCGTCACTTTCACCGGTGGATGTTTTCGTAGACAACTGAATTACAACACATGGAGCAAAGAAAATAAGCACGCACTAATATTAAAGTATTTTATATATTTAGTTATTGAACAACAAACACATGACATGAGAGCCCGCTTATAAGTCAGAGACAAGATAGCACAAGGAAATATTACAACACAAGCGAAATGCATCCTGGGAGTTCCACACAAAGAGTGTGTGCAATGGAACCAGCGGGAATCGAACCCACAGTCTCCTGCGCTGGCAAGCGATTAGCAGCGTGGTGCTTTGACCACTCGGCCACAGAGACTCCAAATAAAGTATAACAAAACCCATTTAAACAGGAAAATGAATATGGATTTTTTTTCTATTTAAAAGAAAAAAGCAAAAATATCTTAGTCTATACTAATATTAAAAAGAAAAAATGCTGATATCAAACTTAATGGTATCAAAATGATTGTGTTAGTCCACGTTCGAACATAGGCTATATCTTAAGTCGATGCCACTACGCCAAAGTCGGTGTAGGAGCAAAAAACATTCTGAAAATGCGATTTTTGAGTTACTGGAGGGCCTAGAAATACGAAATTCGGAATATTAGTTATTTATTAGATATAAAGGATTTCTATGAGCATTTCCTAAAAAAATTGAAATTTAAAAGGCTTGATAATGCGCGAAAAGCGTTCTAAAAAGCGTTCTAAATGGTGGTTTCTACGCAATCTCAGGATATACCAAACTGATTTAAAAAATAACTGTGTCAAAATGATAGTGACAACTTTTGCTCCAAGATAGGCTATATTTTATGTCGGTGCCACTGATAAGCAGGAGGAGCATAAAATATCTAAAAATGCAGTTTTTGTGCTACTAAAGGGCCTAGAGAAATATTAAATTTGGAATATTAGTTACTTATTAGACATAAAAAATTTCTAAGAACACTTTAAAAAAAATCCAAATTTAAAAGGGGTGATAATGCGCGAAGCGTGTTCTAAAAAACGTTCTAAATGGCGATTTCTACGCAGTATTAGGAAGTATCAAATCAATTTGAAAAGTAATGGCTGTAAATCGATGGTGACAATCCTTGCTTTAACATAGGCTCTATTTTATGTTTGTGTCACTACCACCTGGGGCTTGCAGGAACAAAAAAGGTTCTAAATTGCGGTTTTTGTCTTATGGAAGAGCCTAGAATCATGAAATTTGGAATGGTAGTTCTTATAAGATATCAATGATCTCTAAGAACATTTCCTAAAAAAATCGAAATTTAAAAGAAGAGAAAATGCCCGAAAAGCGTTCTAAAATCGTTCTAAATGGTGATTTCTACGCAATTTTAGGATAGGAAGTATCAAATCGATTTCAAATGTAATGGTTCTTAATTGATGGTGACAGCTCTTGCTCTAACATAGACTCTATTTTATGTTTGTCTCAATATCACTTGGGGGTTGCAGGATCAAAAACGTTCTAAGTTACGGTTTTTGTGTTATAATAGGGCCTAGAATCAAGTAATTTAGAATGACAGTTACTTATAAGATGTCAATAATCTCTAAGAACATTTTCTAAAAAAAAAATCGAAATTTAAAAGGGGTGAAAATTTGCGTAAAGCGTTCTAAAAAATATTCTAAATTGTGATTTCTATGCAATCTCAAGAAGTACTGATCCAATTTTAAACATAATGATGTAAAAATGATGGTGGGAACTCTTTCTCCTAGATAGGCTAGGTTTTATGTCTGTTTCCATTACCCCAAAGGGGGTGCAGTAGCACAAAACGTCCTAAAAATGCGATTTTTGTGTTATGGAAGGACCTAGATTCATGAAATTTGGTATGGTATATACTTATTAGATATAAATGACCTCTAAGGACATTTGGCTAAAAATTTGAAATTTAAAAGTGGTGAAAATGCGCGAAAAGTGTTCTAAAACATTCTAAATACCGATTTGTGAACAATCTGAGGAAGAATAAAACCGATTTCAAAAGTTAAGTTAGGCTGACTGCCTCTGACCTCACATAGGCGCTATTTGATGTCGGTGTCACGACCACCTGGAAGTTGCAGAAGCAAAAACCGTTCTAAATTGCGATTTTTGTGATCCGTATCAACTTGAAATTAGGCATGGTACATATTTAATAGATGTAAATGATCTTTAAGGACAGTTTCGAAATAAATTGGAAATTTAAAAGGGCTGAAAATGCGCGAAAAGAGTTCTAAAATTGTTCTAAATAGCGATTTCTGCACAATCTCAGGAAATATCAAACCGATTTCAAAAGTAATGATTTCAAATATATGGTGAAAGTCTCTGCTCCAACATCGGTTATATTCTATGTCGCTGTCACGTTTTAAATGAAATGAATGCAATATTAATATGGTATCGGAAAATGCTCCGGTCATTTATCACCTGTGTTCGAATAACATAAAAGTATCAATATTGCCATTGGGGCACATATGTCATATACGCACCACGTTGGCACGATTTTTTTTTAACGACAATTTTGCGAAAACCTCGTTTTCGAATACCAGTTACATATATATTTTTAAAAAGGGAATGACAATAAATAAAACAAAAGTTTAATTAATAACTATAGAATTTATTTTATATTATTTTAGAAAATAAAATAAAAGTAAATAAACAATTTATTAATAAACAAAAACCTCCCGGTTACCATATCAAGCAAATGAACGACACTTTAGCGCCAGTTATGTACCCCGTGGCGTATATGACATTAGCGTCAGAAAAAAATCGTGCCAATGTGGTGCGTATATGATATCTGTGCAGCAATGGGTTCATGGTATGCGAAAAGAAACGAATATGTTTTAGCCACTCTTCGTACAAGAAAAATGGCCAATATAATATGTAATATGCGGAATATATGTAATATTCCGCATCCAGATACACAGGCACGGTTGCAAAAAATAATAATACTATCAAGAACATTGTTATAACTGTATGAGAGTTATAATAGTGGTATAAAATTGTCCTTGAGCAAATAATCACGGAAGGAGTACTTTACTTATGTTTCGAAAGAAGCTCGATCATCAAGGTACTGATTAATTATACAAGCAACAGGTATATATACAAGACTTTAAATTCAAATGTAAATATTTGCAACCTCTCCCCTTCACACACACACACACACACACACACACTTAAAGTTAATAAGAAAATTAAAGAAGTAAAAGAAAAGGAAAGTAAAAGAAATAAGGTAGAAATAAAAGAAAATAAAGTAATAATAAATAATATAGTAATGTAATAGTAAATAAACGAAAGTAAAATAAAAGTAATTAACTTGGCGTTAAGCGACGCTTTTTAATATACGACATTGGTTGCAAAAAAGATTACGGAACATTCCTATAACATTTTAAGTAATCACGGTACTTTATTTTTATACATATACAAACTCGGTTTGTGGCGTCAGATGCCACCATCCAAAGAATCTACAAGAGTATTTTTCCATTTCTTCCTCCAGACCTCTATCCCTCATTGCCTTTGAAATATCATCCATCCAGTTCTTTCGTGGTCTTTCCCGTTTCCTTTTTTTTTGTTTGTTTCATAATTGAATGTTATTTTGGGTAGTCTTTCCTCATTCGTTCTTTTGACATAACCATACCAGATTAATTGCTTTTTTTGAATATCATCTAATATGGTTCTCTTTATTTTCATCATTTCCTTGATTTTGACATTACTTATTTTTTCTATTCTTGATATCCTGCATGATCTCCTTAAGTCGTCAATTTCTACTGCCGCTAATATCTTTCGCTCTGTCTCCATAATTCTCCATCCTTCTGCTCCATATAACAATATGCTCTTTACAATAGAGTTTTATATATTATACTTTCTTTTCCTAGAGATCTCCTTACTCCACCAAATAGAATTTATTAGTTTTACAGCCTTTCTCCCCTGACAAATTCCGTATTTAATTTCCTGTGAGTCTCATCTTTCTCTGTTAATGTCTATACCTAAATATCTATAATGGCTTTCTATTTTTTCTGTTATTAGCTAGATTTAGGTCTGTCTCATTTCCTCCTATACATAGGTATTTGGTCTTGCTGACGTTCATGTGAAAGTCCCCATTTCTCATATTCTTCCTTAATTTCCACCGTCATTTCCTCTAAATTATTTTTGCTTTTTGCAATTATAATTTGGTCATCTGCGAATTGTAGAGTAAAAATTGACGTTCCATTCATATTAAGTCCCAATCCTCTGCATTTCTTCTTCCACATTTTCAATGCTTCTTCAACATAAATTTTAAAAAGTAATGGGGAGATAGAACATCCCTGTCTGAGTCCTTTATCTGTTATAAAACCTTTTGATAATATTTGGCCAATTTTAAACTTTTTTTTGGATTGTCTGTAAAGTTCTTGAATTGCTCTAATAATACTTGGATTTATAGCCATTTCATTTAATACATTCCATAATTTTGCGATTGGAACATTATCATATGCTTTCGTAAGATCTATAAATAGAAGATGAATTTGATTTCCTACTGCCATTTCCTTTTCAACAATTTGTTTAAGACAAAATATATTATCCATACGTGATCTTCCTGCTCTAAATATACATTGCTCTTCACTTTCCTTCATTCTTATTTCTTCTTCAATGAAACATTTTAAAATTCGTCCATATAATCTACTAAACGTTGCTGTTACAGTAATGCCTCGGTAATTCTCACATTTTTGTTGGTCTCCTTTCTTATATATTGATGTTAAATATCCCATCCTCCATTCTTCTGGTGTTACCTCTCGTTTAAGAATTTTTCTATTAATTGTGTAATTAATCTGAACAATTTTTCAGTTCCGTTTTCGATCAGCTCTGCTGATATTCCTCCCGGACCACTTGATCTTTGATTTTTTAAATGTTTAATTGATTTTTTAACTCTCTCAAGCTCCAACATCATAGGTTGTCCCACAACGTCAATACCAGAATCATTTACTTGAAAATCACTTCTAGTTTCCGTAAGCAAAGTCTTATAATATTCTTCCCATTCCTTCACAGATATTCCTTGCCATGAATTATTACTTGCTTTTCTAATATTCTTTTAAAACTTCCTTGCCTCTGTGCATCGTCTTCCTCCTATATATTTCTCAATTTCTCTGCATTTTTTCCCCATGATGTTCTTTTTTTCTCTAGTACTAATTTCTTAGTGTCTTCTCTAATAGTTCTGTAAAGCTGTCTATCCTCTTCCTTTTTTGAACTCATCCACCTAATATAGGCTTCTTTTTTCTGTTTTATTCTTTTTAATGTCTTCGTCCCACCAAAAATGTTTTTGGGAAGTTCTTCCCTTTCTTTTTTGTCCCAGTGCTTCATTTCCAGCCTGGTGTAAAGCTAATTTAATATGTTGATATAGTTTAGCTGTATTAGTATCATTTCTTTCTTCTAATTTTTCATCTAACCTTACTTGAAAGTGTCTTTTTGTACTTTCCTCCGTCAATCCTTCCAACATATATTCTGTGACATCAATATCTTCCATCTCTGTATAATATAATGAATAAATTCTCCATTTTTTTAAATTCATGATCCCCTTTTCTTAGTCTCTGTTAAAACAAACAAATCAAGTTTCATCGCATTAATCTCTCTCATTACATCAATCCATTTTGGTCAAATACCCTGTATATTCCATGTAGCCATAATCATAGTCCTTTTCCGCAGCCTTAGTCGTTGATTTTTAGAAACATCCGGTTTATTATTCTTGTACATTCTTTTTGCAAGGAGGGTTTTTTACATGAAATAGGGAGCAGGCCTATTGTCATAACCCCCAACCTGGAGGACCAGGGTGTCAGATTTTGTCTGGCACCTGCACTTCGACCCATCCGGGTTTATATTTCGACCCATTCTTCGACCCATCCGGGGTCTTTATATTTGTCACTTTATTTTTGCTTAAACTTTATTTAACTTATTTAAACTTTATTTTTTCCAGTTTAAAATTTAGACAAGCACTTATTTTTGTCAAAAGCAACTTTTTTTTTTCGCATGACTAATTTAGAAATAATTCTTTCATGTTAAAAGAAAATGTTTTGACTTATTACCTCTTATTATTGTTTTTATTTATTTGTATTTTAAAAGAAATGAGTCAAAGTCGTGTTTTTTAAAGTATTTAATTTATGTATTTCAAATGAAAAGAATGCATTACGAAAGTTAGCAATTTATCTCCTGTATCCGGCTAAGTGCTTTTTTACCATTGTCTACCGTTATTGTCCAATGCCCTTCACGATACTTCGTTGTTATATGAGCCTTAGCGCTTTTTTAAAAAGTTTGAACCAATTCGGTTTTAAGAAAATGATATATTTCTGGCAAATGATATAAACGACTATAAAAATAAAATTAAAGAAGTATTAAACTGGTTTATGTATGTATTTTAATAAATACATCTGCTAACACGTATTAAATAAATTATTTATGTTTTTATATAGTAAAAGTTAAACGGCTTCTTTATCTACGTGTATGCTAATATTATAAAGTAGCAACGTTTGTGTGTTTGTGGAATGTAATCTCAGAAACAACCTAGCCGATTTAATAAATAATGGTCTGAAAATGCTGGTGACTATCTCTGCTACAACAAAGACCATATTTTATGTCGGTACAACAACCTCCATGGGTGCAGGAGCAGAAAAGTTCTAAAATTGTTAATTCTGAGATATTGTTTGAGCTAGAAATTTGAAACTTTGTGCAGTGGTTACTTTTGAGATGTAAATACTCTTTATGACTCTTTCAACAAGGTTTGAAATTCTAAAGACATAAATAAATGAAAAACGTTCTAGAAAGTTTCTAAATCACGATTTATTTGGAATTGTTAGAAAAAGAAATTTTGAAATTTCACATGGCTGTTACTTTTAAGTCGTTAATGCCGGTCAGTTAAAAATAAAAAAATTAAAAGGGTGCACCATAAAAAAGATCAAATCTGCAATTTCTGTGATACTGTTGGGTCTAGAAACTTAAAATTTGGCATGCTAGTAACTTATAAGATCTAAATGTTCGTTATAGAAAGAATTCAAACTGCAATGCACACATTAGAACGAATTCTAAAAAAATCGAATTTTAGAATACTAAATAAAGTAAATAAAGTTCTAAAGATTATCTAAATAACGAAGTACATGGAATTATTAAGAATATAAAGATGAAAATTTGCATGAATGTTGCTTTTAAGACGTAAATACTTGCAATCGGACAATTTCTAAAAATTTTACTATGTAAAATGATGCAGGAACGAAATTTTTTTTTCTTTGCAATTGCTGACCTAAAAACTTTTTATCGGGCTGAAATTTTTGGACGGGATACTTTTAAGATGTAAAGCTTTCAAAGAATGGCTTCTAAAAAATACAAAATTTAAAAAGATGAAATGAACGGAACGTTCTAATTTTGCATGTTCATTCATTTGCATTGTTAGGTATAGAAGCTTTAAATATTTAATAAAACTACACCCCCCTCTCCCCCCAAAAAACAAACAAAAAAACATGGAGCTTAAATGCAACAAAGCGGGTAGCTACTTATCTAGCATTGAATAAGTTGTGTTAACATTGAATAAATGTCGTATGAAACAGCGAGGAATTTGCAGGAAAGTACTTGTCAAAATGTTACTTCTCTGAGTAAAAGTGTCGAATAGTGTCTTTTTTTTTCAAAAGAAATTTTTTTTCAGCTTCACTAATCTAGAGATTTAATCATAAGGTCATTTTCTTAATTGCCATCAGACGATTTTTTATATAGTAACTTATTCGGGTAAATTTTTAATTGGGTTAATATTGACGTATTTTAGCTTGCATGATTTGTTGGAAAAATATCTACGGATTTGTAAACTACTTGAAATGACATTTTCACAGCTCAAAGGTTATGCAGACGAGATATTCCAGATCTCGTGTCAGAACTTACGCTGCAGTCAATACCGATTTGTTTGTGTAGAAGCACAAGGGGTCTACCTCGAAAGGAATAAGGGTACCAATCGTGTCAGGTAACTTATGTATTTTTTCGGACAAAGGTTGAATATGTTTTAGACAGGACACGTATTGTCAATTAAATGTAGCATCTCATTTGCTATTCTTGTCACGAGTAATTATTAAATCAATGTTCTCAGTAACATCGCTCAAACTAATCCCTCTGAGGAAAGTCTTAGTTTAATTTATTCTCTCTTAAAATATTTTCTTTCATTTACAATACCTATCACACTTTATTAGTTATTTCAACATTTTCGTTTTAAAAATTCGTTTTAATCGACGTCAAAAATATTTTTCTTTCTTTTAATTCATTCAGTTGCTGAAATTTACTCTTTGATCCTAAGTCTTTTTTAGTTTATTCGAAGAACGCTTGGATTGTTGTTCCTGATTTTTTCGGTGAGCCTGTTTACTCCTTTTCTACGCATGTCAACACTGGGATGTCTGAATCCTGAAATTCTTTATTCGCGTTTAGCGCATTGCGGCTTTGTGTATCTGATCTCTAACTACTAAATACAATGCACTTGATCAGTGGAGAATTTTTACGACTTTTCCTTTCTCTGAAACAGGAGGCTCTAGTTGTGGTGTAATTTACATACAGTATTATACACAGCTCACAGGCTTCTTTTATTATTTCCTAGGTTGTTTTGCTGGAATGATTTCACTTATCCTGCTGTGTGATTATGTGCAATATGTTCATTTTATTAAGACTGACCGAGTCTCGTGAAGAACACTCCATATATTGTTGCTTTTTATTTATTAAATAAAGACTTGATGTTGCAATTATTTTCTTGGGAGAAACTTTATTGGTTTGTTTCAGTCAATGTCTTTCGTTATCATCCCGTACACGTCAACTGCAACACATCTAAACCATATTACTTCCTCTACAACACCATCACACACACACACATATATATCCTTATAAAACATTACATAGATTGTGTGAATTCATTAAAACGTTTTTCAAATATAAAGTTATTCAGATATCTTTTACAATTAACATAACAATGCATAACCTTGGCATAAAATTATAAGAACCGCGGTTTTTTGTTACCAGCAGAAATTAACGTAATTTGTTAATATGCTTATATTATTCATGCTACACAAAATTAAGCAGATATAGTTTTCTAAATTTAATTCAAAACTAAATTCTTATTTTGTAAATAAATTATTTCATTTACCCTTATTTTCTATAAAACAAAATAAGCTACCGAACAAGAAATTAAACAAGATGAACTGCACGTTAGTTGTTGTATTTATGACGGCCAATTATCAGGACCAGGGATATAGGTTCTAAGGGGGGAGGTGCACTCCATGGGTATCATTCTAAGGGAAAATAACCCGTATTTACGCCGAATTCGACACCGGACAAACTTCCACTATTAAATCAGGAGACAAAGTGGTCAAATAAATCCACTCTAAAGCGTACACGACAAAACTCCAGTCAATCTTCACAAGCGCTAAAGTCAACCCCAACAAATAAAAATGTAATGAAGTTTAACCTAGAAGTAGCGAAGACACTTTCAATAACAGAGCTGCTTGAAATTCAGAATGGTCTTCTAAAATCACACGAAACAGGATCCAGTAAAGAAGTCGACAAATATTGGCAATTAATTAAAAAAAACATCCAAATCATTGAAAATCAGCTACGAAACGCATCTAAACAATCCCAAGACCTAAAACAAATAACAACCGAAAAGGAAGAGTGGTACAACAAGGTAATCGACCTGGAACAAGAATTAAAAGACAGAAAGCAACAATTTGAAGTTTATATACAACAAAAAGACAATAGAATTCAAGAACTAACTCGGGAGATAGATTCTCTCTAATCATACAATGAATTGTCCAATAAGGATGAAGCAGGAATTTTGAACTTAAAAGAGAAAGAAATTTCTAATCTCCACCAAACGATAGAAGAAAAGAATCATCTAATTAAAGAGTTAAAAGAAAAATTATATACCCAGTCCCAAAAAAGATCACAAAGAGGACTCCCTTCAATAAGAGAAATGGTGATAGATGAATCTATACTTCAAGATATCAACCAAAAATTACATTCAATTGAAGCAAATACAAAATTCTTAAAAAATTCGTTTCAAAGCCCATTAGAAATAATCCCAACGGTCAGCCAACAACATTCACTATCATCAAAACCTCTGTATTCAGAGAAAATCAGTGCGGTTTATAAAAATCCAAAAACCATTTCTGAATCCGCCATACTTTTAAAGAAGACACAGGCAACAAAAACTTCACTCCACACAATTAGAAATCTTCTTAATACGGAGACAAAGAACATTCCGGACCTCCCTAAAATCTACTGTGAAACAGCTCGTGATCGAAACACCTTAATTATAAGATCCAACAGTGAAGAAAATACTGAAAAAACCCTCCGAATAATAGAAGGAATTGAAAGACTTAAAGATATCACTGAATTAACGTACAAAACTATAAAGTTTAAGAAGATAATTGTTCTTGGAATCCCTTTATTTACTCAACCAGAAGAAGTCACAGAGAAATTCTTGAAAGATTATGATCGAGAAATCCCAATAGCGATACATAAAAAAATTCACCGAGAAAAATCACAAATTTACCATTTGGTCCTGGATTTAGATATCATTTACGCCCGTCATCTGACGAAGCAAGGCCGTATCCTGATTGGATTTAATTCCTGTAAAGTTGCGGATTATCGCCCAATAATCCGCTGCTCGCACTGCCAACGATATGGCCATACAGGTAACAACTGTAGATTTGAAGCTGCCTGTGCTATTTGTGCGTATAATCACACAACAACAACTTGCCCAAATAAAAAGATCCTAAGAAAATATGCTGCATCAATTGTCTGAACACAAACATGATATCCCACACAGAGCGGATTCAAATGAATGTCCATTATTTAAACTTCGATTTCAATCGAGGAAAACCTTCATAAATGTATCTGCTCCGCATTCAACCCACTAAACAATACAAAAATCGTTTCATCAAATACAAACAAAAACTCAAACTCACCTTCAATTCCAAATTCTACTCAAATTTCTCATCTCTCGGACTCAAACTCTTCTCCGCAAGGACAACATCAAAACATGCAAGTACCTTCAACAACTAATCAAATATCATCATCCTTTAAAATAGCACAGATTAATCTTCAAGAGAATAAAAGTGCAACAGCTTCACTCCTTCAATTCTTAATTCAAGAAGACTACAAAATAGCATGCATAGAGGACTCCAATATAGTCAAAGGAAGACCACATGGCCTTCCCTCAGGACTTCCTTGCTACTCTTCAAAAAAAAAAAAGAATTGCCAAATAATAATCATAGATACATCGTTACAACATATAAGAGTTCAACAAAATGATAACTCAGTCTTCGTGAATATCTCCTCAACAGAAGGACAAATAACTATAGGCAGTCAGTATTCCGCACCATCGGCTAATTTAAAAGAAGATTGGGCGAACACGTCGGGTATGAGTTCAAAACTTCTGTTGCTGGGTAATTTGAATGCTCATAGTGTCCTGTGGGGGTATGAGAATGATAACGAAAAAGGACAACACCTCTTCAATCATCTCAATATGATGCACTTATTAGTCCTAAATGATCCTTTCTCAAAACCAACATTTGAAACCACGCATTTGAAAGGTTGGCCATATGTATCAATAGCATCCTTCCCACTGTCCCCAAAAGTTTCCTTATGGGCTGTTGAGGATGATATGCACTACGGTGACCACAGGCTGATAACCTTGTATATGGATATCCAAACCCCGAAGTTTCCAAAGCGTAGATATCGGACAAAGAAGTCTCATTGAAAAAATTCAATAGAAAATTATCTAAATCATTGCAAAAAAATAATATAAGTTTCCAGGATATAAAAACGACGGGGGCATTCGAAAAAGAGTACGACAACTTTATAAATATAATAACACAAACCTGTGACCATACTTTAAAGAAAAAAAACTCCACATTTAAACCAACAGTTTCTTGGTGGACAGCGGAACTTAGGAAAATGAGAAGCTTTGTTAAAGCACTTTATAGGAAAACAAAACTTTTGTCTGCATCAGAGGAAGACATGATCAAATTAAAAAAGTATAGAGCACTCTATAAAAAGAAAATTCTGGAAGCAAAGAAAACAGCGTGGAGTTCTTTTTGCTCAAATACCAAAGACCCCTTTGGGAAACTAAAAAAGACGGCATTTAGAGATTTTTACAGACAGGAAGTCTACGCTCTTTCTGATTCCACTACAGCAACCCACTCAAGACAATCTTTTTATGCAGAAATTGCCAATTCAATATTTGGTCCTTCGGACTTGCAACCGCATCAAATTCATCCGCGCTCAACCCAGCCAGTTAATCCATTTATACTCCAAGAACTAAAAGCTGCCATCTTCTCGTTCAATCGGAATAAAGCACCAGGTCCTGATAATGTTGACCATCTGATTGTACGAAATATTTACCACTCACATTCATTTCTATTACTGAATCTTTACAATACTCTATTAAACTTAAATTACTTCCCAAAAAGTTGGAAAATTGGAGAACTAGTCTTTTTTCTAAAGGCAAGTAAGGACCCACAATCTGCTCAGTCATACAGACCAATAACTCTACTCCCAATTCTGGGGAAAATTTTTGAAAAATTATTATTAAAACGAATAAATTATCGTTTTCGAAATTCGACAGTTCTACAAGTTCTCAACACGGATTCTTAGAGGGTAAATCGGCTGAATCAGCGATACAAGAAGTTCTCTCAACAATTGACTTACTTCAACAAGAAAACAACTATATTTCATTAATATCATTAGACATCCAAAATGCTTTTGACAACTTACCTTGGGACGCAACAATCCAAGAACTGGAATTTTTGGGGTTGGAGGAGCCATATGTTAATATCCTGAAATCCTTTTTATCTCACAGAGGAGCGAAACCAAATTGGCTAGCACAAGAAATTCATTGGTTTAGGAAGGGGTGCCCACAAGGTTCATGCTTTGGGCCCTTCCTATGGAGAATCTCCCTAAACGCTCTCTTACGCCATTTAAAATCGTTAGGTTACATAATAATAGCTTATGCAGATGACATTTTAATTATATTAAATGGTAAAACAAGGCGAGAATTAGAAAAATTAGGAAAGGACATCTTAGATTATATTAGTAGGTGGATGTCAAATCACAACATGAAAATATCTTACAATAAATGTAAAGTTCTCCAGCTTAGAAGACCAAAATTTTTGAAAAGAGCTCCAACACTCAAAATTGACAACCATTCATTAAAAAGTGAGCCAACTTTAGAATACTTAGGTATCGTTCTGGATAGTACGTTGTCGTTTCTCCCCCATTTACGAAAGAAAAGGCAGGAAATTACACAACTTTCGCAAGACCTATTGAAGTTTGCCTCAGCTTACGGAGGGGTAAACAAATTAATTCTGAAGATTTGGTACAATAGTATCTTGGAGAAGAAAATCACGTATGCTGCAGCAACTTGGTTTCACCGGATAAGCAAAGCCCATGGGCTTCGTCTGATCTCATCAATACAATACCAATGCCTGTTATTAGTTTCACGTGCCTACAGAAAAACTTCGGCGGATGCCCTTTGTGTTTTAACAGGTATTCCGCCCTTGACACTTCAACTTGAATATATAGCAACAACAGGAAGAGTCTTACGTCTTGGAATCCCGACAGGAAATCAAGAACCAATATTTTACCAACCAAAAATGAAGTCAGATCAAGTTGAACCATTTAAAGAATATTTCTTTCAAATAGATCCAGAAAATACTCCACATGTAGAAATAAACATTTATACGGATGGTCCCAAGATGGAAGATGAAACGGCATATGCCTTCTGTGTGTATCAGAGAGGAGAGTTAATCCACGAGGATCAAACTAAGTTAAGTAAAGGAAATACTGTTTTTCAGGCAGAACTCCTGGTCATAGAAGAGGCTGTGCTGTGGATTAGGAACTCCCCTCATAAAGAAGTATTAATACACTCGGACAGTCTCTCAAGTCTCTTAGCAATAGAAGATGTTTTTTCAAAAAATCTCATCGCAGTACAAATTATCAAACTACTCCAAGAAACAAGAAAAAAGATCTTCTTTAAATGGGTCCGTGGACATGTGGGTAATGTGGGGAATGAGCATGCAGATTCTTTGGCAAAAGAAGCAACCAAAGCCACATCACATGCCAAATACAAATTCTTTCCCAACCCTCCTTCTTACTTGAAGAAGCTTCTTAAATCATCTCTACACGAACAATGGCAGACTCGCTGGGACTATGGTACCACAGGACGGTACAAATACGCTTTAGCCCCAAAAGTCTCGGAAAAGAGAATCCTGCTGCATAGAAATCTTTTTCTGTTTGCCACTAACCACGGCCCATTTTCATCATATCTTTATAAATTTGACAGGGTTCCTTCTCCATTATGTGTATGCGGTGAGCGAGCTACATGATTGCATTATATCTTTAACTGTACCCTTACATCATATTACCATATAAGGAAATCTCCAAAAATTTCTTTGTCTCAGTGGTTCTCAGTGGTTTTGTCAAATCCATCATTTTGTCAAAAGATAATTGAATGTATGAAAGTTTTAGAAAACAACCATTATTTGTTTCAAAATGTTTTGCCATTTATAGATGATGATGAGAACGTATCTTAGCAAATAGACAGATACCACCAATTCAAAATAAACTCTTAGCCACAAACAACACGATTGAACTATAATTGAACTGTTGCAAGAACAATAGACTTTTGAACTTTTGTGTGTGTATATAATTATATAATATTCATCATAATTATTCACTATTTTACCTATTTTTTATATTCTACATTATTTTTAAAATTATGAATATCTTTCTAATTTAGTATACATATACGTAGCTTTTATTGTATTTTTGCAGAACGCCCAGCTTTGCAGAGTAATTGAGCTTTTGCCGCTCCAACAAGTTTAAAAATCCTATTATCTATTATCTAATGATCTTATTAATTACAAATATCTAAATTTCTCTCGTAAACGCCCAGTAAAAATTGGGCTTTCCATTGTGTATATATTGTACTTATATTGTATTTAATCTTATTATTCTCAATTGGCTTTCCTGTAGGTCCCTTCGGGCCTTTTATTTATTATTATTGTTATTATTAATATTTTTATTTATTTTTTTTTTTGTGTGTGTGTGTGTGTGGTGACGGCGGTAGTAGATGGAAACCGCTGGGTGGGGCTTGTGAGTGCTTAAGCCATTTGGTAGGCCTCCCCACCTAGCTGACCCTTGCTTGGCAAAACAAGATTCGAAGAAAACCACGAAAACTCCGAACGATTAGGCCGGCGGGCGCGATTAGGATCGAACCCACAACTGCACTTTGTAATGCAGTACAGTTTAAATGATAACTCTCATGCAATATCAAAATTTATTTTAGCTTAATGGACCGCAACACAAGAAATCAGCGATGAAACAAACTAAGTCTTAAGATATTAAATATTTATCAGTATTGCAAGGAGATTTGTATTCTTGTGAAAACTTATTAAAAGTACCTGACTTAAAAATATTAACACGTTTTTATAATAACATTCGAATTCTCCTACAGTTGATTAGACTAGGTGAAAATAAAGAAGCAATAATAGGTCTTACTTAATGAAACTTTACCATTCCTAATTCTATGGAGACATTCATTAAACAGCTTGACGGAAGAATTCGTGCAAAATATACACTGCTAATTTTTAAAAAATGATAATTAGTTTGTTCAGAAATCACATTTTATAAAAAGTAGGCACCTTTTTGAAATACTTATTGGAAAGATCAAATTGGAGTAAATTAGTTTTAAAAGCTGTTATTTGGAATGTGATTTAAAATGTTCTCCCTTATTGAAAATAAGGATGGGCGTTAATTAACGTATTATGATAGATAACATTGTTAGTACGCTGGGACCTAATATTGCATTAATACGTTACCGAAAAGTCTTTGTTAATTACATAAGATATGATATTTAAAAGATAGAGTATTTGCTCACTTGCATTCAGCAAGCTTCAATTATGTATTTAAAATTAGAACAATGTTCACGAAAAACGTGCTTAATTGTTTCTTTGAGTGCTGGGTCCCTAATTTGCCCCTATTCTTATCTTCTATATATGGTTCTCAGCGTCACAATAACTCCCTTACGCGTGTTCTGTTAAAAATTTCATTTGTATTTCCACCAACCACTAATGCATGAGTAGTAAATTAGCTTTTTCTGCTTTGCACCTTGTGCTAGGTAGCAACCATCACAACACTTTTTTCCGTCCGATGGAGCTACGTAGAACATAAACGAAACACTGAAACAAATACTACATGAGGAAAACAACTGAACGTTTCTCAAAAAAGATCTCATGCTTGATTTATTATTAAGAATTTGGATTTTTCAATATATATATATATATATATATATTGAAAAATCCAAATTCATATAATTTAAACCTCGAAAAAAATCATCTAACAAACTGTAACTAAAACAACAATTAACAAAACCAAGAGTAACTAAGACAAAAATAAATGTGAAGACAAGTGGTAAGGCTTATGACTTGCGCTGCAGGGTTAAACATGTTTTACGTGCACAACATTCCCCCTCACCCGCCAAGACCAAACAAATAGAAATTGAAAAAATGAATACCACAAACTAACCCAAAGCCGTCAAATGAAATCCGTGAATATCCTCAACGCTAAGCTATTTTCAATAGGAATACCGTATCGATATATCCCCATCATCGAACAAATCCAATGTTTTATTTCGATAGCTTTTTTTCTTGATAAAATTGAGAATTAAATCATGCAGAATATGTATTGGGTAATTTTGTTTACTGGCGTTTATATAAAAGTTAAAAATTTCACCAACCAAATTATCAACATTTGAACACAAATTTGCAATACGGTTTAAACCATGTAAATTTATATTTCTAAAAATTGAAACATGCACGTTATTATTAAAGTTTAATATTTGTATTGTATCAAAATCAAAATAATTTCTTTTATCATAAATACTATTTACTAAAATTCCGGTTATAATTTCCAGTCTAACATCCAAGTAGTCGACGGTGCTTTGATTATCCGAAGCACTCTTTAAATTTAAAGTGTCTGGATAACATTTAAATTGATAAATTTCTTTACTGTTATTCAGCTCAACCACCAAAACATCATCTATATATCTGTATATCTTTAAATCTTTTTCCAACAATAAACCGGCTTCATATGTAAACAGATAAATATCTGTAAGGATGGAGCTACAACTGCCCCCCCCCCCATTATTGGAATACCTCTCACTTGTTTATATATTTGTTTCCCTTTAAACAGATAATTTTCGCCAATAACAAATTGAAATAAATCGGTGAATAGATCAATACTGATATCCTTCTCTTTAGATTTCTTGAAAAAATCCATACTTCAAATCATCTAAATTTATGCTATTATACAAATACTCAAAATCATATGTATGCATTCCTGTAATGTTTTTCAGCTTTTTTAAACTTTTTATAAGTTCATAACTATTTTGTATTACTATCGAAGAATATGCATTTATAGCCTGATCGAAAATCTTTTGTAATATATTCAACGATTTTTTATTTATACATCCCAGATAAGAACCAAACCTACAAGTCACGGTTATAAAAGTAATTGGGTTTTTATGGAATTTTGGAATCATTACAAGATAAGGAAATTCCGCACTATTTTGCTTAGATTTTATTTTTTTATAGAACGCCTTCACTCTGTTTACAATAACTTGTTTAGTAGTTTTTAGTAGTTGATAATTTCCCTCATTATTGTAGGTTTCCCTTAGAATATCTCCGTATAATTTTTTACATATTATAGCATAGTTGGTGTTAGCTTTATCCACATATGCAATGATAAAATCATCCTGTAGATTTTTTACTGATTTAATCAAATCGTTGTAAGATTCTCCCGAGACACCCTCAAAATCTTTATGGTAAAACCCTTGAAATTTTTTAAAAATATAGTGCCTCTATTCCTCAAAAACACTTTTTGGTAAACCATACTTATATATTAATTTTTCAATGAACATATCTATATTATTTGACAAACGTTTTGTAGCTAAACCTCTACTCACGACTCTCCTCAATCTGTATTTTGTACCATACCTCACGTAATTTCTGAGATTTGTGTCTGCCACTATAGTTAGATCTCCGGTAAGAATATGTCCGTAATTTGAATTAACGTAGTTATTATATTCAACTTTATTACAATGACAAATACTGTTATCAATACAGCTCTGCAAGTCCCTAGAGTAACTGTTGTAATTAAATGTAACTCTGCCTAATGGTTTATCGTATTTGTAAGCTTTAATAATTTGTATGTTTTTATCCGGCAGGTATTCATTATATATATATATATATATATGTGTGTGTGTGTTGGTGTGTGTGTGTGTGTGTGATATGATAGTAAAAGAAATTGCCCATCATAAATATATTATCGATTGTGAAATAAGTTTACCAAAACAGAAGATGATTGACGAGTTTATAATAAATGATTATTCAAAGCCATAAATAACAATCACCTTTTCCTAATGTGACAGCTATTAGATTCAGATGAATAATTCAAATTAATTATATTTAAGCTATAAATTTTAATAAAGTTTTCTTATACTTGACAGTTATTAGATTTAGAGAATATAAATCAGATTAAATCATTATAATAGAAGAAAAATTCAAATTCATGTTAAATAAGGATTTTATGATTGCATTTAAAAATATAATTAATGTCAAAATAAGATTAAATTAAAATCATAAATCCTAATTAACTGTTCTCGGTCTGACAGTTTTAGATCATTAATAACCGTTTAATATTAAAAGTGGTAATTACAATAAGTAATGCAATCAAGTTTCAGTCAAGTATGTTGCCGCCACAATGCCGCACCTAATAAAGGATATTGAACCAATTAAATAAGATTATTCCTAAATTGACACCTTCGCCCTCTGTTGGAAAATAGTACATGCAACAAAATATTAGCAATATCTCGCGCGATAAAGATTAGAGTGTGCAAATTTTCAGATGCTTGCCTAACCTATGACCATGTAGGACCTGAAAATTGACGTAAATGACTCGCGTGACCACCGATTGGATTCGGGAAGATGACTGCAAACTGTACAGATGAAACAAACAAGTTCGGTCCTCAAAGAGTTCCCCAGAGTCAAATTATTATCTTACAAGTTATCTTACCACAAGACGTTCCATATACAGGATGAATCTAAACTCTTGGGCAAAACTTTAAGGAATGATAGTACACATCAAGACAAACAATATTAAATAGACTGAGGGTCCCAAACGTCTTCCGAAGGAGATAGGCGCCATTAAAGTTTAAGGTCCAAAATTTCAAATGATTATAAAAAACGGAAAAATTGGTCGATTTGTTTCGGGTTTTCGCTAAAACAATTTTTACGTCAGTATTTTCATGAAAATAAATTTTAAAGATAAAGTTCAAAAAATGCCGATAGCGGGCGCTTTAGGCTTTGGAGTAACGAAGAGCTATTTTTTACCGTTATTTTTTGTATCTCATTAAATGCTTTCAAAAGCGTAGACTTAAACTTAAAATTTGAGCTCAAAATCTGAATCGTTGGAAGTGGTCAAGTAGCGCAAACCGAACTGTGTTCAGGAGTTGAAATTTGACCCCCCCCCCATAGACTTTAAGTTACAATGCTAACAAAATGTATTTTATGTAATAAATTAAATATAAGATATCCCTGAATTTGTAATTCCACGAGAAACTAACAAAAATTTCACGAATATAAACTACTTTTCTTACGAGTACAGAATACAATAAAGTAAATAAAAATATATACATGAAAATAATGTAAAGTATTACCCATCTTATGTCAAAAGAGAGAATAATTTAATATCCAACATGGAGTTTTAATTTTTAGTATTTTTTCTACTAAAGGTATTTTTTTTTTCGAGATTTTATATGAAGCATTTGATTTTTTTAAAATTTTCTAATGCAAATAATTATCTTAAGAATCTTATTTGTAAATATTTTAAAAAGGAGTATTTTTACATAATGTAAAAAATATATATTTATATAATTATTCATTGTGACATACTTCTTATATGTATTATTGTATAAGCTTTCAGTACCTTCTTAGTGCATAATATTGATATAATTAGTGATATTCAGTTATGTAATCCACTTTATGATGTTTGATTCTATTTAGAGATGATGTAATCCACCTAGTCTCTTTATAGATGCTATAAAATGAGTTATATTTGGTCAAATAATATTTGATTTACATTCGGTTGATAGAGATGACGATTACTTCTTTTACACTGCTCAAAACAATTAAAGGATATTTGAAGTTTTATATAAAATAAAGATATAAACGAAATTTTTTTTTCGAAAATAGAAGAAGAGAATCACAAATGCAAATTTTTCTGGTTTTCAAACTGTGGAGTATGCAAATTTTGAGTTCGACGTCAAAAACGTCGCTTCAGCGGCAGCGAATGAAATTTGACGTTCAACTGGATAAAAGAGAACGAAGACAAGGATGATCGGCATTCAGTGATTGTTTGTTTCGATGAGTACGATGTCTCAGCGAAGTCATTTGACAGATTCAGAAGCTTTGAGAATTGTTGGTAGGTTAGAAGGGGACCAAACTAAAGCCGAAGTAGCGCAAGCCATTGGAGTGTCACAAAGTGTCATTTCCAGGATCTGGAACCGTTTTTTGGAGAGTGGATGTGCAGGCCGAAGACCAGGGCAAGGTCGTAGACGGGCAACAACGCCCAATGAAGATCGGTATTTAGCGTTAACAGCTCGGAGACACCGAACCATGAACGCTACTCTTCTCCAACAACACATTCGCTCAGCTACAGGCACCACGATTTCAACTCAGACTGTCCGAAACCGGCTCCATGCTGTAGGTCTGTATGCTCGCCGACCGATGGTATGTGTTAGATTAACATCAGGGCATCGTCGCGACCACAGGGAGTGGGCAACCGAGCATGTCAACTGGAGGAGAAATGAATGGAGCAATATTCTGTTTTCTGACGAGTCCCGTTTTTCTGTGCATCCGGATAATAGGCGTATTTTCATCTGGAGGGACCGTGACAGTAGGAAAAATCCTGCGTTCTTGCACGAAAGTGTCAGATTTGGCGGTGGAGGAGTGTTGGTGTATGGTGGCATCTCCATTGACGGGCGCACTGACCTCTACATCATTCGAGATGGAGCTCTGACTGGTCGCCAATATAGGGATGAGATCCTCAGACCTATTGTAGTCCCTTACGCTGCAGCAATCGGAGATAACTTCATTTTAATGGACGATAACTGCAGGCCACATCGTGCAAACCTGGTGGAGGATTTCCTTTTCGAGGAAGGAATCGTTCGAATGGAATGGCCAGCGTGTTCTCCAGACATGAATCCAATCGAGCACGTTTGGGACGCTCTAGGAAGACGAGTTTCTGGCCGCCAACAACCCCCACAAACTCTCCAAGAACTGGAAAGAGCTCTTCTGGAAGAGTGGGTCTGAATACCCCAACTCGTCGTTAATAGCCTCATTGAGTCCGTGCCTCAAAGGTGTTCAACGTTGCTGGCCGCCCGTGGAAACCATACCCCCTACTGAAAATGATTTTCTTTGAAGAAAACACTTTTTATTATTCTTTTTTTCTCATATGCACAAATTGTGTTTTTTTCCTTTAGTACACAAATGCGCAATAAAATGCATTTTTTTCTGCCAGACATGTGTAATTTATTCTCATATAACCTACTATGTCTATCGACCATGTATCAATCAGCTAAACAGTTTACCAGATACAAAATCCACCTAAAACTGCAATATCCTTTAATTGTTTTGAGCAGTGTATATTAAGAAGGATAAACATATCTGTAATCCTTACTTCTCAATGATTATAAAACTTCTTCATTTATCATTTCCGTATACAGATAACAGATATAAATCTATATAAATCGAAGTAACATTTTAACGCATAAAACTTCAGTTGTTGAACAACTGCCTACAGTGTGAAAAAAAGAGAAATGCTTATCTAGATCTTAGCATTCATAAGGTTTAAAGAAAAATAATATAAAATCTACCGATTTATTCGCCATTACGAAAAGCGTTCCTTTACCTTTAGAGGTATCTGAAAAATATTTATTTATGAGATTTAACACTATTTCTGTCTGTGTCAAATGACACCTTTTAGGTAGATTTCGAAAGAAATTTTACCTATTACATTCTCCTCAATGTGGGAATTTCTGAAAATCATGATCTACGCTGATCATGACTCCTAGAATCCGAAACGACCCCTAGCTCGAAATTTTATATATTTATACATATATATATATTACTTTTTTATTGACACGATAAATTCCATAATTCTGCACAAATCTCTTCCTAACTCATAGATAAAATCAAGGGGCAGAACATTTTGGTCAAGTTCGTTAAATGGCAAAATCGGACGAAGAGGGTGGAAATGTGGAGCGTTTTTGTAAAAACAATAAAAAACCCATAACTTCTTAATTATGATGCATATAGAAACAGTTTAAGTTACTATTACTTCCAGCAAAAGAGCCAAAAAATTATGTTTGACAGATTTTTGTTATCCTTAAAAAAAGACTTCAACGGGCGAAAAAAATAGGGTTTTAAGATGAAAAAAATTTATAGCTTCGTCAATTTACAAGATTTCAAGTCCACTTAAATTTATTATAAATCTTCTTAATATTATCTACAACATTTATATTCACAATGTTTTGATAGGACAAACTCTTACAGCAATAAATAAATAAATAAATAAATAAAAACAAAAAAAGGGGGTTGAAGAAGAAAAATTTCACAACTTCGTCAATTCACAAGATATAAAATCCAATTAAATTATAATAACTATTCCTAATATTATCTGCAACTTTTATATTGACAAGTTTTTGATAGTACCAACTCTTACGTAAAATAAATAAATAAATAAATAAATAAAAGGTGTGGGGGGTTGTAGAAGAAACAAATCACATATCCGTTAATCCGCCACTAAGGCGATAAAAGAGTATCATTGGCGTGATGGAAATTTGATGATTATTTTTGAGATGCTGTATATAGGATTGCATTATTAAACGTGCGCGTGTCTCAGCAAAAGAACGTGAGAATTAAAAATATAGTGTGTGTTTCATTTAATGAAAGAATCACCACACCGTATATATTTATATATAAATATTCTCAGTGTAATCTATAACTTTTGTAGTAACAGGTTTTTGATAAGATGAATTCTACTAACGGCTGATATTACTAAAATTATTCTCAAGGCATTAAAAAAATAGGGCTTGAAGAGAAAATTATTAAAATGGTTTTGATAATTGCAACTCTTACTGTAATATGAAATTGAAAACTAATCAAAAGCTGAATGATAAAATTGCTAAACTGGGTTTATCTGCAGTCTTGATTTAGATTTTGTTGGCGAAATTAGTGCTTAAATTCAAAATCTACATCTACCTGTAGTGTAGACCGAGCTGGCAGGGATTTTATTTTAAAGTTTTAATTTATGATTTTTGGTTAGTAGTTTTTACATGTAATAAGCATAAAAAATGTCTTCAATGTATGAAAAATGATTTGTAATTACTTTAATCTAAAAATTGCAAATAAAAAACCATAAATCGAAGTCTTTTAAAAGGTGCATTTGATACCGGTAGAAAGAGCGTTGGAGATGCATTTCGTAACCAACATTTTATCTTGCTGCTCCTAAGTTTCGAAAACGATTCTGAGTAGTTTTTACAGTGTTTTAGTTAGTATTCTTTTTCCAGGAATTATATATATATATATATATATATATATATATATATATATATATATATATATATATATTGTCTCTCAAAAAAAATTCTTATTTCTATATGAGAATTTATAGCAAAAGGGTAATAATTTAATGTTAATTTGAATATTAATATAATATTTCAAAATTTTAATGGTAATGTTAATGTTATTAATTTATCATTTTCGTTTGACATGAAAATGTTTGTTTGAGAATCTGCAGTATCCAATAAACCTATATTTGCATTTTAGAAAACTGATTAATACATTGTGAAGGCCAATCGAATACATTTCCGAAAATTTTGGACAACAAGAGAAACTTTGTTTCAGGAATGCTTTTTGAAATTTTGGACAAACATTTACCGGGAGATGGCTGCACAGACCATCGTCATATGGAACGCTGAACTCTCGGATTAAACAGAACTCGATTAGCCTATTAAAATACACCTGGTCTGCCAAGTCATATCTTAGTGGAAACCACCTGCAGACCCAATTCTAGTGGCTGACCGGTAGGTTTATGATTGTGTTTTCCTGCACCCGAAAGTATGAAAACGTGGAGGACTGGGAGCAGGAAAACACCGTGGTAAATCTACCAGTCAACCAATAAAATCGGGTTTACAGATGTTTTACACCCAGAAATGGCTTGACAGACCAGTTATATTTTAATATGCGAATCGAATTTTAACTAATCCTGGAATTTCAGTCCTCAACTCGATGAGATGATGATTTGTACAGTCACCTCCCTGTCTAATTTTTTTCTGAGGTTTCTGAAGATAAATAGCCACTTTTAGGAATCGCTGTTCTTTACGTATTATGTTTTCTTCCTCGTACTTCGGTGAATGTTAGAAAATATGTACATATTTATTTTCGAAAAACACGTTTCTTTTTTTTAGTTTCCTTAACAATATCTCAAAACAGCTAACTCTGTAAAAAACATTGTCAATACAAATGTTGTAGAGCTTAAAATTTTGAATAAAATGAGTAGCATCATTAATATTTTTGTTCAACGTTACGATCGCAATTCCATTTCAAAATTTTTCAAATCAAGAGCTTGAAGCCAGGAGAGACCAAGTTAGCTTAATAATATCTAAAATTGCGGCCTTATTATTGAACAAAAATATTAAGTGTAGCTATTCATTTTACTCAGAATTTTAGGCTCTATAACTTTTGTACTAACAATGTTTTTGATAGAGTTAGTTATTTTGAGATATTGTTAAGTTAACTTGGTCTCACCTGGCTTCAAGCTATTGATTAGCGATAAAGGCAAAATTTTGAAATAGAATTGCGACCGTAATGTTGAACAAAAATATTAATGATTGTACTCATTTTATTCAGAATTTTAAGCTCTACAACATTTTCATTCACAATGTTTTTTATAGAGTTAGCTGTTTTGAGATATTGTTAAGGACACTAAAAATAAACGTGTTTTTCGAAAATAAATATGTACATATTTTCTAACATTCACCCAAGTACGTGGACGAAAACATAGTACGTTCATTTTAGACCTAAACTGGAGGGATTAAAACAATTTCCGGTTTTCTCCTAATTAATTCTGAGGCCATCCCCCCGATGATGGATCTAAAATTTTAAAGTAGAATTGTGACCTTAATATTCAACATAAGTATTGAGTGTAGGTACTCATTTTACTCAGAATTTTAAGCTGTACAACATTTGTACTGACAATGTTTTTGACAGAGTTAGCTGTTTTGAGATATTGTTATGGAATGCAAAAAAACGTGTTTTTTTACTATAATTCTATACATATTTCCTAACGCTCTCCTAGTACGAGGGGGAAAACATAGCATATTCATTCTAGACCTAAGCAGAAGGGATTTAAACAATTTCCAGCCTTCCCCTAATTAATTCCGAATTCGGCCTTTTTTTGTTCCCCTACCACTGGGCTAATAATGTAAAACTATTATGCGTTATAATATTAGACTGGCTGCAATACCCCTAATGCAGAAATTTGGAAATTATCAACTTGAAATAACAAAAACAAGCAACTAGAAAAATGTAAAGCGTTCTTGATGTAGTAGGGTATGGTGCACTGTATGTAAAATTAACATTATTACCGGCGCAAGAAATTATAATATTTAATATTATTTCCAAATTAAAATATAAAATAATATACATTGGTTTATCATTGTGTTTTCCTGCACCCAAAAGTGCGAATACATGGAGGATTGGGAGCAGGAAAACACTGCGGTAAATTTACCAGTCAACCACTAAAACCAGGTTTACAGGTGTTTTACACCAAGATATGGCTTAGCAGACCAGCTACATTTTAATATGCGAGTTTTAACTAATCCAGAAATTTCAGTCTTTCAGACAGAATGAACACTTTTTGTATTCAATCACAAAACACATTGGAAACAAAAATGGCAATTTATATGGGCAACAAAAAAAAAAAAATGTATTTTTTTAAATCCGTGATAACCTACATATATATAGGAAACCCTATTGCGGAGCCGACATTTGAACGCCTAGTAATGTGTGCAGGTGACGTTACCATACGACACAGGGCAATGTTCTGCGGCAATGTTTTTTACTACGGAAAGAAATAATTTAGAACTAAGGTGGAGCGTAATGGTGACAGACGCTGTCATTGAAACGAACTAAACAATGTATCGGAAGTTACGTTATCGACGAGTAAGGATAACTGATCTACGAGGATTTTTTTTTTAAAGTGAATTTGAATTTTTGCATATATACCTTGTACATAATTTTATTCTTCAGTATGACCTTTTAAAAATGTGGAACGGTGTCAAACTTATTCCCTATATACAGGGTGTCCGGTCTCAACGGTGTCCAATGGCTAATTCGTAAACCGTTAGTCATAGACATATAGTTCCAATTTCAAAAATGTTTCAAATGAGGTAAAGAAGTATTTTTAAAGCGATTTGGGTCAAGAAAACTATTTTTAAAAAAATTACGAAATTTAAATTTTTATACTGTCCCCAGGTCCTATAAGTGATATTTAGTAAAAATATCCTATTTCACTGACAAGTAAGACAAAAAAAGTCCCATTCCTCTGCGATTTAAATTGACCGAGTAATAGATGTTTAAAGTTGGAGTATCTTTTTTTGCTGCAAAATAGGGGTCAGTCACAAATTTACTAGAAATAAAAATAATCGTCAGATATAAAACTTAACATTAAACATTGATAGTAAATTAACATTACAAATATATTTTGAGATTTTTGTTCATTCTCACATATTAAAACAAAATATTTTTTTCCAACCACATTTTGCCATTTATGCTGTATCTCGTAATTTGATTGGTCAGAGTTTCAGCATCAAAGTGACAATTCTTTGCGGGAATCGTGCTTGACGAAAGCCATCAGAGGATAGAGTTTCGATAAAAAAAAAAAAAAAAAAAAAAAAAAAAAAAAAAAAAGTGATTCGTATGAGGACCAGGAGAATTAGAAAAACTAAACTATCTTAGAATTAATAGAATTATATTAAATTAGTTTTCTATTTGGATTTTTTTTATTTTATCCAATCAATCAATTCTAAATATTAACTTGCGTTATTTGAACTTTTAATGTGTAAATATCGCCCCCACGCTCGAACGAAAAAAAAAAAAAAAAAAAAAAAAAAGGTAATCTGTATCATGTACAACAGAAGAGAGGGGGGGGGGGGGATATTCTGCGACGAGCTATCTTAAAAAAAATACTTCCATGGGATTAACAATAGCGAACGGGTGTTTTCGCGTGAGTTGGGGGAAGAGAGAGTAGAATTTTTAGGGGGGTTGATGTGGTAGATTGGTTAGTTATTTCTTGCATAATAAAATTAAATATAGGGAAAAATACATACATAATTTTAGACAGTATGTATTGGCCGAGCAAAAGTTGGGGAGGGGGGGAGTATAAATTTTAGGGAGGATTGAGATGATTAGTAACTTACTATAACTATAAATTAGCGGCTAACTACAAAGACAAAGTAGAAAATTTTAATAACATTTTAATAAAGTTATTAATTTTAATAATTTTAAATTTAATATACTTTTTATATTTTTTAATTTAAGAGTATGTCTATATATTTTTAATTTAATCAGTAATTTATACTTAAATAAAATTATAATTGAAATCTATAATTGCTTATATAAACTATAAATTTGAATCTTTTTTAATGATTTTAAATTTAATAATTTTTAAAATTATTACCTCTTTATGCTCTAATAATTAAGTGTTATAATTAAGACAATAGGAAATAAAATTTTTAACGGGCGTGGAGTTTTAGAAGATGCATTATTTAATTAGACAAATAGAGTAGAATAGTAACAAAATATATATAAACCTCAATAGATTTTTAACTTTGCGTGCAGGTGAAGCAAAATGTGGGGAAGTAGAAATTTAAGTGACCGATTAATTTAGATGAAGTCTTCAAAAAAAAAAGCGAAAATCTACTGATGTGCAAAGAATTATCACGCTGTAAAACTTGGCGAAAAAAGGTCCGTCTTCTTTATTGCGGCAATAATTAATAAGTAATCCATAATCTAAATTCCACCTGAAATTGCAATTTAAACTTTTCCCTCACTGGCTCTCATACACACATATTTTATAATCCTGAAATGGGTGCATTTAAAGGTTTTACGCGATTTCCCAAAATTTGATTTTCTCGATAAGGCGAGTTTTGAAACTCACTTCTTCAATTATTTTAACCAATCTGAAAGTTAATTACTAAAAATTAACACTACCGTAATATTTATACGGGGGAAGCACCTTCTGTTAAATCGCTTTAAAAATGCTTCTTTATATTATTTAAAACCTTTTTGTAATTGGAACTATATGTCTTTGACTAACGGTTTAGGAATTAGCCATTGAACATCGTTTGGAGTAGACGCCCTTTATAATACCTTAAGCACTTCGCGTACGACCCCTGAAAGCTTGGTCCACCTCATCTGTTTTCAGTTACAGAAAAGTGGTTTAAGTCATAAAATTGAAAATGTCATAACTCGGTCAATTTTAGGGTTAGATGAATGGGACTTTTTTGCCGTACTTGTTAGAGGAATATGAGAAGTTTGCTAAATATCACTTATAGGACCGGGGGACCGTATAAAAATTTAAATTTCGTAACTTTTAAATAAATGTTTTTCTTGACCCAAATCGCTTTAAAAATACTTCTTTACCTCATTTAAAACATTTTTGTAATTGGAACTATATGTCTATGACTAACGGTTTACGAATTAGCCATTGGACACCGTTGAGACCGGACACCCTGTATATTCAGTACTTATTGAGTTGGAGGAAAGAACTGCCTACGACTTAGCATTACATACTATATGCTATGGACGTTCCCGAAATATCATATTCTAAAAAAAGACGAATGTTTCTAAATCTCCGAAAATATAATATAACCACGTATGGAAATATGGAAGAACCTCTTCCGAATTACCTATTGTTTTGAATTTTTTTTTTTTTTTTTTTTTTTTATCTTTGTAAACTGCTGAAACCAGTATATTCTCCAGATTATATATATATATATATAACCATTAAATAAACATTACTGACCACCAACAAAAACAGAATGAGTAAAATGACATTGACAAACTGACAAAAATACAGTTTCCCCCATAACACATAACATAGATCCTAAAAACATAGTAAATAACAGCAGGAATTGAATAATTGAAATGGAATAATGGAAATTTGTAGAACTTAGACAGAATCACTGGGTCCAAATGCCTCACGTTACACAAATAAAATGTGTGGTTTCATCTTCATATTAGCCATAAATTAGCTAAAGAATATGAATTTGGGACAACCACACACATAAAACATGGAAATAACCCATTGAACACCAATTAAGTTAAAAATAAAACAAAATTTAAAAGGATAGGGAAAAAAACAAATTACCAAATTAAAATCCATACTGCCTTAGCAGCAGGCATAACAAATACACGCATTGGAGATCACCAGCACATGTCCCCAAAAAAGTTTTTTACATGATGGTGGATCAAGGATCAACAACATACAGCATAGCCAAGCAAACTCCAATTATATATAACCAGCGCCCTCTATAGCTAATCCATGCTGCTATATAATCCATGCTCTATAGCTGCTCCATGTATCAAATGAGTCAGTGTGGTGCTGCCATCTATTGAATTATTATTAAAATAAAAACTATTCTATAATAATAACTATTAATCGATTACGTTTTAAAGCAAATACTGTTTAGAGATAGATGTATGATAATTAAATAATAATTAAAATTATGTTAATAAATATATACAATTATATTATAAAAAAGTTAGTAACTGGTATATTAAATCAAAATGATATGTAAAATACTGAAAATGATGATTATTAATATTTAACATAAATACGTGTACCTCGCTATAACATATCACAATTTAAATTCCTATGACAACATTGCATCATCAATTAAATTAATTTATGATTAAATACAAAAATCAAAATTAAGATGCTAAGAAATTAATAATAATAATAATTAAATTTTGAAATTAATAAGTTACATTTAGTGTGACTACAAACTTTCTTAAAAATTAAATACACATAATTTAAGGGGAGAGGGAAGAATAAATAACAAATTTATTAAAACATGCATATTATTCTTCTTTAAAATAGTATACTTACTCTATCATTAAATTAATATGATTTTGTCCTGAGTAGGCTAAAATTTAAATACAAGTTAATCGTTAATATTATTAAATATTAATGAATCTGAATAAATTTAAAATGAATTGATAAATATATAAAATAACTACACCATTATACATATAAAAGTATCGAATCAACATCCATTATAAAATGTGTATATTGATTTTACTGATTTTCGAAAACGTTTCGTTGTTATGATTAGTTCAAATGATTAGAAATTTCGTTTCTAAGCATAATTTGAACCGAAGATTTAAAATATATTGTCAAAATTAGGTGTTGCCATTGAAAAAAAAGAAAGTTTGGTCTGGTTTAATTTGTAGATGGACCCTAAGAAAATGTTATATACATTGTTTATAAGTATACTTTATTTCCAATTGTTTGGTACTATTAAATTTCTTCTGCGATTAATTTGTTGAGAGTTAGTAGGGAGTGTTTACTTTTCTTATCCACGACTGAACGTTTTTGAAAAATGCCTCCGTGTAACGTCTTGGTAAACCAGCAAAATTTCATTTTTATTTTTTGAAACTTGGGTATATAAATATAGTTAGTGAATTATGTAGAATTAAATTTACCACATTTTACAACATTACTCATAAATTCAAACATATTTTGCTGTTTAAAGGCAATAAAACCTAAATATGTAAGTCCGTTTCTAATTAATTAACTTGCATTATTTTGTCATACTCAAGTAACAAATAATAATTATTCATATACACTAAGCTACAGTTTATAGAAAAGTATATGTACACGGAATAAAGTTATAATTTTTATTTTGCTAAATATTTATCAAGTCATACTTTATAATGTATATATTATCAAAACATCTTCAGCGAAATTCAGACATTTAGTTCCATATTTATAAATCTAATTATCAGCAAATAGATGAGCAGCTAATTGAAAATGCTGAAATAATATTCAATTTTATGTAACCTTTATTTTACTAAATTAATTCATCCGATGTTGGATCTCAGCTTTTCATTCGTAGATTTAATTATTTTAATATGAATTTTAAAAAAGCATCTTATTTCGCATTCAATGACAAAAAATTAGCATATTAAAAATTATTTAGAACCACATCGACGTCTTTCTAGCTTTAATTATTTTCATCAATGAATGAAAATAAGAAATTCTTATTAATTCAAAAAAAGAGTATTAAAAATTAAGTATCTTCGATATTATTAAATATTTTCTGCCAGAGATGTTCTTTTATATTTTCTGATAAATGGGTTATCAGCAAATTAAATATCAAGTAGAAATCTCTACTGTTTTACATGCATCTTTTTCTGTAATAATTAATAATTCACCTTTTGTTATGCGCCGCACCTTCATGATGTTACTGTATGTTATCTGCAGTAACTTAGAATTAAGATTTTGATATATTTCGAGATACTTTTTCAGCAAAAACTTAAATAATCAGCTTTGGTTTAATTAAACAGCATTAAGACAATATGTATTATTGAAGAAGTTTGTTAGATATGTCATCTTTTAGAAATAAACAAATATATACATCTGTATAATTGTTTATGGTTATTTATAAAATTTGAAAGATTTTGAAATAATTTGTAGCATAAAATTTATCATCTAATTAATATTGTTTTAATTAAATAGCGTAACAGTGTTTTGCTTTGATGTCGTATTTTCGTAGATATCAATTTCTTTAGAGATATATATGTTTATAATTATATGTTTAGAAATTTTTTTTACATATGTTTAGATATATATAATATTATGATTACGTAAAAAAAAAAAAAAAAAAAAAAAAAATATTTTTTGTTATCTTTCACAATAAATTTAGTAATGTTATCACTCTTATTTTTATTAAACCGCGTCGGGCATTCTGCAAATATATCAATACAAAACCCCTTAACGGGTTAAAAGTTTGTGACGCAGTATTTTATTTTATGCTCTAAGAAATTTAAATATGGAACTTAAAAATAATATCAAATTTTGAGTGACGTTATGCTGTTTCTTAAAAAATATATATTTGTATTATTTATTTCATCGTTTTATTTTTGTTTTATTTATAATCACATGTGCAAAAGTTATGTTCAACATGAAAAGCTGTATAAAATTTTATTCGCTGTTGCTTTATCATCTACATCCCTCATAAATTCAAAATATGAGTTTTAAAAGATATGATATGAAATTTAAGTGACGCCTCGATATGGCTTTAAAATGTTTGTTTTAAAATTCAATTTAAATAATTTTTGATTTGGTTAAAATATATTTTCACACCTACACAATACTTTTAAATTTCCAATTCACTGTTAAATATATCACTTTCATTGAATCTATACTATGCATTGAAATGTATTTATTTCAATAAATTGACTTATGTTTTGTGTCACGCTATTCCAAATTGTGAGTAATATTTATGTAAATGGTTTCTTTGCGTCATTGTATCAAAAATAAGTGAAATGTATGAAAATCGATAGTTTGACGCAAAGAAATATTTACATAAATCTTACTCACAACTTTTAATAGCGTGACACAATTGATAAATCAATTTATTGATATAAATACATTTCAATGCATAGTATAGATTCAATGAAAGTGATATATTTAGCAGTGACTTTGAAAATTAAAAGTTTTGTGTAGATGTAAAAATATAATTTAACCAAATCAAAAATAATTTTAAATTAATTTTAAAACAACTTTTTAAAGCCACATCAAGGCGTCACTTAAATTTTATATCATATCTTTTAAAACTCATATTTTGAATTTATGAAAGACGTAGATGATAAAGCAACAGCAAATAAAATCTATACAGCTTTTCATGTTGAAAATAACTTTTGCACATGCCATTATAAATAGAACAAAAATAAAATGATGAAATAAATAATACAAATATATATTTTTTTAAGAAATGGCATAACGTCACTCAAAATTTGATATCATTATTTTTAAGTTCCATGTTTAAAATTCTTAGAGCATAAAATAAAGTGCTGCTTCACAAACTTTTAACCCGTTAAGGGTTTTTGTATTAATATCATTACTTTTTAAGGCTAGTGATCAAAGGATTAAAAAATAGATACTCATCCGATTTGATGCAGATTTAATTTTTACTATTTTTATTAGAATTTTCCTTATAGCAGTTTGTATATAAAAACAAGTGGATAAGTGTAATCGCAGATCGTACAGAGGGTTTCATTTGATAAAAACACTTTATCTTTAAATTAATCAATACAAATTGTTAATTTATAATTATTAAATCCTTTCGTAGATGGTGCATCAATAGTTTCAATTCTCTTTGGGCAGGAAGGCACTCTTCTAAACAAACCACCTTGCGAATGAAGCCGTCAAAAACCAAGTTGAATAAGCCAAACCCCGTTGTGAACGGACTCATAGAACAAAGATAGGCAAACGCCCCCTGGCAGTACAAAAGGGACTAAAATACGCAAGGCTAGCGATATCAAGTCAATGGATCAACCCCGTCGTCATCGCGCCCATAGAACTCGAGATACTTTGAAATGAAACAAAAAAAAAACTGAAATTATTTTTCGAAAATAGTGGTATATAATAATCAAAATTTTACTTTAATGATGTAGAGTGTCATTACTAAGTTAATTATAATGTTTGGAATCAGTTGTTTTGAAATCCGAAAGATAGTTGCCGAGTTATGGAAACAGGGCACAGTTAGAGAAAAAACCCGTAGGAAAGCGCATCCTGGCGGTAAAAAAAGGAACTAAAATATGTTAAGCTATCGATATCAATTTGAAGGAATCAAACCCCGTCGTCATCGGACCCATAGGACCTGAGATACTTCGAAATGAAATAAAAAAAATAATCTGAAATTATTATTTGAAAAGGCTGGTATGTAGTACTCATAATTTCACTTAATGTTATAGAGTGCCATTAGTAAGTTAATTATAGTGTTTAGAATCAGTTGCGTTAAAATCCAAAAGATAGTTGTCGAGTTATAGAAACAGAGCACAGTTAGAGAAAAAAATCTTGAAGAAGGAAGGGAGGGAGGGGAGATGAGACTACTTTTAGAAAATCAATTCGCTGACTGAGTACGGCAATTGTCAAAATTAGTAGTTTGAGTCCAAATTAGTTGCAGTCTCATCTCCCCTCCTTCCCTCCCCCCCCCCCCCCCCTTCAAAATATTTTGGAGCAGTACCTAACCTTGGAACCGAAATAATTTTTTTTTTCTTCAGAAATTACGATTAAAAAAAGTAGTATGCACTATTCATAAATTTACTTTAATGCTATATAGGATGATAATTAAGTTACTTATAACGTTTGGAATCGGCTGCATTGATGTCCGAAAGGTTATTCCTGAGTTATGGAAGCAGGCCACAGGGGGCCCCATAGCGGACGAAGCCCGCTAATTGCTATCATAATAATATCTGTCATGTGGACTAATTGCGATATTTAATCAAAATAGTCCACCCCCCCCCCCCATCATCCCCGAAAATATAACAAATACAAAATGTGCCTTTATAAACCCATTGTCAAATAGTTTATTTCTTTTTCCCCCAAAAGAATCATGATTTTTACATCCATAGCATAAATAGCTGGCGAACTCCACTAGTTCCTATCATAATATATATTTTTAATAGTTTTATATAGCCTATAATGAAAAATCGGACTTAAAATAATAATAATTATTGAAGAAACGCTAAGGTTATTTTAATAGGATCAAAAAATGAAAAACCAGGGGCTCTGCCCCCTACGAGCTACGCTCGCCAACCCCCGTTCAGACTCTAAAAGTCCGTTAATTTGAACTGCTTTAAAAAGATTACCGAAGATTGAATTAATTAAAAAATCAATGGCGACCTTACTGTAAACGGGTTTCCCTTTTACTGAGGTATTTCAAGGCCGAGTCAACTGCTGTTAGTTGCTGTTTTCGTGATTGATTAAACAAGATTAGTTAAACATTTGAAAAATAGCAAATATAAAAGGAGCTAAGCCAACGGAGTCTTTGCTTTATGGTATTTTTTAACAACGCTATAAGAAAATGATTTTAAATAAGATATTTTAAATGTAACGTTTTAAATCTGACATAATTTTCGCCAAACTTTCTCTTCTCTTTGTTATATACACCTGAAAATATTTTTATTTTTAGAAAGATAATATTATTATTTGCGCTACCTTAAAATTGGCAACTATAGTTTAAAATATCATTTCGAAATTTGAAATAAATCTCTCATGTAAATATATTTTAAAATTTAAACTGTTTGCCAATATTATTATTTGGCCACTTGGCCAATATGAGGTAATTTCCTCTATTTACGACTCTTAACATATATGAATGAATTTAATATTTAAAAAAATTCTTTCTCTTTTAATATTCACGTGTAAATATAATTTTTATGACGTAATTTTCAATATTTTCCTGCTTTTAATACGTAATCATTTAATTCTTATTTGGAAATAATTGATTATTTTATAATTTTCTTTCATTTTAAATATGCTTGCGTAAATACAATTTTTTTGACGTAATGTTGATTGTTTTCCTGCTTTTAATACGTTATAATTTAATTCTAATTTGAAAGGATTATTTTCTGTTTACAATAGTCACGTGTGAATAAATTATTAATTTTAAGGATATATTATTCTTTGCGTTGTTTAATAATTGGCAACAATTTAAAATAATAACCTTTTCTAAAATACGTAAAAAATAGTTCTGTAAATTCTGAAAATTTTAATTTAAAATTGAAATAAACCCTCAAAAAATTAGGCAAGTAAAAAAAAAAATAAAATAAATGCAGTCTGCAAACCGCGAGTTTCTATTTAATATCCATAGAAAAAAGGATTGAATACCTATGTATAGTTTTTCCTCCGATAAAACTTTTTTAATGGAACAATTTTATCCAGATTTAACATTAAATATCTCTTAAAATATTTCTCTATTTAAATACTGTCTACTTCAACGTATTTATCAAACATTTTTCTATAATACTACCTATTTTCATATTTTTTTATGCAGTAATTTTCTTAATATTCGCGAGATGGACCTCCGGTCACAAAAAATTCTTTGATAGCGGCGGTGACAGCGTTAGTTAGTTTTTTTTTAAGAATAGAGACAAAATGTAGTATACAATTACGTCAAAAGATGGCGCCACCACATTCTGTTATGGTCGTTATGCAAACGATCTCCATAAATGTTGCAAGACTAAATAAAAACAACACACACAGCACACACGTAGATATTTCGTTTATTTAGAGCGGTTTACATCTAGAATACATACATGTACATCAAAATGATGTTCATTCAAAGCCGTAAGATGGATGGTTGAACACATTATATTCATATAACATTCATATCCCAACAATCTATGGACCAACATAATATGGAGGTGGACTTAACGTTCATTCTAAAATATAAACTGGATTGTCAAAGAAACAACGTCAACATGACGTTCATATACCAACACTTTATGGAGGTAGATGCAACGCCCTCTATAAAGAGCGCTAAAAGAGTTAAATATCTTACTTCCGATACACTTTTTCGTGTGGCAACATGAGCTTTCTGTTGTTTTGTAAACACGCCAGACACGACGCCATTATGTTATGCAGATGTTTATGCATTTTTTGGCTGGTTTAATTTAGACTATCAAAGTGCAACTTGGTTTTTAATTTTATAAATTTTTAGTTGTATAAAGATGCAGATTAAATTTTGTTTATTCAAAACAGTTAGCATTTACAACAACAACTGAATCTGATAATAGAAGTGATGTTTATTTTACTTTAGGTTGTGCATGATGCAGTTTGAGATTTGGATTAAATATCGAGCAGAATTATATGTAAGTAAGTCCTTTTATGTCTTTTTTTTCAGATTTTTATTTGCTATTCTATTTTGGTGCTTTTTGTAGCATTTACGATTTTTAACCTTATCTTTAAAAAACTACAAACAAATTTTTAGCCTTATAAATTTTTGATTAACTCTCCTCAAATTTTATGATCTTCTGTATCCCTATCATATAATTGACTGATAATAGTAATCTCTATGCTTGAATTACATGGTTACTCATCGGTTTTATATTTTAAATGTTTTGATTTTTCAATCAATCTTAATTTTGTATATAAAACTTTACAAAGTTTGGATTATATTTAATTTTTTATACTCCTTCTCCTGCTCCCATACCCCTCAAACTTTATCTAATGCGAACTCTATAAAATATAAAATTTTATTTTGTATAATTATAGTGCAAACACTTTTTGGGTCAACAGTCTGTTTTGGCAACAAAAAAAAAAAAAAAAAAAAAAAAAAAAAAAAAAGAAAAAAGAAAAAAAAAAAGAAAAAAAAGAGAATGTTTATTATCAATAAAAACTTTCAAATGCTGAATTTGTCTTGAATAAAAGAAAATATTGCTGACAAATTAGATCCAATGAAAACAAGGATAAGTTAACAGTTTGTTAATAATTATAAATAATTTTTTAACATTGAAAATAACTTATCACTTTATTATGTTGTTAAATTACGTTATTAAAAACTTATTGTTTCATAAAAAAAGTTTCTTAATCTCAAAAGTTTATTTTCATATACTCAATTTTATCTATTAAATGTATTTTAAGTTAAATCTGCATGTCTTGTTAGCAGTGGCGTGATTATTTACATTTATTGAAAAAGCATTGATAACAAAATAATAAGGGATTCTCCATTTGAAATACATGTTTAGAAAATTTCATTTAAATTGATATTTAGGTGCATTTCTTTTACAAGTATAGCTGCTATAGATTTTTCTTATAGCATAGGTCCTCAGTTTAAATGTAATTATCTATTAAATTAAAAATTTACCTTTTTTTTTTTTCTCCCAAAATCATTTACTTATTATTCTTATTATTTTTGAAAATGGGATTCATTATCAAAAAATGAAATGCTTTCTATGGAAGATTCTTTCATTTGAGTGTATAATAAAGTTTTTGACAAATCAATGAATTCAATAAATACAGTGGTCAAAATAGTATATTAGAAGTAATGAGAAACTATAGTAGGTCTAGGTCCTAGTTTTGACATTGTTTGCTGTGTAATATGCTATTTTTTGGAACACATAATTTAGCGAGTAATGTAATCTAAAAGAAAAATCTAGTTTGTAGGGAGCATCAATGTTATTTTTGACGTTACGTCCAGAAACAGTATCTCAATCAATACAAAGTATACCAGTGGAGATGAGCGTCTGGTGGATCAGCTGGTGCCGGGATGGATCTTCAATTTTGAATGCTCTCAGAAAATCACAGGTGTGTAGTTTTATTATATAATAAGTAACTACCATTAGTGATCTTCTGCAAGCAACTGGAATTTGTCTGGTGCCTTTAGACGGTATGCAACTTTTGCAAGGATTATGGATTCAGCATCGAAGATTTCAAAAATCTGTGAGTATGGTAACCTCAATAATATTACTGCCGCTCCCTGCAAATTAGTTTTTTAATAACATTACTCGCTAAATTATATTTTCCAAAAATAGTATGTTACGCCACAAACTATGAGAACACAATATTACACAATAAGAAAAGTAAGTACAAAAATTATTTAGCTGAAATATTTTTAAATGCCCATGTAATAATAAAGTAAAATTGTAAATATAATGTGAAATAAACATTTATATATTTCAGTCTGGGGCATAAATAAAATCTGCCGCTAAGTGAAAAAAAATAGTGTGGGCCAATTTTACGTATACTCCCACCTTGTTTGTTACTAGAGCAATTACACTATTTGGTTTGATTTTAAAAAATAAAAAGAAGAACGGGGGAGGAGATATGATGTTTTTATATAATAAAAGTATTTAGTGTTTTTTAAGATGCAAAGAGGGTTTGTTGTTTATATTCATGTGAGACTAAGTGTTTTTGAAAGTAAAATAATAATAAAGAAAAAAAGATTAAAAAAAAATATATGTTGTTTTAAGATAATAAAAAGTATTTTTTTCCTTATATTTTCTTATGTTAATTATATTTATTGTCATCAGAGCAGTTACACGATATAGTTGGTATGATTTAAAATACAGTTTAGCTAATATTGCTAATAATTTGTGCCTTTCACCAATAATTTTGATATTTTAAAATATTTTTTAAAATCGTAAGCGTTTCATGTAGAATATTTTTTTGTAATTTAAAAACAAGATGGCAGAGGAGTCTGGGTATACACATACTGTTCCATATTACATATATATATGTACACATTACATAGACATGATGAATATAAATGTACACATTACATAGATATGATGTATATATATGCACATATTACATAGTTATGTGTAGTATATACGTACACATTACATAGATATGATGTATATATATGTACATATTACATAGATATGTGTAGTATATATGTGTACATATTACATAGATATGATGTATATATACATACATATTATGTCTAGGTCTATGGACATAGACATCCGTTTTACATAGATATTTGTTGGATCTGGATGTCCAAAAAACGCTATATGGATGTATTCGGAGAGACATCTGGTGGTAATATCTACGTAGATACTATGTAATATGGAATTCCTTGGATGAATTATGGACATGGTATATGGATGTACTTTACATTATATGGATGTCATATTTACCAATTTGTGTTGTGTGGGAACTGTCTTGGGGTTTTCGAACTTCATTATTATTTATAAATAAAACATTTCTACATAATTATTTATTATAAAAGAATTATTACATCACAATGGTTTTTATGCTAAGAAAATAATAATAATAATAAATATATTATGGATGTCAGTGATTATATTTATCGAGCGTCATAATAATAATGAAAAAAATGATAGCTGAAATGAATTATTTTTTTTACGTTTCTGATATTGTAATTTATATTCAAATAATAATTATTAATGTATAATTTTTGTAAAGTGATTGAATTTGAATATTTATAAAATTTATGGTAGTATTTTTATTGTTGAAAAATTGTCACGAAATAATCATCATCAAATTTTCATCATTATAATTGTAATTTGATTTTATTTAACTTAATAACAATTAAAAAAATACAAAGGAACTGAGAATAATGGACCGATAACAGACTTAAAAAAAAGATTTACATGTGAAAAGAAGTGTCAACTATTATCGAACTCGCGATCATGGGAACATTAGAGGATTGTCCTTAACCGCGAAGCCAGTAAGAGGACAAAATTTTTGTCCTCACAAGTGATAACAAAGAAAGCATGTGTATGAATACATTATCATGCATTTTCTGTAAAATTTCCATAGAATGGCGAAGAAATATAGTCCGATCTTTCATGTGCATTATAAAACGAACAAGAGTCTTGCTGGAAACAAGCGAATTATTATTTGCTTCATCTAAAACAGATTCATATTGTACATTGATTTCTAAAAAATCTCCCGCGTCATTTTCGAAGAAAAAAGAATCGTATTATTTAACGAACGAGAATTTTCCCGGAAGCAAGTTATATGTTATTCCCTTTATAATTTATGTACCTTTTTCTCAGAAATAGTTCACTATTTCTAGAATCTAATCTAATTTCTAGAATCTTTCTATATCTTTCAAGATAGAATTCTAGATTTTTTAGAGTAGTTAGAATATCATGATTTACTTATTTTAACAGACCATTTTATTTCTAAGTGAAGCTCAAAATTAATTATTAATTATTTATTGAAAGTCATTTTTAAATTAGCATTTTTGGTAAGATTTCACTGCCTATAATAAGTAATTCTCAATAAATCAATAAATCCCTGTATTAAACTATACAATATAACATAGTATAAGTATTAGAAAAATCTGAGTTCTTAAGTTATTTCAACACTTATTTTTTATGTTGAAACATGTGTTACACATCAATGGAAAGATAAAAGTTTAAACTATTTAATAATATAAAAAATTAAAAATCGATTTTTTGGTTGAATTTTGCTTTCCCGGTCCCCTTAACACTTGACGACGGGAAATTTTTATCAAATTTGATTATTAAAATAGTAGAAGCTCTACCCTGTTCTGAAAGCCTTTTGTTAAATTGGTGTTCCTGGTATGTTTCTCAGGTTTATGCATCGGAAAAAATCTTTTAATGCACGAATATAATATAAAATGTTTTACAATCTAAATAATAAAAAAAAAATAAAAAAAATATGGAGAATATGATATAAATACACTTTCTGTAAGGAAGCCACGCCCTTAGTGAATTATGTTTTTTTTTTTTTTTTTTAATAAAAGGGAGAATTTTCGTTTCCAAGCGTGAATGTGTTAAGAAGATACTTAAATTACTTTTTTAATGTTTATTATTTTATGTATTATTTTTTGATGATGATTATTTCTCCTTTTTTTCACAGAAGACAAGAATGCGTATTTCCAAGTTGATACATATATAGTTGAGCAGATGATTATCATTTTAAAAATTCATTTTTAATATGCTATTTATGTATCAGCATTTATGTATCAGCTATTTATGTATCAGTATGTTTTATGGTATCAGCCATAACTCTGGAGAAGTAAAATAGTTTTATTATGGTAGGCATAACAAATAGAGATAAAATTTTAAGGCTCATTACATAAATTACATTCTTTAATTACAAATTTTTACAGTCTTCATTTTTTTTCTTAACCATTCGGGACGAGCGTCTTTTGCAGAATTTTTAATCTTTAATCACCTTTTTTTTAAAACAGAAATTTTTGCCTAATTGAATCGGAAAATGCTCGGATTAAATAAGGCAAAATTTACAATAAAAATTTACTGGTGAGAATAATCCCCGATTCTGAGCACCTTATGCGGCACGAATACCGGTTGCTCGTCCCCAATGGGTTAATATATTTTTTTTAATTAAAAAAGTTTTAAGGGAATTGCTTTTTTAATTATACGAATTAATGGAAAATACGAATTCTAATTAATACATGTCAAATATGTAGTGTTTTTTTTATATAAATTTATAAATATACAGCTATGTGCTAAAAGTGTATAAATTTCATGTTCAAAGTTTAAACATACAACATAAATACAATATATTAATAAAGAAAAGTACTTGCATGTCAAATGAATTTTCCTTTATACTTCTATTATAAATACCTTAAAATTTTAAAATCTTGGACTGAGACAGGACAGTTGTTTCTAATAGCAATCCGTTAAAACATGGAGAGTAGTCAGGATCGTAAACAGGATCGAAAGTTTTTCCCTCATCAGGAGTACTGAGTAAATAAAATATCTGAAAATATAAGCCGTTACATTCCACTTTGTACAAGAGAATGTTATATATATTTTGACTGCCTAAGGGGAACTGCTCAGACGTGGAAACCACGTCTGTAGAGCATAGATGTTCCCCCCGGGACACCTTTTTAAATGTCTTAAAAAAGTTACATCAATGAGTCCATACAATCAAGCCGCCGGAAAATAAAACCTAAGCAATGGGCGACTTTTAGAAAAATAAAAAAAAAGTAAAATCGATAGCGATATTACAGATTATGGCCGTAGACCAGATTGCCAAAAACGCGAGAAGGGGCGATAGTATGTCCAACGCGACAACTGTTTAAGGTAAGAGGTATAAAACTAATTGTTTGATAGGTCTATTAAAAAGCTAAAAATAGATGAAACATTATTGATTTCTGTAATACATTTGTGATAAATGTGTCGCATAGCTAAATTTTTATATTTTCAGGTATGCGCTTGCGACATTGTTTGTTTATAAATATATATCCTGCCAGCGATCACACAGTAAAAGTATTTTGACAGAATTTTTTCGTTGATCACTATTTTAGACTGGCACTGGAAAACTAAGCGGTTTGAAATTCTTTGGCATGTTACGTAAGGCTGTGAAAAACTAAGCCACGTTAACCGATCTGTCTTTGATATCCTTTCAGGTGTATGTTTGTATCGTAAAATAATATTTAAATACTTCTAATTAATAAAGTTAAGTTTTTTTTTTCTAATTTAAATACCTGTGAAAATATTCATACGTATCTGAAATAAAAATTTTAAATCAAAATAATTTTAACAAGAAAGTTTAAGTGATATTAAAGATACAACTTTATATACAGAACGAGGGAGCTCTGCCCCCTGCAAGCTACGTTCGCCAACCCCCGTTCAGATACTGTAGAATCTAAAAGCACGCTAATCTGATCGGTTTTAAAAAGATTAGAGAAGATTGAATTATACTGAAAAAACCTGAAGCGTTCACCCTGTAAACGGGCTTCCATTCAATTCCCTTTGATTGCAAAAATTTAAGATAGAATCAGTTGCTGTTAAGACATCCAATGGTTGTTTTCGTGTTTGGTTAAAAAAGATCAGTTAAACATTTGAAAAGAATCTAAAATAAAATGAATTAAGTAAACAGAGTCTTTGTATCTCGGTATTTTTTAACAGCGTTATAAAACGATTGACATAATACAATTACTAAAATTTGCTGCTTTAACCCCTTCAAGGGCGGTGGTTCATTTTTGTACCACTTAATTTTAATTCTTAAATGCTACAATAGCAACAGAATATTGGGATGAAAATTTCCCTTTTATTAAGTAAGTGAACAACTATTAGCTCATTCAATTATTCCTCATCACCTGATTTTATTCCATTTAAAGAAAAAGAACTCTTTCATGTACTGCGCCTTCAGGACATAAATAAAGCTCCAGGACCGGACGATATTGATGGAATAATTATTAAAAATTTGTGTAACAGATTTACAACTCTTATGTTGACGCTATTTAATACTTGTCTTTTACTTGGTCACTTCCCAAAATGTTGGAAACGAGGAATGATCATCTTTTTTCGAAAACGTAATAGGACAGCTGAAAAAATTAATTCGTATCGACCTATTACTCTTCTCCCTATGATGGGTAAGTTATATGAAAGACTTTTAAAACTTCGAGTTATTACGATGCTGGAGTCTTCTAATTATCTTGATGATGGACAACATGGCTTTCGTGAGGGACGGAGCACCTTGACAGAACTTTCTGCGTTAAAGAATATCATTGGAGAAACACTATCAGTATATAAATACTGTGCAATGATTTCTTTTGATATCAGTGGTGCCTTCGACGTTTTGGATTGGCGTATTGTAGCCGATATCATAAATATCTTACCTATTTTTGATTACATGAAGTCTACACTTAAAAATTACATGAGTCATAGGCTTATTTGTTTTAAATATACGCATGGATTAACATGGTTTCATGTATTCCGTGGGTGCCCGCAGGGATCATGTCTTGGGCCGTTTATCTGGACACTAGTTGCTGACAGGATTTTAAAGAGTTGCAAGCAGAGAGGATTACTGATTATTTCTTATGCTGATGATAGCGTTATTATAGAGGGCGCAGATACGCGCTCTGCGCTAGAACATAAAATGAATACTAGTGTTCATCACTTTTCGGATATCTGTTCTATACATCATTTGCAAATTAGTGCAGAGAAGTCAGCCGCAATGCTGTTTGGGAGCCACACTCTTAGTAAAAGAAGACCAATTTTTAAACATAATGGCAAAAGTATCAGTGTAAAGGACAATATTCTTTATTTGGGATTTCTACTTGACAGCAATTTTCGCTGGATGGATCACCTAGATATGATTAGAACTAGGCTTAACGATTTCACGTGTAAAATGCGCCAAACCAGAATCCGTGATAGAGGCCTTCCTTCTATTTATCTTAAAATATGGTACAATACCGTCTTGAAGAAACGTATTTCATATGGGCATGAGATCTGGATGCCTGACTTAAATCAACATGGAATAACAAGATTACTCTCATGTCAACGTCTATGTCTGCTATCTGTCTTAAAGGCATATCGTACGATTTCTAATGACGCATTGTGTGTTTTGGTGGGTGCTCCACCACTTGACATAGAACTAAATTTGTCTTCTAAGCGTTATAATATCATTTATGGAAATGGTACAGTCTTGATTGACAATATGTGTTTTAAAGGTGAAGATTTTATGAATAAACTGAGGACATATAATTATCCTTACTTCTTTGAAAACTTAAATATAAAATTTGTTAAGCCAGTGGTTGATACAGTACCAGTGGTGAATCATCCGATACTGTATACTGACGGTTCTCGAATGATGAACAGTGTAGGAGCTGCATTTACGGTTTGGTATAGGGATTCTTTTATGCTAGACATGAGATTAAAATTACATGACTATAACTCTGTTTTTCAAGCAGAATTGGCTGCGATAGACGAGGCTATCAGTTGGTGCATCGACTCCCCGCATGATTCATTTCATCTTTATACTGACAGCTTGTCATCAATTTACGCTCTTCAGCGCTTATTTCCATCTAACGGTCAGCTTTTTAATATCTTCAACTCTTTGCGCCTGTTACATAATAAAGTCATATATATTGGCTGGATAAAATCGCATGTTGGAATATCAGGAAATGAAAGAGCGGACATGTTGGCAAAATCAGTTATTATAAATGATCTGTATGATAAAGTTCTACGCATTCCTGCACCAACTTCTATTTTAAAGCGTCATTTTAAAACACTTCTACATGATCAATGGCAGGTTTCTTGGGAAAATTCGGAGAAGGGAAGAGTTACTTATGCGATATTAAACAAGGTTAACGATTTATTTCTATGTGAATCCCAGGTGATAGGTTATTTTCTTTCTTCACATGGAGCATTTCCACAGTATCTGTTTAAAATAGGAAAACGCCCAGATAACAGGTGTAACTGTGGTGAAGTAGGAAGTATACAACATTATTTGTTTGGACATTGTCCGTTAATGCCTTGTACATTTAAATTCAACAGGAATTGTACACTGAGATGGAATATTCGAAACGTTCTCACAACCCGTTCAAACTATAGAAAACTGTGTGCTATGTACAACGCACTTAATAGGGAATACTCATGTATTAGGTATAAATTTTGATAATTTTACACTTGTAACTTTTTACTTCTATCATACTGTTAATACTCATCAGTGGTTCGCTACGGACATTACGTGGTTTTCTGACACTACATCAAAGGCTCAACATTGTGCCTTTTATAGTAACTGTCCTTTGTCTGACATTTTTGTTGGCGGTGATTTTCTCTTGAGGTCTGAACATTATGGTGATCTTTCTTCAAGTTAGTTTATCTTATATAAAACTTTTATGAACATTTTTCTTTCGAACACTGAACTCATTTGAACGTTAGTGAACAGTGAACTTTTATGAACATTTACACTTCATAATCTTGAACAAGGATTTATAGTCTTAACTTTTGTTATACATTTAAGTCACTTCACTTTTGTTTTTATTTTTATTATTATGATGAAAGCAACATCAATTGTTTTGTAAATTTACGATTTACTTTGTAAGTTCGTCAGAATATGTGCCTTTTTCCCTGTTATTTTGGGTGCTTTCCGATGTCTGGCATCGGTGATTGTTGTGGGGATTTTCCACCGGAGCGTTACATCCTATGCCATTCTTTGGTTGGTGCTCCGGTCGGGTGATCAAGTAAGTGAACAACTTTTGTTGGCATAGCAGGAATCTATGTTGCACAGGATTGTGCTTTTGTTTTTCTATTTTATTTGATTAAATAATTGCCGTTGGTAAGCCTGTTCCGGCGGATGAGGTGAAGCTGGATTGGTGGAGAGGGTTTTCCCGCCAGGACATGCGGTCCATTAGCCTAACGGTTGGCGTCCTGGCTGGGTGTCCAAGTAAGTGAACAAAAGCATTTTTGTAATTCGAAATTTGTTTGTAAATTCTGGAGCCATTCACTGATTTTAAGATTTTACGAATAGAAGTGCCTTGTCCGTGAAAGGGTTAAACGCATATTAATGTATTTATTATTTTAAAGTTACCTTTCCCTTTTAATATTCACGTGTAAATACAATTTTCAGGACATAATTTTCAATATTTTCCTGCCTTTAACACGTACTCATTTAATAATAATTTTAAAGTTTTTTTTTTCTGTTTTTAATAGTCACGTGAAAATAAATTTTTAATCGTTAGGAAATATTATTCTTTGCGCTGTTTTTAAAATTGAAAACAATCTCTATAATAATAGCCTAAGTCATGTGAGTATCAACAACAGCTCCAGGCGGATCCTTTCCCTTTTTATATTCCACGTGGCTATTTTGGTACTTTAATGTTAGCCAGCCACTGGTGTGATAAGTCGCCGAATATTATTCTATCCCCATTATTTCGTTTATATTATAATAGTCCAAGTCATGTAACTGCCATAAACAACGGGCTGATTCCTTCGCTTTTCATAAGAAAGGTTTTCATTTTGATTAAAGAATCAAAATTATTTTTTCGAATTAAATTACGTAAAAGTTGCCATGATCACAAAGAATTCTTTGTACTTTTATGTTAGACGGGAGAAAATCTGGCCAATAGCTTTTTTTTTTTTTTTTTTTTTTTTTTTTTTAACTCGCCAGTTAGCATTTTTTTAATTTTTCGAGTGGTAAATTAAAACGATGCTACTTGGTTATCCCATCGACCAAAAATCTGGCCCCAAACTATAAGATTAAATGCCAATAATGGTTGATCGTAAATGTCACATTCACTTGACTTTAAGGAAGTTACACATGTTCACGCCATCAAGAGATTTTTATTTCGACGTTTTATTTGTATTTTTATTAATGTTAACTAATTTATTTGTTCTTTTGTTATTTAAAATTAAAAAAAAATATGTCAATTTGTATAATTTGGCGAAATTGGTCGAGACGGGAGAAGTAATAACATTAAAAGGTTGCTTTGAAGTGGAAATTAAATCTCATGATTTGTTGCATTGTCCCATGCGCACCGGGTTTGGCGTGAATTTTTTTTACGACAATTTGGCGAAAACCTCGTTTTCAAATACAAGTTACATATGTATTTTTAAATTATTTTCTGTTATTTTTAAAATGAAATAACAATAAATAAATAAAAAATTAATTAATAACTATAGAACAAATCAATTTATAACATTTTTTGTAAATAAAAAGAAAATAAATTCAAATAAACATTTATTAATAAATAAGCAACAATAGCCGGGTTACCATGTCAGTCAGAATAACGCCATTTTGGCGCCAATTAGGTACCCCGTTGCGTATATGACATCTGTGTCTAATATTTTTCTTTTCTTTTCGTTTAAAAAAGAGAATGAAGTAAAAGGCATTTATTTTAAAGGTTTCAATTATAATTGAAAATTTTTGTATTAAATAAAATGATAATGAAATACAAATTGAATTCTGAATAAAAGTAACATGATGCATTTCTTAGCATACATTTAAGGGAGGCCAAACTCGTCGCCAAATTAATATAAAATAACCTTTTTTAAATTATGAAGAAAAATATCTGTTATGATTAAACTTTGAGTTGCCATCATTAGACAAAAAGTATTTAAAATTAGAAAAAAATTAATATTTCGAAAACTAATTCTAATTTTAAAATTCCAATACCAGTTTTCAGATCTGTGGATCAATACGGATTTTTGGTGTTAATTTCATCGCAAAGTATTCCATATTTTAGGAGAAATCGCCGTGAAACGTAATCAGTTGTTTAATCAGTCATTTCATAGAATCGTTACATAAATTCGTTTCAATTCGATTCATTAGGATTATATATATATAGGGTAGATTTAGCTTGAAGCTACTTAGAGACATCATATTGTTGTAAAAATAGTTATTTACAGAAGAAACTACAAGGACATCAATTATTCGTGTTAATTCATTTAAAGAGAATAAATTTAATAGAAATACATATGCAATGCATAAAGTTACTTGATAAATTCTGTTTAATTGCATTACATTACTTTTCCTCTGGATATAATTTAAATAAAAAATATCTAAATCTTTATTCAGGATTGTTTATTTCTGTTCAAAATATTTTCTTATTTTTATGGCTACTATATTTTTATTATTTAAAGTTATTCACTCAAGCTATCAATATATTAAGTATCTATGAGTGATTAATGCAAGAAAAAAATGTCTTAGAATAAAACAACAACAACGTCAAACAGGTAAATTTAAGTATCTACATTTTTAAGGAGTGTAAGTATTCCTTGACTCATTTTGAAGACATGTAAACCGATCTACTATTATTTACTCTTGATAAATATATTTCTTCGTACAAAAAGGAAATGCAAAATGGAAACTTTTGTTTGAAAAAGAACTCAAAGCGTGAAAATACATATGACTATTTTTTTAAGCATTATTTTTCAATTTTATAAAGTGCAATATATAGTTAGAGATGTTAAAAATATCTCTGACGTTAGATCTGATGATATGTAGCATTTTTACCTGTCTTTTACCTTCTCAGAGCCCTGAACTAATCTAACCGTTCACTAAACTGTAGGTTTCATTGGAATAGAAGCATTATTAAAATTACTATAATTCAACAGATATAATGTATGTTAAAATAATTGAATGATGATCAATACTCTCAAGTATTATATTCATATACGCACTTAAGTTTTTTATTTCACGATGAAAAAAACATTTATTTATTTATTTATTTTTTTTTTTTGCAATTTTCAAAAATTAAGAGGAAAACAACATTATAATTTTGCTTTTTACTGAGCAGTCAGTGAGGTAAATGATTAATTCTTATTGTACAAAGCAGAATTTTGTATTTAATGTTTTATTCAGAAATCTGAAGACGTTTTAACTATAGCATCAACAACTGATTTACATAAGGTTAGTTGAGTTAACTGGACCGACGAGATAATAGGCTATTTTATAAAAAACTGTCGATGTTTTTTTAAGTTTTAGCTTTTGTGAACAATGCACCTTAATCTCTACTTCCTAAAACAACGTGTGTCAACTCAATCATAACTCTCACATTGCTGTGATAGGTTGTCAAAAATTTAAGTTTCTTTTTTTAAAAAACACCGTCAATGTGGTTGAACTTCTTCGGTTTTTTATTAAAATACTGTAAATAATTTTATTAAACAATATTTCAAATGTAAGCCCGGTGTCCCAGTTTTCCGATAAAATTTCCAAGAAAGGGGTAACTGGGACATTTATCCCGGGTAACTGGACCATGCTGTATCCAGTTACCCCAATAGTTATAAATAATTTTTTTTTAATTTCTCTTACTACGGGAAATACATTTATCCATTATTTTTACTCACAATAAAGAAAATTATAGAATACCTTTTTAAAGTTACGTAATAAAATTAAAAAAAAGCATATTGGGTGGTATCAAACTAAATTTCTTGACCCCTTGAGAAGCGGTGATGCCGTTATGGCATCAAAGAATTTTAATCCTTAACTGCCACATTAGCACCGGAATTTTATAATGAAATTTTCACCTTTATTAAGTACGCGAAAATATACTTTTACTTCTTTACAAATAGATACTCTTATATATACTGGTGTCATTAAATTATTTCAACATTTTACGAATGCAAGTACCTTGCCCCTGAAAGCGAGATAGCCAAACCTTGAAATTGTAGGATACACAGGGGTCGTATTCTATAGGGAAACTTTTATTGTTCCTACCACTATTTTGAAAATAATATATTCATCGCACCTTTCTTTAGAATATGTTAAATAAAATGATCATGAAGGTAACTCATTAAGGGTTCTGGTAGGAACAATAAAATGTACCCTATATAATGCGACCCCTGGATACAGATAAAGTACTTAAGTACTTACATAGCCGTTTGCTCATAGATTTACCTTGCTATTTTTTCCCTTAAAATACCCATGTGACTTTTATACTTATTACCTATACTAAAGTACATAAGTACTTACTTAATTTTTATGTTTTTGGTTATAAATAAATCCAATATTTTCCCTTTTAGTGCTTTTTTAGGAACATTGACAGCAAAGGCTTCCCTTACAACGCTCTTTAGTTGATATATAATTTAAATGATCTGCCTGGTTTAGAGTTTTTTATGTTGTTTACACTTTTTCAAACAGAATCTGATATCCCATATGAAAAAAAAAAAATAAGAAACGTGTGTGGAACATAGACCCTCTTGGTCCACTTACCCCATTTTTATGGAGCAACTGGACCTATGATGAAAGAAAGATGGAATATGCATATTTTTATACTTTTAAATATTAAAATACAATTTTGAGCATATCTGTCTGATAGAGGGTACCTAACTGAACACATTTACAGAAGTTCAGACTTTAATTCAAATGAAGATTAGCTGTTTGAGGTGAATTGTAAGAAGCTCCAGAGTCACATTGTAAAATCATGACACAGTTGCCTCAACTAACCTTAATTTCTCAGTAGAACATATGAATATTTGTTTTTAAAATTCACCCATTATTGGTTAATACAGTCTGTACAAAATAAAAGTGGCCCGGACAAGAAAAGTTCTGTGACATAAAAATCAACAAGTAATATAAAAATTTTGTTTTTAAAGTCAATTACTACTTAGGTCATCAAAGAAAAATTTAATGTAATCCCTTCAGCTAATATTAGATTTTGTTGCATTAAAATATCTCAATTTGTTGATTTTCTATAAGCAAGTAGGTTTACAATGGAACTCTATGGGAATTTGGCGAAATATTAGAGATATCGCCAAGTTGGCGTCACTATTGGCGACTCATTTTGACCGCCAAATTTGGCGATATATCGCCAAGTTAGCGACAAACTTGGCGGTATTTGGCAACAGAACAGGGTCCCCTCTATGGTAACCCCTTATTGAAAATACTTTAATTGATCTTCAACAACCAATGGCCGCCATTTTGTTTCTCATGCAAAACTAAAATTAATTAATTAAAATTTAATTAATTAATTAATATTTGAAAAACTGTATTAACATCAATTGTCATCCAGTACAAGTTTAAAAAAAATTTATTTCAACTTGATAGGATGAATAATGAGTATTTTATTAACGATTGAAAATTTGAACAAGATAAATATATAAATAAATAAATAAATAAATATAGGGAGATTGTGAGCTAATAGTAGGAATTGAAAGAAAGAAAGAAATATCGATTAAAATGTAGTTATCTTATTTTATAGCTGTTGATATGATAGAGTATAGTGTTTCACAATATAAATACTGCAAATAATGCCTATTGTAAACTAAATGTTCTGCCTTGATAATGATATTGGCATATGTTGCACGCAGTCTATTCTGAGTGAAATCTACTGTGCTGGTTTTCTGCACAAACAATAGAAAACCTGTTTGGATGCAAATCACTGATACTTTTAAATTTTATTATTTTTGATGCAATATAACATCATGTTATAATGTAATGGAATTACTTTTCATCCCTGTAAACGAACTAAAAATTCCACATTTCTATACTCCTTTAAATCTGATATTTTAGGCCTCCTCAGTGATATGTATAATTTCCATATTGTTTGAAGTATTGTAACATCATTAAAATGCATCGAAATTGATTTTTTCTGATAATTCATACTGTAATGTGATTCTCTTGTCTCTGTAAACGAAATATAAATGCTACAAACATCATTTTCAATAACGCACCTACAGTTACTCCAATAACATATCAAAATTACACGTGAATCGTGAGTTTATTTACGAGAGTTTAAGCACAAAAGGATGAACAGACGTAATTAAGCCACAAAACTCCAGTGAAAATTTATCCTTATCGAATAATTGGATATTGCTTCGTGTGTTGATTTTTAATTAATACCAACAAGGATTACCTAAATTACCCAAAGTTAAACATCATAGTTGTCAGGGCTTTTATTGCGTTGTTGTTGTTGTGTTTGTATGTTGTATTTTATGCAAATTTCGACCTAATTTTAAAAATAGAATGAAAGTAAAATAAACGAAAGAAAATAAAAAAAAATAAAAGAAATGTCTATATAAATAATTGATATAAATAATTGATATAGATTAATTTATAAGAAATATCTTTAAATCTGTAGAAACTATAACGGTAATTTTGTCACTGTTAGATACTATTACTTTAGGATTGTTTCGATCTAATAATTCATTGAAATGCCATCAAAAAATGAAAACAATATATATGAATGTCTAGCATTTTTTATAAAATGTATAACATGAAACATATTATAGAATTCGTGTATGAACTCCCATAAATAGATTCAATATAATATATCAAAACACTGTTAATATAGTTTATTAAAGGAGAAGAAATATATAGCTACAGAATGTATTTGTATTTAAATTAAAAGTTTAAGTTTCGTATTAATTGTTCCTTTGTAATTATTAATAAGGATTTCAATTCTGGATTCAAAATTATTTAAAATGTTTGTTTTTTTTATTATTATTTGGTTTCAAATAGTCTTTTAAATTAAGAGAAACAAATACTTCCATAATTTTAATACTGCTATATATTTTATAGTTTAAAGTACCTATATTTCTAAATGATATGTAACGTAACGAAATTAAAAGGATTTAAAAATTAAAAAACACCTCAAAAACATATACCTTAAAAAATATATATATACAGGGTGTCTACAAATTAGTTGGGCAAAAAGAATGATTTATTGCATGAAATTGACCGGACAAAAATATTAAAGTACATATTGTTGTAAGATAGAAAAATAGTTCAAGTTTACCATTATCACAAATGTTCGATGTGACTTCCTTTCGTGAGTCTGCAAATGTCCCATCCGTAAATCATTTCTTGCCACAGATTTGTCAGCATGTTTCCGTCGATAAATTTAATTACGGTGAAGATTCTTTATTTTAGTTCAGGAATGGACGCAGGAAGTGGCGGCTTGTACACTTGATCCTTTACAATTACCCCCATACACCGAATCTGTGATGAAAGATCTTGTAACCTTGGTGGCCATTGAATAAGACCTCCACCTGCTAAGCGATAGCGTCAGTTATGACACCTAACGCCATCTATCAATAAACTTCGGCAATATTATCAATAGTCTGAATTTCAACTAGTTAATTCCATTTAACATTTCGAAATTCTTAACTTACGAAATTGCCAACTAATATGTAGACACCCTGTGTATAAAATAATAAAGAATAACGGAATGTTTCCCTATATACGCATTTAAAAATTTTGCATATCCTTAGTCTATAAAAACAAATAATATTTATTTTTAAACTTAAAGTATTAAACATCTTTTCCATGAATTATCAGAAGGAATAAAAGGTGCAAAAATAATATTAAAAGAACATATTTAAACTCACCAAAACCTCTCTATGAATAAGTTAGATAGTTATTAAACCATATTATTTGATACGCAAATAAAATATAAGCAAAAGAGAGTCTCAATAAAATATGTTACAAATCCTATGAGACATCATTAAAGATATAAAAAAGGAGTTTTAATTTTTTATGCTTTAAATAAAGTCATTTTTTAAGGCAATTACCGATTTCTGAGACAACATAATATGACTGAAAGTTACGATATATAAATTCCAGGAAACAAACTGATGTGTACAATTGTATTAACTTTTCTGTTGAAGTTTATATCTATCATTATTATTGTAGTGGCGAACAATAGCCCAGACCAGATGTCGGAAGAAGGCGAAGTCCATTTCTCACGAGAAGTTGATGAGCTAACGAAAACGGAAGGCCGAACGCTGGAGTTGGGATGAGATGGTTTTCTGCGTTGGAGGAGAGCAGTGCTCTCTCCTAGCTGATTTTAAATTGGGCGCTGCCCGCTTTTACTTTTTTTTAGACGGGATCGCTGTAGGCCCGTGCTAGAGATATCATTCAATTAAACGTTAAATGTCGTGCTGTTTTTTGTATGTCAGATAAATGTTAGTAGTTTAGTATCATGTAATCTAGAAGTTTAAAAGTTTCAATTAAACATTTTAACGAGTTAAACAGTAGTAGTCCCTGTTGCAATGTCTGTGTGAATTTCCTCCCACATTATTATATATTAATCTATCATTATTACTTTGTTCGATGTATTTAAAATATTTATAATCAGATAGTAAACGGATTCAGTGCGATTTGAATTTAAGTCATTTAATTATTCAATTAGATAATAGAAAACGCGCCACTGTTAAACATTAAAATGTTGTATTAATTCTGACATGATGAATCCAGTTTAGTTAAATTTTGAGTATTTGTAGGACGTACAGGATTTGTCCGAGAAGTAATATCAGTGATTTTACTGTAGAATGAATAGACGTCGCAGCGCACTCCGCGTAGTGGAGATTGGCGAAGGGAGTCAGTTTACGCAAACGCGTTGACTCATCTCCGAGTATCAAGAGAGTAAGGACAGGCATTTTCATGAACCTTGTTTTCGTGTACCGTGCAGCAGCGATGCAGCGCACGATTGAACAAAGAGTTGCGATCAAGTTTGTGTAAGTGCTTCAAGTGTCAAGTGTGTTTTAACAATGTTTCAAGCATCACTATGTCAGTTTCTTCAGCATGATAAGATGCTTTCCTCGTGACCAGCTTCCTGACCGATTCAAAGGTGCCAACAGATCCCCAGCCACTATTCAGTCCTGACGTGGCTCCCCCTGACTTCTTATTCCCGCGCTTGAAAATACATATAAAAGGATATCATTCCGGGACAGTTTAAATTGTCAACGAGGCTTGCACGAAGGCTCTAAACGACATTACAGAAAAGAACCTGCCGTGGCTCCTTCGATGCCTGGAAATCTCGCTGGAAGCGATGTATTGAGGCAGGAGGAGCCTATTTTGTAAACCTTTAATGTATTGTACATATCGGATCAATAGATATATTCTAATGGATATCAACAGACATCTTCCAATGTTTTTTTTTTTTTTTTTTTTTTTTTTTTTTTTCTTTTGTCGTTGCTGTAAGCCTGATTTGCCATGCCATTTTGTAAATTTTTTTGAATTACCCCGTAGAATGTATAAAGTAAAATTTTTAGAAACCAGTTTTACTGTATCTTGAAAACTATCGATAGGTTTTTATAGTATTTTATTTCACTTATCTTTATTTTCGTATGTAAAGATTTTGTATGTGGAATTTTGTAATCGAATTTTCATTAATATCCTCATATGCTAGAATTAATAACAATACGTAAACATGTGTGTTTCAAATAGCAATACATTCTATTACATTTAGAACTTAATTTTAAATTAATAAATTAAATTTAAGTCAGTTTTTTTAGATATCTCCAGGTGATAAATCGCCACATATTTTTGTGGTTAACTGTTTACCAGTTAAAAACACAACGGCGCTAAAATGTGCCAAGCTACTCTTGCCAAAAAAGCGGTGTAGAAAAGAAACAACGAAGCATAATCTATGCTTGAAGCACGATTTTTTGTTCTTGTTTTCATTTTTGTGACACATGATTGAGCATTATTTATTCAGCACATTTATGGGCGAGTAGTTGTGTTTGAAGACAGTTTCCAGCTTTACACAACTCGAGGTACTATCTAGAAAATTAAATATATTGTTTCTTATGTATGTGATATATGTGTTAATGTCCATTAATGTTCAGACAACTTTATGTTTGAATGGGAGTGGGGTATCATGATATTGTTTTAAAGATGACATTGATATAAAGTTTTATTGTTAATATGGAAAAATCTTTAATATTGGAAAATAACTCAAACGAAACTCAGGAGATTTTTCTCTTTTTTTTTCTAAATGGGTGTTTGTAAAAAAATGTATAAATTTGTTGGTATGTTGTATGAGCGTTCATAGCTACTGTAGTGTGCGAAATGTTTTCTCGACATGAAATTTATTTAATTGTTGATAAAAAAGCATAACTGTTGATGATAGTGAATTGCATTTGATATTCAAAGGTAGCAAACGCTAAGAACAACTGCAAATACTTTACAGCTAAAACACATCGTCTACATTAAACTCGTAAACTATTATTATTACACTAGATTGATTATGTGCAATTAGAAGCATTTGATTATTATTAACTTGTACGACATTCCTCCTATAAAAGTTGGATGCATGTCATGTCCGATATGATATCACATGTCCGTGTTATATTGTAGTTAGGTTGTTTATTTTAGCCCCCTAGATTAGAACAAAGAGTGCGGTGGTAAGAAATTTTAAATGCGCAAAATGTTTTAGAAAAGCAAACGTTTATAATCATATTTATGGAAGCATATGTTTAAAAGCATATCTCAATTGAAGTTGAAAGATTTTTGAGATATAATTAAAAATAACTTCAATAGAACTATGAATTTTATGTGCACACTAACCTCGGACTTTCAAAGAATAACAGAAACTTAATTTGCCAACGTTTACCCGAAAATACTTGTTTATGCAAAACTAAATTATCATTTATAACTCTAGTTTTCATATATATATATTAGGGTGGTCCTTAAAAAATTAATTTTTAAAATTTTTATGGGGCACCCTCCTATTTTGTTCTATGTATAAAATAAAGACTTCCACAAAAATTTCAAAATTTTAAAACATGTTTTAAGGCTCGCTACCAAGGTTTGAATATTTAAAAAAAAATTAAAAATTGACATATTTTGTAATCTAATAATAAATTATTAATACAAATCCATAGTCATTGCCAAATTGACTCATGCTATGATATTAGACTGTAAAGAATGCCATTTGTTTCAAGTTTCAACATATTTACGCGGTCTATTGTCCAAACACAGGCAGAAGTATTTCATGTCTACACTCTATTTCACCTCAACGTGGCAGCATTGTGAAAGGTAAAGAATCTAACATTCTGCCTAGAAAAATAACTCTCCTTTATTTTTTAATCTTAAATAGCTAAAATGCATAGGAATTTATAAGATAATGTTTATAAATTATAGAATTTGATTTTTTTATATTCGTAAAATGTCGTACTAAATGGCCATATTCGTATCAATAGCAGAGCATAAAGCTTAAAAAAAAAAAGAGTTTTCGAAAAGCGTTCCTTTGACTGTTCACTTGGATTGCAAAAATTTAGAAGACATTTCAGGATCTGAAAGTGTAGACAGATTACTCGTTATTGTTTCAGGCAAAGGTACTGACCATTTAACTAGCTGTTCCAAAACTTCAATCAGGAACAGGTGAGGCAATAGCTTCTGCTGTTAACAAAACATTGGAGTTCTGGGGATTACAAGCTAGTAAAATGTATGACATTTGATATAACCTTTGTGAGAAACCCGATTATCAGGAGATGTTTGTGCTCTTCTGGATTAGAATGTGAACAAAGTAATGATTTGGCTTGCCATCATCACATCCTTGAAATTATGCTTGAGGAAGTTACTGTCAAGTCTCTCGGAGTTTCAAGCGGACCAGACATACTGTTATTCAAACGATTTAAAATTTCGTGGATGTCTATCGATTATGGCATATTTTAGACTGCCATAACTGACAATTTAATCAATGAAAAAAATAAAAACATAATGCGTCAGAAGTTGCTCAAAATCATCTTAATGATTTTTCAACGAACGGGTCGATTACAAGGAACTGATAGAGCTTGCCTTCACTTTCTTAGGAGGAATACCCGAAAGAGTTGTTTATAATAGTGTCCCAGGTGGATTGCATCGGGTTCCATGGATGGTGAAGGTCATGTAATCGCTAAGATTTATTTATTTAGAGATCAGTTTAAACTCTCTAAACAGGAAGAATCTGGAGTTCGACAAGTTTGCTCGTTTGTGATGAAAATCTACATTCACAGCTGGTATCAGGCCCAATCATTTATTGCTCCTGAAGGACTTGAAAAAAGACAAAAATGTAAGTGAAATCATTTCTTTGTGTGCTTTGAAGAAGTTCTTAGAACATTTCTGTACTTCATAGAAGAACTAGTTGCTTTGGCATTTTTCGATGATAATGTCTTTTTTGAAAGTAAAAGAAAAATGGTACATGCTTTGAAAAATGAAGAAAATTATGAACCCTTGAAACGTACACGTGCTGACCCTGATGTCATTTTCCAAAATGACTTGGAAGATTTTCTAACTAGCAGCACTCTGAGTTTTTTTTAAGTTATGGATTAACCTTCAGACGTTTTCGAAGCAGATGTGATTAATTGGGATGAAAATGAATCCTACAAGATATGTAAGGCACTAGCGGCTTAAAGTCAAAGTTGTTAAAGATGTAGCCGAAAGTCGGGTAGCACTCGTGGAGGAATACAATAAACTTCATACAAAAGATAAAGAACAAAAACAGTATTTCAACGATGTGATGATGTCAATCCAAATCATTTCTTTTTTCATATTCTGTTCCAGAAGAGCACAAGTTTCTCATGATAATCCGGTATTAACAAAGGTTATATCAAAACTCATACATTTTACTTGCTTGGTACTCCCTACAACTTCAATATTTCTTGTTCCTGATAAACGTATATCAACTTCAATATTCCTGATTAAAGTTTTGGAACAACAAGTAACTCATCAATACCTTTACCTAAAACGGTAATGAGTAATTTGTCAGTTTCAGATCCTGAAATGTCTTCTAAAATTTTGCAATCCCAGTGAACAGTCATAAGAAAGCTTGCCGAAAATTCTTTTTTTAAGTTTTGGGCTTTGCTTGCTCGGCTTCTGATACGGATATGTCCATTTATTATGACATTTTACGAATATAAAAAAATCAAATTCTATAATTTATAAATATGATCTTATATATATTTTACGCCTTTTAGCTATTTAAGATTAAAAAATGATGGAAAACTATTTTTCAAGGCGGAATGTTAGATTCTCTACCTTTCACAATGCTGCCAATTTGAGGTGAAGTAGAGTGTAGACATGAAATACTCTTTTCTGTGTTTGGACAACAGACTGCGTAAATATGTTGAAACTTGAAACAAATGACAGTCTTTACAGCCTAATATCATACCATGATTCAATTTGGCAATGACTATGGATTTGTATTAATAATGTTTTATTAGATTACAAAATATGTCAATTTTTAATTTTTTTTAAATATTCAAACCTTGGTAGCGACCCTTAAAAAATGTTTTAAACTTTTGAAGTTTTTGTGGAAGTCTTTATTTTATACATAGAACAAAATAGGAGGGTGCCCCATAGAATTTTTAAAAGTTAATTTTTTAAGGACCACCCTAATATATATATATATATATATATATATATATATATAATGCACATCTTTATACAATAGTCTGGAGCTTAAATTCTATGTAAGCAATAATATTTAACATTAATTTCATTAAATAAGCTCTATAAGTATTTTAAAAAACGTAAAATGTTTATTTTTCCATGATAATTACATAAAGTATACTGTATAAAAAAACTTGGTAACTGTTGTAAATGCTCTGCAATTTGTTCCTCTACAGCGTATGTACGGCGAACGATTTCATTTTATATTGTTGATGTTGTTGATTTATATTGTTTGTCCAGTATTAAACTAGTCGGATATGCCGATCCCAAAACTTTCTTCTATCTCATACATGTTAATACTTCAAAATTCACTAGTGCAGCGCCAAAATCAAATGGCAATCTATGCCTATCATGAGGATTCTAAAGACATGAAATTCTGTGCATTACTTCTTGAGATAAGGACTATCGCTAAAATTGTGTAAATCATGCGAAATTCAGCACATCAGTGCCGCCGGATAGGTGGATTTACACCAAATTCTAATAATTAACAACTTATATTAACGTGTAACTGAATCTGAAGTTTGATGAAAATCCGTTCATTAGTTTTTAAGATAGAGCAATTGCGGAAAACATAAAAAATTCCACATAACAGCGCCGCCAGTTGAGCAATTTAGACCAAAAACTAATTAGCACCAGTTTATATTAGGGACTAACTGAATCTGAAGCTTGATGAATATCCATGCATTTGTTCTTGAGATACAGCTATTGCGGAAATCGTGAAAAATGCAGCACAGCAGTGCCACCTATTAGGCGATTCACACCAAAAGTTAAACAGCATTAATTTATATCAGGGACTATTCAAATCTAAAGTTTGATGAAAGTTCGTGCATTTTTTTCTTGAGTTAGAGCTATTGCCATAATCATGAATAATTCAGCATAGCAGCGCCACCTGTTGGGCGATTTTAACCAAAAACTAATCAGTCACTAACTATATCCTGGAGTAACAACTGTATCTGAAGTTTTATGAAAATCAGTGCAGTAGTTCTTGAGATATAGCTATTGCTGAAATCGGGAAAAATGCAGCATAGCAGCGCCATCTGTTGGGCGATTTTCACCAAAATCTAATCAGGTCCACTTTATATTAAGGTCTAACTAAATCTAAAGTTTTGTGAAATTCCGTGCTTTATTTCTTGAGATAGAACGCCCACAAAATTTTTGTCACATACAGACTCACAGAGTGACAGAGTGACAGACAGAGTGACAGACAGACATTTTCTAAAAATCATCAAATCGTGTTCAGGACATTCTAAAAAGTATAAATCCGTCGAAAACCGGATGTCGAAAATTTTCACGAATCCAATACTTTCTTCTTGTAAAGATAGAAGAAAGATAACAATCAGTGATACAAAGGTGATATATGATGCCCAAAAGTAGTATATTAACTTTTGTAGTGATCTGACATATCTTCAGACTTCAGGATGATTTAATAATTGATAATTTATAAATTGATAAATTGATAATTTATAAATTGATAAAATAAATTAGGCATTTTGACTTTACATCGAAAGTTAAAAATTTCATTTCAAATTCGACATTATTTTCAAAGAGTGATTAAAATTGATTATTAAACCATTTAATTCTTAACCTAATATAACACTGAAATACCGTTTTATGTCATTTTAAAGATATTTGACATCAATATGCGCAAAAATGTCATTACTCATAAAATAGTAAAGGTTTTTTTTCTGAATTTTCGCAATATTCAAATTTATTATGTGGATGCAAAAAACGATAAAAGTTTCTTATGTTTTCTTTAGCGATATTTAGATACTATTAGCTATAGATTTATTACAACAAATTCTTCTTAACACACACAGCAATCAATTCTCATAAACCCGTAAAAACCAGGCAATTTTTTAACTAAATGTGCACTTTTAAACAAGAATCTTCATATACTAATTTCAAATGCTAAAAGGTGTAAATAAGACAGTAAAAATACGTTTATTTTGACTGATGACACGTTTCAACTCACCCTGAGTTATTTTCAAAGTAAATAAATAAAACTATTCTAAATTTACACGGTTTATGTAACGCTAGCATTCAGTTTTCCACGTATTATTTTATATTATGCACGTTGTTTTTTTATTTTGTTTGAAGGTTTATTTTATTTTTATTTTCATAACCATTGAGTAGTTCGAGCGGTATTTTTGGTAAGTGAAATGATGCTGCATCGTTACATATTGATTTTTTGCGCGTTACAATCTCCATGGTTTCTCTTAAAATAAATGGACAGTTTAGGCTAGAGGGAAACATTATTTTGATTTTATTAAAATTTATTTGGATGGTTTCTTCTTAATAAAACCTTGCTAGGGGTGTGGTTTTTCTATTATATTTAATATCATCTATATGCTCCTTTTTTCTATATTTAAATTTCCTGCTAGTCATACCAATATACTAATTCTTTAATCTGCCTGCTCTAATAAATTGTATTTCATACATTCCTGAGTAATTCTCAGAATTAATTAGGTCAATTTTAGCGCAAATGATATTCTGCAATTTCGGAGGTTGTTTGACTATTAATCAGATATTGAAACGTTTAAGACTATATTTTAATTTCTCAGAAACGCTTGGAATGTATAGAATAATAGAAAGTTTGTATTTTTGCGAATCAAATTTACGTTCAGGCTTTTTATTACTGGCAATATCCAGGATTAGTTTGTTAATATGTCGAATTCGAAAACCATTATTATGAGTAATTCTGCGAATATTGTCTAATTCATCATTGATATTATTTCGTGTACATACTAGAAACGGCCGTCTTACGAAAAATCTGTAGGTTGAAATTTTATACGTATGAAACAATATCATGACTAGCCATAATATTATTATCTAGTAATTGTATCTCATTGACTTTCTGAATAAAATATTCCTTTGAATTAACAGCTAATCTAGAATCTGGTAAAATCTATTTTACAAAGGTAACATAAGCCTTTTCTGAAAAATAAGTTGGTCCTGAACATTTGGAAACTATGGAGCGTAATGGAATATTACTTTCATGATCTTTTAATCTTCCAAAAATTCTAGGAATAACAGAGAGCTTATTTACCTTTAAAATTTTCTTCATATATGGGAGCCATGTTCCAAGTTTGAGATTATAGTGGAATAAATTAATTAGTACTTTCTTAACTTCTGAACATTTCATATCTTTATCTTTTGAAAAACACACTTGATTTGCCACATATTGACAATCTATATGTTGTAGATATTAATCAGAAGTAAAAAAAAAATGCACCCGGTAATAAGTCATCACTTAAAAGGTATTTATAACTTCTCCATAAAAAATAATTATTCACCCGAAAGTACTGCCCTGGAAAATAAAAGTGATCATACCATTACTAGATGAAGCAAATGACACGCATTATAAAAATGTGACTGGTACCACTTGTTTAGTATCACTTGACATGTGCAAATTAATATTATATATATTTCCCTTTAATTTTCATTCATAAATTGTTATTTTTATAACTAGCCATCTAAATTTGCTAGCCATATAACTACCCATCTAAATTATACTTTAGGATAGGAAAGGGGATTTTATTCGGACATGTGTTTAAGAATTATGTAGATTTTTAATTTTCAAGTAACTCAAACATAACTTGGCAGAATCAGTTGTATTTTTGAATTCGCGTATTTATAGATTCTACACTCAGGTTCAAAATTAAGGGGTCTTGTACCTTTTAAACGTGTCGAAAATTAACGAAAAAATTCAAAGTTTGAATTAGTCTACCTTCAAAACTTTTTTATGTATAAACATAAAATTTTGGTTATTGATTAAACCGATGTCTTGAAATTCTTCCAAATGTCTTGAAATTTCATTTCTAGGCGTAGTTTGAACCGAAGATTTAAAATATATTGCCAAAATTGGGTGTCGCTATTGAAAAAAAGAAAATTTGATCTGGTATAATTTTTATATGGCGCCTAAGAAAATTTTACATACATTATTTAAATGTAGACTTTATTTCCAATCGACTGGTGACAGTAACTTTCTTCAAATATAATTAGTTGCAGAGATAGAAGTGGGTGTTTACTTTTTTTTCAACGACTGTACATAGGTTTATATAGAACAACAAAAATAACCATTCAACAGTTTTAATACGCACACCTGTGTAAAACCCATCTGCGTCAGACGGTATAAAACAGAGCTTACAATATTGAACAAAGAAATAGGTTAATAGTGGGTATGGTCCCCTCATAGTCTCCTCACGTCTCCCATAACGTGAATTCATACTGGAAATCAGACAACTTATGATTCCTTGTGGCAGTTAATCTCACTACTCTAGCAACGCTATTTTCAGGCCCTGGGTGGTTTTGGGAGGTAGAATGCGTGTTCCAGTTGTCCTCCCCAGAGCTTTCCAGACAAGCTCTGTAAGGTTTAGGTGTGGAGATCTGACTGGTGAATCCATTAAGCGAATATCCTCACTTTCCAGAAATTCGACGACTAGATAAGGTCTATCTGGGCGCGCATTGTAGTCCATTTAAATGAAATTAGGGCAACTGCATTCCTGAAAAGACGAATGTAGGGTAACAAGGTATCACCCTTACTCCTCACAACAGTCAGCCAGCGTCACACAGTCACACAGAGTCTTTGTTAAACACAGGGAGGGGTGTGAGACATCTAACATGATGCCTACCCAGACCATCAAAACTTCCGCTGTCATAATGATCTCTTTCTCGGAAGTTATAAGATATGTAGTGGATCCCTGTTTCTCTCCAGATGAATGTACGTTGAAAATTAGTGCTTAGGCTGAAGCGAGACTGATAAGTGACTAGAGTGGTCCCCCATTGATCCCTGGCACAAAGTCTGTGATCTCTGCAACCTTATTAACGGATTCTACAATGTGCAGACAGGGCGCAAGCAGCGGGTCTTATTGCAAACTGACCTACTGTAACCTCGTGTAATCTACATGTAACCACGCGTAACCTACTGTAAACAGTAACCCTTGAAACTCGTCTAAACTGTAGCCGCGTAAAGGTACCGAGAGAGCTGGCAAGCCGTTGCAATCTTCTTACCTCTCTCTGTTATGGGCAAATAGCAATATTCGTTGACCGTCGTGGCTTTTTTACGACTTTGACAGGCTTTCTCTCTATGGATCCAGTGTCTTTAATCTTTTTCCATAAGTTGGACTCGACGCTGGGCGTTACATTGAAGTCTCTAAGATTTTGCACTTGAGATTGCTCTATTTCCAGTCTCCCCGAGATTCACCATCTCATTCCATCCTCCAAACGTTGGTGGCTATTCATTTTTACTGTTTACTTTTGAATTTCACCGAATGTTGCAGAAACGCACGAAGATATTCGGCGAGGTTTGCGAGCGAATAAAACCCGAAAATTTTGATGCTCGCTTATAAAACCCGTTCCTGCACTCGCTCCACCTTGCACACGTGTACTCCTAGGTATTCGACAATAAATAATTGCATCTTTGTTCCGAAGCATTCATTTTACCTTTGTTAAGTACTTCTTGTGAAATTCGACAAAATAGGCAAATTATCTTAATTTTGAAAATGATTGTAAAAAAGCTTCTAGATGACAAAAATCTAAATGTTAGAATTAATACATTTGTGAAAATTTAATTCGCCACTCTATTTTTTTTTTTTTTTATATTCTATCAAATTGTTACATAAATTAAGTAGATGTTTTACATTCTGCAGATGCGTTTGTTAAATGCAAAATACACTAATGTTTGTAAAAATTGTAACATAAAGAAGGAATAACGCGATTAAGCTGAAACTTTCAGTGAATTCAAATCATTGTGTTTTATGCAAATGATTGCAATTTCAGAGACACCACACATCCGTGGACTGAGCAGCGTCCTCTGGACAGCTGCTGAAACCGCATAAATAGAGGGCTGTAGCGAGACATTGAAAATTGCCTATGGTTATTTGCTAATGGTAAACGTTAGGTGAGACGTAACTATGCCTATTCGACGAAAGAGTGTGACATTTCAACAACTGACGGAGTTTGAATGGGAGATAATCATCGGCCATTGTGAAGAAGAATTTTTTCTACCGTGCAATAGCACCTCGTATGCAGCGTAACAGCAGTAGAGTGATGCGAGATTGGAAACAGTTTACCGACGAGGGTCGGACAACTGGGAAATTTGAGAGTGTGGACACCAAACGGTAACGTCAACGCGGGATGATAGACAGAGGGTCCGCATGGCGATGACGGACCGTACAGCTTCATCTAGACAGTTTGCAGCACATTGGTCAACTGCTACAGTTGTATTACTGTCTGAATCGCCAATTCGTCGACGTCTGCGGCACCATGGACTGGGTGCAAGACCTTCTTTATACAGGATCCCCCTCCCGAAAAATCATCTACATCTGTGGCTGCAATGTGCTCATGAACATAGAAGCTGGTATGCAGATTGGCAACAAGTTTTTTTATCCGATGAATCCCCCTCTAATTTGTGGTACCGTCATGGACGCTATGCCGGCGAATGCAACCTTCCGGAGTGAGTTATCGAGCGCCATAGTGGACGAGTTATGATCTGGGATGCGAATGCGCATCATGGAAGATCGCAGTTGCTACAAATTTCGGGTGATCTGTACAGCAACAGTTACATCAGTAAATTGCTGGAACCCGAAGTCGTTCTTTTCCTTCAAGGCATTTCTGAAGCTATCTTTTAACAGGATATTGACCTGCCACTTCTTCCAAGGAATGTTTAAGCCTTCTTGTCAGCAGAACACATACAGCTCCTTTCGTTGTCTATGAGTTCACCGGATATGTCGCACATTGAACAAGTGGAGGGATTTGGTTGATCAGCGTCTCGCTCGTTAGAATCCTCCTATAGCTTCTACAGATAAACTTTCGGTACGCATACAAAGAATATGGAATGGTGTTCCCCTGGCAGATATTCAAAATCTGTTTGACTCCATGCCACATCATACAGCAGCATTTATTGCAGTGCGTGGTGGCTACACCAAATACTGATTTTGGGGGCTTAATATTGTTTTTTTTTGCTTTGGAAATGTAATCATTTTTTGCACCAATACCAGTCGTTAATGTATTAAATATCATTTAATTCTTAATATTCCTTCATGGTGTTGCAATTTTCACAAACATGTGTGTATTCTAACGAACGTAAATTTCAAATTCTCTAAAAATATAAATTAATTATGATTAATAAAAAAATGCATTATTTAAAAAGCATAACAGTATTATAATAGTTCTCTGTAAGATTTTCAGTCTTTTACCAGCAAAATAGAATATCCTGCTTTTATTTTAACAAATTTTATAAACTTATTATCGAAACTAGCACCATAAATTGTTGAAATTTGAAATAGTAACCATATAAATATTACTTCCAAGAGTAAGTATTTTATATTAGGTATCTATTCACTAAACTATATCGAAACCGATATAAATTCTTATTCATTAAAGGGAATGATAAGCAGAAAGTTTAGCAGATAAATGTCTCGGAGTTAAATTTAGATATAACGACGGTGTAAAGTTTCTAAGCTATTTAACTCGATCTTGATCAGCATATTTTCCTATCGCGCATAGCATTACAGCACCATTTATAACATATGGCTAACATATAATAAATGCTGATCATTATTTAAGTCATAAATAGATTAATGTAATGGAAATATTATGTGATATAGTTGGTGTAATTTACGACGTCAATTTCATATGTAAATATAATAAGTAATTTGTTTATTTATAACACGCTTTTATTTAACTTTTGGTTCATTCAGAATTCTAGAAAATGTGTACAGTTGAGTTAATAAATGAATAGCTTTAACAATCTGTAAAGAAATAATTGTAGTTTAAATCTTATAAATCTGAATGTAACCTATGGCAAAAACATAGGTCAGGTAACTTAAATTTTTAGTATCGTAAAACTGCTAATGACCCATAAGTAAATATGCATTTAATAACAATATATGAGGGTAATTCTCAACTACGCTTATCCAGAAATCTAACTTTGGAGATAAATATATACCATGCGTAAATAATAATGTGTTATTAAAAACACATAAAATTGCTAAATTGTACACAATATAAGAACTTTACTATGAACTTGTATAAATAAATATGATGATAAAAATATAATATCTACGTTTCGAACTGCTTCTGCAGTCGTCATCAGGATAAAATATGATGTTAAACATATAAAATAGGATATTGTTCATATATGGTGACATTTGAGGATTTTCAGTAAAACTTTCGATTCGTCTACAACTTATTTCGTGTAAATGTTGCTGGTGTACTCACTGGATAGCTAATTTAAATGACAGAAATTTCAGAAGAAACATTATCTTGTCAGCTATATTGAAAATTACAAATCTCTAAAATTAGTATTAATATTTCCGAGAACGCAATTATACAATGAATAACGAATGCCTTTACAACAATAAAAAGAATATTTTACAAATGTATCTTTTTAATCTTTGAAATCAATCCCATTGTTATGAAATTCTTCCTTTTTGGTAAATGTGGCAACACCGTTGATTTGCGATAACTACAAAAGTGCAGGTTTATATAAAAGTATTTGGGAGGTTTATCTTTAAGATGGCACAAACCGTATGTTGACAGCTTTTATACTTATTAATTGAACAGCATGTAAACCGAAGAAAAGCTTTCCGATCAACCTGTTTATCGGCAGCCATTCCCCAATATGGTGTCCATTAGCTATCCTAGTCTTTAAAGTAACGTAAATATATGAAATGTTGATGTTGTGGTGAATACAAAAATGTATGTTTTGTCAAAGCCATTGACATGAAACCTCACGAGCCAATTGCTCAACGACTATAAGCCTCAAATGTTGTTTCGGCAATTTTCTATAATTTTTTTTAAATCAAATAGTGTGTTTAAATAAATCGTCAGTGTATTAAGCAAGCTAGACTTGTAAGTAAATACTATAAGCTAGGGTATTATAGATGTCCTCCTATTAACCGCTATTTATAATACTCGCGCATATAGTAAAAAAATTAAAAGCACACCTTTTTAAAGTACTTATTACTGTTATTTATTTTAATTACCATAATGCAAAAATTAACTAAATATCATACAAATAATATCAAAAAATTAGTGTAAATTGTTGTGATGGTAATTGTTTCTAGAAAAAACCTCTAAAAAACTAGTGACTCCAAAAGACATGAGCTATGTACACCAATGTAACTGATCATGGGTGTTTTAAACAGAACAACTTGGCTAACAATGCAATCATCACTGCAATTTTCGTATTTCCAAACATTTTTTTTTTTTTTTTGATTTAACAGTCATATTATAGACTCAAAAATTGTAGTTAATGTGGTCCAAAATTCGGATTGAAAAAAAAGAAACTATTTACACTTTTCTTCTATTCTCCTTTATAGCCATGGCTCACTTGTAAATCTTCCAAAGGCGCTGTATTTGAAACATCTTTATCTATTTTTTCACCTTTCCACATTTTCAGAACCATAGGGTATTTTATTGGGTCCTTTGTGTTTATCGAGTTCTTATAGTCCTGTAAATTTTATTGGGTAGTTGTAAGTTTAATGTATGTCTGGTAAAACAGATAAATTATTGCATATCATCGAATAGTGCATTCGAAAATAAAAATTTAAATACCAAGTTGCGGACCATGCCTCAAAGTCTATTTCCAAAATTATGCGAAATCTTTTTCAATCAGATCGAACAGCAACTATGCAGCAACTATAGAAGTCAAAGTTTGCTAGTAGCATGATACACCAGAATGCCAGATTTAACTATCAGCGAAGCTGGATGGATTCCAACAGAATGCTCAGTGTTAATATAATATAGCATTCACCTTGATTGTCTGATGCAATGTTTTCGGCGAGGTGACTATTTACAATTTTTAATGACTTTAAAAATTGCTGATGGGGGATTTTAATGAATCCGAAACATCATTTTAACACGTTCACGCCGGCGCAGTGGGTCACACTCGACTCTTTAAGAGTTGTCAAGTCTCCGGCTTTTTGCACACCACTATTATTTTAGAGAAAATGTTGTTCCTTTAAATCGCCCAATTGTTATAATTAAATAAAACAACAATAAAATACTGGTATCCAAAAAGCCGGAGACTAGGCAGCTTCGAAACAGTCGAGTGTGACCCACCGCGCCGGCGTGAACGTGTTAAAGTTCTTTTAGGGGTTTTAAAATTATGTATAATTGTAACAAATTGTTTGTAATCTCAGTGATATTTTCTTATTATACATTTGTTCAGACATAGAACTATTGTTTGCATACAAAAAATACATTTTTGCAGATATCTTTAATGCAGAAATATTATCACTGAATGCAAGGCTGCCACAGGCGACTATTTTTTAATTCCATCTCGCGCCAATTATATAAGACAAAACTTTTTAACATACACTTTGATAATATTTGCAAGAGAAATATACTCCAAAATTTTTTCTCTTAAGACACTGGTGCAAATAGGATATAAATAAAGTCGTCTGTAGAACTACTGTTTACATTTAAAAAAAAAATACATTTTATCAGACATCTTTAATGCAGAAATATTATCACTGAAAGAGAAGAGTGTTTGATAAGAAAATGGATTTCTTTCTTCACTGTTGATAATATATGCAGCAAACTGTACAGTCATTTGATCGTTTTTAAACATAATGGTTACTTAATCACAATTTTAATCGATCCCAACTATAATATGGACAACAATATGGTTATATTGCCTTAATAATATGGTCAACTAAACGTTATTTAGAGAAGTGATTGAATGACGGGGGAGTTTGCTGCCGATTTTTACTGTACTTTTGACTCAAATTCACATGATAACGAAAGTTTTGCTCGTATTAGCCTGATTCTGCTGTTGTACAATGTTGCCAGTGCGCTACTTTTTCAAAATTCAGATATCTTGATTGGCACCCCTTTTTTGAAATGGTAAATATTCCCTTCTTTTCGCCTTAATTAATATGTCATTAAATAAGCCGAATTTTACCTTTTCAAAATGGTGGTGCCAATCAAGATATCTCAATTTTAAAAAAGTAGCCCACTGGTAACACTGCTGTTGTAATTCGTACACAAAGTTAAAATTTTGAAATAGGTTAACTTCTGTACCAATTTTAACGTGCATCTTGCTTATTTTAATCATTTTCTCCTTTTAGTCGTGCGACTTAGATTGTATTTATACTAATATTTTATTCATTTTTTTTTCCTGATTGTGCTAACACATTTTTTATTTCCGAAATATAATAACATAAAATTAAACTTACCAATTCTTTAAATATAAATCTGTATTTAAAAAATAAAAAAAGCTACTTTCTACTTAAGCAATGTAACGGTGTTTAAAAATTAAAAGATAAACATGTAAACTTGCATCAAATGTATATTGAATGTATATTGAAAATATACTAAAAATATAATATTGAAAATATACTTGTATATTGAAAATTATTACGCTTCTTCTATACAGAGCGATTAATCTATAATTATGAGACTGAAAAGTTTACTTTTAAATGACGCTAAACTTTTCCTAAAGCCTGTATAATTAAGTATGCAAAAGTTTTGTTGCTAAAAATCGCAATCATTATTATTGAATTAATTTCATTTAAAATATAAACCATTTACTCATTCCATTTAAAATACATAACTTCAATTTTAAATTTAAAATACATATATTAATACATTTGATATTCATATCTTTTACTCATTCCATTAAAATACAAAGACAAAACAGAAAGAAAAATCATGAGTTAAGCTTTAGATTATGAGACACTTTCCAAAACTTCCTGAATGCTTTAACAAAACTTCATTATTTAGGGAAATAAAATAAATAAGATAACTAAGTAAATATTTAAAAAAAACGCATAAAACATAAAAGAAATTGATTTCAGCAGTTATTGTCCATAGCCAAAATAAAGTTAGTACACGCCACTATTTAGCTAAAATTTAATATAAATTAAAACACTCTTAAATCTAATGAAATCACATTTCCAGATATTATCATCTTTGACGGTAATGTATGCAATTCTTTGCGTGACCCTGTATGTCATTTTATCAATATTCTACAAACATTTCTTAGTAATCTAAATGCAGTTCAGTGAAGAAACGCATAACACATTTAAAAATCACCTTTAAGCAATTTACGCTCATACTCAGTAACCTTTACGAATTATTTTGTGTAGCCCTGTGTATAATCTATAACATTTATATACACCGTATTGTATGCATAAATATAGTGAAATATAAAAGCGCATGTGATAATTAAAAATGCATTTCCAGCAATCGTCGCCTATGTACTGTTCTTCGAACATAACATAGCATCTAAAATATTGTGTGTTCCTGTAAATCCTATGTACTTCCTATTATGCATTCCTATACATGCGCGAAAAAGAAATTTTGATTGCGAAATCAAAATGCTATTTCAAAGATTTGAGACCGGCTAATATAAAAGTACTCATTCTCTTTTATCATTTATTATGCTAGTTATTTCTTTTCTCATAAAGTACCTTAATCTGTCATTACTTTAGACCATAGACCGGGAAGCGATAGCAAAATCTATCACCTTATCGAGTTGAAGAAATTTCAAGATTAGTTAGAACTCGATTTGCATATTAAATTCAAATGGTCTGACAAGTCATAACTTGGTGTAAAACAGCTGCAAACCCGATTTTAATGGTTGACTGGTAGGATTACCATTGTGTTTTCCTGCTCCCTATCCCTCACTCGTGTTTTCTTACCTTTGGGTGCAGGAAAGCACGATGATAAACCTACCGATAAACCACTAAAATCAAGTCTGAAGGTGGTTTTCACCAAGATACGCTAAGGCAGACCAGCTGCATTTTAATATGGTAACCTAGTTCTGTCTGATCCTGAAATTTCACCCTTCAACTCAATGTGGTAATGGTCTGTGCATCCGTTTTGCAGTTTAGCAAAGAATAATAGTTTTAAGTAAATTTGATAAAAGTAGTCATAAAAATTATATTATACTTCACTTCTGATGCGTTCCGTTAACTTTGTCTTTAAATATCTCTTTGTCTTATTCATATTATTGTATCCTAATTTTATATTCTTCAAAATACTGAGTTACATAATAAAGAACGATAAAAATATAAAAGCAAATACATATTGCATTTTGTTATGGCAAAATGAAAAATGTTAATAAAATATCAAAATATTTATTTAATGATAATTGACCAGAATACAAAAACTCCACATCAAACAAATACGAAAATATATCATATTATCTTAAATCCTTAACATATTTACCAGCATTACCAAGAAAATTGTATGTCTGCTAAAGCTTATTAAAGTGACTTGCTTAAACCTATTAACATGTCTTTATAAAAACACAGGCGATTTACTTTACATCTTAATAGTCTTGAAGATAATACAGAAGCAGAAGTAGTAATTTCTGAATGGAACTTAACCTATCGTAACTCCTTGGAGACATTGTTACAGAAATTGGTGGAAAATTTTCTTTAAAGTAATTTACTATTTAGAAGAATTTTTAAATATTTGGATAATTAGCTTATTCAAAATCACATTTTCATAAGAATAAATTGACTTCTGTTTGAACTAAACAAATGTTAACGATTAAAAAGTATTTTAATTTAGTTACTAAAATCCATTATTTAGAATACTAGTTGAAGGATTTTTTTCTGTGCAATGAACTGGATTTTCTGTATAAAAGTTATATTTTTATAATGTTTTTCTATAATTTTACAAAACAAAAAATTTTTGCTTCTTTATTTATACGGGTTGTTTTATTTTATACGCATACTTATAATCTTCTAAAAACGTAAATTCTGTAAGCACAAAACAAAGATTCGGGTAATGTAATGTTTACAATTAACTCATATTTTCAAACCTTGAACATCTACGTCCTCAGTGCTAAAATTGAACCAAAATATTAATTTTTTAAATTGCCACACGTGTATTTTTAACATTTACCAGCACACTTGAAAAGTGTTTATAACTTCAGTTTGCCTGTCCGTGTTCTAATTCTTATAAATATCCTCGGATTCTCCTTCAATTTTTATATGTTATTGGCACAATCTATTTCTATTAAAAATTAAGTCTCTGGAGTTTATATTTTGTTTACATGGAGAGTCAAAAGGATTACGTTACATTATAGTGAATGAGGAAAAAATTCTTTCAAGTGCATTTTAATGATATTGCTACCTTTCATAGATAATGAAATTGATATGCATTAGTGAAGTGAACTAAACCATGTATTCTGTAAAATATGAGATACAAATCATTTCAATATCCACTTACAGGGATGCCAAAAAAAAAAAAAACAACAACAAAAAAAAAAACATTTACACAATAGTTTACTGGGTAAAATTATTTGCAGCATATAATATGTTATGCCAATCCAAATATAATTAAATGTAATACATTACTGAGGTTTCTACAAGATATTTGATATAGGATATCATGTGCGTAACATTTATCGTTATTTTATAAGGACACGTTGGTGCCAGATCGCTATTATTTTAAAATTCAAATTACTTGGGTATAAACCAGTTTTTTGTAGTGGAGATAGATATTCCCCTTATATAATAACATATTAAATAGAACGAAAACAAGGCGAATTATTCTGTTTTTAAATGTTGTTTCAATTGAACAATCTTCATTTTAAAAAGTTGTAGACTGGCAATAAGGCAGGGATACAGAAAATATTTCAGATACAGTATTGTATCTGAACCTATTTCGAAAATTAATACATGTCTTATAGAATTTCAAATTTCGGTCGTTAAATGAAACGATTTTTTCTATTCAAAAATACTTGAACTTAAAAGTATGAAATTTAGGCTTTTATGTGTGTAATCGAAATGATTCTTCTAAATGAGCTGCTATCTAGTACTGTGAAAATTATAACAGATTTAATAGCTATTATAATTTATTTAAACAGAAGATATCACGGTATTCTTATACTCAAAGATAATTTCATATCTTGTAAAAGCATCGTAATTCCAAAACAATATTATTTCATTGTATAATATTTTCTTTGTCATGCACTTATAATAGGGTTGCTTGCGTTTAAAATGTTCATGCCGATTTGTAAGATAATTTTAGGCGGTCTCAGGACTCTTAAGATATAAAAAAAAAGAAAAAAAAAAAGACCATTTTCAACATTTAATATCCTAAAATGTATATGATTTAAAAGCACAATTTTTATTCGAATGAAAGATATATTCTTTCATCAGAAAGGTATGTTCTTTTATATGGTGTATTTAAAAAATTTCAAGATGCAGAATGCGTATTTATAGGGGGCTTCAAGCTGTCAGACATTTGGCGATCAGAAAATTGGCGTGACATATTACGCGCAGGATTACAAAACAAATTCTGCAACTAGAATGAAATTTTTTGTGCCTAATCATATTTCAGACAGTATTAATTACCCTGAACTTAAATACATTTGAATTTAAAGCAGTTCCATATTTTTAATAGAAAGTTATATTTAGGTAATACAAAATTTTAAAATTTCAACAGTATCCTCATATTTTGAAAATTTTATAAAAAATTATTCATAAGTTTTTGAGATATACTGCGCGTTCTGCCTAAAAACGTCATTTGTAGGAAAAATACATCAAAGTTTCGGAAACGCCGCTTGAGGTATTAAGCGGGTACAATTTTAGAAGCCATAACTTATGTTCTAATGGGGATTGCAAGGACACAATTATATCAAAATGTTCAGAAAAGGTAGGTGTTTTACATCTAAAAAAATAAAATTTTCGAAGATTTTGAAGCTTAAAGAGTCCTAAGACCCTCTCCTTAAAGAACATGTGTTAAGATCGTTAAAGAAAAAAATCCCGTCAAAAGTCACAAAACTTCGTGTGAGTATTATTTCGTAGATGGAGAAAAATATGGGAAACATATTTAATACAAAAAAAAAAAAAAAAAAAAAAAGTTTCTCCATAGTGTACGAAAATGCCATACCGTGCTGATTTTTTTGTAAAATATAGATAAAACCTAACAAAGAACGTTTCACAATGATTTATTTATATGGAGTCTTTATTTCCAAAGCCTTGAAGGGCTTTTTTGGACTCGTTGGCAAACGTATGATCAGTATTTTTTATGCTAAATCTATTCAGCATGGTTTGTATTTACACCAAATTTTGTTCCTTTTTACCAAATGGAATTTTTTCAATCGAGATCTGAAAACCATCGCCATTAAAAATTAAACCAAAGTCCTGGACTAAATAAGAATACCTGACTAAAACCTAGAAAACGTTGAGATTTTTATTCAAATAAGGAAACTTGAATGACAATTTCACCAATTTATTTACAGTGATTTTCTGAAACTATGTTTTTAATAACTTCTCTTTCTGTCTCTCTGAACATGTCAAACCACGATCACTGTTAAAAAGCACTGCATCATAACTTTAAAATTTAGAAATAAAACACAATTTTCAGAAAAAAATGCTTCATATATATCCATCCAGTTTAATTTATAAATGAAAAAAAAGCCGTATTTTACTCCATTTTTTCTCTAATCTTTGCGTAATCATCAGATAGTTTATTCCGCCCTTTTCTGTGAAAAATCATTTGCGAATAGCAAAAATCTCAGTGAAATATTTAACCACATGAAATTTTGTATTCACAAACTTAATTCCGATTGTTGTTATTTTTTTTTTGTCTAATTGCGAAACAAAGGAGTTGTATGACATTCATTCTGAATTTAGTATTGGATAAGTAATTATGAGCGACGTTAGTCGAGGAATATTTACGTAATATTTCTAGTCCAAGAGCTGTTAAACATTTTAGGGAAGGTATTTGAGGCACCCTGAAAATTTGTGCAACACTTCTTTTGTAATGGCTGAATACAAAATCGAATGTCTGGCTGAAGGATCGTGGACCAAAAACTGTGCCAGACATGTGTCAAGTGCCATTTTTTTTTTACTACCCAAAAAAGGTATTTGAGGCACGCTGAGATTGAGACAGAATAATATTTATACTTAGAAAAAAATATTTTGAAAATGACAGACACTTTTGTCGGCACAAAAACTGTGCCAGACACGTGTCAAGTGCCATTTTTTGTCTGGCACAGTTTTTGGGCCACGATCCTTCAGCCAGATATTCGATTTTGTATTCAGGCATTACAAAAGAAGTGTTGCACAAATTTTCAGGGTGCCCCAAATACCTACTCAAAAATGTTCAACAGCTCTCCTACTATTCAAGGAATATTTACATAAATAAATGGAAACTTTCATTTTAGTTAAACTTGGTGAGTTCGCTATTTGTAGGTCTTCGCATTATATCCTAATAATCCTCATCCGTCTGAATTACTAACTGCTAACTTTCTGTTTGTTTGTTTTTTTAATTAAAAAATACACAAAAATTGCATTTAATAAAATGTATTTTGTTTCTCTGTACTACGTATTTAATTTCGTTCAGAAAAAAATCCGATTAAACACATTTATGCATCACAAGGGAATGGAACATATTTTGTCTAAATTATAAAATAAATTCTGAAAACAATGTGCATTTTAAATATACTTATTTCAGATAACGTTACTAAAAGATATCAAATAAATAAGGACGAAGAAAGAAAGAGAGGATTTTAAACAAACGAGGACATATTTAAAAACTGGAGAACAGGAATTCTGCTTTTTCAGAATTTAGTGTCACCCCCGGCATTTCCGTTACTTTGTTTTCTTCTGATGGACTGATGGCTTCTACTATTGTGAAACAGCCATTATAAATGAAGCGTTAGGTGAAGATGAAAGAGCAGCCGTAAAAAGATAGAACTCCGATTTTCTGGTCAGAATGGGGAGAAAAAAATATGCCCATTTTTTTCTTTGTTTTTCTTCATTTCTTTTTCATCTTTGAAGAAAAAAATGGCTATATATATATATATATATTTTTTTTTTTTTTTGAAAAAGAAAATATGGCCATTTTTCCCCATTCTGACCGGAAAATCAGAGTTCTAACATTTTACGGCTACTCTTTCATTTTCACCTAACACTTCATTTATAATGGCTGTTTCATAATAATAGAAGCCATCAGTCCATCAGAAGAAAATAACACGGTTAAGCGGGACTGTACTACAGTACAAAATATATTTCAATTTTCATACTTAAAATACACGTTATATTTTATCTAAAATGACGTCATTCGCATCCGCTTAAGAATTCCATATTTACGATATACTCTTAAATATCTACAGTAAAGCATGCATAGCACATCACTATCGCGAAATAATGCACAAATGCAGCAAAAAGATGCCATCATTCAAGAAAGTAGACAAACAAAAACGGCTATCTAATGATTCATAGATACTTAAATATACTTTATAATAGCTCCATTGTTTTAACAGAAATCATTCGTTTATATTTTTTTCTCAAAATAGCACGTATTTTAATTACATTTTCTTTCGGTTGTTATGACAAAATGACAACAAAAATATACAATTACTCTTTTAGAAGTATTTTTCCTTTACTCTATACGCAAATGGAGTACTTCCGTTGCCAATATTAAGCAAATGGCTCTAAAAACTACAAAAAAATAATATTTCAAAAGTAAATGGAGATACAGTTTTCAAACAAAATGCATTTAAAAGAAATTTTTTTTCCGATATGACGGTATAAAAATCGAAAATGTGCGATGCTTAGAAGTTGAAAAAATTGCTATAGATTATTTAATCGTACTGCTTTGTTTTAAGGTTGGCTTCTGTAAGGTAATGTTATTTTTTGGAATACACAAAATAAGCTGGGAGAAAGAAATAGCATACCGTACCGGGGGTTAAAAAGAAGGACCGAAGCAAAGATAGATATACATTGCAATGCAAAGCTCATGCATAAACTATTTCTTCAACATGCTCAAATACCCTGAATAAATAATTGTAGAAAACAACATAGAAAACAATATCAATTTATCAGTCCAAGTTCAAGATTAAATTGATGATAAGTTAAATTCTATAGCTAGATCTTGGTAAGAGCTAAATGGGTTTAAAGTGCATAAAGTGCAAAATACCCCCCCCCCACCCCCTTAAAATACTACACTGCTAAAAAAAATTAGGAAAGCAAGAAAATAAATGAAGAGAACAGTGCAAGACAGCCATGTACGGGCATAAAATGGATAGTACTCGTGTATCAATGCGCAATGCACAAAAAGACTCAAAAAATTGTAAGGGAGCTCTTATTATTTGAAAAGATGGAAAGAACATGAAAAGATGGTTTAGGGCAACAATTTGGTGTCATGTAAATGATAAAAAAAGTATTGTTTAGAAATGATGCAAGATTTTTAATGTGGCGTGTGGTCTCCTTGAACAGCTGAGACTGCTACACACCTGTTTTCAATGGATGCGATGAGGTTATCGATAAGACTTTGGGGAATACTGTTACACTGCTCAAGAACCGCAATCTCGAAGTCCCGTACAGTAAAAGCAAGCCTTGGTCTCGATGCAATACGTCGTCTCCGTATGTCCCAAACATGCTCAATCGGATTTAAGTCAGGAGAGCATGCTGGTGATTCCATACGCTGTATTGTTTTAGCTTCAAGCATGTTTTCGACAAGACGAACTGTATGAAGTCTGGGAATATCATGCATGGAAAAAAAAAGAAATCACTAATTGCTACAACATAAAATACGACACGAAGTCTCAGTATCTCGACTGTATAACGTCGGACCGTCAAAGTGCCATTCCGAATGATATGCAGGCCCGTACATCCACCTATGTTGATTCTAGCCCATAACATCAATCCACCTTGTCTGTAATGTGATCTTTCACGAACGAATATGAGATTATTTTGAGTGTCTCTTTCTCTCCATGCCAAAACACATCAGATGTCACATCCAGACTGAATCGGGACTTGTCTGTAAATAGAATTTGGCTCCAAGAACGTTGCCTCCAAACTCAAGGCTCAGTTGCCTACCTTCTTTGGGCAGCACAGTTGCTTGAGATGAACGGAATACAGACCATTAAGTGCATACAGACTACCCTCATGAAGCCTATTTCGGACTGTTTGACTGGACACCCTTCGTCCTGTGGCCAAGAACAATTGTGTTTGCAGCAGAGTAGCATTATCCGTTCCGTCTCGACCAGCTGTTAACAGGGTATATCGGTCATCAGTTTCTGTGGTAGCACATGGCCGACCTTGCCCTTGTCCGCTACACTTCGTTGTGTTTCCCCAGATTCAACTGTCCAGATTCAACGCCAAGCCATGGAATTTGTTAAATCACATTGTTGGGACATTTTCAAGAAGCCAAATTCAGTTCAACTAAAATTACGTCACGGTTTGAGTTACCGTAATCTTGTCTACAACATGATTCGGAAAAATACGCAGTGAAGCAAATATACTAAAAACTAACCATTTTTAAACTATTATTAAGTACACCTGTTGTCTATAAGGAAGTAAAGTTTACATCTATTTTTTCAAGAGCGTGTTCAAAGCAGTTAGCACCTTAATACTCGAAGGCAATAAATAAAAAACACAAGGCTAAGGGTGTGTGTTGGGGGGTACAGTAGAAACACTTTCGAACTCTCAATTTTTTTTATTGAGTAAAACAATTTTCAACTAATCCTATCTCCTAAATCTCTTAACATATTTTATGTAATAAACAAGCCCCAAGTTATAAAAAATGAAAAAAATTGTCACCAAATAATTTTTAGGTATATTTTTCACAGAAAAAAAAAACATTAAACATAAATTATATAATGTTTTTGCTTAATAAATCAGATTTTTGTACACTATCCATAAAAAGAGCTTAAATGTAAGTTTTGCAATCACTCTTAAACAATTATTAAAAAAGCAAACAATCAAAAATTCATTTACTAAATTATGTATGTCATTTCATATCACATAAAATTATGCAATAATGTTCTTAAAAATCCATGAATGTTAAATTTTTCTATATAAAGACTAGAAGAATGTTAGAAATACCATATAGTAATTAACCATTAAAAAAATAAGATTGGGTATGGGTTACATTTGATGTTGTATAAACTTATTATATATTTTACAAGTGGTGTTTATTAATTTTTAGCTGTCACCTTACAATATTTTTATATGCCAGTAAAACATTATTTTTTATAAAAGAATGTTATATGTTGAATTAATTAATTGTTAAATTAATTAATTGTTAAATTAAGTTTTGTCGAATTTTACGTTATTACTTATAAAATTTTAAGTTATTTTGTTTTTTTAAAGGGAATAAAGATTTGATAAAATATAAATTCTAATTATTTTCTCTCATAAATTTGTGTTGTATTTATGGAATAAATAAAAATTATTTACATGCACTAAACTGTATTTTCTATGGAATGCACATAGAAATCAGATTACTGAATTTAATTAAGATAAAATTTTATATTTCTTGAATATGTTTATTATGAAATTCTGACTAATAGTTTTTATATTTGTGCATTTTATTAACCCGCAAATTACTGAAAAATGTCTGTAAAGAGTTATGCTCTTCATATGATCTTTGTGTTGCTAATTAAATTCATTCGATGACGGATATCATCCCGCTATTTGTAGATTTAATTATTTTTGTATACTTCCATTATAATATCTTATTCCGAATTCAGTGACAAAAAACTTCGCATTTTGAAATTAATTTTGAAACACAATGATAAGTTTCGAGATTTAATTTCTAATTTTCAATAAAGAATGGGAGATGAAAATCTTATTAATTCAGAGCGAAACATCAGAAAATGAAGTAAATCAGATATCATAATTATTTTCTATCAAAGATGTTCTATAATATTTTTCTAGACATACCGTTTTCTGTAAATTAACTACTGGATTTAAAAAATTAAATCAAGTAGAAATTTCTAATGTTTGAAAATAACCTTTTTTTTTTTTTTTTTTTTTTTTTTTTTTTTTTTTTTTAATAAACAACGCACATTTTGCATTGCGTCTTTCTTTCAAAATTTAGCGATATAATATCTGTGTGATGTACCAATGAAAATGTCGATAATTTCGAAATACGTTTCAGCTTATATATATATAATCTAATTTGCTTTTTTCTAATTAAACAATGTAGAAACAAGGTGTTCCGTAAAGAAGTTTATCAAATTAATCCCATCTTTTAGAAACAAAACAAATTACATGAAAAAACATATTGTGATTATTTATAAAATTAAATGAATTTGAGATACATTTCAGTTAAAAATATAACATGTAATTAACCATTTTTTTAATTAAATAGTGTAAAAATAGCATGTAGTAAAGAATTTTTGTAGATATATTGCGTTTATAAATTTTAAGGGCAACAAAAAATTCACTTTCAGCAATTTTCCCCAACCTCTGTAAATGTATTCTAATCCTTTTGTAGAGCCCTGTATATTAACTACACATATTTATACATACCGCATATTAGGCAAAGATTTAATTCACGCAAAAAATGTATAACACATAAACTAAATAAATAAAGCACTTTAAGAAATTACTTTGCATAAACGGCAATGTATTTAATTCTTTCCATTTCTAGATAGATTAATTTATTTATATTCTACAAGCATACCTTAATACACTAATAGGCAACTGGAAAAGGCATTAGCTCGAATAAAAAATGCGTACGAGTTTTTTTAGTAGCCCTGTATATGATCTATAGAATTTATACGTAACACATAGTTTGCAAAGTTTTAGTTACACTGTAAAAAAATTCTGTAAAGTTACTAGAGTTTTTCTAGGAAACTGAGATTCCCAGAACTTTTTATGTAACGGCGACAAGAAAAATTTCTGTAACAGACGCTGTTACGGGATTTTTCTTCTGGCTGTTACATAAAAAGGTTTAGGAATCCCAGTTTCCAAGTACAAATTTAGTAACTTTAAAGTTTTTTTTTTTTTTTTTTTTTTTTTTTTTTACAGTGTAACCCTGCAGTACGGGCGCGGGTTATTTTTACATCCCATGCCCTAAAATATTCATTTGCTGTCTCTACCTATTAACCGAAGTCGGCGGGTCCATCAATACCTGCTTACAAGGTCACCTTTCGGGTATAGAGTATGAAAACGGCGAATTCAGAATCTTTTTTCAGTCTTATAGAACGATTTCACGTGTGCGGACACTCCGTAAGCGCACTCATGTTAGAATTTTTCAGTGCGAAATCATGGCTTGCTCCATTCGTTTTATTCGGCCTTTTCCTGTTTTGACGTATTATCAAGAAATGGATAGACTTCAGAAGATGTTAGAGGTGGTTTCTTCAGATGAACAGAATATCGAAGAAGAGTTGGGAGATTCAGATAATAAAGATATGTCCAGCGATCATCAAGAATGCAATTCTTCAGAAGATGAAGTTTGTGACCAAACTAGTTATTTTATCGGGAAAAAATAAAACAACAAAGGGGCAGGGAAGAACCGCCGCAAGAAACCCAGCAAAAAGTTTTAGGGTGGAAGTGCAATCCCGCAGGGAGGGCCAAATCCACTACCAGCTCCACCGCCAACCAGCAGACCAGGCCTTTAACATTGCTGGGAGGAGGACCCCGAGCCGACCCGTCCAGCTCCATGAACAGAGCAGGAGAGCCAAGCGTCGGGTCTCCGAGGCGTCGATGAATATTTATTATTTCTTTGATGTATGTATAAACTCAATCACAAGTGATTACCCAATTACTTCTGGGCGAATCATTGACTCTCCACATTGACTTTGAGTTGTTATTTACCACTTGTTTTTTTTTTAAGTACCTCCCATAGATTAACCCAAAAAATAATTTAATCAATCAATTTCAAAATTATTTCTGGGCGAATCATTGACTCTCCACATTGACTTTGAGTTGTCATTTACCACTTGTTTTTTTTTTAAGTACCTCCCACAGATTAACCCCCCCCCCCCAAAAAAAAAAAAAAATCTTGAAGAGTTAAATTGAATTATTATTGTTGTTTCGTTTAAGTTTTTAAGTGTTCTAGTAATTTTAGAAAAGTTATTTTTTTTATTTTTTTAATCCGTGAGAAGTTTACATTATTGTATTTTTTAGTATGATTTTCGATTTCAAAAGTACATAGCTTCCCAAAATATAATCAAACAACCATACACAATTTTCTAAAAATCTTTCTTCGCTAATCGATGCATGGAGAATAATATTTGATGATTCAATCATTCAAATGGCTTTAGAATGCACTAACATTTATATTGACAAAATTTCTGGAAATTTCAAAAGAGAAAGAGATACAAAATCTTTAGAAAAAGCATATTTTTGCACTTTTGTAGGATTGTTGTATGTAGCTGGATTGCACAAATTTTCTCATGTGAATGTTAGATTTGTGCTTGAGATTGTGCATACTTTAGAATGCACTAACATTTATATTGACAAAATTTCTGGAAATTTCAAAAGAGAAAAAGATACAAAATCTTCAGAAAAAGCATAGTTTTGCACTTTTGTAGGACTGTTGTATGTAGCTGGATTGCACAAATTTTCTCATGTGAATGTTAGATTTGTGCTTGAGATTGTGCATACTTTAGAATGCACGAACATTTATATTGACAAAATTTCTGTAAATTTCAAAAGAGAAAAAGATACAAAATCTTCAGAAAAAGCATAGTTTTGCACTTTTGTAGGACTGTTGTATGTAGCTGGATTGCACAAATCTTCTCATGTGAATGTTAGAGACATATGGGTGACAGATGGCACAGAGTTGTACATTTTTTTGAAAAACTATGAACTATAAGCGTTTTCTTTTTATACTTCATTTCCTGCGATTCTATGATGTAAGAACTCGGGATGACAGACGCAAGATTGATAGTTAGCTCCAATAAGAGACGTGTTTGAAAATATTGTCAGGAATTGTCAGAAATTATATAATGTAGGCGAATATGTGACACTGGAGGAAAAGCTAGAAGCTTTTCGAGGACAATGCTCCTTTCGGCAGAATAAGCCAAAATACCCAGCAAGGTATAGTATAAAGATTTTTGCTTTCGTCGATTTTAGAATGATTTGCACATTCAACATGAAAATATACCCAAGCCAGCAGCCAGATGGACCTTACAACACTGTTAAAAAAATTCGTAGTTCTACAGATGTAAAGTTATGTGTTTACCAAACTTTCATCTGTAACTGTACAAAAAAAGCTGCAAATCTGCAAACTAGTTTTTGTAAAGCTACAGAAATCTGTAACTTTACAAATGAATCTGCTAAAACTGCAGTAATCTTACTAAAATTTTATCTGTAACCCTGGCTGCAGTTACATGAAAAGTTCTGGGCATCCCAGTTTCATAAAAAAATTCTTAGTAACCTTACAGATTTTTTGATTTTCGGCGCGAAAGTGTGTGTGTTACATGAATTTTTGTTGTTGCCGTTACATAAATTGTTCTAGGAATCCCAGGTTCCTAGAAAATCTTTTGTAACTTTACAGAATTTTTTTTTTACAGTGAAGAAAGACAACAACTCCTGTGAAATAGGAAGACGCATGATAGCTCCATTATACAATTCTGCAAGAAATGTCACTACAGGCAATTGGTAGACTAGCTATGAATTAGACAACGATTTACTGAAACATAAAATTTCTATTGTTCAAACAATACGTAAGAACAAGAGGCGTATCGTTATTCCACCTGAATTTGCGACGCATAAAAATAGAATGCAAATACAACTACTTTCGGGTTTCAAAAGAACGTTAATGATACTTTCTTACATGGCAAAAAAATGTGTAAATTTTCTATCAACTATGCATAATGATGATCATATTGACGAAAGCATGGGATATTTAAAAAACCGCATTTAATTAATTCTACAAGATGACGAAAGGAGCAGTCGATGTTGTCGATCAAATAGGGTCGTATTATGTTGCCAGAATATCAAACCGATGCATTATGGTGACTTTTTTTTCACTTTTAAAAATTGCTGAAATAAATTCAAGGATCTTCCTGTTATCGACCGCTAACCCAGCAGAAAAGTTCAGAATAAGGGGGCATTTTTTAAAGGTTTTTTACTTTCTCATCTTTAGAACATTGTATGAAAGCGCAACAGAAACAAGAAGAATTTCTGGATGAACCACAAACGAAAAAAATAAATTTGAGTTATGGAATTGAGTTATCATGCTATTTGTGTCCAAGAGAAAATGACAGGAAATCAAAAACTTTGTTTGTGAAGTGCGAAAAAAATATATGTTGAGAACACTCAGAAATTGAATCTACACTGTTAAACATTTTGCAGCATTCTGGCAGGTCGTTCAACTATTTTTTTAAAAAAACGGTTTCATAACCATAATTTAACTATATTCTGACCATAATTTGGCCAATAATATGGTCAGAATAGTGTTAAATTCCAGTGTTGTGTAACCGTTTTCGGAAAAAACGGTCAAATGACCTGCCATAATGCTGCAAATTTTTAACAGTGTATGTGTGAAAACTGCAAAAAATCTAAAGTTTCTGATCCATGTACACCCTAATTATTTTGAAAATTCATAAATCTCTGTATTATCAACAATATTGTATAATTTCATTATAATAAAAATTGTAAAGAAAAATCATTAAGTGCTAGATGGGAAAATTAAATTTTTCGAATACGGAAAATAAAAGTGATTGCTTTTAATTTATTTTTTATTAATTTTTAAAATTAATGATAATTTGACATTTTAGTTATTAAATTTCACGAGAAAAAGTGTAATTATCATGAATTTCATTAACAGTTATAAATTCTAAAGAATTTTTTCGTATTTATGCCATTTAATATGTTTGAGGTGTGCTGACAGTCCATGCCAGTTCTGGTGTTACGTTTCACGGCGTCCGTCTTGCCGGGTTGAACGTGAAAACGCTTACCACAACGTACAACGGACTTCAAGCAATTGTAACTCATAGGCGGTGCAGCAACTGAAAAAACACTTTGTGTGTCCCCATAAACGAATGGTAAATGCTTTTATATATACTACATATACTACATATACTACATATACTGCATATACTACAGTAAGCATCTTGGTATACACATCACAAATTTCTACAAATTTCATTGTACAGGGTGATTCTTAATGAATGGGCCAAAAAGAATAGCACACTGTGACTGCCGTAATGGATTTATTCAGTCGAAACAAATTTATTCTGCAACTACAATTATACAAGTTTTATTTGGCAACAGGGAAAAATCATCGAATTACGAACTCGCCGCTAGAGGCGCTGTTAAACAAAATGTCGTCCATGCAGGAGAAAGCGTACTGCGTTTTCGAATATGCCAAAACCTCTTCGGCAACTGTTGTGCAAAAACATTTTCGCACGAAATTTCGTAAACAACCACCGCATCGGCATAACATAAACAGGTGGGTGAAGCAGTTCCAGGATACCGGCTGCTTATGCAAGAACAAAAGCCCAGGGCGAAAAGAAACAAAACCCGAAGTGGTTGAAAGAATTCGTGAACGCCCTGTGAGATTTTTCTCTCGGGTTTCGTTAAAGCCAAGAGGTTTGTGTCTCCACTTCCTCATGACTTAGAGGAACTGAAGCAGCGGATAACTACAGTGTTGAACTCCATCACAGGGATATGCTATCAAGAGTGTGGCAGGAGCTTAATTACCGTGTAGACATTTGTCGTGTCACCGGAGGGGCACATATTGAACACCTGTAGGAACTTGAATAAATGTAGTTTTGAGGTAAATTTGAATTTTCTAAATATATTAATTACAACGTTCACAATGATGTTTTCTTTTTGTCCATTCATTATGAATCACCCTATATTTTAATAATATAAAATGAATAAAATATACTACGAATGATTTTTACTTGTTTACATTATGTAAGAGAATTTCTATGTGATCATGTAAAGTAATAATAATTGGTATACACTCCACATTCTGCAGAAAGCATGTGTTAGCCAGGGTTGCAAAGTTATCCGGTCAAAACTGATTTTGACAGGACACTAGATAAAAGGGGTTTCAACCATCCAAAACTGTTAAAAAAGGTCAGAACTCTTAAAAATGGTTTTTAATAGTGTTAATTTTAATAATAATTATTATTTTATTTCTTGCAAATAAAAGCAACTTAATAAGTAACGAAAGTAATAATGCAGTTAAAAAATAATACACTAACAATTTTATGAGGTATATTAGTAAAATTTGCTTATACAATACAATAAGAATGTTAGAAATTCGAAAATTCACCATGCAATCGTAAAAATATAAACCAGTTGAATAAAAACATAAAACATGAGTTGCTGTTAGAAACATAAAACATCAGTTACAGTTAAAAACATAATTTTTAAAATAAATAAAAAAAAGCAATATAATGGTTTGCAATTAAAATTGCTATTATACAACTGAAATTGATATAAATATCATTATAATTGAAATAACGTAACATCCTTTACATACACACTGTTTTTTTTTCTTTTTTTACTATGGAACATAAATGTATAGGAATGTTTTTGTGTGTTACTGGCAAGGTAAGGGAGGCTTCGCTTTTATTTTTAATAGCAAATATGCCACAGTAGTAATATATCAATTACATAACAACTCGTGTACATTTACAAAAGACAGAGCACGGACAGACGGCAGGCATACATACCGATGAACTTCCAACTACATTGAAAAGTACAAAAATAAAACAAGAAAAAACACTTCAATTATTTCATAAGTTGTTTAAACAATACTACAATTCTCCAAATGTGTTTCTTCAGTAATACTGAAAAAACTTTTTGCAGGTGCTTTCAAATATCACACTTTATTGTAGAAAGAAGTATAAAGTTCCTTTTCCAAAAATATCAATAGTCCAAACCAGCCATTAATTGACGGAATTCGGCCGTTCGCTAATTTTCAGTGAGGTTCATTTTAATACTTTAAAATACAGAGATCAGAAAGAAAAAATATTAAATTAATTTCTTTTTTTAATTTTTCATCATACGTGTTTATGCTGGGTTTTTTTTCTTTCTGCATTATGTGAAATGATATATTTTTCACCTATACCGTAAATTTTTGAGTTCCCCTAAGTTTCATACAGCATTTCTGATAGTGATACATCATAGGTTTTTAAACGGTGGAAAATATGAAACAAATGGTCAGCAGCAAAAAAACGCATTCCTTTCTGAAACACACCGTGGCAGTGATGCAGCATTTACAGCTTTAAATACCCATATCCTATAAATTAAAAAGGATAATTTAAAATTCTGTTTCACAGTTTAGAAAATTAGAAAAAAAACCATACTTTATTAAAAAACTTATTTAATACGTATTTTAAAAGCTTTGAAATTTTTTTTTTATTTACACATATCTTGTTTTACATACCCGTTTGAATATTTCTTGGAAAAATTGCTAAATTTTAGATTTAGACCTCCGATATAGTATTTTTTTTCGGCCAGCAATTAAAGTGTCGGCTCTAAAAAATAACGTTTTGTTATATAAGCCAGCCGTAAAGTAAAGCAAATGTATCATTGTAAGGGATAATCTCAACTGCAATTTTTTAAACTTCTAAGCATCGCGCATTTTCAATTTTTATACTGCCGCATTGGGAAAAAAAAAAGTTGTTTTAAGTGCAATTTGTTTGAGAACTGCATCTCAGTTTATTTTTGTGATTTATTTATTTATTATAGTTTTTAAGAAATTGTTTTAACATTCGCAATTGAAGTACTCCATTTCTGTAGAAAGTAAACGAAAAATAGTTGGAAAATAGCAATTATATCTTTTTGTTGGCATTTTCCCATAACAACTGAAAAAAATGTAATTAAAATACGAGCTATTTTGAAAAAAATATAAATGAATTATCTCTGATAAAACATGGAGCTATTATAAACAATACTTAATTTTAAGCATCTATAGTAATGTTACGAACAAATGAAGGCATGTCAATCATTAGATATCCAAATTTTTTGTCGAGTTTCTTGAATGACGCATAGCTTTTTGCTGGATTTGTGTATTATTTAGCGATAGTGACGTCATATGCATACTTTATTGTTGTAGATATTGCTTAAGACTGGATCATGAATGCGGAATTCTTCATCAGATGCGAATGACGTCATTTTATATAAAATAAAAGCGGGTGTTTTAAGTCTTAAAACTGAAATATGTTTGATACTATCTATAAATATATACATATATATATATATATATTTTTTTTTTTTCACCGAGGCGACAGTAAATTCTGAAAAATCAGAATTCCTGTTATTTAGTTTTATGAAGTTTTGTACATCGAAAAACATATTATTAATTAAAATGATTAATTTGATTAAAAGCCCTGTGTGTATTTAATGAATTTGGAAGTGCTTTAAAAAAAGGGGATCAACATATTTTATAAAATTGGATCAAATTCCAAATTTATAATGCTTTGTGTTTAAGGAATAATTTTTAATTAATAGACTGGAATGTTCGTATTTGATGGAAGACAACTTGTTATAATACCAGCTTTATGAACTATACAAAGGACTTATTGTGAGAATTTTGCATTAAATTTCCATGTTAAAACTTCTTGACTTTATTGTAAAAAATGGATTGTAATTGATCATGGCAATAATTATTATTAAAATATTATTATAAAAGTAAAAAAAAAAAACTTTAAATGATCAATTATTATATTAAATATGTATTTTTGCTTATAATTATATAATTAAATACCTTAATCTCTTTTGTTCCATTCCTACTATTAGTTCACACTCTCCCTATATTTATATATTTTTTTATTTTTTTATTTATATATATATCTTGTTCAAATTTTCAAACGTTAATAAAATACTTATTATTCATCCTATCAAGTTGAAATAATTTTTTTAACTTATACTGGATGACAATTGATGTTAATACAGTTTTTTCAAATATTAATTCATTAACAAAATTTTAATTAATTAATTTAAGTTTTACAGGGGAGACAAAATGGCGGCCATTGGTTATTGAAGCATTTAATGCATCTTCATATCTATAAGGGGTGTTACCATAGGGGGGGGGTGTTCTGTCGCCAAATACCGCCAAGTTTGTCGCTAATTTGGCGATATATCACCAAATTTGGCGGCCAAATGAGTCGCAAAAAGTGACGCCAACTTGGCGATATCTATAATATTTCGCCAAATTCCCATACAGTTCCATTGTAAACCTACTTGCTTATAGAAAATCAACAAATTGAAATATCTTAATGCAACAAAAACTAATATTAGCTGAAGGGATTATATTAAATTTCTCTTTGATGACATAAGTAGGAATTGACTTTAAAAACAAAATGTTTTTATTACTTGTTACAGATTTATTTATATATTTTAATTTGACAAAAATAGTTTTCAATACGATGATGCACTTTATCACCAATAACTTTTTTTAGAATTAACTTTAAACATTATTTTGCAATATTCCTAACATTTTCTCACATAATTTAATGTTCTACAAAATCTTAACTTACCAATAAATAATACATATTAACTAAAAACAAATATAACTTGTAATAAAGCATGGCTAAAGAACCTAATAATGTAGCATGATAATGATTTATTTAATGATAATTGATTTAATGTAAAAAATTCCACATCAAACGAAGCTAAACGCTAAGTCATTATTTTAAACATTAAAAGATTTATCAGCATTATCAAGAGAATAGCATTTCTACGAAAGCTTATTAAATGTAGCATGGTTAAACATATTAACACGTCTTTATAATAACATTCGACTTCCTCTCTATCTTATTAGTCATGAAGGTAACACAGAAGTAGCAATAAGAATTTCTGAATTAAACTTTACCTTTTGTAACTCCTTAGAGACATTGTTACAGAGCTCGTCGAAAGATTTTCTACAAAGTAAATTTCTAATCAAAAGAGTTTTGGGATAATTAGCTCATTCAAAATCGTATTTTCATAAGAATAGAATGACTTCTGTTTGAGCTAAACAATTGTGGAAGTGCCGAAAGTATTTTAAATTAGTTTTAAAAGCCGGTACTTTAAATGTCAGAAGAAACAATTTTGCTTTGAGTAATGAACTGAATTGTCTGGATTTAAAATACAATTTCAAAGTATTTTTTATGTAAATTTTATTAAACAATAATCTCTTTAAAGCACACATACTACAATATATAATATAATCCAATAAGATTATAGTAATATAATAGTCAGGTCATCCAAGGCTGTATAGATGGCTGGTGACTTCCCCAACATGGTTTATTAGTGAGTTTATTAACAGACCCAGGTGTTGGCCGGAGTAGCTCAGTGGTTAGAGTGACAGCCTGGAATGCTGCGGTCCTGGGCTCGATTCCTGGCTCTGGCTATTTTTTCACTCTAGTTGGGTTTATTGTTTTTATTGTATGTATGTCTGTATAATATTTATATATACTGTTAATAATCTCTTTGTTTATTTAATTATACTGTTTTTAGTGTTTCGTTCATCTGACAAAACCTTATCAGTCTCACTCTTCTGTCAGTCTGTCTGTCACAGAGTTTGTTCTCAGTTCGTTATTTTGAGTAATGAACTGCATTGTCTGGATTTAAATTACAAGTTCAATGTATTTTTTACGTAAATTTTATAAAACAATAATATTTTTGTTTCTTTATTTATGCTGTTTTTAGGGTTTCGTTCATCTGACGAAACATGATTAGTTTCACTCCTCTCTCTGTCTGTCAAAGAGTTCGTTCTCAGCTTGTTATTTTGAGTAATGAATTGCATTATCTGGATTTAAAATACATGTTCAAAGTACTTTTATGAAAATTTTATAAAACAATAATATTTCTTTTCTTTACTTATACTGTTTTTGGGGTTTCGTTCAGCTGACAAAACCTTAATAGTCTCACTCATCTGTCTGTCACAGAGTTCGTACTCAGTTCTTTATTTTGAGTAATGAACTGCATTGTGTGAATTCCAAATAAAATTTCAAAGTATTTTTTTATGTAAATTTTATTAAACAATAACATTTTTGTTTCTATATTTATATTGTTTTTAGGGTATCGTTAATCTGACAAAACCTTATTAGTCTCACTCCTCTGCCTGTCTGTCTCAGGGTTCGTTCACAGTTCGCCATTTTAGTATTGAACTGCATTGTGTGGATTCAAAATATAGTTTCAAAGTATTTTTTTATATACATTTTATAAAAGAATAATATATTTGTTTCTTTATTTATACAATTTTTAGGGTTTCTTTCATCAGACGGAACTTTGTTAGTATCACTCCTCTCTCAGTTTGTCAGCACAGAATTCGTTCTCAGAAACTCTATAATTTAGAGACTTGAAATTTTGCAAACTTATAGCTCAATTGCTCCTATCACACGACAAATTCTAAAATTTTGAAAAGTCTTATATTATTTTAATAAAATGAATTAATTTAATTATATCCAACCATTTTTGTGATTTAAATTTTTAAACAGAACCTTTATTTCAGTCTTTTTCTTGCAGGCTAGATGATTTCGGGGTAGCTCATTTGCTGCTATATAAAATGTTCCTGGTTCGACACCCGGCGTCGAAGTTTCGACAATTTCCACGGAATAAATTTCATTATCTAATAGATTCATTTATACATAATTTTGGCAATTTTTTTTGCCATTTTGCCAAAATTTGTAAAATATTTTTCAATTATTTTTTTCATTCTAAAATTATATTTTGAGAAATTGCAAAATTTTAAATTCAATACATTTCATTATCCTAAGGATTTAATTAAAAGAACTATCGTGTTTTTTGTTGTGTGTGTGTGTGTGTGTTTTTGGGGGGGAGGGGTTTGCCATTTTAAGGTTTCCTTTTTTTCAGCTATAATTATATAATGTAATTAAATATTCTTTCCAGACATTCAAACATATGCTGTTACAATTATCTGAAGTTCTCAATTAGCGAAAGATGTTCACCGGTTGTCAACCCAGATAGTTTAAACGGTAGAGCACCGGTAATGTAAGACAAGGATCTGGGTTCCAGTCCCGACTTCAATATGTTTTCGCTCGGTTGGAAATATTCAATTCGTATGATAACTTTACCAATCATCATGAATGTGTTAAAAATAATATTTTATATACGTACCCATTGTTTATATGAAATTCCTTTACCTGCGGTTTATTCTGTTGACATGTCTACCTGGCAGACTAGATGTTACTACCAATAAAGTTATCTGAAAGAAATATGCTCGCCGGATGTCAGCGCAGGTAGCTTAAATGGTAGAGAGTTGATAATGTAAGCCAAAGACCTGTCTTCGAGACTCGGCTTGGGCATTTTTTCGCTCAGTTGAAATATTCAAGTCGTATTCTGCAGCTTCGTTCAGGAGAGAACTGCTGTGCCCAGTCTTCAAGAGCTGGGTGTGACAGGATGTCGACTCTGCAGTTTTATTTAAAGAGGCTGCTGGAGTTGGATCTAGGATCTTGGAGTTGGATTTAATTGTTTTTTAACTTTATGGCAGTCATATTTTAAAAGTATGAGCAGTCTTTGCAAACTGTATTCCCTTTAAAAGATTTTTTTAGTAGAAATCATTAAGCAATTCTTTCAATGAGTGCACATGTGACCTAATGCCCATTTTCAGAATCAATAAAGTTCTGTTAGTGTCATCTAAAAAAATGTTAAAAAAAGCACTCTATACATCTCATACAAGATTAACATATAACTTCAGTAATGAAACATTTAATGACGCAGTTTGCTCAAGACGAAAGGAAATTATGCTAGTGTTTCCCTAAATTGAATATTCTACTGTGCACCGTCCAAGATTAAGTGCAGCGTTAAAATATAAAGTGTGTAGTAGCATCCTTCTTATACCAGATAATCATACTAGATATATATTTTTTAATTCATGAAGTGATGTTTAATTCTGTCATAATCCGTTTTTGAAGAAATGTAATAATTCAAGTAAGATGGAAAAAGGATGAAAATTAGTGATAATAAAAGATTCAAAACTAAATGGCCTAATCAGGCCATGTGATGTAATTCTTGACGTCGTTCTGAATTTAATATATTAAATAATCATCCATTCAGTTCATTTATCTTACATGCCACATTATATCCATTATTTCAATTATAAATTTTTATTTATTGTGTTTATCTTAGTAATGAAAGAAAGTTTCACTCTGTCCGTGTGTGATGGCTAGCAAAAGCTACGGCACGCACGAAGCTGACAATTTTTGTGAGGCTAGCCCAAAGTGCCTCCTGATGCTCCTGAGATTCCGATATTCAACTTTCTAATAATTAGTTGAGTTATTAATTAAAAACGCCATTTAAAAGAACGGGAAAGTTTTCATATTTCAACTGAAGCGTAGAATTTTCAAACCGCTGAATTCATTATCATTCAGAAACCAGATGTCTAGCATTTTCGCAGCCAATAAGATACGTTCTTCGTTCATTGCATTAATCGATTTGAAATTAACACATCTATGATTATTTTAACGACGAACTCAAATATCTAATTTTATTTAAAATACAGCCGCAATTAACGAAGATTTACATAAATTAACAATTTTAATTTTTTGTGCGATTTTTTCTGGCAGCAGTTTGATAAATTATTTCAACAAAAACTGTGGTTTATTTCCGTACTGGAATAGATTCCTGATCTATAAAATGCTAGCAAATATCGCATTTATAGATTTAAAATTTGGGCTGAACCTAACGCTGAACCTAAATATGTAATAATCGATGAAGAACTTTAATTTATCAAAATATCGATTTTTTAAAGGAAAAGAGAGAAATGATTTTTTTACGCGAGACATATTTTGTATTTGTTATAATATATTTGCGAGGATTGGGAGGAGCAGAGAAGCACTTCTGATTAAATATGGCAATTAGTCCACATGACAGAAATTATTATGATAGATAAAAATTTTAAAGAGGAGGCGTGTATTCCAGAGGCTCGAAAGTTGCCAACCGCGTAGGCAATTTTTGGATTTCTAACGAACCCTTCATGCGATATATCATTGCACAGACTTTTGACCATCCTTTCATATTATGAACCTTTCTTCAATCCTCCCCCCAATTTGTCCCCCGGGGCAATTTCTCAACTTTCTCAAAATCGATTTTTTAAAGGAAAAATACGTGTTTTCATAAGACACATTATTTAAATCTTTGCGTTTCTTCACTAATTATCCTTATTTTAAGTCCGATTTTTTATAATAGTCTACATAAAATTATTAAAGCTTTTCACACAGTCAACGGGCACGTATTTCAGACAAAATTGAGTTAAAAAGTTAAAATCATACAAATTTAAGGTTCATTTAAGAACGTTCATTTTCACGGACCCAGGCAACGCCGGGCGATGCAACAGGCATAAATAAACTGATTTTTTTCTAATATAATTTGATTGATTTACGTGCCCTAGTGTTGAATTATTTTAATAAGTGCATTCTGAAATGTGTAATGCATTTTAATAAACACGAAAAGTAAATAATTCTCATATTTTCCAATTCACAACACCTATAATTGTAAAGTACTATTAACCGCAATACTCATTAACTTTATCCTACTTTGAAAAATAAAATATTTCTCTCTCTCTAACTATCCCCAGGGATCAATACATAGTTTATTTCACACCCTTTAAAGAAAATCTTTTGGGAATACCGAAAATCTCAGAAAACTTTTTAACCGCATGGAAATTTGCATTTGTTAACTTAATTCAGACTTTCTCTTGTCTGAGCTAAAATGAATTTGAAGTTGTTTAAAATGATTAGTCGTTTAGCACGGAATAAGTCATTTTAAGAAAATTAATGTTTATTTCAAGAAATCGTAACTTGAATATGACCAAATTTTTAGTTTAATTACATTTAGTATTTTTTCTTCTTTGTAAATATTCATATGTTATCCAAATATGAATGCATTTTTCAGTTTCATTGAAGTTTAGTTTGTCTTATTTATAAAAAAAAAAATACTTAATTTTTTTTTTCAAAATAATTCCGTTTGAATCTTTTTCATTAACTAATTTCACCCTTCACTGCACGATTTTTTCTATTTGTATGAAAAAAAATATTTGAAATCTATATATCGGCATAATAATGGGAAAAATAGTAAAAAAAAAATTAAATTTCAAATTTTCAGCTAAAATTTTATATTTTATGGCGTTTACCCTGTGTATATAATTAGGGTTTTAAAATAATGTATTTCTAAATTTTACAACTAAATGAACTTAAATTAATTAATTTTATCTGCTTAACACTCTGCAACTTTTTTTTATATTAATATATTTAATTATTCAGTAAAAATAATGGAATTAAATTTTACCTTAATAGTTTGATCGAATTTGTTTTTTGTTTCCGAAGAACAAATTCTAATTTTTTGTCAAATGCAGCCATCTGACATGGACAAAATAAGTGCTATTCCGTTCTTTGGACTGTTCTTGATCAGGGATAGAGATCATATTGGCTAAATTCATGGCACATAATAATAATTACAGTGTTTTTAGGGATGTGCCAGATGTGGCACGTGGTGCAGTGAAGGGTTAAAACAAAGAGGTGTGTATGTTTTTAAGTATTTCACATACAACATTTGAGATGATTTTCTGATTTCGTTACTTTATTCTTGGAAAGAGATCGCTTTGATGGTGGTACCGTAATAATCTACTAGAATCAGACTGAAGTGTATTTACCGGATATTACTGTTTAACAAGCAACTGTGATTTAAGACCGAATTTATCAGTTCTTATGTACATTTAAAATTGTTAAAGCCTAACATTTTTGTGACGACCAAAACAATTTTGTTTCTAAATTGATATATTAGTGAAGGTTGATAAAAATATTTGAAAAATTACTACGTTAGAAATACTTTATGTACATTTTTAATACCAATTAAGTTATGTTATTTATTCTAATAAAATAAAAAAAGTATGCAATGTTATACATTTTCAATAACCATTCTTTTTTCGCGTATATTTATTCTTTAATGTTCAATCTACATGCATTTTTTCGTTTATATACATATTGCATTGATTAAATACAAACTTCACGTTAACATTTTAAGCACTGTACTAAATTTCAATAACCATTATGCAATACCGCGTATTACAGAAGAATAATTTAAATATCTTGTTTTAAATAAAAGGAAAATACTTATAATAAATATGCATTACTGCCTACAAAATTATGTTCATTATAACAAACTTTAGACCGAAACTCAATGTTATAACACGTAAAATGTTGTTTTCAGAATGCAACATTTCTAAAATATATTTGACATCAATTGTTCAATAACACGACTTAGAATCCCATATGCTTGCCTGTTTTATTGCATTACGATTTCGAAAGTGATCGCTTTACAGGCCATACTTACATTAAACCTTGAACGTGACTACTGATTTCTACATAAATATACCATTAGTATTCGATATCATAATCAAAACAATATTTTTATTGATAGCAACAAATAAGGAATGAGTGAAACTTGCAATTGAAAATAAACATTAATAACAAACATTAGATACTATATGGCATGAAAATATATTTTGTCAAAAACGAAATAAAATAAATGATTAATTGAAGTACTTTTAAAACGTAACATGAGAGCTGCTAATGTATAAATCAGATAGTATTATTTCCAAGTATTGTAAAAATCATATTTATCTTTGTTGACAGGATGTATTTAAAAAGAAACATAAAACAGCAGATTCTGTATCGTTGCGTACTTCGAACAAGTTGTTCTTGTCTTCTTTATGATTATATAATCTGCAGATATATTTTAATAAAATAAACAGATTATATGAATATCATAAATAAACATTTACTAATAAAAATAAGTTTTAGAGAAATTCAAATCGACTATTATACATTAATTCAAAATAAGAGAACAATAAATGTCTATTTTTAATAAACTTTCAATATATCTTCATCTACCTATCGACAGTAATAGCCAAAATTATGGAAACCTTTTGAGAAAAATACTTTTATCAAGTTTGACTGAATCGATAAGACTACATTTTCCTTAGTAATATCTTAAATGCTATGAAAAGCGGTAAAATAGGAGACATCACCACATAGGTATTTACTAGGAGGAATGACCGAGATAAGCTCGGTCAAAATTAGCTTTGTGTTTATCTCGATATATTATTCCCACTGAATCATTCTTGCTGTTTTAGATGCAATTAGTTTGACCCTGAACCATAGTCACACAAAATGACCCACTAATCGAATTTTTTCGAACATGCGACCTAACACACTCTTCTCGAGCCTGAAAACAATGGAATACAAAATTTAGTGAAAATCGTTAGTCGTTTTCTAGATAAAATAAGCTTGACCCACGTTGATTCAAAAATGACCCACTAACTGAAATTTATCGAACATGTGATCTATTCCAGTGGTCTTTTTGCACTGTGAAACGGTATAATAAAAAAATTGTCAAAATAGTTTGAATATTTTTAATAAAATGTTAGCTTGACCCGACCCATTACCACCAAAATGACCCACTAATAGAATTTTCTTGAGCATGCGACCTAGCCAAATGGTTTTATCTTTTCCAGAAACGGTGTAATGCAAAGTTTTTCAAAATAGTTTGAGCCGTTTTTAGATACAGTTAGCTTTATCCTGATCCATTAGGACCCAAAATGACCCACTGATTGAATTTTCTTGAACATGCGACCCTGCCCAATTATCTTATAATGCCCGGAAGCGGAATTATTCAAAATTTTGTCAAAATGTTTTGAACCGCTTTTTAAATTCAATTAGATTGACCCTCACACATTGTGACCCAAAATGACCCACTAATCAAATTTTCATGAACATGCGACCTAGACCAATGGTCTTCTTGAACCCGAAAACGATAGAATAAAAAATTTAGTCAAAATCATTTAAGCATTTTTTAGATACAATTAGCTTGACCCTGACCCATTCTGACCCAAAATGAGCTACCAATCGAATTTTTTCGAACATGTGACTTAGCACAATTCTCTTCCCATGCCCAGAAACGATATAATACAAAATTTGGTCAAAATGTTTTGAGACTATTTTTAGATTCAATTAGCTTGACTCTGACCCATTGCGACCCAAAATGACCCACTAATCGAAATTTCTCGAACAAGTGACTTAGCCTGATGGACATCTCATTCCCAAAAACGGTATATTACAAAATTTTGGAAGATGTCTTGAGCCGTTTTTTTAGATATAATTAGCATGACCCTGACCCTCTAGTGACCCACTAATCGAATTTTCTCGAACACGTGACCAATCCGAATTGTCTTTTCGTGCCCGAAAACGATAGATTACAAAATTTCGTCAAAATCGTTAGAGCCGTTATCTAGATAAACTTAGCTTGACCCACAGTGACCCAAAAAATGACCCACTAATCGAATTTTCTGATGCACATATCTCATATCAATTTTTTTTTAATAAAAATATTTTCCCACCCTGCGCCGATAGAGGGCGCTTTAAAACCACATTTTCGGTTTTTCTCGCATTTTAACAGTGCTAGTCTTGTTTTATATTAATTAAAACTTCTAGCAGTGCTCTTTCTTTCTTTCTTTCTTTTTTTTCTTTTTTTTCTTTTATTTATTTATTTTTTTTAATGTTTTTAATTGTGTAAATTATACAATGGAAGGATGGAGGTTGAAATACGTTGGAGTGGGCTAAGTTTTCTTCAGCTTTCTACCTAGAAGAAGTACCCCTAAGCTTGTGATTTTGCCATATGTCGGTAAACAAAGGTTTGCTAGGGTAATGTAAGTAATAACCCCTAGTCTGGGTTGGCTTTTTCAAAATTTAGCAAATTTGTGCAGGGCGCATTTGGGGGGGGGGGGGGCAATATTAAAATCTTTCCCAGCATTATCAAGTTTGGTATTAACTTGTAGGTTTTGATGCGCACATTTCATTTCCACAAAAATTTACTTTTTAGCCACCCTTAGGGGGGCAGGGGGGGAGTTTTAATTTTTTTTTTTTTTTTTTTTTTACACGTCTGTCGAGTATGGTATCAAACTATAGGTCTTCATGCACATATCTCATATTAATATTTTAATATAATTATTTTCCCACCCTGCGCCGATAGAGGGCGCTTTAAAAACCACAATTTCGGATTTTCTCGCATATTAACCGTACAAGCCTTGTTTTATATTAATTATAACGTCTAACAGTGCCTCTCTAACTTATCAAGTGTATCATCTTCTGGCAAATAAGAGCAACTTGTTTGTATTTAAATTAACTTATATTGTAAATATATCATATATATGTGAATGTAAATAAAAATCTTTTGCAAAACAAAAATTATTATGTAAATGCTATCCCGACTGCAACGAGGTAATAAGCACTGATATTCAAAATTTCACTCGCATGATCAGAATTATTCAAAATCATCCCCTCTTTTATTTTTGTTATTATTCAAAATTTCCCTCCTTTTTTTTTTTTTTTTTTTTTTTTTTTTTTTTTCCTCTCTACAATTTATAAAATTCCCCCCTATCCAAACGCTAAATTTATTTTTTAACTTCGTCATTTTCGGTGATAATAATCACCTGCTTTTGCTATTTCTTTCTGTGTCCCTTTCTTTCAAAAAACATAGGGCGGGGGCCTAGTGACGCCTAGACCTTTATAATCCATCTAGATTAATATAATTTGTTAAAAAAAATTATTAGTAAGTAAATTGGTCAACTTCTAACCTAACTTTATCACCTCACTTCAAGTAGAAATGGGCAAGTATAGAGATAAGCTTCCTCTCACGACTGGCCGAATGCGACGCTCAGACAGACTCAACTCAATAAAGTCTGATAATACACAACAGACCCTGAAAGATATGTCTATAACAGATCTCCTTTATAAAGGTAAACAGATCGTGATAAAGGGCTTAAGTGCTCTGAGGACAGTGAGGACGATACAATCCAAAATAACCTGAAAATACTAAAGAGGATATTCATGGCCCTGGTGCCGAAATGCGCTGAATTGACAGCAGAACTAGAAAAACAACAAGACCTGAAAAAGTTACAGGAGGAAACCATAGCAAAACAAGAATGCTCTATCGTAGAGTTAAAAAACAATGTTAATAAATGCCTAAGCTCTATACCCTCTTTAGAAGATATCGGCGAAAAATTCAAAACAGTATTAGAAGAGAACTCGCACAATAGCCCAACCATCATTCCCCTCCCACCACCAAGAGAATCACCGGATCTGCCTGTAACTCAGCCAACATTAGTACATGGTCCAGATACAGCTCGCCCAATCAGTATCACGGCCCAAACCCATCCATCGCATGACAGAGCCTATAAAAGAACACTAATAGTCAAAGGAACCTCAAAGATGCCTGGCCAAACAATACAACAACAAATACTTAAGCATAATGGCCACACTGCAGCTAAAGTAGAGAAAATATTTATAAGACAACACCAAATGGAAATTAAGTGTAAATCCGAAACTGATGCCTCATACCTCAAAAGAGAATTACAGAAGAACCAGATTCTAAATAGAACTCTAGTAGTTCTACATAAAACCATTCCCACATTTAAGATGATCCTGCTAGACGTACCAGAACAAATAACAGACACACAAATAAAGGAAAATATACAAACCAACTTCCAGGCAAGAGAAGATGAGCTATTGTTTCTCACTTCATTCAAATCGAGGAAGTCACAAAATACAAAGAACTGGATAATAGTCATGCCCAGAGGTTTAGGAAGGGCCATTATAGCATCAAATGGACTAACCCTTGGACTTAAGTCATGCCGTCTGCGACCTCACACATCGGTGCAAAGATGCACGAATTGCCAAGCGTTTGATCACGACAGGAAACGTTGTAGAAGCAGAGAATACTGCTCTAACTGTGGGGATGCGCATGAACCAAGGGCATGTGACTTGCCACATGGCTGCGTCAATTGCCTAGCGCATAATAATGTTGAAGGGACTCGCTTCAACACCAAGCACGCAGCTTCAGATCCCATCTGCCCGGTTTTCCAAGCAGCGTATGCCAACGAAAGAGAACGCCTTAATAGCATCTTTCTTCAAAGCAACCCAGTCGAACCACCAATCCAGGAATTCCAACACACAGTGGACTCTCAGCATCCCCCACATTGGCCTGCCAGGGACTGGACACCTGTCTACCGACACTGGCCACTCCCGCCCCATGAAGATACTCACGACACTCATCACCGTGCAGGCCAAAGAGGTAGGCCCTTTTAAAACTAAACCTAACACTTTATATTATTTCTCCATTTGGAGTTTCCCCAAGTACTCTATTTATATAGCAATCTATTAATTTAGCAATTATATCAGATGACTTCTTCCCAGGATCCCTCAATTAATTTGCCACCATCTCCCCCTTTTGGCTATATTAAATTTGTACAAATCAACCTAAATCACTGTAAATCAACAAATGTATCCTTGAGGAATTTTATGATCACATCTGGAGCGGATATTGCACTGCTGCAGGATGCTTACTGTAACAATGGCAAAGTTCCGGACATTCCGCCGTCCTGGCCAATTTTCTCATCGAAAGCAAATACGGCTCATGTGGTCGTCAGGAACACAAACATAAATTACACACATCTTTTCACAGGTCAACACTGCGCCTTCATAACCATCACAGCCAAGGAGGGTCAGCTGATAGTTGGCTCGACTTATGCTGCACCACGCTTAGATTTTGAGGATACCCTCGAAGAGTGGGAACACCTTATCACACAAAGGCATTACTTCATTTGTGGCGGAGATTTTAATGCGCAATCAACCCTATGGGGTTATGCGCGGTCCAATGTCCGTGAAGAACCCCTAATTGAATATCTGATTAAAAACAATCTAGCCATATCAAATATCGACAACACAACACACACATTTGTCAAAGAAGACAGCACAGGCAGAGTGGTGGCCAGGGGTTTCCCGGATCACACCCTGGTCAACCCTTTGGCCAATCGCAAAATTCGTGATTGGCATGTCTCGGATATTCATAGCGACTCTGACCACAAATACATTACTTTTGGTTTCGAAATTACACCACTTTACACCATGCAACGCAGGTGTAATACCACACGAGGTCACCTGCGCAAGTTTACACACATAATAAAAACTCACAAATCACTCCTCAGCCAACACCTAAAGGATGTCACAGATACAACAAAACTTAATCACCTCACAGAAGTCCTCATAAATACAATGCAGATGGCAGCTAAAGCATCCTTTAGATACAAAAACACACATAGGTCTGTTAATTTCTCCTTCTGGACGGCAGACCTCCGCACAACTAACAGCCTTAAGAAGGAAGTTGAAATCACTTCGACCAACACAAGAGGACACGGACAACTTCCGAGCACTAGCAGCACGCTACAAACTGTTGGCAGCCAAATATAAACGCAGTGTTCTTGATACCAAGAATCAAGCATGGCGGAAATTCTGCAGCAATCAAACCGATCCGAATGGCACTGCACAAAAATTCTTCACGGGTAAATTCTTTCGGCCAGACGAAATTAAGCTTGAACTGCCCTCGTCTAGAGCGTCCAAGCAGCACAATATGGAGTACTTAACAAAAGAACTTTTCGGACCTTCGGCATACCCAAACAACAATAATGATAACCTAACATTTAATGCACCAGACGACCTCCCTTTTACAAAAGCAGAGCTATCACAGGCATTCAAAACGTTCGATGACAAAAAAGCTCCAGGCCCTGACTGTATTGATTTTCGAATCCTAAAGTTAACATTCAAAATTATTCCAAATATATTCACAAGATGGGCAAATCTTTGCCTATCGTACAATTACTTCCCGCTCACTCTGAGACAGGGAGAGGTAGTCTACTTCCAGAAGCAAGGGAAGAATCCCTCTGAACCCAGTGCATATAGACCAATCTGCCTTCTTCCAACGTTAGGTAAATTACTAGAAAAACTCCTAGTAACACGATTAGTACATTACTTGGAATCCGGCAATATCCTGCACCACAGGCAATACGGGTTCAGAGAGGGTAGATCTTGTGAAAAAGCTTTGTTCGACATCATGTCCTCCGTTGCCCTCAGTCAAGACTCTGGAGTCTACACCTCCCTAGTCTCCCTTGATATCAAAGGTGCATTTGATAATATGGAGTGGCGGGACATCTTACTCCATCTTGTTGCAATCGACTGTCCGGGAAATATAGCTGGAACCATCGGCTCATATCTCTCTCGCCGAAGCATTTTAATTAACTGAGGCACTGGCACATCAGTGCACCAACTAGAAAAAGGCTGCCCACAAGGGTCCTGTCTGGGACCAATTCTTTGGTTGCTCATAGCAAACGTAATATTAAAAGAACTCGATAAATTAGGCTTTTTGCTCTTCGCCTTTGCCGATGATTTCAGTTTTATCTTCTCTGGTCGCCGGCGCCTAGATCTTGAAATTGCGGCACGTCAAGCATTCCCTGTTTTCCTACAGCTTCTGACCGACCTACACCTAAAGCTCTCACCAGGAAAATCTCAAGCACTTACATTTGACAAACCCATAGTTCTCAAACGCAACCCCGTGATGCGAATCAACGGGCGCAGCGTCAAACACGTTAAACACATGAAATTATTAGGAATTACAATAGACAAACATCGGAGCTGGACGGAACACATCAACGCACTTAAATTACGCTTAGCAACACTACACAATAATAGTTGCAAATTAACATCTAAATCTTGGGGCATTAAGCCCAACATGTTAAAAATGTGGTATCACACAATTGTGGAACGGATCATCTTCTACGGCGTGGGCGTCTGGGGAGGAAACCTCACCCATAGAGTCAAGGACAAACTTCCCTCGCTGCAAAGGATGTTCCTACTACGAATGGCGAGGGGGTATAAAACAATCTCCACAGACGCGCTCGCAGTACTTACGGGTATCCCTCCCATAAAAATAAGAAATTATGAATACACCAAAAACAGAATCCTTCACCTCGATCACAAACAAACGCAAGACGCGCATTTTCCACAAACAGACATACAAAGGAAAATCAGCAGCTGGTTCCTGCATCCTGCAAAAGAAACATCACATCTGCAAGTCAACCCTTCTAAACATTCATTTGTACCCTCAAGAGTCCCAATCGTATACACTGATGGATCCCGCACGAAATCGGGCGTGGCGTCAGCATTCTGCGTCATGCGGAACGATGTGGTGGTCCATGAATGGGCCTGTAGAATCGGAGATGATAACTCTGTATTCCAAGCAGAACTTCTTGCGATTCTGCGGGCACTAGATTGGATCTCTTCCCACCCTCCTTCCTTCACCAGGCTGTACAGTGATAGTCTTTCAGGCTTACAGTCAATCTTCGCGCACAGAACTAAGAACCCTTTAGTCCTTGACATAAAAATTAAGTTACTCTCTCTCATACACAAAGTCGCCCTGGGTCACGTGTCGGCCCACATTGGCATTGAGGGCAATGAGCGGGCTGACAGGTTGGCAAAAGAAGCAACGGCTAGAACATCAATAGATTTTACCCTTCCCCTTCCCCCCTCACACATTCGCAGAAGGTTGAATCAAAAAATCATCTCAGAGTGGCAAATTTATTGGGATGCGTCTACCAAAGGTAGATACACATACGATCTCATACGTATAGTGTCAAGAGAAATGTACTTTCTCTCACCAGCAACTACAGCATTCCTCTCTGGCCATGGACCATTCAAAGAATACTTGAAACGCTTCTATCGGGCAGCCACCCCATTCTGTGAGTGTGGCGAGGTCGGCTCTCCAGAACATAGCTACTATCACTGCACACTTACCCAAGCCTGACATATTAAACGCCCCCGCATCCTTCCCAAAAATTGGCTTTCCAATATTCTAACAAGACCCCTTCTTATAGGCAAATTAAATAGAATTTATAAATTTCAAATGGAACTAACAAACCTCACCTCATAGACCTGCATGGTGCTACAACTTACCGACAACCTTGTGGCTACTCCTCCACAATTGACTGGACTTTTTGTGTGATCCAGCACACTCCACGCTCACCCATTCTGCTCACCCACCCCTTGTCGCGAGGGAGCAGCTTGTGCTCCGGCGGGAGGAGCTTGTATTGTACATATTATTATTTTTTTTTTGTTGTTGTTAACGAATCCCCGCGTGTCGGGGAGCACTCCGGGTGGGGCAAATAGAGTCTACATCGGACCCTTTAGGTCTGGTGATTCTGTCCCACTTAGGCAATAAATAAATAAATAAATAATTGTCTTATCGTAATCCAAAACAGTAGAATATAGAGTTTAGTGAAAATCGTTAGAGCCGTTTTTAGATAAAAATAGCTTGACCCACAGTGACTCAAAAATAGCCCACAAATCGAAATTTGTCGAACATGTGATCTAGCCCAATAATCTTCTCGTAGTCGAAAATGGTTGGATACAAAATTTAGTCAAAATCGATTGAGCCGTTCTTTAGATATAATTAGCTTGTCCCTGACCCATTATGACTCAAAATGACCCACTAATCGAATTTTCTCGAACACGTGACACATCACAATGGTCTTTTCCTGTCCGAAAACGGAAGGAAGCAAAATATAATCAAAACCTTTAGAGCCGTTTTCAAGACAGAATTTACATGCACACACACAATTTTTGCTCGTCAAGATATCCAAACTGTCACAAAGAAAAACGGAAATAGCTAGTTGACTGGAAGTTATCTTCTTTCTATTTACGAGGGCTGTCCAATAAAGAATGATGATATCTTTTTATATCAACGTATCCTCACTCATCATCTGAAATTCAGCAGTTCATATTCAATTCAGCGCACTTGTCCCAAATTTTTTCACACTTCCAATACATGCTGGAAATGACATTTTAAAAATAGGTCCCTAGAAGCTAGAAATCACCTCCATCATTTTCACCAATGCTTCTAATAAAGAAAAATACTTTTCATGGGGATATTTCTTTACATTAGAGAATTCATCTCCTTTTCCTGTAACACCATCAATTTAGAACACACTTCCAGGCGAATGTCCTGTTGTTCGGGTATGAGAAATCTCGCAACTCATCTCTTACAAACACGTGTCATGTTCACTTTTCAGTTACTAACATGTGGGTGGCACGCAATTATAGCTGCAATATCTTTAAAGTTCTCATATCTATCTTCCATTATTATAGTAATAGCGACGATATTAATGCTGAATTTTTCTTAACATAAATTTTGTCTTTGTTACTTATCTTTAATTTATGTGTATTTAACAACTCTTATAAAAACTCTTGTAAATAGAGAATCCTCAATAATTGTTAAATAATATTGTATTTTTTAACAATTTCCAAAAAAGTTGAAAGTGTTTATGACTTTGGTTTGTCTGGCCGTTTGTCCGCGCTCTAACTCCCGTAAATAAACTCGGATCGTTCTAAAATTTTTGGATTTTAGTGACTTCTACCATAGCACGATCCCTATATCAAATGAAGTTTGTAGCATGTTTAGTTCATCTACAGGGACAGTCAAAAGTTTTATGTTACGTTACGGCCTACGGGAAAAAATCGTTTAAAATTATTTTTAATGGTGTTACATGCTTTCAAACATACAAAAAATTGATGCGCATTAAGGAAGTGCACTAAAATATGTATTCTGCAGAATATCCGGTATAAAGAATAGTTATTATTCATTTACATGCCCATACAAAAGAATTCCGTTACATAATGATATAGGGGTGGAGGGAATTTTTTACGGCGTATTTTAATTATGTTAATTTTTTTCATGTATAAAGAAAGTGATATACATCGCTGAGGTTTACCATAGCTTGTTTCATGTATAATATGATGTACATAGCATTTACAGGGACAGACAAAAGATTTCAGACAAGTATATTCTATCCGATTTACTGCACATTAGCGATGATTGCTGGAAATGCATTTTAGATAGCTTTCCTTACAAAAAGATACCTATTGCAGCCGTTCGGAGGAAAGCGATTTCAAAAAATTTTGGTATATTTTCATCGATCATGACCCCCCAGACCCCGAAACCACCCTCCGTTCAAAATTGACATATATATATAACCATATATATATAATATCTGACATTTGTCACACTGTAACTCTCGTATTTATGAACCTATTTGGATGTAATTCGGTGTGTACATAGAACATACCAATGTCTCGACAGAGTACGTTGGCCAGCTTCATCCGCCATTTTGTTTCAAAATGGCGGCCACTTAAATTTTTTTTACAAAATTTAAAATTCGAAATGTGGTACCAAAAAATTGAAAATGGAAAAATATTTTTTTCTTATGTATTTGACCTTTATACAAAGATTCCGGAGCAGTTTTTGTTTTGTCTATATCTTAAAAATGGCTGCGCTATAGCACTTTGAATTTCTAGCGTGGCTGACATTTTGAAACGTCCTGAATTTTGTCACGCGATAAAAGTAGTATTTATGAACCGATTTGGATGTAACTTCGTTTATACATAGTACATACAAATATCTCGACCGAGTTCGTTGTCCAACTTCATCCGCCATATTATTTCAAAATGGCGGCTATTTAAAAAATTTAAAAAAAATTAAGATTTAAAATGAGATACCAAAAAATTGAAAAATGAAAAAGATTTTTTTCGTATGTTTTTGACCTTAATACAAAGATTCCGGAACAGTTTTTGTTTTGTCTATATCTAAATAAATAGCTGAGTTATATCATTTTGAATTTCTATTGTGGCTGACATTTTAAAACGACCTGATTTTTGTCACGCGATAACAGGCGTATTTATGAACCGATTTGGATGTAACTGGGTCTGTACATAGTACATGCCAATGTCTCGACCGAGTTTGTTGGCCAGGTTCATTCGCCATCTTATTTCAAAAGGGTTGTCATTAAAAAAAAAAAAATCAAAATTTAAAATGAGGTATTAAAAAATTGGAAAATGAAAAAGATTTTTTTTTTATGCGTTTGGCCTTGATACAAAGATTCCGGAGCAGTTTTTGTTTCTGAAAATTTGTTCTTATGTTTATATCATAAAAACATGGTTCAATTATAGCACTTTGAATTTCTAGCATGGCTAACATTTTGAAACGATCTTGTATTTGTCACGCGCTAACACACGTATTCGCCTATTTCGATGTAAGAAGGCATGTGTATACATCAATATCTCGACCATGTTCGCTGGCCAGCTTCATCAGCCATCTTTTTTCAAAATGAAGGCCATTAAATTTAAAAAAAAATTATATTTAAAGTGAGGTGCAAAAAAATTAGAAATTGAAATAGGTTTCTTTCTTAAGTATTTGACCTTGATATAAGGATTCAGGAGCATTTTTTGTTTGTCTTTATCTTAAAAAATGGCTCAAATATAGCAATTTCAATATCTAATGTGGGTGACATTTTGAAAAATCTGATATTTGTCTGCGACAGCACTCGTATATATCAATCTATTCCGATGTGAGTGAGCATGTGCACAGCAATTACTAAGGTCTCGACCAAGTTCACTGTTTAGCCTCATCCATCATGTTGTCTTAAAATGGCAGGCACTTTATGAAATCGCCTAATTTCGCAGCCAAGTATAAGTTACTTTAAATAAAAGCAGCTTAGATAAAGCTGACTAATTTCGCGAAATTCTCATTCATAATGATTTAGTATTGATAAAAATTAGTATTGAATCTCCTATATTCGGTTTCCACTAAATTGAGCTTCGTGTGTTTGAATAATATATGTTGGCGTTTTTAAAATAAGGAATATATAAGCTACCTCTTCCTCTCGGCCCTGGCCGGAAGGACTTTTTAATTATGATATGAACTTTTATGTTTCACTATATTTATGCATACTGTATAATGTGAATAAATGCTACAATCCATATACAGGGCTACACAATAGAATTCGTAATGGTTACTGAGTATGAGTGCAAATTACTTAAAGGTGGTCTTGAAACGAGTTATGCATTTTTACGCTGAACTGCATTTAGTTTACTAAGAAATGTTTGTAGAGTATTAGATAAAATGATATGCATGATCATGCGAAGAATTGGATACATGACCGTCTATAAATGATAATTTACATACTTTTACGAATGTTTTAGTTTGAATTAAATTTTAGCTAAAGTGTGGCGTGTAGTAAAGGTACTAGGTTAATTACAGGGTGTTACAAAATTATTCAAGTATGTTTCTATCTATTAGTATAAATTGATGAAATAGAAATTTCAACATGTTATGCGTTTTCTTGCTAAACTAAATTTCCTCTTTATGTAGTATATATATATCAACCTACAGATAAATTAAAGTGATGTTCAAAATAATTTGAATACATATTTGGCTATGGGCAGTAAATGCTGAAATCAGTTTTTCAACGTTTTATACGTTTTCTAAAATGTTTACTTAGTTCTCTTATATACCTTATTTCCCTAAATAACGAAGTTTTTTTTAAAGCATTCAGGAAGGGTTGGAAAGTGTTTCGTAATCTATGCTTAACGCAAGATTTTCCTTACTTGTTTTATAATAAATTAGCAACGCGGGATCTGGAAGACTTTGCCGATGGTGGGTTACCCAGCGCTGCAGAACCTGTAAGCGCAGATATAGGAACTCCGGGTCGTTCTCCCTCTGAAAATTACAGGCATCTTTCGACTTACGTAAGTAATGCGTTCCGTAAATTTTTGCGTAAGTCGAATTTTACATAAGTCAAATTTTTAAATTCCTTAGGTATAATTTCGTCAAAAACTGCAATATTTATTATTATATATATAATATATACATTATTTACAAAGTTTTATTTTATAAATAAAGTAGCATGCAGCAGTATTTACTTGGAAAATATGAAAAAAAAAATATAAAAATAAATTGAAAGAAAACTTTTTAAATAAAAGGTATCTTGTGTAATATGGGATTTATAAATTTAACATTGATGAATTAATTTATATCAATTTTGAACCGATATCAAACGAACAGCTCTGAAGCTGGAAGAGAAATTCACTCGTTCCTCTTCACCAAAACTTTAAAATTAGGTTTAGTTATGGCTTGATTTCAGCTAACAAAATTTTAACGGTTAAACAGAGTCTTTTATTTTTGGCTCATTTTATTTAGATTTGTGCTCGTTTTGTAAAGAATTTCATTGTATAACTCAATAAAAATATAACTATATCTAATATATAAAACTATATTATTGTTGTGGTTTTTATCTGCATATTTTATTTATAAAACAATTATCAAAAGTATGCGAATGCGTATCAAACGCGCTAGTATGCTCATAAATGTAAATTTCAAAATTTCTCACGTAAGTGCGAATTTACGTAAGCCGAGGGATGCCTGTATTGTCTTTCTCTCCCTTAAATATCTCACACCATCTTCTAAATGTACTACAAGGAAGAACAGACTCTCCATAAGTCTCCTATAGCATACACTTCGCCTAGCGATTTCTTCAGGCGAATGCAGGATTTTCAGCAGACATGAGCATACTGCTAGTCTTCCATCGTTCCCGTAGTGTAGACGATAGTGAAAGTATCTGAATTTTCATGGCTGCCACTAAAGTACTAATGAAAATGGTGAAAACAAATTACCACTTATTCATAACAAATTAAGCTAACAATGGAACATAAAACTAAATTTGTGTGCAATGAAGTACGGCTAATAAAAAAAATTACGTTCACTCATTATTGAACACACCTCGTATGTTTAAAACGATAAATTTTAGAGGTTTTTAACACAATGAAACTTTTCTGAAATCTTACATTTTAAACACAAATACTGTCTTTACATGTGGCTTTTTAGTAAAATTGACACTGGAATAAGAAACAAGAAGTAATTCGATCAAGTAGTTTAGGAAATTATGAATGTCTAATGCTTGAAAATCCTAATGTTAATTACTTACAATCGTTAAAAAATAGATTGCATTACGGGTAGTTTTTTTTAAGTATAATTCAAAATTTACTAACCGGAATGAGCTGTAATTTTAATTTAAAATATAAGAAGCATCTAGAAATTTATTTCTGCTAAACGTTTTATTGGTTTTGATGCACATTTTTTTTTCGAAAACTGATTTCAGAATATACATTTTCTTAAAATAATTTTTGAAAGAAATATTAATTGTAACATATGAATTTTTTAACAGATTTCGACTTCTAGAAGATTCAAATATGCGAACCTGAAGTTACATCTCACTCCGCCAAGTGGTTATTTAGTTATTGTTAAAATAACTACCCGCATTGTAATCTATTATGCAACGATTACAAATTATCTTAACATGGAACGAAGGACCAACTTGTTTAACTCAGCTTGGTATAAATCATGTTTCTGACCATTGAGAATCTGATATCAAATTCATATATTATTAAAATCTGCCCTTTCCTGTGTTTTATATCCTAAAATTTTCCCTTTTCATTTAATTTTAGTAATTCTATTCAAAATCTTATAATCTCATCTTAATAAACCTATAGCATGGCTCCCACATAGTCCGTCTTTTGAACGCCATTTTTATTTAAAGAAAAATCTTCTTTATAAATTTCGTAGAAACGTACCAAGAAGCGCGTTTTTCTTGCAATTGTTGCAGAAACCTACCACGAATTTCTTTCTAAAAAATTACTGGTTTTCAAAAAACGGACCAGAGAGAGCCCTGCTGTAGCATAACCACTTTTATTAAATACATTCCATCGTGTTCGCTTTGCAATAAATATATCATCCATATTTACGCCAATAACTTAAAATTCCTTCTTTCCACAACCGTCTAAATTAATCACATACCCTATCCTTATATGGTTACGCAGATAGCTAGGCTCTGGTTGCATAGACTTTTATTTTCCCTGCTATAATCTAACGAAGTTATGCATAATTCTCTCATACATGCATTTCCTCATATGGCATGCGGTCGCATGTCAGTGGTTCACTTCGAGAGCCCCTCTCTATTGTCAAAGTGCAACGTTCTAAAATTCCTATGTGACTTTAAAAATGAATTCAAGGCTAAGGCGATACACCACCAATACAATCAACATAAATCTCTCTCTCAGAAAATATCCCGCCAAAATTGTAACCTTTTTGGCAAATATGTTGGCGAGATAATATGCGAAGTGATTTCTTATCTCTCACTCTCGCCCCTTTTGCTTCCTTTGGCTGCCAGCAATATATCGCTGGCTGGTATACTGCTCCCTCACCTTGTTAATAAACCATCTTTAATTCTTTTGAACCTGGATTCTCATTATACGTGCCAAAACTGATATCTACAAACTTTGACGGCTACAAATTCCTATTTTAAAGAAAAATGAACTTCATACTATAGAGCCTGTTCCCAGCAGCTGTTTTTAATTCAATGTTTGAAGAAAGCCTGTTCCAGATAAGTGTTTCCTTCAGTTTTGGAATCAGGAAATAGTCACTGGGTACCAAAATATGGCTGTTTTTTTTTGGGGGGGGGGGGAGATGAGGTCTCCAGACTTCTTACTTGGACGTTTGCAGAACAGTATGGGGCAGGTAATGTCATGCGGTGGATGAAACCATCACTTAATAGGAAAGGGCTTTTGCGTTGGATGGATTCACTTAACCTAGCCAATGTGGCACAAACAAGATCACATTTCCAAACGTCTTGCCATTTCAACCGCTCTGACACCGCTCTCTACTTACACTACGTACCGCACAACCGATGGAAGATAATTAGCACCAACTTTCTTCACCTGGGATAAAGTAATAAATATTATTAACATAATATAATTCTAAAAATTCACTCTACAATAATTACTTTTCAAATGATGATACTTGTAACCTTTTTTACATCCATCCTCGTAACTGGCATAATAAATTCCCGTATTGTTTCTTAAGGTAAAATACCACGAAAAAAACCAAACGTGGTGTTAAAATTACTGCAGTAATTACAATAATATTTGTATTTAATATTTCAGAGTTTAATACACTGCTCAAAAAAAAAATCAGGGGAGCAAGCAAAAAAGTGAAGAGAACAGTGCAAGACAGCCATGTATGGGCATAAAATGGATAGTACATGTGTATCAATGTGCAAAACAGAAAAAAGACGCAAAAAAAAATTGTAAGGGAGCTTCTATAATTCGAAAAGATGAAAAGAACATGAAAAGAATGTTTAGGGCAACAATTTGTTTTCATATAAATAATAAAAAAGTATTGTTTAGAAATTATGCAAGATTTTTAATATAGCGTGTGGTCTCCTCGAACAGCTAAGACAGCTGCACGCCTGTTTTCCATGGATGCGATGAGATTATCGATAAGACTTTGGTGAATACTGTTCCACTGCTCAAGAATTGCAATCTCCAAGTCCCGGACAGTAAAAGGATGCCTCGGTCTCGCAGCAATGCATCGTCTGAGTATGTCCCAAACATGCTCGATCAGATTTAGGTCAGGAGAGCATGCAGGTCATCCCATACGCTGTATTGTTTTAGCTTCAAGCATGTTTTCCACGAGACGAAATGTATGAAGTCTGGCATTATCATGCATGGAAATAAAGAAATCGCTAATTTCTGCAACATAAAATACGACATGAGGTCTCAGTATCTCTTCTGTATAAGTTCGGATCGTCAAAGTGCCATTCCGCATGATATGCAGACCCCTACGTCCACCTATGCTGATTCCGGCCAATAGCATTAACCCACCTCGTCTGTAATGTGATCTTTCACTAACGAATGTGGGATTATTTTGAGTGCCTCTTTCTCCCCATGCCAAAACACATCAGATGTCACATCCAGTCTGAATCGGGACTCGTCTGTAAACAGAATTTGACTCCAACAACGTTGCCTCCAAACTCGATGTTCAGTTCCCCAACTTCTTTGGGCCGCACAGTGGCTTGCAGTCAACGGAAAACAGACCATTGACTTACGTGCATAGTAACCGTCGTGATGAATACTATTTCGGACTGTTTGGCTGGACACCCTTCGTCCTGTGGCCAAGAACAACTGTGTTTGCAGGTGAGTAGCATTGTCCGTTCCATCTAGACGAGCTGTTAACAGTATATATCGGCCACCAGTTTCTGTGTTAGCACATTTTAGACCTTGCACTTGTCGATGACTACCATTCCATGTGTCTTGGAATCGATTCCACAGCCTTTCATGGACACTTCTTGCGACTCCAACAGCGTCCACTACACTTCGTTGTGTTTCCCCAAATCCAACTGTCCCGATAACACGCCAAGTCATGGATTGCGGTAAATCATGCTGTTGTGACATTTTCAAGCTACCTTTTCTCAAAACACAAGCTGAGCAATAGAATTTTACAACTGAGGCAGTGAAACAGACGTTTCTGCAAAATCCCGATTTCTGCACTTATCTCCTTTTTTTAGTTTTCGACGTCATAAACTTTAATTTACATGTGAAGTTTTCTTTAGCTGTTTTCTACAACACTTTAAATTATGGATGTTTCATTTTACGTTACTTATCGGTTTAAATATTTGCGTAATTTCGTTAAAATCATGCGCTCCTCTAATTGTTTTGAACAGTGTACTCTATAAGTATGAAGACAAATACGTATATTTTTTTTAACATAAAATAACAGAAGACATAATTTCCAGTAAAAATGCTATTTTTTCTAATACTATTTGTTCATTAAAATGTATTGGGTTTTCTTTCTTTTGGCTGAGTGTACCACTGGTAAATTAATTTTATCTAGAATATCTCTAACAAGATATAGTTCGCACTTTTTTCGCAAAAAACGATGAATTGTACGTTATGTTTTGAGTAAAATGTGATTTTATTTTTCAATACTTTAAAAGTATACACGTTTTCGTAAATAATTTCCATTTTTTATGCACACAAAAAAGTGCATATTTCATGTTTTCAGAAAGTGTGTACATTTATTTTATAAAATATGTGCGTGCATTTTCTATGCACAAAAATGTCTGTATATTTCAATTTAGCCTGTTGTAAAAATCCTTCCTTGGAGTTCCTTCCATGGAAAACTTCCATGGAGAATTTTCATTGACAAAAAAAATGTTAAAATTGATTAAATAGGATTTATACAGACTCTAATAATGAGGTTGTGAATTTCCTTTTCGACTTTTCCACTCGCGCCCAGTAATTTCGTATATTAGGCGACTCCCCTAGCCATTTCGTGACCTGGCCAGCCAGTTGCCGTATTGGTCAATCTATTTAAAACAAAGATGGCCAATCGATTTAAAACGAAGATGGCCAATCAATTTAAAACGAGGATGGCCAATTTTCGAAACAGCTTATTTCAGACTTTGATCGATCCATACATTTAAATGTGAATAAAATTAAGTAACACTCTACTATTCTTTAAGTTTTATCGCAATGCTAATTTTGATTCCATGTATGTCTGCATGCTGAATGAAAGACTTAATCTAAAAATAAATAAAGAAATAAAGAAAATAAATAAAGAAAAATAATGGCCGGGAGACGGCAGTACAGACAAAAACCTCATCGAGTTCACGGCTGAAATTCCAGAATTAGTTAAATATCGATTAGCATAATAAAACGCAATCGTTTTACATTGTGTTTTCCTGCTCCCAGTTCTCCATATTTTCATACTTTTGGCTACAAAAAAAACACAATGACAAACCTACGAGTCAATCGGGTTTTCAGGTGTTAACCATCAAGATTTAAATTGGCTTACCGAGTACGTTTGAATATGCGAATTGAGTTTTAACTAACTCTAGAAATTCATCCGTGAACTCGATGAGGCTATTGTCCTTGCTGAAGCCTCCGGGTCTGATATCTCACATTGCTGAAGTCACAAAATACATTTAAATAATTTTAATGCGAAATGCATGACTGTTTTTCAACTGCTTCTGTATCTTGCTAATGATCCGAAAAAGAAATGACAAAGTCCCAGGTACTTTTCTACTACAATGATCTTAGAGTTTTCTGAAAAAACTTGGGGCAGTCTGGGCTTTAGAAAGTATATTCGTTGCCAAATGATATAAATAGATAGGAAAATAAACCTAATAAACTTTTGTGCTGGTTTACATATAAATTTATGTGTTATATACAGTAAAACCTCGTTATCCCGACACTGCAATGACCAGAAAAAAGTGTCGTCATAAGCGGGTCATGTCAGTGTAACCGGAGTTGGTATAAAAATGTTAATAAAAGCTGTATTTTTAATTAATTTAGGTCAGTTTTAATTGCATAACTGTTCTTGCAGTTTTAAGGAATAAAACATTATTATTAAAAAAAATAAACACAAAGACAAAATTGGAAAGAATAAAAATCAAATTTAATGATGACTTGTTTTTTTTATTGTTGCGTGAAATATTGATGAATTTGGGTTTGCATATCCCTAGATGTTTCCTACAATTTTTTTTCGATATTATACAATGAATTGTAATCAATATTCGTTGTTTCAAAAATGGATGTTAGATCATTTCTGGTCGTTTCAGTGAAAAGCAATGCTTCGGTTTTAGTCCGATGAAAAACGCCGAGTAACGAGAAAGCGCCCCCTGACCAAAACAAAGAGACCTCGAGTAGACTGACACGTCTATCTGGAGCTTAAGTGGGTTATTCATAGTGCGTGGATAGTAGTACTATAGTAAAATTTCTCATTCATCTAAATGGGTATTTCGAAACTTTCAGAAAAGTTTGGCTAAGACATTTCTTACCGCTTAATTTTCGTGCTTATTAAGATGTATTAAAAATGGACAATTTCCCTAAATCGTCGTGATATCCGGAGTTGAAAATTATTCAACGACGTAAAATGCGGATTTTATTTACATTAAAATCATATACAGACAATCGGGACTTTGAAAAACTGACGTGATAAACAGAGTGACGTCAAAACCGGGTGTCGGTGATATGACTGTATATCTAAACATTTTATTTATATATACGAGGGCCCATGAAAATGTTCACGGAATTTCGTTGTAATTCTTTATTTCCACAATATATGTAAACATTTACTTAATCGCCTTCAAATTAGATTCCGTAAGAATACACACACTTGCTCTACTGCTCCTGCCATTGCTGAAAATACCGATGAAAATTTTGATATTATCCCAAGTTCAGCCGTCGTGTTGGTTTTGATGTATTCTACCTATGGTGTCAAAACGTTTACCTTTGACGATCATTTTTATCTTGTTTGAGAGACAGAAATCGTCACGTTTAGTGTATTCATTTGTGTTTCGTTTGTAGGGCTAATAAAATCTCAGAAGCAGATTTCCCCAAACTGCTCATGAACTTATTTTTCGTCATTTGCTCGAACTTTGACATCGCGCTAGCTGATCAATCCCACATAATGTGGTAGTAAACAAATAAATTAATTATATTGCGGTATAAAAAGTTGCAATGAAAATCCGTGAACGGTTTGCCTTCCCCTTGTATATTTTATTATTATTAATTATTCTGTTTATTTTTAAAAATATATAAATAACTTCTTCATAATAAATTGTACTAATATTGAAAAAATTGCTTCTGTATATGAAATAGTAAATGGTTTAGCAGAATGTATGCGTGAAATATTTCCTTCCCTGGCCAAGGCTATTTTCTCTAACTCATCACCGAGAATACGACAAATTTCCTGTAGGTCTATTTTATAAATTCACTGCAGTAATCCCTTAACATTCGAGAGTTTTAGTTATTCGCGAAATAAAAAAAGAAGATTATTTCAACATTCGCGAGTGCTTACCTTAGTTATTCGCGAATTTTGTTTTATAAAGATTTTTTTTTTTTTTTTTTTTTTTTTTACAAAGTAAACTCACTTTGTTTTTACCAATTCCATGAACCACGTTACATTGGACACATGCATTGTACTGTATAGTCTGAAGATCCAAGAACGTCAACTCCGGAATTCTGAAACTACGAGTTAATATATATATTTTTCTTTTTTATGTAAATTTCATAAAATTTCTAAAATTCAAAATTTTTATTGCAGATGACACAATTTCGGCAAATATTTTCGATGAAGTTTTAAAACTTCAACAACATTATGTTTAAAATGCAATAGATTGAGATTCTTCACTGGTGAGGTGCATTAAATATAAAAAAGAAATCGAATCCGCAAATTTCCCTTATATGAAAAGTCAAATGATGTGTTTTGCTAAAAAAATCGCATACCACTAAATTTTTTCAGCCATCAACTAGCAAATAAATTTTGTACAATATGTTTATAATTATTCAAATTTGTTTGCAGCATGTACTTTTAAATGCTTTTTAAATATACTTTTTACGATTCAGTTGCTCTTTTTCATTAAAAAAAAAAATCATAAATCCTAACCACCTTTTATATATAGCGTCAACATTCACGATTTTGACATTCGCGAAGTTTTTCGCAAGCGTAACCCTCAACAAATGTACGTTGTATCACTAACATATTTTATAATACATATTATAGGCAACCAAAAATGAAACTCGTATACACAAAGATAAATGAGGAGAGTTTCTTATATTAAAAAGAAAGATAGATTATAATGGTATATCCTTTATTACAAATATTAAATATGGTTTTAAAAACTGGGTTATGCTTCAAAGATAATTTCTTTTTCTTTCTGTTAAAAAAATATAGTCGATAAGGGAAATTATTTTTGTAGTTTTAATTTTAATTGCAACTTATTAATAGACAATGAAGGCATATTGGAATCCATACTTATTTACCGTTATTATTCCAGTCCATCCTATGGAAAAAAAAAAAAAAAAAACAGATGTAATGTTTATATTTATATTGGCAAAATTAAACATATTAGTATTATTGACTGCTTCAGAAATATAAAGAAATAACAGGAATAATTTTGTTGAAGAATCATTATTAAATTACTAGATTTTGCTAAATATTAAAGAAACAGCGTATATTTAATATTAATTTACAATAGCGATGCTAAAAAAAATTCTTATTTTTAATTTTATTTCCAATCTTTTATAAATAAACAAGTCTTTTTCAAACGAAAACATATTTTAATATTAATTACGTTTTCTTTATTTTCTCTTTTCGAGTTTAAAGACATTTTGAATGAAACATTGCTCTTAATACAATAGAAAAGCTTACGGAGGATTTATTTAAATTTACATACTGTTTCATAATGTGCAATGTATTGTAATGTAAATAACTAAAAATATTTAAAATTTTATTTTGAAAATGTTTTCAATTTTAATATACATTATGATGTAAATATTCTAAATCTGTTTCGCAAAATAAAAATTATCAGTTTTTCAATTATATTTCTCATCTACATATTAACACATTTCTAAAATATATTTAACATTATTTTCATTTAAATAAGTTTTCAAGAGAATTTGATGAAATAATTACAATAAAAGAGTTCATGCATGAAAATGCTGCAATTTAAAAAATATTCTATCAAATGTTTAATATGTCGACATGATTAATTTTTAATAACAGTGTATGTATAGAATATTTTATATAAATGAAAAAATAAAGTAAAAATATCCATGCAAATTTTAATTAAAATCATTTTAATAATAATGAATTTTATTTAAGAAAAAACATGTATTATTCCATTCCCTTATGCATTGTAAACTTCAATATGTTAGTTTAATTATGTTACGCAAAATTTGAATATAGACGTAAACAATAACTGTTTAATTTATTGCTATTACAAGCTCAAAAGAATATTAATTAGGTACAATGACTGTATGCATATTTATCAGAGAATAATTCATATTATTTTTTTTTTTTGTTTTACTCTTTCCTATTTTCAGATAAATAATAATTAAAACAATGTCATTTACAATGTCAAACAATGTCACAAACAATGTCCGCTTTCGTGTGGTATAGTACCTTTTTAAAATATTATATTGATAAAGGTACTTTTCCGTTAAATCAACACAACTGTCGTCAAGCGTAATTGTTGGCGCCAAATGAAATATCTGGGAACATGAACATTTACAGTACATGAACATTGTTTCGTGTAAAAGTGTTTATTTAAAAAATATAACAATACATCCTTTCATGAACTATTTTATTCTATCAATACATACATAAAATAAAAGGAAAATAAGTATTTCAGGAAAAAATAATTAAACGGAACTCAATTTAAAGTGCAGGCATGAAATTGCAAATGTTGCAGCATTTTTTTTCATAAGGATGTTGCACATGAATGCTAAAATATAGCATCTTAAATAAAGATAAACAGTTCTGCGCTGCTTTTACAAACAAACATGAGTAGTTTTGTACGCATAGAAACACACAAACATAAGGATATTTATTTCTATATTATTCTGTTGAATTAGGTAATCCATGACAATAAACATACTCTTTATGCATTGTAAGCGGTATAAATAAAAAAAAATCAATTGAAATACAAAGAAATGCCGTTGAATTAGAGATAGGCCGTTTTATGGAAAATCTGTGGTGCTTCTGTTTTATTCCAACGCATGTTGCAACACAGCCATATGATATACCGGGTGTCCTAAAATGGACTGATCTGATTTTAAAATTCACTAACTTGCAAATAGTAAGAAGTATTATAAAATTCTTGCAGAAGGTTTATATAAGATGCCAGAAGTTTATTTACCGCTATTCCCGATTTTAGTTCAAAATAGCAGAGACAGATGGCACTGCAAGTAAACAGTTGGCGCTTTATCCAGGCCAGATTTCTTGGCCTCCCTCTTCTCTCAGTATTGATGCGAAGGAAGCAGCTTAAAAATATGGAGTGGCTCTTAGCTGCCAATGCAATCTTGTTCTTAGGGACTCAATCCATATATTTAACGTCCTTCTTCCGCATCAATACTAGGGAAATGCAGAGGCCTAAAAACTGCGCCAGGATTTAGAGCTTGATGCTTACAGCGCTATCTGTCGCTGCAATCTTGAAATAAACTCCTGATTCGCAGTAAAAAAAACCTGACATCTTACATAACCCTCCTGCAAAAAAATTTCCTGTCACTATTTGCAACTTATTGAATTTTTAAATCACTCAGTTCATTTTGGGAAATACGGTATATGTAATTCATAGAAATGTATAGACTTTTATAAACACACAATTATTTAAATCCTATCAGATAACTTTTAATAGTTCATGAATTAGACACATTTGATCGGAGATAATTAATGACCTTGTCACATGGTTCATTTAATTTCAGAAAGAGATCAACAATTCAGTTTTCTCGTTTTACAGCATCAAGAGTTGGGGAAAAGCGACTGAAGGAAAATGGAATAATAATTGGATATACTAAAAATGTTTAAATGAACTTATTTTTATTAGATTCAGTTGTATCAGATGCAGTGAGGCCCGCAAGCACTAGCTGGCGTGTCACTTCATTAATTTAATACATTCATTCTCATTGGTAAAGAATCACGAGTTATAATTATACAAATGGAAAGAAAGACGCCCAGACTAGTATTCGATCCCGGGACTTTTTTGCCTGGCTTGCCAGTTTGACCTCCAATTTTAATCCAAAATTTCAAATTCATACCGTAAATATCAAAAGAAGAGTTTTTACTTTGTGTGCTCGCAGAATATATCTTATTAATTAAAACCCAAAATACTGCTCTTTATTTCTGAAATGAACACTAAATTTCTGAATAAATATGGAGGCCAAACTGGCAACCCTGCATTTCGTATAACTTTGGCGTCAGTTGAAAAATTAGAAATCGTAAGTTTTGTTTATTAATTAGAATGATTGTGTTAAATTAATGAAATGTAGTGACGTATACAACGTTTCTTCGAGTTCCATTACCTGCGATTTATTCTGGAATGAAATGTGTCCGCCAACCTTTTCCAGAACATTACGCTTCCAAGAGCTTAATGCAACAGGTCCATGGTTCGAATCCTGGGCTGGACAATTTCTTCTCTCAGTAGGGAAATTACAACTCGTGTTAACTTATTGCACCGACCAACGGATAGCATGGGGCAGAAATATAATAAGTAAACAGTTTGTTTAGAGCTCGCTCCATTATCAGGACATCAGAAGAAGACATACGAGAATACCACTAAACAATGCATGCTACCGCGCTAAACGTCTTGCCTGCACTAGATAATACCATGGCTGAATCTTTGATACAGACAAGGGAAACATTTTGGTGCTGCTCGGACCTAGCATCAAGACCTGGTGATTTTCATAGATCAATACATAAAAGTTAGAGAATGGATAAAATTTCTCTGTTAAAAACATATTATATATATTTTTTTATTATTTAATTTTTTATATTATTGGATTTTTATTTGTTTATTTCACGCCAAAAGGGAGTTAAGTCGCCAAATATGGGGATAATATTTTTCGCCTGCTTTATCCCTCTAATATATGGTATATGTACGGTATTAGAATTAAATCTGATTGCAATTTGTTTGATAATAGCGTAAGAAAATAGAATTAGTTTTTTTTTCTATACAGATGATAAATGTATAAATAGTAAGTATATTTCTGTTAAAAGCTTTCAAGATCAATGAAAATCATTTTTCATTGAAATACAAAATAAGCAAACTATTCAGATAGAATAAAAGTTTCGAATGTTTAAAAGGAAACGTTGTTGTATTAAATGTTTTGACTTTTGGTAAAAATAATCACAAAGTAAATTAATATTTTTATACAATTTAGAAAATTTACTGTTCCTAATTAGCTCTGGCATTACAATTTCTAGCGAAGTCCAAACCACCGCTCACCTACACACGATAAGCAGATTTGTATAGGGTTACAGGAAAGCTCTACTTAAAAAAAAAAAAAAAAAAAAAAAAAAAACCCGCAAAGTTTACTTTCGCAGAAAATGTGAATATAATGTTGTAATTTCTCAAAATCAATTTAGTAGGTTCTTGAAAGAATTTTTAAACTTTTTTCAATATTTTATACATATTACTGACTAATTTATATATTTAAATACTTTTCTTAAAAAAAAAAAAAAAAAAAAAAAATCTATGTTAATAGTCCGATAAGATGTTTCGAAAATTGCATTTTTAGAAAACTATGCTGCTGTAAAATCAAAAAATATGATTCTAACAGAAAAATTTTATCCATTCTCAAACTTCCTAATATACAGCTTTAAAATGAACCATATCTCAATGATAGGTGTGAGCAGCACCAAAGGTGATTCCCCTCTTAGAACTGAGTAGAATTAAGTGACATATCTCAACTCCGACTATAAATACTAGCTATCACAAGCTTCCTGGGCCTGTCACAGCTGTGACAGGCTCAGGAAATAGTAGGTCTAGGTGCCAAGTTAGAAACAAACAAAATTAGGCCAGATCGTCCATAACTGGAGTTGCTTTTCCTTATGTCTTTCTGCCAGCTGGATGAAAGTGAACATAACAGTTACAAACATAATATCTGCATCAGTCAAGATCACTCTCTGGATAATCTGGTTCGAGGAGAATTCCACTGATATCGGCTTGATTTACGACTATCGAAAAGTGCGGAAGATTTTAACTATATGCAAAGTTTTCTCTATATGGAAAATTATATAAAACTTGCTTATAAACCTATTTCTAAAACGTCTACAAAATACTTTTTAAGTGCATTCTAAAGTGTATAGAATAGCTTTCAGTGTTATTTCGGTAACATTATTCATACATAATAGAGTACAAACCAGTACAACAACGAGTGCAACAAGAGAAACAAAAAAAAAGAAAAAAAAGATATTTAGTGTATGAATTTTCTATTTCATTAATCATAATCTATAGTTTAGAAACTATTTAGTGTTAGACAAAATCATAAATTCATATTGACACTATACCTTTATATGTATACCGATTATTACAAGGGATTAATTGTAACAAAAAATGGGTTACCATGCATATTAGTGCTATCTTTGTTAAAAAGTCATAAAATAGTTACTTCGAAACACTTTAATTCAATATTCAAAAATACATTTATGACTGCTTTATAGAACTAGTAAAAATTAAATTTAAAAAATCAAAAAACTCGACAGCGTAAAAAGCGAACTAATTAATTATTTCTCATCAATGTGAAAGTATTTTTTATATTATTTACCTATTTTTTTATTTACTTATATTAATGACTTTTAGTTGTATTGAATTGTAGTTCCTATCTATAAACACTGCTTTGATGAGGCCTATAGATGTCTATGAAGGTTAGAGTTGCAGTAAAGCTAGATATCCTACCTACAGAACATCCAGGTTGTGTAATATTTAAACGAAGTTTCTGACTGTAAAATAGTCAATGAAACATCGTCTTCCTTTTGAAAGACCTATCCAATGATATGCCACTCAATAGGGTGCGTAATTTTTTTGTCTCTATCGCCATTTTGTATTTTTCGACTGCCTTTTTGAATTTATAAAAACAAAACCTATCCTATAGCATTCGAAGGTTAAGACAAATCGATAGAGACCTCATTCATTAAAATGCATCCAGCCGTTGGGATTTTTCGTAGTTATAAAGAAATCCCACACACATTCCCAGATACGCGTGAAACACATAACCCTTCTTGGCAGTCTGGTAAAACGATGTTATTTCACACTTTATTTGTAGAAATAGTACTAGTCTCTGTTTATAAATGTAAACGTACAATGTAATACAGGCATTAACTAAACAAGTTTTGTTTATTATTTATTTGAATCTTATTGACATATTTATAAATATATCGAACCAAAAAAAGTATATAAATAAGGTTGATATGAAATCGTATGTTCACGATGAATTTCTACTGATGCAGAACTTTTTCATAATATATTCCGTAGAATACATATCAGACATCTGACATGACCATTTTTAAGAAAATATAGTTATTCGTTCAACATATACAGATTTCAGAGACTATTAATGAGATGATTATCTTCATGATAAATTTAGTTCCACACTGTTAAATGACTAGAAATGCCTGCATAAACTAATGAAAATGCCAGGAAATCCGCTTATATACTGATGCAACCCAAACCGAAGAATTTGTTTTTAAACTTAGTATTGTGTTTATTCACTATTTCAAAATAACTGAATAACTTATTCAAAGCAGTATTACTATTATTATTACTAGCTGAAATAACTGGCGTTGCCCGGAGTTTTAAACATGTTCGATTAGAAAAATCAATTTTAAAATAAAACTCTGTATGGAGTATGAATCTCACTCAAGTATGCTCACTTTTTAGGTGTGTTCGTAATTATATAAATACGTAGCACCTATAGTCGTCGTTCAGTCCGTCTGTCCGTCTGTCCGTCCGTCCGCATATAACAGAGCAAAAACTACCCAACAGAATGGTCTGAAATTTCAAATGTATGATTGGTGCAAAATTTTGTCGAGCCATTTCAAATTTTATAAAAATCGGATGTATAGTTTAATTACAGGGACAGTCAAAAGTTTTTCTTTACATTACGGCCAATGGGAAAAATTATTGCAAGTGCATTTTAATGTTGTTCCAGCTTTCCGAATCGTCTCGAATTTTAAATATATAATTGTTGCTAAATTTTGTCCAGCTATTTCTAATTTTATGAAAATCGGATGTATAGTTTAATTACACGGACAGTCAAAGTTTTTCCGTTACATTACGGTCAATGGGAAAAAATTATTGCAAGTGCATTTTAATGATGTTACAGAATACGAATGGTCTCGAATTTTAAATATATAATTGCTGTAAAATTTTGTCTTGTCATTTCAAATTTTATGAAAATCGGATGTATAGTTTAATGACAGGGACAGTCAAAAGTTTTCCGTTGCATTACGGGGAATGGGAAAAAAAATATTGCAAGTGCATTTTAATGATGTTACAGACTATGCACTTATGAAGTGCAAAAAATATACATTCAGTACAATATGGGGTGAAAAAAATAATTATAAAACTAGTTATAGTACGAACGCACCTCATTTGCCACGTTTGACGAGCAATTTCCAACTTGTTTTAATATATTGAAAGCCTTGAGAAATTTTGCTTTTATACCAGTATTTTTTTTAAAAATATTTCCTAATCCTAAATAAATATAGTCTTGATTCTTGAGAAAGAAATGTAAATTCATGAAGAGCCCTAAATTATATCACTTTCTCTTGTAAAAGCCATGCAATAACCATTTTTCGTTTTAAACAGGAGATCATAAGTGAATTAACATATATTATTCATAACTAAAAAGAAATGGCGCATCTAGTATTTGTAGAGAATTAAAAACATGCACTCGTGAAATCATAATTCACTTTTATATTTTAAATGGGCTCATGGCTTGATCGACACCGAAAAATATGTAAACCGAGCTCTCACTTCGAGTCCATATAAAAACAGAAGTATTCAATGTAACGAATTTAAACTTTCTTGTGTTTTAAAGGTATGTTTGTAGTCTTATAAAATTATAAAATGAAGTACTTTAATGTTACAAAATAAAAATATAGCAAAATTTATAGAACACAATTTTCGAAAAAAAAAATAGGTGTCCTATCACCACCCGTAAGATATCTTAACGTTGAATTGACATAAGAACCTAATTTTTTACTTTAAAATGAGCAGAAAACTTCACTCTATAGAATGAATTAGGGATATAACTATCACTCAAAGGAAATCTTATTAAAAAAACTCTCAAATTTGAAAATTTTAAAAACCCTAAAAAATATCATTTTTTTGTTAAAAATACTCAAAATATTAAGCTATCTAAAATATATTAATTCATTCTATAAATAAAGATATTATATGCATGCAAAAAAAAAAAAAAAAAAAAGCTATTCCATCAAATAGTTTTTTTCTTAATCTTACAGATAGTCGTCAAAAATCAAGTTTTGAGAAAACGCGACGTAAAATTTCAATTAAATGGGTGCGGCTATGAAAATGATTGGTTATATAAATACTTATAACTCCGTTAAAAATGCAGATATTTTTATGCGTTTTTTTTGCAATGTGTTCAGAATCAATTGAGTAATCAAAATAGATACAAAAAACAATAGATTTTTTGAAAAGTTTTCAAGCCCTGAGCCCCCTTAATAAGGCTACTATAATTTGTGACTCGTGCTACAGCCAGTATACATGTCACGACAGATTGCCATTATCATTATATTTTTACGCGTGAAGATTTCAATATGGTACTCCATTGTGAAATTTGGTAATTTTTAAAATTCAATATTTAAACAAGTTGAAAATTGCTCGTCAAACGTGGCAGATGAGGTGCGATCGTACTATAACTAATTTTATAATTATTTTTTGCATCCCATATTGTACTGAATGTATATTGTTTGCGCTTCATAAGTGCATAGTCTGTAACATCATTAAAATTCACTTGCAATAATTTTTCCCATTGGCCGTAATGTAAAGAAAAAATTTTGACTGTTCCTGTAATTAAAATATACATCCGATTTTCATAAAATTTGAAATGGCTCGACAAAATTTTGCAACAATCATATATTTAAAATTTCAGACCATTCAGTTGGGTAATTTTTCCTCTGTTATATGCGGACGGACAGACGGACGGACGGGCAGACAGACGGACGGACGGGCAGACAGACGGACGGACGGGCAGACGGACAGACGGACAGAATTCGTGTTTCCTTTTGAAGACGTGTTTCCTTTTTTTTACGGATTTTATTCCGAGCTGGGTCGGAAAATTTTCCGGTATTAAAAGGGAAACTATTTTTCCGATTCCTAAAGGAATACTGTTCGGATTTTTTTACAGTGTAGCTTAAAGTTTTAGACCCGTGGTCAAGGGTTGAACTCAGAATTAATTAGGAGAAAGCTGGAAATTGTTTTAATCCCTTCAGTTTAGGTCTAAAATGAACGTACTATGTTTTCTTCCTCGTACTTGGGTGAATGTTAGAAAATATGTACATATTTATTTTCGAAAAACACTTTTTCTTTAATTACCTTAACAATATCTCAAAACAGCTAACTCTGTCAAAATCATTGTCAATACAAATGTTGTAGAGCTTAAAATTCTGAATAAAATGAGTACCATCATTAGTATTTTTGTTCAACATTAAGGTAGCAATTCCATTTCAAAGAATTTCAAATCAAGAGCTTAAAGCCAGGAGAGACCAAGTTAACTTAAAAATATCTCAAATTGCGGCTTAATATTGAACAAAAATATTAAGTGTAGGTACCCATTTTATTCAAAATTTTAGGCTCTGCAACTTTTGTACTGAGAATATTTTTGATGGAGTTAGTTATTTTGAGATATTATTAAGTCAACTTAATCTCTTCTGGTTTCAAGATCTTAATTAGCGATTAATTCAAAATTTTGAAATAGAATTGTGACCTTAATGTTGAACAAAAATATTAATGATGGTACTCATTTTATTCAGAATTTTAAGCTCTACAACATTTGTATTGGCAATGTTTTTTATAGAGTAGCTGTTTTGAGATATTGTTAATGTAATTAATGAAACGTGTTTTTCGAAAATAAATATGTACATATTTTCTAACATTCACCCAAGTACGAGGAAGAAAACATAGTACGTTCATTTTAGACCTAAACTGAAGGGATTAAAACACTTTTCAGTTTTCTTCAATTTAATTCTGAGTTCAACCCCCTGAGCATGGGTCTAAAACTTTAAAGTAGAATTGTGACCTTAATGTTCAACAAAAATAGTAAGTGTAGGTACTCATATTACTCAGAATTTTAAACTCTACAACATTTGTATTGACAACGTTTTTGACAGAGTTAGCTGTTTTGAGATATTGTTATGGTATGAAAAAAAAACGTGTTTTTTGACTATAAATCTATACATATTTCCTAACGCTCACCTAGTACGAGGGGGAAAACATAGCATATTCATTCTAGACCTAAACAGAAGGGATTAAAACAATTTCCAGCTTTCCCCTAATTAATTCCGAATTCAACTCCCTAACCACTGGACTATAATACGCATAAACTATGATATGTTTTAGTAGATGCCGGAAATTCGAAAATTAAAAGGAAAATGAATAAGTCGCAGAAATTCATTTTTTAATTAAAATGTTGACTTCTTTCCGTGTGTGCTTAAATAATATCGATGAAAAAATGTGCGTTTTATGGTTTAAATCTAAAGTTTTTAAACAAATATATAAAAAACAGGAAGAAGGTGCTTAATTTGAAAAATTTTAAAGTACTGTAAATATATTTTTTTAGATCATTTTTCAAACTTATATTTAAATTTTGATAATATTTAGTAGATGACAAAAACTCGAAAACTAAAAATAATTATACAAACATAATCTCATTTTTCTTTCAATTGAAGTCATTACCAATTTGTCTGTATGAATTTAATTGCTGACAATATCCCCAATAAAAAAATATTGTTTTTTATTGCTAAATAATTGTTATTGTTATTCACACAGTAGGATATTTAATAAAAAATACAAAGCGTATTTGTTGACGATATAAATTTAAAATGAAATATATATGTTTTTTAATTTACCTGCTGAATTTGCTTTTATTATAGGAAATAAAATTAAATTCTAACCTAAAATGCATATACTATAGTATGTTTTAGTAGATGTCGGTAATTCGAAAAGTAAAAAGGAAAATTAATAAGTCGTAAAAATTCATTTTTAATTAAAATGTTGACTTCTTTCCGTGTGTGCATAAGATAATATCAATGAAAAATATGTGCTTTTTATGGCTTAAATTTAACGTTTCTAAACAAATATTCTTTTAAATATAGAATCTCTATAATATAATTCTTTTTCATACTTGTTATATTTACATTTTGGTAATATATTTTCGGTAATACAAAAACTCGAAAATTAAAAATAATTCCATTTTTTTTCAATTGAAGTCTTTACCCCTTTGACTGCATGAATTTAATTTTTGACAATATCCCCCCACAGAAAAATTATTGCTTTTTTTCCTTCCATAAAATTTCACGTTCACAAACTAACAAATAAAGTAAAAGGAACCAATTTATGATTACTTTAAATTTCAAAACATCTTTTAGATTTGTTTATTTTATGGTCCATAATCTGAAGTGATTTAAATGCATTCATTCGTTAGAGATTTTTTTTTTTTTTATATTCGTTACAGATTTTATTTTAGATTTATCGATTTTTTGTATACCCCTGAAAATTGGTTTGTAATTGCTTCCCCAGTCTGTCTTCCTGACGTTTTCGAAAGGTTATCTCTCTATTCTAATAAAAAGTAACTAATGCTGCCACCGCAGTATCCGATTTTGAATTTTTGGTGAACGGAGTACTTTCTTCTGTAATATTAAGAAAACTACTGCATACAAAAACATGAAAATCGGTGGTATTATAGAGAAATGTTTGATAAACTCGCTGGTGCAGACAGTTTTAAAATCGAAGAATTATTTAAAGAGATATTTAATGTTAAATTTGGTCAAAATCGTTCAATCAAAACAGCTTTATAAGAGCAAAAACTATACATAGAAATTTAATCATTTTTGATCATTTTATACATTAGACGTTCCCGATGTGCAGACTTCATTTATTTTTTTAATTTGACTCATTTTTTGAGGTTTTATTTCTATTTTAAATTCAAATTTTCAGCATTTCGAGAGATATTTTTTACAACTTTTAGAAAAGGGTATTATTTTAAATTGTTGCCAAATTTAAAATCAGCGCAAAGAATAATATTTCCTTCAAATGAAAATTTTATTTACACAAGAGTATTGCAAACAGAAAAAAAAAAACTTTGAAATGAGAATTAAATATTTACGTATTAAAAACAGGAAAATATAGATAAGTACGTCATAAAAACTATATTTACACGTGAATTTTAAAAGAGAAAGAAAATTGTAAAAAAAATAAATTCATTAATATGCGTTAAAAGATGCAAATGGAGGAAATTACGTCATATTTAAAATTGCAAAATCATAATATTGTCAACAGTTTACATTTAAAAGTATACTTGCGCGAGACATTTATTTCATATTTTGAGATAATCTTTTAAAAATTAATTATATATATATTGAACAGCATTTAATGCATATCCATACCTATAAGGGGAGTTCCCATAGGGGAACCCTGTTCAGTCGCCAAATACTGCCAAGATTGTCGTCAACTTGTCGATATATCGCCAAATTTGGCGACCCATAATTAGTCGCCAAAAGTGACGCCAACTTCGCGATATCTCTAGTATTTCGTCAAATGGACCCATAGACTTGCAATGTAAAGCAATAGGGTTTACTTGCTTACAGAAAATCAACAAATTCAGATATTTTGAACCAATGAACCAATGCAGATGTTATTGAAGTGCCTACAAGATTCGCATTGCTCTTGTGTAAGAAAAAACAAATAATATTTACTTTCTAACAACAAAAGTATTTTCACGTGAATATTAAAAAGAGACAGAAAACTTTGGTGAAAATTACCTCAGATTTAAAGTGATACATTTAAAATGTCTTATTTAAATAACATTCTTATATAGTTAAAAAATACCGTTGTTAAAAATACCGGGTGACAAAGACTCTGTTTACTTAAATCGTTTTATTATAGCTTATTTTCACATGTTTCACTGATCTGATTTAATCAAAAACAAAAACAACCCATTAACAGGGAGATAGCTACTGTTTTTTAATTATAATTCACTCTTCCGAAAAAAATTTAAAGACGGTCAAATTAACATGCTATTAGAGTTTACGGTGTCTGAACGGGGGTTGGCGTATCTCGAGGGAGCGTATCTCGTAGGAGGCAGAGCCCCCTAGATTTAATGAAAAAGATACTTTTTAAAAAAGTGCGGTTGACAATTAAATTTTTAATTGTATTTAAACTAATTATCTTTTGTATTGTAGTCTAGCTAATTATCTAAATTGTCAGCTAATGAGAATGACTTAAAAGTAGAAATTTGAGAACAATTTATTTAAGTCATTTTCAGTTCTCTGTTTATACTATTTTGTGTCATTTAAATAGTTTATATATAAAATAATTGTTAAATATTTCATAAAAGTCCAATGCCTTTATTTGTAATAAATTAATTTTCACCTGTAGATAATGTATTTAAAGGGGACAGTGGACCTTTATTTTAACAAAAATCAACTCCAAAATTGGCATTTCTTTTTGTGTTTATTATTATTCTCCAATTTGTACTACGCTAATCATGGAAAACCGCATGCAGATCCGATTATTTTACGTAAAGTTACAAGTGTTTTAATTTTGGTAACAGATAATTTTTTGGCCTTTTAATATGCTTTAAATCTGTTTTTCTCAATACTGATGTTCAGTTTTTTTTTTTTTTTTTTGGAAATGCATCTTGCCACTTAATTTTTGATCCAAAGTCATGAAACTGATGTAGAAGAATCCATATATTACTTAAAAAGAAACTGTCCATGCATTTTAAAATTCGACTTCATTAAGACAATTAAATTTGATTTTTAACTTATTATAAGGCAGAATTTTGATGAAAATGGTTATGGAATTCAGAAAAATATCTGTAAAAAATTAACTATTTAAGGGATTAAAAACGCGATACATAGATTTGTTTATAATAGAGTTTCACGTGATTAAAATTCAAAATCGAGGAAATATATAAAATATTAAGACGCAGGGGACATTTTTAAATTTCTTTTTCAATTTTTAAAAGATATTAAAATTATAATGAGATTGGGAATTTTTTTTAAGATGTTCTATAAACTTATGGTGAAATGTATGCACAAAATTTTAAATCTCTATCATGAAAATTAAAAGAATTTTTTTAACGTCCACTGTCTCCTTAAACCTATGATTATGGATAATTTAATATTCCAACGAAACGTTAGAGTATTTGTCGACTACATATACAATCTCAGAATTTCAATTAAGTTCTTTTGCTCATTCTTCACTTTCTACTCTCCGAGAACTGCATTACCATCTTCCCAGAAAGTGGTATTATCATTCAAAGATCATCGCTGTATTACTCTGTTAAAATGAAATTCTTAACATTTACTTCCCTCAGAACTTTGTCCAATAGTATCTTATACTTCTTAAGCTCACATACAATGATGGATTTCTGCTTCTGCGATAAAAGGAAAAAAATTATATCGGTTTTGTTTTTTATTCATGTGGTTATACATTTTTGTAAACATTTTTGCTGATTTAGTTTGGTATTTCACCATTTAAAAATAAAACCTCTCTATTCTAAAAAAGAAAAAAAAAGTAACTAACGCAGTCACCGCCGCTGTTTTTGATATTTTTGTGACCGGGGGTCTTTCTTCGTAAATATTAAGGAAACTACTGCATACAAAAATATGAAAATCGGTGATATTATCGAGAAATATTTGATAAACACGCTGATGCAGGCAGTTTTCAAATGAAATAATTATTTTAAGAGATATTTAATATTAAATTTGGTGAAAATCGTTCCATTAAAAAGTTTTATAGGAGCAAAAACTATACATAGGAATTTAATCACTTTTATATCATTTTATACATTAGGAGTGCGCGAACGTGCAGACTGCATTTATTTTTTAATTTGATTAATTTTTTGAGTATTTATTTCCAAGTTTTAAAACAACATAAAATATAATATTTCCTTAAAATCAAAATTTATTTACACGTGACTATTCCAAACAGAAAAGAACTTTCAAATTACAATTACGTTTTAAAAGCAGGAAAATATAGAAAATCAAGTCATATTTACACGTGAATTTCACGAAAAGTCACGTCAGTTTCGTTTATTTCTGTTTCGAATACACGTGTGAGAAAAAGAAAATTGTAAAATAATAAATTCATTAATATGCGTTAAAAGTCGTAGATGGAGTACGTCGTATTTAAAATGGCTAAACAATAATATTGTCAAACAGCTTAAATTTAAAAATATATTTTCGCGATACATTTATTTCATATTTCGAGATAATCTTTTAAACTATTGTTGTAAATTCTAAGACAGCGTAAATAATATTTTCTTTCTAACAACAAAAGTATTTTCACGTGAATATTAAAAAGAAAAGGAAAACTTTGGTAAAAATTACGTCAGATTTAAAACGATTTATTTAAAATGTCTTATTTAAAAGAACTTTCTTATAGCGTTGCTAAAAAATACAGGGAGACAAAGGCTCTGTTTACTTAACCTCTTAACGTTCGCTTAATATTTTGAAAAACCATCAGAAATGTACCTATTTTTTTATTACAGAAATTGAATAATTATAAGGTTTCTATATAAAATATGAAATTAGTTTTTTTTTTCTTAAGGCAAAAAAAAAAAAAAAAAAAAAAAAAAAAAAAAAAAAAAAAAAAAAAAAAAAAAAGATGTTATAGAACAAATTCACATTTGTGGAAAAGCCATCATGTGAGAATTCTGTGTTTTAATGTTTGTTTTACCCCATACAAATTAATACGAATAAGACCTTTATTTTTCATAGCTTAGATCTTTATTTATCATCATCAAACAAATTTTTACAAATAATATTTGGAATAATATAATATACATTAAATTTTCATTATTAATAATTTTTGGGGTGTGATGTATTTCGAAACATGCAATACAATGTCCAACATTATAATCAGCGTCAAAAACCAAACCCAGACGATAATACTCAAAGACTTCACACCGAAATGCCAGTTAATGTTTTCTGGTTTCAGAAGTTTTTTTCCATCAATAAATCTCCGGCCCGGAAATATGACTGGGACGAGAAATAACGAACGGTATCTCAGTCCGTGATATTGACGGGGGCGAGAATTAAGGGGTTAATTAATTTTATATTAGCTTATTTTCGATTTTTTTACTGATCGGATTTAATCAAAGACGAAAACAGTCCGTTAACAGGGAGATCGCCACTATTTTTTTAATTATAATTCAGCCTTACGAAATTTTTTTAAAAGTCGATCAAATTAGCTGCCTTTTAGAGTTTGCGGTGTCTGTACGGGGACATGTTTAATTAGGGGACAGAGACTCCTAGTTAAATATAAAATAATATTGGTTGTTTATTTGGAAAATGTATGGGTGAATATTTAAGTTTCAAACACTAGGCAAAATAAATGTATTCTTTTAACTATACATTGCATTTAAAAAAATAATCTGTTGAAACATACAAATATAATTAAATTAACAATTTTATAAATCATCAAACATTTTTATTTCTTCATTCAGAAATCGAACATGCGTGAAGTGTATTTATTTTTAGAAATCATAAATAATTTATTTAACTTTACTATTACAATAATTGATTTAAATGAAGTATTTACTCGTGTTGTGTCGCATTCTCATGTACAGTATCCACACGAATTTTAATTTTGTTTTATAAGAAGAAAAAAAAAATTATGAAATATTTGTCAGGCAGTCTTTATAAAATATTCATTACATATTACTTATAAAAATTTTTACATTTATTACATAATATTTATAAAATATCATTTCTTTATTTTATATATTTAAGCAAAAACAATCGATCAACAATAAGATAACCATAAGGTCACGTGAACCTCGACAGCAATAATCTGAAACTCTCAAATACTCGTATATTTAGCGCACATCCAATTTTAATTATTTTTGTATAAAAACATCGTGGAATACACGAAACAGTATTTAACTGGGTGAAAAACTTTTTCACCCAGTTAGAAATTTACATCTAATATGATTTATTTACCAATTAGAAAAATTGTGTTAAAATTAATCTAGCGTAATTTCGTATCCAGTGTTTTCTGAAGTTCCATTACCTGAGATTTATTCTGTTGAACTGAACCAGATTTCAGACCAGTTGCTATAATCATTAAGGTTAGCTGAGTAAGAAAGGTCCACCACATTCGTCCGGGTTTGCTCAGATGGCAGAGGACTGGCGGCTTCAGCCAGGGGAGATTCCTGGTTCGGACATTTTTCACGCAGTTGGAAATTTACATCTAATACAATAGCAATGGTTCACTGTTTCTGACAACTTTACGCATTTAATCCATATTTTTTTCATTAGACACCTCCAATCAGGAATACAGAATTGGCAATAAAGTTGATTGAAAGAAAGATTTAACCCTTAAAAGCCTGATTTTTCAAAAATCATTGTAATAATGTTTTTCGGATTTCATTTTTTAAATAAATCATGGGAAAAATACTTTAAAAAAAATCATATTTTTTTAAAGTATGGTTTACGGCTAAAAAACAGTTTATTACTAATCGGCAATACTGTTCTTTAATTCAAAAAAAATTTTCCTTGATAAAATTCTATAATATTAAACACACAAGAATTTTAGGAACTATAATACGAAATAAATTTTACTTGCTCACTGCAAAACAAAATAGGGTATTTCGCAAGCTTCCAAACAAAACAAAAAGAACAAGTAGAAACAACTGAATGAATAAATCCATCTTTATTTTAAACAGCACAAGTGTTGTCATCTACATGTTGAAAATCGATTTAATAATATTTTCAGAATGTATTTTATTGGAAACATAAGGCATTATAGCTTCAATATTATTCTAATAATATTTTAGAGCCAATTGGGCATGTTGCCGAAAAGCAACACCCGGCATTTAAGGGTTAAGAGATGAAAAATACATTTGAACATTTAATACTAAAAATTGCCAATGTTCTCTTATCTATCTACATATGATGAGAATTAAATAAACATAACAAATTTCTGCATATCATACTTTAGTAGCATCGAATCTTAAATGACACTGAAATTAAGGAGTTGAAGAAATCGAAATACATTATAAATACAGGGTGCTGCCGAATTCGACTGATAAATTCAGAAGGGTGATAGTAGAGATCAAGAGGATAAAAATTTACCATAGAGCACGGGGTTGCAAACCACCAATTTAATCTAAAATACAGGATGTTCTACACTAACCCAACTTTGGTTTACGGCAATAACTTTCAGAAAACTGAGATATAATAAATGGAATCTTTTAATACACATGCTCACCTTTGTTGAAAATATAACACCAAAAACGTGGTAGAAGTTTCCATTATACACGCCAGTAGTATGCACATAAAACTTTTTTCTGAAATGTACAAACGAAGTATATTTTATCAGTTTTACACTGTTGATATTTACCTATTTTATACAATAAAAAGTCCGTTAATAAATCCTTAAACTGTGTCTTATCACAGACAAACTCTATAATCTTCTGCTGCAATCTCCGAAAAATCTTAAATTTTAAACTGAATAAAATAGTTTTAATTTCTTTAATATTGTAATTTTTATTAAAAAGATTGTATAAATCATGTACATGCGCAGCTATGGTTGGATTTATATTTTTATAATTCAGAAGCAGTGCTTTTTTCGAGTGATTCCCTCTTTTCCCTCTATTGTACAAAAATGAAGGTTTGTAAACTGATGAAAAGAGATTATAAACACATATTGAACTTTCTGTATGATAGCAAATTTTAGTGTTTAAATCATGTGGATATAATGATTTTGCAAGCAAAATATAAAACCTTTGACTACGCAATCGATATGCGTGATCAAAAATCTGTCCTAAAATTTGTATTGTGACATTTTTAAAACCATGTAAATGGAAATGCTTTATTTCGAAAGATGAACCAGCCACATTTCTGTCAGACAATGATCTATTATTATTGATTTGCATGTGTAGTTCATCAAAAGTCTCACCCACATATTTCTGATTTCAAATCAAGCAAGTTAATAAATATATGATATGAGTAATTTTTAAGAAATTATAATTCAAATTAATTGTACACTTATCATAAATGTTTTCAGACAAATCCCCATTCGGGCAAGTTTTTCACATTTTATCTTTTCACTTGTTTAATCCCATAATTAAAGCAAATTGATGAAAAATTGTTTAATATAATTTTTTTCGCGAGAGTGTACTCATTTTAAAATGTAAGGTAAGATAACAAATTTGGATACAAAGAAGCCGGCTCTCAACCAAACACAATAACAAATGCAACTCAAAATAGCGCTATAGCTGCTTAATAATTGAAAGGCCAAATATAAGCTAAAAAAAGGTTAAAAATAAAAAATAAAAATAAAAATAAAATCCATGCGATAAGCGCTACAGCTGCAAATAACCACACAGATTATATATAGCACATTATGTATTAAATGCATTCGGTAGTCCCAAAATCTTGCACCATAATTAAACTAAGAATAACCAAAAAACTTCTAATTTTTTTAAACAGATATAACCCGAACAAGAAAAAACAAACAAAAAGCCGTGGCCTCGCCAGCAGTGGGCATTTAAAAAAATCACAGCAATATTTCAGACTAATAACAATTCACAACAAACTATTATTCAGTAGTGGCGGTGGGTTTTGGCCAGAGTGTCGCAAAGCATAAATCAAATGCATAGAAACAATTAAAAACATATCGCGAGCACTCTCCCACCGGACCCGACGCCACAATAAACAGTGCATCTCGAAGATACAACTGATTCAAAACGTATGTGTAATGTATGCTGAAACAGCAATAAAATTATTTTACCCAAATGCGAGCCGCACAGCCACAAAAACAATAACCAACTTCCAGTCATCCGTACTCTGTCCATCTCGTTCCATGTCTGTTGCCACACAATTGCAGACATCGTTGTAAAACCGTCCAAAAAAGGCTTTAAGTAATACAAATCATTAACTGTCAATCGCATAGCAACTACTTAAAAATGAGTACTTAAAACTCTACAATAAACGGGTTAACTTTAATTTTGAAGTTAACCAATTTGTTAATTGGCATTCAAATTGTATATGAGTTGTATGATATGTTAAATATAGTTGTATATTTAACATAATTAAAAGCCTTAGAAATCGCTATATTTTTATCCGGCAGAAGTTGATTATACGCATTTAAAATCTTATTAATGTTAACCCCTTTTAGATGTGACCCCATCTAATCCAAAACACAGTCAATTTTGATATTTTTCAGCATCTTTTTGGTACATGCTCTTAACATAACAATCTAATTTTTTTTTCTTATTCTAAATCTCAAGAGATTTAGAGCCATGTCATTGTTGTTGCAAATTCCTCAAAAGTTCTGATATCATTTTCTTTTTGACATTAAATATAATGTTTTTAATTAGTGATTCGTTATCGCTTGAGTTGTAATTTTTGGTAACTTTTTCGATATCCTTGCAACAATTCTTTAATTCAATGTTTGTTCTATGATTTTTTATCCTGCCATAATCAATTATATGTTTTCTGCTTTCATAGATTGAGACATTCAATATTTTTTCTTTAAAATTCCTTGTTACATTACTTTGATCGAACTTTACATTCAATCCGTATGGGTATACCGTGCCGTAATTTACCATAATATACATACATATATATATATATATATATATATATATATATATAGTATATATACTTATAAGGTGCATAATGTGATAAAGAAAAGGCAAGTAAATTTCCATAAATTATCGAAATACTGAAGTCGATAAGTAATAATTAAGTTAAAAAATTCATCCTATTCAACTAAATTAACTAACGTAATTGCAGACGTTGCGAAATATCTGAATGGGATCAGTCAGAATTCCGTTAAAGAAACTGTTGTACTACATATTACACTTTATTTATGCTGTGACTACTATAAATTCCTCAAGTAATTGAATTTGTAAGCTAATCAGCAAAAGAATTTACAGAACATTAGAAACGTTGCATATTAGGTAGTTTCTATGCCTAATCATCGTTTTTCATGAAAATTATAGAAGTATCTGACTAAGAGAAATGTAATTATATTTTATATGTATTTTCAACGGGTCGATATCAATGATTTGGGAATCTATGCAAAACACGAATAGATTTAGCATATGTTGGATTATAATAAACAAAAGATAAGATTAAAATTAGTTGTTAGTTTAATTAATCAATGTAAGCTTCTTTATTTTACATGTGTCAGAATGAAAAATATATTTGACTAGTTTTTAAATCGGTTTTTAAGGTATTCCTATTGGAAATCTAACGAATTTTTCAAATTCAAGACGGCTTGGCTTTTTTATTTAAAACTTTAAAAGCAATGTAATCACTCCTTCGTGAGGATGGTGATAGTGATGACAGAAACGTCTTGTTATAATTTTATTTAAATGTTTGTTTAGTTTTTGACTTTACAACATTTTCTATACACCATAAAGTAAATTTGTGATTTTTATGTACAATTTATTATTCAACTTTTCATGGTATAAATGTCCATCTCTTATTTTATTATTATTATTCCTATATAGTTCCAAAAAAGTTTATGACTTCGCTGTGTCTGGCTATGCCAAACACATTTAAATACGGGAAGATATATATGTTATTGAGATTTACTATAGCGCATCTCCTATTTAAAATATAGCAGTTAGAGTACGTTTACAAGGACACTCAAAGAATTCCGTTTCATTACAGTCTATGGGTAAAAACGTTAGTGGTATATTTTAATATTTTAATGAATTTACACTATTACAAACATATTCAAACTGATATACAGGGTGATTCAAAATAGATGGGAAAATTTTTAAGAGGTGATAGTACACACCCAAACAAACATTTTGTATCAAAGAATACATGGTCGAAAAGTTAGAGGGCGCCAAAAGTTATGTTCTTATACGAGGCAAAAACACACATTGAACGATTAACTTAAGTTACGAAAACAAATTTAGTGGCATTTGATTACAATAAGTGCTCAAAACATTGGCCGGCAGCTGTTATGCACGCAGTACAACGGCGAAGAACTGATTGGCGAATTTTCCGAAACACAACAGGCACCACCGCGCTCGCCAGATCTTTCATTTCTCGATTTTTTTTTGTGGGGACAGCTAAAGGCTCTTGTGTATGAGACTCCCATTGAATACGCAGAAGAACTTTTCGCCAAGCTTTCGACTGCTGTAGGGGAAGTTCGCGATATGCCTGGTGTTTTCAGAAAATTCGCCAATCTGTTCTTCGCCGTTGTACTGCGTGCATAACAGCTGCCGGTCAATGATTTGTGCACTTATTGTAATCAAATGCCATTAAATTTGTTTTCGTAACTTAACTTAATCGTTCATTGTGTGTTTTTGCCTCGTATAAGAACATAACTTTTGGCGCCCTCTAACTTTTTTACGTTTAGTTTTCGACCATGCATTCCTTGATACAAATTGTTTGTTTGGGTGTGTACTATCACCTCTTAAAATGTTTCCCATCTTTATTGAATCACCCTGTATACCTCTGTGATCCATAACATAAAAAAATACATTAAGGGCTATTTTTCACAGTGTAAAAAAAAAAAAAAAGAATCTGCAGCATGGTAAGAGCATAAAACTAACTTCCCAATGTTCTCTTATTTCCGTTCAATGCTTACAAATTCTATATTAAATTTTAACATGTTTCGAATAAGAAAACAAAATAAAGAATTTTTTTTTTTTTTTTTTTTTTTTTTTTTTTTTTTTTTTTTTACTGGAAAGAAAATATCCATAAAATTTTAAGAATTATAAGACATACACTAACTTGCTAAGAGTATTCAAATACTCATTTAAAAAGTTTTTTAATTGTTATCATAATTATGATATATTAAAGCACATAAATTAACGTCTGAAATCATTAAATGTAAATTTAAAGAACGATTTACTTCAAATAAACTCATTTAATACAATAAACACAACATGGAGAAATTACTGAGCTAGGATATCGGCCTGGTTAGCTTAGTGGTGAGATCAACAGCACGGTAAGATTCCGCCCCAGGGTCGTTACTGGTGGCATCATCTTGAGTCCCATCCATTGTTTCTGATGAAAGTACTTTCTATGAAGGTATATTGGCCCATTTTTCTAAAAAAAAGTATCATTAAATGAAAATTTAAAGAACGATTTACTTCAAATACACTCATTTAATACAATAAACACAACATGGAGAAACTACTGAGCTAGGATATCGGCCTGGTTAGCTTAGTAGTGAGATCAACAGCAAAGTAAGATTCAGCCCCTGGGTCGTTACTGGTGGCATCATCTTCAGTCTCATCCATTGTTTCTGATGAAAGTACTTTCTATGAAGGTTTATTGGCTTATTTTTCTAAAACATTTTATCATTAAATGAAAATTTAAAGGACGATTTACTTCAAATACACACATTTAATACAATAAACACAACATGGAGAAATTACTGAGCTAGGATATCGGCCTGGTTAGCTTAGTGGTGAGATCAACAGCACGGTAAGATTCAGCCCCAGGGTCGTTACTGGTGGCATCATCTTCAGTCCCATCCATTGTTTCTGATGAAAGTACTTTCTATGAAGGTTTATTGGCTTATTTTTCTGAAACATTTTATCATTAAATGCAAATTTAAAGAACGATTTACTTCAAATACACTCATTTAATACAATAAACACAACATGGAGAAATTACTGAGCTAGGATATCGGCCAGGTTAGCTTAGTGGTGAGATCAACAGCACGGTATGATTCAGCTCCAGGGTCGTTACTGGTGGCATCATACTCAGTCCCATCCATTGTTTCTGATGAAAGCACTTTCTATTTTAGAGAATGGATTGAAGGGAGATGATAAAAATATCTTGGTGACTCAAATAATCAGAAGGTTTTGTAGAAAAATAAACTTTATTAACATAACAACACATATTCAAATATTCGCCATCGTCACTGACAGAATAATCTGCCGCTCTCTGCAGAGTTCGAATGTTACTGCGTCACGTGACTTCAAAAGCTCTCCGCAGAAAACGCGGGGGGAGGAAATGCGCCTCATTGCTATTGGCTGGCTCCTCGCGTGCGTGAGAGAGAGAAATAGCAGACGGCTACAGATTATGCCCCCAGTGACGAAGTCGCGATTACAAAAAGGTAGCAATCAATAAGATACATAAGAAAGGTCTTGAGTAAAATTGAAGTACATATGATGCAAAAAAAATAGAAAATATATTATGCATTACATGAAAAACAATACTTTTGAGAAGGAAATAGTATGCACACTATATACATCCAATATTTTAAACAATATAATCCGTAACGAGATGTTTCGGAAAACGAACTTTACGACCAGATTTGGTGGTAGGGTGTTCAACAGGAGTAGTTGGGAAATTTATGGGCTCATTTTGTTTTTGAGGTTGGGAAGGTGAAATAGAATCTGCTAATTGATACGCAGGTTTAATGCGATCAATACATACAGTACAGCGCTTCCCGTTTAATTCCAAGTCAAACGTTTTCTCAGACCTGTCAATCACTCGATGAGGTCCTGTATAAGGGGGTGATAAGGGAGGATTGACTTTATCTGATCTATGAAACACGTGTGAACAGGTTTTTAATGAGGGATTGACATAAATTTTAGGATTGCCGTGCATTGCAGTGGCAATGGGATTTAACTTTCTCATTTTTTCAGTTAACTCAGTCACGTATGTAAGAGTAGGTGGTTGATTTATAGTTTCAGTGTTTATGAGATCAGAGGGTAGTCTGATATTTGTGCCATAAACAAGTTGAGCACAGGTCGCTTGGATATCATTTTTTAAGAGCAGTGCGTAAACCAAGTAAGACAATGGGGAGGATTTCAGCCCATTGAATTTTATTGTGAGCTTTAAGAGAGCTCTTAAGATGGCGATGGAATCTTTCAATAAAACCGTTAGACTGTGGATGGTATGCTGTAGTTCTGATGCGTTTACATCCTAATCTATCTGTAAGCTCTTTGAAAAGAGTGGACTCAAAGTTTCTACCCTGATCAGTAGTGATGGTAACAGGGGTTCCAAATGTCACCCAGGCTTTCTCCAGCTAGCAGTTTCCATATTTCTAAAGTACGACTTTCTCCACAACGTTCGATAACTTTTGCTTTCAAAATCCGATAAGGATCAGTAGGATCAGGACTCATAATTATATCTCGAACCATAGTAGCAGTAGCAGGCGGTAGATGCGCTACAACATAATTATATTTTGTTTTCGACTCAGTAATAGCTTTAGGAGTAGCTAATTCGAATGTGCTTTCCAGCATATGAAACCATAATGTAGGGTCCACAGGGATATAGGGTGGAATGACTACGGCAGATGTTTCAGCAGTTGCCATTTTGCTAGTTAAACAAAACGTTCCATGAAACAGTTGAATAGTTCGACGGTCTATGAAATAGTTGAAGGTTCAAAAATCCGCGGTCACCATTTTAGAGAATGGATTGAAGGAAGATGATAAAAATATCTCGGTGACTCAAATAATCAGAAGGATTTGTAGAAAAATAAACTTTATTAACATAACAACACATAGTCAAATATTCGCCATCGTCACTGGCAGAATAATCTGCCGCTCTCTGCAGAGTTCGAATGTTACTGCGTCACGTGACTTCAAAAGCTCTCCGCAGAAAACGAGGGGGTAGGAAATGCGCCTCATTGCTATTGGCTGGCTCCTCGCGTGCGAGAGAGAGAGAAATAGCAGACGGCTACACTATGAAGGTCTACTGGCTTATTTGTCTAAAAATTTTTATCATTAAATGAAAATTTAAAGAACGATTTACTTCAAATACACTCATTTAATACAATAAACACAACATGGAGAAATTACTGAGCTAGGATATCGGCCTGGTTAGCTTAGTGGTGAGATCAACAGCACGGTAAGATTCAGCCCCACAGGGTCGTTACTGGTGGCATCATCTTCAGTCTCATCCATTGTTTCTGATGAAAGTACTTTCTATGAAGGTTTATTAGTTTATTTTTCTAAAAAATTTTATCATTAAATGAAAATTTAAAGAACGATTTACTTCAAATACACTCATTTAATACAATAAACACAACATGGAGAAACTACTGAGCTAGGATATCGGCCTGGTTAGCATAGTGGTGAGATCAACAGCAAAGTAAGATTCAGCCCCTGGGTCGTTACTGGTGGCATCATCTTCAGTCTCATCCATTGTTTCTGATGAAAGTACTTTCTATGAAGGTTTATTGGCTTATTTTTCTAAAACATTTTATCATTAAATGAAAATTTAAAGGACGATTTACTTCAAATACACAGATTTAATACAATAAACACAACATGGAGAAATTACTGAGCTAGGATATCGTCCTGGTTAGCTTAGTGGTGAGATCAACAGCACGGTAAGATTCAGCCCCACAGGGTCGTTACTGGTGGCATCATCTTCAGTCTCATCCATTGTTTCTGATGAAAGTACTTTCTATGAAGGTTTATTGGCTTATTTTTCTAAAAAATTTTATCATTAAATGAAAATTTAAAGAACGATTTACTTCAAATACACTCATTTAATACAATAAACACAACATGGAGAAATTACTGCGCTAGGATATCGGCCTGGTTAGCTTAGTGGTGAGATCAACAGCACGGTAAGATTCAGCCCCACAGGGTCGTTACTGGTGACATCATCTTCAGTCCCATCCATTGTTTCTGATGAAAGTACTTTCTATGAATGTTTATTGGCTCATTTTTCTAAAAAAAATTATCATTAAATGAAAATTTAAAGAATGATTTACTTCAAATACACTCATTTAATACAATAAACACAACATGGAGAAACTACTGATCTAGGATATCGGCCTGGTTAGCTTAGTGGTGAGATCAACAGCAAAGTAAGATTCAGCCCCTGGGTCGTTACTGGTGGCATCATCTTCAGTCTCATCCATTGTTTCTGATGAAAGTACTTCCTATGAAGGTTTATTGACTTATTTTTCTAAAACATTTTATCATTAAATGAAACTTTAAAGGACGATTTACTTCAAATACACACATTTAATACAATAAACACAACATGGAGAAATTACTGAGCTAGGATATCGGCCTGGTTAGCTTAGTGGTGAGATCAACAGCACGGTAAGATTCAGCCCCAGGGTCGTTACTGGTGGCATCATCTTCAGTCCCATCCATTGTTTCTGATGAAAGTACTTTCTATGAAGGTTTATTGGCTTATTTTTCTAAAAAAATTTATCTTTAAATGAAAATTTAAAGAACGATTTACTTCAAATACACTCGTTTAATTCAATAAACACAACATGGAGAAATTACTGAGCTAGGATATCGGCCTGGTTAGCTTAGTGGTGAGATCAACAGCACTGTATGATTCAGCTCCAGGGTCGTTACTGGTGGCATCATACTCAGTCCCATCCATTGTTTCTGATGAAAGCACTTTCTATGAATGTCTACTGGCTTATTTGTCTAAAATTTCAATTAAAAAATTCAAAGATATAAAATGCTTTTGTAACATTAATTTATAGAATTCTCCATTCGATTTCCGAATATCAAAAAAAGGTTTGTTTCATTCCGAATCACCTGTACCAAGCAGCAGTGTCCATCAGTCACACGGGTCATGTAGTTGAAACACTGAATCAGTACTTTTCCTGAGCATACTGAGTATCAGAATATATTTATCTTTAAGACATTTGTTTTCAAAGTTTATCTTTTCTGATGGTGATTTTCATTTGAAACGAAGTTGCCATTTATTTTTAAGACCAGCAAAAAATGGCATTTTATTAACGGCAATACTGACAACGACATCTAAGTACTTTCCACTGTTCACTATCTCAGGTCTGTAGAGATTTCATACGAACTGAATTTTCCAAAATGAGCGAATAAATATCAAGGCGGGGGATTGAACCCAAGACATCGTGACATAAATTGCAAACTTTGTACCTGTTGAGTTACGTGGGTCTACAACTTCGGACATATTTCGCTCAGGGAACCTTATAATGGTTTTCAGTAAGTTGGAAATTTCGCCTCGTACAATATCTTTACCAATCAGTATAATTAGTTAAAACAATAAAGTATATCGAAGTATCCATCGTTTAACGGAGTGCCATTACGAAAGGCACAATGTATTAAGTGTGCATATGACAGACCAAATGCTACTGCAAATAAGGTTATATGAGTGTAATAAATCCGCAGGTTTTCGGCCCATATAGTTTAACATGTAGATCGTTTGCAATTGAAGTCAAAAGACGTTGTATTCGGTTCAGGAACTGGGCATTTTTCACTCACTAGGGAACATCTTCAAATGTCAACTGCGGAATTTGAATAGAGTGGTATCGTTCGAAATCTCTTGTCACGAAGATCAAGAAAAGTATATGCACTATAATCCCGAATCCAATAGATTATGAGATATTGGCTCTTTTCCGTTACGAAAGAAGAGAAATAAAGAAGGGGATAGCTTGATAATCCTTCTAATCCTGTCAGAGGCAGGAATTTTATCTTATAATTAATAATGACAGTAGTTTTTATGATAGTGTGGTAATGAGAATGTTATACTACTATTCAACAGATAAAGTGTTCAAACAGATGAAAATTTAAGCATCAAAAACTAGGTTCTGGTATATAGAAAGTCTTTCTCCCATCTGGATCGACAAGATACCTACAGTCAAGACTACAAGTACTTGGTAAAAAATATCGTCGATTATTCAAAACCACATCGAAGTATTCGCTGTGATGTTAACACTATTAATATAGAAAGCATACTAAAAATACATCATTTTGTTTATAACCAGATGTCTACACCTACTTTTAATGCAGTGCGTGAGAATTCTTTCGAAAGGGTTTAGTGCTAAAGACATATCCAGTCTTCCCCCCAGTATAAGATGTATGCTACACTCTTAGTAAATACACCTGCGCTGAGTGTAAGAAAATAATGCCCTTCATCGTTTGTCCCTAGTGTTGGAAAAGCTTGTGTTTTTGACACTTTTACTTAGAAAAACACTATCATGGTTAATAATAAGATAAAATTCTTAATTTCGATAGCTTTAGAAGTTATCTCATTCTATTTCCCCCTTCTTTATCTCTCTTTTCCCGAAACAGAAAATGCTCCACTTCTGCAAATTATTGGATTTGGGATTATAGTTATTATACATTTCTTTATCCACGTGATAAAAGCTTTTGACCGATACCACGCTCGCAAAATCCAGAACTGACACTTGGGAATGTTCCCTTGAAAATTTTTCGTTTGTATGATATTTTACTGATCTGTATGACAGTAGTGAAGAAATGAGCGTCCGGCCCCAGGAGGAGGAGCGAGGAGCCGGTGGTGGTGGTGACGCTCCTCCTCCCGAGACTGTCTTGTAAGAGGAGGTGTAAATGTGGAGGAGGGAGGGCGCCTCCTCTTGAGAGTGTCTTATAAGAGGAGGGGTAAAATGGGGGTAAAATTTTTTTGAGAATGGGGGGGGAGGGCGATCAGAATATTTTATGTTATAGGAGAGGGGGAGGAATTTTTGAAGGGGAATTTTTCGAGATTGAATTTATTTTTACTCAGCTGTAGTACTAGGTTCGAATGAATAATTAATGAATTAAAAAGATAATTAAAAATAATTAATGTGAAAAATTAATTTAGAAATTTAATGAGGGGAGTTAGAATTTTAGAGTTTGAAATTTTTTAGTGGAATTTTTGGTGTGTTATTGTACGAGGGGGTATGTTTTTACTGTCGGTTAACTAATTAGTAATTAAAAATAGCAATTAAAAATTTAATGAGGAAATATTTAATGAAGCGACTTAAAATTTTTCGAGCAATTTTATTAGTATAGTACGAGGTTCGAATGAATTATTCAAAATGGAAATTAATTTAAAATATCAATTAATTAAAAAGTAATTAAAAATAATTAATAAGAAAAATTAATTTAGAAATTTTAATGAGGGGACTTGGAATTTTTAAGTTTGAAATTTATTTTTTAGTCAACTATAGTATGCAGTCGAATTTTAAGAATAATTAAAAATATTCATTCATTAAAAATAGTAATTAAAAATGAAAATTTTCGAGAGTTTCATTTAATTTTGTTAATGAATTGAGTGTTTTGAGATATTTTTATTTGAAATAGAAATTTTTTGAAAAAAACAGTGGAAATTTTAAAACCTTTGTAGGAATGTGAATGTTTTTTGAATAAAACTTGGAGAAGGATATTATTCTTTTTAGTGACATGTCTTAAAAGATATTTGGGTCTTTATTATGGAACCTAACCCGTATTTTCGCATGGAAATCCATGGTTCGACGGAAACCACGAAGACTCTGAACGATTAGGCCGACGGGCGCGATTCGGTTCGAACCTAGCACCTCCTGTCTACCAGCTTCGAGAGCAGAACCTCTCGCCCACTGGTTGGGCAATAATTTAATGAAGAAACTTCAGAAATTTTTCGAAGGTTTTATTTGATTTTGTTAATGAATTGAGTGTTTTGAGATATTTTTATTTGAAATAAAAAAAATTTGAAAAAACAGTGGAAATTTTGAAATCTTTGTAGGAATGTGAATGTTTTTTGAGTAAAATTCGGGGAAGGATTTTATTCTTTTAAGTGACATGCTTTTTAAAGATATTTTTTTGAATTGCAGTCATGTTTTCACAAATATTTCTCGGTTTTATATTAACGAATTGTAAGTTTGTATTAGTTGGTTAGTAATTTTAGACTATCATTAGTTAGGTAAATGAAGTTATACTTTTGTGTCGTGCTTTCTGACTAAACTTTACTTATTGGATGAAAAAAGTATATGTAACTAGGAAATTTGATGAATATTTGAGAAAAAATTTAATTTTCAGTGATATTTTAATCTAGTCAATGTATTAAGCAAAAATAAAATAAAGCTTTAATTATACTTAACAAATATTTTAAAACACACCACAAGTATTGAGAGACTTAATACCATTCCATAATTTTTTAAAAAAGGGATATATATTAGCTGATTTCGTTTTATATAACATCAAATTTTACTGTATGCGTGTATTCCCCATATGGAAAAACCCTTTGGTAGATAAGCGACTCAACAGTTCGCATGATAAGTACATGACTCACTTTACTTGAGGGTTTCTTTGCTAACGCAGTGAGAAATAGGGATTAGAGAATTCTTAGTAGTTAAATATTAATTAAAAGGGAATTAGAATTTTGGTTTAGCACTTTATTCTTTTAAATGAGATGTTTTCTAAAGGTAATTTTTAGAAATTACGGTTTCTTTTTAACCATTTTTCAGTTACGTTTTTGAATTGAAAGAAATGTTTTAGACATTTATCGGTTATACTATTAATGAATGCACTCATATTTTCTCATTTAGGAACCTTTTAGAAATATTTTGCTAAGAATTTAGAACATATGAAAATATCCAGAATGTCATTAAAAATGTAGGATCTTCACACATGTTAATGAAGTACAATTTAATATAAAAAAAAATTGTAATTCCCATTTAACTTTTATTCTAGTAAATTTGTGAAGCCACACAAACTTCGAAATTTTTCTTAATATAAATAAATATTATTTTGAGATCATTTTTTATAAATATTAATACACGAAAGAAATGATTGTGATTTTAGAGCATGTAACTTTAATCATCAAAATTTAAATAAATATTTAAAACTTTCAAATGAAAATGATAAGCCTTTCGTTTAATATTTTTCAGTTTAATTAATGCGTAATTAAATTTTTCGAAGGATTTTCATAATTAAAACAAATAGAAGAGGAATTATTTTCAAATTTATTAAGAAACAGGCAAGTTTTTATTAATCAATACTTCAAATCACTGCAAACTTTTTTCATGATGAGTCATCACTGAGAACTTAATATTTTTTACACACATAAGTATCATTCTGATCTTTCATGTAATCAAGCGGAAGGTTTTAATTTATATGTTATTAATATCGAGGTATATGAATAGTAATGCTAGTTACACTCTTTGAAATATATATATACATTCCTATATACGTCTTAAAAACCTGACATAGTCGCTCTGCACAGTGTTTGTGAGATATAGATTTAGTTCCCATTTATGTTATGTAATAGAGATCACGTGATTTTTCCCACCAATCGCAGTTCATTCTGAGATAGTATTGTAAGTATCATTTTTTTTAGGATATGTATAGTGTTAGAGAAGTGAATGACCAGAATTTGAAATATTTCGTCAAAATAATTTTCATATTAACTCACTTATACAATTTTTATATATTAAATAACTTGCATCACTTACTACGACCATGACTTTTGAATACACTAGGATCTAACTCAAGTTTTCAAGACATATTTATCTCACATATTTAAATTTAGATATTTAAACTACTTTTTGAATTCTTGATTAAATTTCAGAAATGCATATGCTTCAACAAAAAATATTTTCTAAATATATAAGAGAAATAAGTATTCACATAAAAATTAAACTTACCTTTTCCGAACACATCTACTTGAAACAATCTCTTGAAAAATGGAGAAGACAAGTTCTTATCTGACTCAAATGACTAACAAGCGGTGAGTCATTCATGGGTTTTTCTCACGTAGATAACCTCACTGATTAGAAGTACATTAAATTTTCGACTATATATTTGTATTATTAAAGTTAGGATTGCAATTAACACATATCCCTTAATTGATTTTTATAATAATTAAAATAATAAATCAATTAATCTTTAAAAAATAAATTAGTTTTAGTTTTTTTCATTCTTAACAAGATATACAAAAATTAACAAAGTCATTTTAAATACAAGTGAAGTATTCTCCCTATTGTTATACTCGACTTGCGTGAAATAAAATAGAACCTTCCACTACTCATACCTGAAGAGGATAGTCTGATAACATACCCGCTTATCTACTTAAGAAAGATCACGTGATATCCCCGAGCATGCGCTGTGGTAACTAGTGACGTGATCGATCGTTGATAAGATTTCCTGATAAGAACTTGTATTCATTTCTTCCCAAGCAAGTGTACGAGCTTGTCGTGTCTAGGTAAGTAGCATTTAAACTTCAAAGTTTTTCCTTAATTAGGCTTTTGAGAAAGAAAATTTAAAAATTTTTAGAAAACTATGTCGGCCCTTCATGAGCGACCCTTGTCATTTATATTTAGCCCCTTCGCTCACGTGGCAAGCGTCTTTGAAAATGATTGATACACTTTTATAATTGCTTACTGATATTAACATATTACTTTTAAGCGATAGAATTTCTCGCACGGTTCGAACACACAAACCTTTGATCAAATTTCTCATTTTTATTGGGCAACACGCTATCCACTATCCTAAGTGGGCCCCACGCTTTTTTCGCATAAATATGCTTTCTATCTTTTTAGTTTTTTAGCTACTTTTTTTCATGAAATTATAATTCATATAAATTTATATATATATATATATATATATATATATATATATATATATATATATATATATATATATATATATATATATACTTTATTCATTTTAAGAAACTATTGTCATATTCTACCTTTTTCATTATGATTTAAATAATTTTTGGGTTAAAACATTATTTTTTCCTAAAATAATCAAGTTTTTTTAGCTTTATTCAAATTTTTAATATATACTACTTAACATTCGATAACATACATAGGTACTTTTATATTTTATCATTGGTAAATTAATTAAACACTAAATATTAAAACGATAATTTCTATGACTTTATAGTACCCATTTTAAATAATTGATTCGTTCATTATTATAAACAACAAACATAAAATTATCAAACGATTAATATAAATAAATAAATATAAGATTTCAAAAGAAGTTCAACTATAACAATTTTTTTTTCTTTTTCAGAAAAATTTCACTTTTAAATAACTATTCGTTCATCAAACGATTTAAAACTTCTAAATTTTATTGTTATTTCCCATTGGGGGAAATTTTTAAAAGGTAATATAATTCAAAGCTAATAATAAATTATTTAAAAATATATATCTAAAATGTTTCCAGACAGTATAAAAGATTTAAACAAATTGATAAAAATGCTTTAAAGAACATTTCAAATTATTAAAAAATGTTTCATTAATATTTTAAAGTTAATAAATTTTAATAGCTAGGTACATTCATGCATATGAGCTATGTTTTGAAAAAAAATCGTAAGTTTAAAAATGATTTTCTATTTAATTTCAAATTAATGAAATAGTTATGTTTTTTATACATATGTTAACAAAACAAATGTTTTAAACATTTCGATACTAAAAATAAGTTAGCCAATGCTTTTTTGGCTTTTCTTATCAGGAAATCTTATCAACGATCGATCACGTCACTAGTTACCACAGCGCATGCTCGGGGATATCACGTGATCTTGCTTAAGTAGATAAGCGGGTATGTTATCAGACTATCCTCTTCAGGTATGAGTAGTGGAAGGTTCTATTTTATTTCACGCAAGTCGAGTATAACAATAGGGAGAATACTTCACTTGTATTTAAAATGACTTTGTTAATTTTTGTATATCTTGTTAAGAATGAAAAAAACTAAAACTAATTTATTTTTTAAAGATTAATTGATTTATTATTTTAATTATTATAAAAATCAATTAAGGGATATGTGTTAATTGCAATCCTAACTTTAATAATACAAATATATAGTCGAAAATTTAATGTACTTCTAATCAGTGAGGTTATCTACGTGAGAAAAACCCATGAATGACTCACCGCTTGTTAGTCATTTGAGTCAGATAAGAACTTGTCTTCTCCATTTTTCAAGAGATTGTTTCAAGTAGATGTGTTCGGAAAAGGTAAGTTTAATTTTTATGTGAATACTTATTTCTCTTGTATATTTAGAAAATATTTTTTGTTGAAACATATGCATTTCTGAAATTTAATCAAGAATTTAAAAAGTAGTTTAAATATCTAAATTTAAATATGTGAGATAAATATGTCTTGAAAACTTGAGTTAGATCCTAGTGTATTCAAAAGTCATGGTCGTAGTAAGTGATGCAAGTTAGTTAATATATAAAAATTGTATAAGTGAGTTAATATAAAAATTATTTTGACGAAATATTTCAAATTCTGGTCATTCACTTCTCTAACACTATACATATCCTAAAAAAAAATGATACTTACAATACTATCTCAGAATGAACTGCGATTGGTGGGAAAAATCACGTGATCTCTATTACATAACATAAATGGGAACTAAATCTATATCTCACAAACACTGTGCAGAACGACTATGTCAGGTTTTTAAGACATATAGGAATGTATATATATATTTCAAAGAGTGTAACTAGCATTACTATTCATATACCTCGATATTAATAACATATTAATTAAAACCTTCCGCTTGATTACATGAAAGATCAGAATGATACTTATGTGTGTAAAAAATATTAAGTTCTCAGTGATGACTCATCATGAAAAAAGTTTGCAGTGATTTGAAGTATTGGTTAATAAAAACTTGCCTGTTTCTTAATAAATTTGAAAATAATTCCTCTTCTATTTGTTTTAATTATGAAAATCCTTCGAAAATTTTAATTATGCATTAATTAAACTGAAAAATATTAAACGAAAGGCTTATCATTTTCATTTGAAAGTTTTAAATATTTATTTAAATTTTGATGATTAAAGTTACATGCTCTAAAATCACAATCATTTCTTTCGTGTATTAATATTTATAAAAAATGATCTCAAAATAATATTTATTTATATTAAGAAAAATTTCGAAGTTTGTGTGGCTTCACAAATTTACTAGAATAAAAGTTAAATGGGAATTACAATTTTTTTTATATTAAATTGTTCTTCATTAACATGTGTGAAGATCCTACATTTTTAATGACATTCTGGATATTTTCATATGTTCTAAATTCTTAGCAAAATATTTCTAAAAGGTTCCTAAATGAGCAAATATGAGTGCATTCATTAATAGTATAACCGATAAATGTCTAAAACATTTCTTTCAATTCAAAAACGTAACTGAAAAATGGTTAAAAAGAAACTGGAATTTCTAAAAATTACCTTTAGAAAACATCCCATTTAAAAGAATAAAGTGCTAAACCAAAATTCTAATTCCCTTTTAATTAATATTTAACTACTAAGAATTCTCTAATCCCTATTTCTCACTGCGTTAGCGAAGAAACCCTCAAGTAAAGTGAGTCATGTACTTATCATGCGAACTGTTGAGTCGCTTATCTACCAAAGGGTTTTTCCATATGGGGAATACACGCATACAGTAAAATTTGATGTTATATAAAACGAAATCAGCTAATATATATCCCTTTTTTAAAATATTATGGAATGGTATTAAGTCTCTCAATACTTGTGGTGTGTTTTAAAATATTTGTTAAGTATAATTAAAGCTTTATTTTATTTTTGCTTAATACATTGACTAGATTAAAATATCACTGAAAATTAAATTTTTTCTCCAAATATTCATCAAATTTCCTAGTTACATATACTTTTTTCATTCAATAAGTAAAGTTTAGTCAGAAAGCACGACACAAAAGTATAACTTCATTTACCTAAATAATGATAGTCTAAAATTACTAACCAACTAATACAAACTTACAATTCGTTAATATAAAACCGAGAAATATTTGTGAAAACATGACTGCAATTCAAAAAAATATCTTTAAAAAGCATGTCACTTAAAAGAATAAAATCCTTCCCCGAATTTTATTCAAAAAACATTCACATTCCTAGAAAGATTTAAAAATTTCCACTGTTTTTTCAAAATTTTTTTATTTCAAATAAAAATATCTCAAAACACTCAATTCATTAACAAAATCAAATAAAACCTTCGAAAAATTTCTGAAGTTTCTTCATTAAATTATTGCCCGACCAGCGGGCGAGAGGTTCTGCTCTCGAAGCTGGTAGACAGGAGGTGCTAGGTTCGAACCGAATCGCGCCCGTCGGCCTAATCGTTCAGAGTCTTCGTGGTTTCCGTCGAACCATGGATTTCCATGCGAAAATACGGGTTAGGTTCCATAATAAAGACCCAAATATCTTTTAAGACATGTCACTAAAAAGAATAAAATCCTTCTCCAAGTTTTATTCAAAAAACATTCACATTCCTACAAAGATTTTAAAATCTCCACTGTTTTTTTCAAAAAATTTCTATTTCAAATAAAAATATCTCAAAACACTCAATTCATTAACAAAATTAAATGAAACTCTCGAAAATTTTCTTCATTCAGTTATTTTCTTGTTCATATTTTTTAATTATCATTTTTAATTACTATTTTTAATGAATGAATATTTTTAATTATTCTTAAAATTCGACTGCATACTATAGTTGACTAAAAAATAAATTTCAAACTTAAAAATTCCAAGTCCCCTCATTAAAATTTCTAAATTAATTTTTCTTATTAATTATTTTTAATTACTTTTTAATTAATTGATATTTTAAATTAATTTCCATTTTGAATAATTCATTCGAACCTCGTACTATACTAATAAAATTGCTCGAAAAATTTTAAGTCGCTTCATTAAATATTTCCTCATTAAATTTTTAATTGCTCTTTTTAATTACTAATTAGTTAACCGACAGTAAAAAAATACCCCCTCGTACTGTAACACACCAAAAATTCCACTAAAAAATTTCAAACTCTAAAATTCTAAGTCCCCTCATTAAAATTTCTAAATTAATTTTTCTCATTAATTATTTTTAATTATCTTTTTAATTCATTAATTATTCATTCGAACCTAGTACTACAGCTGAGTAAAAATAAATTCAATCTAGAAAAATTCCCCTTCAAAAATTCCTCCCCCTCTCCTATAACATAAAATATTCTGTTCGCCCTCCCCCCCATTCTCAAAAAATGTTTACCCCCATTTTACCCCTCCTCTTATAAGACACTCTCAAGAGGAGGCGCCCTCCCTCCTCCACATTTACACCTCCTCTTACAAGACAGTCTCGGGAGGAGGAGCGTCACCACCACCACCGGCTCCTCGCTCCTCCTCCTGGGGCCGGACGCTCATTTCTTCTCTACTTATGACTGAGGTAAAAAATAAAGTACTCCTTAGATTTATTTATAATTCGGAAAAAAAATCATTATCGGCCCCTATACGAAACAAACTCCCGTATATGGCTCTGCTGCACTTATCTCTCTATTCTAAAAATAAGTAACTACCGCTGTCACCGCCGCCGACGCCACCGGTTTTGAATTTTATGTGACCGGAGGTCTTTCTTCGTTAATATTAAGAAAAATAATTCATACAAAAATATGAAAATCGGTAGTATTATACTAAATGTTTGATAAACACGCTCATGCAGACAGTTTTCAAATCGAAAAATTATTTTAAGAGATATTTAAGGCTAAAGTTGGACAAAGTCTTTCCACTACAAAAGTTTTATAGGAGCAAAAACTATTCATGGGAATTTAATAATTTAGGTCCCGGTGTGCAGACTGTATTACTTTTTTTTTTAATTTGACTAATTTTTTGAGGTTTTATTTCTATTTTAAATTCAAATTTTCCGCATTTTTAGAGATATTTTTTAGATATTTTAGAAAGTGATATTAATTTAAACTGTTGTAACTGTATAAACAGCGCAAACAATAATGTTTGCTTCAAATAATAAAAAAAATATTTGTACGTGTAAATAAATTTAAAATTTATTTACAGGTGACTATTATAAACAGAAAAAAAAACAAAAAAACATTTGGAATTAGAATTAAATAATTATGTACAAAAAGCAGATCTTATTAAAAATTACGTCATAAAAACTATATTTACACGTGAATTTTAAGAGAGAAAGGAAATTGTTAAATAATAAATTCATTAACATGCATTAGAAGTCTTAAATAGGAAAAATTACGTCATATTTACGTCACATTATAGTTATTATATAAAATGAACACAAAATAACATTGCAAAACAGTTTAAATTTAGAAATTGCGCTAGACATTTATTTGATATTTTGAGAAGATACTTTTCAACTATTTTCGTTAGGAAAGCGCAAATAATATTTAATTTCTAAAAAAAGTATTTTTACGTGAATATTAAAAAGAAAAACAATAGTTTGGTAAAAAATTACGTCAGATTAAAAACGATTAATTTAAAATGTCTTATTTATAAGAACTTTCTTTTCGCTTTGTTAAAAAATACCGGGAGACAGAGACTCTGTTTACTTAATTCATTTTATATTAGCTTATTTTGAAATTTTGAACTCATTTTACTTAATCAAAGACGAAAACAGCGATTAAATCTTTGGTACTACTTAGTTATCCTGTCGACCAAAAATCTATCATTTGCCAAATTATAAGATTAAATGCCAATAATGGTTGATCGTAAATGTCACATTAACCTGACTTTAAGAAAGTTACACGTGTCTACGTCATCAAGTTATTTTTATTTCGACGTTTTATTTGTATATTTGTATTTTTATTAATGTTGCACTAATTTATTTGTTCTTTCGTTATTTAAAATAAAAATTATGTCCAATTTGTACAATTTGGCGAGTGGTTTAGCGATTTATATAATTTGGCGAAATTGGTCGACTGGATAATCAAGTAGTACCGCAGCGGATTTGGCATTAAAATTCCCCAATCACAGAGAAATGAATAGAAATCCGTTTATAAGGAGATTGCCACTGTTTTTTAAATTATAATTCAATCTTCCGAAATCTTTTTAAAGCCGATCAATTTAGCGTACTTTTAGAGTCTGCGGTGTCTGAACGGGGGTTGACGAGCGTAACTCGTAGGGGGCAGAGCCCCCTAGTATAGTAAACAAAGAATCAGCGTGTTTATTTACTTACGTGTATGAATAACTTCATACCACCTATCAGATAGCTTTTTACACAATATGCCAAATTAAAAAATGATATAAATACTTTTTTTTTACTTTAATAAGTAAAAACAAATGTAAAAATGTAGCAGGATTGCACACAAAATAGAATTTCATATCTTTTTAATAAATCCTACTTAAAATATGCATCTCTTAAAAAACAAAAACTGCAGACACACATTTTTTTCATATTTCTAGAAAAATCCTGTCACGATGGCGACACTGTTAAATGTGTGTTAAAACGGCATCCTCCCTTAATTAAAAAGAATAACAATTTCAAAGTAAATATTAATTTTTTTGAAACATAATTAATTCCATGTTTTCCTATATGTGTGCTATAAAATAAAACACTTTATCAACATTTTAAAATAAGAATTTTTTATTTCAAACATTTATTCGACATCAAGTGAATTCTCTTTTAAAAAGAAGAAATATTTCCAAGTTTTCACAAAATAAAGACAATCTAATTTTTCCGCCAATTTATCATCAGATAATTTATATGATTCGATATTAAATTTATCGCTCCAATAATAAATATATGATTTCGAAGCAATATATATTAATGAGAGAGATAAGAAAACATATTTCGAAGATAAATTTCCATTTATCTAGAAATTTAGGATGAAAATATTCCATAAGATTTATTTCATTCATGATTTATAAGTAATAGAGAGAACCTTCTAGAGATACATAAAAATTTCTTCACAGTTTGGAAAGGCAGATTTTTGTAACTAGGTGGAAATCTTCATGGCAAATATATATGAGACTAGTGCAATGTAAATACACAATGTAATTTGTTATGTGACAAAAAATATTAGCAGAATATTTGTTTTCATATATGCAAATGTTATAAAGTAGAAATATTTGAATTAATATAGATAAATAATAAACATTGACATAAAATTATGGTTCAGCCTATTAAATGAAAATAAATAAATACTGTTTCTTGGTACTAAATCAAAATAAAAGAAAATTCTTTATAATTAATAAGAAACATAGTTTTCGAAAATCTACATTTTTAAAAAACGATCGCCTAAAAGCAGTAAACAACATCGTTATAAATGCTTCCGGTTTAAAACCATTTGATAACATTTCTACATATTACCTCAACTATTCTCTTATTTAGTCGAATTTCTCATTTAGTTTTCTTTATTTGACGAGTTTTTTTTTTTTTTTTTTTTTTTTTTTTTTTGTCAAACTAAAAACACTAGATATCATTTTGAATTTTATTAGAGGCTTTCAAACTCTGAATTTTCCATATACACATCTATCACATACATAAGCAAAATTTATAATCTTAGTTTTCAACTTATGTGAGAAAAGCTTTACAAAACCAGTAAATTTCTTCTTTGCAATCTGCCAGTATTGGGATATGATGTAATTTGACCCGTTATGTTTCCTCTATTTTACATCATAATATAAAGTACACTCATGTCCAAAATTAAAGTCATAAACATAAAATGTGTGAAAACTGATGAACTGGTCACTGTGTTGCCACGAAATTTGTCACAAAGGTATATTACAATGAGAGAAATGATATCTTAACATAACAATTAAACAAAAACATAATTTGCCGAATAAACTAAAAAAGTAAAATTTATTTCCTACATTATTTAAGCCCAAGAAGGGACATATATTAAGATATTTCATTTAGTTAGTTCTACATTTAATATTAAATTTTTGTAACAAATTAGTTAAACCAAGTGAACATTAAAAAATAAAAATTCAATTCAAATAATATAGTACTTAGACACCCTAAAAAGTTAGATTCCGTTCAAACGAAATCAAAATCGAATTAATAGAAATTGACTGCAAACGACTATGGCGATCGATCGGATCACGCCGGATTGGAAGAGCATGCTGAACCCCCCCCCCCCCCCCCTTCCAGGCAATTTGAGCCACATCATCAATGATTTATCAAAATAAAATTGAAATGTTCATCAACTGATAACAAAAAACATGCAAAAAAACCCGGAGCTAAAATTTTTAATAGTATTAAACAAATAACTAGCTATAAAAACATATTTTTTCATACTTATACAGGCAACCCCTTCTACCCCCTTCAACTTCGTTTTCAGTAAGATAAGTAAGAAGCAATTTTTTGATCAAAACATACACGAGATGTTTAAAGTATCATTAAAGTTTTTTTTTTTTCCGAACAGAGAAACTAAAAGTACAACTCATTTCAAATTTATATATGCGATATTTCTTAACAAAAGAGGAAAAGTCCCGAAGCTATGAGAATTTCAAGAAAATAACTTTTGAGATACAATTATAACACATGCTTATGGATCTAAAAGAACATGGGGAGTTTTTTAAGATTAAATCTAATATTACACTTTTGTCCAAAAGATAAGGAACAGTGACCACATGCTTTCGATTGTATAAGTTTTGTCGAATATCTACTAAAATTTTAACACAATTATTCTAATTGGTAAATAAATCATATTAGATGTAAATTTCCAACTGGGCGTAAAACATCCGGACCAGGATTTGAACCAGGGATCTCCTGGCTGAAGCCGCCAGTGCTCTACCATCTGAGATATCCCGGACGAATCTGGTGGAACTTTTTCCCCCAGCAAACCTTAATGATTATACCATCTGGTCTGAAACCTGGTTCAGCTCAAAAGAATAAATCACGGGTAATGGAACTCAAGAAATTGCTGCATGCGTAATTACACAAGATTAATTTTAACACAATTATTCTAATTCGTAAATAAATCATATTAGAACTAAATTTCCAACTGGGTTTTCCGTGTAATTACGCATCCAACGATTTCTGGAGTTCCATTACCTGTGATTTATTCTGTTGAGCTGAACCAGGTTTCAGACCAGATGATATAATCATTAAGGTTTGCTGGGTGAAAAAGTTCCATCAGATTCGTCCGGGATAGCTCAGATGGTAGAGCACTGGCGGCTTCAGCGCCAGGAGATCCCTGGTTCTAATCCTGATCCGGACGTTTTTCTCCCAGTTGGAAATTTACATCTAATATGATCTACTAAAATGCTTGCTGATTTATCCTTGAACTTCGAGGATGTAAGAACATGCTATATTTCATATTTGTCAGTGCCGATTTAGTCGTTGAAACAATTAGAGATAGAAAAATAAATTTAATACTAAAAATAATGTTTGTGATTTCCTGTGCAACAGAAGATGCTCAGATTTATCTGTCACTGTAGCAAAAGACTATGTGGTGTTTGTACTTTAACGTTTGTGTGTATTTGTGTAAGGATAGTACAGATATTAGTGGAGGTGTTAAAGTTTCTGTGAAAAATTGATTTTTTTTTTTTTTTTTTTAATAGAACATAGAGTTTTCAACCACATTTAACACCTTGCTTCCGAAAACTTAAAAAAAAAAAAGACAATATAATCAGTATACTGCAACCAAAATATGAATGTACTGAATATTTGCTGATATATGAGCATTTGTATAAAATAGTTTTTAAACTGCGCATACATGAAAGATTTAAAAAAATTTATTTCGTAATTTGGTAGCCAGCTATTTAGAGCAACTGATGTAAAATGTCTTGTGAAATATCACGAAAATTGAAAGATAGGTGCGATATTGTTAGATGCTTTCTAAAAATAACTTTAATATAATCCATTTTCTACAATTGGTTAACCCCTCACAGTATCTTTCTGCGTTTTCACAATATTTGACTGCATTTTTTATATAAGTTGCACAAAATATTTCGAGTACATTTCGGTTTACTGATGGAAATTACTGAAGGACACATTTCAATTCTGTTATGCACTTCCTCACTGAACTAAATTTTAGCATATTATATATACTAATATAACAAAATTTCGCTTTGTGCGTGTGTCTGTGTGTGTGTGTCTGTCTGTGTGCGATGGCTAGCACAATCTACGGCATGTACGAGACTCAACATTTTTGTAAAACTAACTCAAAGGGTCTCATGATGCACCTGAGATTCAGAATTTTAAAATTCTAATAATTAGTTGAGAAATTAACTAAAAACCCAAAATTAAAAGAATGGAAAAGTATTCATAATTCAACAACATCATAGATTTTTATCAAACTACAGGATATTTCTTCGAAAACTGGAAGAGAGGGGGAGGGACTAATATAATTACAGCACTGCTACCACGATAATTGTACTGGGTGTTTTTTAAAGGGCTGTATCTTAAATTCTGCTGGGCCTAAAAGCTCGAAAATTACACAGCCAGACGCAGAATAAATTCCCCTTTCAGAAATTCTAAAAAGTATTTTTATACTCCAGTAAATAATTGAAAAATCCATCAAAAATCCATTTATAAAATGGCTTTTTTTTCGTTTAAAGAAACATATATTTTTGAGAAATCTTTTATAGCGAGAACAGGTGTTTTAAACGTAGACGGGCAAGCTAAGGAATAAAAATCCAAACCGCAAATGATTTTTATACCAGGATTCTTTGGGACGCCATCAATTTTTTTTAAATAGACCATTTAGAGATTATAAAGTTGATATATACATGAGCGTTTAATTATATACATGATAATTAAACGCTCTTTAATAATATCTAAATTTTATAAAAATAGATCCGCATGTTTTTTTTTTTTTTTTTTTTTTTTTTTTTAATAAAAAAATCGATTTTTAAAAAAGAAAATAAATGCTTTGTTGAAACGCGAGGTTGTAAAAATTAAGAAAACTAACGAACCAATCGATTTGGAATTTTCAGATAGATTATCTAATATACAAAAATGAAAATTTGTCTGTTTGTCTGTCTGTAATGCTATACAAATCCACAGTTTGGAAGCCAGAATTGTGAAATATTGTGTACATGTACATTAAAACACAGCCGGAGCAACTAAAGCAATCCACAACGAAATAATCGATAGTTAACTTTTAATTAATAAAAAACCACAAATTGCACAGTAATTTCCTATCAAATGTAAACATTTTTCATTATAGCAGCTGCCAACAATTAAAAATCAACAGTAAAATTCTTACCGCAAGAATTATTTTTCTATTGCAAGATTCCCACGTGGAAAATGAAAACGAAATGAATAGTTTGACGAATAATAATCAAAGAAGTAAATATTACGTCATATTGAAAATATTATGGACGCCAGCAGGTGGATGTGCAACGTCATATGAGTTTAAAAAACGTATTGAAACATGATAAAAACCGTAGTTGTAAATGGATTTATAATAAATTTATTAATATTTTTGACGAGGGACAGGAATAAGTGCAAATAATATACAATCGATGCTAAAAGACTTCAGAATTATTTGTCAGAAGTAAATTTTAGTGAGTGTGAAATTTATAACAAAAGCTAATATTTTAATATACAGAATTACCTTTCATGCTATGCACCTCCCGAGCCCCTCCCCCGAAATTCACCCCCTCGGGGGCATGAATGATGTCTGCAAAATTTATAAATGTGTTCGCCGGAGGGCAAATTTTTGCGGAGGTGCTAGGGAGGTGCATAGCATGAATAAGTGGTCACAGGCCTTTCCTATAATATGTCACAGGTGGAGTCACAAGTGGAGTGTCACAAGTTCGTCCGTAAAAGTTAGAAAACTGCCCCTCCTTTGGGTCTATAATCGCGCCTCCTGGAATACATCTTTCCCCCCTCTCATTGAAATACCATTTTCAGAAATGTGTTACTGTAGACTGTGACTATATAAAAAAAGGAATACTACAATGTAGCAATTTCATACTTTTCACTCAATTTTCTCTATGTGACGGCAAAAACTTATTGATACACCCTCCTATGACGCTGGGCATTAACGGGTTAAATTATCCTGTTGCTGTAACCATAACATTCTTAATTTGTTTTTTAATCTACTATTGTAACAATGGTATTTATGGTATGGAACGTGCTGAAATAACAATTTTTTTCTTTATTAAAGAAAACGTATTATGTCAGTGATAGAAAGTATTAAAAACTTTAAATAAATTTCATATGGAAAAATATCTTTCAACGGATTTATAACTAATGTATCACACCTAATTCGTTTCATTTTCGTTACATAAAAATGCATTTTTATGGTATGGAACTTGTTGAAATAACAATTTTTTTCTTTATTAAAGAAAACGCATTATGCCAGTGATAGAAAGTATTAAAAACTTTAAATAAATTTCATATGGAAAAATATATTTCAACGGATTTATAACTAATGTATCACACCTAATTCGTTTCATTTTCGTTACATAAAAATGCATTTTTATGGTATGGAACTTGTTGAAATAACAATTTTTTTCTTTATTAAAGAAAACGAATTATGTCAGTGATAGAAAGTATTAAAAACTTTAAATAAATTTCATATGGAAAAATATATTTCAACAGATTTATAACTAATGTATCACACCTGATTCGTTTCCTTTTCGTTACATAAAAATGCATTTTTATGGTATGGAACTTGTTGAAGTAACAATAAGAAAACGCATTATGTCAGTGATAGAAAGTATTAAAAAACTTTAAATAAATTTCATATGGAAAAATATATTTCAACGGATTTATAACTAATGTATCACACCTAATTCGTTTCATTTTCGTTACATAAAAATGCATTTTTATGGTATGGAACTTGTTGAAATAACAATTTTTTTCTTTATTAAAGAAAACGTATTATGTCAGTGATAGAAAGTATTAAAAACTTTAAATAAATTTCATATGGAAAAATATATTTCAACAGATTTATAACTAATGTATCACACCTGATTCGTTTCATTTTCGTTACATAAAAATGCCTTTTTATGGTATGGAACTTGTTGAAATAACAATTTTTTTCTTTATTAAAGAAAACGCATTATGTCAGTGATAGAAAGTATTAAAAAACTTTAAATAAATTTCATATGGAAAAATATATTTCAAATGATTTATAACTAATGTATCACACCTAATTCGTTTCATTTTCGTTACATAAAAATGCATTTTTATGGTATGGAAGTTGTTGAAATAACAATTTTTTTCTTTATTAAAGAAAACGCATTATGTTAGTGATAGAAATTATTAAAAAACTTTAAATAAATTTCATATGGAAAATATATTTCAACGGATTTATAACTAATGTATCACACCTAATTCGTTTCATTTTCGTTACATAAAAATGCATTTTTATGGTATGGAACTTGTTGAAATAACAATTTTTTTCTTTATTAAAGAAAATGCATTATGTCAGTGGTAGAAAGTATTAAAATCTTTAAATAAATTTCATATGGAAAAATATATTTCAACGGATTTATAACTGATGTACCACACCTAATTCGTTTCATTTTCGTTACATAAAAATGCATTTTTATGTTATGGAACGTGTTGAAATAACAATTTTTTTCTTTATTAAAGAAAACGCATTATGTCAGTGATAGAAAGTATTAAAAAACTTTAAATACATTTCATATGGAAAAACATATTTCAACCGATTTATAACTAATGTATCAAACATAATTCGTTTCATTTTCGTTACATAAAAATGCATTTTTTAAACAGTGAATAATCTTACATTAACTCTAATAAAAGAGAATATCTAATAAAAAGATATTATTAATTAGCTCATATAGGAAAATGGTAGTTGCATTTTGCATAAAACGCTATGATAATAAAGCAACAAATATCCTAGTATCTGGAAAGAATGCAAAAATCTTTAACTCAAATTGAAATCTGTCTTTTAGATTTTTTCTTCTTTTGAATTCTTTTTTTTTTCACTTTTTCTCAGAAATTCTTAATCTTGTTTACACATAGAATGCTTTTTAAATCAAATATCATAATTTTTTTCTGTTTTATTAATTCTCCTAAAAAGTTAATTCCCGAAGTGAGTCTCTTAAAAATTACAACCACAGATTTCCCTTCAAGAGTATTTTTTATTTTTTGTTGATATACACTGTGATGAATTAAACTCTTCCCCACAAAATGATAAATACTAATATCTGTATTGTCACTCCGTTCATTTGATAGTAATATTTATTCAAGACTTTTTATTTCTGATTAAGATTTATACGCTATTCTTTATTCAAAGAAAACATTTAACAGAAAATTTATCATTAGTTATCTAAATAAAATCATTCTTAATTTTAAATTTTCTAGATTTTCAAACTAACTTTTAGGAAATAAATATTATTGCATTTAAAAGTACTAAACAAAATATTTTATTATAAAAATTATTTAGCATGTTGCTGTAATTTACACACCATTGGCTTTTTAATATATAAAAAAAAAAAAATCCGAAATAAGGAACCAGAAATATTTCAATTAATTTAGCTTTTTCTATTTTGGATAAAATGGAGTTTCTGTCTCATATAAAAGATATTAAAAAATCTATAAATTATTTTATTGACTTCCAAGAAAAAAAAAAATGAACTGCATTAAACATGTATTGTTTGATTTGAATTATATGAAATTAATGAAACATCAAGTAGTAAATATAAACGATAAATAGCTTTAATAAAATAATAATAACCAATTTTGATACGTTCCTTGTGAAACATTATTGATTGTATATGCTACTGATATCCCAAAGGAATGTTATAATAGTTCTTAAACTCGATATCGAGTCTCCCTTTTTCTGTTCTTTTCAAATTTATTGCTTCACTATTTCACAGGACATTTTATCACGTTTTCGCACAGATAAATGTTATCAATCAAAGATCATTATTCTCTCTCATTGCTAAAGTGGTATCCCAAAAATTAGTTCCACAAGCCTCTGTCCAAAGGTAGTTTATATTTCTAATGGTTTGCAAAGTGATGGATTCCTTTCTTTCCCGCAAAAGGGAAAATAAATTGTATGAGTATTTTTAAAATACTTTGCTAATAAGATTTGTCGACGATTGCTTTCTTCTGATTCAGACTTCATTTCTTTTATATATAAAAACATATTTCTCAATTTAATGAAACTTTTAAAAGAAATTTTACCTTGCTGCAATTGATTTAATTTCTAAAAAATGTTCAGATTATTTTATTAAATTTCACGTAATAAAGGTTTTAAGAATGAACGACATCAAAAATATAGTATTTGATTTCAATTATATGAAATTAATGAAACATCATGTAGTAAATCTAATAGAAAAATATATGTCTAATAAAAATAATAATAACGAATTTTGTTACTTTACTTGTGAAACACTATTGATCGTGATTGTTACTGATATTTCGTATCCCAAAGAATGTTATAATGGTTCTTAAACTCGATATCAAGTGTTCCTATTTCAGTTCTTTGCAGATTTTCTATTATTTGCAGATTTATTTCTTCACTGTTTCACGGGACTTTTTACCACGTGTTCACACAGATTGATGGTATCAATCAAAGATCTTCATTCTCTCTCATTGCTAAAGTGGTAATCTAAAAACTAGTTCCACAAGTCTCCGTCTAAGAGTATCTTATATTCCTAATGGTATGCGCAGTGATGGATTCCTTTCTTTCCCACAAAAGGGAAAACAAATTGTATGAGTATTGCTTTTCAAAACCTTTGCTAATAAGATTTGTCCATGATTTTCTTTTCCTGATTCAGATTTCATTTCTTTTACAAATAAAAATATATTTCTTAATTTAAGGGAGTCCGGGACACAAAAATCTTCAAATTTTTCAAAAGCATTTTATTTCATTAAAAATTTCTCTGTTTTTTCCTGCTTAAAATGACATTTAAATCATGTTTCTATCTGAATTAGAACAAAAAATATTATTTTTTTTGTTTTGGTTTATTTTCAAAATTTAGCTTTCAAGCAATGGGTGTCACGGAAACGACTTCTTGTAAAAATGCGTTTTTCTTCATGATAGGTTTTTTCACCATTTCTCATATTTAAATTTTTATACCTCGAGATCCGTTAAAGATAAACTGTTCAAACTTGGAACATATCTTTTTCAATTGTTTTACTTTAATTTAGATTCAGCATATTTGAAAAAAAAATTTTACTTTTGAAAATATGATTTTTTTTTAAAGTTGCACCACTTTTTTTTTCGTGAAATGATTTTATTTTTTTATAAAAATTAATATTTTTAAAAATTCTGAATAAAAATTAAAACTTATATATTTATGTTTATTTAAATGAAAAAAAAAATTGAAATCCTCTAAATAATATTTCGAGTTATAGCGATTTTAAATTACCCCACTTTTTTAATAAACTCTAAATTATTATTATTTTTTTTTAATTATGAGAAGTTTTATCATGTGCTTTTATTTACAAATCATAAGATTAATCATCACAAAAAAACTGAGTTTTAACTGAATAAATAAAAATTATTTTAAAATGTGCCCCGGACCCCCTTAATGAAAATTTTAAGAAAAATTTAATTAATATTAGTAATTAATTTTTTCCTTCTTACAATTGCTTTATTTGCTAAACAATTTTCAAATTATTTTATTAAATTTCACGTAATAACAGTTTTCAGAATGAACGAAGTTAAAGATGTATCATTTGATTTCAATAATATGAAATTAATGAAATATCGAGTTTGAAATCTAACAGAAAAATATCCAAAAAAATAATAATAACTAATTTTGTTACTTTTTTGTGAAACACTATTAATTTTGAATGCTACTGATAGTTACTAATCTCCAAAAGGTCTGTTACTAAAGTTCTTAAACTCGATGTCGGGTCTCCCTTTTTCTGTCTTTGTCTGATTTTATATCATATGCAGATTTATCTCTTCATTATTTCACCGTAAATTATGTAACGTTTTCACATAAATTGATGGTGTCAAACAAAGATCTTCATTCTGTCTCATTGCTAAAGTGGTATCCAAAAAACTCGTTACACAAACCTCCGTCCAAGGGTATCTTATATTCCTAATGGGTATACGTAGTGATGATTTCTTTTCTTTCCCACAAAAGGAAAATTAAATTGTATGAGTACTAGGGGGCTCGGCCCCCTACGAGCTACGCTCGCCAACCCCCGTCCAAATTCCGCAGACTCTAAATGCACGCTAATTTGATCGGCTTTAAAAAGATTTCGAAAGATTGAATTATAATTTAAAAAACAGTGGCGATCTCCCTATAAACGTATTTCTATTCATTTCTCTTTGATTGGGGAATTTTAATGCCAAATCCGCTGCGTTAATACTTGATTATCCGGTCGGCCAATTTCGCCAAATTATATAAATCGCCAAACCACTCGCCAAATTATACAACTTGACATAATTTTTATTTTAAAAAACGAAAAAACAAATAAATTAGTACAACATTAATAAAAATATAAATAAAACGTCGAAATAAAAATAACTTGATGACGTAGACACGTGTAACAACATTTCAAAATAAGCTAATATAAAAGGAAGTAAGTAAACAGAGTCTTTGTCTCCTGGTATTTTTTAACAAAGCGAAAAGAAAGTTCTTTTAAATGAGACATTTTAAATTAATCGTTTTTAATCTGACGTAATTTTGACCAAGATGTTCTTTCTGTTTTAAATAGTCACGTGAAAATACTTTTGTTAGAAATGAAATATTATTTGCGCTTTCCTAAAAAAAGTAGTTGAAAATTTCATCTCAAAATATCAAATAAAAGTCTAGCGCAATTTCTAAATTTAAACCGTTTTGCAATATTTTGTGTTCATTTTATGTAATAACTGTAATGTGACGTAAATATGACGTAATTTCTCCTATTTAAGACTTCTAATGCATGTTAATGAATTTATTATTTTACAATATCCTTTCTCTTTTAAAATTCATGTGTATACTTTTTATGACGTAATTTTTAATAAGTTCCTGCTTTTTGTACATAATTATTTAATAAATGTCTGATAATAATGTCTGATGATAATTCTAAAGGATTTTTTCTGTTTATAATAGTCACATGTAAATAAAGTTTTAATTTAAAACAAACATTATTGTTTGCGCTATTTATACATTGGGAAACAGTATAAATTAATACCATCTCTCTATTCTAAAAAAAGTAACTACCGCTGTCACCGCCGCCGCCGGTTTTGAATATTTTGTGGCAGGAGGTCTTTCTTCGTTAATATTAAGAAAAATATTGCGTACAAAAATATGAAAATCAGTGGTATTATAGAAAAATGTTTGATAAACACGCTGATGCAGACAGTTTTCAAATCGAAGAATTCGAAGAATTCGAAGAAGATCGAGAGATATTTAATGCTAAATTTGGACAAAATCAATCCATTAAAAAAGTTTTATAGCAGCAAAAACTATACATGGGAATGTAATCATTTTTAGATCTTTTTATGCGTTAGAATTTGCCGGTGTGCAGACTGTATTTCTTTTTTTAATTTGGCTAATTTTTTGAGGTTTTATTTCTATTTTAAATTCAAATTTTCAGCATTTCTAGATTTTAGAATGTGATATTAATTTAAACTGTTGCCAACTGTATAAACAGCGGAAACAATAATGTTTGCTTCAAAAAAAAATATTTATACGTGTAATAAATTAAAAATTTATTTACACGTGACTATTATAAACAGAAAAAAACATTGGAATTAGAATTTAATAATTATGTACAAAAAGCAGGAACTTATTAAAAATTACGTCGTAAAACTATAATTACACGTGAATTTTAAGAGAGAAAGGAATTTGTAAAATAATAAATTTATTAACATGCGTTAGAAGTCTTAAATAGGAGAAATTACGTCATATTTACGTCACATTACAGTTATTACATAAAACGAACACAAAATAATATTGCAAAAAGGTTTAAATTTAGAAATTGCGCTAGACATTTATTTGATATTTTGAGCGGATACTTTTCAACTATTTTTCTTAGGAAAGCGCAAATAATATTTCATTTCTAACACAAGTATTTTCACGTCAATATTAAAAAGAGAAAGAATAGTTTGGTCAAAATTACGTCAGATTAAAAACGATTAATTTAAAATGTCTCATTTAAAAGAACTTTCTTTTCGCTTTGTTAAAAAATACCGGGAGACAAAGATTCTGTTTACTTAATTTCTTTTATATTAGCTTGTTTTGAAATGTTGTTACACGTGTCTACGTCATCAAGTTATTTTTATTTCGACGTTTTATTTGTATTTTTATTAATGTTGTACTAATTTATTTGTTCTTTCGTTATTTAAAATAAAAATTATATCAATTTGTATAATTTGGCGAGTGGTTTGGCGATTTATATAATTTGGCGAAATTAGTCGACGGGATAATCAAGTAGTACCGCAGCGGATTTGGCGTTAAAATTTCCCCAATAAAGAGAAATGAATGGAAATCCGTTTATAGAGAGATCGCCACTGTTTTTTAAAATTATAATTCAATCTTTCGAAATCTTTTTAAAGCCGATCACATTAGCGTGCATTTAGAGTCTGCGGTGTCTGGACGGGGGTTGGCGGAAATATCTCTCAAAATGCTGAAAATTTGAATCTAAAATAGAAATAAAACCTCCAAAAATCAGTCAAAATAAAAAAATTAATGCAATCTGCACACCGGCAAATTCTAACGCATAGAATGATCTAAAAATGATTACATTCCCATGTATAGATTTTGCTGCTATAAAACTTTTTTAATGAAACGATTTTGTCCAACTTTAGCATTAAATATCTCTTAAAATAATTCTTCGATTTGAAAATTGTCTGCATCAGCGTGTTTATCAAACATTTCTCTATAATACCACCGATTTTCATATTTTTGTACGCAATATTTTTCTTAATATTAACGAAGAAAGACCTCCTGTCACAAAAAAATCAAAACCGGCGGCGGCGGCGGTGGTAGCGGTACTTACTTTTTTCTAGAATAGAGAGTTTGTTTTTCAATACATTTGCTAATAAGATTTGTACACGATTTTCTTTTTCTGATTCAGACTCCATTTCTTTGATAAATAAAAATATTTTTCTTAAGTTAATGAAAGTTTTAAGAGAAATTTTACCTTCCTATAATTGTTTTAATTGCTAAACAATTTCCAAATTATTTTATTAAATTTCACGCAATAAAAGTTTTAAAAGTTTTAAAAATGAACGACATTAAAAATACATCATTTGATATCAATTATATGAAATTAATGATATATCAAGTTGTAAATCTAATAGAAAAATATCCCTAATAAAAGTAGTAATAACTAATTTTGTTACGTTCTTTGTGAAACACTATTGAATTTGAGCGCTACTGACATTTACTAGTCTCCAAAAGGTATCTCTCTATTCTAAAAAAAAAAGTAACTACCGCTGGCACCGCCGCCGCCGCCGCCGGTTTTGTGTTTTTTGTGACCGGAGGTCTTTCTTCGTTAATATTAAGCAAAATATTGCATACAAAAATATGAAAATCGGTGAAATTATAGAGAAATGTTTGATAAATACGCTGATGCAGGCAGTTTTGAAATCGAAGAAATATTTAAAGATATATTTAATGCTAAAGTTGGACAAAATCGTTCCATTAAAAAAGTTTTATAGGAGCAAAAACTGTACATCGAAATTTAATCATTTTTAGATCATTTTATGCGTCAGAATTTCCCGGTGTGCAGACTGAATTCAGTTTATTAATTTGACTCATTTTTTGAGGTTTTATTTTTATTTTAAATTCAAATTTTCAGCATTTCGAGAGATATTTTTTTACACATTTTAGAAAATGGTATTAATTTAAACTGTTGCCAACTGTATAAACAGCGCAAATAATAATATTTGCTTCAAATTAATAATTTATTTTACACTTGACTATTATGAACAAGAAAATATAAAAAGCAGGAACTCATTGAGAATTATCATACAAACCATATTACACATGAATCTTAAAAGTGAAACCATGTTGTAAAATAATAAATTCATTCATAAAACATGCTTTAGAAGTCTTAAATAGGAGAAATTACGTCACATTTACGTCACATTACACATTACGTAAAATGAACAAAAAATAATATTGCAAAACAGTTTAAACTTAAAAATTGCGCGAGACATTTATGTAATATTTTAAGATGATATTTTCAACAATTTTTATTAGGATAGCGCAAATAATATTTAATTTCTAACAAAATTATTTTCACGTGAATAGTAAAAGGAGAAGGAAAAGTTTAGTGAAAATTACGTCAGATTAAAAACGATACATTTAAAGTGTCATTAAAAAAAACTTTCTTTTCGCTTTGCTAAAAAATACCGGGAGGCAAAGACTGTTTATTTAATTCATTTTATATTAGCTTATTTTGAAATGTCAACAGATTTTATTTAATCAAAGACGGAAACAGCCATTGTATCATTTAGCATCCGCTGATTTGACTTTAAAATTCCCCAATCAAAGAGAAATGAATAGAAACCTGTTTATAGGGAGATCGCCACTGTTTTTAAACATATAATTCAATCTTCCGAAATATTTCTTAAGCCGATCAAATTAGCGTGCTTTTAGAGTCTGCGGTGTCTGAACGGGGGTTGACGAGCGTAGCTCGTAGGGGGCAGCGCCCTGTAGTGTTATATAACTTCTTAAACTTGATGTCGGGTCTCAATTTTTCTGTCCTTGGCTGATTTTATATTATTTGCAGTTTTATCTCTTCACTGTTTCACAGGAAATTTTATCACGCTTTCACACACCTTGATGGTATCAATCAAAGATATTCATTCTCTCTTATTGCTAAAGCGGTTTCCTAAAAATTAGTTCCAGAAGCCTCTGTCTAAGGGTAACTTGTATTCCTAATGGGTATATGCAGTGATGAATTCCTTTCATTCTCACAAAAGGGAAGATAAGTTGTATGAGTATTGTTTTTTAATACTTTTGCTAATGAAATTTGACCAAGAGTTTGTTTTCCTGATTTAAACTTCTTTTATAACACTTCTTTTATAAATAAACATACATTTCTTAGTTTAATGAAACTTTTATGAGAAACTTTACCTTCGAAATCTAAAAACAGTGAATGCTTTCTTTCATTTTTTATTACTCTGCCAAACTTATTTGTTAAGAAATAGGGGGCTCTGCCCCCTACGAGCTACGCTCGTCAACCCCCGTTCAGACACCGCAGACTCTAACAGCACGCTAATTTGATCGGCTTTAAAAATATTTCGGAAGATTGAATTATAATTTGAATCTGACAATTATAATCTGACGTAATTTTCAGCAAACTTTTCTTTCTCTTTTTAATATTCACGTAAAAATACTTTGTTAGAAATAAAATATTATGATCATCTTAAAATATCTAATTAATGTCTCGCGCAATTTTTAAATTTGAACTGTTTTGCAAAATTATTTTTTGATCATTTTACGTAATAAGTGTAACGTGACGTAAATGTGACGCAAATTCTCCTATTTAAGACTTCTAACGCATGTTAATGAATTTATTACTTTACAATATTCTTTCTCTTTTAAAATTTACGTGTAAGTATAGTTTTTATGACGTAATTTTCCATGAGTTCCCGCTTTTTATATTTTCTGCTTATAATAGTCACGTGTAAAATAAATTTTTAATTGAATTTTTATTGAACTGATATGATATTTACTAAATTAATAATAATTGAACATTATTGTTTGCGCTGTTTATACAGTTGGCAACAGTTTAAATTAATACAATTTTCTAAATTTTGTAAAAAATATCTCTCGAAATGCTGAAAATTTCAATTTAAAATAGAAATAAAACCTCAAAAATGAGTCAAATTAAAATTCTAAATGCGGTCTGCACGCCAGGAAATTCTGACGCATAAAATGATCTAAAAATGATTAAATTCCGGTGTACAGTTTTTGCTCCTATAAAACATTTTTAATGGAACGATTTTGTAAAACTTTGGCATTAAATATCTCTTAAAATAATTCTTCGATTTGAAAACTGTCTGCATCAGCGTGTTTATCAAATATTTCTCTATAATACTACCAATTTTCATATTTTTGTATGCAACATTTTTTTTTAATATTAACGAAGAAAGGCCATGATTAAGCATTCAAATTGGATGCCGATCTGCCGGGAATATCTACGCAGATTTTCATTGGCCCATTTCCAAATCAAAACTTTTTTTTATATATAGAAGGATAAAATTTTCCTGAGTTTTAAATTTATTCATCAATCATATATTTCAGTATAAAATAATAACCTCACTCTTTATTACTTTCTTCTATCTTCACAAGAAGAAAGTATTGGATTCGTGAAAATTTTCGGCTTCCGGTTTTCGACGGATTTATACGTTTTAGAATGTCCTGAACACGATTTAATGGTTTTTACACGATGTCTGTCTGTGAGTCTGTCTGTCACTCTGTCACTCCGTCACTCTGTCACTCGGTGAGTCTGTATGTGACAAAAATTTTGTGGGTGCGCTATCTCAAGAACTAATGCACGAAATTTCACAAAACTTCAGATTCAGTCAGACCTTGATTTAAACTGGAGCTGATTAGTTTTTGGTGTAAATCGCTCAACAGGTGGCGCTGCTATACAGCATTTTTTATGATTACCGTAGTAGCTCAATCTCCAGAACTAATGCACTGATTTTCATCAAACTTCAGATTCAGTTATTCCTTGACATCAATTGAAGTTTTATACATTTTGTTGTAAATAGCTCAACAGGTGGCGCTGCTATACTGCATTATTTACGATTTCCGCAATAGCTCTGTGTCAAGAACTAATGCACGAATTTTCATCAAACTTCAGATTCAGGTATACCTTTATATGAATTAGTGTTGTTTCTGTTTTGGTGCTAATCGCTCAACAGGTAGCGCTGCTCTGCTGCATTTTTCAGAATTTCCACTATAGCTGTATCTCAAGAACTAATGCACGAATTTTTATCAAACTTCAGAATCCGTTAGTCCTTGACATGAATTGACATTTTACAGATTTTGGTGCAAATCTCTCAACAGGTGGCGCTGCTATACTTCATTTTTCAGAATTTCCCCTATAGCTGTATCTCAAGAATTAATGCACGAATTTTCGTGAACTTCAGAATCTGTTAGTTCTTGACATGAATTGACATTTTATAGATTTTGGTGTAAATCTCTCAACAGGTGGCGCTTCTATGCTGTTTTTTGGCGATTTTCGCAATAGCAAGGTGATGCACTTTCAGGAGGGACAGCGAACCGAAAGTGAAACATACGAGAAACACAGCAGTCTGATGGGAGCAAAAACGGCGGGGGTGACGACTCGAGCAACACAAGATGAGCCAGCGAAAGTTGAGTCCAGGGATTCGAATATTCCTTCGGTGCCGGGGGGTTGCAAAACAAAGGGAGGAAGACTCGACGAGGATGGAGTTTCTTTACTCAGAGGGGTTGGCCGACCGGGAGGAAGTCAGCATCCGGTTGTACTTTCTTAGGGAGGGGGAATTTCACTGTTTGACGGAGAATTTTTGAGTCATGCGGCAGTTTTTTCGGACATCAGCCGAAGGAGGCGCGTAGGTGACGGCAGGCATCCACCGCGTAAAGCAAACATGCAGATGGAGACAGAATACGCGTACCTCTCCCCTACATTTTTTATTTATTTTTTATTTTTTTTTTACATTGGAGAAAAAAACTGGTCGCGGTGACCAAGTTTCTGTAATAGATATTTTATCCTTTAGTCGTGATTGACCGTGAAAGCAGATGCAATAATCACCAGTTCAAAAAAACTCCAATCTAGAATACGAAAACATTTATTCCATCATGAAAAGCAGATGGGGAGAGGTACAAAAGGGGAATCAAGAAGACACATCCTAGTGTCTCATTCAGATACGAGCGTCAGATTAGTAGTGAGTTGAATATACAACTACAACTTACTTGGTTGGCGGAATACAATATCGCCAATCTAAAAGTATTTGCGCCATGCACAAGGGGCCGAGGAAAACATTGGCTAGTATGAATTCGCCAAATACATGAGGTAGACTTAGTACATATTTTAATTGGGAAGGGTTCCCAGATCGTGGGTTACTAAAATTTCTGAATCGTGAGAAGTGGGAAAGCAAGACTGTACTTTGATACAATTGCAGTTAAGTGTAAAAATAAAAATGTTTCTGGATAACGACAGAGGGTTGAAAAAGTTATTGAGTTATTAGTCGAAAAAGCCATGAGAATGTATTTTCGAAACCAGATGTTAGGGTAGGGCAAGGTTTAGCAGTTTGCATTGCCACAAAAATGCAGCATTCACATAAGAATGAATATAACGGTCTGAAATATTAAAGTGCAGTGCGAAAATAAATCTAATGAATAGATTACATTTGAAGTGATTCTAAATGATGAGTTATCTTCATGACCAAAAAAGAAAGTGACCGAAGTTAAAATGCTTTTGTTAATAACAGACAGCAGTAAAGTTTTTCTACAAGGTGAAATCTGGTATGAGAAAATCTCAAAGTATAATTGAAGACTGACTCACTGATTTTATTTTATTAAAGAGATGAGTAACTACAATAGTTTAATTTAAATGTGAAGGGCTGTTAATACAATCGATTTAGTAATTATATGTTAAATTTAATTTAGGGGCTGCACTGTTTGACTATAGTGCACTAAAATAAATAAATTATTAAACAGAATTTTAATTGAAACTGCTGGGGGGGGGGGGGGGAATCGAACGCAAACATATATAACGGGATAGTCGCTATAATCCTTATGATTATACACCCTGACAAATTCCTGTTTCTTCCTTACGAAGGGAAAGATATATTATCCCAAATGGCATTCCAGTCTTTTTGCAATAAGGTTGGATTTAAACAATTTTTGTAAAATTCCCATGTACAGTTATTCTAGTATCTCAAAGGAAAGTTAGAATTGTTCTTAAAATAAGAAATAATGTCCCCCATGTATAAATTTCTGTACTTTTTGAGATTTACGGCTTCACAATTTCTCGGAAACTCTCTTACACATTTTCACATAGAGTGATACCATCAGTCAAAGATCTTTATTCTTTCTCATTGCTGAAGTGTATTTCCTAAAAATTACTAACACAAGCCTCGGTGCAAGGGTATCTTATATCCATTATGTGTATACGTAATGATTGATTCTTCCTTTCCCATGGAAAAAAAAATACTGGAATTGTATCACTATTGTCTTTCCATTTCGTTGGAAATAAGATTTGTTCAAGACATTCTATTCTTAATTGGGGTTTCTTTTCTCTTATAAATAAAAAGAAAAAATAAATAAATTTTCAAACTTTTGCTAAATGTGCAAATTAAAGCCGTTAAATTTCAAAAAAATTTATTCATTGCAAGCGTTCACTCAAATTGCATTAAATTGCAAATTAATTTCATAATAATGCATTTTAGAACATTTAAAATTTATGAAAAAATGCTAATTTTTTATTGTAAAAAATGCTTTTATTTAATTACACATGTTTGTATAACCTATTAATACACAGTCTGTTTTTATATCCAGTATAAAAGGCATGGGAAAATAACTACAGTAAAATATTCCAAAAAAAATATTGCCGATTTAATTGAATTGCGTACTAAATATCCATGATTTTAAGCATATTAAAAAGTTTTTTGATTTATTGTATTTAATTTCATGTGAATAAATGCACTTTAAACAATATAGAACGACTCTGTTAAACATATTTCCTTTCCTTTCAATCATCAAGTTTAAGACACCAATAAATAATCACACATAAAATCTAACAGGATATTTTCTCTAAAACGAAACTTGCGCATAGGAATTAAATTTTAAATTATAGCTCTATTCTTTTTAAAATACCGTTATTTGTATTCTGGTATCCCGAAGGAATGTTATAATTGTTCCTAAACACGACATATCGTTTCCAATTTTTAATTTTCAGTTCTTTCGCAGTTTTAATGCTTCACTGTTTTTCAAAAAGTCTTTATCAAGATTGCACATAGAGTAATAATATTAATCAAAAATCACCATTATTTTTCAATTCTCATGTGTCTTTCCTAAAATTTACTTCTAGTAGGAGAGCTGTTGAACATTTTTGAGTAGGTATTTGAGGCACCCTGAAAATTTGTGCAACACTTCTTTTGTAATGCCTGAATACAAAATCGAATGTCTGGCTGAAGGATTGTGGCCCAAAAACTGTGCCAGACAAAAAATGGCACTTGACACGTGTCTGGCACAGTTTTTGTGCCGACTAAAGTGTCTGTCACTTTCAAAATATTTTTTTCTAAGCATAAATATTATTCTGTCTCAATCTCAGCGTGCCTCAAATACTTTTTTTGGGTAGTCAAAAAATGGCACTTGGCACGTGTCTGGCACAGTTTTTGGGCCGACTAAAGTGTCTGTCGTTTTCAAAATATTTTTTTCTAAGTATAAATATTATTCTGTCTCAGTCTTAGCGTGCCTCAAATAACTTTTTTGGGTAGTCAAAAAAAAATGGCACTTGACACGTGTCTGGCACACTTTTCGGGCCACGATCCTTCAGCCAGACATTCGATTTTGTAATCAGCCATTACAAAAGAAGTGTTGCACAAATTTTCAGGGTGCCTCAAATACCTTCCCTAAAATGCTTAACAGCTCTTGGACTATTCCACAAGTCTCTGCCAAAGAGTATCTTACATTGCTTATGGATATACATAATGATTGATTTTTTTCTTTTCCAAGAGAAGAAACTAGAATTGTACCAGTATTGTCCTTCCACACTGTAAAAAAAAAAATCTGTAAAGTTACTAAAGTTTTTCTAGGAAACTGGGATTCCTAGAACTTTTTATGTAACGGCAACAAAAAAATTCCTTTAACAGCATCTGTTACAGGAAATTTTCTTGTTGCCGTTACATAAAAAGTTCTAGGAATCCCAGTTTCCTAGAAAAACTTCAGTAACTTTACAGATTTTTTTTTTTTTTTTTTTTTTTTTTTTTTTTTACAGTGCATTCCATTTGGTAATAAGATTTGCTCAAGACATTCTACACTTAATTGGGGTTTATTTTATAAATTAGAATTAAGTAAAATATTTCCTTTCTTTGGCTAAATGCAGCATTTATATAAACCATTAAATGTCAAAATTTTATGTATAACAAGAGTTCCCTTAAGTTTTATTTTATTTTAAATTAATATCATTAGAAGGAATTTTTTGTGCATTTAAGACGAAAAAAAATGATTATATTTTAAAATAAAAAATGTCTTCTCTTAATTAATCATGTTTCTATAACCTATTAATACATGGCTTGTTTTTCAATCTAGTATAATAAGAATAGGGACATAACTAACATAAAATATTCTAAAAATATTTTGCCTATTTCATTTAACTAAGTGCCAAATCCTCGTAATGTTAAGCATATTTCAAAGTAGTTCGATTAATTTTAATGAATTTTCCGTGAAAAAAAAAACTGAATTTTAAAGGGTTTAGAACTTTATTTAATCATATTTCATTTGATTTTAATTATCCAAAAATTCTGTTTTATAAGATAAATGAATATTCACTCATAAAATCTAACAGAAAATTCTCTAAAAGAAAGCTTGCTCACAGGAAATAATATTTTAAATTATATCTAAGTTCTTTCTAGAATACTGTTGCAGTTATTTGCTTTTGTCAAAGGAATGTTAGAATTGTTCTTACATAAGATATACAGTCTCCATTTTCTAATTTTCTGTTTATTCACAAATTTGTTGCTCTATTGGAAACTCTTTATCACGTTTTTTACATATAGATATGGTATCAATAAAAAATCGCTTTTATTTCTCATTGCTGATGTGTCTCTCCTAAAACTTACTTCAACAAACCTCTTTCCAAGAGTTTCTTATATCCTTTATGGGTATACGTAGTGATTGATTCTTTCTTGTCCCAGAGAAAGAAAATGAAATTGTATCAGCTTTGTCTTTCCATTCCTTTGGTAATAAGATTTGTTCATGACATTATATTTCTAATTAGATTTTTTTTCTCTTATAAATAAAAGAAAATATAACTACAATTGCAATAACTTGCTAAATGAAACATTTATTTATGCCATTACATTTGCAAATTTCAATACATTTCAAGCTTTCTGTTACATTTGAATTTACTTGAAAGTAACTGGAGGGAATTTAAATTTAGTGCATTTAAAATCCATTACAAAATCTAATATTTTAATCAAAAAATTCTTACTTTTAATAAACATGTTACTATAATCTAGTAATATATAGAATGTGTTTTACTCAGATACAATAAGTATAGTTTTACAGCTAGTATGAAAGCTTTCAATAAATTTAACACAATTACTATGTGAATATAATTATAAAAAGTAAATTTCAAGAGAAAACAGTGCACTTAAAACGGTTTTCAGATACTTTTTGAAACATATTTCATTTGTTACCATACGGAGGACAATTGTATCATAAATATAATAAATACGATTTATACGTTAAAACACATAAATATGCTCAATGTGTGTATATTTTGTGCTCCATTATGTGTATCTTCTGTGTACCATTGAGCAAGTTTATGTGTTTTAACGTATAAATCTTATTTATATTTCATTTTATTTCAATTAAATAGATATTATGTTCCATGAGATTATTGATTAATCACAATTAAAATCTAACAGAAAAATTGCTCTATAATAAGCTATTACATAAGAAATAAAAATTTAAATTACAGTTCTGTTCAATATGAATCACCATTGCTTGTACACGCAACTGTTATTCTAGTATCCTAAAGGAATGTAACAATCATTCTTAAAAACGACATGGAATCTTCTTTTTTTAATTTTTTGTTCTTTCGCAGATTTATTGGTTCGATATATTTTAGTGAACGCTTTATCACATTTTCGTATGCAGAAACAGTATCAATCAAAGATCATTATTCTTACTCAGTGATAAAGATATTTCCGTAAAACACACTTCTACAAACCTCTATATGATGGTATGTTTTATTCCTTATAGGTATACACAGTAACGGACTCGTAATGTCTTCCGTTCCTTTGGTAAAATGTTTTGTGTAAGTTTTTTATTTCTTATTTAAATGTCTTTTTTATTAAAACTGAAATACTAATGCATTAAAACTGCGTTTTAAAACTAAAATGAAACATTTATGTACAGCTTAGCACTTTAAAATCTAAATAAAAAGAATCTGAATTATTATTTTATTAATTTACCAACGTGCTTTGCAAGAAGTAGGTTTAAATGCATTTCAAGCTAGCAAATGCTAAACTCGGAAATTAAAATAAAATAAGTTAACTTAATGGTATGCCATGATATTCTAGCATACTCACACGTATTTTACTTTAAATCTGATGTGATTTAGTTTAGAAAACTAGCTTATAGACAAAAACATTCACAATTTTTTAATGTATATTTAAAGTTATTCTGAACTTTAGAAAATGCAGCATGTATATGATGTAAAAGAGTATAAAATATTTTTTAATTAATTGTTTTAATTTTTTCACTTGCACAATTCAAATTAAATACATACAATGAATATTTAAAGTTTTTCTTCCAGAGAATATAAATCTCTGTATAAGTGACACTGTGCAGTAAACACGTAACGAATTGTTGAAAAGCATAATTATATAGTAACGTTGTATCAATCATCCTTTGACATTTTTAATTTACAAGATGACGATAACGTGTGCAGTAGATACTCACAAATGTGAACTTAAAAAAAATCGAATTAAAAAGGCACATGATTTTAAACAAAATTCGAGAGAGGATTAATGGAAAAATGCAACTAATGTGCCTGGCATGTAGTTAGTTCTTTCCTTCGAAATTATCATCTTAAAAATTCGATCTTATGTAGCAAAAACAAACACTTTATCAATATAATGCCATCCCCCAGTAAAGGCAATCCGTAATAACTTAAATATTCTTTTCACGCATACAGTAATCGCAGACAGGAGGTATACTGGAAGTATAAGGAAGGGAGTTGGAAAAGGGACGATTAACCCCGACCACCAAACATACACACACATACGCATCACGACAACTAACACGTCACTCTTGGGATATGGAAAATGGTATTTTCCCAAAGCCGACACAAACAAAGCTTTTTCAGCTCTCTCACTGTCAAGATATATATAACTCGTTCCATGAGGTGTAGTTTTTCTGCAATACATGCATTTTTTATATTCATGTAATTTTACACATTTTACACAATTTTCAATATAATGGATAATACTCTCAGAGATTATATTTACATACGCAATTAATTTTTCGCTATCATTAATGTCGCTAGTATTAATAATCTGTTTTTAGCATACGAAAATCAGAGAAAACAATATTGCAATTTTGCTCTGAAGCCGGTCAGTCAGAGGCTTAGTATTCGGTTATAGGCACATAAAACGAAGCTCGTCTTTTTATTATTTGTTACATTTGAATTAAATATGACTAGTATCCAAAAATTCGTATGAGATATATAATATGAAATTCTGAAATACTATTTTGGAAATTACAAACTTCCTTAGTTATTATTTTTTTTCCTGTTTTATATATCAAATGAAAATGAGTCTTTGCAAATGAGTCCAACTGCCAAAATTAAAATTCAAAATGTTTCTTAAAAATCCAGTTTTCTCCTAGCTACATATAGCTACTGAGTAAATGTTTCATTAATATGTATTAAATTATTCATTATTGAACTACATTACAAGTAAAGAAACATATCGTTTATATTGCACTAAGTCTATTTGAAATGCGTATTACAATACATATGGACACAGAAGACCTATTGTCTCGCAACAGGTATGGACAGGTATGAGCGGCAAGAACTAGTTTTGCATTTTTTTCACCCATGACTAGATAAGGAATCGCTAAATTAAAGAAGGGTGTAAAATACTTTCTCTTTTCTAAAGACACTAATCATCCTGAAACATTTCTGCATACAAATTACATTTAAAAAGCAACTAATTGTAAACCTTGTTATATAGTAATGCTTTGTCTAATAATTCGCTATAAAGAATGACTGGCATATCGAGCGTTTACTGTATATTTGCTATGAAGTATTCCTTTGTAGAGAAGAATTAGAAATAAGAGCCATTCAATGAAAAAGACAAAATGTCCTGCACGTGGCACTTTCATAAATAGATATATATCTAATAACTGCTAATATGTTAGAATATAAAATGTACCATATAAATAAAAAAATGCTCCAGATTTTCATATTCGCATAGATGTTTTAATTTCAGGACACAATAACATTGTTAAAACATCATTAATATGCAGAAAAGCTGCCTCACATATGATATGGAATGACCCTTTAATATGTTTAAAAATCTCCACATTTTAAGCCCTAGACGTAAGTAAGCTACCCGTTTTAAATAGGTAATATAATCTCCATATTTTAAATCCTATACATAAGTAATCTACCCGTTTAAGGACTATTCCATGAAAATCGGAAACAAACATGTCTTGCTCGTGACACTTACATAAATACTTATATCTATTAACTGATAAGTTGTTAAAATATAAACTATATTTTAACAACTCTATCATTTAACAAAAATATCCTCTAGATTTTCTTATTAATATATATATATTTTTTTAATTGAGCATATAATAAATTAAATGCATATTTAAGATTTCTCTGAACTTTAGAAAATGCAGCATGTATATGATGTAAAAGAACATGTATATGATGTTAATCTAAATAAAATTAATCTAAATTTCTATTTTAGTAATTTACTAACGTGTTTTGCAAGAAGCAACTTTTAATGCATTTCAAACTAGCAAATATTAAAGAAAGGAATTAAAATAAAATAGGTTACTTACTTGTATTCCATGATATTCTAACATACTCACACTATAAACCAGCAGTAATATGTAGAAAAGCTGTCCTATATGGGACAAGGAATGGCCGATAACTCCTTACGTAAATATCCCATGTTTCGCATACTGCCCCTTCCTTGAAGACTATATTCCTTTTGTGAATAGTAATATAGTTGACATAGTATTTGTGAAAGAAGTCCGTCTGTGATGTTTCTTTACTTTTGTCTACTTATTTTATACGCTCAACAAAATCTTGAATATTATTTCAGTTTAATTGACTTTCACTATTACGCATTCTTACATACATTTTTCAGTTGGGAAAGAATTACATTGATGTTACAAGGATATGCCCTCGAAAGAATGAATAATTTAATGTTATTTAAAAGCTACTGAAAGCTTTTAATTAAACGCATTGTTTTTCACTGCATAAAACAAAGTATAAAATTATGTTTTTATTTTTATCTATTATTTTTTTCAGCACTCTAAACATTGGAATAACAATTTTTCCAACAGTAAATAATTCAGATGTAAAAATGCAAAAATGTCAAGTTTTCCAAAATAAGGGATTTAAAATTCGAATTGATAACATTCTTCTTTAATACTATTTAAAGGGAATAAGGTCTTAATTGAGTTATCCTATAAATTGAATTATCACAATTCGGGTTAAACAGAATCTACTTTATATCTGTAAAACATTATATAACAGCTGAGTATACCGATCCTTAATGGAATGCTGCAAGCTGCATTACTACACGGTTTACACATTTAATTTGAAAATTGTTTGTCTCATTAGACATTCTGAACTGACTGTAACATTTACATTAAATTTGGGTAAATTCAAATTTATTAAGTTGTCACAGAAGCAGAATATACTAAAATTTCAATACATTTTCAAGTTTATAACCTGATAATTAGGGTAAAATTAACACACAAAATTAAAGATATCATTTAAAATTTAAAATCAGAATAACCTAGATAAAAATTCTAGAACATTTATACAAAAAATTAAAGTAGGTGCGTAGATAAGTATAGAATTATGCCTCCTACCCCCGAAAATGGCAGTTATTCCTTAACTGCTTTACATATATTTATTTGTTTATTTGCAGACCTAACAGGCGTTACCCGAATTAACCATATGGACCTTCCATTTAAAATAAATTAACCTGTAATAACCTAAAAATACGGTGTTTGCTAAAACGGGACATTATGCATTCGGTCGAAAAAATTGTTAAAACGAGAATTAGAAAAAAATATTTTTATAGATTACGTTTATTTTTCGAAATCATATTGAAATTCCCCAGCTTCATAAATGAGGATGTACATTTTCTTTGGCGCTTGTAAAAAAAAAAAAAAAAAAAAAAAAAAAAAAAAATCTAGACAATACGGAAAAAAGTGCAATAAATACATCCAAGTGGTGTGGCATACATTGAAATTCTATTTCGTAAGGCATGGAAATAAACACTTTATTTATAGATAATGACGGTCGTTTCAGACGAGCAAGTGATCCAAACCGATCCCTAAAACATTATTTTTTAAGGGAAAGAAACCTTTTCATCCATAAATGTAAAATACACAATGATTACCTCCAAATGACGTCGGTTTCTCCTTTTGTTTGCTATTTCTAATTAGTTCGTGTCCTTATTTCAATATGCATTAAACGCTCCATCGTAAGTGACAGCATATATAGTAGATTATTTTAATTATATTTATTATTATTATTGGAAATGTAAAATCTATATTATATTTGGCATTTTAACTACAAATAGATTTAATGAAAGACACTGTGCCATGATATCTCCCTTACAGTAAAATTTTTAATTTTTATATACGAAAAATACTCACAATTTTGTCAGAATGACGTCAAATTTAAACGTGAAAATATAGCAAGTGAGACTATTTATTGGCTGATAAACACTAAGTACATCCATTATCTTTTTTTATATAATTCTTCAGCCGTTTGTTCAACAGAAAAGAATTTTCAAGAAAGAAGACAATCAGAAAGAAAGAAAGAAAGGAACACTTTTTTTCAGAAAAAAAAAAACTTTCAGAAAGAAAAAAACAAGAGAAGGTTTGTTCAATTGGAAGAATACAAGTTCCCCCAGCATAGATACCGACTACAGATATCGAGAGTAAGCCATTCTCTGCAGACGTTATTGACCCGACCTGTCTTCTTTCTTTCAAAGAAGATACTTTTGAGTAGTATTTTGTAATGAACGACCAAGAAAAAATCGTTTCCTGGCAATGTAGTCACTGGCCATTTTGCCAGAACTCTTTGTAGTCACTTTGCTTGGAATAACGCCTTTACAAAAACTGTGGCGTAGCGTCTAATCTATATAAGTTAGCGTTTACAAACACGCGTCATTTAAAAGGTTATTTCATACTAAACAAACAACGTAAGAGAAAATATTTATAACGCTACATATTATTTAGCTATAATCAAGAAATTATACCTCGTGCTTAAAATCAAAAATGCGAAAAACAGGAAAAATGTAGTCTACAGTTTCAAAATCGCAGACAATATTACTAGCATCTGTGACGACTATTTAGCCCAGTTGCAGCGTGGAGTTAGCAATATACAGCGTAAAAAACTCAAATGGATACTTTGACTTCACTGGCCACTCTACACTTTCTTCAATTATTTACTAACACTCTCATTAATTTTTCATAGAAAATTGCCTTAATGAACAAATTTTAGTTTATGTGTATAACATAATGCTTGTTACAAATGTGACTAATAATGGAATATATATTTTTAAATGTAGGTTATGTTATGAGCGCGTCATATCGAAAACAAATCAAATTTATGTTTCAAATGAAAATCAAATTTCAAATTATTTTTGCTTAAAAGGCGCAAAGACCAACTTAGTGAAAAAGATTCCATGCCGGGAATCGAACCCGGGTCATCAGTATAGCGCACTGACGTTCTACCGCTAAACCACTGTGGTTTAGCGGTAGAACGTCAGTGCGCTATACTGATGACCCGGGTTCGATTCCCGGCATGGAATCTTTTTCACTAAGTTGGTCTTTGCGCCTTTTAAGCAAAAATAATTTGAAATTTGATTTTCATTTGAAATATTGTATTCAAGGCGAATGTTTCTCTCTGGAAAAATTTCCAAATATTAATACAAATTTATGTTATTTAATTAAAATAGGCTTTCCCAAATAACTTACGTTTCTGAACTTATAATACACACTTAAAACATCTTCAAGTTAAAATATTTCTGAGACTGTAAAAATAAATATTAAATCTGTATTTTAATGAAATAAATTTGTCTATAAGTTACACTAACGTGTTATTGAGTGTGGTAGCACCGGATCAATAAATTTCTCTTTTGCTGTACTTTTCATAACTTCTAGAAATCACACAATTTCAATTTTAACACCTTCGAATTGGAAATAAAATTTCTTTCGAATACAATTTGTTTGAAAACTCTATCCCAATTTACTGAATTTTTTTTTTTTTTTTTAGATATTTTTTCAGTATATATATATATTTTTGAAAACCATCTCTATCGCCTGCAGCGCGATTACGAAAGATTTAACGGCTTACGATTAAAAGAATATAAATAATTCAGCGTCTGTTTCCAGCTAATATGCCATAATAGAAATGAAAATTCATCAATAAATATACAAAATAATATAAATAAAACATAAATTTATCATGACATGTAATGAAGTTGCCCGCTTAAAGCACTGAAATGATCAGACTCTAAAGGTTGCTGGAAGTAGCGAAATCTTCGGCGTTGTCTTCGGATATTTCTTCGGATACTCTTAGTATGCTGATAAAAGGAATATATCGCTTTTAATGAATTTCAAAACCCTATTCTAACACATGATTGATATTTTGCATATAAAAATACTTTTGGTACTGTTAATATGCAGTCTAAAACTGGCATTCCAAGTAAAAGCAATCTATTAGTGTTTTTAATAAAAAATGATTTTCCCATGTATTCAGTAACCTGGCCCACCCGGAACGGATCCCTTATTTAAAATAAACACATGAATGTGCTGATTTTAAATTAACAGTCAAGTACCGGATGTTTCAAAAGTTTGGTGCGTAATAAAATGCGATAAATTGAAGACCTATGGGTCGTGCAGGCATGCGATTTGCAAATAAATATTCAACGTGATACGGGATTTTGTATGACACAATAAAAAAAAAAAATCAGAATCATCTCGACAATAGAGGGCGCTACTGGAGATAATTCCATGGAATACATTCATGTTTTTGTTTCCTAATCTTGCGTTGTGTGAGCAATACGCAGTCATTCCATGGAATTATCCGCATTAGCGCCCTGTATTGTCGAGATTTGGAACTAATTTTTTGTTGATGTCATACAAAATCCCATACCACACTGAATATTTATCTGCAAACTGCACGTATCTCTCACTCATAGGTAATTTTATATCGAGTTTCAGTTTTGCATCGAAATTTTGAATTACCCCGTAATTTGCTTACATGTTTTCAGTTACAAGTGACATCTGCTGCGCATAATACAAACTGCAACAAATTCTAATATACTACGGATATTAAATAAAGGATTAATCCAATATACTCTGGATATTTAATAATGAATTATACTGAATGAAGGTAAACTACAGTATTATCAAACATATTTCGATATATAGTAAATATCCTCGATGATATACTATGGAATTTATTTATGAATTACATGCAATGAAGATAAATTTCAAAGTTATCAGATATATATCAATGCATTTCGATCTAATATTGCTCATACACTTCAGTGAAACTAAATGCAATGTGATGAATTACATGGTAGTTACAGGAGATATTTTAGTGCTTTGGGTTTAGAAATAATACATTCTGCATTTCCTTAAAATATATTCTTTTAAATAAAACATGCTATTACAAATGTATTATAATAAGTTTACGTCATATCATATGAGGTGTATAATGTGAAAATAAGGAAAAAATATCAACTTTTCATACTTTTTAGAACTCATTTTTTATTCTTTAAATATTCATACACACAGGATGAGACTTGGGCTAGCTTGGGCCCAGGGACAATATCCTTTTGGGGGTACCCCCGTCGACCTATCCATAGAACTTGTTCTAAAATATTGTGTAAGTGGCTAGTACTAATCACCATACATATTGTATGTATGATTAAATTTCGTACGAGGTGCTATTCATATCTGTATTCAGGATATCACAAAAAGATGGTTATGACTTTAAGAAAAAAAAACTAGTACGATAATAGTAAAAACAAAAATGATGTATTGACTGGCAGGGGTATTTGCAAACCTTTACTTTTCTTATCTTCGTATGTCATAAGATATCTAAAAGAAAATGACCCAAATTGGTCATAATTAAGGATTTTTACTTGCTTCTTTACGAGAATAACGTCAATAATGAATTTTGAAAACAATACAATACTATTAAGGTAATTTGTTATAATAAAATTTTAATCATTATCATTGCTACGGGCCCGCACTCCCTTCCTGAATGTTTGAAAGTATATGAATTTTGATTTCTTTTGTACAGTTTTAGCCATTTCGTACAATTTAAGGAAAATCATGATTATTACCAAGGGGGGGGGGGGGGTCTAAAAAAAGGGAGGGATGAGGCAGCTGCACCGCATGTCTTTGCGCTAGTCAGGACCTGCATATTCATAAAATCTATTGCACAGTTTTATTTGTACACAGAAAACGTTATTATTTTTGAATAAAAAAACTCTTATCTAATTTATAATTCATTCGAAGTATTTTGAATATTGCCCGTGTTATATATATACATATAGTGTGTCCACGTATAACCTGACCGACCCTTATTTTCGCAACCGTTGGTCCTAGATGCATACTTCCAATTACAAAAATGGTTTAAATAAGGTAAAGAATTATTTGTAAGAATATTTGGGTCAATAAAAACATTTATTAAAAAATTACGAAATTTAAATTTTTATACGGTCCCCCGGTCCTATAAGTTATATTTAGTAAAATTTTCCCGTGACACTGACAAGTAAAACAAAAAAAGTCCCGTTATTCTGCGATTAAAAATGACCGAGTAATAGCTGTTTAAAGTTCGAGCATCCTTTTTGCTGCAAATTAGGGGTCATTCACAAATTAAGTAGAAATACAATTCCGTCTGATGTATTACAAAAATGACTCACAGTAAAATTGACATTGCAATATAAATATGAAATCCTTAATTATTCTGAAATATTACTGCAAAATATACAATTTGTAATAAACATATAATTAGAAAAAAAATAGAATTTTTGTTAAATAAAAGAATGAAAAACAACACCCTAAACTCTTTACAAAACGATACATATTTTAAAATGCTGTTAGATTACACTGATTTTCAAATTTCGGGTCGTGCCATGTTTTTCAGTTTTTGAAAATTGATTCCCATATATTTTTTAGCTCTGAATCCCAAAATGACCTTCATTTTAAACCGTTACGTAAGGATTTTTCTCAAATCGCAAATTTCAAAGTTTAAAACTTTAAAGTTAAAATTGATCCTCTACCCTTCCCTTCGAATCTCATCGGACCCCTGAGCTATTCAGCTGTAAGAAACCTAGTAAAACCCCAAAAATTGAATACATTGTTTAATTAAATAAAATTAAAGTGAATTAAAAAGTCTTATATCTATTTTATAGTATTAGATTTTTAGCTATTTTTTTAACTTGAAATTTACGATTTGCGAAATGTCATGACATGATGGTTAAAAGTTAAGGTAATTTTTCTATTCATCGTTAAAAAATACATAAAACGTAATTATAAAAGCTAAAAAACACAACCATCGCAGGTTTATGTTATCTAATCTAAAACTCTTCTTTAAACTTGTTGACGGTAATCTATGCGACTTTTAGGTAGCTTTCATTACAAAAAGCTACCTATTGCAGCCGTTCGGAGGAAAGCGATTTCAAAAAAATTTGGTATATTTTCATCGATCATGACCCCCAGACACCGAAACCACCCTCCGTTCAAAAGTTGATATATACTCTCGAATTTTTGAACCGATTTGGATATAATTCGGAATGTACATAGTACATACCAATGTCTCGACCGAGTTCGCTGGCCAGCTTCATCCGCCATTTTGTTTCAAAATGGCGGCCATTTAAAAAAATTTAAAAAAATTTTAATTTGAAATGTGGTACCAAAGAATTTAAAATGGAAAAACATTTTTTTCTTATGTATTTGACCATTATACAAAGATTCCGGAGCAGTTTTTGTTTCGTCTATATCTTAAAAAATGGCTGAGTTATAGCATTTTCAATTTCTAGCGTGGCTGACATTTTGAAACGTCCTGAATTTTGTCACGCGATAAAAGGCGTATTTATGAACCGATTTGGATGTAACTTCGTTTGTACATAGTACATACCAATGTCTCGACCGAGTTCGTTGGCCAGCTTCATCCGCTATCTTGTTTAAAAATGGCAGCCATTTAAATTTTTAAGAAAAATTTAAATTTGAAATGTGGTACCAAAAAATTTAAAATTGAAAAAATATTTTTTTCTTATGTATTTGACCTTGATACAAAGATTCGGGAGCAGTTTTTGTTTCGTCTATATCTTAAAAAATGGCTGAGTTATAGCATATTGAATTTCTAGCGTGGCTGATATTTTGAAACGTCCTGATATTTGTCACGTGATAAAAGGCGTATTTATGAATCGATTTCGATGTACCTTGGTGTGTACATAGTATATACAAATATCTCGACCGAGTTCGTTGGCCAGCTTCATCCGCCATCTTGTTTCAAAATAGCGGCCATTTAAGAAAATTTTTAAAATTTTAAATTTAAAATGAGATACCAAAAAATTAGAAAATGAAAAAGATTTTTTTCGTATGTGTTTGACCTTAATACAAAGATTCCGGAACAGTTTTTGTTTCGTCCATATCTAAAAAAATGGCTGAGTCATAGCATTTTGAATTTCTATTCTGGCTGACATTTTAAAACGACCTGATTTTTGTCACGCGATAACAAGCGTATTTATGAACCAATTTGGATGTTACTTGGTCTGTACATAGTACATACCAATGTCTCGACCGAGTTCGTTGGCCAGCTTCATTCGCCATCTTGTTTCAAAAGGGTAGCCATTTAAAAAAAATTAAATTTAAAATTTAAAATGAGGTATTAAAATATTGGAAAATGAAAAAGATTTTTTTTATGTGTTTGGCGTTGATACAAAGATTCCGGAGCAGATTTTGTTTCTGAAAATTTGTTCTTTTGTTTATATCTTAAAAAATGGTTGGATTATAGCACTTTGAATTTCTAGTATGGCTAACATTTTGAAACGATCTTGTATTTGTCACGCGATAACACACGTATTCGCCTATTGCCATGTAAGAAGGCATGTGGATAGTATACATCAACATCTCAGCCAAATATAAGTTACTTTAAATAAAAGCAGCTTGGATAAAGCTGACTAATTTCGCGAAATTCTGATTCATAATGATTTAGTATTGATAAAAATTAGTATTGAATCTCCTATATTCGGTTTCCACTAAATTTAGCTTCTTGTGTTTGAATAATATAAGTTGGCATTTTTAAAAAAGTCCTTCCGGCCAGTGCCGGGAGGAAGAGGTACCTTTCACATTCCTTATTTTAAAAAAGCCAACTTATATTATTCAAACACACGAAGCTCAATTTAGTGGATACCGAATATAGGAGATTCAATACTAATTTTTATCAATACTAAATCATTATGAATGAGAATTTCGCGAAATTAGTCAGCTTTATCCAAGCTGCTTTTATTTAAAGTAACTTATATTTTGCTGAGATGTTGATGTATACTATCCACATGCCTTTTTACATGGAAATAGGCGAATACGTGTGTTATCGCGTGACAAATACAAGATCGTTTCAAATTGTTAGCCATACTAGAAATTCAAAGTGCTATAATTCAACCATTTTTTAAGATATAAACAAAAGAACAAATTTTCAGAAACAAAATCTGCTCCGGAATATTTGTATCAAGGCCAAACACATAAAAAAATCTTTTTCATTTTCCAATTTTTTAATACCTCAATTTAAATTTTATATTTAATTTTTTTTTAAATGTCAACCTTTTTGAAACAAGATGGCGAATGAAGCTGGCCAACGAACTCTGTCGAGACATTGGTATGTACAGTGTACAGACCAAGTAACATCCAAATCGGTTCATAAACACGCTTGTTATCGCATGACAAAAATCAGGTCGTTTTAAAATGTCAGCCACAATAGAAATTCAAAATGCTATAACTCAGCCATTTTTTTAGATATAGACGAAACAAAATCTGTTTCGGAATCTTTGTATTAAGGTCAAACACATACAAAAAAATTCTTTTTCATTTTCTAATTTTTTGGTATCTCATTTTAAATTTTAAATTTTTTTAAAAATTTTAAATGGCCGCCATTTTGAAACAAGATGGCGGATGAAGCTGGCCAACGAACTCGGTCGAGATATTTGTATGTACTATGCACACACCAAGGTACATCAAAATCGGTTCATAAATACGTCTGTTATCATGTGACAAATATCAGGACGTTTCAAAATGTCATCCACACTAGAAATTCAAAATGCTATAACTCAGCCATTTTTTAAGATATAGACGAAACAAAAACTGCTCCGGAATCTTTGTATAAAGATCAAATACATTAGAAAAAAATATTTTTCCATTTTCAATTCTTTCTTACCACATTTCAAATTTAAATTAAAAAAAAAAATTTAAATGGCCGCCATTTTGAAACAAAATGGCGGATGAAGCTGGCCAACGAACTTGGTCGAGACATTGATATGTACTATGTACATACCGAATTACATCGAAATCGGTTCATAAATTCGAGAGTTACAGTATGACAAAGGTCAGATATATATATAAATATATATATATCAACTTTTGAACGGAGGGTGGTTTCGTGGTCTGGGGGTCATGATCGTTGAAAATATACCAAAATTTTTTGAAATCGCTTTCCTCCGAACGGCTGCAATAGGTAGCTTTTTGTAATGAAAGCTACCTAATAAGGAATTTGAAAGCTACCTCTTCCTCCTGGCACTGGCCGGAAGGACTTTTTTGTGTTATTCTCTAATATAAGGATGTATAAGATGGTAAGTGTCGAAAATCATAATAATATAGCATTGTTATCGGATTTAAGTCAGTATGGAAAATTTATCTTCGATCGGACATTTAAAAGTAAGTTCATGTTTGCGTATAAAATTTAAATTGGAAAGATGATCGGTGCAAGTTAAATAAAACCTTATGAAAATAACATAATTTTTGTTAAAAGAAAATCATTGCCTCAAATCCTTACAAAATACAACATATGTTAAAATATAATTATTGTAATTAATCTGAAGCTTAACTAATAAAAGTTAATCGTAATATTTGTATGATTTCTTTCAAAGCCCAGATACCTTGAAAGATGTTTAAGAACTTTATATAGGACCCCTTAAAGCATAACAGAAATCATCTGTTTTGAGCTGCAGAAAAGTGGTATAAGTCATCCATTTCAAAGCTTCATAACTAGGTAAATTTTAATGTTAGGTGAATGGGACTTTTTTTGTCTTATTTGTTAGTGTGACAGTAAATTTTTATTAAATATCACTTCTAGGACCGGGGGACCGTATAAAAATTTAAATTTTGTAATTTTTTAATAAATGTTTTTCTTCACCCATATTGCCGTAAAAATAATTCTTTACCTTATTTAAACCATTTTTGTAATTGGAAGTATACATCTAGGACCAACGGTTGCGAAAATAAAGGTCGGTCAGGTTATACGTGGACACACTGTATATATACACATATCTCTTACAGTATCATTTTTCATACCAGACGGTAGCAGTATATCTATATTCATAAAATATCTGCGTTTATATTAGTTAAATTACAGCGACATGTTTATCAATATCTCAAAGTCATTTACATCTTTGCGCATTCTCCATTAGTAAGTCAAACTTCCTGTATTATAGATTTTTATCTATCATTGATGTGTTTTCTTATCTTCATTTATTTATCTTTTCATATCTTAAGTGTAATTTTGGGTTTATTTTGGAAATGTCTTGATATGTTTGTAAGGAGCTAAATTTTTTCATCTTAGGCCTAATAATGCAGACAAAATTGGATGACATAACATAGCTTCACTATGAATTAAACATGCAAGCTTCTCTGATGATTCTGTAGGTTATTCATGGTTTCTTATTATACATTTCCAGTTTCAACTTTTCACATTTTGTTCATCTTCAGCATTTTATCAACTTTTTCATGCATTGTGATTTCATTTTAATTATATATATATATGTATATATATATATATATATATATATATATATAGATAGATAGATAGATATATAGATATATAGATATATATATATATTTAATAAGTCTTATTGTGCCACAAAACATTTTCATTTGAATATAAAAAGTGTCAAATGCATTTTGAAAGGGATATATTAAGTATGTATATGTTTTATACCTAGCATTGTAAATTAAAAATTTGAACAGCGTGTTTTACAATCCCTTGTTCGATTAGGGGAAGGTGGCATAAAATGATCCTAGCCGGCAAAACGGTCCAGATATGTTTTCTTCCACATAGGTCACGTTATCTACATGGTAACACATAAACTAGTTGTGCCAAGTGGAGAAGAATCAAAGGTGGTATTCAAGTGATCGCAGTATTACGCGTCTGAATAATTTTTTTTTTGAAAAGTGAGTTTTATAACATCTGTTATAAGATTAGCACTAACTTTCATATTTATTTAAATATGCATTACTTCATGTACAGAAATGTAACTTGGTTTACATAATAGATTATGTTTTAGACGTGAATTACACTTGTTAAGTTTGTTATGTGTTTCGTAGTCATCCAGGTATATGACCTAAAATACACGGCCTAAAATACACGGTAAAATGATCCATTATGTGGATCGATTTACTACCATTTCATAGGCTGAAGAAAATCCGGTACCGGGTTCTAGCCACCAGGGGAACCAAATGTATGACTGCCCCAAATCATTCTCCTTGAGTTCACGTGTTATCCTATTATTTTTGGATCATAATTTTCAAATATTTCATTTTATTGGTTTTTTTTCAAAATTATTTGTGGCACTTTTTTTTTTAAATTTACATAAAATGAATTATGTATGATATTTGACTGTAAAACTTATTTTATTTAATTATGTATTTGCATAATTACTTTTATATCCTTTATTTTGCCGATAAAAAACAATTTACAGTTATTTTTAAATGAAGGATAATTTTGCCATTCGGTGGGGGTAAAATGATCCTTTGGACACTTTTTCAAAAATCTTTTTTTTTTCATTACTGAATTTGGGTTTAAAAGATTATTAAAATATGTGTGTAATGCAAAATATAGTGTAAAACATATTAGCATAGGGTCTAAGCTTTATTTAAACAGTTACGTTATTTTACACAAGTTTTCCCCTTAAGGGGATCATTTTAGGCCACCTTCCCCTAAATATATTTATAGCCATAGGAAATGCTAAATATGTACAAGCGGTTACTCAAAATAAAAGTTAGTTGAAAATGGATTTAAAAACGATATTTTATATATTACTTCAAACGTCTTTTCTGTTGCTTAGATGATCGAAATATTTAAGGTTTTATCATACAGTTTGGGAAAAAAAGTAAACACTAACTCTGCAAAAATTTATCGTAGAAGAAAGTTACGGGTACCACACGATTGTTAATAAAGTCTACTTTTAAATTGTGTACATAAAATTTCCTCAGGGGGCCATCTACATATTCAAACGAACCATAACTTTGTTTTTTTAATAGCAGTAAACAATTCTAACAGCATAAATGAACTCTACTACACCGTTCAATTAACCTAAAAACAAATTTTTATGCATTTCGTACGATAAGTTTCCGAGAAAATAATTGATTTAAAACGAGCGTATTTTAGTGGCTGTGTCCAAATTGACGTTCAGTACTCGATTGTTGACCGAGACAGTGCTCTTCTTGATCAAGGCACTTAAGAGCCGCTCTAGCAAGTCATTGAACTCTGCTAGATTACAAGATAGCATAAGAAATTTCAAAATATCTAGTCACTTCTATCACAGACGGCCCCTTAAACCATCATTTTTCCGTTTTTTAAGTATAATTTTAAAACTACTTGGAAGACAAATGTGAAAACTTGGATTTCCATAAAGCAGGACTTAATAAATCTAAATCCATCAAAAAAATTGTACGTTGCAATTGATAATTTTTTAGAATATTAATTTCATCATTCATAATTCATATCCTAAAATTATAAAAATTGCAAATTCAACATATTTATGTTTGGGTATTTTAGTAGTATTGCTACACAAAAAATTAGTACATTAGGAGTATAATTCCAGGAGATATTAATGAGAATATGAAAACGCAATTTAACATTAGAAGCACTCAATTTTGAATGTTTATAATTCAAAAACTTATTATTCAAATGACTTGAAATTTAGTTTCTAGGCTTACTTTGAGCCGAAGATTTGAAATATCTTGTTAAAAGTGGTTATTACCATATAAAAAAAATGAAGTTTGGGTTCATTTTAATATATAGATGACTCTCTAAGCAAATTTTATATACATCATTTTAAAGTAGACTTTATTTCCAATCGTTCGATACCAGTAACTTTCTTCTGTGATAATTTATTGACGAGTTAGTAGGGGGTGTTTTTTTTTCCCACGACTGTACATTTTGAATAAAAAAAATAAGTTGATTAAATATGCATTTTTATGAAGGAGGGTGAAAATGATCTATACATCTGGGACATATTTCAAAGTTCTCGTTTTATTTAAAAAGAAATAAATAAACACAATAGAGGAGTTCTAAAAAGCTGCATTTACTAAGTCTTTTTGATTTGTGTTTCTAAAGATAAAAGTACAGAATAAGAATTTATATAAAAATTATTGGCGTAAAATTTATATCTCGTATTTTTTAAACAAATACATATTCTAAATATTTATTTAATTAAAGTTCAATTTGCTGTTTTAAATCAGCAAATATTTATTTAAAAGTCAAACAAAACTCTTATGTATTCATAGATTTGATTTCTGAAGTATTTGAAGAGAAGCATTTAGCTTTCCAATGAGATATTTGTGGATGATATTTGTTTAAAGATAGTCTTAATTGAAAACGACTTTTAATAGAGCAACAATTTGAAATGTGCTAAAAATGTTTTTTAAATCTTTAAATAAACAAAAATCTTTGGAATGTGATATACAGAAGAAATTATTTTGTATTTATTATTTATTAAGATATGCAGTATGCCGACTAAAATCCCTTTCCTCCCTCTTAACTTCCAACAGCTGCTGCTATATTCATAAAAATGGTATCTAGGTATACTAAAGCAGCCATGCGCTACTAAATAAAATCGCATATGGCGCCATCTGGTAAAAAACTGTGGATATAGCATTCCTACCTCAAAAACGGAAAGAGATAGGGCAAAAGTGACTTACAAAGTTCTAGAGCATCATCAATTTAGTACGATAAGACACCTTGTGGGGTATAATGTGAAGAATAAAACGATTAAAACGCACATTACTTTTTTCATGATTTACTACACTGTGACGTCATGAAACTTGATTGGAAGGAGATTATCTTTCGGATAAATGTGCATCCAAATGTGCATTGCAGCTGACGGTGAGAGGTTTAAACTACTCTAATAAAGGTATATTGCTATAACTAGTTTTTTTAGGGTTCCGTACTTAAAAAGTAAAAATGGAACCATTATAAGATCACTCCTGTGTCTGTCCGTCTGTCTGTCTGTCTGTCAGTCACAGCCATTTTACTCGTAAACTATGGAGCGTGGAAAGTTCAAATTCGGGGAAGTAATAAAGACCATTAACCCACATATTTTCAGATTAATAAACATTCATAAACATATTTAGTAAAAAAGTAGAGGGGCTAATTATGCTAATTGAAAAAAAAATCTTTTCTTTGTATATCATGTGGGGTATCCTGTGAAAGTTTTTGTAACGTTGAACTCAAAAATACATTCCTTTTAATTTTAGGTATTATATTTTCAAAGATATTGTTGAAAATGTAGCGCAAAAATATGTTCCCCCCATCTAATTCCGAATCTACTGAAACTAAAATTATGAAAAAAATAGAGGTAGTAGACGTTAATATAAACCTTGCCGGAAAATTATAGCGATTACCCTAGGTGACATAGTTTTTGAGTAATTAGCATTTTTCTGTTATACACAAATTTCGATTTACGGGCATTCAGAAAAACTGTTGAGCATCGCTGAATATACCTATCGTTGCAGAAGAATAATAGCATTGTTGATAATGATTTTCGAAAAAAATCATCGGCAATTAGCATATTAACCCTCAAAGGTACGGTCAGTTTGGACATACACAAGGACAGGGGCGGCGTACTCTATTCCTAGTTAACAACTTTTAATGATATACGTGTGTAATGTAATGTCAAGTAACAGTATAAAAGCAATGAACGTCAAATTGTTAAAAACATATTAATTTAAGGGGTCTCGGGACTCTAAAAAGTGGGAAAATGAATAAAAGACCACATTCAACATTTAATGTCTTAAAATGTGTATGACTTTAAAACACAAATTTTAATTGGGATGAAACATATAAGTGTTCTTTCGTTTCATGTATTTAAAAAATTGCAAGATAGAGAATTAGTATTTATAGGGGACTCGAAACTGTTAGACATTTGTCGAACGAAAAATTGGCATAACAGTTTACGCGCAGGATTACAAAATAAATATTGCAACTAGAATGAAAATTTTGGTGCTTTGACACGACAAGTTACTTTCATGGTTTTCTTATGCTTGTAATTTTTTAAGATGCTGACCTATCATTACATTAGCTCCATATACGCTTATGCCAATAAAACTTTCAAGGTCTAATCAATTGAAATTTGAATGAATCTGAGACGCTGTTGGCATCACTTGCTTCTATCTAAATTAAACTATAAAACATTGTTTTCAATTTTTTGTCATCCCCACTGAAACACCTAATCGTAATGCAAAGCACCTTCGTTGTATCAACAACAGCACTTTCATCAATATAAGAGAAAAATGGCTGCTTTCTACATCTATAATTAAATATTTTAAAAAGCGAGGTAAAAGAACGTCCCTAATAAGTCGTGCAGATTTAGTAATGTGAATATTTATGCCGCTTAAGACGGCAGTGTTCTCATTCAAGTTTCGTATAAGGAGAACTAGGGGGGCGCAATTTGATTATAGTTTCCTATTGCATGTCCTACAAAAAGCTCTACTGTCATTCCATGAAGCATAAATTAACCAGCCTTAACCATTTCCGGCGCGGAGTAGTTCTGTTTATAAATGATGAAATGATAGGCTGATACCAGAATTTGCAAACTAATTTATTAGAAAATAAAATCTTGTTTTTTTCCCGTACTTTATAAAATGAAAAGTTTAATTATATATTCTGGGTGCCAGTACTCTTAAAATTAGGTGTCCTTTTATGTGGATACCGCTCGCTAAAAGGTTAAACAAAAAATTATAAAATCGTTTCTATTTCTATTGTATATATCTATAACAATAAAGGAAATGTGTATATGTGTCTGTCTGCCAAAGGGAAAGCGTGCCATACTTGTTTAGTGGTCTGGAAATTCATGTAAGGATAATCCAAAGCATATCGGGATGGACCTGCGATACGTGTAAACTGTCATGTTGTAATAGACGAACACGACTATGAGAATAATGATTGATATCTCCTATTTCTGTTTTTTACTTTCATTTTCCAAATAAAAATGAGAACCAGTGTTGTCAGATGACTAAAAGTAAACTTCAACTAAAACAGTAAAACAAAATTCTCCAAGTTTTTTCCCAAAAATGTTGCTGGTCCTCAGAAATTTTCCCATGAAATACTTGGCCCGCCAAAATCCCCCAAAATGGGAACAAACCCCAATTTTTCAACGCTCAATACTCTTTATACATAGTCAAATTTGGCGACTGAATGACGTGAACATACACAACTTGGTGATAAAAAGCCATAAATGGACAAAATGACGATAGCGAAAAAATGAAGTATGTGTCAGTAACTACAACGATCACTTCTAATTAGGGTCGCCATTTAAGGAATTTTATGAGCACGTGTGTGTACTGGGAAACTATTCAAACGTTACAATGTCTAAATGCAGAGGCGTTCGAGAGGCGACAAGAAATAAAATGATCGTACAAAGTTTGTGAGCTGGTACAAGAACGCCGATGCAAAAGTTGCGAATAAGCATTAAATCTTGTGGGATGCATGGGAAATGCAAAATCCGTCAATATTTTGTTTTCCTTTTTTCTTTATTTCTTTAGTAAAAGGAGAATTTAAATGGTTACATACAAAAGAGATAAATGGAAAATTTAGACGGGACGGCCAAGCGTGAAGAAGTGCTTACGTAATAAGTAGCGTGCATTCAATCGTAATGAATAAAACCAGATGTGAGAACGTTCTTTAGAAATTAAGTTTTGTCTACAATCGAAGGGAGGGGGGCATGAAGCAAGAAATCTTTTGAACAGAGTTTGATTTTATAAATTTATATACCCGGGAGGTGGGGGGGGGGGGCATGAAAACAAATACATTGTGACTTAAATTTGTAAAAAAAAAAAAAAAAAAAAAATTAAATTATCAATGAAAGGCCAGGTAATAGTGTGATGTAAAACATAATTCTGTTATATTTCCCTCAATCTCAAACCTGCAGAAAATCTTCTGTGCTTGTTGCATCTAATAAGATTTACAGAAGTAAATATCAAATGTTTACATTTAAAACTTGAAGAGGAAATTTGTTCATTTCGTTTACTCTAGAAAATAATTGTGTGTGAAAGGAAAAAATTGAAAACAAAACAAAAGGTACAAGTGATTTATTTTAAACAGACAAATAGTTTTTGTAGTTTTTGTAATTCTAATAATTGATGTATCACATTTTTTACAACCTTGCGCTGTATGAATGATTAAACCTTAGATTCGTACACTTCTATAGGGCAAGGCTGAGTTACGTGAGGGATTTTAAAAGAAATATAAGTACAAATGACTCAATTTTTGTATTTTAATCTTTACCATTCATTATTGTCATGCATAATTCATATCATTACCAGATTTTTCTGAAACAAATTGTGGAATTTTTCAGCAATAAATAAAACTAATATATTTTTTTAATGAAAAAGCATGTGACGCATTAAAAAAAAAAAAAAAATTAGAACTACCAGAGTTGCAGTGTGTTCATACCATGCTAGAAAAATCAGGAGAAAAGACAATTCGCCTAAAAATTTCCAATATCAAGGAAAATATCCCATAGACATATTCAAACATGCCATACACAGTCAGAAAAAATCGTCTGTATTTTTATTGACTGTTGTTTCAAAGGGGAAAATATAAAAACCCAATGAAACCACAAGTCAATAAAAATAGAAAAAATAACCAATTACGAAAACATCCATAACACATTAATGAGAGAAGCCATAGAAATCAGCCTAGACAGAGATAATGTATGCAACGACATTACTTACTCAAATGTCAACACTCGTTGGCAGAGAATGTTTGAGAAAAATGAAAAACGAAAAAGAAAAGAGGGAAAAAGAAGAGAAGTCTTAGGATCTCGTGCGAAATGCAAAGCAACATCATTTCAAACTGAAGATATCTCCGAGGAGGGATGAAAGCGTTTTTTCAACGAGGAGCCGAAGAGTATAGACGATGCATTGCTTGTTATATAGCATATTTTAAACCTGCTGAAATAGATATTTTTAAATAAAACAAGGAAATATGTCTTTGAGTTTTTATGAAAAAGACAAGTAAAGAAAATGTCTCTCATGAAAATTGATTTTAATGTCTATACAAACAAGATAAAGAGTTTTTAAATGGAAAATAATTCTGTCATGATTTTTATGTAATAACAGATAAGGAAAATGTGTCTATACTATGATGGCTACTACGATAATAATGCCTGAAATGTTGGTATAAGATAAGTATAAATTATTATTCTAGTATATAAATTTTGTTTACATTTCGTATAGATCTGTTTGTAAGAATTAGATTATGAAACAATCAAGATACAAAGGTTATATATTATACGAAATATAGACAATAAAAGGTAAAACTATCTGTAAGAAAAAATGGTAAAAACCAGCATTTGAATGGAGATGAAATATTAGTTTTAATACACATTTTGGAAAGTTAAATATTCTTCTAATGTAACAACGCAACAAGTATGTATTATACATAAAAATTTCTGAATTTAATATATCAGCTCAAATAAAATAAAATCAATGTGATTTCACATTTGAAAAAGTTATTTTATTTTGACATTTTAATAGATACATTTAATTCTCATTTATTTTCCTTAAATTGAAATTATAAAAATAAACCATGAATTACTGCTGGGCAAAAAGTAAATATACTTCTATGAAAAATAAAATAAAATATTTTATATTTGTTTTTACGACTTCAAGGGCAAAAAAATCATTTTTTGTTTGTTTGTTTCTGTGATTTCAGAATTCTAAATCTTTCTTGAAAGTGTAGGGAAGAGTATTCTATTAATAATAGAAAAAGGGGAAGAGGAAATATATCATCTTTTACAACAGATAAGTAGTTACAACAGACAGAAAACAACAGATGGTTTTCAGAAAAGTAGAATTGCATTAAAAAAAAAAAAAAAACGTTTTCGAAATCTAATATCATTGGTTATTCAGAAATGGAAAAATACAAAATTGTCACTTTAAGGATTTTTGTTTTGTTGTTATGGTCATATACTTCGCATATTATTCATAGTGTATCCCCTCTAAGTTTATGTTGAACGAAATGTTTTACTTTTAGTTAATATGTTTAATCATTTCCATTCAAATTAATATTTGAATGTTAATAACGAACACATTGCGATTTCTGTGCAAAATACTAAGGTAAAATAAAATGCACATGTAACTGTATAGTGTTTGCTTTTCCTATACTTCTTTGTGTACTATAGAAGAAAATTGACTGCCAGATTTTTCTGAAATATCGATTATGGTGCGTTGCATAATCTTTACATGGGATTTTTCATTAGGTATGAGAGGCCCACATCAATCATGATTATCTAAATGGACTGTTTTAAATCACAATCAAGGGCCGATGCAGGGATTTTTCCTTCGTCTTATTTAAAAAACATTTATATTTGTAAAATCCATTACAATTTTTATGAAATATATTTATACTTTCTAACGAAAGCAATTTGACAATATTTCCAAAATATTCATATAAAAGTTTATGTGACCCTGATGAAAAAATTAGGTTTTTGTAAAATTGGAGTTTAATATAAATGCACTCTAGTGGAAAAATGATCAAATATTGACGTTGGGAATAGAGAAATATTGTTGTTACATTTGTTACGAAACATCAATTTCAATATTGTAGAAAAATGTATATTTTAGTGTGCATTCTTTGAATCAAATAACCTTGGAGAGAGCGGATATTTCATCTATAACAGTGAGTGGACTTACTTTAGTTTAGAGCTTGAATACTCTTAAGAAATTAAAAAAATACGCTCATCTGTTCAGACAAGATTCATTTTTTCAAGAAAATATGTAAATGATGGAAAAAAATATACAAATATCTTTTTGAAGGGAAAAAAGTCCTTACGGCCAGTGCCGGGAGGAAGAGGTAGCTTTCATATTCCTTATTTTTAAAAAGCAAGCTTATATTATTCAAACACATGAAGCTCAATTTATTGGAAACCGATTATTGGAGATTCAATACTAATTTTTATCAATACTAAATCATTTGAGAATTTCGCGAAATTAGTCAGCTTTATCCAAGCTGCTTTTATTTAAAATAACTTATATTTGGTTGCCAAATTCGGAGATATCTTGAAGTTCCTGCCATTTTAAGACAACATGGTGAATGAGGCTAACGAGCGAACTTGGTCGAGACCTTAGTAATTCCTGTGCACATGCTCACTCACATCGGAATCGGTTGATATATACAAGTGCTGTCGCAGGCAAAAAATCAGATTTTTCAAAATATCACACACATTAGAAATTGAAACTGCTATATCTGAGCCATTTTTTAAGATACAGACAAACAAAAAATGCTCCTGAATCCTTATATCAAAGTCAAATACTTAAGAAAGAAACCTTTTTAAATTTCTAATTTTTTTGCACCTCACTTTAAATATATTTTTTTATTTTATTTAATGGCCTCCATTTTGAAACAAGATGGCTGATGAAGCTGGCCAGCGAAGTTGGTCGAGACATTACGATATACTATCCACATACCTTGTTACATCGAAATAGATTAATAAATAAGCGTGTTATCACATGACAAATATCAGATCGTTTCAAAATGTCAGCAATGCTAGAAATTCAAAGTGCTATAAATCAACCATTTTTTAAAAATATATACGAAACAAAAACTGCCCCGGAATCTTTGTATCAAGGTCAAACACATAAAAAAATCTTTTTAATTTTTCAATTTTTTGATAACTCGTTTTAAATTTAAAATTTATTTTTTTTAAATGGCAGCCCTTTTGAACAAGATGGCGAATGAAGCTGGCCAACAAACTCGGTCGAGACATTCGTATGCACTATATACACACCAAGTTATATCCAAATTGGTTCACAAATACGCCTGTTATCGCGTGACAAAAATCAGATCGTTTCAAAATATCAGCCACAATATAAATTCAAAATCCTATAACTCAGCCATTTTTTTTTATATAGACAAAACAAAAACTGTTCCGGAATCTTTGTATTAAGGTCAAACACATACAAAAAAAATCTTTTTCATTTTCTAATTTTTTAGCACCTCATTTTAAATTTTAAATTTTTTTAATTTTTTTAAATGGCCGCCATTTTGTTTCAAAATGGCGGATGAAGTTGGCGAACGAACTCAGACAAGACATTGGTACGTACTTTGTATACACCAAAGTACATTCAAATAGGTTCATAAATACGCCTGTTATTCTGTGACAAAAATCAGGTAATTTCAAAATGTCAGCCAAGCTATAAATTCAAAGCTCTATAACTCAGCCATTTTTAAAGATATAGACGAAACAAAAAATTCTTCGGAATCTTTGTATCAACGTCAGACACATAATAAGAAATATTTTTCAATTTTCAATTTTTTGGTACCACGTTTCAAATTTTAAATTTAAAAAAAGTTAAACGGCCGCCATTTTGAAACAAGATAGCGGATGAAGCTGGCAAACGAACCCGGTCGAGGCATTGGTATGCACTATGTAAACACGAAGTTACATCCAAATCGGTTCAGGAATACGAGAGTTACAGTGTGACAAAGATCACACACACACATATATATAGATACCGGGTGAGCAAAAAGTCCGTATAAACTTTAAAAAATCATAAAAACCGAAAAAATAACCGAACTGAAAAACTGTTTTCAGAATTAGCATCTATAGGTCACGGGAATTTTTTAAAGACAGAAATAAAAAATAACTCAAAAAACAGCTAACAGATGGCGCTGTTTCGTGCGATTTTGGTGGAAATATGCAAATGAGATGGTTTTAAGAATTTGCACTCCTAATCCAGAACTAGTTCACCGTACTGAGCCGTGTACTTGATCAAGGATGCTGAGTATGAAGGATAAAGTTTTGTTTGTGAAGTTATTTTCCGTGGACAATTTCTGGATTAGGAGCGTAAGTTCTTATAACCGTTTCATTTGCATATTTCCACCAAAATCGCACGAACCAGCGCCATCTGTCGGCGGTTTTTTGAGATATTTTTTATTTCTGTCTTAAAAAAATTCCCGTGACCTACAGATGCTAATCCTGCAAACAGTTTTTCATTTCGGTTTTTTTTTTCGGTTTTTATGAATTTTTAAAGTTTATACGGACTTTTTGCTCACCCGGTATATATATATGCGACATTTTGCTATCGACTTTCAGACATTTCGGCGACACTATTACATCTCTAAATAAAACGTAGTACAGCAATCAAGGCCAACCATCCGTTATCATGAAAATATCGGATTGCAGTCAGGGTGGCGAGTAAGACAGGTTTAATAAACATTGAGAAATTTCCCATCACATAATCAATAGAGTCATCGTAACTTTAAACTGGTTTATTTGACAAAAAAGATATCGAACATTCCCAGTAGCTGGTTCATCAACTGTCAACAATCGATCATTCTCTTCATAAAATTTAAGATGTTACAAGATTAGGATCTACACATTAGAATCGTTCACTCCAAGCGACGCAGTTTAATTAAACAACCGGAAAAACGTATATTAAACAACCGGAAAAACGTAAATTCTCCCACTCCTCGCCGATGTAACGATATATGTACTACAAGCAACAGAACGCGGACGGATACAGGAAAGTGGAGAACCAATGACAGCAGAGAAATGGGGAGGAATGGGACAAAAAACAAGCTACGATTCGATGGGAAGGGAATGACATCGATAATGAACTCTTTATACTGCGTCAAAATTAAAGCGCCATTAAATGCTGGCGGGCGAATGGAAATGTGAGTATAGAACATTCTCGAACAAATGCTATTAAAAAAAACATTCGAAAGAAAAATAATTTAGTTTTAGAAGAAAATGAAAAGTAATTTAATGTGTTTTATAAGATTAGACGAATGGAATAAGGTTATACGCAAATTTAAATGCATCAAATAAAAGACAAAAGATATTAAGGTATTATTAAAGATAGGTAAAAAAGGAAAAATATTAAGAATTTGGAATAGTTTTACTAAGAAAAAAAAGGCGAAAATTTTTATTATTACGTATATAAATATCAAAGTTTGAACGGAGGTTGGTTTCGGGGTCTGGGGGTCATAATCGATGAAAATATACCATTTTTTTTTTAATCGCTTCCCTCCAAACGGCTGCAATAGGCAGCTTTTTGTAATGAAAGCTACCTAAAAAAATCCTCTGTGCACAATTTTTAAAAAAATCATCTGCTGAGACTGATACAATTTCTTTTGGTTTGAAAAGGTTGGAAATCTAATCGTTCGAAGTCTGTTTTATATTTAATTTGCATGTGAAAATCTTTATATGCGTTATTGGACAGGTAAAGAAGAAGTGACAGATGATTGCAATGAGAAGGGAATAATAATTATAATATATTATGATATTCTTGTATTCTCTCAAATGTAGAACAGTTTGTTTCTATTTTATTAAATTTATTAAAACTTTTGGGATGTGGTATTCCCAAAACTTTGTTCTGTCTCTTACATGTTAATACTTCCTAAAAAATGTAGCACATAAGCGCAACCGATCGGATGATTTACACCAAAATTTAATCATCAACAACTTATGTCAACTTCTAACTGAATGAGAAGTTTGATGAAAATCCGTGCATTAGCTTTTGAGATAGAGCAATTGCGGAAATCGTAAAAAATTCTGCATAGCAGCGCTACCTGTTGGGCGATTTACACCAAAAACTTATTAGGACCAATTTATACCAGGGGGTAACTAAATCTGAAGCTTGATGAAAATCCATGCCTTAAATTCTTGAGATACAGATTTTGCGAAAAATTTTAAAAATGCAGCATAGCAGCGCAACCTGTTGGGCAATTTATACCAAAAATTAGACAGCACAAATTTATATCAGGGACTAAATGAATCTCAAGTTTTGGGAAAATTCGTGAATTTGTTCTTAAGATAGAGGTATTTCAAAAATCATGAAGAATGCAGCATAGCAGCGTCACCTGGTGGGCGATTATCACCAAAAACTAATCAGCATCAAATTATATCACGGATTAACTGCGTCTGAAGTTTTCTGAAAATCCGTGCGGTACTTCTTGACATATAGCTATTGAGAAAATCATGAAAAATGCAGCATAGCAGCACCACCTGTTGGGCGATTTACACGAAAAAGTAATCAGCAACATATTATATCAACGTCTAATTGAATCTAAAGTTTTGTGAAATTCAGTGCATTAGTTCTTGAGATAGATCGCCCACAAAACTTTTGTCACATACAGACTCACAGAGTTAGAGAGATTGACAGAGTGAGGGACAGGCTCACAGACAGACATGTTATAAAAACTATCAAATCGTGTTAAGGACATTCTAAAACGTGTAAATCCATCGAGAAACGGAAGTCGAAATTTTTTCATCAATTCAATACTTTCTTCTTGTAAAGATAGAAGGAACTAAAAATATATATTCCTATAGTATATATAGTCTTTTTTTTTTTTAGTTTTTTAATAGTCCTAATGTTAGTGCGCCTCAGAAATATGAACATGAGATCAAGAGTACCCAAAAACAATGAGTGAAATACTATGATTGTGAGATAATGAATTGAGTATGTTTTATCGTAGATAGCAAATCATGGAATAATTGCATAAACTTTATTTGCTCCAGCAACAATTGAAATCAGTAAGACGTATAAAAATCCAAACAGAATCCTCTTATTCACGAAATAACTGCCCTGTTACACTATCAACCAGCACATTTAAGAAAAAAATATAATCTACCCTTAGTACAAGACTTATGCCTGCATTGAAACTTTTGCCACCGTCCTCAGAACTTGTTAAAATAGAGTAGCTTAATCCTGCTAAAAATTGTTAGTGTTTTGTTAGTTAGTCACAAAAACCATCAGGTCAATCGAACATGATACTGAGCATGACAACGAACTGACAACGAACGTGATACTGAGCATACTTATGTTTCATCTGCAAGTAAATTTCAGAAACATGATGTTTTTCGAACTCAGAAAACAAAATAAAAAACTTGTGCACAAAAAGAGATAAAGGAATCGTCAACGCAAGCAGTTGCGAAAACCGCGAAAGAAATCAAACATGTCTTAGCCTACCACTTGCTAATATGAAGGATTCGAAACAGCTGTTCCAGAATCTGAAAGGGGTTTTGAAATCAGACTCTTATAATTATGACTCAAATGCAGATGAAGAAAATAATGCTCGACGAATATGAGCTTACGTGATTTTAGATAGCTTTTAATAATCTTTAATTTATAAATCTGTTTTTATGCAGTATTATTAAGACATTTTTTACTTTGTTTTGAACAATAATTACTTTATAGAATTTACGGATTTTAATTGTAAAAAGTTTCTTTCTGTCTTTTAAATATATGGTATTTTGACATTATTAAATGGTTTTGATTATACAAATTACTACGTTACTGTTTAACTTAAACTGCGTTTTATTCTTTTTTGTTGTTGTTGTTGTTTATGTGACAAACTATTAATATAATTTTTTAAATACAATTCTATGTCTTTATTTTAACATTTGTTTGCTCAGTATGTCCCTAAAAGGATTTTGTGCCATTAAACTCCATTCAACAAATCAACCAACCATCTTTCAGACACCTTTCAATTAACATAATTGTACTTACCTGTAATACCTATTGAAATACCTATACCTATTGAAAATTCCCTTCGCTAGCATCTAAAGTTAAGTCTGCTAGAGATAAGAAGGTCTCAGACGAAATCTGTGAGCAGAAGCTTGGGCTCTAAATGTGGTTCGGTCGGACTTTGGTTCAAAGTGAAAATTTTATTTATTCACAAATTGAAGATAAACAAAAACTTTCTATTTGAGAAAACAGTATGCATAAGTTTCTTAAAGTACTCTAAAAACTTCTGAAAATCTCTTTGAAACAAAATGGAATTATTATTTATAGTATACAGTCTGTCCACGTACAACCTGACCAACCTTTATTTTCGCAACCGTAGATGTATACTTCCGATAACAAAAATGGTCAAAATTATGTGCAGGGTTAAGATAAAAAAAAGTTTGAAGCGAAAAAAATATTTAGTGAAGAATTATAGAATCTAAATTTTTATACGGTCCCACGGTCCTATAAGTTATAATTAGTAAAATTTCCCTGTTACGCTGGCAAGTAAGGCTAAAAAAAGTCCCGTTATTCTACGATTAAAATTGACCGAGTAATAGCTGTTTAAAGTTGGAGTATATTTTTTGCTGCATATTAGGGGTCATTCACAAATTTAGTAGAAATATAATTTCGTCAGATATATTAAAGAAATGGTTGAGAGCAGTGGTGTAGTCGTAAAAAAAGCAGAGGGTATACGCTCTAAGCAGAGGGTATACGCTCAAGGCAGAGCGTATACCCTAGAGTGTACATACTATAGCTTTCTTGAGAAACAGAGGGTATACGGTGTTCCTTAAAAAAAATCCAGAGAAGGTATACGGCGTATACCCCCGTAGCCCCTCCACTACATCCCTGGTTGAGAGTAAAATTAGCATTGCAATATAAATTTGAAATCTTTAATCCTTTTGACATATTACTGCAAAATGTGCAATTTGTACTAAACATTATAAGAGGATAAAGATAAAAAATTTTTTGTTAAATAAAAGGATGAAAAACAACAGGCTCATTTCGTTACAAAATAATACATATTTTAAAATGCTGCTAGATTACACTGTCTTTCAAATTTTGTGTTGTGGCATGTTTTTTAGCTTTTGAAAATTGATTCTTATGTATTTTTTAGCCTTCATGACCTTCAAATGACCTTCAATTTAAACCACCACGTCAGGAATTTTCTCAAATCGCAAATTTCGAAGTTAAAAAGCTAAAAGTTAAATTTGATCCCCCCTCCCCTGCCAACCTCATCGGACCCCCGAGCTGTTTAGCTGTAAGAAACCCAGTTTAAGCCAAAAAATCTAATAAATTATTGAATTAAATAAAATTAAACTGAATAAACAAATAAAAATCAAATTTAAAAAATAAAAAAACCCGACTGCGTAAAAACGAACTAATTAATTATTTCTCTTCAATGTGAAACTATTTTTTATATTACTAAGGGGCTCTGCCCCCTACGAGCTACGCTCGTCAACCCCCGTTCAGACACCGCAGACTCTAACAGCACGCTAATTTGATCGGCTTTAAAAAGATTTCGGAAGATTGAATTATATTTTGAATCTGACAATTAAAATCTGACGTAATTTTCACCAAACTTTTCTTTCCCTTTTTAATATTCACGTAAAAATACTTTTGTTAGAAATGAAATATTATGGTCATCTTAAAATATGAAATAAATGTCTCGCGGAATTTTTAAATTTAAACTGTTTTGCAATGTTATTTTTTGTTCATTTTACGTAATAAGTGTAATGTGACATAATTGTGACGTAAATTCTCCTATTTAAGACTTCTAACGCATGTTAATGAATTTATTATTTTACAATATTCTTTCTCTTTTAAAATTCACGTGTAGTTATAGTTTTATGACGTAATTTTCAACGAGTTCTTGCTTTTTATATTTTCTGTTTATAATAGTCTCATGTAAAATAAATTTTTAATTTGAAGCAAACATTATAGTTTGCACTGTCTATACAGTTGGCAACAGTTTAAATTAATACAATTTTCTAAAATATCTAAAAAATATCTCTCGAAATGCTGAAAATTTGAATTTAAAATAGAAATAAAACCTCAGAAAATGAGTCAAATTAAAAAACTAAATGCAATCTGCACACCGGGAAATTCTGACGCATAAAATGATCTAAAATTGATTAAATTCCTAAGTACACTTTTTGCTCCTATAAAACTTTTTTAATGGAACGATTTTGTCCAACTTTGGCATTAAATATCTCTTAAAATAATTCTTCGATTTTAAAACTGTCTGCATCAGCGTGTTTATCAAACATTTCTCTATAATACTACCGATTTTAATATTTTTGTACGCAACAGTTTTTTTTAATATTAAGGAAGAAAGGTCATGCTTAAGCATTCAAATTGGATGCCGATCTTCCGGAAATATCTACGTAGATTTTCATTGGTCCATTTCCAAATCAAAACTTTTTTTTTTACATTTAGAAGGACTTACCTATTTTTTTATTTACTTGTACTGATGAATTTTAAGTTGTGTTTGATTGTTAGTTCCTATCTATAAACGCGGTTTTGATTGGACCTATAGATGTCTATGAAGGTTGGAGTTGCAGTAAAGGTAGAGATTCTACCTAAACAACTTCCAGGTTGTGCAATATTTTAACGGAGCTTCTGACTGTAAAATAGTCAATGAAACATCGTCTTCATTTTTAAAGACCTATACATTGATATGCCACTTAATATGGTGCGTAATTTTTTTTGTCTCTACGCCATTTGTATATTACGTCCGCCATTTTGAATTTATAAAAAACCCCTAGCCTATAACCATCGGACGGTTAAGACGAATCGGTAGAGACCCCATTCATTAAAATCTATCCAGCCGTTGGGATGTTTCGAGGGTATAAAGAAATCCACATACCCAGGTACGCGTGAAACACATAACCCTTCTATGCAGTCGGGTAAAAAGTCTTACATATATTTTATAGTATCAGATTTTTCGCTATTTTTTAACCTTGAAATTTACGATTTGCGCAAAATCTTGACATGATGGTTAAAACTGAAGATAATATTTTGATTCAGTGTTAAAAAATACAAAAAATGTAATTATAAAAGTTAAAGAACACAACCATCGCAGGTTTATGTTATCTAATCTTAAACTTCTCTTAAACTCTTTCTTAAACTTCTTGACAGTAATCTATCCGAATTTTTTTGTGTTATCCTCTAGTATAAGTATGTACGTATAAGATGGTAAGAGTCGAAAATCATAATATTATTGCATTGTCATCGGATTTAAATCAGTACGTAAAATTTAGCTTCGGTCGGACATTTGAAATTAAGTTCGAGTACAAATTTTAAACTGGAAAGACGATCATTTTAAGTTAAATAAAACCTTGTGAAATTAACATAATTTTAGTTAAAAGAAATCATAGCCCCAAATCCTTATAAAATAAAACACATGTTAAAATACAATTATTTTAACTAATCTCAATCTTAACAATTAAAAGTTTATCTTAATATTTGTACGATTTCTTTCAAAGCGCAGATACCTTGAAATAAGTTTAAGTACTTTATACACGACCCCTGAAAGCATGGTTGAAATCATTTGTTTTGATATCCAAAAAAGTAGTATAAGTCATGCATTCCAAAGTTTCATAACTTGGTCAATTTTAATGTTAGAGGAATGAGACTTTTTTTGTCTTACTTGTTAGTGCCACAGTAATTTTTTAGTAAATATCACATATAGGACCGGGGGGCAGTATAAAAATTTAAATTTCTTAATTTTTTAATAAATGTTTTTCTTGACCCAAATCGCTTTAAAAATAATTCTTGGAAGTATGCAGCTAGGTCCAACGTTTGAGAAAAAAAAGGTCGGTCAGGTTATACGAGGACACACTGTATAAGAAGAAATACACTATCTCATTTTCATGCTTTCATGGCCAGTGTCACCAACGTGATACATTCGTGGGATATTGCCTATCCTCACTTTCTGTTTGATGCTCTTTTCCAAAATTAAACGAAAAGAGAACCCATGTCACTCTGAGTAGATTTATAATGATATTTGAAAAGAATAAGACTTGTGAGTTTTGCAGTCTTTAGCAGTAGGTTGGGTAGAAATAACCTAATTGCTATTTTAAATAGATTTTCGGAGACTGTAAAAAACAGGGAACGTTGATATGAGGTAATATTTAGGATTAAGTTTCTTTGTACGTGTTTCTATGTAAGAAGATACTATATAAGAAGAAGATGTATTTAAAAATAAAAGAATTAATCTTTAAACAATGTTTAAATGTCGTTAACAATTTTCAACTGCGTACTTTCAGTACCGGCTTCGGGTTCTTGTGACACAAAGTTTTTCGGACTCGGAAATGACATCGAGGTTCAAGGTCTAAGAAAAAAACCTGGTCTCATCTCTAACGCCCAAACGGTTTCAATAGTCAAAGTATACCAATATCATTTTCACTTAAACAAGTTCCTAAATTCACGGGTGATTTTGTCGTTGAATTTCATGGTAGTTCTTAGATTTTGTTGTAGATACTCGTCATTTAACATTCTATATAAATAAAGATCAGAGGTCAATGGAACTCATGACCACAGATATAATAGGACTGTAAACATTGTGTACTTAGCTGTAAATATATAATGACTGTAAGCAAGCGATCTACGAAGTGGTGCCGAGTCCCCTGATCTTGCTGAAAATCGAAGAATTCACGTTCTTATTCCGATAACACGTTAGCGAAGTCATTCAAAAGTATCAAACATCGCATGAATATTTCACATCCCGTTGACGGGCTATCGTGACCCACGGTGTTTTCAGAAATAATAAATCTGATAAATTATAAGTGTATTGGAGTTTTCGTTTCCTTCAAACAATTAAACGCAAAACTCTATATAATTATTATGAAAATAACCTGAAAATAATTACATTTTCCCCCAACTATAAAAACTTTTCCAGAAAGAATAAACCAATTTATTTTCAAGCAACGAGTAACAAAAAATGTATTATAAGTAATATCTATATTTTCGTAAGAAATGAGAGTTTTGTCTTTAGTCAGCCTAGAGAAAAATGTCTTGTAATTTATAACATAAATTTGTAGAATTAAATTTAATGAAATGGCTGACTTCTTAATTCTTGGCAAACGTCTTTTCTGAAATTATGAACTTACTTTTTTATAAAACCATGATTTTGGAACCCCTCCAATTAAGTTATATAATTATCAGTAATTTTTACTCATTTTTCACTACATTGTAAGTGATATTCCTAATAAAGATAACTTTCTGAAGTGACCAAAAAGGATCGATTAAGGAGTTCCGTTAAAATACTTCATATAAAGAAGCTTTGATGCTTGTTTTCAGATGCTGTAGAAGGACATTTTAAGCAAGATTTTCCTCATTTTAAGTCATATTTTGGATATTAAATTACATTTCTTCATTAATAATTTATTTCGTTAATTAAATTTTATAACTCTTTGTCTCCTTTATTCTGATTAAAACGACACTCATAACAACGATAAACGCATCTACTATATTTCATATCTTCTTCCTTTTTAGCTCACAGGTTATCAAAGTCTGAGAGCTAATGTGCCCGCCGGTTCTGTATGAGCGTATGTAAGTATGTATGTACGTAACGCGATACCTCTTGATAGAAATATCTTCATTTTTTTTCTAGTCTCATTCTGATAAAGCGCTTCTAGGATTAGTTTTTGGGGTTCATTGGTTAAATATAAAGTAGGGTAACGCCGGCTAATATTCTTTTAATTTAGATAAATTGTTTTTGTTTCATGCAGAATTATTCGATTTGCTTCAAATTTTATATACCGGTTTATTCTGATAAGGAGCATCCCTGATTAGATTTGAATGTTCGTTTGTTAAATATAAGAGGGGGGACGGGAGCTACTACCTCCCTCATTAATTTACATAAATATGCTATTCATGCAGAATTATTCGATTTGCTTCAAATTTGATATACAGGTTTATTCCAATATGGCGCTTCCTTGATTAGATGTGGAGATTCATTGATTAGTATAAAAGGGGGAAAGGGGGGAAAACCCCCTTAATTTAGATAAATGGGTTTCCATGCAGAATTATCCAATTTGCTTCAATTATTTTAAGGTTTATTCTGATAAGGAGTTTTCCGGATTAGATTTGGAGGTTCTTTGGTTAAGTATAAAGGGGTAAATTGTGGAGGAAATACCCCCTTAATTTAGTGAAAGGGCTTTTTCATGCAGAATTATCTGATTTGCTAGGTTTTTTCTGATAAGACGCGTCCCTGATTAGATTTGGAGGTTTTTGGTCATGTATAACGGAGGGAAACGGGAGGTAATCCCTCTTAATTTATTTATTGAGGAACATTATTCTTTGAAACGGGGGCTAATCCCTCTTAATTTATTTATTGAGGGGCATTATTCTTTGAAATAACATTATAATATACAATTAGTGTGAATAGCCTGCGAACTCAATCACATCAGTTTAATTGGACAATTTTCTTTTTAGCTTTTTCACTTCTTCAAAACACCATCAAGTGTTTTGTGTAATTAAAATATTTTCGCAAAACAAAAAACAAAAACAAAAAAAAACAGTACTTTAATTTCTTTATGAATATCGTGAATTTAAAATTTAACATTAGAATAATCAATTACTGCGGAAAACATACAACATACAACTTAATTTAAACGTAGCATGAAATCATATTCCATATCATCCGTGCCTCTAAATATTACTTAATTAGCTATTATTTTAACTCAATCGTATGTACATGTAAATATATCATACGAATTGGCTTTTTTCCGATTGAGTTAAAAACTGTTCATGCTGGCGTCGAAACCAAGACATTTGGAAAGAATTTGCTGAACTTCCAGCTAGAAAAAGCTGGATTTATTTTGCAAAAAAATATGGATTGTACGCGATTTGTTCATAAAAAGTGAATATTTTTTAATATTTCAAAAGTATACACTTTTCGGTCAAATTATCTGCATTTTTATGCATGTAAATAAGTGCATATTTGACATTTTCAAAAACGGTGCACATTCTTTCCATAAAATTAGTGCATATTTGATGTTTGCAAAATACTTACGCATATTGTGGTATAAAATAAGTACAAATTCTATGTTTACAAAAAGTGGGCATTTTTATAAGCAAAAAAGTCTTTACAGAAAACCTTCTGGAATAAGGACACTTTAGGAGCGTGGAACTTGTCCACAGTTCGGAGGTGTTCGCTATTCAGAGCTAAAAATGTAAAATTATATAGATAACGAGAATAGAAAAATAGAGGTGTCTGCTATTCAGGTGTGTCCATTATGGAGATTTTACTGTATATTGTTATTTTGCAAGATGTAAAAATATAACTTCTATGATTTTTTTTTAAATGAATTTCTATAAGGGGTGGGGATTAACTTCTGGGTGGGGTTTAACTTCTATGGGAGGCTTCTAGGGGAGGAAGTCCCTCTTAAAAGGAAAATGTTTTGTTCCTATTTTTCTTAGTGTTTAACTATCTTAAGTTACTCGAAAAGAAATAAAATGCAGCACGTCTCTAAAAAACAGATAAAAAGAAAATTTAGTTCATTAAAATTCAAAATCCACAGATAATAAGGTCTGCCACTCTCGGAGGGAAAATAAAATTGACATTGCTGTCCGCTACTAATAAATGCATATGCCTCCGAAATTCTCGAAAGATGGCGCCCCCAGCGCCTTTTTGCTCTTTTTATGCACAATATAGTTTGCACTTTTTATTAAAATTCAGTTTGCTTTTTTATGCACAATTCAGTTTGCAGATTTTATGTTTAGATTTTGTGCAATTTTCGTACACTTTTTTAAAAGACTTATTCTAAGTCGGTTGCGCTCACCAGGACCGAAAATCGGCAGAACACAAATCAATCAGACATCCTTTTTAGCAATAGCATCTGTCTTTACATGTAGGCAGCTCAACAGAATATGTAATGATATACAGATGGGTGACAAAATAATACGAATATCCATGAAAAATGTATGGTCTATTTCAAAGGACCAGAACGCGCATGTCACTTTGTACTCAATTCTACCACCTAGTGGTTATGAAAGGTAAGGCATCGTTCTCTCAACATCAGTCATAGGTGTTGCACGCGCTTACCATACGCTCTATAAAACTCAGTAATTACTGACTTGTCAGAGTTCGAAAAAGGAATAATTGTTGGAATGCGGTGCGCTGGTTCCTCCGTGACGGAAACAGCCAATTATTTGGGGCGTGCAAGGAGTACTGTTTCAACCGTTATGACAGCGTACACGAAATGCGGTAAATTGTCGTCTGCGAAGTACAGCAGTGGACGGAAAAGAAAGATTTCTGAGTGGGATAAAAGAGAGTTGAACTCCATAGCGGTCAGAAAGCGCGAGCAATTTTTATCCCAGATAGCGTCATATATAAATAGTCATCTGCAGAATCCATTTCAGCAAGAACTTCCTAAAGGGAACTTCATGCTTCGAACATTTATGGAAGAGTTGCAATTCGTACGCCATTGGTGTCATAGGTGTTCGTGTTATTTTGTCACCCATCTGTAGTATATGTAATGCTCAGGTAATGGAACTCCAATATACGATAGATACGTAGACACACGATTTTAAAACTAATTTTCAACTGAATCCCATTAATCGATAAATATATTATACGATTTGGCATTTTTCGAAATGAGCAAATAATTCATCAATCCCTGAATCGGAACCAACATTCTTCGCTTAAATTGCCAACACATAGCCTATTAAGCTACCTAGTCTAAGAACTGCAGTACCTTCAGTTGCGCTGTTCACATGTCGCGCTACATACTATTAACAATAAAGTTGTCTGAGTGAATTATCTAAAACAGATGTTGGTCCAGGTCGCTCAATAACTAGAGTGTCGACAATGTAACAGAAAAGGTTTTGAGTTCAGAAAGTTTTGAGTTTTTGGCATCACATCCAGCCTGAACATTTTTTTACGCAATTAGAAAAATGTCAATTAAAATTATTCTAAAAAAGCCAGTATTTTTAAAAAAAGTTATTGCAATATTTTAGGGGACGGAGAAATAGTCTAAGGGGTTTATTACGTGTCTGGACAAAAAACAACTAGTTGCACGGTCCGAGCGCCGCAACAAAATTAGTGAAAAGGATTTTAATATTTTATAAACTACATGGCTATTTTAATGAAAATGGACATCGCTATTTAAAGGAAATAAAAATATCAATAGATGTTGGAAATGATTTATGAGTATGTCTCTGCAAATAAAATAAAACTAGTTGGATGTGCCAATCCCAAAACTTTCTTCTATCTTATACATCTTAATATTTCAAAACCTAGTTACACATGTTAATACTTCAATATTATTAGTTCAATACTATACCAACTTTGATTTTCATCTTAAATTTCTCCTCAAGTCAATTAAACGGACTAAAAACGAGTTAATCTATATCATGATATTTGTTAAAATTATTAATTTTTCCTTATTCTGTCGTTATCAGCTGTTTGCGAATAGCCGGCATAGCAGGAAGCGAGTTCCCGCCGATGCACAATAGAACTACGAAAAATCAAGAAAAGTATACAAAAATCGCTGGCACGGAGCCCCTTTACCGCGCAATATTTCCAAATTCAAGGAGAACCTGTTGGCCAAAGCCAAAAACAAGCACAAATATTTTGGTTCAATTGAATGCATAATTTTATACGCTGTTCGATGGTACAATAATGAAAATGGCACAGAGATCGGAATTATAGCGCCCCCTTCTTTCGGAATTTTTTCAAGTTCAGGGTGGACTTGTTTGCCATAGCCAGAAACATGCACAAAAAATTTGGTTCCATTATATGGATAACTTCATACACTTTTCGATGGTACAATAACGAAAATGGTACAGACATCGCAATTATAGTGCCCCCTTCCGGCAGAATTTTTCCAAATTCAGGGAGAACCTTCGTGACATGACCAAAAATAAACACATAAAATTTGGTTCAATTCTATGCATAACTTCATACACTTTTCGGCGGTACAATATTCAAAATGGCACAAAAATTGTACAAAAATCGCTATTACAGCGCCCTCTACGAGCGATTTTTTTACAAATTAAGGGAGGACCTCCTTGCCATAGCCAAGAACTTAAAAATTTTTTGGGGTTCAATTCTATGCATAACTTCATACACTTTTCGATGGTGCAATATTCAAAATCGCACAAAAATTGCTATTACAGCGCCCCTTAACGGCGAATTTTTTGCAAATTCAGGGAGGACCTGCTTGCCATATCCAAAAACTTAAAATAAAAATTTGGTTTAATTCTATGCATAACTTCATACACTTTTGGACGGTACAATATGCAAAATCGCGCAAAAATCGCTATTACAGCGCCCCCTACCGGCGAATTTTTTCCAAATTCAGGGAGGACCTGCTTGCCATAGCCAAAAACTTAAAATAAAAATTTGGTTTAATTCTATGCATAACTTCATACACTTTTGGACGGTACAATATTCAAAATCGCACAAAAATCGCTATTACAGCGCCACCTACCGGCGAATTTTTTCCAAATTCAGGGAGGACATGCTTGTCATATCCAAAAACTTAAACTAAAAATTTGGTTCAATTCTATGTATAACTCCATACACTTTTGGATGGTACAATATTCAAAATCGCACAAAAATTGTTATATCAGCGCCCCTACCGGCGATTTTTTTCCAAATTCCGGGAGGACCTGCTTGCCATAGCCAAAAACTTATAATAAAATTTTGGTTTAATTCTATACATAACTTCATACACTTTTTGGTGGTACAATGGCGACAGACAGACGGACAGACGGACAGACGGACGGACGGACAGACGGACAGACGGACACACAGACAGACAGACCGGAAGTCGAAAAAAAATTCGATTACAATACTTTCTTCTATTGAAGATAGAAGAAAGTAAAAATAATTTAGTATATAATCAGTAATTAATATGCGCTCTCGCCATACTCATATTCTTGCTACCTACGAAGTTTGCATTAAATACAAAATAAAAGTGATATATATATATTTGAATACATTAGTTGTTACCTTTCTCAATAGATTTACAGACTTCACAGATCGATCACTTTCAAAAATAATTTCTATAGCTGACACCGTTTGCAACGCTATCAAGAAGTACACTTTTTAAAAACGAGGTATTATATAAAATGGTAGATAGCTAAATATATGCAACAGAAATAACCTTCGGGGTTCGTTTTTACAAAATTTTCTTAAAATTAATTCTCTAAAAAAATATATTGTATGAAAAATTTTTTAAAGACTTTTTAAACGACTAGCCTCTATTTTTTATTGAATTTAGAAAATAGCATATTATGAGACCGCCTATATATATTATTCATTTTGTCATAAAAGGTCATCTATAAAATAAAAGAAGACATTTAGGGGACTTTTAAGAACCTTATTGAATGGATGGGTATTAAAACTATGTATCTGTCGGAAATAGAATTTCTTACTTACGAAAAAAGTGTTACAACGAACTAAAAAATCGCAATTTAAAATATTTTATATATTAACTTATATTTCCATCATTATGATTATTTGTAAAACTGGATTCATAACATTGATGAATATTAAAGACAAAATTGTTCAAAAAATTAAAATAGTGTTATTGGAACTTTCTAACTCAGAAATTATTATTATTATTATTATTATTATTATTATTATTATTATTATTATTATTATTTGCAACTACTATCAGCACGGGTGACCCTTTTTTACATGGTGATTCTATTTTTGCGATTCAGAAATTTGGTTGTATGTGCGAATATGTAAAAAACTTCCTCCTTGAAGATTTATGCAGCAATTTTCAAAAATGTTTTTGTAACTTTCAAATTCAATAACTATCGAACTATAATAAATATGAAGAATAAAAGAGAGATGTTAATCAGGTAGCTCTAGTTTTGTATACAGCAAATCATAAAATAGTTTAAATGTTATTCAATAGTTAGAGCTTTTACGGATGTCGGTGGATAAAGAAATGTTAGATAACAAGAAGCAAAAAGAGAATTCCTTCCCCAAAGGTTGGTAAAACAGTCAGCTTGCATCACGGACAATAGGGAGGAGAACTGAGAGCATATGAAATAAAAAAAAATCCGGACTTCTGATTGCCACATAAGCTCACCCGCACAAGACTTTCGCTAGACATCGAGGTACATGAACACTTGTTTCCGTCTGGGTCTCCGCTCTAAAATCTTTCCTAGGATAGTCGGTCCCGGACAATTTCAACCTCGTTTTCGCTCCTAGGAATTCCCCTGCATCGAAGCCACGTTGGTTCAAGAACACCTGAAGGAGTTCACTAAGCTACAAAAGTCTTAACTCACAACGACATTAAAAAAGAAAGTCTAAATAGAAAATCATGGTGTATGACAAAAAAATGTAATTACCAATAAACGCTTTCTTAATAACTTTATACAATAGCAAGAAGCGAGATAGTGTGCTATTTAAATTTTGAAAAAGTGGATTTTAACCTTTAAATACACAGTGATGCATACCTGCTTCACTTTTTATTTAACTCTTAGCAAACACTATATTTATATAGAAATATTAATCATGAAAAAAAGTACAACATTACGCTACTAAACAAAGCGATATAAGTAAGCGTCCTATCTTAAATGGGAGAAGTAACCGCAAGATTAAAAGCGAGGTCACATGAATCAAGGTCATGCGCCACGTAGCGGATGGAGTGTGAACTACAGGTAGATACCTGACTGTTTTCTTACTGACACCTCTAAAATTGTAAAGTGTTTTTCACCTTGATTAATAACTGAAGTACCTCTGATAACGCGAAGAAAACTTCGTGGTGTCAAGTGCGTCTGGATGCCCCTCGCGCTACGTCATTATTTTGCAATAAATGTGGCAAACAAAACTCATTTTCATGAGTGACTGAAAATTTACAAAATACGCGCCACGCTAAAAGCCCGCGTATGCGAATTATCACTCCGTCCACAAGGTGGCGCAACTGTGTTAATTTACGCCCGATTCCAGCATTAAGTTTGTTCGCTTACTTATAACGGTTTGCTACTAAATAAAGTTAAAATTCTACCTTAAAGTTTCTCGTGTATGATGTTTAAGATAAGAATAAAAAACACAAATCGGAAAGAATAATTCATGTATTTCAGAATTAAGTTTTACAAAATATACATTTATATAAAATAAAGTATTTAGATTCATACTTATTAAAATAATTACTATTTTGTAATATTTTAGTTTTTACTTGTATTGCAAATGTGCAACATAAGAAAAGATTGCCGTATTATACGAAAAATGTATCTCTGCTTTTTTTTTATCTGTGTAATAAACCTTTCTGAGAATCATACATAATTATTTCGAAACAAAATAGAAAATCATCCATTTAAGGGTTGAAATACTGTTCCAATTTTTCTTTACTCTGATTAACTGAACAGTTTTTAATTACAGAATTTTTTTTTTTTTTTAGTTCTTGAATTTGTACTTTGTATTAAAAGATTTTTCATGGTTGTCATTTATATTTATTAAAACGAGAATTATTCTTAAGTTTAACATACGAACATTATAGATTTGCATTCTCCAAAGTTCTAATTTTCAGTATATTGCTTCTATTTTTTTTTTAAAATATGATCTGCACTATCGATTTTAAATTAAATCCAGAAGAAATATTTAAAAAAAAAAATCAGACATAATCAATACTTTATTTTTAATTTATCTACTTATGTATTTTACATTTTTTAGATACTAATTTGATATTGTATACTTTATTATTCAAACATTCGTATAAAGATCAATTTTTTTCGCACATTAGAACTTCTAGTGACGTGGTAAATATTTCTTTATTGAATGAAAAAGTAAAACAACGAAAAGAAAGGTCTTTGAATATACCGATATTATTATAAATGGATAACTTTTCCCATTTTCTAAAATGAAGTTCAGACTTGCAGTTTAGTTATGAAAAAAATCCTTAGGAATAACAAATGGAATCTCGATGTACAGAAATGAAAAACAAAAACTTTTACTTAATTTTATGTAAGCACGGCATAGCAAACACAAATCATTAATATTAAAATTGATATTCACTATATGTTGATTTTCCTGCTGTTATTTATTCAAGCATGCTATGTTACATTCAAGTACTGAATGCTCAAAAGGAACGCTATTTAAAATTCTAAACTTTTATCTAAAGAACTGCAAATGCGTTCAACATTAACACTTCCATTAATCATATTATTATGCTGCTCCATCACCATTTCATTTTCATGGAATTCAAATTCTAGAAGCGTGAATGTGAAATGTTAAAGAAGACATAATTTTCCCAGGAATCACATAAATTTTAAAAGTGAAATATTCAAACTTAGCGAAGCGTCATTGAATCTTTAAATTATAAAATGTGGGACTATGTATTTCTGATTATTAAGAATCCATCCATTCTAGTAAACATTTCTACAGCCACAAAGCATAACATAAATAACTAATGAAACATGAATTTCTTTGAAGATAAATACAGTGTGACTTCAAAAATCCGGCATTCCGAAATAAGGTAACTTCCAAAATTCGGCATTAAAGTCATCGTTTCCCTTCAGATTTTTTTTACCCGGACTGCCAAGAAGGCTTATGTGTTTGACGCGTATATGGGTATGTGGATTTCTTTATACCCTCGAAACATCCCAAAGGCTGGATGGATTTTAATGAATGAGGTCTCTATCGATTTGTCTTAACTCTGCAATGGTTATAGGCTAGGTTTTGTTTTTAAGAATTGAAAATGACGGCCGTAAAATACAAAATGGCGGTAGAGACGAAAAACATTTTTTACGCACCCTATTGAGTGGCATATTATTGGATAGGTCTTTGAAAATGAAGACGATGTTTCATTGACGATTTTACAGTCAGAAGTTCCGTTTAAATATTACACAACCTGGAAGTTGTGTAGGTAGGATCTCTAGCTTTACTGCAACTCTAACCTTCATCGACATCTATAGGCCTCATCAAAACAATGTTTATAGACAGGAACTAACAATTAAACACAACTTAAAAGTCAACAATACAAGTAAAAAAAAAATAGGTAAGTAATATAAAAAATAGTTTCATATTGATGAGAAATAATTATTTAGTTCACTTTTTACGTAGTTGGGTTTTTTGATTATTTAAATATATTTTTTACTTGTTTGCACTTTTAAATTGCGTAAGTAAGAAGTTAGCAGGATGAACACGTGTATTTTTTTCTTCTCTGTAGTTTTGAAGCTTTTATTTATTTATTTATTAAAGGTAGTACGAAGTGTATTTCAAAATCAGGAAATGTTGCAACTAAAATAAAGCATATAAACTTGTCTATCGCAAAAAAGTGGACTTGATACGAAAGTTAGAAAGACTTTGTGAAAACGTTGTGTGCTGAGTATGAAATCGGATCGCCGACAGTTAAGTTAGTTTTTTTTTTTTTTTTAGTTTTTTTTATCACATAATTGTGCCCTTGTTAGGAAGTAAATTTTGACTGAAGGCACTATTAAGAATATCGGAAGTACTTTTGTTATTCTTTCAGAAATCCGGAATAAAAAAAAAATTCGGCTTAGTCTTGTTATCGATGATGCCGGTTTTTTAAAGTTATATTGTATATATATATGTATATATTATTTCAAAATTAATGAAAAATTACCGCATGAATGGCGCTACAGCAGCACATATCAAATGCAATAAATATATTACATCATTTCAAAATGCCTAAACACCATAACTCCAAAAGTAAGGTGTATATCTGCAGAAATTTTTTAACTATAAAATACATAAAAGAACAAGAAAGACAGGTAAAAAAACAAAAACAGTCTGTTCTTCATCAGTGGGAGGACAGACAAAAAACTAACTCCACCCCCACTTCTAAAATTTGCAGGTTTCTGAACACACGCCCACCCCGCATTCAATATTGAAAAACTATTGTCATAATAAAATGACAATAGTTTTTCTTACTAAACTTAAACATTTTTAAATGATTGCAAATCAATGATGACATGATCCTGGAATGGGAAGAATGGTTCCAATGTTGAAAAATTTTTTCTCAAGATAAGGTAATTTTCATTCATGAAAGTAAACTAATTTACTATGATTGTGTCAATATGGCATCATTTATACTTGTCATTAATGAAAATGACGTCATTTCAATATAATAACCAAATTCCATAAAAACTAAAATAACTCAAATTAAAACTAACAAACATAATGTTAACAATACAAAAACTATCATACAAAAACAAAAAAGCTTTAATAAAAAGTTTTTTAGAGAAATACTTAAAAAATTGCCATTAAAATAAAAACAAAAGAAATTAACTTAACATGCATGAATGCAGAATAAACGTGCGCCCCCCCCCCCCAAACCCGCAAAATAAAATTTCTCAAAACATGAAAAACAGTAATACCTGTATAATGTTTCTTACCCGTCAACAATAAACAAATAATTTTTCTTCCAAAGTCATTGTCAAATACCAGAATTCCAGGTCTGCAACTTTCTTTCGTTTCAATTCATCAATACACACCCGTTCTTTTAACAAGACTTTAGGATGCCTATTTCATACAGAAAGTTCCAGAAAGCTGCCATCACATGTTCATGCCGCTAGTCCACATCGTTGCCATTCACTTTTTAGAACTGTCTTTAAATAATATTTCAAAAACTTTATAGGGTAAAAATTATTGTAAAATAAATTAGCCAACAACTTAAAGATCAGTTTATAAAAATTATTGTCTCTGCCACAAATTTTATTGAAACGTATTAATTGATTAATGATAATATTTATGTAAATTTTTTTATGTAAATTTGAAAACCAATGTGGCATGCTTCTATTAAAAACTTGAAAGCTATTTCTCTTATCGTACAAATCCAATATCAATTTATTATCAATAATTTTAAATAAAATATCCAAAAATTCTGCATTATAATCATCGCTGTTTGCTCTATTCAATTTTAAACGATTTGGATATATAATGTCATATTCATTAGAAAAATCAAAATTAAAAATCAAAATATCATCAATATACCTTTACCAAAGACCTTTAAAGACCTGTTATGTTTTATAGTATACTTATATTCATAATAAAACAAAAATAAATTTGCTGCTGTACTAGAATAGTTTGTCCCCATCCCTATACTACATATCTGATTAAAGGTATTATTGTTAAAAGTTACATAATTATTATAAAAACAGAAATGACATAAGCTTAAAAATAAATCTCTATTTATATTTAATTCATCATTTATATTAAAAACATCAAAAATACTCATTAAAACATCATAAAGTGAATCAATAGGTATATTGGTGAACAGATTTTCAAAGTCGAATACCTGCATTTTCAAAGGAGTCAAAGGCAATTTGTCCAGAATTTCAACACTATTATCAATTGACCAGAAATAACTATACTTCTTAAATTTATACTTTAAAAAATCATAAATCTTTTTTATTAAATTCTGTAAACCAATATTAAAATTTTTATTAACGCTTTTAGAAGTACTACAAATAAATCTAAACTTTATCGGATCTTTATGAAATTTAGGCGTTAAGAAAATAAATGGCAAACAGTGATGATTAGAAACATCAAAATTATGAGAAAACATACTTTTAACTTTCTTTTTATATGCAAAAATTTTTTTAACAACAGGATTTCTGTCAATATTAACTTTTGAATGAAAATTTTCATTACCTAATTCACCCTCTATTTTATCAATATAAAACTTCTTTCATATTATTGCATAATTATTAGCTGCTTTGTCCACAGGGACTATAACAAAATTATTTTGTAAACTTTCAATAAATTTTACATCTTCATCTTTAAAACTTTGATATTCATACTTATCAGAATTTAAATAATCTTTTAAAAAATTATTGAAATGCCCCAAAATTTGAGACTTCCATTCAAAAAATGCCTCTAAAGGCATACTAAATTTATAACTATATTTCTTTATAAAATTATTGACATTATCCTTAAAAATCTTTAGTACTTTATTGCTGCTAATTTTACTATTAATTCTAAATTTTGTACCAAAATTCATTAAATATTTTACATTTTTATTCTTGATTATATCAAGATTACCTGTAATCATATGACCATGATAATTATCTATAAAAAATTTTTAATTCCATATTATTACAACAACAAGTTAAAACTGTATTAACATTTGAAAAAGCTATTTGTCTGTAATTGAAAATCTTATTACTTAATGGTTTAGGATAATTATATGCAACTGAAATAATACATTCTTTAAGAGGAAAAAGGTCGTAAATATGTTTGCATATTGCATTTAAATTCAAATTATCAAAAGATTTTTGTTGATATTTTATATTAAACTAAATTACTTCTTTATTAACTTCATCTCTATTTAATAACTTAAAATTAATTAAATCATATAATAAATCTTTAAACTGTAAATTTTTAAATTTGAAAACATCCAAACATTTTTTAATTTTCTTAAGCACATTAATCTTTAATTTAAAAACCTCCATTTTAACATTTTTAACACTATAATTTTTATCAAAACATATAAAATTAATATTAAAATTGAAAATTAAAAACGCATTTAAAATGTTTCTTAAATTTTAATATTTATTCTATATATTTGTACGCTGGTGAGTATTTAACGTGTTTTAAATGTAAAAAAGAAAAACACTTTTTAATAGCCATGGGGTCTGGACATATATAACGTTATCAACTTTTTAGTAATTTTGAACCTAACCTTCCTTCACCTTAAGATATCATTCGTTATCATGTCACCCCCCCTTCTTCTCCCCTCCTTAATGATATCGTTATTAGTTTCTAAAAATTATTTTAATTTTTGCAATTTTTTTCTTTTGCTTTGTAGCGATATACACATGTAGTTGTATATTTATTATTCGCACACTTTATTGATTCAAATGAGAAGAAGTGAATAAATATCACTATTATAAATTAAATAACTTTAAGTCAGGTAACACTTAAAAGAAATAGCTACACTTTAAACGTATATAATAATAGCTTTTTGTTAAATAATGCACTAAACAATAATGTATCTTCTTCCACTTGTCTCCGCACGGGGTGGGGGCAAGCAGAATTTCTTATTAACAAAACAGGTGGACAACATTCTTTCACTATTCTTTGCTAGCAAACACAACAAGTGTAATTTCACACATACTTAGCAAGTAGATTCTCGAACAGCAGATTATATATCTATACACATATGATAGAAGATTAAGAATGACGAACGTTGGAGTATTGAAATTAAATAATTTTATAATCATTTAATGATTTTAATAATATGTTTATAATAATGCATTTTAGTAAAAATAGCTAACAGACTTAGGAAAGATAATAAACTGTTTTGATGTAACGAACAATTTACAAATTAAAAGATAAAGTTTTGGTTAGATAAAAAAAATAATAACGATATCAAAAGTCAAATCACCCCTCATCTTAGGATATCATGTGCCAGACTCCCCCCACCCCCTCTAATGTTATAACGTTATATATACACAGCCCCTTGCGAAAAGTTAATGTAGAGCATTTATTTTTATAACATCAAAAATTAGATGTTTAAACAAGTATCATAACTTTATTTGAAGTTGATGAAATGTAATGCACATGTAGCTCTTATATTGTCAATGTTTTAATATAATGATAAAAATGTTATTTGTTATTCTGTTTGTAAGACTGAAAAAAACGAAAATGTAGTTATTTAAAAGTAAGGAAATTTCAACAATCAAATAAAAGTTTGATTTACTAAAATATAGTTGAAACAGTTCAAACTTTGGAATTATAACTGATACTGAAAGGAATCTTGATAATTCACTGTAATTATTACCATTGTAAGTATATTTAAATGTTGTATTTCAACTCATTTTTTATAAAACAAAAGTAAGAACTGCAATAAAAAACCTGCTATCTCAGAAAAAAAAAGTTGGTTGATATGAAATACTTCAATAATGTATTCAGTTTATTAAAGCGATACTATCGTTACAGCCGTTAGAGAGTCTATAGGTAAAGCAGCCGCTTTGATTTTGATAATTTCAATGGTTTAAGAGCCATTATTTTGAAAATCAGACAAGTGTGATTGTTGTATTTTTTGTTTTGCTTGATTTTTTTTATGTTGAAGTAGATCACATTTAATGAATAATGTGCAATTTTGAAGCCCTGAAAAATTTTTCCCTTCCCTGTAGAAAATGTCAAAGTTCAAGGTTGTGACCGTCATTTTTCATGAAAAGTGAAATGCGAGTATGTTTGCAGTGCTAAAGCTTGGGAAAGCAAAGACATCCCAAAATTCTTTTGTGATGAAATATTAGTACAACACTACCTGCTTAGTAGACTGTATTCGTTTCCATGGGGCATTGTTATTTTACATTGTTATGTTGCCTCAAAATGCAATGAAAATGACGTTTTTGTTGTATAATGCTGCTGTTAGCAGGAATAGTCTGTTAAATATCCAAAAATTTCAAAATAGGCAGCATTTCAATTAGTCTTTTCTCAAAACAGCATCACGGTTCAATAAAACAAAATATATCACGTAGTAGTTGGAAGTATGTACAAACACATGGAAAAGAAAACAAGTTGGAAATTGCACGTCAAACGTGGCAAATGAGGTGCGTTCGTACTATAACTAGTTTTATAATTATTTTTTGCAGCCCATATTGTACTGAATGTATATTTTTTTTGCACTTCGTAAAGTGCATAGTCTGATACATCATTAAAATGCACTTCCAATAATTTTTTCGGAACACTTTTGACTGTCCCTGTAATTAAACTATACATCCGATTTTCCTAAAATTTGAAATAGCTCAACAAAATTTTGCAACAATTATATCTTTAAAATTTCAGACCATTCGGAAGGCTGTAATATCATTAAAATGCACTTGCAATAATTTTTCCCATTGGCCGTAATGTAAAGAAAAACTTTTGACTGTCCCTGTAATTAAACTATACATCCGATTTTCCTAAAATTTGAAATGGCTCGAAAAAATTTTGCAACAATTATATCTTTAAAATTTCAGATCATTCGGAAGGCTCTAATATCATTAAAATCCACTTGCAATAATTTTTCCCATTGGCCGTAATGTAAAGAAAAACTTTTGACTGTCCCTGTAATTAAACAACACATCCGATTTTCATAAAATTTGAAATGGCTCGACAAAATTTTGCAACAATCATATATTTGAAATTTCAGACCATTCGGTTGGGTAGTTTTTGTTCTGTTACATGCGGACAGACGGACAGACGGACGGACAGACGGACGGACAGACGGACGGACGGACAGACGGACGGACTGAACGACGACTATAGGTGCTACGTATTTATATAATTACGAACGCACCTAAAAAAGTGGGGTCTCGTCATATTTGTATTTTTAAAAAATGTCAAAAGTCACAAAAAAGACTGTCATTTATCATACTTTTTCCCTATCAAAAAACGAAACATCCCGTTTCTCGTTCCGCTAGCTATGTTTTTTCCCTATGAGAAAATGGAATATCCCTTTTTCTTTCCCCTCCCTTGTTCTAAATGGAAAAAAGGGAAATTGAAACGGGATATTTTGACTGTGAATTTTTGTAAATTTTGTTATTATTATTATTTTTTTTAATATGACGAGGCCCCACTTTTTTTTCTTTTTTATGTGTTTGTACATACTTCCAACTACTACTTGATATATTTTGTTTTATTGAACCGTGATGTTGTTTTGAGAAAAGACTAATTGAAGTGCTGCATATTTTGAAATTTTTGAATATTTAACAGACTATTCCTGCTAACAGCAGCAATATTCCGGTAAAGTTTTATATTATTTAGCTTGTCCTAGTAGTACACTTTGATATTCTATAAGAAAAAGTTTGGGGTACTATTGCTTAAATAAGAAAATACGTGCAGAAAACGGAGAAAAACGTCATTTTCATTGCATTTTGAGGCAACATAACAATGTAAAATAACAATGCCCCATGGAAACGAATACAGTCTACTAAGCAGGTAGTGTTATACTAATATTTCATCACAAAAGAATTTTGGGATGTCGTTGCTTTCCCAAGCTTTAGCACTGCAAACATACTCGCATTTCACTTTTCATGAAAAATGACGGTCACAACCTTGAACTTTGACATTTTCTACAGGGAAGGGAAAAATTTTTCAGGGCTTCAAAATTGCACATTATTCATTAAATGTGATCTACTTCAACATAAAAAAAATCAAGCAAAACAAAAAATACAACAATCACACTTGTCTGATTTTCAAAATAATGGCTCTTAAGAGCTTAGTTCAATTAAATGCTTGTAAAAATTGTGTTTTATTTATATTAAATTATTTATTTATTTATTTATTTATGATGTTTTGAATTCGTTATGATATATTCCCTGGAAACAAGCCGTTAATTCATATTGCTTTACGTGTAACCGTGTTAATATTTCGTAATCTTGCTGCACGCGATAAAGATAAATCCGAAATAAAATAAGGCTTTCAATTAGTTTAAAAACCATTAAAAATCTGTAAATTAACATACAGTTAAAAAGAATACATTTGAAAGAAAATCATTTCTCCTTTTCAACGGTGTAAAATGAAAAATTATGTGATGCTTAGAAATTTAAGAAATTGCTGTAAAAGTTATTGTGACGTCAGCGGACATGTTTTGGTTTTGACGTATAAATATATTTATGTTTTTCGTTGAATATTAAATGATTAGTCAAAAACATTTCTGTCAGTCAATTTTTAATGCTTGTAAATAACATTATTTCTGAATATAATAGAGAGCTTATTTTAAAAGTTGAAAATCTCCATTATAGTTATATTTCATTATTTTGAATTCTGCAAAGACATTCCATTGATTGTATAACCATCTTGCTTATGCAAATAGTCCAAAATAATGATTTAACAACATAATCTTTCTACACATATACAAAACGTGTTGAATTTGTGTGATAAATATGCATTAGTTATAATTGAATTCCTCTATGTATTACATTCAATCAAATGAAATTCCAAAGTTATTACACATACATCAATATATTTAAAGTGTAATACCTCTCGTCAATTTCATTAAGAGGAAGTGCATCACAATATCATTGCTGAAGACCAATACGGAAAACCTTTTACGATATTAATATTTACAAATTGATCGCCTTACGCGTTATAGGCCCATTAGGCATTTCTTCAAAACTGATTTAACAGAAATATGCAAAGTAATCGAAATTATAAGCTGATACATTTGGCAAATGCTAGGGTATTTAAATTTTATGTTACAGAATGATTTTTATTATAATTATTTGTACGGCATTATAATATTTGCTGGTAAAAAATATAACGATAGCCTCAATGAAAAAATACTCTTATTTTAAGACATTATATAAAATAAATAGCGTTATGTTTGCAATAACGTTTGTTACTATATAATTTATAACGGGTTTTTAGCAGCACATTTAGATAAACTGATATTAATTATTTTGTGCTCCATAATAAAATTTATACATGCAAGTGTACCAAAATAATATCAATTTTATTGTTAATCTTAATGTTAATGCTGTTAATTACTCCTGTTTGTCAATAAAATGTATTCATTAATCCCAAATATATATATTCCGGGTTGAAACAACTGATTAACAAAACATACAAACTTCTCGGAAACTTTTACAAAAATCAGTAGCCGCAAAAGAAACTTTTATAGATGCTGCTTTATATATTGAGTCCTGATATTTACATGGAAAATATATCAATTTCTGATATTTCTAGAGATAAAGAACTCTTTTTGGAATTCTTAGTTACTCTAAAGGGGTTATTCTATACAGGGTGCGGAGAAAGTATTGATATTTTTTTCTTAATGTTTGTGTGCGTCTTTTAAATGTTGTAGAATTAATTTTTTTGTGTATATTTGCTCTTTATAATCTAAATATTGCATTATAAGTAAGTATTTTTCGGTTATTGTTTGCGCTTCGACTTCTGTGCCGAAAAACTGTTCACTATTGAATAAGCTGTTAACCATCAGAATAACTGCATATTAGCCAAAAACAGTAAAACTGCTAATTCAAGTGGCGGCATAGTAGCCAGAAAAACTCATCCATCCAGCGTGATGGTTTTTGGCTGCATCACAAGCAATGGGAAATCCCCTTTGGTCTTTGGTGATGCTGGTGTCAAGATTAATCAGATCAATTATCTCAACGAGGTCCTAAAGGAGGTCCTTCCATGGCTAAATTTTCATTTTGGAAACAATCCATATGTGTTCCAACAAGATTCAGTACCAGCCCATAAGTCTTGCCAAACGCAACGGTGTGGTGCCAAGCAAATCTTCGTGATTTCATTTCATCTCAAGACTGATCTCCGAATAATCCGGATTTTAATCCAATTGATTACTCAGTATGGGAGTGTTGCAAGCAAGAGCCTGTGCTGATCCTCGCAAAGATATCACTTCTTTAAAAGCTGCTCTGACGCGTAAATGGAACGGTCTCGATGCGGACGGCGCACCGTGGATGCCTTCCCGCACTTTCTCCGCGAGTGTATCAAGGCAAAAGAAGACCGAATCGAAAATGAATGATAGAATATCAATTTATACTTAGTTGTTAATCTTACGCAATAAAAAGTATTGAAATAATTGTATCTATGGCGTTGTAGTAGAGATTGATTTTGCTATCAATACATTCTCCGCACCCTGTATTTTCGTTCTTGTTCATAATATATGTTTCTAGATTATAAAACATCCATATGAAAGAAATTTTATTTACCTCTTAATGCTTGAAAGTTACATTATTGCTGGGTATATTATATTAAATCAATTTAAATAAATAAATAGTTTATAAAAAAATTAAAAAAAAAAATGTTCTTTACAATTATATTTAATTATTTGGAATTGCTCTGAAAACATTCCAGTGAAGATATAACTTTGTAACTACAGCTCATATTCAAAATATTAGAATAATTACTTTTTTTTACAAACTGAAAATTTAATGTATTTTTATGCAAATATGCAAACGGTATTTTTATTAAGAACTTATCAGATGTAAATTTCTAACTGGGCGAAAAATGTCCGGGCCAGGATTTTGTGTTAAAATTATTCTAGTGTAAGAACTTATTGTTGATTAAGCTTATTTATTATCTTAAAATTACTATCATTTTTAAAAAGATTAATTGAAAAAAAATTATTTTGAAAATTTAAAATATTAGAATATTTATTCAAGTGATTCAAAATATTAGAATATTTCACATTAATTCTCCTTTAATTATCACCAATTCATAACTGGTGGCATCATGGATTAAATTAAGACGATTTTATTTAAAATCAATATTCTCTTTGCAGCTTGTTTGCTTTTTCGCCTTAAAATGGGTCGTGTGAGTGATATTCCTGAATCTATTAAACTTAGGATTGCTGATTTGTGTTGACACGTAAAAATCAATGTTATATAGAGATTTTTTTTTTTTACACTGCTTGCAATCAAGCGTTAATAAAATACTAACACAATATTTAAAAAATTGAAAATTTCAAAATAATCGCCGAAATGGCGGCCGAAAACTAAAAACATCTCCTAGAGATGACAGGAAACTGAAGCGTATAGTTAAGAAAAACCGTTTTAAAAGTTAGCGATTCTTGCACCGAAAATGGAAAGAAGAAGAAGTTGAAGTTTCTACATCGAGAACATTAAGACGTCTCCATAAATTTAAGTTTGAATCTCGTGTACAGAAAACAAAACCTGCCATGACTGCAAAACAAAAGCGTATAAGATTGAATTGGTGGAAATCAAGACGTTTACGGAGCGAAGAAGATTGAAAAAACATATTAGTCAGTGATGAAATTATGTTCTATAGATACAAAACACACTTTCATCACTAAATAATATATTTTTCCAATGTTCTTCGCTCCATAAACGTCTTGATTTACACAAATTGAATCTTATACGTTTTTGTTTTACAGTCATGAGAGATTTTGTTTTCGGTATACGAGATTCAAACTGAAATTTATGGAGACGTCTTAATGTTCTCGATGTAGAAACCTCAACTCCTTCTAATTTCCATTTTTGGTGCAATAATTGCACACTTTTAAAACGGTTTTTCTTAACTATACGCTTCAGTTTCCTGTCAGCTCTAGCAGATGCGTTTGGTTATCGGCCGCCATTTCGGCGATTATTCTGAAATTTTCCATTTTTTGAATATTGTGTTAGTATATTACTAACGCTTGATTGCAAACAATGTAAATAATTCCCTATATAACATTGATTTTTACCGTGCCGATACAAATCAACCATACGAGGTTTAATGGATTAAGGAATATCACCCACACGACCCATTTTAAGACGAAAAAGCAAACAAACTGTTAAAAGAACACAGATTTAAAATAAAATCGTCTGAATTTAATCAATGATGCCAGCAGTTATGAATTGGTGATAATTAAAGGAGAATTAATGCGAAATATTCTAATATTTTGAACCACTTGAATAAATATTCTAATATTTTGACTTTTCAAAATAATTTTTTTTCAATTAATCTTTTCAGAAATGATACTAATTTTAAGATAATAAATAAGTTTAATCAACAATAAGTTCTCAATAAAAATATCGTTTACATATTTGCATTAAAAGATGTTAAATTACCAAACGATATTTCCAGTTTGTGAAAAAAAAAGTAAATATTCTAATATTTTGAATATGAACTGTAATACATATAAGTTCTAAAGAATATTTTAACCGCCTGACATATGTCTCTATGGTTCAACATATTTTAAAATGGGTTCTATTTGTGCGGTAAATATGCGTTAGTTATAATGGAATTTCTTTATGTATTACATTCAATCAGATGAAATTCCAAAGTTATTACACATACGCCAATATATTTCACGTATAATACTATTCGTAAATTTCATTAAGATAAAGTGCATTACAATATCATATATGAAGCACAATACAGAAACTCTTTTACGATATTAAACTTTACAAATTGACCGCCTTACACGCTATCGGTCCATCAGGTATATCTCGGAATCATTATTATCACAGAATTATATTCATTATGATTATTTATATGCCATTAAACTATTTTTTGCTACTAAAATTACTGTTAATTAAAAGGCAAATGTATGCAAATAATTTAAAAAATAACTTTCTTTTATTAGCTTAAGTAAAATAAATTAATTTATGGGTTAGCCTATATAAGTTTAATTTAAATCTTATAATTTCATGTACGTTTTTAGCGTCAAATAAAAAAAAAAGACACATATGTGTCTTTAAATTTTTTTTTTGTTACTCATGCATGTGTTTAATATACACATGCATAAGGAAAAAAATAATTATTTAAATGTATTGCAAATGTAGTACACGTTTCTTTGAATTTGTCGAACGTGAAAATGTTTACATACATAGCATACTAAAAGCTATATTACGGATGAAGAAAACTGATTTATACACTATGCAAACTACTATGAAACATTTCCGAAAATCAATTGTAGTAAAAAAACTGTTTTTTTTTCATATATATATTCTTTATATTTTCATATATATTCTTTAAATATCGAAAATATATTGTTTTCTGAAGTTTCAAAAGACGAAAATTGCTTTTTGGAATCGTTATTATCCCTGAACAGCTTACTGTATATTTTCGCTCATAGTGATATTATATTTTCCTAGATTAAGACACATACTGGGTGTGCAAAAAGTCCGTAGACACTTTAAAAATTCATAAAAACCGGGAAATTAACCAAAATAAAAAACAGTTTGCAGGGTTAGTATCTACAGAGCTCAGTAATTTTTTTAAGACAAAATAAAAAATAACTCAAAAATGGACAATAGGTGGCTCTGACACACCCAAGTCAAAGAAAATATACGCAAATAACGAACAGAATGACTCCAAATCGTTTATTACAGCTATATGTTTTCCACATGACCATCATCACAGGGGATAACGCATTGCAAGCAAGTCACAAATCTGGCAACGGCAGAGTGTAGAAAGTTTGGATGCACACATGACATCTTTCGGCGGACAGTATATTTCCCTTCCAACAGGTTAGACGGACCGGATCGATACAACCTGGATTCCAAATACCCCCCATAATCAGAAATCGGGTGGTGTCGAATCTGGAGACCGAGGAGGCCACGAGAACCTAAAACACCTGCTAATGATTTTGTTTTCCCCGAACGTCTGTAGAAGGAATTCCTTGGGTAGCAATGTAATTAGGGGCTCCATCTTGCATAAACGGGACTATAAAAAGCCCATCTTTTTCACGCAAACACGGCATGACCTTCTCATGCAAAAGCATTAAATAGCGCTGAGCATTCACCATAGCCATTTTCCACCCTTTTACTGGATACTGCGTTTTAAAGAAGAAAGGTCCAATGATGAACGAACTTGTAAATCGACACCACACAGTCACGTTTGTGGAATGCACCGGTTTCTGGGTGTACTCATGGGGATTAGACGTCGCCCAGATGCGGCAGTTATGGGTATTAACGTCGCTATGAAGCAAAAAATGAGCTTCATTTATCCAGAAGATGTTATAAGCCCAGGTGGGATTTTGTTACATTTTTGAGAAAACCCACCTCGCAAATGCTTCCCTCTGTACGGTATCCACTGGCAAAAATTTCATGGCACGACTATAATCTGTATGGGTACAGATCAAGTATTCCATGAAGAATATTGCGTCCCGTGAATTGTGGTAAGCCCTGTCATCTGGCAGCTTCACGAGCACTGCTGGTTCCCGCGACTGAATCAGATGCTGACGTTTCCATTTCGATTGCCACAAGTGGCAAACGTGTCTTCATTAAACATGGTCGTCCAAATCTTACAAGATCCTCCGGCGTTCCGGTTTCCTCAAACCGCCGAACAAGCTTTATGACGCCCGTCGCTGTTAAAGGCCATTTTCCTGTCCTCACATTCTTCATAAATCGAATTTACGCAAAGCAATGGTCGCCGATTCCTGATTCACGTAAAATAACTTCATCAACAAAGCTTGTTCTGGATTAGGAGGGCAAGTTCTTATTACCGTCTCATTTGCATACTTCCACCAAAATTGCACAAACTAGTGCCATCTTTCGGCTGTTTTTTGAGTTATTTTTTATTTCTGTCTTATAAAATTTCTCGTGAGCTATAGATGCTAATCCTGCAAACCGTTTTTCATTTCGGTTATTTTTTTCAGTTTTTATGAATTTTTAAAGTTTACTTAAGTGAACTTTTTGCTCACCCGGTACGTCTTTTTCTGTAGTGTAGTCAATTATACGATATATTATCACTTTTCATTTAATAAAAAGTAATTAATATGAAAAAAATGTTTAGTTATTAATGCTTAAAAGTACATTATTGTTGGGTATATTCAGTGAAATCAATTTAATTGAGTGAATAATTTATCACGCACTTAAAAAAAAAAAAAAACTTTTAAACTTTTTTACCAATATATATATATATAATAAAAACGAAAACTTTTCCGGTGAAGATATAACAATCTAACTAACATGCGTAACTCTAAATAATGATTTAGTAACCTAAACATTCAATGCATTTCCAAAATGGAATATATTTGTGTGATAAATGCGCATTAGTTATAATGGAATTCCTTTATGTATTACATTCAATCAAGTGAAATTGCAAAGTTATACACACACATCAATACATTTCTAGATGCAATACTACTAGTATATTTTATTAAGATAAAGTACATTGCATTATCAATGCTATTGCCTAATATAGAAACCATTTTATGATCATCTTTACAAATTGGTCGACTTACACGCTACAGATACATTAGGCATTTCTAGAAAACAGATTTAACTGTAATATGTAAAGTACTCAAAATTATAGGCTGATATAGTTTGAAAATATGAGAACATTTAAATTTAGTATTACAGAATGGTGTTAATAATGATGGGTTATACGGCATTATAGTATTTTTTTAAACACACATAAATTAAGATTTGCATGTATTATAGTTACATATATAGCAATAACGCTTTATTTCAGACTTTTAAATGCAAATAATACAATAAACCCAACACGAGAGAAAAATTAACAGAGGACAGGAATCGAACGTGGAACTACAGCATACCATGTTGTTGTTTTAAACCCTAAGTTACACTGGCCTATATCTTAGCTCTGCAATTCCGCCCTTTTAACCATGTTAGGTAACGTCACCGGCCAGTGATCCGACAGAATTGCATGACGGGACAACGATGAATAAATTACTATTCCATCGATACACATCATATAGATTTAAAGACTCATAAGTGAACGTCTGAATGCATTAAAGCTACATATAAAAAACGCTTTGTTTCAGATTTTTAAACACACATAATATAATGTACAGTCGTGGAAAAAAAATAAACACCCCCTATTAACACCTCATCAAATAATCGTAGAAGAAAGTTACTGGTACCGAACGATTTGAAATAAAGTCTACTTCTAAATGATGCATATAAAATTTGCTTAGGGGGCCATCTACATATTAAAACGAACCATAACTTTGTTTTTTCAATAGCAGTACACAATTCTGACAGCATAACTGAACTCTACACCCTTCAATTAGCCTAAAAACAAATTTTTATGCAATTCGTACAATAAGTTTCCGAGAAATTAATTATTTTAAAACGAGCGTATTTAAGGGCTGTATCCAAATTGAAGTTCGGTACTCGATTGTTAACTGAGAGAGCCTCCTTCTTGATCAAGGCACCTTAAGCACTACTCAAGCAGTCCATGAAGCCGGTTAGATCACAGGACAGCAGAAGAAATTTCAAAATATCTACTCACTTCTATCATAGACGACCCCTTAAACCATCATTTTGCTGTTTTTTAAGCATAATTTGAAAACTACTTGGAAGAAAAATGTGAAATTTTGGATTTTCATAAAGCAGGACTTAATAAATCTAAATCCATTGAAAAAATGGTAGTTGCAATTCATAATTTTTTCGAATAAGAATTTCATAATTCATATCATAAAATTATAAAAATTGCAAATTCAGCGTATTTATGTTTAGGTATATTAGAATTATTGCTACACAAAAAATTAGCACATTAGGAGCATAATTTCAGGAGATGTAAATAAAAATATGAAAATGTAATTTAACATTAGACGCACTAAATTTTGAATGTTTATAATTCAAAAACTTATTATTCAAATTACTTGAAATTTGGTGTCTAGGCATAGTTTGAATCGAAGATTTGAAATATCTCTTTAAAATTGGGTATTGCTATTGAAAAAAAAATGAAGTTATGATTCGTTTTAATATGTAGATGGCCCCCTAAGCAAATTTTATATACATCATTTAAAAGTAGTCTCTATTTCCAATCGTTCGGTACCAGTAACTTTAGTTTCCGATAATTTGTTGAGAAGTTAGTAGGGGGTGTTTACTTTTTTTTTCTACGACTGTACCTAACAGGACTGAAAAATCAACTGGAGCCAGGAATCGTACCTGGAAATAAAGCGTACCGTGTTGTTACTTGAACCACTAAACTACTCCGGCCGATATACTAGTTCCTTAATATATCATTTTTAACCCTGTAGGGAACATAATATATGCATTTAATCACATGTAAATTAACGTCTGAATGCATTAATGTTACACATATTGAATGCATTAATGTTACACACACACATATATGCATATAAACGCTTTATTTCAGATTTTAAACACTACTCTTGACATTAAAAATCTGAAATACAGTGTTCTGTATATACGTGTAAAAAAAAAAAAATGTTGGTAAAAAGGACTACTTTAACACTAGAACGTCCGGAAATTTTACTCAAATTTCATAAAAATAATTCACTCCAGGATTTTTATTTAAGATTATTTAACTCATTTATTTAACGTAATTCTGCATCGCTTAAATGTAACTTATCTTATGAAAAAATTCTGGCTCCAATGGACATTTAAACATGTGGTTGGAGTCGAATCAACTCCTTCCGAGCGTTCTAGTGTTAACAGATTATGCAAAATAAACAGTTTTATAGAATATTTGTTTCAAATTATTTAATTTGCATCATGTGTTTCGCGTTACATTAAAAAAAGTCAAGCAATATAACAAGTATTTCAGGAATTACATTTGTGTCAATTTTAACACTTTTCACATTGTTTAAAAATGTTTATAACTTGGATTTGTCTGTCTGCTTGCTTATTATCTGACCGATCATGCTTTAATTCATTCTTTGGTACATTCCTGTAAATGAATTATAAATACTAATTATTCTTTATTCCTACTGAAGCATGTTTTATTCATTGCGTTCACCTACTTCATGATTCCTTTCAATTCCATTATATCTGAAGTATTGTAACAGTATTAAAGTCCATCGAAAACGATTGTCTCACCATACACATTGATATTGATGGAATTATATCGTGTATCTTTTTAAACGCACTTTAATTGTAAGACATTTCATTTCCAATATAAAGCATTCTACAGTAAACATCAATAACAAATAAAAATTAAATGACAATCTTAGCATATTTTCGAGTGATAGAGCACAGACAGACGGGCAGGCAGACAAACCGAATTCAGACACGTTTAAAATATGTAGGTAGGCATTAAAAAGTAATAAAGTATACTTTATCAGAAACTGCAAATCAATCCTTTGTGTATAACGCCTTTGAAAAAAATAATATTAATAGTAACAGTTATAACTTCTATTTATGAACTTTTTTCTTTATTTCTTGTTGTTTTTCTTTTTAGGTGCGTTCGTAATTATATAAATACGTAGCACCTATAGTCATCGTTCAGTCCATCTGTCCGTCTGTCCGTCAGTCCGCATATAACAGAGCAAAAACTACAAAACCGAATGGTCTGAAATTCTAAATATATGATTGTTGCAAAATTTTATCGAACCATTTCAAATTTTATGAAAATCGGATGTATAGTTTAATTACAGGGAGATTCAAAAGTTTTTCTTTACATTACGGCCAATGGGAAAAATTATTGCAAGTGAATTTTAATGCTGTTATAGCCTTCCGAATTGTCTGAAATTTTAAATATATAATTTTTGCAAACTTTAGTCGTGTCATTTCAAATTTTATGAAAATCGGATGTACAGTTTAATTACAGGGACAGTCAAAAGTTTTCCGTTACATAACGGCCAATGAGAAAAATTTATTGCAAGTGCATTTTAATGATGTTACAGCCTTCCGAATGGTCTGAAATTTTAAATATATAACTGTTGCAAAGATTTGTCGAGCCATTTAAAATTTTTTGAAAATCGGATGCATAATTTAATTGCAGGGACAGTCAAACGTTTTCCGTTACATTACGGGGGATGGGATAAATACATTGCAAGTGCATTTTAATGATGTTACAGACTATGCACTTATGAAGGGCAAAAAAATATACATTCAGTACATTATGGGGTGCAAAAAATAATTATAAAACTAGTTATAGTACGAACGCACCTTATTTGCCACGTTTGACGAGCAATTTTCTACTTGTTATAATTTATTTCAACGATATTATGTGCAACTAGCAGATCTACCCGGCTTCGCTCGTGTCAATAATAATGGTCCACCCGGGTAAAATACATTAAAATGAAATAATACGGCAGTGACAATAACTGAGATTGGTGCATTACCTTGCACGAATCGTTAAAAGACCGATAAGAAATATAAGTAAAATAGTTTTAATTGCGTCTACTATTAACTATACCATAATAATGTATATTCCAAACAAATGTCATAACATATATTAAAGTACAATTATTTGCTTAAAAAGCGTCATTTAAATAATAAAAAACATTAAAAATATTAAAAATTTACATGTTTCGACTCTTTTATTGAGTCATCTTGAGAATATATATATATATATATATATAAAACTACAAACACAATGCCAATTGTGACATTTTACTTGATGATGGCAATGACCTAACCCATAAATTTTTCCTTTACTAAAATTTTTTTAACTTATGATCATCATGCAATTTCGTTTTTCACACTGTTGAATAGAAAAAGCTTCTGTCAAATGAAATTTATTCGAAAATTGTATCTCAATTTTTTCATGTGAATGGATTTTAAAGTAATTTTCGATCATGGATATTTTTGATTTCCATGCAGCCAGGAATAAGATTTCCGCATTTTTTCACACCAGTATTTTGTTAGAGTAAATGATATTTCATTTAATCGGGACACTCTCTTGATTTAACAGAACAACATTTTCTTTAAGAATATACCGGTGTGCAAAAACGTGGAAATCTCATCCCTACATGCAGCCCAATTACGAAAGACATACCTGTTTTCTCTTAATTCAATATTATAAAGTAAAGACATAGATGAACTATGAGTAACTCTAGCATCATATTGTTGGTGGCAATAACCTAACCCAACCATAAATTTAACTTTTACTGCAATTTGACCTTTAAACATCGCCCATTTGATTATTCCAAAATCTAATAGAATACAAAAAGTACTTTCAGTAATTTTTTTTGAAAAGCTTATCTCAATTTACGGATTGTTTATCCATTTTAAATTGATTTTCAATCACGGATATATTTTTAAATATACCTGTAACCCAATTCAGAAAGATATATCCGTTTTCTATTAATGCAATATTATGAAGAAAAGACATATCTATGAGTAACGTCTAGCACCATATTGTTGGTGGCAACAACCTAACCGTACCATAAATTACGCTTTCACTGCAATATGATATCTAAACATGATGCATCCCATTATTTCAACGTCTAACAAAAAAGTCTGTCAGTCATGAAATTTTGTTTAAAAAAGAATAAAAGCTTACCCTAAAAAATAGTAGCTATAATTTCTATTTAATATAAATCGTACAAAAATCGTATTTTATGTAACCGTATTCGATACAAATCATAGAATGTTATCACTGCATTTCAGGTATTAAAACATTTATCTAAATGATATAATTAAAGATTACAAAGAAATAGGGAATAAATTGTAGCATCCAGTTTTTAGAGCCAGTTTGAAATTATATTGATGACATTGACGTCATATCTAGCAAACGATTTTTTTTTTTACTATTATCATTTTCCTTATTTGATTCTTGATATTGAAACGACTTCATTAAAATAGATTTTTTAACATTCAACTAAAGTACTTCTAAGGTCATTTTAAAACATGCTTAGTTAATGTTTTTACATAAATATATGAAAAATGTGCATTTTCTGATTAGAATGACGTTGATTTCAAAAATGTAAAAATATAGCAGTCGAGTCTGAATTTTTATTGGCTAATAAAACAAAGTACTCGAGTTATCAATTTTTTAAAATTATTGAGCAGTTTTTTAGATGTGTGGCAACAGGAAAGAAGCTATTGAATTTGAAAATTTAAAATGAGACATTTCTATAATGTTAAATTATGAAAGATGATAGAAAAAATGGATAAATATTGGTCTGATGATTTTTTAAAGTAGACAGTGATCTTTTCCACGTTTTAAAACGTATGTACAAAAAGTCTCGTGCAAATCCGTCTAAAATTGAAGATTTGTATAAAGGGCATACACACAAAGAACGGCTTATATATATATAGATATAACTAAAAGTCATATATGAAGGATTTGAAATTTAGTTCCAGCAATTGTTGCAACATCTTTATATTGCTTAGCATTTGAAATTATTCCGATATTAAACAAAATTTCTGTTTAAAGAAAACTGCATTATGATGATTAAATAAAATTACATTGTTTATTTTTCGTCTAATAAGAATTCTAATAAATGGAGCATTTTTCAACTTGCCATATGAATTAATTAATTAGACATATTAAATTAAATTATCCAATTAAAAAAACAGAAAGAAAGGAAAAGAAAATGAGTAAATTTCCTTTAGTGTTTCATTAAAATTAAAGTCTTTTTCTTTTCATTAAAACGAAAATGCTCTTATTTTTTCAACTTCACATTGTTTTTGACGACGAAAAAAATCTCACACAAACAAGAACGAAAATGGGTTGAAGGACGTGTGAATGCCAAGTGGTTTCAAAAAATGCGAAATCTTCTCTGAAATACCTTTGTAATACGGAATGCTTGCGAATTTATTAACTTTCATACGTGGGAAGGTTGGAGGAGTATCCATGTGTGCACGAAGAAGTTCCATAAAAATGCGAAAACAAAACCTATCAGGGTAACTATTCAACTTTAAATCATATAATTTTTTTGTATTTCTATGTTAAAAAGCTCTTCAGTGCTCCAATATCGTATAGCTCTGGTAAATAAAGTCTTCACAACTGCCATCTTATGGGATTTAGAAGATTCGGAATTAAATTACTGTTATTATTGCCGAAATAGTTATGCAATATACAGAAACAAAGATTTTTATGCAATATACAGAAACAAAGATTTTTCATAATACAGGATACCTAATTAAATTCTGACGTAGATATGTTTATGATGTCTTTGTAGTTGCTGAACACCATAACCTTCCTATTATTTTAAACCATGCAAACTCAATATGTTATTCTATTCAGTTTACAATTGAACATGAAACTGAACAGCAAATTCCGTTTTTGGATATTCTGATTCATAGATGCATGGGCAAACCCTTCTTCGCCCCACTTCGGAAACCCTTGAAACTTCAGTTTACAGAAAAACAACGTTCTCTGGACAGTATCTCAATTTTAATTCAAATCTCTTAAATCCCATAAGATAGCAGTTGTGAAGACTTTATCTACCAGAGCTATACGATATTGCAGCACTGAAGAGCTTTTTAATATACAAAAAATAAAAAAAAAATTATACGATTTAAAGTTGAATAGTTACCCTGAAAGGTTTTGTTTTCGCATTTTTATGGAACTTCTTCGTGCACACATGGATACTCCTCCACCCTTCCAACGTATGAAAGTTAATAAATTCGCAAGCATTCCGTATTACAAAGGTATTTCAGAGAAGATTTCGCATTTTTTGAAACCACTTGGCATAACACGTCCTTCATCCCACAGAAATTTAATAAAAATTTAAATTCTAAAATTGTTGACCACGCCATAAAAACTGATCATTTTCCGAGTTTTGAGAATGCTTATATAATTAGATCAGGCTACAGCATTTATGCAAGTCATATGTTTTTGGAAGCTTGGTACACGAAAACTGCTAATATAGCAATTAACGAGGCTGCATCTCTACCAATAGAATATTCAGTTTTGTTTTAACTATAATTTTTTGGCAACTTGATGTAATGTTTTTCTACTTGTTGAACTTTAAAATTTAGTATGACTTTAGGAATTAGCTGATGAGGGATTCAGAATGAATCCGAAACGTCCTTTTATATTGTTTTTAGTGTTTTTATCTTGTAATGTAATGTCTGTTATTTTGAAAAGTTTTTATAAATAGTATGGCATTATTTATATATTAGGATTTGTGTGGTAATGCAGTTGATATATTTTAAATTCATTAGCTTTTGTTAGGTTCATCTTGTGACATTTGTATAATAATAATAGTTTTAAAATAACATAATAGATGGCAGCACCAAAAAAATTTGTCTTTTAATGCTTCTTAGAGTAATAATTTTAATTTTTTACACCAGGTGGTATTGAACGCTGAATATTGGCATTATTGTAAAATAGAAATTAAACAATTTAAAAGTGTTTTAGGTATTTTAAATAATGTAATTATTTTCTATTTATATTATATTAATTGAATTTATCACGGTATTTTAAAATGAATTAACTGAAGTCGTAGGTTTTAATTTCTGTGTTAATTGTATAATTCACCTTAATCATATCGTGCTTTTGGATACCATGTGCTGGAGGATATTTTGAAAATCAACTGGGATTTTATTCGGTATGTTGTGCAATTTTTCTATTTTTTATGCTATAAATTTAATATTTAAAGGGTTGTACTGTTTTTTTCCATTTCATGACATTTGATATTGTTCTGTTTTCATCTTGAAACTATTCTCTTGGCCATATTGGTTGTTTGAGTACAGGAGGAAAAAAAATCAGCTTTTAGCTTTTTTCTCAAAGAAAACAACCGATTTTCTTATATCATTGAATTCTGTACTCTTGAAAACGTAATTTAATATATAAGTTTACCAATTTTTTTCGGTATCCATATTCTTCTTTTTTTCTTCCATATTAATTTCTTGTAATTAAGGATAAGGCACTTTATTTTATACATACAGTTCTATGTTATAGGTTTGTGGTATCCATTTTTATTGTCATTGCATTCACAATATTGCGGTTTTTGATGATGGTCGGTAATGTTTAAATATATATATATACTTAAACGTTTTTAAAATTTAAAATTTAGAATTAAAAGTTAAAAATTCAAAATTCCCAATTTCTATCTAAATTTGAAAAGCCGTAGTTTAAATCTAATTTGCCCCTGTTAAACAATTTTTTTCCAGCCCAACATTTATCACTTCGATACTTCAAAATTGTTCGATCTTTAGGAGTAAGAAGGCTGACGTTTGGACAATTCTCCCTTATTTGTGGTTAAAGCCTTGTACGTCACAGAACCCGGGAATTGAGTGGATCTTGACCATATATCAATCAAAAGCTAATCAACCAATTAAAGAAATATTCCTCCCATGTTTACAACTGTACCCTCTGCTGGAAAATATGACAATTCTCAGCATATTATCTGCATCTAGCGTGAAAAAGGAGTGATTTTGTTCATTTGAGTAGCCTGTTGAACCTACGGTCATGTAACTCCTGAAATTGACTGAAATGGCTCATGGGATATCCGATCGGACTCGCGAATCAGACTGTAAGACGGAGCAGCTAAATGAAAGTATTCCATCCACCAAGACCTTTCCGAGTCAAATTATTATCTACAAGTTATGTCACCCCAAGTCTCTCTCTCTCTCTCTCTCTCTCTCTCTCTCTCTCTCTCTCTCTCTCTCTCTCTCTCTGTCTGTCTCTCTCTCTCTCTCTCTCTTTCTCTCTGTCTCTCTCTCTCTGTCTCTCTCTCTCTGTCTCTCTCTCTCTGTCTCTCTCTCTCTCTCTCTCTCTCTCTCTCTCTCTCTCTATATATATATATATATATATATTATATATATGTATGTATATATTATTACTTACTATATATAAACTGCTACTATATATATTACTTATATATATATAAACTTAGAAATCTAAAAATGATACAAGACATAGCGAAGTAAATTCAGAACGGTAAATTCAAAAATATTGGAAACAAAAACTCCACTAAAATGCACTTTCTTCTTTAGTTTTTCGATCTTTGAAAGTTTTGTTCAACATCCACTCTTATGCGATTCATATTTTGTGAATTTCAAACCTTTTCTGAAATTCCAAGGAAACCATTGGAAATATAACGAGAAAATGGGTTTATTACGATGTTCTTTAAAAAGAAAGATTGTGGAAAAACCTTTTTTGGAATCAATAGCACCATTAAATATTAGAAATGAAAAAGTTGAGATACTTATTTTATGATTAATTTAAAAAAAAAAAAAAAGCTTCACAGAACATGTGAAAACGTCATTGTATTTTAAGAAGCATTAATAATAATAATAATAGATGCAGATTATTTTACGCTTCATGTAGATTTTGTTGTTTTGTTTAGAAAAAAGTGACTTAAGTTGCATTTCTACATTACCGTATTGCTAGTTTTAAATTTCTTTTAGAAGTTTTAAGTATTAGGTCGAATGGCTTTTCCTGAGATGCAGTATTTCACAAAATGCTATCTGTAAAATTTTAATGTCGCTGACTTCGTTGAAATTTACATTGAATATGAATGGAATAATCTAAAGATATAAATACTAATAAAGTAAAAAAGAACATTTTAAAGAGGTAACAATGTTTACAAAATACCATGCAAAACAACTGATATTAAAGTGTTCTTTTTCTTAGGATGGTTTTGTCAGTAGTTGAAATATAAATGGATCCTTCAGTAAAATACAATATATTAAGATAATACAAAGTAAAAAAAAAAAAAAAAAAAAAAAAAAAAAAAAAAAAAAATGAAATAGTTACGTGCCTGTAATTTTAGGTTTTTTTTTTTTAATTATCGTTTCTAAAAGATAATTCATTTTCCAGGAAAAAAAGACTGATCGAAATATAACAAATTGTTATACACAAGCAAATTTTTAAATATTGGAATCGTTTCAGCAGTTACGGAGAAAAAAAAATACGTAAATAGTAGTTGTTTCCATGGGATCACTGTTGCTGCCACCTTAACAGGTTATCGAATACTGAGCATAAATTTAATTATGTAAAAAAAAATAACTAATGTAATTAATATTAGATACGTAATATTTATGCAGTTAACGCCTAAATGGGGGTTTTCAATTAATCAGTTTTCATAAATCTGCCAACCTATTGATTTATACTAATATTGTATAATTCTTATCTATACTAATATTATAATAAAGAGGCAAAGTTTTTGTGTGTGTTTGTTTATTTGTAGGGTAATCGCATGAAGTACCGAACCGATTTCAAAAGTAATGGTAAAAAATTAATGGTGATTGCCCCTGTTCCATCATAGGATGTATTTAATGTCCATGTCACCACCTCTAACGGGCTGGAGGAGCAAAACACGTTCTAAAATGCGATTTTTTGTCTTGAATTTTCGCATGGTAGTTACACGATATGTTAAAACCCCCTCTTTTTCTGTTTGACTTGGCGAAAATTAGTCATCGCCAAGAATTATTGCAACCCTATTTTACTTTACTATTTTTTAGTTTGTTTTTTAATGTAGATGTAAGTAAATTCTGAAGCGAGCGATCACCGCTATAAGTATCTGAACCAAAGCTTTTCTTGGTTATAATAAATATATTCATATTCATTTAACAGAGTTTTTAATTATTAGAGTTCTGATTTACTTTGAAGGGATAAAAATCGTTCTGCATATTATATTGAATTGATGTGATAAAATCTCTGATTCGAAGTATATATTTTATCGACAGTGCTTTGAAAATCCCTCATGCTGTCGTCCCGCGTCAGGATGTCTGGACTGATGTTTGAAAGTTATTATTTCTGATTCTGAAGGCTTGAGGTAAGTTATTTTTATTGTTAATTGATTGAAAAATAAATATGTCCGCTTCGAATATCGAAATATTAAAAAAGAAAAGATCAGGATTACGCACACAAACGTCAAAGTTGTGCACAAAAATATGCACAACTCTTGAAGATGATTCTATGTCATTAGAAAATAATACATGTAATAAATACATGTAAAGATCAATTGAATGACAAATATGAATCATTAAAAAAATTAAACTCTAATATACAAGGTTATTGCTGAGGACGATTTTGAGAAAGAAATCGAAAGTTCCGAAACCTATAGTGAGAAAATAATTGAATCGCGTTATAAGATAACAAAATTCTTAAATGAACATAACTTCCAAAATCAAAATAACGCTTTTCAAAATGTTATGGAAAATGAATCCGTCCTCAAAACGGAAATTTAGAGAGATCTATGAAAATTCCGAAGCTCACTATAAACAAATTTTTTGGTGACAGCAGTTCCTGGTTAGAATTTTGGGGGCAATATTCTAATTCAATCGAAAAGAATTCTAATTTAACTCCTGTTGATAAATTTGTCTACTTGAAATCTCTTCTTGGAGGTAGTGCATATAATGCTGTTGCAGGATTTTCACTTTCGGAGGAAAACTTTAAAGCTGCAGTTTATTTGTTAAAAGATCGCTACGGTCGTGAAGACCTAGTCATCAATGTACACATGAGTAAATTATTAAATTTAAAACTGGTAAAGAATGCATCTAATGTTAAAGAAATTTGGGAATTGTATGATAGCTGTGAAATGCAAATTAGAAATTTAAATTCTCTCGGAATTACAGCAGGAAGTTATGGTCATTTCCTATGCCCTATTTTATTAAAGTTGATACCTCCTGAAATGGCTTTAGATTTTAATCGTAAAAGAACCGATGGTAAAAAAATGGAGGTCGAAGAGTTTCTTCCCTTCGTTAAAAACGAGGTTCAATCGCGACAACCTACGATGGCACTCAAGAGCTCTGAAAATAGTTTTAGTGCTAAAAAAGAAAGGAATAAATATAGTAACAATTATAAACGTTTTAGCAATTATAAACGCGACATTCCTTCAGCCTCTGCATTGGCTACTAATGTAAAAAAAATGTTTGTTTATTTTGTGATAATGAACATCATTCAAAATTGTGTAAAGAGTGCACTATTCCTCAAAAACGGAAAAAATTACGTATACAGGGACGTTGTTTCACCTGTTTCAAAAAATTCCACGTATCGGCCAAATGCAAATTTAATTTAGAACCTTGTAAATTTTGCAATGGAAATTTTCACCATTTTTCAATTTGTTTAAAAAAATCTCATCAAACAGTTCCCAAAGAAATCGAATCAGCTGACACAGTTATTAGTTCGATACCTCAATGTGATACCAAAAATGAAAATTCCTTTAAAGATGTATTACAAACTGCTTGCGTAAATGTGGAATCTGGAATAAATTCTGAGCTTTCATTATGCTTATTTGACTTGGAAAGTCAAAGGCTGTTTGTGATAAAGCAATTAGTATCAAAATTAGATCCTCGAATTATTCGTCAAGAAAACCTTCAAATTTATTCCTTTGCAGTTGTTAAACCACAAATAAAAACATTTGACGTTGTGCAATTACAATTATCCCATTTTGAAAACAAATCGCGTTTCATATTTATTGAGGCATTAGTCTCGGATGTAATTTCTAACTGTACGATTCCCCCCCCCCCCCCTTCTCTCCAGACAGATAAAAAATAAACTGGCGCCTTTTAAATTATCGAATGCTGTGGCATCATCCGATCCTAAAATAAATGTACTTATTTGGGTGGATTATTTTTATCAAATCTGTTACGATGGGGAAATAAAAAAATAACTAAATCTCTCTTTTTATGCGATAGTTTATTTGGTTACACGCTTTGTGGATTTTATGAGGATGGAAAAAGAAAAATGGAAAGTGCTTCTGTTTTAAATCTGTGTGTTTCAACTACAGTTGCAGAGGATTTGAACTTTTTAATGGAAATTGAATCATTGGGTATTACTCAATCAAATAATAATATTTCAGATGAAGATAAGGAAATTGTGAATAAATTTGGGAATAACTTAAAAATCGTAAATAATAGGTATGAAACGGGATTATTCTGGAAGGATGAGAAAAATAAAGTCGGGGATAATTTTAGACTAGGTAGAAGTCGCTTTGAGGAATTAAATCGTAAACTCGAGAAGGATAATGACTTATGTAAAAATTATAAAGCTATTATATTAGAACAATTAACTGCTGGAATTGTAGAAGAATGTCCTGATAAAATAATTGAAAGCGGTTATTTTATCCCGCACAGGCCGGTTTTAAGAGAAGATAAATTAACTACCAAGGTAAGGATGGTTTTCGATGCTTCTTCTAAAGAAAAACATTTAAATTCTCTAAATGACTGTCCATATTCAGGACCTAATCTTAACCCGAACATACTTAATGTAATATTTAATTTCAGAAAATTTAATGTTGCATTTAGAGACTTAGAGAAAGCGTTTTTTTTCAAATTAGGATAACAGAAGAAGATCGGGATTATTTAAAATTCTTGTGGTTTGGTGACAAAAAGGAGGATTTAAAATTTTTGAGATTTACACGAGCTGCTTTTGGGGTAACTTGCAGTCCCTTTCTTTTGGCTGCAACGATTAAATCCCATATACGTAAATATATTGATCATCCTGAAGTTGTTAAGATTTTGAACTCTTCTTTTTATGTAGATGATTTGATAACCGGGTCAAAATCTGATGAAGACGCTTATTATCTATCCTCAACAGCTTCGCATATTTTTAAGGAAGCTAGCATGAATTTGCGAAAATTCAATACTAATTCTGTTAAATTTAGACAATTATGAAAGGAAAAATTATGTGACTCAGAAGAATATTTGAATAATTCTTTAAAAATGTGGGGATTATTATGGTATACTAATTGGTATATTTTACGTTTAGACGTACAATCCTTTCTTGATGATTGGAAATTTAATCCATCGAAACGCGTTATTCTTAAAGCCATGTTAAAATTCTTTGATCCTATTGGATTCATTGTACCCTTTTTTGTTCGTATGAAAAGTTTACTACTGGAAACATGGAAAATGGTTTTTTTGGGATGAAAAATTCCCTAATGATTTAAAAGTTGAATGGGAAAATTGGTGTGCAGAAATCGAACATTTACATAAATTTGAGGTACCCAGCAAATATTTTCCACAGGGTTTAGAATTTCCGGACCCAATCGAAATTCATATTTTTTCCGATACTAGTCCTAAGGGTTATGGGGCCGTAGCTTATTTTCGATGTACCACAAGTGATAATAAAATTATGACTAGTCTTATTTCGGCAAAGTGTCGAGTCGCCCCGATTAAATGTTTGACAATTCCTCGGCTTGAATTAATGGGGACATTAATAGCTGCAAGGATGTCTAAATATCTGAAAAATGCATTTAATTTTCAAAATTTGGAAATTCATATCTGGTCAGATTCCACAATTACGTTATATTGGTCAAGAGATCAGCCATGGATTGGAAGCCCTTTGTGGCTAATGGGGTTGTAGAAATATAATCTTTAACTGATCCTAAAATATGGAAGTATATTCCGGGTAAGGATAATCCTAGTGATCTACTTGCTCGAGGCGAAAATCTACATAACCTCCTAGAAAATAAATTATGGTATTACGGTCCTGAATGGTTGTCATTGCCAAAGGGCATGTCGTGTCGTAAAAAGTGGTTATGTTAAAAATTTGGAAACTGCATCCATGTAAAAAAATCCAGACACCACGTGCTTAGGTTGGCCAAAGTGCACGTTTTCCAAGAAGGTCTGGATGCAATTAAAACACAGGTTCTTTACTCTTAATAGTTGAAATCGCTGTCAATTTCCTATTGCTGTGAAGCGGATTTGTCATACAAAATAAAATAAAAGAAATGAGGAAACGATCTCACCCGATTTTGTTGAGCAGGTATCACCGTATATCGTCTCGTAGACAAGCTGTCTTCTTTTCGTAAAATAAAAATACAGACAGCAAGTAAAACTAAAATAAAGGAAGTGATATTCCCACTTTTTGGGGCATTTTAATTAAAACTTAAAAATATTTAGGGGACCTGATGACGATGAAACGATGCATGAGCGCATCGCTAAAAAGACGCCCTTCAAACTCGACAGACCAGCAGCAACTGCCGATCCCTTCTCAAAAATCGCGCTGCCAGGAGAAACTTGGCGAAAAATCTCCGATTAGCCAATCAGAGCACGCAAAAATGCCGCGAACTCCATCACAAACGCGGCAAAACGCTTCGCCACCAAGAGCGATAAAGGGGGCAATACGGCACATCTCACGGCTGCACGCGTCAACCGTCCGATTGAAGAAAAAAGGGAGAAACCTTTGCAATGGAAGCCGTCGGCCTCGCTCTGGAGAGAAAATGGACGTGCAACAGCGGGCAGAACGGCAGGTGCTTGAATGGAGAAACTTAAAAAAACGAACTCTTTGCAGAGGGAAGGTGAAAATATGACCCAATGGTCGGAAAACGTAAAGTAATGCATTAAATTAAAGAGAAAAATAAATCTAGATAAATAAGATCGAAAGATTACACAAAAGGAAAGGAAATTTTAAAAACATTAAATTTAGAAATTTTAAAGATGGGAAAGAAACACGTGGTTAGCAAAAATGAGAAAGGTACGATGCAAATATCACATTTGCAATGTGATATACACCCCGGCAAACAAAAATTTGTGAAATTTTAAGTTGAAAGAAAATTTTGCAACATTTAGAATTTAAAGTGAAAATCGTCATCAGAAATTACACGAGGATACATAACGACTTTGACAATAAGTCGTGCAGGTAGGAAAACAAATTGACCAAAAATTAACAGCAAAATCTTTTTCACCCAAACATTTACAGTATTAGTGACTTACAATGATGATACTTACATCATGTTTTCAAACATGTTTCTTAAATTAACCCTTGCATAAAACCTGAAAAGTAGCTGCAGAGTATTACGATTATTACCTTACTGTTGACAACATAAGAGATTACAGTATAATATATTATGAACATGCATAAGATACAGATATACCCCTCAAACCGAAGACATTATATACAAGATAGTTTGTGCACACAATATAATATAAGACTAATATCTAGCTAGCATACAGTTAATCAATTTAATAGGAACCAAGGGAAAATTTTATGTCTTTATCAAGCGCTTGAACAGAGATATCCCAATACTAAGTGAAAAAAAAATTGGTAAAAGTAACCAAACAAAAAGATATGGAAGAAAAAAAAACTCATGAGTATTTTTTAATTTAAAAAAAAGGGGGGGGGTTAAAAGGAAAAACTGTTGAAGTGACAGGTACCAGCCAAAAATCATTACTGCAAGTAATACATCAACATAAAACAAGTATACAAAACTTAAGTGTACGAGATAAAACCCTTGTTTACCAGTGGTATATATCTCAATCTATTTTTCAAGTCGCATTACACTCAAATTTGCACATTAAACATGACATAAAATTTGAACTTTGCAAATATGAAGACAATTTGCATGGTTACTCACAAACTTTACATTAACAGACGATTAGCAGGAACCACTTCAACAGGATTTCATTAGCTGCAAAACAAAAGAATGATTATAAATTAAGAATGCATAGTTTAACTTGTGAAAGGAATGTTCATGAAAAATGCTCTTGTAAGTAAACTAGAGTTCTATACATAAGTGAAAAACAGTTCAAAAACACTGGTGATATGTATTTTGTTGATCAGTCCTTAGGAACGAGAAATCACAGTCTGTCTATTCTTGTATACTACTCTGCCAGCAGAGGGTAACAAGTATAGGATCCCACAGATATGATGACTAGTCAAATGACAGAGTGACTAACACTTTCCTCTGGCTGAAGTAGACAAACCATAGTACCTTGGCTGACGGGTTCTCAGGTTGTACTGAGATCTAACAGGTTGAACATTCTTTGATGAATCAGTTTGTGGAACACTGCACTGACTAACAAGTAAGTTAGCAGATGAAGGGATATCGGGAGTCATCAGAGGAACTTCCGAATCATTTTGCTGTGGTAACCCGCTGTTGAAGGGACAGTTGCTGTCTGAAGAAGCACTGGTAACCGGAGAATCATTAACATAGGATAAAGGTAAGTAATCTTTCACGTTACTACTGATATTTGCAGTGCCAGGAGGAGCACTAGCAGGCCACGTTCAGTGAGCTGGACGAAGTCTGTTAATATGAACTTGGCTGACTGGGGCATGTGAATTTTCGAGAAACTGGATTTTCACAATGACATCAGATACAATTTCTGTGAGACTATACGAGCCTTTCCATTGTATTCTAAATCTATTTTTTTCTGACAGGTAGACAACATCATTTACTTTAAAATTTCTTAACTATGCTTTTGGATGTTGTCTATTGTTTTGTAGTTTTTGAAAATTAATTAGGTTCTCATGAATCTGCTGATAAAGCTGGTTCGATTTTTTAATTAAATTGTAGTAGTCTGCATTGACATCTAGTCTGGTGTGTCCTTCAGATGGAAAGAAGGTATCGGTGATACCAGAAAGAGCTCGTCCAAAGTGAACATGATTAGGTGATGCTTTTATTGTCGAATGGAAGGTATTATTATAGATGGACTGATGAATTAAGAGTGCATTATGGAAAGAGTATCCATCTAGCATTAAAGCTTTGATGGTTGATTTGATGTAAGTGTTATTACGTTCAGAAACAGCATTCGCTCCTGGATGTGCAATCGACGTATAACGCAGTTTTATGCCTAACATTTTGTTAAACTCGTCGAACATGTGTGCAGTGAACTGTTTTCCATGGTCAGCTAAAATGACCTCAGGTCTGCCGAACGTACAGATGTAGTCAAATATTGCTTTTACCGCATTCATTGCAGTTATGCTCTTTATTGGGTATAATTTAAGGTGTTTTGTGAAGTGATCAATTGTTGTAAGGATGTGGAATCCATTTTCAAATAGACCAACGAAATCAAGGGATAGCAATTGACTTGGCCTTGAAGGGATAAATGAATTTTTGAATGGGGCTTGCGGTATTCTTTGAGGTTTGGATGTAATTCAGGTTTCACAAGAATTGACGAAGTTAACGACATCTCTGTACATTCCCTTTCAGTAATATTTTTTTGAAATATTTTTGTAAGTTTTCTCGATGCCTAGGTGTGAAAGATAAAAAATTCGTAGACATTTTGCTTGTAGAGATTTAGGCAATACTATTTGAAATGTAGAGGTCTAGATAACCAAGAGCGATAAAGGAGGCAATACGGCACACCTCACGACTGCACTCGCCAACCGTCCGATTGAAGAAAGAAGGGAGAAACCCTTGCGATGGAAGCCGTCCGACTCGCTCTGGAGAGAAAATGCACGTGCAACTGTGGGCAGAACGGCAGGTGCTTGAATGGAGAAACTTAAAAAAACGATCACTTTGCAGAGGGAAGGTGAAAATATGTAAACGTAAAGTAGCATTAAATTAAAGGGAAAAATAAATCTAGATAAATAAGATCGAAAGATTACACAAAAGAAAAGGAAATTTTAAAACCATTAAATTTAGAAATTTTAAAGATGGGAAAGAAAGACGTGGTTAGCAAAAATGAGAAAGGTACGATGCAAATATCACATTTGCAATGTGATAGGACAGTTGGCCAAAACCTTTAAAAGATACCATTTAATGAAAATATTTTCAACGAAAGAAAATCATCAAATTTGAGTTCTGCTCAATTATCTACAGTATATGTTGTACCTCCAGAGTCTTTGTTAAAATTAGAAAATTTTAGTTCTCTTTCCAAATTACTTAACATCACAGCCTGGATCTTAAGATTTCTAAATAATATCAACACATCAAAAACTAAAATTTCAGCTCCAGAAATTGAAAAGGCAGAATTTTATTGATTAAAGCAAACCCAGTTATCTGTCTTCAGTCGTAAAATTGATTTATTGAAAAAGGGAAAGCCCATCGATAAAGATTCAACCTTGTATAGTCTGAATCCAAAATTGGATGAGAATGATTTGTTAATTTTATCTGAGAGATTACAATTTTCAGAATTATCTCAAAGGGAAAAGCATCTTTTTATACTTCCATATGGGAGTGCTTATATCAAATTGTTGATTCGGAATGCCCATGAAAAGGTTTTCCATTATGGAATTGCAACAACTTTAGCTCATTTACGAGAAAAATATTTTATAATTAGAGGGCTAAAATTGATAAAATCTGTACTGAAACATTGCTTTATTTCTTCAAAATTTAAAGCTTCTGCTGGGAAGCAAGAAATTGCACCATCACCCAAAGATCGTATTATAGAAACCCCACCCTTTTATACCTGTGCTGTGGATTTTGCAGGACCTATTTATGTCAAAGCAAAAACCGGCCAAGAAAAGGCATATATAGTTCTGTTCACGTGCGCAGTCATTAGAGCTGTGCATCTTGAACTGTGTACCAATTTAACTACAGAAACTTTCCTTTTATCATTCAAAGGGTTTATAACTCGTAGAGGAATTTGTCGAACAATCTACAGTGATAATGCGAAAACATTTATCAAAACTGATAATTTACTTAGAGATGTTTGGAGCCGAATATCGAAAGAGGAAGTTTTACGATATTTTAATAAAAATTGCATCATTTTGGAAATTCATTATTCCAAGAGCCAGTTGGTGTGTGGTTTTTGGGAACGCATGGTTCGTTCTGTGAAAACTCCTTTGAAGAAAGTTCTCGGAAGATCTTGTCTCTCATATGAAGAAATACAAACCACTTTAACTGAAATCGAAGTAATGATTAATTGTCGTCCATTAACTTATGTTTATGAAGAAAACAGGGAACCGCTTTCACTTACTCCTTCACAGTTCCTGATCGATAAGCGAATAAATTCTCTACCAGACTTTCACTGTGTTACTGAACCTAAATCGAATAAAGTAAAGTTAACAAAAATATTGAAATATAGAGATCAAGTTTTAAATCACTTCTGGAAACGTTGGAGGCAGGAATATTTGCTAGAACTTCGTTCTGCCAATTTTTCAGTTCATGTCAAAGCTCCGACTAATTCGAAATTGGTGATGTGGTATTAATTAATGAAGATAAAACTCCAAGGCACATGTGGAAATGCGGTAGAATTACAGAGCTCTTTTTAGGAAGAGATTCGAAAGTTAGATCTTGTGCAATTCAAACTGAATCTGGTGTAATAAAAAGACCAGTGCAACTGCTACATAAACTGGAACTCGACATTATAGAGTAAGTTTGAACTTTTCACTTATAATGAACATTTTGTTTACATTTACATTTTTTAATTTTTTCTAATCCAGTGTTTATGTATATTTTAGTTTCAGTAGTTGTTCCTGTGAAAATAGAATTATTTGTATGTCTCATTATTGTAAGTATGTTCTAACTTTTAATTGTCTTATTAATGTAGTTTGAAATTTTTGATAAAAAATTTAGTTTGAATGATGAACAATAGTAGTTGTTCATCCGGGGGCAGAGTGTTAAAACCCCCTTTTTTTCTGTTTGACTTTGAGAAAATTGATCATCGCCAAGAATTCTTGTACTCTAATTTGCTTTACTATTTTTCAGTTTGTTTTTTAATGTAGATGTAAGTAAATTCTGAAGCGAGCGATCACCGCTATAAGTGATCTGAACAAAGTCTTTTCTTGGTTATATTAAATATATTCATATTCATTTAACAGAGTTTTTAATTATTAGATTTCTGATTTACTTTGAATGGATAAAAATCGTTCTGCATATTTTATTGAATTGATGTGATAAAATCTCTGATTCGAAGTATATATTTTATCGACTGATCTTTGAAAATCCCTCACGATATGAGTGCACTCTAAGAAATGTTTCTAAAAAAAATTGAAATTTAGAATGTGCAAAATTCGGTAAAAGCGTTATAAAAACGTTATAAATTACGATTTCTGTGCAATCTCAGGAAATGCCAAACCCATTTCAAGAGTAAGAGTTGCAAACTGGTGGTGGTAGTCCTTGCTCCAGTATAGACTATATTTTATGTCGGTGTAATTACCACGGGGGGTGGGGGGGTTAAACGTGCAAAAAACTTTCTAAATTACGGTTTTTGTAATACTGAAGGAGCTAGAAACTTGAAATTTGGCATGGAAGTTACCTATAAAATAATTTGCTCAATAAGAACAGTGAAAAATAAATCGGAATTTAAAATGTGTGAAAATGCGTCACAAGCGTTCTAAAACTGTTCTAAATTAGGATTTTTATGCAATTCTTAAAGATACAAAGATGAAATTTGGCGTGGTAGATTCAAATAAGATATAAATGCTCACTAAAAACTGTTGCCAGTGTTAATTACGCCTAATATGTGAACCATAAAGACATAAATTAGCTATATATTCATTAAGTAAATGTATTGTGTATAACGTACATACCTGGTTCAGAATAATCCATCTCAATAGCAACCACTAAACCTTTAAGACACTGTAAAATTTTTATATACTTGAGAATATAGATTTTAATTCAAACATCAGAATAAATTTCAAAGTGCAGTACCTTTGCTTTCGATCCTTCATTCATTTGTGAAAATAACTTGTTCTGAAATGTGTTTATTTCTAAATAGTTGAATTAAAAAATCAGTAACCTTTTCACACTTATGTTGAAGATTTGGGATATGAATAAAAGTTATAAGTAACGTAAAAAAAAAATTATTCATCACTACGAATCAACGAGAATAAGATTTGTATTTTTATAGTTTTATAGAATAAGATTTAGGTTTTCAGACTTCCGAATGCAGAATTATAACATTCAATAATCGACTAAATGAGGTAATAATAATACCGCACTAAAATGAGGATACAGAAGCAACTAAAATTATCTAATAGAGAAAAAAAACAAGATTTAATATACATATATACAGGAAAAACATAATTGGATTTTAGAAAGTCTGAACCTTTGTAAATGTGTTTAGTTAGGTTCAGTCTATCTCACAAAAATTTCAATGCGACAAATTACATTTTAATGTCTAAAAATTAATATATATATATATATATATATATATATATATTTCATGTTTATTTGGAGGTCTGTGTTCCACGCGGGTTTTTTAATATGGGGTATCAGAGCCTGTTTGAAAAAGTGTACATAACTTTAAAAATTTAAACCCGGGAGATCATGTAAATTATATATCAACTAAATAGCGTTGTAAGAGGAACCTTTGCTGCCAAGGTATCTAAAAAAACACCAAATGCGAAATTATACAAAAAACATAAGAATTAAGTAAGAACTTGTGTACTTTATGTAATAAGTATAAAAGTTACCGGCTAATTTAGGGGAAAAATAAACAAGATAAATCTATGAACAAATGAGTACAAAAGTACTTAAATATCACATTCTCTTTTCTATTTACCTCAATAAACGTTCGAAAAGACCAATAAATCTTTGGAGAATGTAGCCATGTTTTTATATCGAACAGAATTATTTTTATTGATTTCGGTAATTTTCTAATAATGTCACTTTGACTTATATGAACCTATTCTTCTGTATCGTAAAATTTCGAGATTTGGCTATCTAACTTAAGGTTAGATATCAATCAACATGCTTTTATCAAATTTTATTTTGTAATTTAATAAGGTATTATACAATTTTCTTTATTTCAAGCCAAAAAAGCAAAGGAAAAATTAATTTTCCGTAGTAAGAGCAATTCGAAAAACTTACTGTTGGGGGAACTGGATAGCACATGGTTCAGTTATTCCTTATACATGGCCCCGTTACCACATTCTTGCAAAAATGTATGGGGTAATTGGAACACAATCCTTTCATTTGAAACATGAAGCAATTATGTATGGATAAAAAATAATATTAATCATTTATATGCCTAATCTTAAAAAAAACAATTTGTTAATAAAAATACTTAACGCATTTTCATTAAAAGCCGAGAAAGTTCAACCAAATCGACGTTTTTTATTAAAAAACCCCGAAATTCTCGGCAACCTCTCACAAGTAAGACAGAATTATGATTGGGAAGACACGCATTGTTCTAAGAAGTAAAGATGGGGTTGCAATGTTGAAAAAAGCTAAAATTTAAAAGACATCAACTGTTTTTTCTAAAATAGCCTATGGCCCAGTTACCACGTGGGTCCAGCCACCCCAGCTTAACTTACTAATGTTTGATCCCCTTTTTTATGGTTCTGAACTTAAAAAGTAAAAACGGAACTATTGTACGATCACTCCTGTATTTTTCTATCTCTCTGTCACAGCCAATTTACTCGTAAACAATCGAACGTGGAAAGTTCAAATTGTGGAAAGTAATAAAGACTATTGACCCACAAATTTACAGATTATTAATATATATATATATATAGGAAAAGTGTAGAGGGTCTAATTAAGTTGCTACAAAAAAAATATTTTTTTCCTTTATATATCGTGTTGGGTTTCGTGCGAAAGATTTCGTAACGCTGAATTAAAAAAATTCCCTTTTTTTAACATTTTAGGAATTATATTTTTAGAGATATCATCGAAAATGTAGCGCAAAAATATGTCCCCCCGTCTCTATTTCCCAATCTACTGTAACTAAAGTTATGGAAAAAATAGAGGTAATGCACGTTAATTTAATCCATGCAGGAAAACTGTAGCGAATACCTTACGTCACATAGTTTTTGAGTTTTTCCTTTACACACAAATTTAAATTTTCGAGCATTCAGCAAAGGTGTTTAGGAGCGTTAGAGGCACCAATTTTAGCAGAAGTATAAAAGCATTGTTGATAGTGATTTTCGAAAAAAAATCGTCAGTAATTAGCGGAGATATTAACGCTTAAAGACACGGGCGGTTTGGACATACATTACATAATGACATGGGCGGCGTACGCTATATGCCATCAGCTTTTAAAGCGTACATAACAACTTTTAATGACATGTTTGTGTAATGCAATAGACAGTAGCAGTATAAAAGCAATAAACGTCAAATTGTTAAAAACAGTCAATTTAATTAGAGTTAATCACAAAATACAATGGGATTCGTGGCTACTTTGCATTGAGTGTATCTCTCAATACCCATCCCGTGTCTTTAAAAGTGAATTAAAAATCTTTCTGGACAACCGTGGCACGGACAAAGGCGGCGGCGTTTCAAATTTGTGACCTCCTTTCAAAGCGTGCTTAGCACATTGCCAAGTTTTAATTTTGAACAATGGTTTTGTTTTAGCTACACTGCAAAAAGAAAAGATTGTTACTACTCTGAATTTAATTTTATGAAATGCCAAATGAAGTTTATATATGCACTGCTTTTATTATCAGTACTGAATTAAGTTCATCATAAACAGATTAGGATAAGATAAAAAAAAAAGAGCTATACAGAATAGCAAAATTTAATATTATTTAGGCTTCATATCTCTTTGAACTTTTATGATATACCCGTCATACTTTTCTTGTATATATAGCTATACTAAACCATGCGTTGTATAGTTTTTTGCAAAGTCTTATTATTCTTTTAGCTACGATTTTTTTAATAATACAGTTAATAATACATATATTTATTGTACGGAACCCTCTGAGTGCAAGTAATACTTACACCTGACCGTTTATTACTTTACAACATTGTCAACAAATTCGTTTTCCAATTCAGCTTTCTATTTGGATGAAGATTTCATAATCATCTACATAGTAATCGATCAATCCTAAGTCATACACACACATGAAGATGTCTAGTGTCAAAATTAAAAACATATTGCTAAGAAATAAAGCATTATAAATAGTTAGAAGCAGTACTCAAGCGTATGTTTTTCTTCTGTCTGTATAAAATTCATAGATAATTAATTTTTGAATTTGTATAACTGAGTTTAATAATCTATATATTTTTAATTAATTTAAATGAGCATAAAGTTATATAAATAGTTTAAAAAGTAACATGTAGAAATTGATATATCACGTAGCTCCATATATCAGAATATTTTTTCTCAGAAAATTTAGACTACTAGCAAAATACATTTGACTTTTTAAAAAGATTTTGATCAACAAATCTGTTCTTCGAATTTATCTATACTAATATTCTAAAGAAGTAAAAATTGTTTGTTTGTTAGAGGTAATGTCTGGAGCTACGGAACCGATTTCAAAAGTAATGGTATCAAAATGATGGTGTTAGTCCAACTTAGAACATCTATACTAATATATAAAGAAGTAAAAAATGTTAGTTTGTTAGAGGAAATCTCTGGAGCTACCGAACCGATATCAAAAGTAATGGTATCAATATGATGGTGTGAGTCCAACTTAGAACATATGCTATATTTTATGTCGGTACCATTAACCCAGAGGGGGTGCAGGAGCATAAAGCGTTCTAAAACTGCGATTTTTGCGTTACTGAAGGGCCTAGAAATATGAAATTTGGAATATTAGTTACTTATAAGGTATAAAGGATGTCTAAGAACAGTTCTTAAACAATTCGAAATTTAAAAGGGGTGAAAATGCGCAAAAAGCGTTCTACAAAACGTTCTAAATGGTGGTTTCTACACAATCTCAAGAAATACCAAACCGATTTAAAAAATAATGGTGTCAAAATGATGGTGACATCGCTTGCTCCAAGACTGACTATATTTTATGTCGGTGCCACTACCCCAAAGGGAGTGCAAGAGCAAATAAACGGTCAAGTGCGAGTATTACTCGCGCACAGAGTCTTCCGTACAATAATATATGAATTAGTAAGTGTATTATTAAAAAAGTACCGTTGCTAAAAGAATACTAAGACGTTGTAAAAACTATACAACGTAGGGTTGGTTATAGCTGTATAGTATACAGGAGTGCAAAGGAAAGTCCCTTTAAACTGTAAATACTTGCAAACGGACAGAGCTACAGCTACACAAGTGAGGTAAAGGTGCAGTAAAGCGACTACTCCCGACCTAATGCAAGCGACAGCAGCACCCCTAGCGGCCAAATTTGGAAGATAGCCATTGCAAATCGAAAACGAGAAGAGTTAGAGCAAATTTTCCAATTAGAAAGTTTTAGAGCATCAATTAATTGGTACCAAACGACATTTGGTTCACATAGATAAGATTAATCGTCGCTAGCATACCCAGAAATGTCCGAAATCGATGAGTGACGATTCTACTTTGCCTATTCACAGTATGGAAATGTAGCAGAGCACAATTGCAGATTGTGGCGTTGTACTGTGCTGTAATGTCTGTAAAGATTCAATTTCCAATGCATTTAAAATTTTAGAATAACCCTTTCAGGGCCAGAAGAATTCTGTTCATGAACTGATGAAATAATTGACTGACACCAGAATATTCAGGCGAATTCCTCAGAAAAAAAACCCCGCTAATTTGCACGTTCATTGCAGAAGCAAAATTTGATTAAAATATTCTTGGCGACATTTGTCAGTTTTGGAATTAAAATTAGGTGGCTAGACCGTCTAGCCACCGCCCTTGAAAGGGTTAAATCTATGTCGTTGTATTGAAAAGGCTTGCAATACACGTTCCATACTGAGAAATGTGCATGCAGAATTACTCTCACGAATACTAACGTGTATCGTGAGCAATGGGGAACTTTTCAAACATACTGAATATTAACTTTTTATCACTGTGGGGCAGTTTTTGTTTTTTGGGTGTGTGATGTTGTCAAAATGTATTGAGATAAGTACGTATTTATAGCATAAATTGTGCGTATTCCTTCCTACTTCTGACTATTCCATTCAAACGTTTACACAAAATGGAGTGCATCGATTTCGGACATTTTTGGGTAAACAGGCGAAGATTTATCTTATCCATGTAAACCAAATGTCGTATTCTATTAATTAATTGATTATTTCAATTAATTAATTCATTAATTAATTGATTAATTAATTAAAACTTTCTAACTGGAAATTTTGCTCAATATCTTTTCGTTTTCGATTTGCAGTGGCTGTCTTCCAAATTTCGCCACTAGGGGGTGCTGCTATAGTTTTCATTAAGTCGGGCTTAGTCGATTTACTTTACCGTTACTCACTTGCATAGCTGTAGCTCTCTCTGATCACAAGTATTTTCAGGTTAAAGGGACTTTTCTTTGCACCCGGTATACTATAAAATTATAAATGGATATAACATGAAAGTTCCAAGATATATGGAACCTAAATAATAGCAAATATAGCTATTCTGTATATTTGTTATTCCATATAGGTTTTTAGTTAACTTTTAAAGACATAGTAGGTGTATTGAGAGAGCCACTTAATGGAAACTAGTCACGAATTCCATAGTACTTATGTGATTAACTCTCATTAAATTAGTCTGTTTTTAACAATTTGACGTTTATTGCTTTTATACTGCTACTGGGCATCCCATTACATAAATATATCCTTAAAATTTGTTATCCAGGCTTTAAAATCCGATGGAGCATAGAGTACGCCGTCCCTGTCATTATGTATATCCAAACCGTCCGTGTCTTTAAGGGTTAATATCTCGGCTAATTACCAACGATTTTTTCCGAAATTCATGATCAACAATGCCTTTATACTTCTGCTTCGGTAGGTTTTTCCAGCTGTGCTCAACGCTTTAACTGAACCCCGTAAATCGAAATTTGACTGTAACGGAAAAATGCGATTTTCTCAAAACCTATGTGACCTAGGGTAATCGCTATAATTTTCCTGCAAGGTTTAAATTAATGTCTACTACCTCTAATTTTTTCATAATTTTAGTTTCAATAGATTCGGAGTTAGGTGGGGGGGAACATATTTTTGCACTACATTTTCCATCATAACTTTGAAAATATAATACCTAAAATTAAATGAAATACATTTTTGATTTCATCGTTACGATAGCTTTCACACGATACAAAGTAAAGAAGCGTTGTAAAAACGTTCTAAATTGCGATTTCTATGCAATCTCAGGAAGTACTGAACCGATTTAAAATATAATGGTGTAAAAATGATGGTGAAAGCTCTTGCTCCAAGATAGGCTATATTTTATATCTGTTTCCACTATCCCAGACGAGATGCAGGAGCAAAAAACGTTCTAAAAATGCAATTTTTAAATTATGGAAGGATCTAGACTCATGAAATTTTGCATGGTATATATTTATTAGATATAAATGCGATCTCTATGAACATTTCTTTAAAAATTTGAAATCTAAAAGGGGTGAAAAGCGTTCTTAAAACGTACTGCATGCCGATTTGTCAGCAAAATCTCAGGAAGAATCAAACTGATTTTAAAAGTAATGGTAAGAAATTGATGCTGACAGCCTCTGCTCTAATATAGACGCTATTTCATGTCGGTATCACTATTACCTAGAGGTTGCAGGAGCAAAAAAAGTTCTAAATTTCGATTTTTGTGATCGGTAGGGGCTAGCAACTTGAATTTAGGCAAGGTACATATTTATTAGATATAAGTGATCTTTAAGAACAGTTTCGAATGAAAATGCGCGAAAAACGTTCTAAATTGCAATTTCTACTCAATGTCTGGAAATACGGAAGCTATTTCAAATGTAACGGTTGCAAATCAATGGCGACAGTCCCTGCTCCAACATAGGCTGTATTGTATGTTGCTGTTACTACCATCTGGGGGTTGCAAAATCAAAACATGTTCTAATTTGCGTTTTTTGCACAACTGAGGGGTCTAACACTTTGAAATATGGCATGATATTTGCTTAGAAGATGCAACTGCTTTCTAAGAACAATCGAAAGAAAATTCCAAATTTAAAAAGATGAAGTGAGCGAAAAGTGGTCTAAATTACACTTTTTATGCAATTTTATCACATACCAAACCGATTTAAAATAGTGGTGACAAATTGTTAGGGATAGAATCTGCTCAAACATAAGCTATATTTTATGTCTGTGCCACTACCACCAGAGGGTTGCAGAAGACAATAAACTTTCTAAATTGTGATTTCTGTGATACTGAAAAGACTAGAAACTTTAAATATGGCATGGTAGTTACTTATGAAATATGAATGCCCTCGAAGGACTGACGAAAATAAATTCGAATTAAAAAAGGGTGAAGCGAAGGGGAAGTGCTAAAAGCATTCTAAAAAGTCCTGAATTACGATTTCTACGGAATTTCAGGGAATATAAACCAATTATAAAAGTAATAGTTTCGAATCAATGGTAACAGTCTCTGATCCTACACAGGCTATATTTTATGCAGATGATTCTACCACCTGGGGTTCACAGGAACAACAAACGTTCTAAAAAAGGCCTTTAAAATCTTTCTGAATTACGTTTCTGTGGAATATTAGGAAATAACAAAATTAATGGTGACAGTTCCTATTTTAACATAGCACTTTATGTTTAGAGAGGTGGTAGGACTTGGAATTTGACATGATAGTTAATTTTAAGATGCAAGAAGATGGTTTATAAAAAAAACCAAAACTTCAAATGAATACTGAAATGAGCGTATTAATTGAGCATAATAGTTTGAAAATATTTTCTAAATTATCATTTATTTAGTTTTATTTCGTTTTATCAATTTATTTCTCATTTCCACCAAATGCAGTGTAATAATGATGTTTAGTCAAACTGTGTTTTAAATACTAATTTTTCAATTATTCCTAAATGTAATAAGTTCCTTTTAATAAACCTTTTAATAAAATAAAAATTTAGTTAGTACCTTTTAATAAAAATTATACATATAAATATTACTTGGCATATTTAAAATATTATGCGATCAAAGCCGCGGGGTTTGCTTGTTTTTTATAAATTTAATATTATATTTTCATAAATTTATTTCCCTTATGAATAGTTAATTGAAAAAACTAATAAAATTCAATAATGTACCTTTTCTCCATAACTATTAAAAATGATTCATAAATGTATCAAATTGACATATGAAAATGTTTAGTTTCACTTTGAGTAGAGGTATATTTAAGAAGTTTTCTGAATTACATTTCTAAATTTATCACTTACAAATACACTTTACAGATTATTTTAGTTTTGAAAATCTAGTCCTTTTAATCTTAAATTATACAACTTCCTTTGACATTTTGAGAAACGTAAGCATGGTATTTACAAGAAAAGGTTACGTTGACATTTAAATCAAGTAAATAACAACTTCTTTGGTTTTGAATTCCATTTTTGTAAAGTATCAAAGAAAATCTAAAAGGCAGATTCAAGTTAATTCCGAAAGTCAAACAAACTGTATGTTTATTTACTAAGAAAGAACGCTACGTGTATAAATACTTTACTTTGAAATGCCTTGTCTGATGTAAACTGAAGAAATATATTTCCGATCTATACAGCGTAAATATTAATTCAAATAGCTATTATTTTGTTCTGAAACAGCAGTTCATTGTGTAAATAAGGGTATATTTAACAATAGCATTATATATGAGAGGCTTTTCATTGTTCTTTGAAGGATTAAAGTGTTTGTTTTGCTATCGCAGAAATTACAATTTAGAAATATGCAGTGTGAGTTTTTTAAATGCAACTCGCAACAAAGAAAACATGGTATTTCAGATACATTTTATCTGTATAATTCGAGGTGTCACGAAATATACTAAAAATGCCCCCCAGCTTGAAGATTGGTCACATTTTTGGGGATTGATTTCCAATTAATTGGCTGTCCTGACGTGTTGCCTATGTAGGCATGCACAGGAAAGCGGACCGCAGATCGTAAAAAAGTGCTTTTATTCTGTACCTGCACATATGGAAATACATCAGAAAACCTATTTTGAATGTTTCGGTACGAGTGAAATGAAAAACAACGCTTAAAAACAAAGGCAAGTTATTATTCGAATGCCGAGATTATTACTAATACCTTCAACATGCTACATTACACACAGATTTCACCTTTTATGTACTGAATTATACAAAATTACTATATAGAAATTACTATACTTATACAAAATTACTATACAAAAATGCTTTAAAAGATAAAATTTTCATAACTTTCATGAAAATTTTATCTTTTAAAGCATTTTTCGTGAATTATTTAAACTACATTAGAAGATTCTCATAGTCATTTATAAATTTTAGAAGGATTGAAGGATTTAGAAGGATTGAAGGATTTAGAAGGATTGAAGGATTTAGAAGGATTAATTAATTTTGAAATTATAGGGATTTTGTATAATATTTATAACCCCATTAAAAGATTTTATTTTAAATATTTATCTTAGTATTTTGTAGAATTAGGAAATGTACAAATATAATGTTCTTACAATAGAAATATAGAAGTATTTCCGAACTGAAAAATCCTGTCCCTCCCCCCCCCCCCTCCCCAACGCCAAGAAAGCTGAAAAGATGCAAAGGCAAAATAAATCATTCTTTTAAAAATATTTTTGATTTCTGTAACCAATAATGCTTTTGTAACAAGATAAAGTAATGTATATATAACTCATTCTAAACTGTATTACAACTAATCGATGTATTAAATGAATTTTATAGCAAGCTATTTTAATGATACTTATAAGTACTGTCAGTAGATGCAGGGTTAAAGCAAATCAAAACGGCTCTCAGCAGGCGAGCGTATTTTATAGAGTAATTTAGTCCAGTGTTTCTCGCTCATAAGTTAAAAATTTTCTCTATTACATTTTGTGTTTGTGTGTTCCGTATGAAGTCAGGATATAGTCTTAAGAATATCATCTTGTATGCTAATATTGATGTATCTATGGTAATCTAAGGTATGTACTTTTTTCAGAAAATATTTTATTGGTTCATTCAAAAAGGCAATCTTTTGCGATTCCAAATCTGTTTTAATTTATTACTATGAATTGTGAATACTAGAAGAAGATTTATGGCCAATTTAATAAATAGGAAGTAATGCGTTAAATATCATAAGTCGTCGTAGGAAAACCAGGAGAAATGTAAACAATGTTACTATGCATCATTTTCTTCCGTTTTGTACGTAACAACACTTAAAAACCTTAAATGACACTTCTAGATTAATTTTGTATGTATTTAAAAGAATTTAAAAAAACAATCTTTATATGTGGAGCAAACATGCAAACCATGCTTTCTCATTTAGATATAAATTTTGAAAAAACACAAAAAACTGATAAATAAGAAAATAACTTGTATTTAATTCTCATTTTATTGTGTATTTTTATTACAGTTTATTAGAAAGAATTGCAAGCATACCTAAGATATTAAACATAAAACAAATTAATAAAATGCATTTAATATTTGGAGAAATCACGTTTTGACCGAATCAGAGGAGGAAACATGTTTTGATTGTTTGACAAGTTGATAAAACGATTTTTGAATGAAATAAGTTCTAACTCACAAATAATACAAAAGCATTATTTTATTTGAACAAATACTTCAGTGCTTCAGTTGATTATTGTTAAAATAAAATGACAGATTATGGTACCTAGTAGTATTCATTAAATATTACTCGTTTGCCAAATATCCACTTCAAATTTTAAAACCAATATCTTCATCTAGACAGTCACACACTCCCCCTCTTCTTCATTGCAGGCTGGTAAATCATGGATAATGTGGTTCTACCATTTTAAGACATCATCAGGTTGATTTTGCCAATGTTTACCATACATTACCTTCAAAAGTTTATCAATATCTTTTTTTCTTTTCAACTGATATGGCGTGGCTAAGAGGAAGAGATTCTAAAACAACCCTTTGAACACGGGTAACAGCAACTCCCTTTTTAAGAAGATTTACACCAGATTCTTCACGTAGATCTTGAAATATATAATTCTGGAAGCCTTTAACCTTAACAGTTTTCTTACTTTTCTCTAAAACAATCCGCTTCAATTGTGATATGTATGGTAGGTTTCGAAAGTATGCATCAAGTGACAACTGTGATTGGCAGACTGGAGAAATCACTGTTTGAGTGAATGCAGGCTTTGGAGGAAACACTTTTTGATTGAAACGTAAATTTTAAAATTGGTTTATAATCGGAGAAAAAAAATTTTTTTGGTTAAAAATACTGTTTATTTCTGTGCAATTTAACACAGAGTTCATAAAACTACCAATAACTCATTTTTTATTTTTTTGTGAGAAAACACGGTTTGAATGTTTGCTCCACATATGTGATTTCTGGAAAATAATTTTTCCGTTATTTCCATTCAATAAACTTCATTATACAAACTTTTAAAATTATATTTCAGCGAAATTTTTTCATTATGCATTCCATATTACGGGCAATGTTATGAAATAGAATCTAAGCTCTGTGTGATAGTGTAATTATTTTATTTGCATTCGAATATTAAGTGAAAGTATAATTTCTAAAAAAAGTATCTTTTTTTGACATATTTTGAAATATTTCAGTTAATTTTGAAGATATTTTAGTTTAGTTCACAAGTAAGTATAATAGTAGTATGTAGTACAATGGGGCGGAGGGGGGGGGGAAATTGAAACATATTTAGTTGGTTGAGTGTACACTAGGGTGGAACGAAAAAAATAAATTTTTAATTTCAATATGTAATAGAGATAAAAATTTGTCTAATGCCTTTGTTAAGACAGTGTTAAAATATTTTAACAAACATAATATATTTAGAGGTGCCGCAAAAGACTTGAATAGATGTATTTTTAAGTAGATTTTACGAATTTTGATACATTTGGTTTTGTAAAAAAAAAAAAAAAAAATTTAAATAGCAAATGCCTGTTTTCAATTTTTAAATAATACACATAAACTACTTTACAGTAGATATTTACAGTTTTATACTGCATACCTTTAATATTTATGCTACTAAATCTTGCATCTTTTAATTTCCATTTTTTAAAGATTTTAACAGTATTTCGTAATAACATTTAGATTAACCTTACTTTTAACTTAAAAACGCGGCAAAACATTTTTTATTTCTGAAAATTAATAGACAAATGGAGAAAAGTACTTGTTTTGAAGTGACCTTGATTCAGGCGGAACATTATTGCCTGGTGCAAGGTGGCGGAGGAGGAAGAGAAGCATGTAACTGTAGAAAGGATCTGGTCACGTGTTTCTGTCGCCAGTCAGTGCAGGCAAAGTCAGTGCAGTTTGAGTAACAAATGTTTTATGCTGTTCTTTACTGGACTTTGTTTTGTTTATGAATATGTCAGTTTGAATATTTGTATAATAATTTATTAGTTAATACTTTACCTTTAGAGTGATGGCAATGTCAAGGCCAGTTCAGGCCAGACGAAAGTTAGAATGCCCAATTTTTGGGTACCATAAACAATTAAGTGATATACGATTTTCAACTTATTATGACAGTATGAAACATTTTCTTTATATTCGACATAAGATGAAACCAGACAAAGCATTAAAAGAACGAACGGTGAGTGAAATACTTGATATACATATTAAGAAAGTTGAATCTATTTGGTCGTCAGTATCTATTCCTGTAGCATCTCGCACTCGCATGTTAGAAATGGAAAAAACCTATCACGATAAATACAGAAGTATTTTAAGATCAAAAGGTAGAAAAGGTACAGAAAAATATGATTTGATTGCAGTAAAAGTTTTAAATGAAAGGAAAAGTCTTTTTTATGTAGCAACCTGTAAGTGCAAAGAATTTTCTGCCTGTAAGCGCGAAAACAGAAAAAAGTACCTAAACTTGAGAAAGATTTTTTACTTGACCAAAGAACAGTGAGAAAAATGTATATAAGTGGAATCTATGAAGTTATTTCCAAGATTTTCACACAAAGAGAAGAGAGGAAGCAACAGGTAATATAGCAACAATTGAAATATAACTACAAACAGAAATTAGTAGTTAAGGCTACTAGAAAAGCTAAAAATGACGCCAGTCAATCAGATCCTGAGCAAACATTTAAAGGAGCCTTAATATACAGTCCCAAAAATTACTCTACTTCTTTTTTGGATTCAACTACAAGTGAGGAAATGCGAGTAGCACTTCCAACAGTAGCAAGTGCTTGTGACTGGTCTGGATTTTCAGAAAGAGTTGCTGCGACTATCGCAAGTGCTGTTCTTAAAGATGTTGGAATGATTACAGGGGAGAACAACGGTAAGGTAAATGATAGGATGAAAATTTGAAGAGAGACAGCCAAGAATCGAACAAAAGAGATAGTAAGAAGCCTTAACCAAGTTGGAGATAATATAGGTTCGTTTTTCGACTGGAGAAAAGATAAAACAATTGTGCAAGATAAAAAAGTAAAAAAAAAATTACAAAAAGACGGTCATCGAAGAACATATTCCTTTAGTAAAAGAACCCAATTCATCCTTTCTAGGACATGTAACCCCTGCTTTTGTAACAGGTGAAGCTATAAAAAATAGCATGACACCCTACTTTAATGTTAACAATCATTTGAACATATCAACGGTAACTGCCATTGCGTGTGATGGGACAGCCACAAACACTGGAGTTAATAACGGTGTGATTGCTTTAACAGAAAAAGATCTAAATAAGCCACTGCAGTGGCTGATTTGTTTGTTACACTTAAAGGAATTGCCTTTGCGCCACATGTTTCGCGAATTAGATGGAAAAACAAAGGGTCCCAAGGAATTTGGCGGGGTTTTCGGCAAACAACTTGAAAATTGTAACGAACTTCCAGTGGTTAAGTTCTTGCCACTAAAATTTCTAAAATTTCAAAAATTCCAATGGCCGCCATTTTGAAACAAGATGGTGGCTGAAACGGGTCAAAGAACTTGGACGAGACATTAGTATGTACTGTGCATATGAAAAATTTCATCCAAATCTATTCAAAAATTCGAGAGTTTCTGCATGACAAAATTCAGATATATATATATAGTATATATATATAATTTTATTACTATTATTTATATTTATTGTTAATTTATTAAAATTAAAATATTGAATATGGTTAAATAAAATAATTGATTGTTTTTGTATTTTATTATTCTTTTCAATTAAGTGAATTATTATCTTTGTTAAAATACTTTTGAGCGCTACTGTATTATTTAAAAAACTGTGTTTGAACAATTATTTGTTAAGCAAAAAAGTAATTACAACAGTTATATTCAAACTGATATTACATCTTGATTTTTTTTAAAAGAAGCTCATTTATTTAACTTTTTCAGAAAATTAATGCATACATTTACATCAATTAAACTTAATATTATTGTTGTTATAGTAAAGAAACATATATAGATTGCTGTTAAAAACAATATTTGATTTTAAAAATGTGAAAATAAAACAGTGAAAAAAATTATAATTTTATGTTTAATTGGACTTTTTGTAAAAAATACTTATTTTTAAGCCTCTTGCGGCACCTCAAGATATAAATTTAGAACGAAAAAACTTCGTAGTTTTATTGTTAACATACAAAGACAACTTTTAATTGCTATTAGAAAATTATTTGCTGAAAAAAATATTTTGCCCTATACTTTCGTTCCACCCTAGTGTACACTGTCTGGCGCAAGCGTCAAATTTTCTAAAAAATATGGGCAAAACACCGAACTTTTCAAACGGTTATGAGCATATTGCTAGGATATAATGTTTTTCTGAATTTTGTATTAAAATTGAACTAAAAGTATAAGTATTTATTCAATATTGTACTTTTTTTTTTAAACGTTCCGAACGTAAGCTTAAAGAACTCAGAACCCAAAATATTTTGTTTTTTATTATAAACCTTAAAATATATTTTTAGATATTATAATGTAAACGTTTATTAGACATAAATTTATAAAAAAAAATCGTTTTAAATTATAATAATAGTTATATTTTAAACATCTAGTTTACTACTGGAATTTTACTTTTCTAATTTTTCAAGTGATTTTTTTATACGTATATTTATATGTAATTATATATACTACATTTATATGTATGTAATTATATATACTACATTTATATGTAATGTTAAATCTTCAACTTTTTTAACATCAAAAGAAAATGTAAGAGATTCAAAGTACACTCTTCTGTATATATATATATATATATATATATATATATATATATATATATATAAGCAAAGCCAATGCAAATGATTCTGATGCTTGGAAAATTGTGGAATCAATCGGATATATTACTGCAACTTAAAACATGTCGTGAGGCATCCACTAAAATCAGGCTATCAGTCCGTCAAAGAAATTGCATAAATACAAAAGTGACAGTTTATGATATAAATTAAAGAATGGAACAATGGAACAATGTAATCAGCTTTGTGGACTACCTAGTTTCGTAGCAACTTTACATCCAGTGGAAAGGTGATTGTGTTGCAAGGGCATTAGGGTGCCTTAAAAAAATAATGTTTAGACGCGGCTGGTACCCCAATAGCAAGAGATATCTGCTAAATTTCGGCCTAATACCAGAATTATCAGTAAATGAACCGTAATCGAATTGAGGGCTTCTCACAATATCGTCTGAACAAAATCTAGCGACTTATCTAGATAATGTCGATTGCAAACCTCAGCAGGAAATTTTTTTAATATTACAAGTCAATTAATCGGCAAAATATCGGTATGTATGTAATCGGCCCGTAATCAGAAAGTATTGGAAATTGAATCCTTTTATTGGGGTGTCATTGTTTGTTTTCGCAGTAAAGAACCCCCCTGCAGTGATGGTAGGGGATGTGTGTCACGTGAATAAAACTCTCCAGTCACCTGCAATATCTTATCTCACTGCTGCTCAGAACGTTTTTCATGTTTCAAGGACATCATTTGTAAACGGACTGCTGATGGAATACGGGGAGAAAAAATACTTTCCAAGAAATGTTCTTTGGTGAGAATAAACAATTATTCGCAATTCAGTAAACTTGAATCTCTTTAAAATTTACAGACAGCGAGACACTTAGTGTAAAAGCAAATTAACAATTTAAAAGCGTTTGTTTTTTTCTTACTTTCTTTTTTTTTAATAATTACATATAGACATTCGTACTTAAAATTATACTTTGATAAAAGGTTGGAGATATTTGCTGTTTTGTTGATTTAGATAAATAGTAATTTGAAAATTATAATAGCTGAAATTTATATTATATCATGATAATATTTGAAATTTAGACTATTACAGTAAGAATCTATTTGCTCTAAATGTATTTTGTTAATTAGAAATTAGAAATTTCAGATTAAAAAATTAATTTATTATGAAATTATACAGATAATGTTACTATATAAATTGCATTATAAAGAAGTGAGATCATCTTTTTTCTTCAGATAGTGACAAATTTAATTTCATACCATTTAAAGTAAAAAAATAAAGCTGAACAATTCTTTTATTAAATTAATTATTTAGATATTAAAAGTAAAAGAAAACGATATTTCTTTCACACATAACCTGAGTATAATAAGAAGTTTTAAATGATGATTTTCACTGTTAGGACTTAATGTTAAATGAGAATATTTCTCATTGTAAGTCGCAAAATTGGTATAATTAAAATGTACGAAAGTACGTTTTAATTCAAATAGTAAATATTGTTTAATAGGGATATCTCTGTAAAATACAAAAATGTTTCACATCGAGAGTATAATTTATTAAAAAGTAACGTATTAAAACTAAGGTGTTTAGTTTAAAGTCAAAATATTGCTGTTTAACAATCTTGCAATGAAAATGACAATTAATTATTATTTGTAAGATTAAAAAAATATTTGTACATCAATAGTAGAAGTAGCAAGAATATAATTTTTAAATTAAATGTAATTTTATTTGTATTTTATAACAGAAACTTAATTGTCACTTAAAATAATTGTAATTTTTATTGTAAAATTATTTAACAGCAGTATTTTGACTTAAAACAAAACAAAATTTCTAACATTTTAATGAGTTGCATACTTGATTGGAAAATATTTTTGCATTTTTTAGTGGAAAATATTCCCAATTAACAATATTTATTTTTTGAATTAAAACGAATTTTTTTACGTTTCAAATACTATTTTTGCGTTGTACAAATTTTTCTATTCGATATCATTAGCTAATCGGCAAAAGATCATATGATATTGCATTATACACGGTAAGAGATTAGAAAGTGACCAAATTATCGAAAAGTAATACACAAAGGCTTCAAAGTCCATTCAATCTGAGTGGGGATGCGATGCTCGAAAGGTGATCTGTCCTGCGGACAAGAAGTCATATCTGCCGATCCCGGACAATGAGATCGCCAGGACGAAATATAGTCGAGTTAAGACTTTCGGCGGAAGTTCGACCAAGGATTATTTCCTGTTAGGGTAGCCACAAAATTAAAAATTACTTATAAGAATAAGAAAAGATTAACAAAAAATAAAAATAAAAAGTACATAAGTACTAGTATAACATGATTTAAAAAAGAAAAAGAAATCGCTGATATCGCGGAGCTTCGGAGGTGAAGATTCGTAAGAAGTGAAGCTCTGATATTTAGTTACTTTGCGGAATGCAGCGCGGCGGAGGAGTAAAGTTTTTATTAGAATAGACTTTTTCGTGGTGTTGTTGTTCTATAAAGCGAGTGGTGGTGATTTTTTAAGTATGGCGTCTGAGGCTAGTTCCCAGACTATTAATGACATTATCCAGAGTATAGTTGATCATACTGCTGATCCGAACATCTCCTAAGAATTTGAAGGATTAAATGCCCATTATGAAGAAAACGTTAAACAATGTATGGAGGAATTATTCGCCTATCTCGATGACTACATCCACTCAACAAAGAGTAAAATGGATTACGCTACATCGTCTTCTGATCATCAGGAGGTGAGTGTTGTTCGCCAAGAGGCTTTCTCTGTAATTAGGGAGCCTATTTCATACAGTAACTTACTTAATTCAACTTATTTTGGTATTATCTGCTTTTCAAAGTATAGATGCTCGGCAAATAAAATTTTAACTGGATTTTGTCTTAACGACTTTTCTCTAGCCAAAAAAGGTACGAAACGTACCTTTGAAGAGAGAAACTCTCAAATCCCCATAAGTAACAAGTATTCTAATCTTGCTAAGGTGCCTCTGATACCCAAATGACACAAAATGATCCGACGGCCACTGACGTCGCCAATAACGCGTCGGGCAGTTCCAAAAACAGGATAAATCCTTTCTATATTGAATTGGAGGGTAATTGGACTGTTTTGGCCAAAGAGATAGCTAATATAAATCAGGAAAAACCTAATACAGCACTGAAAGGTGAGCGCCTAATGGTGCTTTGTAAAAATGATTATGACTTCAGGAAAATCCAAAGTTTTCTCGACCAACACGCTAAACAATATACAACTTTGCACCCAAAGGACCAGCGTCCAAAGAAAATTTCTATTAGAGGCTTACCGTGTTATACCGAAAATACGGCTTTACGGTTACTAGGGCTGCCATGCTCAAAAATAGAAAAACGGGTAACCCTATGCCGCTATATATGGTTAATGTACTCCCAACTGACAATTTTGAAGAAATTTATAAGATAAAAGAAATTTCGTACATATCAGTAACTATTAAGGCTTTTAGGAGCCATAATTAGGTAAAACAATGTTATCGTCGTCAGGGCTACGGTCACGCATGTGATGTGTGTGGGTTTACTAAAAAAAGCTGCAAATGAGGTGAACAACATCTTACCCCCAATTGTACTCACAAAGGATGCATAACGACTAAGTGTGCGAACTGCGGGCTAGCGGGCTGGCTGCGGGTGTGGCACGTCCAGCCACGTACCACGGTTGCATTAAAACCCCCTATAGGAGGGGAAATAGCAATCAGAACAATAAAAGTAAAGGCAACTCAGCTAGTTATACTGATAGGAGGGTTTCACAGCAAACCCAACTACTAGCAGAAGTGTTCAAAGATTTCAATTATACAAAACCTAAATCTCAGATAAAACTAATTCGGAATCAAATGGTTCTGCTTCTAATAATGCTGAATCCCCAGTTGAGGATGCCTCTTCTTCACAATCTTCTGAAAATACTAACTCTGCTAATTCCGAAAAAACTAAAAATAATCCATTTCAATCAACCAAAATTCTTCCCAGCTACAATAACGATATACAGGAAATATTTAGTCCTTTCCAAGACATAAAAAAATTCTGCAAATATTCAAATGTATAAAAAATATTTCTATTCTAAAAAGAAATATAAAAATCCCATGGATAAAATGATTGTTATTATTCAAGATTCGACAAATTAGCTAATGATTTCTCCTCCCCCAACCATGTCTAGTGTTCATCTTAAATCTCTTATGGTGTTATCCTGGAACTGCTCTGCTTTAAATAATAGCATTGACGAACTTCGTGCTTTTGTCTCAAATCACTCTAATATTGATATAATCCTTCTTCAAGAGGTGCGCAAACCTAATAAAAGTATGAAAATTTCTGTTTATAAACTCTACCATACCCCCCGCCCTGGATCAGTTCAGGGCGGAACTGCCATATACATCAAACACCACATACCCCACTACCCTACCCAACAAACTACATACACAGGTCTTGACTATACGGGAATTGTTGTACAATTGCCACGGGTTAATATTAACTTTGTTTCTTTACACGCTAGACACTAACCTTTATTCCCAGTCAATGACCTAACACAGCTTCTCTCACAAAATGCGCACAGTTTCATCGCAGGTGATTATAATGCGCATAGCCTGCGGTGGAACTGTTATTCAACCACACGTCGTGGCAGTTCACTACAAAACCTAATCACTCACCTAGGACTTAGTTTACACACACCCAACACTCCTACACGTAATGGGCTTGGTAGAGGTCGCCCCTCCATAATTGACTTTGCAATTTCTAAAAATTTGGTTTTTCCTATTAGTTCTACAGTTATCAATGATTTAATTTCTGATCACATTCCTGTTATTTTTAAAATTGATTGTGTTGACCCTCCCTCCCCCCCCCCCTTCTGTGGCTGTAGATTGGAGCAAATTTAAAACTATTCTCTCTAACTCTGACCTAACTTTCCCTAATATTACTAACACTGATGAAATTGATAATGCTGTTGTTAACTTTCAAAATATTATTATTAATGCTCAAAAACAAGCTACTTATCAATATACTAAAAATAATAACTCTTTTACCCTGCCTAACTATATCCATAATATATGTAAGCAACGTAATGACATCCGACGGCTGTATCAAAATACTAGAGATCTTACTTTAAAGCCCATGATTAACCGGCTTAATAATAAAATTAAAAATCTCATCTAAAGAAAATCAAAAAAGCTGGAGCAATTTTCTTAACTCCCTCTCCCCTCAAGATAACTCTCTCTGGAAAATAAAGAAAAAACTAAATAATAATTATTCTACCCCCCCCCCCCCCCCCCCTTTGCTGTCTTTAATACCACGGCATACACGAACAAAGACAAGGCGGAAATTCTTGCCAGGTCCTATGCTGATCAGTTTTCCCCTAACCCTTACCTTGCCAGCCCAAATCATTACTTTGAAGTCAATGAAACTGTTCAAAATTTCTTAGCTACCCCTCCCACGGACCCACTCCCGGAAATTCAACCAATTGTTATTTCTAATATTATCAAAAATCTTAAAAATAGAAAAGCCCCTGGATACGATTATATAACTAATTATGCTCTTAAAAATCTTCCTTGCAACTGTATAATTTATCTTACTAAACTTACTAATGCTATCCTTCAATTCTATTACTTTCCTAAAGCTTGGAAGACATCTATTATTGCACTTATTCCTAAACCTCATTATAATCTTCAAGACCCGACTAACTATCGTCCCATCTCTCTTTTACCTTCAATCAGCAAAGTTGTTGAGCGAGTCATCAGGTCCCAGATACATGACATCTTAGACGAACAGAACATACTCATTACTGAGCAATTTGGCTTCAGAGCTAAACATTCCACATTACATCAACTTCTTCGTGTTGTAGAGTTCGTGAGTGAGAAACTAAACACGAATACACCAGCTGCGGCTGTCTTTTTTGATGTCGCTAAGGCATTTGATAAGGTTTGGCTTGGCATATTGGCCTTATATACAAATTAATTAAACTTGGTATTAATGCTAGGCTTATCTTTCTCATACATTCTTACCTTAGCGACCGCACCTTTCGTGTCCGCCTTAATAATATACTTTCCACTCTATACCTTATTTGCTCTGGTATTTTACAAGGGTCGGTCCTCGGCCCTACATTATTCAACATATTTTTCAACGATATCCCAAGAACACCGAGGACTTGCCCTGTACGCGGGCGATACGGCAATGTACGCCTCTGCACACCACCCATTCACCTTATACAAAATTCTCCAAAAACACATACATAAATTCCTAAGCTGGTGTACTCTGTGGCGTGTTAAGCTCAACGAGCAGTAAACAGCTGCTGTCTATTTCTCTAGAAAATTAACATTTTCCAATCGTATTACTATTACCAACACTACTACTCCTTGAACTAATTACAGTATCTGCGGGTTACCCTTGATAGAAGACTTACTTGGAAAAAGCACTTTACTAATATTCGAGGCAAAGTTGCTGATATCTCCCAGACCCTCTCTCTCCTCTTCTCGAAAGTAATACTCTTTCTATTCATAATAAACTAATCTTGTATAATGCATGTATTAGATCAATTTTAACTTATGCTTGTCCGATCTGGGGATTCGCTTGCAAAACTAGTATGGGTTATCTTTACGGTGCTCATAACAAAAAACTGCGTTATATTCGTAATGGTCATCATTTTCTTCGCAACACCACTATCCGCAGGTATCTGAAAACTACCTCCTTAAAACAGCGTATAAATAAACTTGCTAAAAATTTTTATAAATCTGTCTACAATCTAATTATCTATCCTAATCTATCCCAACCAAATTATAGCGGAACTACCCGACTACGAGGTATCCGACCCCACTAATAGAAAACGCCTTAAATACTCGCTTTTGCTTAACGATGAAGACTGAGTTTCCCTCACCTTCTGCTATACTTAACCTTTCTGTTTGTTCTGACCTGTTTATAGTATTAAAAAAATGCTTTTCTGCTATATTTTTTAGCATTCTATTAATTATATTAATGTATGGTCTCTGAAAAGAGTCTGTTTTGGGGGCACCCCCCCCCTCCCGTTAGCTTTTTCGCCCTTCCTATCTTTTTTTGGAACTAATGGAATTTTTATTTTTTTAGATTAAAGAATTGCATATTTTTCAATATGACATTTTACTTTTTTGAAAAATATAGTGGTGTTATAGTGAATTAAAATTAGTTCAATGCTGTAAAATATTTGTATTCAACTTTAGCAAAGTTAGAAAATCATAAAACGAAAAATTCCATCAAGATAATAAAAATATAAAACGACGATGCCGTATGAAAGGCGTACTAGGTGCAAAGTCAGAGAAATATTGTTTCGCATTAAAAGTGAAAGCATGTAAAATACATAATATAACTTGCGCTTTAATTTTGATAGCGGCATAACATCCTCATAACTGCGTTATCGCTGATCACAGGAATGTTAGTAAGAAACTTTTAACACACTAAATACGCATATTGTTTTTAACTGTAGGTGACAGAATAATCTTATTTAAAAAAGTAACAGAATCAGACGAAGTACTTTGACTTTATTTATTTTTAGCACAATCAAATGATTGGTAAATAATTCATACAAATAGTAAATTTTCCATCTGAGCGAAAATGTGTTCAGGATGGAACACCCAGAAACTTTAGCTTCAATTGCCTATTTTCTTTGACTTGAGCTATTTAGACGACATCCTACCCAACACAGCAATCTCCCAGGAAACCATTCGATAATGACACGTATAAACCGTAGGTAAATGTACAACAACTACTCATCCACTGTTTATTGGTGCTCCTTATCGGGAGGTAGAAGTATTTTCCAAGATTTTGCCCTTGGCGTATTTTTCTGGCGTATTGAAATATACAAATATGTACCTCACTTATAATAATGACAAAAGATCGGCAAATATCTCCAAAATAAACAAAATGGGTGTAATAAACGGGTGTGCTGTTTCAGTCATGATTTAAAAGAAATCATAATTTTTTACAAGCATATTCTTCTGTTTAAAACATTAATTCTACATTTTCAAATTCAAATTTAAGAACGTCAGTCTGCAGTTTATTGTTATACTCACTTCATATGCCATCTTATCTAAAAAATGATAAAACTAGAATAGTTTAAGCGTCTTTTGATCAATCAATATTGCCTATAGCTGACAAGTTGAAAGAATTGATTGACATAGACAAATTGCCCTTTACGGAAAGATGAAAATAAGAATTATTTTCCTAAGAGAATAATTCCACATGACCAATATGAATTCGTGCAGAGAATTTCGAAATCATTAAAAGACTTTTAAACATTATCTCCCCCTTTTTTTTTTTCTTGTCGGCTGAAAACTTTAAGAGAACCCCAACAACAGAGATACATTAATTTGAGAAACGAAATCCATTCGTATTTTAATAACCTTGTAAAAGACTTACATTTTTAGTATCCTGAGATCAATGTTGATACTCAACTCAGTGATATTTATAAAGCTGTAATTCCCCATTAAGCATTTGGTAAAAACTTGAAATTTATGTCAATGCATATTTTTATTCAAATTGAAACGACCAGAAAGCTGTCGAAATTTATAAAAATCAACTATTCGTAATTATATAGGGAGAAGATGTTTGTGACAGTTAAATAAGTTTAAGCATGCAGCTTGTATTTATAATAATTATAATAATGATAAAAATCGAATATTACATATATATATATATATATATATATATGTGTATATATATATATAGATAGATAGCAGTAATCGCCGTCTTATTTAATCAGAAAGAAATAGTAGAAAATAGAGTTCATAATATTTTTTGGAAGTAATAGTGGGATGACCTCATATTCAGATGGATGGTTTTGTATACCGTCTTTTTAGGTGCGTTCGTAATTATATAAGTATATGTCACACCTACAGTCATTGTCTGATCAGTCCGTCTGTTCGCATATGACAGCGCAAAAACTACCCAACAGAATAGTTTTTATGTTAATATATCGTTGTAGAATTTTGCCGAGTCATTTCAAAAACCTAAGATATTAATAAAAGTTCTTTTTTTGTTTTATATAGCATCACATTATTAATAAACTCCTTTAAAAAATTCATAGCTATTTCTTAAAAAGGAGCAGAAATCATTCTAGAAACCAAAAATTAATCTTGCAACAACCATTTCACTTACCACTATTTTTTAATTAATAAATCTGCTTCAAAAATGAGTAGAAATCTAACACGAAAATTATTGTTTTCAAATAGTGGTAGAAAATATAATTAGAAAACAATGCTCGCTACTAACAGCTTGAAAACATTTTAGCCGTATTCAGTTGTATTTTTAAAGGGCAAAAAGGTTATATTTTCAATTTTTTTTAATTTAGATTGGAGAGATTTTTGTAATTTTAACAGACATGTGTTGTACTTCGTTTCAGATTCGAAGATTTCTATGCCAAAGGAATCTAAAATAATTTGAAAACGAGTAAGCATGGACAATTTAGACAAACACAAAAATAGAAAGATACTAAATGATTGAAAATATACTTTTAATTGCATGCCAATGAATAGAAAATAACAAGATAAAATGCCCATAAGTTGACTTATTAAATATTTGCTTCACTGTTTTGAAATATTTTCAAGTGGATACCATCCTATTAACGCGAATATCGAGTTGGTGAAAATCATTTAATTTATATTCTTATTTTATTTATTTATAGGATTTTTCAAGGGTATAAATATTAAAATACAGAAGAAAGTTTTGATACCATTATATAAAGAATAACTCCAAGTTTTTGACGTATTATGTTTCGCAAAATGACAATCTTCTTCTTCAATACTCCTCACAGTCACGCAACCCCATGTGATTATGTAATACAGTACTACCGCGACTTACGTCAGCAATTCTTTCCAAGACAGCGACGTTAGTCGAAAATGACGTAAGTCGAGGTATATTTAGATGAGAAAAAAACAATAAGTAATAAAAATTCACTAAAATCTAATAAACATAGTCTGTTGTACTTAGAGATTATGTTACAAGCATTTCACATTAGCAGAAAAAAAGTATTTTGCAATACAAAAATTTGGAATAAATCAATAAGTTATTACCTTATTTGTACTTATAGCAGCACCGTTCGAGTCTTTGACAATGGGAAAAAAATCTTGCTATGAACAGACAATTTTTTCTTTTTTTCTCTTAGAAGTTCTTTGTAACAACAGCGTGTGTTTTCTAAGATTTTCTAGTTGTTGCTACACTTTGCTCCTCTGAATAAATATTTTCAAGAACCATCATTCCAACTTCAATAAGTTTTAGTCACTTCGGATAATTTTGCAACATTCATAATTTTCCCCTAGACTCAAAATCCTCATCTATTTCTTCGACACTATTTCTTTAATTCGATAAGTTCATCCGCTAAATTACGGAACAGGGGAATTTATGAGTTTAACAACATCTTCAGCATCCGTCTCTAAGTTGAGTTCTCTTCCATTTTCGACGATTTCATCAATTAAGAGAAACACAAAATCACAATTTTCACATGTTTTCTTAGTCTCTGCGAAGGAAAAGGGTATATTCTTTTCCAAGCATCTCTCATTGTTTTTTTGCTGAACTTTACTCCATGAATCCAGTCATCTGAGATATTAAATTTCATTCAAAAATCTTTTAGAAAGTTCAAAGTCCGTATTGATTAAGGAAATTTTTTTCCTCCAGACCAGACGACGTAAATGCGTGGTGACGTAATTCGGGGAACTACACGGAAAGAACGATTTTGTTAAATTAACAAAAATATAGTTGTGCCAACCAAATTTTGCCCCACCAAATATTTTTTGTTGGACTGACAAAATCCTTTTGTTAGTTCAATAAAATTTTATTGAACGAACAAAATCATTTGATCAGTCGAACCAACATTTCGTCAGTCCAACCAAACATTTTAGCTGGGGCTATATTAACTAAATCTTTTTTTTTCCGTGTACTGAATAGGATTACGTGAAACACCATGTGCTCTTGTTCCTTATACTGCCAGTTAATTTAACATCATTGTTAGGAAGATTCATACATGTTAGCATTGAACTTGAGATGTTGGGACAAGCCTGATTTTAGAATCGAAATATTCAGTGTAATTAAGGGTTTACTAAACAATTGTAAAGTTTAAGATAACTTGAAGTAATTTTTTTTATAAATTCTCCTCTGTATTTATATATATTTTGTAAAGAATAACCCAATTTTAGCATTTCTAACCTCTACTGGGAATTATGATACATCATATTGCTCACCCGCAAGAAAAGTGACACATCTCACAAAAATTTATTTTGCGTTTTATCCCACTAGTAGGTCTGTCGTAGCTGCCTCTTGCTACACAAACAGTTTGATATGTGTAGTTATCGGAAAATCATTTAATTACCCTATATGTCCATCTGTGACCACAGAAGAGGGTGGATTGTGTGGAAAGATAAAATCACCCAATCCTACAAACCCCATCCTACGTCTTCATTTTAAAGAGTTTTACACTTTAATGCACGTTTTGTTCCTACATGCAGTGATAAGTGCTGTAATTTTATGTTACATTAAAATCAGGCAAATTTTCCCCCGTTTGCCTCTCCTGTGAAATTTACTTTTGTCGAGAAGTGACACTTTCCTCACGGGTGAGCGATATATACAACACAAGGATATGGACGTGTTCTATATTGTAAGTGTTGCGTGAATTCATAATTCTCATTCTACTTCTGAATCATAAAAGCATTTTATTTATTTACATTCGCATTTTTTTTTTTTTTTTTACTTTTCAGCTGAAATTCTACACTATTATTTAAATTAGTTATATTGCTTTTAGCATAAAAAATAATCGAATAGATCAGCCGTGTAGGCCTCAAGAAAGCGATTAGCTATAGCAACACTGTGTTTAATAGAGTGCCATATTCATATACGTAAAGCAGGCATATAAGGTAACGGATGAAATAAAACACCAGAAAAGCCGTAACGCAAGATTCAAACTTTCTGTGTTTCGAAACGAACAAATTAATGTTGCTTACATTTGTAAGTGTCACATGAAAAATTTCTTATAATTTTTTCTGAAATGCTGTCTAAATTCTGTGATGTATGTTTGTATTTCTTTTCTGTTCTTCTCACTCTTGATATAAATATAACCAATTTTAATATATTAGCATAAATTATTTATAGAAACTCTTTTTATTAATTAGAAAGAAGGGTTTTTTTACTTACAGATACAATATAGGAAACATTTCTCACGTATTTCATTCAACCAAAACTTATTTCCATTCTACGAAATTCTCATCATTTTATTTTTATTTTCATTAGTTTATTTTTACTCACTTCATTAAAGACGATGTAGCGAGAATTCACCAAATGAATAGTACATTATTTCTAACCAGAAAGATTCTTTTATGGCCAGTTCAAGTTTATTGAAAGACCCGTAAGTCATAGATCAATCGAAAATTACTTTATTTTCTAGTTTATTTGACGATTTCCTACTGATAGTTAAAATAATAACTATAATATTTTCAAAAAAAAGAAAGATTATTTTTTATAACAACTTACGAGTAAATAGAAGTATAACTATGATATGGTCGTCGATGTGTTTAGGAAAATAGAGTGGATTTTTGACTGCGGATTTTCAAATAATCTAAACAGTATTTGCAAAGATTGGTGCTATAAATATTTCAACATTTTATCGGCTTGAGACAAAAATATCGAGCATTTATTAAAATTTGAGATACTTCCAAATATATATTTTAGGACATTTACATTCATTTTTGAAAATTCAAAGTAATTTTTTTAAAATACATAAATCTATATTGTTCCAAATATTAAAGTTAAAACATTTAAATATTATTCTTAATTACTGTGTATTAACATAACCATTATTATGTTAGGAACTTTTATATAACTATTATTATATTTATAGGGTGTTATCGTTTCACAATAACTTATTGTTTAACGTTAAAAACTCATTTTCCATGCTAACAGTTTCCATACGCATTCAATAATCTAATGACAAATCTATATTAAAAACATACATCTGACTATTAGATTCGTAATTGCATGATCAGATTAGATTCGTAATTGCATGTCCCTTGTATGATCAAATGCTTTGTTTTAATGTATGAAGAAATCAGATTTTAAACAGTTACTTTAAAAAGACAACAACAATCATCGCCTGCTTACATCGTATGCTACAAAGAAATAATCCAAAAATATTTTGTCTTGAAATGTAACCCAGAGACAGTGAGAAGCCTGCCAATGCACGTTTAAATACCTTTTCTGTCCTTGCAAAAATACCCTAGCCCTGTTTTAGCGCTAGATATGGACTTTCATGGTATTTTCTTGAGAATATGATTTAAGCTCTGAAATTCTAGCAATCCATAGGAATCCATACCAATACCCGTTGGTACAAGCAAGACAAAACGCCCCATTTTATCTCAATTCAAATTTCATTTACAATTATTGCACTTCTAATTTCAAATAGACTGCAAAAACAATGAAACTGAACAAAATATCTTGTAACTATTTTACTCACTACATCATTAATATTTAGGTATAATCAACTCTCCTGCAAAGGTTATTGTCTTAAGTCAAAAGATCTAAATTGTGCTTTTCAGTGAAATACGAAATACGTCTCCTTATTCTTTAACTCTATCGTTGAATTTAAAGGATGGCGCGAGTATTTCCGATTATACTGAGAGCTTAATTCTTAAAATATGTTGATAGCAACAATAGGACTGAACTTACTTCAAGAAGGTTTTTTTCATCGGATGAATAAATAAGGAAGAGATAATCACAAAGGAAAATTAATGTTGCAACATTTCATGTTTTATGAAGTATTAGTCAAGGAATACGATAATTAAAATGATTAAAATCGTTTACGAATGGTAATGTAATGCAGAAAACAAATACACACAATGTAGTTTTTTTTTATCTAATGAAGATAAATGTTGCTAAAATAAGTAATTTCGAGAATGTTAGAGGTTTAATAAGTTTGTACTTTTAGTTAAGAAATGTCATCAATATAACGATATTGTAATTTCAAGATTTTTGACTATGATTTAATTCGTTGTGGTTTTATTAATTTTTATTCTCTTTAAAGCAACTTTACAGAATCCATATTTGCAATCTAAATGATTTTTCCTATATTAATTTTTATAAATATGTATAAACATTTTAGACGCTGGGAATATTCAGTATGTATTGAATAAATACATTTAATTAGAACTGTTGGACGCAGCTTTGCAACCATAGTACCTACTGTTAAGTTTCTGGTTTTGGTTTTAATTTAATTAAATGCATTACATATAAACCAGTACCTATTTTATAGCTTATTTGAGAAATATTTCAACGCTACGATCTTAAACGTTTAAATAACACTGTGTATGTAGTTAAAAAACACAATATAATCACCACAAATAAAGTTTATATTGTTTAAATGACCAACATTTAGATACAAATTAATATGAATAATAACTTTATAGATACCTGTTTGGAAAAAAATAATGTGTCTCCAATCTGTTATTTATAAAAGCATGGTAACAAAAATCTAATTTTGAGAAAAACTCATGCAGATTTTAAAAATACGAGATAAAAGTATTTTGAAGAAAATTTAGGAATTTAAAAATTGACTCGGTTCTATTTTGATTATTTTCATGCGATATTTTTACTTCGATTAAGATTTATAATAACGTTAATAAAATATTAAGCATAATATGTATATTTTCTGTAGGTTGTGAACTTCCCTTAACATGCATGTAACTTTTAGTAAGGACATGTAAATTGAAAAAAAAAATCATCAATTTGCATTTCCTGTAACCTGCAATTTTCATCAAAAGAAAAGATTAACAGGTTATTTTAGCGTATGAACTCCACTGACATTAAATGTTTAACCATTTTTCAGTTAGTGTAGTAATTTTATTGAAACCGAAACAAAGTTTGCATAAATAATAATATAAAACAAGGAATAATTATACTTTATTTTTTCACGAGATAGGTACATAAATAATACATTTCTTAATTTTTGCTTAGTTTTATGTATATTTATGTATACATCACATAACAAAGTTCCTGTCAAGGCACGTAAAAATATTTATGTTGAAAAACTAAAATGCCTAAACATAAACAAAGAAACTGTAATATATATTAATATATCTGTAGCCAAATTGTGTCATAAAAATACCTTTCTGTTCTTACATTCTTATTAATCTCTTTAGATTGAAATAGTTTCTATTAAAAATAATCATTTCTTGTAAAATTAGATATCTCAAAGTATCAAAACATATCACGAAATAGTAGCATTTGAAACACAGTGATAAGTTTTACAACGTTATTTTAGTGTTTTGTTAACTGAAACAGAATTTGAAGTACAATTTCAAAAAGAAACATACCGTAGCTTAAGACATATAAAATTGAAAAATAATAATAGAGTTATACAAATGGTTTTAGAAGCATTGTGCTGTTTTTCTTAATATTAAATTATACTAGGGGGTATCAATAAGTTTTATCCCTCAGATAGAAATAATTGAGTAAAATTTATGAAATTGGTACAATGTATTAGTTCTTTTCAATATAGTAACCGTGCACAGTAACACATTTCTGGAAACAGTATTTCAAAAAGAGGGGGGGGGGCGGTGTATTCCAGGAAGTGCGATAGTAGACCCAAAGGGGGTCATTTTTCTAACTTTTGCCGACCCCCACATGTGACATACTGTTGGAAAGGCCTATTACCACTTTTTCAAGCTATGCACCTTCCGAGCCCCACGCCGCAAATTAGCCCCCCGTGGGTCACGATTGATGGCCGTAAAATTCAAAAATGTCCCCCCCCGGAGGGCAAATTGGGGGGAGAGGCTCAGGATGTGCATAACATGAATAAGTGGAAACAGGCCTTTCCAGTAATATGTCACATTCGGGTGTCGGGAAAAGCCCTCCCCCAACTTTGGGTCTAATATCGCTCCTCCTGGAATACATCCTCGCCCCTCTATTTGAAATATCGTTTGCAGAAATGTGTTACTGTGCACAAGGACTAATACAATGTATTAATTTCACAAATTTTACAGAATTATTTCTATGTGAGGGCAAAAACATATTGATAAAACCTCGTATTTTATAAGTAACGCAATAATTACATTAATTTCATTATATATAAATAAATTTTGCAATATATGTAGAATATAATTTTTAAATTGAAAAATATACCTATTAATGATCAAATATTTAAATTTGAATAAGATTATAAAACATTATTTGATGATTACGCTAACGCTGATAAATAATTTATCAAAAACGTGAAAAGATAGCAATACTCTAAAGAGGAAAAATAAATTTTTAAAAATGATTGTCACATTATAACGATATGATGTATACATTTTCATTAAAGGGAACCACTTAAGAATTTTTTTTAACATTATTATATTATAGCATGGTAAAATTTAATTTATTTTAACACTTTATATCATGAATTTTGAATAAAAAAAATATTTACCTGAATAATTATTTACATTAATGTCTAAGATATCCATAACAACACATAATAAAATAATTTGAATTTTAGATATCTTTTTTAATTAAAACTGATTTAATATTTCGGTAGTTAGAGCATTTTTGCAAAATAGTTACAAGAATAATTAGATTAATTAACAAAAAATATTGTTTTGGAAATCATACAATTGTTGTAAAAAATAGTGTAAATAAATGAATTGCGATTAAATGAATAAATAAATAATAATAATAAATAAATGAATTGTGATCCTATCTGTAACACAGGAGTGTTTGGTAGTTGCAATTATTTCGTATAATGTTTTGCAATAGGATAAATTTTACACCTAGGTTAATGGTTGAGAAAATAAACACATTAAAATATATTTATCTTCCACTTTTTCACTGTGCTTTCTAAATATGATTGAGCAAATAATTTTATTTGAAAGGGCAGTCTACTCTTATTTGTAGACGATTTAAACAAATTTTACATTGAATTTTCTTTAATGGTGCTAAACAGTACCATCAGGATATAAAGGGTTAAAATAGCTTATGTTGGCAACATATTTTCACTACTTACATATTAAAATCAATGGAAATCGAACAATGACAAACTAATACTTTAATAAAAACATCAAATAATAATTTAAATATTTCCATATCATTTCTTATTTTATTTTTAATAATTTCCTAATACTTATAAATTATTATACGATTACAATATAAAAGTAATAAAAAAAATCAACATACCTCATAGGTATGCCCTAACCGTTTCAGTAACGGATAATTACATATTTTTTCTTAAAACGTAAAATCTAATTCAAATAAAAACTGAATGTATAAGACTTTGAAAAAAGGGACAGTTCCAAAGAACGTTTATTGAATTTGAATTGCACTGTATCTATATCAAAGGTAGACTACTTCTCAAAGTATTAAATTTGAGAAAATTTTTATTCTTCAGATGCTTTTTTTGTTATTCAAAAACCTTTTATTTTACTTTTTTAAACTTCTTTATTCAAGATAAAACTTACTTTTAAAATATACAATAACCTCAAAGTAGGAAATGAACATAAATAAAAAAATGACTTTTATTTTCTGTAGATGTTTGCATTCGCAAGTCTTGCTTTTGTTTGAAAATCTTAAAATTATTACACTCTTAAAATTATTACACAGCTTTAATGAAAATTTTTCTGAAATATAACATATGCATAAAAAGTGCCTTTTATAATGTTTTCAGATAGAAAAGTAAAAGAAAAAAATTATTCACATTTTATTTTCTCACTTTTTGCTTTAATAATTTACTAAATTCATTTCAGATATTTTTTACATAAATATTTCTTTTTATTCAGATTTTTTAGCATAATATGTTAGCTATAAAATGAACATATAAAAGAACTGAAATTTGTTTGTTTTTCCTTTGATAAAGATTTTGAATCTCGGAAGCCCGTTATAAATGTATTCCATTGTTGGAAATCGGTTCTTAAAAAATATTGTTTATGTAATATCCGGAATCATCCAGGTATTTTTGAAAGGGAACTGAAATTCCGTTCACTGTATCCTCCATACCTTTCTGAATTTGATCGACATTCAACTACCCATTTAAAATGAGTTGCTCAATATAGTTACGTAAGTAATAAATTATGAAAAATAAATTTTGTTATCGTTCGCGCATACATAGTTAAAAATTGTTTTATACACATATCCATATTTCCGGAAATATGTAATATGGTATTTGCAATATATGATTTCCAATAAGTTTTAGAAGCTTCTTGAGAATGGTGTTAACCCTAGTAAAGTAATTATGCATGCTATAAACAAAAAACATGCAGAACGTTTAGGAATTTAAAAAGAAATGAATATTTATATATTCATGAATATACGTATTATTCTTACACAAACCTGTACACCTGTTGTGCAGAACGTGTATAACGATTTGTTACAGCTACAGGACATTTCGATTTTTTTTCCTGATACAGACCAATAAAAAAAATTACTATTTTATTTAATTTGTTGTTTTATCACTTATTTAAATCCACATTAAAGCATCGCAGGAAAATATGAGATAAATAATCATCTTTAAATTTGTAATGTTCCACATTAATTTGTAGTGTGCGTCTCTAGCAGTTTTCCAGTGATATTTCCACTGTGTATATTGTAAATCTAAAGAACAATGGGCCAATTAAAACAAAAGAACATAAAAAAAGAGTAAAGTTTCTTTATAATCAAATTCACGCAGAAAAATAGCTTTTCGTTGAAATTTATCCCACTTTTCAATTTATGTTAAAAATAACGCGTATGGCAGCTATCTTCATAGTTAAATTCTAAAATAGAGTTTGAAATTTTCAATACAAACAGTTAATTTGGACATGATATTGTATCCTTTAGAAACTTGTACCTTATGATACCAAAAGTGGTGATATTCGTGGAAATAGTATAGAAATTATGGTGAGATAAGATTTTCATCTCCTAATCTTAAAATTTCTTTTAAATAGGTTCAAAACAAACTGCAATGCGTGCAATGTTAAGCATAATTCTAAAATTACTTTGATTTTTAAAATTTGAATATCATATTTGAAACTTCTGTAAATCGTTTTCTGTTAAAGTTTTAATTCATTACAATATATTTCTCGTATATAATTATCATAATATATAAATTCTGAATAACTGTCTCGAAGATCTGCTTCTGATAACAAATACAGATAGCAAAATAAAACAGAAAATATTTGAATAGAAAAAAGAAACATGTGATTGGAAATGAAATATCAATTTTAATACACATTTTTAGAAAATTAGAATTTATTAGATGTACTTAAGAAATAAAGCATTTATAAAATTTCTGGAATTTAATATACTATAAGTTCAAATAAAATCAATGAAAATTGAGAGTTTAAAAAGTTATTTTATTTTCATATATTTTTTTTAGATACATTTAGTTTTTATTTACATTCCCTAAACTGAAATCATAAGAATAAACCAGAAATATATGAAACTTACTTTTCAACAAAAACTAAGAATACTTCTACAATAAGAGAAAAAATATTTTGTATTTGTTTTTACGATTTCAAAGGAAAAATTTCCTTTTTTTTCTTTTTCTGTGATTTTAGAATTCTAAATCTTCCTCGAAAGTGTAAAGAAGAGTATTCTATTAATAATAGAAAAAAGTTAAAGAAAAATGTATCATCTTTTACAATTTTGAAAACAACAGATGGTTTTCAGAAAAGTAGAAATGCATTTTTTTTAATAATATTTTCGAAATCTAATATCATTGGTAATCCAGAAATAGAAAAAAAAAATACAAGATTGTCATTTTATATTTTATTTAGTTTTTATTACTTCGCAACTTCTAACTTATGAGCATGTAATGCAAACACACACAAACATTTACACTCTAATACATATACATAAGTATTGATGTAAAATGTAAAAAGTTAAATAATACAAATATTTAAATTAATTGCTTTAAAGTTAATGATCATATACCGTTAATGAATTAATTTCTATAGAAATTTCTAAAATTCTATTTTAAATTGTTAGTACTTTAAAATCATTTAAAAAGTTCTTCTGAAATGGATAAATAAAAATGAAATAGGCTTGCTTTTGGATTTCAATAACTATTATGATTTTCTAATATTTTATAAAAGGAAATTTATTTCAAAGCATTTCATTAAATTCCATGCATGGAATATTGTTCCAGTAAACGTGTATTTAAAATAGACACATTATTTACATTAATTACAGTTAACAGATGGAAATTACTTTAAAGAAGAAATATTTCTTGATAGTAAATTTAGAAATATATATGTTAGCGCCAGTGTTGGAAAAACAGGCATTACACAGAATCTCTAGACAATGCACATAATAGCTGGCAAAATATGCAGAGTAACTGTCGTACCTATATAATTTAACAATAAACAGTACATCCTAAAAATTTCCGTACTCCAACTTAAAGAACTCATTGTCAGCTATTTCTTTTAAATATTAAATTTTATCCTGTGCTTATCATTGCATCAATCTTGAGTTTTTATCATTTTCTTCTATTCGCACTTAACTGGTGCGAGAGTAAAGTTCTATGTTATTTTTCTCTTCATAGTGAAATAAATTTATCACGCATTCAGAGATTTGCGCTGCCAGAAACTTATTTTGGAAGTAGGAGAAGGTGACCTAAAATGATCCTAGCAGACAATACGATCCACATAGGTTTTCTTCAAGACAAGTCGCGCTATCTGTACAGTAACATATAAATTAGTTGTGCCAAGTGAAGAAGAAGCAATGGTGGTATTCAAACGTTCTCAGTATTAGGCGTCTGAATAGAATTCTTTTAAAAAGCGGTTTTTATAACATCTGTTATAAGACACGCACTAACTTTCATATTTATTTAGATATACAGTCTTTCATGTAATGAAAAATGACTTGGTTTACTTAATAGAGTATGTTTTTAGATGTTAAATGCACTTGCTAAGTTTGTTATGTTTCTCGGAGTCATCCAGCTATATGACCTAACATGGACGGCCATGTTGCAGTGTAAAATGATCCATTATATGGATCGTTTTACTATCATTTCATTGGCGGAAGAAAATCCCGTACCGCGTCCTAGACACGGGGAGCCAAATGTGGGACTGCCCCGAACCTTTCTCATTGAGACCACGTGTTATCCTACCAATCATAATTTTCAAATATTCCATTTTATAGTTTTTCAAAATTATTTGCGACACATTTTTATTTTTAAATTTGCATAAAATAAATTATGTATGCTATTTGATTGCAAAAGTTATTTTATTTCATTATGTATTGTAATAATTACTTTTATATTCTTTATTTTGCGATATAAAACAGTTTAAAATTATTTTTAAATGAAAGATTGTTTTGCCCTTGGGTTGAAAATGATCCTTTGGACACCTTTTTTAAAAATTTACTTTTTTCATTATTCAATTTGGGTATAAAATATTATTAAAATATGTTTATGATGCAAAATATAGTATAACACATATTAGTGTAACGCACAAGTTTCATTTAAACAGTTATGTTATTTTACACGTTTTTCTTTTAAGCGGATAATTTTAGGCCACCTTCCCCTACTTATTTTCTATTATATAAATCGTTTGAATTGTGCAAAGATGTTTGGCGAAATAAAAATCCAAATCATGCAATACATAATAAAGATACACTATATCGGATCGTTCGACGATTTCGTAATACATGCTTGATGAATGACAAGCACAGGAGTGGAACGCCGAAAGTGGTCACACCAATAATTTACATTCTCAAAAAATTGGCGTACGGTGTGGTGTATCACCCAAAAATATAGTTGAACCTCTGTTTTTCGAATAAACTGTTGATAGTTTTCTATACAGGAAACTTATCCAGTGATTTGTTGTATTGTTAGAAGTGAATGAACGAAATTCTTTATTCCAACACGATGGTGCAATAATCTATACAAGTGATGAAACCATGAACATCCTTGAAGATTTTTTTGGCGATCGATTCATTTCAAAAACTCTTTAGCCAAGTCGATCCTTTGATCTGAGAATCCCGGACTTTTTTTCTGTGGGATATTTAAAGAAAAAAGTTCATGCAAATAATCTTCGAAAAGTAGATGATCTGAAAATTGCCATTACTCAAAGGATAGAAGAAGTCACTCCCAGCATGTAAAATGCGTTTCTACAAAAATGAGCAAAAAAGTTCAGCTTTGTCCCGTAAAACGTGTTGGATATTTTGAACATTTATTATAAATATAAGTTCAGTATTTTTTCCTACGTGATGTTAAAAGAGCTTATTATCATTAGCATAAAAGCAATCATTTTAATGTTTGTTCTTTTGTGAATAATAAATGCATATGTCGTGAGTAGGGGAACTTTTAGACCACTCTGTATAAAGTAATGTCTTTCTGAAATAATGAATTTTATACTGCATCATTTTCCAATTTCGCTACACACTTGGATATGTTGTTTGTCATATCACATTTTGATTGGTTATATCGGTGAAAAGCCATTAGTTGTTTTTTAACTTATATCATTTCTGGTGGTAGAAAGCTTTCTTTATCTTCATTATTGACGCTGACAATTTCTTTATCTTTCAATAAATAATGACATTGCATCAAAGTTGCTTAATAAAATTAAGTACGAAAGTAATTCCCATTCTGATAGGCCAGTTTCTCAAAATTATCTGCATTACCAATGTGTAGGCAACTTTAAGAAATAGCTTCAATAATAAATAAAAATTTTCAAATAAAAAATGTTGAGTAAAACGAAATTGTCCTCATTAAGAGCCATTATTTTGAAAATCAGACAAAGTGTGATAGTTGTATTTTTTAATTTGCTTGATATTTTTGTTTATGTGGAAGTAGATCACATTTAATGAATAATGAGCAATTTTGAAGCCCTGAAAATATTTTCCCTTCACTGTAAAAAATTTTTAAGTTCAATGTTGTGACCGCCATTTTTCATGAAAAGTGAAATGCGAGTATGTTTGCAGTGCTAAAGCTTGGGAAAGGAGCGACATCCCAAAATTCTTTTGTGGTGATTTGTTAGTATAACACTACCTGCTTAGTAAACTGTATTCCTTTAAATGGGGCATTGTTATTTTACATTGTTATGTTGCCTCAAAATGCAATGAAAATGACGTTTTTGTCCGTTTTCCGCATGTATTTTCTTATTTAAGCAATAGTACCTCAAACTTTTTCTTATAGAATATCAAAGTGTACTACTAGGACAAGCTAATATTGCTGCTGTTAGCAGGAATAGTCTGTTAAATATTCAAAAATTTCAAAATAGGCAGCATTTAAATTAGTCTTTTCTCAAAACAGCGTCAAGGTTCAATAAAACGAAATATATCACGTAGTAGTTTGAAGTATGTACTAACACATGGAAAAGAAAAAAAAGTGTGGCCTCGTAAATTTTTAGAAAAGAAAAATGTCAAAAGTCACAAAAAAGACTGTCATTTATCATACTTTTTCTCTATCAGAAAACAAAACATCCCGTTTCTCTTTCCACTAGCTATGTTTTTTCCTTAGGAGAAAATGAAATATCCCTTTTTCTTTCCCCTTCCTTTTTCTAAATTGAAAAAAGAGAAATTTAAACGGGATATTTTGACTGTGAATTTTTGTAAATTTTATTATTTTTTTTCTAAAACTAAGACGAAGCCCCACTTTTTCTCTTTTCCATGTGTTTGTACATATTTTCAACTACTACGTGATACATTTTGTTTTATTGAACCGTGACGCTGTTTTGAGAAAAGACTAATTGAAATGTTGCCGATTTTTAAATTTTTGAATATTTAACAGATTATTTCTGCTAACAGCAGCAATATCTTGGTAAAGTATTATGTTATTTAGATTGTCCTAGTACTACACTTCGGTATTCTATAAGAAAAAGTTTGCGGTACTATTGCTTAAATAATAAATTACGAGCGGAAAACGGACAAAAACGTCATTTTCATTGCAATTTGAGGCAACATAACAATGTAAAATAACAATGCCCCATGGAAAATAATACAGTTACTAAGCAGGTACTGTTATACTAATATTTCACCACAAAAGAATTTTCGGATGTCGTTGCTTTCCCTAGCTTTAACACTGCAAACATACTCGCATTTCACTTTTCATGAAAAATGACAGTCACAACCTTGAACTTTGACATTTTCTACAGGGAAGCGAAAATTTTTTCAGGGCTTCAAAATTGCACATTATTCATTAAATGTGATCTACTTCAACATAAAAAAATATGAAGCAAATAAAAAAATACAACTATCAAAATATCATTTTTTTGTCTGAATTTCAAAATAATAGCTCTTAATCAGAGATAAGTCTTAGGGGGAACACATTAACCAGAGTCTACAGTATATATTTTGCCTATATTTGTACTAATATAGATCATTTCCACCGAAAACTCTCAATTGGGGAGGAGCAGAATAATAAAATTTATAATACGTTTAAGGGTATGCTTGGAAAGCTTGATATTTTCATGTTCTATAATAAAATACTAAAAAAAGTCATTGTAAATTACTGTTTACAAACTATGTTAAGTACCGTTGTTGTCTTTGCAAATCCATAACGTTACGACAGTCACACAAAAAAAGTTACATCAGTTACATGTGTAAATGCCATTTTTTTCTTGTTCAGAAATTAATTAAACAAGATAGTGTTATAATTTGTCAATACTTAGTGTTGTTGAGAATATTAAATCATTTTTTAACAGGAGTGTTTTGATAATTTTTACACTTCAATGAAGGTAGAAAAAATGCTTGTCTATTTTATGTTACATCAGTTACAGAATTTTGAAATGAAATTTTTGGGACTAAAAGAGATATTGATATAATCTGAAGTTTTCAAAACAAAATTCGACGATCAAATGTTAAGTCAGTTACGATGGAATGGACCTAAACATATAAAGAAAAAAAAACTCGCGCAATTTTCGCAATTCCTACATGTGGCATTATTAGAATATCATAAAATGCAAAAAAATATGCGAACAAACAGTTAATATTATTGATTTTAAGGATATGTCCCATGTCATAACCTTTTCGACTAGGGCGGCCCTTAAACAAATTTTATTCGGTTAACACCAGATTTTAAAAAGAAGTTTCCTTCAAGTATACATTTTCAAAAATGCTCTATTTCAATAAGGCAAATTTTATTTTCCTTTATTACTGGTGCCAGAAACAAATTTTGCAAAGAAAGAGGATGTTCAGTCAGACTGGGTACGCGAATGCAAAGGGTTAACTAATCAGCCACCTAATGGACGTTTCCAGAAAAATTCTTTTTCTTTTCTCAAATCATGCCAATAATATTTCCAACCATCAGAACTATCTAACAAGAAAGGTCTCCTTACTGGGCATACTCAAAATATTTTGAAAAAATACTAATTAAACTATTTATGTATGTAATAAAGGATCAGTTAAAATTAGTGGCGGAATTACAGTAGAAAGTCTGTAAAAAAATAAAATACTTTCGAGTATTTGGCGCTAAAAGACGAAAGCGTCACACCATTTGTCGAGCAGTATTTTTCCACGCCAAAAGCAAACGATTTTAATGCACCTGAAAGCTGCTTGTTAATTGATTTTTTGAATGCAAGTAAATAGTATTTAATGAATTTAAACTTCAAGAATGAAATAGTTTAATAAATACATTTTTTGTATTACATATTTATGTTGCTTGTTATTTGATTTTATTAATTTAAAAACAATCATGTATAAAAAATATTTTCATATATTTAAGCGTATTCCAAAATAAAGGCAAGTTTCATTTAGTGGTTATTCATTTCAATATCAAAGAAGTCGGTTGTTTCCATAGCAACAAAATGGAATCGACAATGCTCAATTGGAATTAATTTTGTTATTGAAACAATTTTAATTAATTTAAATTATGTTTCAATTCATAAAATTTGATAGTTAACATTCATTATAAATATATATATGACAAAACTATAGTTAAATTAAACTGACACTGACAAAACTAAAGTTATTTACATTAAATTTATTTAAACAATTTCAATATGAAACGTTTTTATCTTAAAGAGTATTTGATATAAAAAAGTATTTTTTGAAATTTCATTCCATCGCCAAACGGGGATAAATCGCCAAATATCGAAATTTTCATTATTTTTTTATGGACGCTCTATCAAGTTTCCTCCGAAATTCTTTTTATAAACGTATCTATCCTTATGAGTAGAACATTCTATAAATTTTTCAGATTTTTCGGAGTATGCCCGTATGGAGACTTTCCTTGTAAGTTCTATTTATTTTCATCTCCGAAAATAACAGGCGAATTACCGTCACTCATCTTGAAAACTGTAAGTGCGAGTTTTGTGGCTAGTCAATAAAGGGGGTTTACACAATTTTGGTGTATATGGGAAATTCCGAAATCCATTAAATGTATTACAGATTGTTTTCTTGCACATTTGGAGCCCAGTCGTTTGTAAAATTTCTTTACTTGAGTTTTTTCCACTTGATTCTAACGAAAAAAATAATTTTTCCTGATAAAATTCTATAATGTTAAACACACAAGAATTTTAGGAACTATCATAAGAAATAAATTTTACTAGATCACTGCAGAACAAAATAGGGTATTTCGCAAGCTTCCAAACAAAACAAAAAGCAAAAGTAGCAACAATTGAAAAAATAAATCTAACTTTATTCTTAAATAGCACAAGTGTTGCAATCTACATGTTGAAAATCGATTTAATAATATTTTCAGAATGTATTTTATTGGCAAAATTAGGCATTATAGCTTTAATATTATTCTAATAGTATTTTAGAGCGTAAATTGGGTATGTTGCCGAAAAGCAACAACCGGCATTTAAGGGTTAAGAATTTGCTGATGACGGTTTCTGATCTTTCTATCTCTTTGTAATAGACCTACAACTAATTTCTAATAATACAAAATGATTAACATATCTTTTTCATATCCAGTCTGTTTACTTGCTTTTGGCATTGTTATAAAACTAACAAAACTCTTAATAGGAAACGTCCGAAAAATCACTATACAGAAGATTTTTTATTGTACAAATAAATAATAATTGCACATAATATTTTTATAAAAAAAAATAGTTGTCTCCTTAAAGTTTTTACAGGGCGTTTGTTTGCATAATTATTATTTTTTCGCAATAAAAAGCTTACTGATATAGTTTGTCGTCTTTTATATCAGTATTTACACTTTATGATAAACATTAAATTACAATTTCAACTATCGTATTTTAAATTTATCAAAATATTTACAATTTTTTGCTGTCTTTAAAGTTTGTACACGCACTGTACATACTAATGTAATAAAGTGAGAACACTTGACTGACTGGGCAACTGACTAATCTCAGGTGAGCTAAAATGACTAAAGTCAGGATCACGAAATTTGGACATTTGATTGCTATTATGACATAGGAAAGCAATATAAAAATATTTTTGAAAATTCTTCCTCTAAAGGGGATGAATGGGGAGTCAAAAATTTTAGGTCATTTTACCATATCTCATGTAGCAGTTTTACGTTGGAGCGTAGAATTCAGCAAAATAAATATATTTCAAAAATAGTTAAACACGTATTTCAGCTATTTTAGAAATTCAACCACTAATGATGTTAAATTGTAGGGGGTATATTATACCTATAGACAAGGAGCCGATAGCACAGACAACCACCTCATCGAGTTCACGGATGAAATTGCAGAATTAGTTAAAACTCAATTCGCATATTAAAACGCAATCGGTCCTATCTTGGTGGAAAACATCTGAAAACTCGATTTTAACGGTTGACTCATAGGTTTACCATTGTGTTTTCCTGCAGCTGGTCCTTCATATTTTCATACCTTTGGGTGCAGTAAAACGCAAAGTTAAACCTACGAGTCAGCCGCTAAAATCGGGTTTTCAGGTGTTTTCCACCAAGATATAATTTAGCAAACCGATGGCTTTTCAATATGCTAATCGAGTTTTTACTAATTCTGCAATTTCAGCCGTGAACGCGGTGATGTGATTGTCCGTTCTGCCGCTTCCCGGTCTAATAGTGAAAAAGGTGTCCCTTCCAGGATTTGAACTAAAGACATTTGGCTTAAGCAGTCAGTGTTTTGATAATTGAGACATCCTGGACAAATCTCTCAGGCACATAACTCAACCAAAAACACCTTTTTCAATTATGGCATCATATTGTCTGAAATCGAATAAGTTCGACAGAATAAGTAACAGGTAATGGAACTCCAAAATACATTGAATATGTAATTAGCTTGATTAATCCTAACTCAATTATTCTAATTGGAAATTAAATCACAAGGGTTGTAATTTTCCAACTGAGAGAAAAATTGGTCTGGACACCTGTGGCCTATTATCCTTTATATTCTATACGTATACAAAATTTCAAATAATTAATTCAGTCATTTTTCGATTTTATGAAACTGCATTAGTAGAATTATTTGAGAGTAAATTTGCGTTCTCTTCGATAGCGTAAACATTCAAATTATGCAATATTAAGATACAGTTATACAGGGTGATTAAAAAAACGTTTACAATATGACATAGCAAATCAGGCATAGAGCAAAGGTAAAAATCACATAGAGTCGCAAACCATTTATTTAGGGGTGTAATGCAGGGTGTCCAAAGTCAACCCCGGTTGGCGGTAATAATTACTAGAAAAATAAAAACATTGTAATGGAAATGTAACTATATGTACCTATTTTTGTGTTAAATGTAATAACATTACGAAAAGATCAGAGAAAACATGTTGCTTAAGCGATCGGTTATACCATATGAATTGATAATCACAGTCCAAACTGTGGGGCGTCAAGTGCATACTGATGACACACACAATGAAAACTTCCACCACTTTTATAATAAAACACTCATACTACAATATATATTAAAGCACACATACACACATAAATAACGCCTGCATTCAACAGTTAAAGGTATATATAAATATTATACAGACATACAAACAATAAATACAATAAACCCAACTGGAGTGAAAAATTAGCCAGCGCCAGGAATCGAACCCGGGACCACAGTATACAAGACTGCTGCTCTAACCACTGAGCTACTCCGGCCGATGCCTGAGTCTGCAATTTCTCACTAATAAACCATGTTGGGGAAGTCACCAGCCATCTATACGACAGCCTTGGATGACCGGACAACGATGAATAGATTTTACTATTACATCGATCTACGATAATTATAATAAAACACTCATACTACAATATATATTAAAGCACACATACACACATAAATAACGCCTGCATTCAACAGTTAAAGGTATATATAAATATTATACAGACATACAAACAATAAATACAATAAACCCAACTGGAGTGAAAAATTAGCCAGAGCCAGGGTTCGATTCCTGGCTCTGGCTAATTTTTCACTCCAGTTGCGTTTATTGTATTTATTGTTTGTATGTCTGTATAATATTTATATATACCTTCTACCACTTTTGTTTGGTGTAATCACATTTATAACAAAGGTGATAATGTCTGTTAAAAGTTTTTTTTATTGTATAATATAGTGGAGACCGGGGATAGTTGGCTACAGGGGTAAGTAGTAGCAGTCCTCATAATTTGTCTGTTTAGATTGCGCAACCAGTCACAGAGTACCTTTCTTATTGCTTTTTACTATCCTCAATGTAGCATTGCATCGTTTTGCATCGTTACCTACGTGCAGTGGACATTTATTACGATTTTTCTGTTTTTTGCACTCATGAGTAATTTTTTGTTGCTTCATTCTTTTTCTAATTTCTAATACTTATCTTAATAATTGCGATTTAACTTGTGCAGTTTTTCTTAGTGTATGATTAACAGTACCTAATCCATATGTGATTTTCTTGGATTATTTATGCTTAGATGATTACGTGTCCCTTTTGTGAAGAAATTTATTATGGGGAAGTAGGCGCATTGAACACTGGGCAAGTTGGCTCGGTGCTTGGTGTGCACTGGTAGCTTGAAAATCAGCAAACAACGAGAAAAGTGGTTACAATGCAAGATTTTGAGCGCACGTGGCTTTCCCAAACGGAGACACTCGATTTTTTATTTGTGGCAGCTGTAACTCTGATGATGATATAGTGTAGGATAGAAGTTACTCAATGTTAATGTTTTATTCATTATTTTTATGTTTGTATAATTTAGAATTTACATTGTACGGCTATAATGACTCAGTCTAAACCTACTGGTAATAATGAAATTGATTTCGCTTAACTGCGTGTCTTATTTGAGCTTCATATAGGTATAGGCGTATAGGCGAGGTATAGGCGAGGTATAGGCAACTTTCCCCGTGACGGAGTAGGTTGGCGCACAATTTTCCTTTTACTTTAGGCTTCCGCTAAACATAAACTACAAAAGCTATAAACTGAAAACTCCGGGTATTTATAGCCAAATATCTGTTCTTTAAAAGTGCAGTTAAAGTTTGTTAAAAAACTTAAATAAAAAATTTATAAAAATCAAAAACTAAAAAGTGCGCGTACTAGCCCCGGTCTCAAGTACTTCAGTTTTCTGAAAATTATTACCGTGAGTTAGTATGAAACACCCTATATCTGTTACTAAATAAATGGTTTGCGACCCTATGTCCCAATGTGACTTTTTATCCTTGTTGTATGCCTGATTTGCCGTGTCATTTTGTAATATTTTTTTGAATCACCCTGTATATGTAGAATAATTAAAGGCATTATTGTAACTTTTATTAACCACATTGCTGTCACTATACTTATGCCATCAAAGTTAGTGACGTCTCGTTTGTGTTTTATGACCCGCCTCCTCCCCCCTCTCCGGTTTGCAGAATAGTGTTATAATATTAATAATAGCACCACTAATAAATTTTATAAAATGTTTTGTTACTTTGAAAATTAAATTTTTTATCAGGTTTCCCCTGAATGTGTCGTAAAAATAACATAAATACTAAATCTGCGATCTGTACTTAAACATCATTATTGATTTATAAAGACATTTTTATTGGTTTAAGAATTTTAAATAAGCGTCTTGTTAATTATCTGAAATAAATAAAACATTCTAATGTTTAACCACATGTAAAAATGTCAAACGAAAATTTGTCAAACTGAAATGGATAAATAAATATTAGTCTTCTTATGTTACTAAAACTTGAATTATTATTGACGGTTATTCTGAAGAATAAACATTTTAAATATATAAATATGTTTATCAATACTATAGAAACAAATGTATTATTGGCGAAATGGGGAAACAAACAGTATAATTTAGATAGGATATTTCAAATTGTGCTAAATACATATTTATCAGTAAATAATTATTTTCGATGGTATTCACAAATTATTGCAACTAACATGCAAATACATGTTCTTTATAATGCGAAATAGCAGCTGTTTTCGTTTATTCAAAACGTGTTTTTATTAAAAATTATAGAAAACTCTATTTACTGAAAATTGAGCAATTTAAATGCATATCCATAAATGTAAATATGTATTAATCAATGTTATGGTGTTACACATTGAAGTGTTTAAAAGAAAGATTTCGTTTGACATGTTTTGTGTAGATGCACAGATGTACCGAACGTTATAGCAAAGTTCAACACTGTAAATAGATACATTTTAAATTCAATAACATATGTGATTAAAAAAGAATTTCAGACGCTTACTTGTTTGAAGATGGAAATTAAGACATTATAGATGTCTTTATTTAAGACACATAAGTTCATTATTATTATCCTGATATAAACTAGCAGAGAAAAATCTCTGAAAATATATTAATTTAAACATTTTGTTGCTTCCGTTTCGCTGTAGCCACCAGGGGCCACTTTCAATTGCACAAGCATTTTAGATTTATTTTGTTAAAAATTCATGTTTCTTCTAATCCAAATGGAATGCGTACGAGTAGATTTTAATGGTTAACTTATTTTGACTTAATTCATTTTTTTTTGTGGAATGTTTAGTTATGTGATTTTAATTCTTATCCATTTAGTTTATTTATTTATCGAACACCTACATCCGGTTTGTGTGCTTGACAGAAAATGCCTGCTTATAATGAGGCGCGATGTAAGGATGGGATGGACTTAATATAACACCTGAAGGTTAGATCCCAAATCCCTACAGTGTGCTGAAATATTTTTCACTCAGCTGCAAAATTACAACTCACTAAGGGGCTCCGCCCAGTGCAAGCTACGCTCGCCAACACCCGTTCAGACACCGCAGAATCTAAAAATCAAAAAACACGCTAATCTGATGGGTTTTAAAAATATTAGAAAAGATTAAATTATACTGAAAAAAGCTGTACAGATCTCCCTGTAAACGGGTTTCCATTCAATTCCCTTTGATTGCAAAAATTTAAGGGCGAATCAGTTGCTGTTAAGACATCCAATGGTTGTTTTCGCCTTTGATTAAAGAAGATCAGTTAAACATTTGAAAAGAAGCTAAAATAAGATGAATTAAGTATTCAGAGTCTTTGTCCCCCGATATATTAAAACAGTCTGTATAACAAAAGCCTAAATCATGTGACTATCATCAACAGTTCCCGGCTGAACACTTTTTTTTTTATACTCTAGGTGCAATTTTGATACTTTAATGTTATCCAGGCACAAGTGATAAGTCGCCAAATATTATTATATCCCCATCATTTCATCTATATTATAATAGTTCAAGTCATCAAATGCCATAAACAAATACGGCCTGATCCCTTCGCCTTTCATATGAAGGTTTGGCACAAATGTCATATACGCCCATATCATATTTGGGGAACTGGCGTCAGAAAAAAATCGCGCCAATATAGGGCCGTATATGACATCTGTGCCGAAAGAAAAAAAGCCGGGTGCAAATCTCGCCAATATCTTTTTTCCAACTCGCCAGTTAGAACTTTTTTATTCTTCGAGTGGTAAATTAAAACATTGATTTGAAGTTGAAATTAAATGTCATAGTATGTTACATAATTTAATATTTCGCCAGATATCATATACGCACCGCATGTTTGGCATGATTTTTTTTATTTATTTTTTACGAAAATTTGGCAAAAACCTCGTTTTCGAATACCAGTTACATATGTATTTTTGGTACTACTTAGTTATCCCGTCGACCAAAAATCTATCGCGAACTATAAGATTAAGTGCCAATAACGGTTGATCGAAAATGTCACATTCACTTGACTTTTAGCAAGTTACACATGTTTACGTCATATAATGATTTTTATTTCGACGTTTTATTTTTATATTTATTAATGTTATACTAATTTATTTGTTCTTTCGTTATTTAAAAGAAAAATTTTGTCAATCTGTACAATTTGGCGAGTTGTTTGGCGATTTATATAATTTGCGAAATTGGTTGATGGAATAATTATGTTGTACCGTATTTTATAATTATTTTCTATTATTTTCAAAAGTAAATAGCAAAAAAATAATTAATAACTATAGAACAAAATAATTTATATAAATTAAAAAAAGAAATAAGAGTAAATAAACATTTATTATTAAATAAACGACAATAGACATGTCAATCAAAATAATGCCATTTTTGCGCCAATTAGGTACCCCAGTGCGTATATGACATCTGTGCCTAATATTTTTCTTTTCGTTTTGCTTTTTTTAAAAAAGAAAGAAGTGAAAGCCATCAATTTAAAAGTTTCATTTTTCAATGAAAGTTTTGTATTAAATAAAATGATAACGAAATACAAAAAAAAGCATTGTTCTTAGCGTAGATTTAGAGGAGGCCAAACTGGTCGCCAAAGTAATTTAAAATAGTAACCTTTTCTGAATTATGAAAATATATATATATGTTATGATTAAAATTTGAGTTGCCATCATTAGAAAAATGTATTTAAAATTAGAAAAAAATTAATATTTCAAAAACTAATTCGAATTTAAAAATTTTAATACCAATTTTGAGATCTGTGGATCAATACGGATTGTTGGTGTTAATTTCATCGCAAAGTATTCCATATTTTAGGGGAAATCGCCGTGAAACATAATCAGTTGTTTAATCAGTCGATTCAAAGAATCGATATACATTTCAGCCGTTTCATATATTCGTTTCATAAATTCGGTTCATAAATTCGTTTTATTAGGATTTTATATATATAGGGTAGATGTGATTTGTTTACCAATTAGAATAACTTATTAAAATGAATCAAGTAAAAGAAAACAGCTCAAAATTTGCCAATAAATGTAAAAATAATAAGTCAGGATTATTTTGGAATGTAAAATAAATATAAAAAAAGAAACATTCCACGTGATATTACTGAATTTTAAGAACTGAATATAACTGGATATAAGAATTCTAAAAGAACCATTTTGGTAATTGCCTATCATTTGTTGGAAACTTTAGTTTCTCGTGTTTATAGTGCTACTTTTGTTTCTGGTGGAAAAAATATTTTTTTTTTTCCTAAATCTACTCTAAAAGGTCTGAGTAGCAAAACAAATTTTCTTCCGTGCGACAGAGTAAAAATTTTTCAATGGAACTTTAAAACTATTCTAATTTAATTATAGCAAATTTTTAAAATAACAATAAAAAATATATAAACAATAAGTACTGTGAATTTTGCCTTTTCATTTAAAAAATTTTCAAAATCGTAGGAGATGTTACACATTTCTTGTATTATTTTATTTAAACTGTAAAGTAATTATGCGAGTTTGAAATTTTAGTCCAATTCGTTTTTGTTTTGAGATTTATTTCAGAACAGTTTGTTTCTTCAGCAATAATTTTAAATTGATTTTTTTTTATCTTTTATTAATAAGCAAATGTTATTGTTTAAAACTGTTTTATCTGTCTCATTGATCTACACGATGCGTTATCGTGTCTACCGCTTCACACTCATTTTTTAAAGGGTTCCAGCTCATCAGCTGTCAAGCTACTATTTTTAATTACATCAACTAAAAGAAATACAGATTTTTAGTTCAATACATGTAGAAAAAGTTAGTGTAAATGAATTTTTATAAACACTTCCCATGAGTTATAGGTCAATCCCCGAAGAAGTCTTAAATTTAAGGATGTCAAAGTGGTGATATCTGCAAATAGAAGAAAATAGTACGAGTGGTAATATTCGAACTGTATGAAAAAGCGTGGAGAACAGGATTTGAATCAGGGACCTCTGACTTAAGCTGCTAGTGCTCTGCTGCCTGAGCTATCCTAGATAATTCTGGCAGGTTAAGCAGATCAGTCAGTCTTTTAATAGGAGAATCTGGTCAGGTATCTGAAACAGCTTAAGAAATGAATATTGAAACATTCGACTTCTTCTGATTTATTTACCAATTGGAATAATTGTGTTAAAATTATTCAGATATAATTACGTATCCAGCGTTTACTTGGAGTTACATTACCTGCTTATTCTGTTGAGCTCTTTCAAATAGCAGTCCAAATGTCGCGATTCGGGGAGTTGTAACCGACTAATTTGTCAAGGATAGCTTAGTTGCTAGAGCATTGGAAACGGAGCCAAATGTCGCTGGTTGAAATCTTGTATTATTTTTACTCGCCTGGACTCAGATGGAATATTACAACTTATAGGATTTATTTACCAATTTGTATAATTGGGTTACATTTTATCAAGTATACGAAGGTAGTTCAGAGTTTCCCCACAATGTGCAATAGTAACACGCCTGGATGATTTTGGACTGTCAAATACCTGTACGAACTAAATAAAAGGCAACATTCACATGATTCTTTAGCAATATATTAAATCTTAAAATACCATACCTATTTTATTGAAATAAGGATTTTAATAGAAGTTTTTGCATAATTTGCATTAACATTTTAGAAAATATTTAGATTTAAAGCTGTCCTTTCGCTTCAGTTCTAATAAAAAAAATCATTCACGTTTTTATTTTATTATTATTTATTCCCCTGTTGCATCCTGCAGAGTAAAAATTTTATAATCGAAGTATAAAACTCGTCTATTTTTATTTTAGCCACCCATTAGAATAAAAAGAAAAATGATTTAAATAATAACTACTATGATTTTTATATTTTTCAATTTAAGACATAAAGATAAACGGATAAATTATAGGGAAAGTTACACATTACTTGTATTTCTTTACTTACAGGAAAAATATAATTTAATTATTTGATAAAAAAAAACGAGACATTTACACTATAAAAAGTTCAATATTAACGTGAAAATAAAAAATCACAGGTATACTAAAAGGTATACAAAATGTTGTAAAACTAAAAACTAAACAAACATTAAAATAATGTTATAACAATCGATGTTTCGATCATCATCTATGACCTTCTTCAGAAAAGGTTTGTTATATTTCTTTTAAAGTTTTAAAAAACAAAAGCCATTGATTAGTTTTGTTAGTGTATAGTTTCTTTACAGGGACGATCAAAACACATCCGTTGTAACATGGTGTGTGCAAAATCGTTCGCAGTCATTTATTTTTATGTTACAATATTTCAAACGTATTGATATGAATATAGGTCACTGAGGTGCACACATTTAAAATTGCAAAGTTCTTTAAGGGGTCTCAAAGCTCTTAAGCTTTGAAATTTTCGAAATTTTATATTTTTAGAAGCCAAACTGCTATCTTTTCTGAACATTTTGATACAATTCTTTCCTTGAAATCCCCATTCGAGCAGAAGTTAAGGCTTTTAGAATCATACCAGCTCAATAACTGAAACGGCTTTTTCGAAACTTTGAAGTCATTTTTCTCCAAATGACGGTTTTGGGATTAACGCACACGATATCTCAAAAACTTGTGAATATTTTTTCATGACATTTTCAAAACATACGTTTCATGTTAGTCTATATACACCGAACATAAAATTTCCTTTTTATTGTTGTAAAAAATGTTTTCTTAAATGATCCTACTGTTGAAATTTTGAAATTTTTGCATTAGCTAAATTCAACTTTGTATTAAGCATATAAAAATGCTTTAAATACAGATTTATCTAGGTTCAGGGAAATTATTATAATCTAAAGTATAAGTAAGAACCAAAATTTTTATTCTAGTTGTAAAATTTATTTTGTAAACCTGCGTATAAGCTGTTATGCCAATTTTCGGCTCGTCAGATGTCTAACAGTTTGAAGCCCCTGCAAATGCTAATTCTTCATCTTGCAATTTTTTAAATACATGAAATGAAAGAACATTCTTATATCTTTCATCCCAATAAATATTGTCTTTTAAAATCGTATACATTTTAAGATATTAAATGTTGAAAATGGTCTTTTTTTCATATTTCCAATTTTAAGAGTCCCAAAACCTCTTAAATATTTAAACACAATGTAGCAACTCTTTCCTGAAGATGGTCATAGATGATGCCACAAACCAAGATTGCTATAATTTTATTTTAATGTTTGTTTAGTTTTTAACTTTACAAAAAGTTGTATACATCTTTTAGTAAACTTGTGATTTTTTATTTTCACATTTGTATTTAATTATTTGACTTGCAATTATAGTCCATTTCGCTTTGTTTTTTAAATTCATTTAAGAAAGTTTTGCTAATATGAGCAATAATTTTAAAAGTTAAAAAAAAAAACTAATACAGTCGAACCTCTATTTAACGAAGTCGCTAAATCCCGAAAAAATGTTCGTTATATGGAAAATTCGTTAAATAGAGATTCCCTTTTAAAACACTTTAAACTACATAAACAGATTTTAAATTCATGAACACCAAATATTTTTACTAAAAGTAATTAATCACATTTTTCTTATACATTATATCGATTTGTTTTATTTATTTTACCCACTAATATTCATCATCAATTCATTTTTTCTATGTGTTTAAATCTTTGAAATCTGCAAGAAAAACAAAAACATTGTCCGGGAATACACTGTATTTTCTATTAGTAAATAGTTTTACATTAAAATTAACGAATTTTAATTACCTTTAATTTAGTTTATGAAAACCTCTGTTAATTTTGTCTGAGTTTTTTCTTTTAAAAAGTACTTTCCTTCATAATACGTCTCGCATCATTGCAATGCACCAAAATCCCCTTCATACGTATTTTCTTCTAACTATAATCCGCGTCGGATTGTTTCAAATAATTTTAGCATTTCATCATACGAAATTTTGTTAATTTTTGCATCATGATCATTTCCATCATCTTCATATTCGTTTTCATTGCAATTCATTGCTGTATTGTTTTTATTTTTCACACTGTCGAAAATATCCAATTCGGATAGCGTTTCCGAGGTCTCAATTTCAGAATTATGTGAAATACAATCATCAATCAGCACATCATTGTTAATTTCTTCTTTTTTTCTCATCTGTATCCACATTTTTTAAGTTACTCTAGGGATTATCGTCTTCGTCCTCCGTATTTATCGAAATCTCACTGCTGATAAAGAAGGTGCCTGATAAAACCAGTTCAAGGCCATTGAACATCATAAAATATGTTTAAAGAAAGAATAAGTTTCAAATGTCCAGAAATATTTTGAGAAATGGAGAGAAAAAAAAATTAGATCACAAGAAAAAGTTCGTTAAATAGAGAATGCACTTCGCTATCTGGAGGTTATTTTACGAAGAAATTCGCAAAATGTTTTTGGTTCCAAGGAAAAGTTCGTAAAATGGAGAAATTCGCAAAATAGAGGTTCGTTAAATAGAGGTCCGACTGTATAACAAATATATAACAAATATATAACAAATATAAACAAATATATACAAACAAAAACAACAAATATATAAAAATGACTTCAAAATATCAAAGTACTCATTAATTGGTACAAGTGATAAACATACATTTTAAAACGGCAAAATACCTTTATTTATTTACATTTCAACATGTTTCATTGCATCGGACGGGAACATTCTCAAGAAGATAAAATGTTAAAAATATTTTCGCAAAAATTCAAATTGAAAAACTAGTAAACAAAAACAAAAATCACGCGAAAACAAGCATAAAAAATTAAATGCAATATGAAATTAAATGTTGTGAACATCACAAAACTTTCTTCTATATAAAACACATCCATTAAATCATTTAAATAGTACATGAAATTACATCAATTTAGCACCAAATCATATCAAAGTATATCTGAATTTGAAGTTTGATGAAAATTCGTGCATTAGTTCTTGAGATAGAGCTAAAGCGGAAATGTTGAAAAATGTATCACAGAAGCGTCACCTGTTGAGCGTTTTACACCAAAGCATAAACAGTACTAATTGATATCAAAGTATACCTGAATCTGAAGTTTGTTGAAAATCCAAGCATTAGATCTTGAGATAGAGCTATTGCGGAAATCGCGACAAATGCGGCATAGTAGCGCCACCTGTTGAACGATTTACACCAAAATGTACAAAACGTCAATTCATGCTAAGGACTAACTGAATCTGAAGTTTGATAAAAATCCGTGCATTAGTTCTGGAGATTGTCCTATTGTGGAAATTCTGAAAAATGCAGCATAGCAGCGCCACCTGTCGTGTGATTTACACCAAAACATAAACAGCTCTAATCCATATCCAGGTATACCTGAATCTGAAGTTTGTTGAAAATCCAAGCATTAGTTCTTGAAATAGAGCTATAGCGGAAATCGAAAAAAATACAGCATAACAGCGCCCCCAGTTGAGCGATTTACAGCAAAATGTACGAAACGACAATTTATGTCAAGGACTAACTGAATCTGAAGTTTGATAAAGATCCGTGCATTAGTTCTGGAGATTGAGCTATTGTGGAAATCGTGAGAAATGCTGCATTGTAGCGCCACCTGTTGAGGGATTTATACCAAAAACTAATCAGCAACAATTTATATCAGGAACTAACTGAATATAACTTTTTATTAAATTTCGCGTATTATTTCTTGAGATAGAGCGCCCACAAAATTTGTGTCACATATATACATACAGACAGAGTCAGAGACTCCCAGACAGGCATTTTGTAAAAACATGTTTTTAGGAATCTCTGACCCTTAAAACGTGTAAATCCGTCGAAAATCAAAAGTCAAAATTATCTCGAATCCTATACTTTCTTCCTGTACAGATAGAAGAAAGTAAAAATGTAAATTTGTGAGCGTGATTTATTTTATTTTCCTAAAATTTGGAAAGAAATGCTGCCCAGGATAATGAAACAATAAAATAAACTAGTTGGATGTGCCAATCCCAAAACTTTCTTCTATCTTAACACATCTTAATATTTCAAAACCTAGTTACACATGTTAATACTTCAATATTATTAGTTCAATACTATACCAACTTTGATTTTCATCTTAAATTTCTGCTCAAGTCAATTAAACGGACTAAAAACGAGTTATTCTATATCATGAGATTTGTTAAAATTATTAATTTTTCCTTATTCTGTCGTTATCAGCTGTTTGCGAATAGCCGGAATAGCAGGAAGCGAGTTCCCGCCGCTGCATGAGCCGCAGAGGGACAATAGAACTACGAAAAATCAAGAAAAGTATACAAAAATCGCTAGCACGGAGCCCCTTTACCGCGCAATATTTCCAAATTCAAGGAGAACCTGCTGGCCAAAGCCAAAAACAAGCACAATTATTTTGGTTCAATTGCATGCATAATTTTATACGCTGTTCGATGGTACAATAATGAAAATGGCACAGAGATCGGAATTATAGCGCCCCCTTCTTTCGGAATTTTTTCAAGTTCAGGGAGGACTTGTTTGCCATAGCCAGAAACATGCACAAAAAATTTGGCTCAATTATATGGATAATTTCATACACTTTTCGATGGTACAATAATGAAAATGGTACAGACATCGCAATTATAGTGCCTCTTGACACGACCAGGACCTTCGTGACATGACCAAAAATAAACACGTAAAATTTGGTTCAATTCTATGCATAACCTCATACAGTTTTCGGCGGTACAATATTCAAATAGGCACAAAAATTGTACAAAAATCGCTATTACAGCGCCCTCTACGAGCGATTTTTTTACAAATTAAGGGGGGACCTCCTTGCCATAGCCAAGAACTTAAAATTTTTTTTGGTTCAATTCTATGCATAACTTCATACACTTTTCGATGGTGCAATATTCAAAATCGCACAAAAATCGCTATTACAGTGCCCCCTAACGGCGAATTTTTTGCAAATTCATGGAGGACCTGCCTGCCATATCCAAAAACTTAAAATAAAAATTTGGTTTAATTCTATGCATAACTTCATACACTTTTGGACGGTACAATATTCAAAATCGCACAAAAATCGCTATTACAGCGCCCCTACCGGCGAATTTTTTCCAAATTCAGGGAGGACCTGTTTGCCATAGCCAAAAACTTAAAATAAAAATTTGGTTCAATTCTATGCATAACTTCATACACTTTTCGATGGTAAAATATTCAAAATCGTACAAAAAACGCATTTACAGCGCCCCCTACAGGCGAATTTTTTCCAAATTCAGGGAGGACCTGCTTGTCATATCCAAAAACTTAAACTAAAAATTTGGTTCAATTCTATGCATAACTCCATACACTTTTGGATGGTACAATATTCAAAATCGCACAAAAATTGTTATATCAGCGCCCCCTACCGGCGAATTTTTTCCAAATTCCGGGAGGACCTGCTTGCCATAGCCAAAAACTTATAATAAAATTTTGGTTTAATTCTATACATAACTTCATACACTTTTTGATGGTACAATGGCGACAGACAGACGGACAGACGGACAGACGGACAGACAGACATTTTCTATAAACATGTTTTTTGGAATCTCTGACACCTAAAACATGCAAATCCGTCGGAAACCGGAAGTCGAAAAAAATTTCGATTACAATACATTCTTCTATTGAAAATAGAAGAAAGTAAAAAATTCACGTTCACAAATTTTCATTTTGAATATTGCAGTAAATTTCATTATGCTTGTGTTCGCTTTATTTTTGTTTTAGTTTTTTAATTTGGATCTTTGCGAAAATATTTTTTATCATTTTATTTTTTGAGAATGTTGCCGTCTGATGTAATGAAACTTCTCTAAATGTAAATAAATAAAGGTATTTTGTCGTTTTAAAATTTATGTTTATCACTCACAGCAATTAATGGGTACTTTGATGTTCAAACAATTTATAAAATTTGTTTCTTCAATTATTGTAAGCATATAGACCGCCCTGAATCGGATTTCTTTTCTGCATATAATGAATTTTCAAATTCTACAATCAGCCTTCTTAACAAGAAACATATTTTTTGAAGCCATATTGACATATTTTAATTTCGTGTTTATTGTCGATACACAAATACATACATAGATATAAATAGAGGCGTAAATATGCATAAAAATTTTCCATGAATAATTTGTGGTGTATTCTACTTAAACGCAATTATTAAAAAAATTTGTCAATACACGGATGCAAATTCAAATCACGATACATAAATATATGTCTTGAAGGTATACATCTAGAGTCGTGGAAAGAGTGTCTGTCAGCCTAAAGTAAATGATTTTGAGCTAATGTATAAGCTTATTAGGGTATCCATAAAAACAATGTTATCTACTTATCAACCCTACCTCGAAACATATGAAGGATATAAAAATCGTTGGAAGTCAATAACAAAAGTGCATGTTCATTCTCTTTGATTTAGTATAAAATGATGTAAAAATTAAATGTATTAGAAGCTCTGAATTGTACGTTTTTTTCTATATCTGTACATCGAATTAAATTCTATCTAATAGCATGTTAGAGAAAAATCATAAATAAATGAGTTCGGTGATATACATTGCCTACCATCGGTTTTTGTTAGAAATCCGCTTCCAGAATTACTGGAACACAGAATTCATGGTATTTTGCCATAAAAGTACACTGTTAAAAATTGTGTGGTATGTTGAACCAATTTTTGGTGCTCCAGTAGCTGCCACCATAAGATGGTGAAATCTTTAACCAACATTTGGAGCTAAGGTTCAATCGGAGCTCCAAATCTTGGAGTGAGATTTCACCATCTTATGGTGGCAGCTGCTGGAGCACCAAAAGTTGGTTCAACCTACTGCAAAATTTTTTAACAGTGTACAGTGATATTTTAAAACAATAAGAATTGTGAATTTTTGCAGATATCTGCCAGAAGTTGGGTATTGTTGTGGTTACTTAGAACCACTGCCATATTTTTATTTAATTTCATTTAGAAAATATTTTTATTAATCTTGTATTCATTTAATTTTAATATTCGCATTCCAAACTAATTCTAATTCCCTTTTTTTTCAACCTTCCCCTGTAAATTTTTCTTTCTGGCATTGCATTTCATTCATTTTAAAATCATAAACATTGTTTTGAAATCTTTACTTCCGGTAAAAGAATGATCTGGAAAATTCCATATCTTTCTATTTGTGAAGTCATATCCTTTTGTAGCTCCACCCCTTAACCAATAATATTTAAATCAGTTTAATTCGAAATTTCAAAATTCTTAACTCTTTACTATTATTTGGCATCTCATCTCAGTGAAATCTATCAAGTTTCCCTTTTTTTAAAGCAGTTTTTTATATACTTTAGAATTGCATTTTATGCCAACGCAAGGCGTTTGTATGTTCTCTCCGCCAAAGTTGGCGTGTTTTCAAGGATTATAGCAACACCCCTTTACTCCTCTTCTCGGTGAGCTCTCGTGCACTAGCAGTTGAGTTGAAACTTCAATGCAGAATGGCTGCCCCTTTTGCCGTTCTGCGAAGAAATTATGTCCGCGCGCACCAGCGTAAGTGTTCTGTCAACGAACGCAGAGAATGGATGGATACCTCTTCCCCTTCTACAAAAAAATAGTAAACGGATCTTATATCTACAGTAAGAAATATTAAAAGAGCAAGAATATTTCTTTAACATTGTGTAATCGGCTGCATAAGTTTGTATTCAAATTATGCTGTCATTGCGAGTCGTAGAATTAATTGTGATGCTAAAAATTCATCTAAAAGCCTGTGCCTCCATACTCCCCAAAGGAAAAGTTATTTTAATTTCCTTAGTGAGAATGTAGTTTGTGTGTGTCCATCATAAAAAAAAGTACATCTAAAAGAATAAGAGATGTATTTTATGACAAATGCGCTAAGTTCTGCAAAAAAAAATTGCTTCATAAATAAAAAGATTGTCAAGGAAGATTTCTCTTCTGTGTATTTTCTTTCTGCAAATATCTCCATCATTTTTCGGTTCTTTCGTGTCAATGCAGGTAATGCTTTTACCTTTTATTTTTTTTGTTCTTAATTTACATATGTATGATAAGTAAATTCAGATTTTCTTTGATTAATGACTGTTATGTCAAAGTGGTATTTTGTGGCCGCAACAAAATGTTAAATGAACACTATACGATCGAGCCTAAAAAAATGATTTCTGGATTATATTTGGAATCTCAATATACAAAATAACTGTACAATGATATTCTTTCACCTCCTATCTCCGAAACACAACAGGTATGAATGTTATTTTTGCTATTTTAAACATATTTTCATGGACATGAAAGAGTATTTAGGATAAATTCTTATTTCTATTTAAAATGAGTATTTTAAAGGAGAAAATTAATTATGAGGCAATTTTAAAATAGTATTAACATTTTGTGTTTCGTACTTTGGGTATCGGAAACGGTATCCCCCCCCCAAAAAAAAAAATACTACTACTACTACTACTACTACTACTACTACTACTAATAATAATAATAATAATAAACAATCTCATCTGTAATAGACAATCGTTCCAGAACTCTAGCTTTCTCCGTTGAAAACGTTTTTGAGTTTTTGAATATATACTGACTTTGATATATACTAAGTTTGGACCATGTAAATTCCAAAACAAAATATAATATACAAACAACTCTTCTTTTAACATTTAATTTCCGATCCTTTTGATCTAAAAAATTATTTTTAGTAATTTTTTTTTCAAATCTTTAAGGTAAATAAATATGAATCGGTAAAATTTTAAAAACTTCCTTTTAAAAAACATAATGTCTTTCAGCGATAGCTAATAAACACAAAAGTCAAATATACTATATATTTGTTTAGAGAGACAAAATAGCATTTTGAAACGTTTTAATTCCAATTTCGCTGCTACTTGGTGATCAATAGGAAATATCCGTGTTCTTTTAAGTTCAGAAACAACACATAAAATATTTCGTTTTGAGATCTCTGCTTGTTTACAAATCTCAAACATTTACTTTAAAACTGAGAGCTTTGTCAACGTAAACGGTTATCAGATTTGAAGGAATTATATAATTACTCTGAAAAAGAACTTTTTGCTCTTTTCAAGTCAAAATTACAGGGTACAGCATTACATTTCTTTCTCGAAACACAATTTCAATTCAAAAATTCTAACCTTCAAACCATTCGCAAAGAATTTATTAGCTATTTTCTGCCAAGTAAAAAATCTGACACTTGGAAGTCTCTTCAAAATTTAAAATTGGATTCTAATGAGTCAGTTAAAAATTTTTCATATCGTCTGGCTAAACAGCTTCGACTTGCTTATCCTAAGTTAGATCCAGCTGCTCTAGATTCTTTGAAATTTACTCATTTTATTCAAGCTTTACCTAAGCAAATTAAAAGGAAAATTCTAGAAGAAAACATTTCCACATTTGAGTTAGCTCTTGAACGAGCACAATTTTTACAAGATATCTATGATTCACCACCTACTCAAAAATCTAATCGACATTATGACCAAGTTTATTCTCTGAATAATGAAAATAATGGTGAATGTTCAAAATTTTCTGATAGTTTTGTTGAACAAGCTCCTATCAGACATAAAAAGGACAGAGTCTATAGAAATTCGCAAATAGCATTCTCGCCATCTGAATCTCACAATGGACATTCTCCTAGACATAGAACTGTTGTTAAAAAAAGCGTGTAACTTACTCTCCCTCACCAGTTAGACATAACGTGGCTTCTAGAAATAAGACAAACTTTATTCAGCATAGGCCAGATCAGAAACGATCTTTCTTTCGGCCAAAGTTTGACAAGTTTTCTCACAAGAAAAACTCTTCAGAATATTTTCGCAAACAAAATGTTATCCAATGTGCTTTTTGTGGTCGTTTTAATCATCTTATGGAGTCATGTTACAAGTTTAGAAATCTACTTGACTCTTCTAGGCAAAATGCCAATCACACTCAAGATTCCCATTTTTCTTCGAATTCTTCTCAAAGAAAGAAAAACTTTACTTCTTTTTCTAAAAATAAAAATGATGATAAAAATTATCATTTAAACAAGTAAGTGAGATTGGTCCAACTAACCACCATCCCTCCCAATCTTACTCGTTAGGGTCAGTACACTCCTGTGACAATTCAAGCGAATGTCACATTGACAAAAATTCTTCTTCAACTACTTCCTTTTCAAGCGCTGTTACACAGACATCACCAATGGTGCAAAAAATGAACAGACCCTGCTGTTCTGAAAATTCTTTGTCATCAAAGTATTCTTCTCAAATTGAGGATTGTGTACAACAACGACATGTAATTTGCAGCTCTTTTGATAACACTTATTCACTTCCATGTATAATTATGAATGTTCAACATAATGAGATATCAACTCTCATTGATACAGGCTCCACTTTACGTTTGCTGGATCATGAATGCTTTAATAGCATTAAATCCAAAATCCATTATAAATATTTATCTAGAAATGTTTCTGTATCAACTATAAACTCTAAAGTTTTCTTTAAAGGATGTATCGAGATTGCATTCAAAATAGACAAATTCTTTTTTCATCATGTCTTTTACCTTACTGATATAAAGAATGTTAATTTTGAAGCCATACTTGGTTTTGAGTTTATAAACAAACATTCTATAACCATCTCTCCAACTTTTAAGTCTATATTAATTAAAGATAAACATATACCTTTTAACATTCAAAAAGAGTCTCCTACCAGTTTTTATTTGAATTCTCAGTATAATAATAATGACAATATATCTGTGCCATATTCTTTTGACACCAATAAAGTGCCTATTTATGAAAATTCTATGTCAGTTAACACAAATAATGGTACTTATTTTGATAGTGTGAATGGAAAATTTGGTGATAATTATTTGCATTTGGTAAATAATTATGAAAATTATCCTTATAATTACAGTTTTCCAAATAATGGTTTGTTTACGAATAGTGTTGGTAATACTGCTATGAATTATGATAATTCTTTTATGAATGCTAATCTCAATATTCGGAATTTAGAAGGTCATGCTCAAGTTTTTACTCAGTTTCCTAATTATTTTCCCACTCATACAAACTTTGATTATCCTAATGTTATAAATAATATTTCTAATACCAATACCAAAATTACCTCTGATGACAAAAATGTCATATCTGAAGATGACAATGACATTAGTTATGTTGGTAAAAAGTACACCAATTTGAAAAATGGTAATGAAAAATTATTGAGTTCTAACATGGTACAAACTGTAAATAGAGAGTTGATTCCCCCCAATTCTTCTGTTTATTTACATGACAAATACTTGAATTCCCCATCTGAATATTTTATTTTTAAGCCTGCTTTCAAAAGTAAAGCTCTTATTTTGCATGAATCATTGCATTCTAAAACTTCAATTCAAAAAGATTTATTCTTAGTTGTATGTCAGAATATATCCAAAGTGGATGTTCATTTAAACAAACATACAATTCTTGGTGAGTGCATTAATGTAGAGGAGAATGATATTGAAAAATATTCCTTTGATTTAGATTCAGAAAATGAATATTGTAATTTAATTTTACCATCTGAGGAAATTAAAAGAAAACGAATACAAGAACTGTCACCAGATGATTTTGACTTAAAGCACTTGTCCCCACATGAAAGTGACTGTTTACTAAAATTATTGTGCAATAAAGCTCAAGCATTTTCTAAATCCTTAGACACTTTGGGTCATACCAGGCAAAGATAATGTGTTAGCAGATTTTCTAAGTAGGACACCTCATATTCCTACTGAAGATCTCCATACTAACCCTGATCTCATTTTTGAACAAGAAGTACTGCCTATTGTTGATAATCAAAATGACCTACATAATGAAATTGCTCAGTATCCATGTGGATTAATTGGTAAAAAACATCATAACTGCCATCTTCAAAGTGACCCTCCATCTATAAATAATGTTAGTAATGAAGACCCATTGTTAGAAATTTTTGATCAAACCATCCTTTCTGAACAACAAAAAGATCCTCAAATTAAGAAAATTTATGAAGATATTAAATCTAATAAAAAATCTAAAAGTTTAAATGGCTATTACATTAATCCAAGTAATGAGTTGCTTTGTTATAATAGACACTTCTCTTCAGAAGACATTGAATTACATAGAGCTGTTTTACCATCTTCACCCAGAGCTAAAGCTTTAAGAATTGCTCATATTACTCATACTGGTATTCATAAAACCATTGTTAATTTAAAGAAACGATTCACTTGTAAAACTCTAATTTCTGATACAATTAATTATGTCAACTCTTGTGAAACCTGTTTAGTAAATAAAAATCATAAAAAAAACACTGCTCCATATCTTCCAGCACCTATTCCTACAGCTCCCAATCAAATAGTTTCGATGGATTTACTTGGTCCTTTGAGAAATCACCAGTTTGTCATGACTGTAATCGACCATTTTTCTCGTCATCTTGAATTATATGCCTTGAATAGCATTCATGCTGAGTCGGTGACTAAAGCTCTGTTGAATTACATTTCCACTCATGGAAAACCCGAGTTATCTCTTACAGATCATGGTTCCCAGTTCACTAGTGATTTGTTTTCTTGTTTCAACAAAAAACTTCGCATAAAGCTAGAGCACAGTACAGTAGCGCATCCACAGGATAATGGATTGAGTGAGAGATGTAACACTCAAATAAAGTCATCTGTCAATACAATGGCTTCCCAAGGATTTGATGTTCCAACTGCTTTAAAAATTCACCAGTCCATATACAACGCTACACCTCATCCAGCTACAAAATTTACTCCAAATCTTCTTCATTTTGGAAGGGAGGTGAATGATATTTATGCCAATTATAAAACCCATTTTTCCTGGAAAATCCTTAACACTGCATATGAAATCCACAAATTAATGGATGTAATTGAAAAAGTATACTACCAAGCTTACAAAAATAACGAGTCTTCTAGACAAAAAGTGTATCAAAAATCAAGGGAAAAATTAAAATTTGCTAATATCAAAGTTGATGATATTGTTTATGTGAAATTTCCCAGTGTATTTAATAAAAAAGTACAAGGACCTTATATGGTAAAGAAAATAATTTCACCTGTACTTATTCAAATTCAAGATTGCGATAATAATCAAGCATCACCTGTGTTAATTCACACTAACAGAATCTTGAAACTCCAGAAAAGAAATGAAGCATCGCTTCATCCTTCTGATTCATCTAGAAGTCCAACACATGATCAAACGACTGTTGATAGTGCATCTTCTTCTCCTGTGAAACGACATATGCTTACTCATACTACTAATTGTGATTCTCCTCAAATTCAAACCACTTCGAAGTGCCAACAAACAACTTCGCATTCACATAGTTCTGTGCATTCTCAAGCATCTGGTTGTAAAACTTCCACTACAGTTCTAAATAAATCTACTCAAAGTAAAAAAAAAAATATGATCTTCTTCCTCGCAGTCATAAACAATATAAAATATAAATTAATCTTCAATTTTATTTAGGATGCCTTTACCATTGTAAAAAATCTCATCTATGCTAGCTAGATTGGATTGTCAAATACGAAGACTGACTGTTTATTTTATTTTTTACTTCTACCAAAGCTGCAGGCAGCATTTGTGTATATTTTTATATTTATTTTTTTTTAAGTCGCCTTCGTCTTGACACTGTGGAATTGTTATCCTGCAAAAGTATGTAAATCTTATTTTTGTTTACTATGTTGCTCACTGAAATATTTTCTTCAAATCCTTATTCATCTTTTAGAATTTATATGTATTGAAAAAAAAATGTGCTAATAACTCATAATTTTTAATTTCAGTATTTGATTTAAATATTAAGACAGATTCTTAAAAAAAATCAAATCAAAGTTTTATAATTCATTATTTTAGTTGCAATTGAAGTGTCCTTGATTGCTTTATTTTGATATGGTATTTATCTTAAAAAAGTAAATTGTTATTGATATAAAATATAATATGAGTACATATGTCATCCTTTCCCAATTGTGACTTTTAGAGTAACTCAAAATGTTACTTTGTTCTTAATTATAATTCATGCATGTTCTAACAACTAACCTCTTTCTAACATCTAAAAATAAAAATAATAGTGAAAGTTGTACATGCTAATACTCCTACTGTTATTATTGGTGTATTATGTAAAGTTGTTGAAAATACATTGTTTTTTTTTTCAGTGTTTGAAAATTCACAAATTTAAAAAATATTTGTGTACATGAAAATTTTGTACTTTGGATCCAAAGGTACTCTCCAAAGATTATTTTGAGTCTTTATATAAAAAATACTTATGTATTTTATATGAAGAAATGTTGTAACATGTTTATATTTCCAAAGATTATTTTAAGTCTTTACAAACAAAAATACTTATGTATTTTACATTTAAAAAAAATAATCACATATTTATTCTTACAGATGTTTGAATTAAACATAATTCGATAAGCATTTGAGAATATTTAGTATAAATATTTTGTGTGATAATTTTTTGTAAGACAAATGTTATTAAAGTTATGTGGTACTACATTTATGAGAGCTTAAACATCCTCTCTTCGCATTTGATTTCTTCGTAAGTATTATTACTGTGGTTGTAGAATAACACGATATTAGTGATTCAGCTGAGAAAAGTTGATTAATTAAAAAGTTCTATATTTATATATATATATTTTAATGAGAGTGTAAATATTCTCTCTTGACTATTTACTTACATTTAGGTTTTTTGTTATGGAAAATTCTCAGATGAGTAATTTATTGAAAAATTAATTTAAAAAAAAGTGAAATGTAGTTCATCGACTGTGACTTGAAATAAAGTTGTGATTAAAATGTACTACTTTGAATTATTGCTATTTTTTTTTTCAAAAATAGAAAGGTTTTATTACTCATATATTGTACTATATAGATGGATGCAAAGTCATTATTAATATGAATGTGAACTTATATCATATAATATTATTTGTCTATGTGCACATTATTTCAAATTTTACCACTCTTTTAATATACACTGATCTTACTTTACAGTGTTGTATTTGCTATTTCACATATCAGTGAATGAACTTTTAGCAACTTTATTTTAAAAGACTTTGTGTACCTTTGTCAGAAGAATGTAACCCAATATTATTTTTATTTTGTTTCTCATTATTTGAGGTTATATGCATGTTGTATATGTATATAGTTTAGAAAATATTGGCTCAATGTCAAAATTATTAAATTTCCCCATCTTACCAATATTTTCTTTTGGGGAGGCCGGAGTAATATGTTGTGGTTACTTAGAACTACTGCCATATTTTTATTTAATTTCATTTAGAAAATATTTTTATTAATCTTGTATTCATTTAATTTTAATATTCGCATTCCAAAATTATTCTAATTCCCTTTTTTTTCAACCTTCCCCTGTAAATATTTCTTTCTGGCATTGCATTTCATTCATTTTAAAATCATAAACATTGTTTTGAAATCTTTACTTCCGGTAAGAGAATGATCTGGAAAATCCCATATCTTTCTATTTGTGAAGTCATATCCTTTTGTAGCTCCACCCCTTAACCAATAATATTTCAATCAGTTTAATTCGTAATTTCAAAATTCTTAACTCTTTACTATTATTTGGCATCTCATCTCAGTGAAATCTATCAAGTTTCCCTTTTTTAAAGCAGTTTTTTATATACTTTAGAATTGCATTTTATGCCAACGCAAGGCGTTTGTATGTTCTCTCCGCCAAAGTTGGCGTGTTTTCAAGGATTATAGCAACACTCCTTTACTCCTCTTCTCGGAGAGCTCTCGTGCACTAGCAGTTAAGTTGAAACTTCAATGCAGAATGGCTGCCCCTTTTGCCGTTCTGCGAAGAAATTATGTCCGCGCGCACCAGCGTAAGTGTTCTGTCAACGAACGCAGAGAATGGATGGATACCTCTTCCCCTTCTACAAAAAAATAGTAAACGGATCTTATATCTACAGTAAGAAATATTAAAAGAGCAAGAATACTTCTTTAACATTGTGTAATCGGCTGCATAAGTTCGTATTCAAATTATGCTGTCATTGCGAGTCGTAGAATTGTGATGCTAAAAATTCATCTAAAAGCCTGTGCCTCCATACTCCCCAAAGGAAAAGTTATTTTAATTTCCTTAGTGAGAATGTAGTTTGTGTGTGTCCATCATAAAAAAAGTACATCTAAAAGAATAAGAGATGTATTTTATGACAAATGCGCTAAGTTCCGCAAAAAAAATTGCTTCATAAATAAAAAGATTTTCAAGGAAGATTTATCTTCTGTGTATTTTCTTTCTGCAAATATCTCCATCATTTTTCGGTTCTTTCGTGTCAATGCAGGTAATGCTTTTACCTTTTATTTTTTTTTGTTCTTAATTTACTTATGTATGATAAGTAAATTCAGATTTTCTTTGATTAATGACTGTTATGTCAAAGTGGTCTTTTGTGGCCGCAACAAAATGTTAAATGAACACTATACGATCGAGCCTAAAAAAATGATTCCTGGATTATATTTAGAATCTCAATATACAAAATAACTGTACAATGATATTCTTTCACCTCCTATCTCCGAAACACAACAGGTATGAATGTTATTTTTGCTATTTTAAACACATTTTCATGGACATGAAAGAGTATTTAGGATAAATTCTTATTTCTATTTAAAATGAGTATTTTAAAGGAGAAAATTAATTATGAGGCAATTTTAAAATAGTATTAACATTTTGTGTTTCGTACTTTGGGTATCGGAAACGGTATCCTCCCCCCCCCCCCCCAAATACTACTACTACTACTACTAATAATAATAATAATAATAATAATAATAATAATAAACAATCTCATCTGTAATAGACAATCGTTCCAGAACTCTAGCTTTCTCCGTTGAAAACGTTTTTGAGTTTTTGAATATATACTGACTTTGATATATACTAAGTTTGGACCATGTAAATTCCAAAACAAAATATAATATACAAACAACTCTTCTTTTAACATTTAATTTCCGATCCTTTTGATCTAAAAAATTATTTTTAGTAATTTTTTTTTTTCAAATCTTTAAGGTAAATAAATATGAATCGGTAAAATTTTAAAAACTTCCTTTTAAAAAACATAATGTCTTTCAGCGATAGCTAATAAACACAAAAGTCAAATATACTATATATTTGTTTAGAGAGACAAAATAGCATTTTGAAACGTTTTAATTCCAATTTCGCTGCTACTTGGTGATCAATAGGAAATATCCGTGTTCTTTTAAGTTCAGAAACAACACATAAAATATTTCGTTTTGAGATCTCTGCTTGTTTACAAATCTCAAACATTTACTTTAAAACTGAGAGCTTTGTCAACGTAAACGTCCTTATCAAAAGAAGCATTTCATGTTAAATATTTAAAGTTACATGTTTTATTACAGCATAACTATATTAGTGCTAAAAAGTACATTTATAGCACTTTCCAATTTTCATCGTATTTTTATGATGTTACACTATTCCAAGCATATTGATATTTGTATAGGTCACTGAGCGGCACTAGACGATTCTCACTGTAGAATATGGCGTGCATAGCACTTATCTTACATTTACACAGGATTAATTTACATAACTGTTTCTAAGCTGAAATTGCTCGAAGTGCCTCGTTTATCGTGGTATGCGTTTTTAAATGTAACATTTTTTATGCATATAACATGAAGGCATTATATAATTTTATGGGTATGTACAGCGTTACCCAAAAAAATTTAGAGTACATTCCCTCTTATTGATAGAAATTACTCAAGGGGTATTTGCAACTAAGTTATCCGACTTCTGAGTGAAAAAGTTTTTTGCAGACTAATTAGTATATATACTAATCTATAAATTATATGCATAGATGAACAAACAATTCGGATATTTTTCAGACTATAGATGGTACTTCTGAAATTAATTGGAATACTCAGGGAAAAATAGCAAATTTCTCTTAATGCATAATTTATTATAATTTATAATAGTTTACTAGTATATCTATCCTATTAAAATCCGTGCGCACGGATGTAACATCAAAAACTCGAAATGTAACCTCAAAAACTCGAAAACCACAGGGCGAAGGGCTACAAAAATTGGCACACGGGTTGCTGGTAGGGGGCCCATGAACGATTGGGGCAAAAAATTCGATAATTTTAAATAGTTTTTTTCTAATGTTTTGACGAATTTTTGCCTTTTTATATGTTCAATCAGTGATCCCGCGAGTTCTAACCAGTTCTAAATGTTTACTTCAATGTGAGATATACATATTACGTACACCGCACTGCAATACTAGGAAGCTGTAGCGGGTATTACGATAATTCTTCTTTACCTCGTATACAAATAATTAGAGATTATTTAATTGTGATTAATTATTACCTAACACCAACAAAACATTTTATTCTATTTATTGCCTTATTCCAAAAATATCTTTTTATCGCCAGCTGCCATAGCAACTTGATAAATTTCATTATAAAAAAAAACACAGTAGTAGAGAAAAATATTTTTCTAAATCGAATAGTTATTGAATATGAACTCCCGTGCGTAGAATGGTTTAAACAACTAGTTACAGTGTAATTGATGTGTCATCCCTTGGTATTAGTACCATCTAAAATATATATATATATTGTTTCAACTAATTTTTTTTCGGTTTATTGTCCTGAAATTGTACTTTGGTTATTGAAGAAATCATAGACGTCTTTGTTGTACGGACTTTTTTCACAAGGTTTAGCTTACAAATGGACCAGAGTTTTTCTATTGCATTTATGTCTGGGTCGTTTTAAGTGGTCCTTACAGTAGTGGTTCTTGAGTACTAAGGGGTACAGTAGCGAAGCCTACCTTACATTGTTCAGAAATCATCATGTATGGCATGTTTTCATGCTGAGATGGTCTAATAATTGTTCTACGTGTTTGAATTTTTGAGTCCATACTGGGACAAAAGGACAACAAAATGAAAACAATTATTTCATTATAATACGGTATGTTAGCCGAAATAACAGGCCAAAACACAGCAAACAACATTCAAAAGTGTAAACTCTAAAAGCCAGAGATTTTATGTGAAAAAAAAAAAAAAAAAAAAAAATCAGGTGTAACAGCTTTGGTGTTGCCAACAGTCTATTTTAAAAATTCCCATCGTGTTCAAAATAATTTGAGCTGTACTGTAATAGCTAAAATTTTCTTTTTAATTCTTTATGTGTTTTCCGAACTGTTTACTACACATCATTTTTCACCTTATTAAATATAGAAGATGGATAATAGAGATAGTTATAGTGCTTATCAACTGATCTCAGAAACGATTTACAATTATATATACGTTCTGTGTCATTTCAAAAGCTCAATCCATTTAACCTTTTCAGGAAGGCAGTTATAAATATCGTTCAAATGCTGTTCAAATCTACCAAGCGCTACTTTTATAGTTAGATAGTGCTTAAGGATTGTATAATTAATATAACTGTCGGGAAAAATGCGCTTGCAAGATTTTAAGTCCATGTTGTGTCTCTTAAACATGAGTGAATGATCTTCGATACTTAAAGTCTCGTCGTCAGAGGGTTGAATTGCATTCAAATAATAAAAACTACTACCATGATTCCTATCTGTTCTAAACAGTGAAATAAATTAAACATGAATTTAAGCAGGAACTTTCGAAAAATGCACAATGATGTAAAAATTTAACTTTTAATGGTGAATGAATTACCTTAAAATACAGTTTCGGTTTTCTTTACATTTTATTATATCAAATAATAAATTAGTAAACAGTTCAATTTTTACTACTTCAAAGAAAATGTACCAGACATAATGCATACTGTCACAACTCCGCTGTGAGTATTTTTAGCGCAATATATAGCTACTCACTTGTCTAAATTTTCAAGTCTTCGATTTCATCCTTTAACGTCTAAAACTGTTTTAACCCTGGAATTAAAGAATATGTGATTTTGATTCTTTGTTGATTTAAAAAAAGAATGGAAATGAAGGCGATAAGACTGTTTCTCTCGTTCCAGGATTACATGAGTGCTTCTTCGGGTTAAATACAAAAAGCATTTTCGACACTAATTATAATCAAATTAATTACTAGGCAGAATTTTGAATATTTGGTGTAGTGGTATCCACTTTATTCGGTTATTAATAACGTCCGCACATTTTAACTAGTAAAAATATACATGTATCATTTTCGCTTGGTTAAGACTTTCGATGCACATCCTGAATTCGTCGTTGAGGTTTATGGTAGATCGTAGATTTTGTTGTTTATACTCGTCTATTCAATATTCACTATGAATAAAAATTATAGGTACACGAATCTGGTAAACATAGCGGCCATATGAGTGTACGCACTATGTGCTTAACTATAAACAGCCTATGATAATGAGCAAGAGTCCTCCAAGGTGGGTACCACGTCACCCGATAGTACTGAAAAGAGAAGAATTCTCGTTCTTATCCTGTCAACTTGTTAGAGAAGTGCCAAATATCTCGGGAATTCCGTATTCCGTTGCCGGTTTATCGTGGCCCATAGTGAATTCAAAATTCGTCAATCGGATAAATTATAATTGCGTCAAAGTCTTGTATTCCTTTAAAAATTAATTGAAAATCAATATTAAATTATCATACAGCACGATAGTGCTGTATAGTATAGCTCAGCCGCATCTTTTAAGTTTTCAAACATGATGAAAAGACAACAACTCAATTACAATCCAAACCAGAAAACATTCAGTGATGAATAATAGCTTGTTGGAAAGCTCTTAATTTAGCGATGTGCCTTTCGAAGGTCGGGTAAAAAAATATTCAATATTAAGGGAATGGCACCCATTTAAACTTTAAATAGCATTCCATAATTTAACAATATAGAAATATCTCCTTCAATCTTTCTTTCATGTTGCCACATCCTAAAATGTGGCACAATAATTTTAAATAAATGATAACACGCGTATTTTGTTTTAAATAAAAATCAGATATTCTCGCTATATTTTTTCATTTTTCAAATCGACGTCATTCTAATCAGAAAATGATAAATTTTCCTATATGTATGTAAAAATTTTAACTAAACACGTTTTAAAATGACGTAGCATCTTTATTCGAATGTTTTTAATGTTTAAAAATCTATTTTAATACAGGAGTTTTAATTTCAAGAAAACAATTTAGGAAAAGATAATAATAAAAAAAATCGTTTGCTAGGTATGACGTCAATTTCTGTTTAACTGACATAACTTTGCAATGATGTTTTATTCTGAAAAGAGACACCTAATATTCTGTGAAAGATTTATTTTTAAGTCATACGAAATAAATTTTCGGTAAATGCTAGTTCATATGGTTGTATTTATTGCATTTTCCTACGTATTGCCAAGGAAATCATGTACTCCTATTGCACTCGCCAAAGAAAACATGCATTTTAATGTTAAAAGCTGAAACACTTTACTATAATTACGTCATTATAACGCCAAATGAAATTCAATTTCGCGAGTTAAAAAAAAATAATAATATTGTTGGAACGAAAGTAATAGCCTAAGGCAGGGACGACGAACCTATGGCACGCGTGCCATAAGTAGCAGATTATTTTCGATTATTAATTGTGCAGATTATTTTTGGCACGGAATAGATTTAAGTTTTACATAAAAATATAGTAGAATTTCACAAAATGCATTAATTAATATAGATGTTGTCTGTATTACTTGAATCCGATTAGTTCGGTTGGTTGTGATTGGCACACAGATTGAAGAAATTAAAATATAACTTGATTTATCCAAATGTAGCTCAATATTGGCTCAGGAAATTTTGAGAATTAGAAGATTATCGCTAAACAAAAATTAAAAGTGTAATAAGCAAAAATACTGATTATAAAATTATAACAACTTGGAATTCAATTCCAGACACTAAAAGGCTGTAGTTTCTGGCGCTTGGTATTTTGACAATTTTTTCTGCAAGACATTCTTTTCGTAAAAAAAAAAAAAAAAAAAAAAAAAAAATCAGCTAATAACGTCTTGTCAAGTGAGTGCAATTAAACTTGCATTCTATCGAAAATAACTAGGTATGAAGCGGATATAAATTATTTGGCATTTCCCCCTCACTGACAAGCCCGTGTTAATACGTTCACCAAGCTCCAGGTTTCACTGCAATACAAGCAATGTTTAAAGTAATATAATTCTAATTATTTAATGTATTTTTAATACATTGAACAATGATTAATACTTCCAAGGATTGCATCCATATTCGTTATTAAGTTTTTTTATAAAATACTCAAAGAATAAATTTTTTAGCATTGAAAACAAAATACAGAGAAAACAACATTACAATTTTGCCCTTTTCCAAGACAGTCGGAGGGTTGATGAGACAACAGAAATAATAATAAATTTCTACAGTATAACATCAAATGTTACCTGTAATTTTTTAATGCTAAAAACAAAATTTTAAGTAGTTTTGATTAATTATTATATGATCCATTAATTTTTTTTATTGTTGGCACGTCATGATCACGTAAAGCATATTTTTGGAAAATTTTGGCACGTGGACGTGAAAAGGTTCGCCATCCTTGGTCTAAGAACTAGCAACGTTTTCGTAACTTGATTTTAGCAAGGCTCATTTTTCTATATGCTCTTCCATTTTATGGTGTAGTATGTAGGAGGACAGTGTGGCTGGCGGGAGACGTTGCGTTTACCTGCGGGAGAAGGGGTTATGCAGGTGAAAAAAATTCAAATTTACATCATTATAGCAAGGCTCATGTTTCTGTATACTATTCTATTTTATGATGTAGTACGTATGCGGACTGTCTGGTTTTTTCGAGACGTTGCGTTTACCTGCGGGAGAAGAGGTTATGCAGGTGAAAAAACTTCAAAATTTCGTCATTTTAGCAAAGCTCATTTTTCTATATGCTCTTCCATTTTATGGTGTAGTATGTATACGGACGGTCTGGCTGGCGGGAGACGTTGCGTTTACCTGCGGGAGAAGGGGTTATGCAGGTGAAAAAACTTCAAAATTACGTCATGAAACACTTCTGACCTTCCTTGTAACTTTAAAGACCAAGGTTGAGAAAGGTTGTATGAAGGAATGTCTTTACTTTGTTGGCTAGAAAAATAGAAATATGGCTTTTGGGATTAAATAATCCCGCGCGTATACAAACGATACATTTCTATATCTTCATTCGTTACGGGATAACACGTACTTAAATAATTTTACTGAAAGAGTGAAATAAAAGCTACCTGCATATGTTGATGAAAGTGTATTAAATGTAATTACTGTAAATTTTATAAAATAATTCATGTTTTAAGAGGTAAAACAAATCGTTGCATATTTTCTAAGGAAAAAAAATGCCATTTTTACAGAAACTGTTATAAAATCAGAAAATAAATATGAAACGCTTGATTTTTCCCTAAAAAGAAGTAGTACTGATGCATTTTACAATATAGAGTAGACTTGTTTTTAAAACGCATTTAGCCAAAAATATAATGGGGGAAAAAATGAGGTGAGATTTACCCCACGCGTGTGTTAACGTTACAAAAATGGGTGCGTGCGCTTACGGTTCAGTTAATTATGCCCTAAACGATGCCCGATAACATGCGCCAATTGTCTGTAGGCTCAATTATATAAATTATCCGTACCAAATACGCCAATTGTCAATAGACTCGTTTACGTAATTTATCTCCTTAATTAATGCGTACTTTACAAAGGACACCTACTTTCCAGTTTTCCTGATTTTTGATTAATGGTTACAGTTAGATGTAAATATGTTAGTCATTATAATAGCGATATTTTAGTTTGACCTCCGAAATATTATTATAAATATCCAATATTAGTTATATTTCTGATATTATTTACAGGTGTATTGTATAATATTTTCAATCACTTTTGATCATTTTTCTGCATTCAGTCGTTTTCAGACTTTTTTTAATTTTAAATTCCCATTAAGTCCCAAAAACAGACATTTTCCCTTTTTATAGTTTCTTTCGCAGTTTTAATTCATTTCTTATGACTGTTTCTTAACCTATCTTTTTGTGTGTTTGAGGGGTTGTCCTAGGATACTACATAGTCCCTTAAACCAGAGGAGCGTAGGTACGTAGCAGAAAAATTCAAGAGATCACACTATGTATAAAACTTAGTCTAAGGACTAGTCTGGCGGTCAGTCCTGAGTAAAGTATAGGTCAATATCCCAATATGGGGTTTAGACATAAGTATAAGGTCATCAGAGCTGTTGAAATATACTGGTGAACCAATGTTTCTGTTAGTTTTTGATTGGGACAATTGGTTGGGCCGGTTAAATGGGATCATTGGTTGGTTAGTTGGGCAGTTGTTTGGTTAGTTGAATTTGGTTGATTAAGTTCCTGAAAGGATCTGAAAAAGATGTGAAATGATATAAAAAACTGGTGGAACCAGAGAGAAAAGTAAAGCTTGATCTAAAAAAGTTACAGTAAAAAATTGTCAAATATTTTCAGTTTAAAAAAGTAAGTAGTGCGTAGAAAAGTAATGGAATCAGATTATCTATAAAGCACATGAAATTACCCAAATTTTTGTTGATAGCTGAAAATGTGGACTGAGCTTTACTGGTGCCTTATATTCAAAATCATATTATCCACTCAAAATGCGTACTGGGTATAGTAAAGAGAATGTGTAGTTATGTGCAAAAAAATTTCTGTCAGGTTCAGAATTGTGGACATGATTGCATCAAGTCAAGCTAAACTCCACAAAGCTAAAAGAATGTAAACCATGAAGTAATATTTTAAGTATAAGATTAGTATAGTCAAGTTGTTCAGGAATTGTTGTTATTAACATTTCTGACATAACACATGTAGCGTAATAATTTTTAATTTATGTAATTACTGTGAAAAGTGAGCCTTATGTCAATGTACTTAAGCCAGACAAGTAGTTAGCATATGGTTGAATCGTACATGCTTAGGGTTTTGGCCTTACTTTGGACTTAGATCTTCCAGGCTTATCAGTGACCCCTGGAATGGAATTTGGTCCACACTTCATACTGAACGATCTCTCATGTTCTCGATACCTCTCATGTTCTCGCTCATTTCCAAATCAACCTCTAACCTATTCTTATGAACCCAAATTTTTAAACTGCTTGTGAATGATTGGAATTCAGAATGAGTTAAAAATGCCTTTACTTCCCTGATTGATTTTAAGGCACCAGTAAAGCTCAGTCCACATTTTCAGCTATCAACAAAAATTTGGGTAATTTCATGAGCTTTACAGATAATCTGATTTCATTACTTTTCTACGCACTACTTACTTTTTTAAACTGAAACTATTTGACAATTTTTTACTGTAACTTTTTTAGATCGAGCTTTACTTTTCTCTCTGGTTCCACCATTTTTTTATATCATTATTAAAGCCACCGAAATGTAGTTACATGTATTCACACTATAAAATATTTTCAGAAAGAACATATACAATTTTTTTCAGAAGTGGGGACATGAAAAAATTATATTATAACAATTACAGATATTTTCGAAAGAAATGAAAGTTTGATATTTATGCTGATAAGCGAAGCATGTCTTGTAAATTATAATAGAATTTTTTAGAATGCTATTTTATAAAACAGCAGATTTCTTAATTCTTGGCAAATGGTTTTCCTGAAATAATATACTTTTTAATTATAATCAAATGTTGATTTTGGATACTCTCCAAATAAGTTATATAATTATCAGTAATTTGTATTGGTTCATCACTAGATTTTAAGTGATAATCTTAAGAATGATATTTTCCGGAATTTATCAAAAAGGCAACATAATAAAGCCACATTAATTTACTGCATATAACATGAAAAATTAAATTTGAAAAATCAAAAAACCCGACTGCGTAAAAAGCGAACTAATAAATTATTTCTCATTAATGTGAAACTATTTTTTTTATATATTACTTACCTATTTTTTATTTACTTGTATCGATGACTTTTAAGTTGTGTTTAATTGTTAGTTCCTATCTACAAACCCTGTTTTGATGAGGCCTATAGATGTGCATGATAGTTAGAGTTGCAGTAAAGCTAGAGATCCTACCTACACAATTTTCAGGTTGTGTAATATTTAAACGGAGCTTCTGACTGTAAAATAGTCAATGAAACATCGTCTTCATTTTGAAAGACCTATCCAATGATATGCCTCTCAATAGGGTGCGTAATGTTTTTCGTCTCTACCGTCATTTTGTATTTTACGGCCCCCATATAGTATTTATAAAAAAACAACCTTGCCTATAAACATCGGACGGTTGAGAAGAATCGATAGAGACCTCATTCATTAAAATCCATCCAGCCGTTGGGATGTTTCGAGGGTATAAAGAAATCCACATACCCAGATACGCGTGAAACACTTAACCCTTCTTGGCAGCCGGGTAAAAATCTTTAATACATTTTTCTTATATATGTAAAGTATTTTAATTATTAGTCTACTAAAGAATATTATAATTTTTTCTCTCTTAATCCCTATTTTATCTTGAAATATCATTAAATTATTTCTCTTTGCAGTAGGCTATGTATATTTATTTTTATTTTTGTGCTGCGCCAGTACATGCTTCTTTCTTTAAATTCCCTTTCAAAATTCTGCCTTTTAAATTTTTACTTCGAATGTTTTGCTATAAACTCTTTCTGGAACATTCTGTCCATCTAAAGGAAAATCGAATGGCATCGATATTCTCAATCCGCGTTTTCCGTTTTTGTCGATGATTAGTTGTCTTGTCATAATGCAGATATTTATATTCATACTCACTCACTATAAATATTTTCTGTAATAATTCAGAAGAACTATTTTAGTTATTTTGACTGCTGGAAAGGTAACTGCGGCATTGGAAGATGAAGGTGCATTTGAATTATAATATTTTCAAACTCACACCTTTTTTGAGAGTGCTGCACCATTCTGAACGACTATTATATAAATAAAGAAATTCTATTACTACTGTGTCGTATTTATTTACCAGTCAAACACCAAATATTCTATTGTTGCTATGATTATTTATTTTTCACTCGGTACACGAATGGATGCTTATACTGGTTTTTATTGACAGATTATTTTTTGAAACTGCGATATGCTGCTGTTGAATTATTTATGCGATTTGATTTTACAGACTCGTTCTTTAATCAGTGGATGTCTGATTGGTAAGGTGTTCCAATACTGCTTCCATTAAATAGTCAATATATCTTTAACTAAATTGTAGGTTTTAACTCGTCGATTGCTGCTATAATAGTACTTATATTACAGAAGTACATTTCGAGATTTTTTTTACATTAAATTACATTTTATCATTAATACTTTATTTCATTAATCTGTTTTCACAACCCTTTATCCCCATTTGTTTTAATTAAAAGGAAAATCACAACACCAACGGATCTACTACACTTTAAATTTTCTTACGTTGTATTTTTATACATTTTTTCGCTTCTATTATCGTTCTTACTACTTGTGAAGCTTCCATTAAATGTAAAATAATAAAATATACCTTTTTCAATACATTATTTGTTTTCTTTGTTTCGAATTTTTTATGTTTCACACATCTTTTTCATGAACAATTCTAACAGCTGGCATACTTTAGTTATCTTCCAAGAGGTCCGTTTTTTTTAACACAATTAATTTTTGAGAAACATTTTCTTGGTAGGATACTTCAATATTTGCAATTAAAACAACCTTCAAGGAAAATTTTTACAAAATTTGAAAAAAACAAACCCACAGAAAGTTTCCTAAGAAAACTTTTTTATGAAAAAAGCAGCACAGTAGACCATTTAAATGCTTAAATTTTAAAATGTTACATTTTTAGACACTGTGTATTATATGATTTATTTTGTCATAAGACGACATTTGGAAATTAAAACTGAATAAGACTTTTAGGCTATCCATTGAATGAATGGGTATTCAAACTATAAATCTATTAAAAAATTACTCTTTTACTTAAAATGATGTATTAGTATGCAAAAAGAAAAAAAAATAATAAAAATATATGTTTAACCTAAATGATTCACCAGGCTTCAAAACTCTGTTTATTGAAAGGCATACGGCCTACAAAGACCGGTGCTTCATGACAAGATACATACACTCACCAAGTTTGAAAGCTGGCCTTGTGGTTCGCGTCCAGCAACGGCAACGCATCATTGCTGCTGTGACGGACATTGGCAGGAACATGCTGTTGAATGTATGGACGGAACTGGATTACAGTTGGGTTGTGTGCCGGGTAACTAAGGTCGCACGCATTGAACATCTGTAGTATGTACTAGAAACTTGGTGAGTGTATGTATGTTTCATGTATCACCCGTCTTTGTAAGTTGTATACTTGTAAATAAAAAGTCTTTTCAAACCCGATAAATAATTTTGGCTAACACTGTAGGGGAGAGTAGCCGACTTTGGACCACTTCACATATTTTCAAGTGTAACTCACTTCATTTTTGAAATATCAGCAAAACATCACTACACGTGATCAACCTATTCAACTATTAACAAAATAAATCTTTAGAACAATTTATTTTTGAAAAATTTAAATTTTATTTTAATTTGAAAAATTTGTCAAAAATTTGTAAAAATTTTGAATTTGGATTGGTTGATTGGATGTTGGATTCTCCCTTGTTTAGTTTGTTTTATGTTTAATATTTTTCGTTGTGGCAACGTGGCTGAGTTGGTTAAGTGTGGTTTTTTTCAAAGAACATAATTTTAGCATATTTTACTGTGTTCCAGGTGAGGCATTCATTTAATAATGTGGCGTAGGGTCCGGTGGGAGAGCATGTGATAATAGCGATCGAATGTTTAATATTTGATTTTGCTACTCACTGTTCTGGCCGAAACCCGCTGCCACTAATACATATTTTATATATATTTTTTTAATGCTCGGCTGCTTTTGAAATATAACCCACTGCCGATGAGGCCGCAGCCTGTTTTTTCCTAGTTTTATTTTTTTTTACAAACAGTTATATTCTTCTTTTTCTGTGAGGGGCAGTGCGCTAGTTCAAGATAAATATAATCTTTTACTAGGTTTATATATATATATATATATATATATATATTATAAATGATGAAAAAATTATTGCATAACTGGCGCTAATAGCAGATCATATCAAATGCAACAAAATGTATTTTATTAATACTTAAATATGCAAAAACACCATAACTCTGAAACGAAAGCGTATATAAACAATATTTGACTACACAAATCCCAAAAACTTTCAAAAATACAGGTAAAAAACAAAAAACACAGGCAAAAACTGTCTGTTCTTCATCAGTGAAAGGACGGACAGACCTAACTCCACCTCCACTGTTAAAAGCTTGCAGGATTCAGAACACACGTCCATCCTGCACTCAATACAGAAAAAACTATTGTCATTTTAGAAACAAAATTCAAAAAAGGCTAAAAATGAACCAAATTTTAACAAAAAAGTAATGTAAACAAAGCATAATTAAAATACAAAAACAAAAATTTCTTTAATAAAATGATCTTATAGAAAATTACTTAAAAATTGCAATTTAAATATAAACGAATGAAATTAACTTAACATGTATGAATGCAAAACAACGTGCACCCTCCCAAACCAACAAGAAATTAAAAAAAAAAAACAAACATGAAACAGAAGTACCTGTACAATGTCCTTCACCTGTCAAAAACATCAAACTATTAATTTTTCTTCCGAGTCCTTTATCAAAATCTATAAATCCATATCTGCATACCTCCATTGATTCAAAACATCTGTGCCAATTCGTTCTTTTACCCCTTAATCGTCGCGTTTTAGACATTCACGGGTAAACCTGTATGAGCAAATTTCGTTGCGCCCGTGACACGGCTGGACGTCTCATGACTTTAGTTATTTTTTTCTGGTACATTTTTTGCATTTTATTTCCAGAAAATATTTTTAAGTTTTAAATACGTGATTTTATTTTTATATTTTGTTCGTACCACTATTTTTTTTAAAGTATAGTTTTTAGTAAATTTCTCTTGCACTTTTTGCCGGAAATCAAGTATAATTGTTCCGTAAACAAGTTGTAGTGACCAGGAAATAAATTGCCTTATACCGACATTGCAGCATCGGCCCATTAAAGAAGTCTTAAACGCTTAAAAGATGGGAAACACTGAAATGACAAGTTTGTGTTTAAGATCGTAATGCTTAATTTAAGGAATTGTACGAGTTGAAACGCATGTTTTACTTTGTTTCGAATTTGAATACCGTTTTTATAAATTTCTATGCTGAGTAGCTCAAGTGAAGAGAAAGATTTTAGTGTTGAGAAATCAGGAAAGGAATCAGAAGATTCCATTTTTTCAGATGTTTTTGACTCTGAAAAATAGGAAACTGAAGATAGTGATGATGACCCAATATTACGCACCTCCATGCTTACAATTCAAATCGGAGCCTAAGATTAACGTTTAGTTTGAAGCTATTCCGAGTATTCTGCAGTTCTATGAACATTTTATAAATGATGAATTTTCGGATAATATTGTAATCGAAATTAATCGCTATGATGAGAAATGGGGAAATGTTGTTTGAGAAAAAAGAGAAAAAGCCAGAATGGAATGGCAACCTATTTCTTAAAATAAAATGCTGTTTTTTCTTGCTCTTAGTACTGTCGAAAAAATTGTAAAAAAAATAAATAAATAAATAAATAAAAGTTAATAGTAAAAGTTAAAGAAAATATATTTTGGACTACACTGTATTTGCTAAAACCCCATTTTTTCGACGTTTTTGGAATAATGCAACTTACTATCCTGAAAATCCACCTAATCCAAAATTGTACAAAACGTCGACTGTTTGTGCGCATCTGAATAATTTGTAAAGAACAATTATTAACATCAAGTCGTTTATGTGAACACTATTTTCTGGATGTTATGACCCCTATAGACAAAACCTTACACAGAATGAAAAATTTGTTCTTCCCATGAGAATAAAGATGGAAACAAAATTATAAAATAAACCAAATATGAATGAAAGGACTGTAATGTAGGACTATGCATGTCACGTTTCAAAGTTTTCCATACATTGAAAATTTACTAAATTTTGAAAAATATATTGAATGCCGATTTTCAAATTAAATTTGGATGAAATTATCCTCCTTGTAGTAATATAAAAATTATTTGATTTATATACTTTACTTAAAATGAAACCACAGGTTGCAGCATTGCATCGAAGCTTCTCTGCACGTCATGTGTGTACAATACAATCAAACAAAAGATAAATAAAATTGTAAGTTTAAAAAATTTTATCCATACTGAACACTTTCAGGAACAAAGCCCCTTCATTGATTAAATGTACAAATAAAGGATTGACATCGGAATTTATGAACAGATTTATTTCCAAATAAGAAAGAGCCAAATTTCGCAAATACAGTAGAGAAAATGTTTTGCATTAAATTTCTGAGATTAATAGACTTTTGGGTATTAAAATTAAGGGATTTCATACACATCAAACAACACTTAAAAGGGTTAAATATTAAGAAAATATCCTGTTTCTTTTACTAATGAACTCAGAATTTTTTGAATAATAAAATCGGGCAATAAAAAAATCGACGATTTTTGAGGGGATTTTCCCAAAATTATGCGACGATTAAGGTGTTAAACGAGACTTTAGAATACACACTTCATGTGGAATGTTCTGGAAGAATGCTACCATAAGTTGCTCATCCCGCCAATCCACAATGCTGCCACTCACTTTTTAAAACAATCTTTAAATAATACTTCAAAAAATTTATAGGATAACTATTATTGTAAAAAAGATTAGCCAAAAACTTAAAAATCTGCTTATAAAAATTACTATCACAGCCACAAATTTTGTTAAAACGAATTAGGTTATTACGAATTACAAACTAGCGGTTTAGGAGTGTGCACGTTGTTCTGCATTCATATATGTTAATTTAATTTCATTTGTTTATATTTAAATTGCAATTTTAAAGTAATTTTCTAAAAGATCATTTTATTAAAGAAATTTTTGTTTTTGTATTTTAATATACTTTCTTTACATTACTTTTGTTTAAATTTGGTTTATTTTTAGCCTTTTTGAATTTTATTTCTAAAATGGCAATAGTTTTTTTCTGTATTGAGTGCAGGATGGACGTGTGTTCAGAAACCTTCAAGCTTTTAACAGTGGGGGTGGAGTTAGGTCTGTGTGTCCTCCCACTGATGAAGAACAGACTGTGTTTGCCTGTGTTTTTTGTTTTTTACCTGTATTTTTGAAAGTTTTGGGGATTTTTTAGTCAAATATTGTTGATATACACCTTCTTTTCAGAGTTATGGTGTTTTTGCATATTTAAGTATTGATGAAATATATATATATATATATATATATAAGTTGTTTTTATCCTAATAGTCCTGTGTCAGTCTCGCATAAGAGTTCAGCAAAATAGTTTCATGCTATCAGCACTTCACATATATATCCTAGATTTCACCAATGTGCAATTATGTGTATGTCCATGTTACTGTTAGTTAAAAGAATCATGCTATCGTCGAATGGCCTGATGATAATTTCTATTCCCATAACGGTTCTTGTCATTTTTTATCCATCAGGCAATCAGTATATTATCTGGCATTTTCAGATTTTAAAAGATTAAATTCAGATGTAGCGTTTGAAACTGGCTGTTTATCAATACGTTTGGACGCTGCATTTTAGAAGCAGTGATCTATAGACTGAAGCAATAATGTCGTCTCTACGGAAATTACAAAAGTTGTGTTTGTTTACAATTCTTAGCTCTCGTTATCACTGTGTTATAAAGAATATAAATACCACTACATAAACTGACGAAATTTTGCCGTTCAAAATTGTAACCGTTTTTTGTTTCATCTATTATTGATCTAATCTTTTGCAAGAGATTAAGACCAATGTCAGACGGGCGTCTTTTTTGCAGCTTTTTTGCTTAAGTATTATCCATTCACAATACTATAGCATTGTGAATGGATAATACTTAAGCAAAAAAGCAGCAAAAAAGACGCCCGTCTGACATTGGTCTTTATGTGTTAGATTTCAAAATGAAATGAATATGGCACGAGAAGACGCCATGACCTACAGGCATGGCTTGCAAAAGTTTAAAGAATTACCATGTTCTAAGCAAAGCTTGACATGACCTATAATGGCTTTGTACAAAAACAGCAAAACTTTACAATAGAAGTGGGATGTTTTTTTCAGTGCTGATGAAGAGAGTATCCAATAGTTTAGGAAACCGGTATTTTCCATTTCATGAAAACTCTGAACACTGCGAACGGAACCCCACCCGGTACATGAACAAAGTCGTATCTAAGTACCAGCACAAGAGGCCCCAGGACACAGGGAGGAATATCTCACTGCTCAGTCGCTCCTAGGTACAACCGCACCCTATGGCTACCCAGCGGCATCCTTGTACAGGTATTGCTTTTTATTTCTCGCTCAAAAAAATGAACTTCTAAAAGGAAAATGACTTACTACTTACTTGTTGTTAAAATAAATGATAGACAGCAAAAATAAAAAAGAATGTCCAATGAAAAGAAACCAAAAGTCGTTGGCTCGCTGTGGACGTTTTATAGATCAGAGAAGAAGGACTAGGAGGATGTGAAAGCAAAAATTGCGATTGATCTCTGATGTAGCCTGCCAACCCTCGTTTTGGACACTATCACTGAAGCCCCTGAAAATTTGCGGGGGTCTCGGACCACGGCATCGTCAATTGGTGTCCCTTCCACCCACTGCAGCAAAATCAGGTTGATTCGAGAAAATCTGAAGGTGACCCTGAGCTACAAAAGTTATAACTCCCAACGCCAATAACAGGAACATGACAAATCAAAAGGGAAACTTCAAACAGAGTGTATACGAAAATAAAACGTGTATATGTTGAAAATAACTTTCTTTATTAAGCACTTTATATACTAGCGCAAATCACAGATAGGAGTTATTTAATTTTTTAAAAGAGGATTTTAAATACTACACGGATTCTTATTTACACTGTTTTTAATTAGCAAAATATTTTGAAGTTATCCGATCTATATTTGTATTAGAAGATTTTTTCACAATTCAAACTGCATTTATTGAAACACAGATTAAAATTAAGTTTTACATAAGAACATTACGAGATTACTATTCATCAAGATACCAATCTTTTATATATGTATATTCCAATAAAATTTTGCAAAACGATTCTACTTTCACTATAGATTTTGAATTGAATCTAGAAGAACTATTTATAAATATCAGATACAATAAATTTATAAAATATTTTTTTTTTTAATCTGCTTTTCTCCTTCTGTTTTGTTACTAATTTGTCATTGTTCGTGTAGAAACATTCGGCTAAAAAACTTTTTTACACATTGCAAACTATAGTGACGTAAAGAGTGTCCCAAAATTCACGCAAAATTTTAGTTTTGCGACATTTGTTGTGTAAAGTATTGCCAACGGAAAAAAAGACACCGTGAAAGCTCGCGGTTCAGGGCTATTAAATATGGAGCACTACAAAATAGAACAACGCATTCTCACTGTTCTATTACTGCATGAGTCATTTACTGGTCGTGTAATTTTCAATTTTGGTGATCAGAATTAACCATCCAGATTAACGCCGTTGGACTTTTTGGAGTTGAAGGTATATGTCAACGACCATCAATTCCTTGAAGGAGAAAATTGAGCGCTCAATTAACGAAACTGACCAACAATTATGCAAAACTGTCATGGAAAATTCCAAGAAAAAGGCGCGTATGTGCCAGCAAAACAATGAAATCTATTTACCCGATATGCTATTTTATATATAACTTTATACTATATACTTTATGAATCAATAAAAAAATTACAATTTTTAATTATAAACCCGTGTATTCTATGAAAATAATTTCTTACGGGAATTTCGGGCAGCCTCTATAACCGGTTTTAATATTTCTTTATTAAATGTAAAAATTAGGAAATGAAAAGAAATGCTATTAAAACTATTGGAAGTACGAGGGTACGCTGCTAAGAAATACACACATACTTGTACAGCGTGTACGAAATAGCCTTCAGAAGCACGTCCGTTGGCATGTGGGAGTAACATTCCCCTCTATGCGCATGCGCAGATTTCATACCGTTGAATTTATCCGGTATATTTTGAGAAGCAGAAATATGGAAACGTGCTCTAGTGCTATGTCAAAGGGAGTTAAACAGCGTGTTGTTATCGAATTATTAACTGCTGGAAAAGTGACTCCTACTGAAATTCTTCGTCGTTTTAATGCTGTTTATGGTGACGATGTTGTTGATAGGTCTATTGTAAATCGATGGGCAGTACAATTCCGTGATTGCGAACCTGGAAAAGCCATAATTGTTCATGAAAAACACAGCGGACATCCGATCACTACCGCAGACGATAAACATCGCAGACTCATCGATAACTCGATTCAAAATGACAGGCAAGTTTTGTATTTTTATTGTGAAATCACGGCAGTTAAATAACTGAGCTTCTCTTCATGAATTATATTTAGAAAATAATGTTTTCCCTTTTAACATCTTCACAAAAAAGGAGAAAGATAAAATTGGCATGCTCCTACGTTTATTTTCAGCGTTGATCGAATCCGCGTAAGGTAATCCAACCTGCTATAAAAATCCAAAGTGAATCAGCACGAAAATATTCCACTCAGTAACAAAAGAGGGCACAGGATCACAGGACTACACTATTTAATTAAATGAACATAGATAAAGTTAAAATTAAATTTACATTCAAAGTTATATATTTAATTAACATATTATATCTTTAAGGTTTTTCAGAGCGCAGACACACTGCGTGTTTTGCTTAGGGCATATATTTAGAGACTGACTAAAAAAAGAAAGAAAAGTTTTCAGTTCATTAGTCTTTCTTATTGCATCTCGTTGTGCAACACTTTTATGTATACCAGATGTTGGAAATTCCTTTTTTTTTCTCTCTGCACGTGAAAAGAGGGAAAATGGGTAGTTGCTTTCCACTCAGATAAAAAACGATTTCATCTATCAAATGCAATCTTGAAACACAGCTGTAATTATTTCACAATGTCTTGCAATTTCGGTAAATCATTATTCACTTTCTAACACCCCTGCTTGATTTCTGAAGTTGCAATAGTTCTTAAGTTCAAGTTGTCTCTGTGTTTGATAAAGTCAGGTTTGGGAAGGGGCTTCGTAAAGATGTCTGCAGTCATTTCTTTACTGGGACAATATTCTAATTCTATGATTCCCTTCTCTCGTAAATCTTTAATTGAATTAAATTTGATATCCACGTGCTTTGTTTTTGAATGATGTTTATAATTTTGAGTCATCTTGATGCATGACACATTATCCTCATACAGAATAATTGGTAGGTTTTGGTTTAAATCTAGATCCTTTTATAGCTTTATCAACCATATGGTTTCTTGTGCTGATGTGGCTGCGGAAATATACTCAGCCTCAGCAGATGATAATGCAACTGAGTTTTGCTTTTTTGTTGACCAGGAAATCCCTGCATTTCCTAATTTACTTAAATTTCCTGTGGTTGATTTTCGATCACTTTTATCTCCTGCCCAATCTGAATCTGCAAATGTCGTCAGAATCGGATCATATTCGTTGCTTATAACTAATTTTAATTCTTGTGTTGTTTTTAAATATCTTATAACCCTCTTGACTGCCCTCCAGTCTTTTTCTCTTGGTTTCTAATTTCTGCGACTAAGGATGTTAATAGCCGCTGAAATATCTGGACGAGTTATCGTAGCTATGTATAGCAATGCTCCTATGGCTTGTCTATACTTATGATTATTAGGTAGTAAATTTTCATCGTCATCTAAGTTTAAGTAACCTGCCTCCATCGGAGTATCACAAGGTTTAGAGTCCTTTAAATTAAATTTTTCAATCAGTTCTTTTATTTTATTTTCCTGATCGAGTGCATAAGTTCCTTCTTTAATTCTTTTTATGTTTATGCCTAAGTAGTAATTTACCATACCTAAATTTTTCACTTCGTATTCTTTACTAAGTTGTTTCATTATTTCATTTATTTCCTTAGTATCTCCTGAAATTAACAGATCGTCGACATAAATGATGATATAAGTTTTATTTCCGTTAGTTTCTCGTGTGAAGAGACATGGATCAGCGGTGCTTTGCACAAAACCTAGTTTGTTTAAACTTTCAGCTATTTTAATATTCCATGCTCTTGCTGCTTGTTTTAGGCCATATATAGCCTTTCTTAGCTTACATACTTTATTTTCTTCACCCGGTTTAATATGTCCTTCTGGTTGCGACATATAAACAACTTCTTCTAAATTTCCATGGAGAAACGCGGTTTTAATATCTAAATGGTTTACATTTAAGTTTTTGTGAGCTGCACACGCTAGAAATGCTCTTAGCGTTGTATAGGCTACTACTGGTGCAATCGTTTCATAATAGTCACTACCAAATTTTTGAGAATAGCCTTTCGCTACCAAACGCGCTTTGTATTTATTAATTTCTCCATTTGAATTATATTTAACCGTAAAAACCCACTTATTTCCAATTACTTTTACGCCTGGTGGAGGATCAACTAGATCCCAAGTGTTATTTTTTATTAATGAAGCAATTTCTTCACTAGTTGCTTCGTACCATTGGTTTTTCTCATGTGGATTGTTTAGATTTTTAATATCTTCGAAATTTTTCGGCTCTATAATTTTATTTTCTTTAGTAATGTATGCGAGTCTGTCTGGTGGAACACCTCTATTCGATCTTTGTGATCTTCTAGGTTCATTTGTTGTATTTTCCTCACTGTCTGTTTGTTTTTCTTCCTGCATACTTATTATAATTTCTGAGGAATTTTCCCCTGCTTTTTCGGGTTGTTTCTGAACTTCGCTATCATTTTTCAGATTTAAATTTGGTGTTGTGTTTGAATTAAAGTTTTCTAGAAATCTGACGGTTCTTGCTCGTATAATTTTATTATTACCAGTATAGATCCTATAACCTTTAGATCTATTGTCGTAACCGACAAAAATTCCTTCAATCGCTTTATCATCAAGTTTTCCTCTTTGGGATTTGTCGAGATAAGCGTAAGCTTTGCAGCCAAACATTCTAATGTTGCTTAAATCCGGTATTTTATTTGTCCATAATTGGTATGGAGTAGAATTGTGAGCTTTCGTGGGGAGTCGATTAGTTAAGTATACCGCTGTATTTAGAGCTTCACCCCAAAACTTCTGAGGTAGTTTCGCTTCCGATAACAGGCATCGCGTCATTTCAACTAGTGTACGATTCTTCCTCTCCGAAACACCGTTTTGAGCTGGAGAATTTGGCACGGTTAGATGATGGTGTATACCTGCTTCTTTTAAGTAATTTTCTATCTCATCACTGGTATATTCCTCTTCATTTCTCGCTTCAAGTGCGATAATCAAAGTATCATAACTCGGTGGGAGGGAGCATAAAAGTAACGCGGATAAATGCGTGTCCTTAATTTTTTCCCCTATCGCCGTTAATCTGTCGGCTGTTTCTAGTATTTTTACGATATGACTTATCATATCTCCGTTTTCCCCGAGTTTTATACTGTATAACTTTCTGAGTAAATATAATTTGCTCGAAAGGTTTGCGCGCTCGTGTATAGTTTTTAAAACATTCCAAGTTGTCTTGTCTGTCGTTTCATTTTTCACATAAATAAGTTGTGAGTCTTCTAAAGTTAATATAATTGTAGCCCTAGCACGATTATCTCGCTTAGTCCACTCAGTAGTTAGTGGTGTTGGGGGGTCATCCTGTGTATAATTAAATAAATCTTCCCTCATTAGGAGCATCTGGGTTTTAAAACTCCATTGGGGATAGTTATGCGGATTTAAGTTTTCGATATTAAAGGTTTCTTTTAGGGAGGAGGCAATTGTTTTATCTTTAAAAGGTTTCTTTTATTTTAGTTTCTTAACTTTCAAGAGTTTTCGTTTATTTTCATTTATTGTCACAATATTTTAAATAGAAGAGAGCGGTAACTTGCCGTGTTCACAGCCTTCAGTCAGTCTCATAATCTTTTGTATTTTTATTGTGAAATCACGGCAGTTAAATAACTGAGCTTCTCTTCATGAATTATATTTAGAAAATAATGTTTTCCCTTTTAACATCTTCACAAAAAAGGAGAAAGATAAAATTGGCATGCTCCTACCTTTATTTTCAGCGTTGATCGAATCCGCGTAAGGTAATCCAACCTGCTATAAAAATCCAAAGTGAATCAGCATGAAAATATTCCACTCAGTAACAAAAGAGGGCACAGGATCACAGGACTACACTATTTAATTAAATGAACATATATAAAGTTAAAATTAAATTTACATTCAAAGTTATATATTTAATTAACATATTATATCTTTAAGGTTTTTCAGAGCGCAGACACACTGCGTGTTTTGCTTAGGGCATATATTTAGAGACTGACTAAAAAAAGAAAGAAAAGTTTTCAGTTCATTAGTCTTTCTTATTGCATCTCGTTGTGCAACACTTTTATGTATACCAGATGTTGGAAATTCCTTTTTTTTTCTCTCTGCACGTGAAAAGAGGGAAAAATGGGTAGTTGCTTTCCACTCAGATAAAAAACGATTTCATCTATCAAATGCAATCTTGAAACACAGCTGTAATTATTTCACAATGTCTTGCAATTTCGGTAAATCATTATTCACTTTCTAACAGCAAGTTAGTCAAAAGCGTATCGCAAATCATAGTGGAATATCCAAGAAACGTGTTGGCTTCATTATTGAACAATTGTGTAAACGGTCGTCCACACATCTCGCGAGCAACTCTAGAGGCTCTGCGAAAGCTGAAGTTTGAACTGATCCGACACCCTCCTGACTCCTCCGATCTTGCGCCTTGCGATTTTTATTTTGTTTCCTCCACTCAAGAGAGGGTAATTATTACACCTCCGACAATGAGGTGAAGGCTGTTGTGATGTCCTGGGTTCGAGAAAAGTCTGAAGAATTTTTTAGTGACGGAATAAAAAACTTGTTACACGATGGAAGAAATCTCTTTGCCTTAACTGTGACCATGTTGAGAAATAAATACTTAATTTTGAAGCTTAATAATTGTTCTTAGATGCACTTTTTGCCTGATCTTGCTATTTGTTTTTATTCGTGTTTTACAAACATGTGTGCATTTCTTTTGAGCCTACCCTTGTATTATATAAAGATAACTTTTGCAATTTTCTAAATTAAAGTCAGAATTAAACTTTAGTTATGAAAAACAAAATTTGAAAATAATCACTGGAATTCCAATGTACAAAAAGAAACAAATATTTTATTTACATTTATCCAAACACGCTATACAAAACACATATTATTAATATTAAAATTGATATTCATATTCTGCTGATGTTCCTACTGTTGTTTATTCGTGTATGCTATGTTGTGTTCAAACACCGACTTCTCAAAATAACCTTTATTTAAAATTGTAAACTTTTATGAAAAGATGAGGCAAATGGATTCAACATTAATGCGTTGATTAATCATATTATGCTGGTCTATCGTCTTTGCATTTTCTTAGAATTCAAAACACTGAAAGAGTGAATGTGAATTGCTAAAGAAGAGATCATTTTCACCGGAAGCATATAAATTTTAAAATTAGGTCTCCAAACTTAGCGAAGTGTCAGAGAATCTTTAAATTACAAAATGTATGATACTGAATGAATTGCTGTTTATTCAAGATCAATTCATTCTAATAACTATTTCTTCAGTCATATAAATGATAAATGATAAAAATATTAGAAATTGAAGACAACAATTTATGTAAAAAAAAGCATTTTTGATATCATTACGTAAATACAATACATTAGTTTAATTAATACAATACATTAGTTTTAATGTAAAAACAAAATAAAAATGTTTAAATGAAGTATTATAACATTATTTGAAGATGATTAAATGGCATGCCCATGTGCACTTTTTATTCTGTCGAAATCGTAATACATAATCATAAAAATGTTATATTTTATGCTTAAAAAAAAAAAAAAAAAACTACAAATACTTAAAAGAACTGATTCTTTTCTATCAAACCAAAGTGATATGTACTAAAATATGGTTTAAACATTTCAGTCTGTAAAATCGATGACTGATAATCAAAGAGGTTTATTTCATTGAATTTTAAAGCATTGATATTGTATGTAAATGTTGTATCCAAAATCATTTTTTATAAAACATTATTAAATACTGAAATAAAAAAGCTGCATCCTCAAAACAAATATCAATTGAGGCTAGCATTTGAATTTTTATCTATTATTCTCCCTAGTTGGCATAGCTACCCGTTGTGTTGCATTTCAATTGCATAATGTCTTTTTTTTTAAGTGTAAACCTAGTTCGATTATACGTTTAGACAAATCTTAATATTAATTTGATTTAACACTAGAACGTCCGACATTTTCGACATCCTAAAACAGCCGCTGGTGTCAATTCCACACCATTAATTAAATTATGCAAAATGGATTCTACAAATTCTATTTTAACACTATATTGGATCATTGTACTTTAATTATAAATTTATTGTTAAATTTCACAAAACAACAATAATTTACTTTATAGAAAAATACATTAAATCATATTATATTTCACATTTATAGAAAAGGAAACAAAAATATTCTAAAAAAGAGAAATAAATCTGTTACTTTTCTTCATATTATAATATTTAAGCATAAGTTAACATTATGTAAAATATTTTATATAAGATAAATACCTTATTTACATTTTTTCCAGTAATAGGCTATTATTTTGTTACATTTTAAACATGTCATCTGAATGCACGAAAAGAATATTTTGTCTGTGTATCTTTATGAATTTTAATTTTACATTTTCTGCGTTTAAGAGGAATCGGTTTTGTTTAATTCTGGTATATAATTTGATTAGTAGCACATTTTTTATCCTTTACAAAATTTGAACGCAATTCATTTGCTACTCAGTATAGCATTTCCTTGAAATGTAACGGGTTGACAACTTGGCATAAATTTGTAAATAAGCCAAGGATTTATAATTGCAATGTCTACAATATTGTAAAACGTGTCTACAGGCCATCTCCTTCATGCGGATTTTACAGAATGTTTTCTAGAGATCTGATCTAAAATTTCCACACCATTTTTGCTTTTATTGTAGAATGTTACAGTATCTGGTGTTTTCTTTTCATTACTTGCAGTTGTAACGTTTGAATGAAGTGTGCTCAGTATAATGATTTTCTTTAGTTTTTTTCCCCCTTGATATATAGTAAATATGATACTTGTAGTTTCGTGTTTTTTATATAATCGTGGAATAAAAACTATCTTTTTGCATTTTTCAGGCGATCTGGAATTTCTCTTCGAGCTCGATTTACAGTTTTTACCACACTTGTTTTACCTTTTATGAGATCATTTTCTCGTTCCAGTGAAGCAAAAAAAAAAAAAAATATCAACTGTTATATTATGACATATTTTTTTATGGTTCCATTAGTTTTAGAACTACGAATTCCGTTACAGTTTACCATCCGGTCAAGATTCATTTTTCCCCCAAAAAGGAAATAAGTCCGAAGTAATACTATAAGCCCGAAAACTCGCAAACATCCGATTCATTTTAGGATAATTGTCTCGATAGATTTCCAATTTCTTAGGGAATGAGACTTTTTTTGCGGTACATAATTCCGAAAAAATTAATTTCTGAAAGTACTATAAAGTATCTCGCAGGATTAAAATGCTTTCAAATGCTTTCAAATATTGTAATAAAGACACAGAAAGGAACTGGAGACATTTTGTCACCTGGAATGAAATAAACCATTTCCGCCCTTTATCAGGAGTGCAAAGTATAGTAGACGTCCCGTGACTAAAAGAGAATGAAATCAAGGTCACAAGGTCAAGTGCGAGTATCGCGCAAGAGGGTTCCGTACAATAAATATATGAATTAGAAATTGTATTGGAAAAAAAAAAACATTTGCTAAAAGAATACTAAGACTTTGTAAAAAACTATACAATGTAGAGTTGGGTATAACAGTATATGCTAGAAAAATGTAAATGGATATACCATGAAAGTTAAAAGAGATATGGAACCTAAATAATATCAAATATAGATATTCTGTATAACTCATTTTTACTTTCTTCTATCTTTACAAGAAGAAAGTATTGGATTCGTCAAAATTTTCGAATTCCGGTTTTCGACGGATTTATACGTTTTAGGGGACAGAGATCATGAAAAACATGTTTTTACAAAATGTCTGTCTGTGAGTCTGTCTGTGTGTGACACAAATTTTGTGGGCACTCTATCTTAAGGAATATTGAACGGAATTTAATAAAATTTTATTTTCAGTTAGTCCCTGATATAAATTGTGCTGAATAGATATTGGTTTAAATCGCTCAGCAGCTGGCGTTGTTATGCTGCATTATTCATGATTTCCACAATAGCTATCTTTCAAGAATTAAAGCACAAATTTTGAGAAAACTTCAGATTCAGTTAGCCACTGATACAAATTAGTGCTGTTTAGTTTTTGTGTAAATCGCCCAACAGGTGGTGCTACTATGCTGCAATTTTCACGATTTCCGCAACAGCTTTCACACGCTTTCACACGATATACAAAGTAAAGATTTTTTTTTCAAGTAACTTAATTAGCCCCTCTACATTTTTGAGCAATAAAAAGAAAATTTTTGGTTCAGTTTATACAGATTAACATGAAACGTATGTTTTGAAAATTTCATGAAAAAATATTCAAAAGTATTTGAGATATCGTGCGCGTTATTCCCAAACAAGTCATTTGAAGAAAAATGACTTGAAAGTTTCGAAAATACCGCTTCAGCTATTGAGCGGGTATAATTCTAAAAACCATAACTTCTGTTCTAATGAGAATTTTCTTATTAATCATATTTATCTACTTAATATTTATATACTTAATATTAAAATATTCTTGGTGCCATTTGTCAGTTTTGAAATTAAAATTAGGTGCCTAGTCCGTCTAACACCGCCCTTGAAAGGGTTAAAGCTATGTCGTCGTATTGAAGAGGCTTGCAATAGACGTTCCATGCTGAGAAATGGGCACGCAGAATTACTCTCGTGAATATAAACGTGTATCGTGAGCCATGGCGAACTTTTTGAACATACAGAATATTAACTTTTTATCACTGTAAGAGAGTTTGTCTTTTTTGTGAGTGTAATGTTATCTAAATGTATTGAGATAAGTACGTATTTACATCATAAATTGTGCGTACTTCTTCATACTTCTGACTATTCTGTTCAAACGTTTACATAAAATGGAGTGCATCCATTTCGGACATTTTTGGGTAAACAGACGAAGATTTATCTTATCCATGTAAATCAAATGTCGTATTCTATTAATTAATTGATGCTCTAAAACATTCTAACTGGAAATTTTGCTCTATCTCTTTTCGTTTTCGATTTGCAGTGGCTATCTTCCATATTAGACCAGTAAGGGACGATGCAGTCGTTTTCATTAAATCGGGCGTAGTCGCTTTACTATACCGTTACCTCACTTGCATAGCTGTAGTTCTCTCCGTTCACAAGTATTTTCAGGTTAAAGGGGCTTTCCTTTGCACCCTGTATACAAGAAAAGTATAAATGGATATACCACGAAAGTTCAAAGATATATGGAACCTAAATAATAGCAAATATAGCTATTCTGTATGTTTGTTATTCCATATAGGTTCTTAGTTAACCTTTAAAGACATAGTAGGTGTATTCTGAGAGCCACTCAATGGAAACTAGTAATCCCATAGTATTTATGTGATTCATTCTCATTAAATTAGTCTGTTTTTAACAATTTGACATTTATTGTTTTTATACTGTTACTGGGCATTGCCTTACATAAATATAGCCTAAAAATTTGTTATCTAGGCTTTAAAAGCCGATGGAGCATATAGTATGCCATCCCTATCATTATGTATGTCCAAACCGTCCGTGTCTTTAAGTGTTAATATCTCGGCTAATTACAGACGATTTTTTTCGAAATTCATGAGCCACAATGCTTTTATACTTATGCTACGATAAGTACCTCCAGCTCTGCTCAACTCTGAAACCCGTAAATCGAAATTTGAGTGTAACGGAAAAATGCGATTTTCTCAAAAACTATGTGACCTAGGGTAATCGCTATAATTTTCCTGCAAGGCTTAAATTAATGTATACTACCTCTAATTTTTTTCATAATTTTAGTTTCACTAGATTAGGAAATCGGTGTCGGGAACATATTTTTGCTCTACCTTATCCATCGTAACTTTCAAAATATTATGCCTAAAATTAAAAAATATATAATTTTGATTTCAGCGTTACAAAAGCTTTCATATGATACCCCACACGATATACAAAGTAAAGATTTCTTTTCAAGTAACTTAATTAGCCACTCTACGTTTTTATGCGATAAAAAGGAACTTTTAGGTTCAGTTTTTACAGATTAACAAGAAACGTATGTTTTGAAAATTTCATGAAAAAATAATGAAAAGTATTTGAAATATCGTGTGTGGAATGCCCAAACAAGTCATTTGAAGAAAAATGACTTAAAAGTTTCGAAAATGTCGCTTCAGTTATTGGGCGGGTATAATTCTAAAAGCCTTAACTTCTGTTCTAATGAGAATTTTCTTATTAATAATATTTATATACTTAATATTTATTTCATACCTCTGTGTGCCTTTTAGAATATATCACGCATTCAATATAACAGGAAAAGGAATTTCTTACCTGTATTCTCGATAACGCAGCTACCCCCGGAACCCTTTCACTCGTAAGACGCTAGCTATTTTCCTTCGCACTGCCGAAAGCATATTTCACTAATCTAAAGTGTATGAGAAAAATAGATTTTTTCTTATAATGGGTGTATATTCTTTTATGTGAACTATTGTGGAATTAGTTATTCCTTGTATTTGCTTAATCCTTTAATAGAGAATCTTGATTATTATAAAGTGAACACCAAGAGATAAAATTTCCCGGCACATCTTCAAAAACACAACTACATACTACAGAAACGAAAAGGACTCTAATCCAATATATAAATGGAAATTCAAAAGTTCAAAGTGAGTGACGTCAAAGCCATTTGCAACCCGTGTACTACAGAGGTAAAGAAAAAGAGGCGAGGCAAACCACAAGTATGCAGTACTTCTCGAAGCTAGGAAAGTTTTAATGTTCAATAGTCAAAAAGGATTTCTGGGTTTTCGCTTTCAGGGGTTATTCTGTCCAACAAATTTGACGGTAATGATTATATTAAAATGTTCAGAAAATATAGAAGATTAACATCTAAAAAAATTAAATTTAAAAATATTTTGAAGCTTTAAGAGTCCTAAGACCCCTTGAATTAGTCTGTTTTTAACAATTTGACGTTTATTACTTTTATACTGTTACTGTCTCTTGTATTACAAATATATATGATTAAAAGTTGTTAACTAGGCTTTAAAATCCAATGGTACATAGAGTACACAGTACCTGTCATTATGAATGTCCAAACCGTCCATATCTTTAAGGGTTAGGCAGCCTAAGAGAGACTGCTCAGGGCCGGCTAGGCCTGCCCCTTAGAGCTTCGCGTCTCTCCCGGTATGTTCCCCGACACGTTGAGGCTCGTTAGTGAGTAAAGCCCTGTCCGGCCGTATGCAGACGGACAAACACAAAATGCTCAAGGGGCGACGCTCACCCGCTAAGGGCGTCTATGCACCACCGACCACAGAACCCAGAATTTATTTTAAAAAGAGCAAAGTGGGATTACAAAAATTAGACGAATGCCTTCCCGCCAGGAAAACCCTACTCGCGACAGAGGGCGGGAGTATGAGAACATTTAAAGTAAAAATAAAATAAAATAAATAATAATAATAATAATAATAAACATCACTGATCCTGGCCGCCGGGGTAGGAACCCCTCTCCCGACAAGGGGTGGCAGGAAGGGAAAAGAATGGAATGCGTGGCACAAGTAAGATGGCACGAGCAAATACTCAAGCGTCCATTGGAGATGTAATGCTTTGTGTGGCACAAGTAAGATGGCACGAGCAGATACTCAAGCGTCCATTGGAGATGTATCTCTTGATAGAATGGTCAGAAGCACGAGCAGAGGCTCTTGCGATCGTAGGAAACCACACATTGATGAGTAAGAGAATTTAATTGGAGCCTACAAAGAGGACTGGATTCTGGTGCTGTTTGAAGATTGATATGGTGACAGTGAGACTGGATAAGCAGAACCAGGGCTTAAGTTAAGTTTGTTAAGTATGTAAGGAAATTGTGAATGTGTTTTAATTTGTTGAGTAGGAGGGTGCGGGAAAGGACGTTTTGGAGCCAGTTGACTGGCAGTATGTCTGGACGCTTCAAGTGCCAGCGTTGCGTGAGAGTACAACTGTAGTACGGGTGACTTATAGTGCCATCTTCACCGCAGACGCAAGTGGCAGTGGATCTTATTTTGAAGCGGTCCAGATATGCCATGAAAGGGCCATGTCCTGTTAAGAAGCTAGTGGTGTAGGGTGTTAAGTTATATAGTGTGACAGAAACTTTAGGAATTAGCTTATATGTGTGCCTGCCCTTTTTTGAAGTATCCCAGTGCTCCTGCCATCGCGTCAGTATCCTTGCTCTAAGGACCCTTTTGACGTATGACTGGGGCACTGGGAGGTGTGTGTCTACTGTTTCTTTCTGTGTGGCCTTCTTCGCTAGGTTGTCTGCTAGTTCATTGCCAAAGATACCTTTGTGAGCCGAGACGTGACCTAGTGAGATACGATGTAGGAGATTCTTAAGTTTTAGTTTGATTTGCAGTACTAGAGGATGTTTTGTCCTGTGTGCCTGTATTGCCTGCAGGCCAGAGAGGCAGTCACTGTAGATGATAATACTATTGCTAGAGTGGGATTCCACCCACTCTAATGCGTTTAGTATTGCGAACAACTCCGCTTGGAATACGGAGTTATTATCATCTAGCCTTGCAGACCACTGATGGACCACCACCGTGCCCTCCGTGGCGCAAAAGGCTGCGCCCACGCCAGTCTCTGTGCCTGAACCATCAGTGAAGAGTGTGGTGCTAAGGGCAGGTGTGTAGCTGTTGCGTGTTGTGTTTACTTGAAAATGCGAAGTCTCCTCAGCGGGGTGGAGCTGCCAGCTCCTGACTTTGTATTGCAATGTTGTGTTTGGAAAAAGAGAATCTATTACTGTGTCACGTTTTAGCTGTAGGATTGAGGATTTGGCGTGTTCGTATTCTAGTTGAAGTGTGATAGGTGGAATACCTGTAAGTATATGTAGTGCATCTGTGGAGATTGTGCGGTAGCCTCTTGAAATTTGTAGGAGAAAAGTGCGTTGTATTGATTTTAGTTTAGGTTGTGCTATGAATGATAAATTACCCCCCCCCCCAGATATAGGCCCCGTAAAGTATTATTCTTTCGATTATTGTTAGGTACCAGATCTTCAGTGTTTTGTTGTCTACCCCTCCCAATTTAGAAGTTAGTCTTAATGAATTATTATGATATGCTGTCAATTTAAGTTTTAGGTCGTTAATGTGTGGGATCCAGTTAAGATTTGCGTCAATGGTTATACCTAGGAGTTTTATGAATTGTACGTGTCGAATGGAGACATTATTGATCCTCATCACTGGAGGGCGTTTTGGATCATATCTGTGTGGTTTGGTGAATACTAGTGCTATCTTTAAGGGTTAATATCTCGACTAATTACTGACGATTATTATCGAAATCATGATCAACACTGTTTTTATATTTCTGCTACGATAGGTACCTCCAGCGCTGCTCAAAACCTTTGCTGAATGCCGTAAATCGAAATTTGTGTGTAACGGAAAAGTGCGATTTTCTCAAAAACTATGTCACCTAGGGTAATCGCTATAATATTCCTGCAAGGTGTAAATTAATGTCTACTACCTCTAATTTTTTCATAGTTTCAGTAAATTCGGAATTAGAGGGGTGAACATATTTTTCCGCTACATTTTTGGCGATATTTTTGAAAATGTAATACCTAAAATTAAAAGAAATGTATTTTTGAATTCAGCTTTTTTCACAGGATACTCCACACGATATACAAAGAAAAGATTTTTCTTCAAGTCACTTAATTTGTCCCTCTACATTTTTATTAAATATATTTATAAATGTTTAATAATCTGACAATATGTGGGTAAATAGTCTTTATTACTTCCCCGAATTTCAACTTTACACGTTCTATAGTTTACGAGTAAAATGGCTGTGATAGACAGACAGACAGACACAGGAGTGATCTTATAATGGTTCCGTTTTTACTTTTTAAGTACGGAACCCTAAAAAGACAAAAGTATACTATTTTTGTTAATTTTATGCTTGGTGTCGAAATAACATCAGCAGACGTTCTAGGTGAATTTAGCTATAACATTAAAAAAAGGATCACACAATAAAAATTTCGACAGATAGTTTCTTACGTAAAATTATTAAAAGTCACTAAATTTGAAGAATGAAAAAAATGTGATAGAGAGATAACACTAAATTCGGTTTGGTGTCCAGATCGCACCAGCGGACGTTCTAGTGTTAATACTGAATTTCAAGTATTAAATCATATTATAATGTAAGTTTAAAATTTATGAAATTAAAGTACACTTTTTCAAACTTCATTTGTATAAAACATTGCGTTCTTTTAAGATTTGACTTTTTATTTCAAAACTGCTGAAACGCAAATAAAATGCTTTTGACAAAATTTGAAAAAAATGTCGTCATTTGGCGAACCTACCAAGAAAACTTTCAGATTTGTGAGTCAAAATAGATGGTGAATGGTATTTTTCTCACTTAATGATTCTGTCTTTAGTGGCTTTGTGAAAAAAAATTACACACGTCTTCTTGAAGAAAAAGTTATTTGAAAATCGGTGTTTATTCTTTATTTTAGGTAGCTTTATTTACAAAAAAGCTACCTATTGCAGCCGTTCGGAGGAAAGCGATTTCAAAAAATTTTGGTATATTTTCATCGATCATGACCCCCAGACCCCGAAACCACCCTCCGTTCAAAATTGATATATATATATATATATATATATATATATATATATATATATCTGACCTATGTCACACTGTAACTCCCGTAATTATGAACCGATTTCGATGTAATTCGGTGTGTACATAGTACATACCAATGTCTCGACCGAGTTCGTTGGCCAGCTTCATCCGCCGTTTTGTTTCAAAATGGCGGCCATTTAAAATTTTTAAAAAAATTTAAAACTTGAAATGTGGTACCAAAAAATTAAAAATGGAAAAATATTTTTTTCTTATGTATTTGACCTTTATACAAAGATTCCGGAGGAGTTTTTGTTTCGTCTATATCTTAAAAAATGGCTGAGTTATAGCAATTTGAATTACTAGCGTGGCCGACATTTTGAAACGTCCTGAATTTTGTCACGCGATAAAAGGCGTATTTATGAACCGATTTGGATGTAATTCGGTGTGTACATAGTACATACCAATATCTCGACCGAGTTCGTTGGCCAGCTTCATCCGCCATTTTGTTTCAAAATGGCGGCCATTTAAAATTTTTTTAAAAATTTAAAATTTGAAATGTGGTACCAAAAAATTGAAAATGGAAAAATATTTTTTTCTTATGTATTTGACCTTTATACAAAGATTTCGGAGCAGTTTTTGTTTCGTCTATATCTTAAAAAAGGGCTGAGTTATAGCATTTTGAATTTCTAGCGTGGCTGACATTTTGAAACGTCCTGAATTTTGTCACGCGATAAAAGGCGTATTTATGAGCCGATTTGGATGTAACTTCGTTTATACATAGTACATACCAATGTCTCAACCGGGTTCGTTGGCCAGCTTCACCCGCCATCTTGTTTAAAAATGGCGGCCATTTAAATTTTTAAGAAAAATTTAAATTTGAAATGTGGTACCAAAAATTGAAAATTGAAAAAATATTTTCTTCTTATGTGTTTGACCTTGATGAAAAGATTCGGGAGCAGTTTTTGTTTCGTCTATATCTTAAGAAATGGCTGAGTTATAGCATTTTGAATTTCTAGCGTGGCTGACATTTTGAAACGTCCTGATTTTTCGCACGTAATAACAGGCGTATTTATGAACCGACTTGGATGTACCTTGGTGTGTACATAGTACATACAAATATCTCGACCGAGTTCGTTGGCCAGCTTCATCCGCCATCTTGTTTCAAAATGGCGGCCATTTAAAAAAATTAAAAAATAAAAAAAATTAAATGAGATACCAAAAAATTGGAAAATGAAAAAGATTTTTTTGTATGTGTTTGACCTTAATACAAAGATTCCGGAACAGTTTTTCTTTCGTCTATATCTAAAAAAAAAATGGCTGAGTAATAGCATTTTGAATTTCTCTTGTGGCTGACATTTTAAAACGACCTGATTTTTGTCACGCGATAACAGGCGTATTTATGAACCTATTTGGATGTAACTTGGTCTGTACATAGTGCATACCAATGTCTCGACCGAGTTCGTTGGCCAGCTTCATTCGCCATCTTGTATCAAAAGGGTTGCCATTTAAAAAAAATTAAATTTAAAATTCAAAATGAGGTATTAAAAAATTGGAAAATGAAAAAGATTTTTTTTATGTGTTTGGCCTTGATAAGAGGATTCCGGAGCAGTTTTTGTTTCTGAAAATTTGTTCTTTTGTTGATATCTTAAAAAATGGTTGATTTATAGCACTTTGAATTTCTAGCATGGCTAACATTTTGAAACGATCTTGTATTTGTCACGCGATAACACACGTATTCGCCTATTTCGATGTAAGAAGGCATGTGGATAGTATACATCAACACCTCGACCAAGTTCGCTGGCCAGATTCATCAGCCATCTTGTTTCAAAATGGCGGCCATTAAATTAAAAAATATATATATATTTAAAGTGAGGTGCAAAAAAATTAGAAATTGAAAAAGGTTTCTTTCTTAAGTATTTGATCTTGATATAAGGATTCAGGAGCATTTTTTGTTTGTCTTTACACTAAAAAATGGCTCAGATATAGCAGTTTCAATTTCTATTGTGGGTGACATTTTGAAAAATCTGATTTTTTGCATGCGACAGCACTCCTATATATTAACCGATTCCGATGTGAGTGAGCATGTGCACAGCAATTACTAAGGTCTCGACCAAGTTCACTGCTTAGCCTCATCCACCATGTTGTCTTAAAATGACAGGCACTTTAAGAAATTGCCGAATTTGGCAGCCAAATATAAGTTACTTTAAAGAAAAGCAGCTTGGATAAAGCTGACTAATTTCGCGAAATTCTCATTCATTATATTGATAAAAATTAGTATTGAATCTCCTATATACGGTTTCCACTAAATTGAGCTTCGTGTGCTTGCATGATATAAGTTGGCTTTTTTAAAATAAGGATTATGAAAGCTACCTCTTCCTCCCGGCACTGGCCGGAAGGACTTTTATTAAATCTATATATAGGACTATAATTCTATAGGTATATGCAAAAAAACTTAATTTTTTTTGTTCAGCTTCCTTGGTTAGAAATTAATGATTTAAAATACTACGATCTAATATTTGTAAATGACAATTTTTCGGCAGACGATTTTTTTAGTGTATGTTGCTTCGTGAAGATGAATGTGTAGAAATATATTTTATTCCTTAGTTTTTATTTCTTAATCCTTCGTCCTATTTCATGCTATAAAAATTGAAAGTGTAAGAAATAGTCAAAGCAATGTAGAAAATGTAATGTATAACGAAAAATTATTTAAAAAATACACTTAACTTTTTTTTTTCTCTTTTATTTATTTCCCTTCTGTAATCCCTATTTTTATTTATTTCTTCATCTGTCTCATGAAAATTAAAGTGTTACCTTTCTCTTTTTTGTCTCTATTTTGATTTGGTTATAGCTTTTTATGCAATTTTAACACTAATTGTAAACGTTTTTAAGACTCCTAATACATAAAATAATATGCAAATTTGATGCTCCCTAATTCGACGTTGTAAAGTTTGAAAATTTTTCTATTACATAGATGTTAATTTTTTGTTTTATTTTAGCTTATTTTATTATTAATTTTATATTTTCGTTATGGAATATCGGCTGGAGACATTTTTATATTGTTCAAACTATATATTTTGCTTTAAATTATAATGTCTTATTTATTATTATTGAATAATTGAACCAACACGCGAAAGATTTAGTTTGAAAGTACATTTTCTTCCTGCACGACGGTGTAAAAATTGAAAATGAGCTATATTTAGAAGTTTAAAAAAAATTGAGTACCCAAAAATTGAAATACCGAAATTTCATTGTTATCTCCATTCCCAAAATGACGTCAACGTTACGCACAGATATATTTTTTCATTAAATTATAGATAGTTTATAGTAGCCGTTAAGCTTTTCACAGAAAAGGAATTGACTTTAACGACACTAGTCTCCAATTGCTCATTCAATTTTACTCCTATTTTCTCGTCCCGGCTGAAAAGAATATCCAACTTAATTGAAAATTTAGCGACATTTTTGTCTATTATATATAAGTGTACTCCACTATTTTAAATTTTATAAAGAAAATTAAATTACGTCAAACCAAAGTAATTTTTTACTAAAATATACACTGCTCAAAACAATTAGGGGAGCGCATGGTTTTAACGAAATTACGCAAATATTTACACCAATAAGTACCGTAAAATAAAACATCCATAATTTAAAGTGTTCTAGAAAAGAGATAAAGGAAACTTTATATATAAATTAAAGTTTATGACGTCAAAAACTCGAAAAAGGAGATAAGTGCAGAAATCGGGATTTTGCTGAAACGCCTGTTTCACTGGCTCAATTGTAAAATTTAATTGTTAAGCTTGTGTTTTGAGAAAAGGTGGCTTGAAAATATCACAACAATATGATTTACCGCAATCCATGACTTGGCGTGTTATCGGTACAGTTGAATTTGGGGAAACACAACGAAGTTTAGTGGATGCTGTTAGATTCGCGTCCAGGATTAGTGTCCATGAAAGGCTGTTGAATCGATTATAAGACACATGGATTGGTAGTCATCGACAAGTGCAAGGTCGAAAATGTGCTAACAGAGAAACTGATGACCGATATATCCTGTTAACAGCTCGTCGAGACGGAACGGACACTGCTACCCAGCTGCAAATACTGTTGTTCTTAGCCACAGGACGAAGGGTGTCCAGCTATACAGCCCGAAATAGGCTTCATCAGGGTAGTCTTCATGCACGTAAGCCAATGGCCTGTATTCCGTTCACCTCAAGCCACTGTGTGGCCCAAAGTATATGGGGAGCTGAGCATCGAGTTTGGAGTCAACGTTGTTGGAGTCAAATTCTGTTTACAGACAAGTCCCGATTCAGTCTGGATGTGACATCTGATGTGTTTTGGCATGGAGAGAAAGAGGCACAAAAAATAATCCCACATTCGATCGTGAAAGATCACATTACAGACAAGGTGGGTTGATGATATTGGCTGGAATAAGCATAGGTGCACGTACGGGCCTGCATATCATTCGGAATGACACTTTGACGATACGAAGTTATACAGATGAGATACTGAGACCTCATGTCGTATTTTATGTTGCAGACATTAGTGATTTCTTTTGTTCCATGCACGATAAGGCCAAACTTCATACAGTTTGACTTGTGTAAAACATGCTTGAAGCTAAAACAATAGAACGTATGGAATGACCAGCATGCTCTCCTGACCTAAATCCGATCCAGCATGTTTGGAAAAAACTCAGACGATGCATTGCTGCGAGGCCTCCTTTTACTGTCCGGGACATGGAGATTGCAGTTCTTGAGCAGTGGAACAGTATTCCCCAAAATCTTACCGATAATCTCATCGCATCCATGTAAAACAGGTGTGCAGCAGTGTTAGGTGTTCGAGGAGTCCACACGCCATATTAAAAATGTTGCATAATTTCTAAACAATACTTTTTTTTGTCATTTACATGAAAAACAAATTGTTGCCCTAAACCATCTTTTCATGGTCTTTTAATTTTTTCCAAGAATAAAAGCTCCCTTACAATTTTTTGCGTCTTTTTTTCTGTATTGCGCATTGTTACACGTGTACTATCCATTTATACCCACACATTAGTTGTCTTGCACTGTTCTCTTCTCTTCTCTTTTTTGCTTGCTCACCTAATTTTTTTACCAGCGTATTTCCTAAAATATGGTTTAAACATTTCAGACTGTGAAATCAATGACTGATAATCTAAGAGATTGAATTTCATTGAATTTTAAAGCATTGTTATTGTATGTAGATATTTTATCCCAAATCATTTTTAATAGCACATTATTAAATACTGCAATAAAAAACCTGCATCCTCAATTTATATATATATACAGTGGCGGTCAAAAGTTTCCGGCCAGCATAAAATTTTTGGTTCATTTGTAAGTATCTCAAAGTTATACACTTTATTGACATAACAGTTAAGAACTTATTTATGGAATAAAAATTAAATATTAATAAATTTAATTGACAAAATTAATTGCAAAATAAACGCATGTTCTCAAAAGTTTCCGGTCACCTTGGCAAGTTTGGAAAAAAATGGTGTTATAACAGAAAATAACAGTGATCAACAACATTTACAATTAGTATTTTGTATTCATACATTTAGCAATAAGTACTGCGGCGCAGCAACGTGGCATCGATTCAATGAACAGTTGTAGATCATCAATGTTAAGTTTTGTCCACGGTTCTTGCAATTTTTGTGAAAATGCTGCTAAATTGGAATATTTATAATTCCACACACGTTTTCAAGTTAGTTTCAAAGATTTTCTATTATATTCAGATCGGATGATGGGGCTGGCCCTTTCAAAAGCGAAGTTTTTTTGTGCGAGATCCACTGTTTGACGAGTATGCTTGTAAGCTTTTGGTCGTTATCATGATGAAACCAATAGTTGCGACCACAATTTTTCCTCCAATAAGGAAGCAAATGATCTTGCAAGATATCCTTATGCATTGCACTTTTCATGTTGCCGCGGATTTCAAATAACGGACAGGCGCATTTTCCAGAAAATGCTCCCCACTGTATAACGTGACTTCCGCCTTGCTTCATTGTATGAATAATATATCTCGCATCTTATATTTTGTTTTTAGGTCGTCAGTTGTAAAGTTTTTTATCACTCACAATAAGATTGAACGTCGATTCATCTGAAAATATTACTTTTTTCCAGTTTTCACTTGACCTGTCTTTGTATTCCTTGGCAAACGCCAGTCGGGCCCTCTGAATTTTTTTACTTATGAAAGGTTTTTTAACGCCGACTGTTCCATAAAGTTCTTCGTCACATAAGCGTCTTGACACTGTAGATAGACTTGTTTCAGCAATAAATATAATACCATAAATCGCTTTTAACACCATAAATGGCGTGGAATTGCAGCGGCATTTTTATGCGGGTCATCAACTGCTTTTCTTCTAATAATTCTGTACACAAGAATAGTGGTTTTCCGGGGTCCCCCGGACCGTGGCAAGTTCCGAAAGCCATGACCATCTTTATATTTTTTTAAATATCGTTTACAGCAAATTTTCCGATCGACAACTTTGCCGCAATCTCACGAGAGGATTGTCCCTTTAGCGACAAACAAATCACTCATTTAGGACAATAAATTGTTAAACTTTTTATTTTTGAATTTCATATACATTATTCACCTTGATTAATTAACAAATATGGCCAAAAAATACTTTATCCATAGCAAAAACTAATGAATGAAGAATGACCGGAAACTTTTGCACGCGCGAATTTTGAATTCCTCCCCTTTGCATCAAGTATCTTAAGTAACCAATCAAAATGATCACGTGGTCAGGGGTAATTTGCTTATTCCTAACTTTTGGAGCAATTGAACTTCTTCTTTTGTCAAACAAATCAAAAAAACTAACTGGCCGGAAACTTTTGACCTTTTGTATATATCAAATGAGGTTAGTATCTGAATTTTTATCTATTATTCTCATATTTTATACTAGACGTTAATTTTTTCACAGAAAGGAGTTAACTTTATCGAAATATATTATTTCAAGTGAAAATCAAATTTCTTATTATTTGCTTAAAAGGAGCAAAGGCCAACCTAGTGAAAAAGATTTCATGCTGGGACTCGAACCCGGGCCATCAGTATAGCGCACTGACGTTCTACCGACTAAACCACATGGAACGACACCCAACCTGGAACTTCTCACTATTACTGGTTGGCAAGGCTACAAACGCAGCACAAGATGGAATTTTTTTTTCCGTGAGCCACCGACATGGGGAAAACACAGACTCATAACTAAATCCAGCATTTCCATGCTGGATTTAATTATGAGTCTGTGTGCTCAATACAGAAAGCCTCTTACGATATTAAACTTCAAAAATTGATCGCCTCACATGATATAAGTCCATAAGGCATATCCTAGGAACTTATTTAACTTTCATGTGTAAGGAGCGTTGGCCCTGTAACTATCATGTTAAATTAATGTATCTTTTTTCAGAAACTACCAAAGATATTCACTTGATTTTTTATATATACATAAAATAAATAATTCCTAATTAAGTGAAGTTTATTTTATAAACAGATATTCATTACTTATTTATTTAAAAACTCTAGAATAAAAATAAGTTTAAAATAACAAAAAACTTGCAGTTTTCGAAAGAAAAACATTTTAATAAAAAATTTGTACATATATTAGTAACAGAAGTACACTTCAGATTGATCAGGGATATGTGTAGAATATTCAGGAAACATTACAGACAATAATGTGCAGTCGTTTCTACAAAAAGGGTACATCGGAACTCAAAAAGCAGCATTTTGAAAAAAAAAATGAATTTAAAGTTTACGTATGATGTAAAAAAGAAGTGGGTAAGTGTGATCACAGATCGCACAGTTTAAATTTATTGCTATAGAATTATGTTAATTATGATTATTATGCGGCATTAAAATATTTGTCGGTAAAAAGACGACTTATTTATAGACTGAGCAAAAAATAATCATACTTTAACAGATTAAGTAAAATAAATAGCTTTATATTAGGATGATTTTTATAAATCATTAAATTTGCAATGTGCTTCAAGTGGTTAATTCAAATAAGAAACGCATTAATCCTTTTGAGTTGCGCAATAACTTTTCTATATGCAAGAGTGATAAACTAATATAAACTTAAAAAATAATGTTAATGTTTACGCTGTTAATTACTCATATTTGTCTGTAAAATATGTTTGCTGAACATGCAAGTGTTTTTTTCAAAATTGATAGCATCCGAAAGGCCCCGGATGAGAAAAATAATTAACACACTATTAGTCCAGGCAATAGGGAATTTTACCTAGCAAAATTAATGGTAGTTCTGGAAATTGGCTTACTTTATGTTTTTTGGGTCGCTGAATCCGAATATGTAACTTCCCACCAAAATTTCCCCCGGCAACACCCCCCCCCCAAATTTTGGTAAAAAGCCACCCAAAAAAGGTTTTTATAAAAAAAATCCATTTTGTTGAAACTCCATTTTGTTGACTAAGTTGCGCAATCCCACTTAACCACTCACACGTTTACATGCGCCCTCCCATCTCCCCTCCGAACGTTCCTTATAAAGTTTACTTTAAGTTTTTTGGGTCGCTGAACCTGAATTTTTTAACTTACCCCCAAAATTTTTCCCCCGAAAACCCCCCAAAATAGTTGTTTTTAACTTAAATTTCTTATTGTTTTAGGGGAAAAGCATTACAAAATTCAGAAACTAGACAAAATTTGCAACAAATAGGATATATGCCATTATGACGTAGGATAAACGTGGGAGAGGGGGCTGCCTAGAAACATTCCCCGCGGGCTTTTCTCAAAAAACAAATTTTTTCCAAAAATCAATTTTTTGGAGGGTTGCCGGGTAAAATTTTGGAACAAATTCGGATTCAGCGACCCCAAAACATAAAGTGAGTCGAAATCCAGAACTAGTATTAATTTTTCCAGGTAAAATTCCCTATTGCCTGGACTTCATAACTTAGTGGACGTAGCGCTGCAGTGCATGTCCAGAGGCAGCCCTCCCCTCATCGTTCATATTACGTCATAATGTCATGTATCCTATTTGTTGCAAATGTTGTCTAGTTTCTGAACATCCTAATGCTTTTTCCCTAAAACAATAAGAAATTTAAGTTAAAAACAACTATTTGGGGGGGGGGGGGGGAGATCGGGGGGGAAGTTAAAAATTCTGATTCAGCGACCCAAAAAACGTATAGTAAGCCTTTTTCCAGAATTACCATGAGTTTTGCTAGGTAGAGCCCCAATACGGTCTCTATTGCCTGGACTATATACAAACTATCCGAAAGCGTTTCCAAAATTCCGTGTTAACAAAAGATGTTATGTTTTGATAGATGCTTTTTTAAATCTTGAAAATATGTTAGTTTCTGAGGTTTCTAATGAGAAAAAATGGAAATTTTTGGAATTTCTTAGTAATTCTTAACAACTTTCTGTGTATTTTCGTCCGTGGTTATATTATATTTTTATAGATTAAGACACGTCAGTTCATTCATTTACAGTGTAGTCATTAATAAATATATTTATATTTTTTAATATTAATGGATTACTATAAAATATTTTTTTGTCTAGTTATTAATGCTTATAAGTTAAACTATTGCTGAGTACAACAAATCAAATCAATTTGAATAAAAGATTTAGCATATACATTTTAAAAAATTGTATTATTGTTATATTTAATTATTTCGAATTATTACGAAAACATTCCATTGATGATGATATAGTCGCAATAGTAATGCGTATAGTTTTAAATATTTATTTAACAACCTAAACATTCAATACATTACCAAAATGGATTATATTTGCGTGAAAAATATTCGTTATTTTTAATGGAATTCCTTTATGTATTACATTCAATTAGGTAAAATTCCAAAGTTATTACTACACACACATCAATATATTTCTATTGTAATACTATTTGTTAAGATCATTAAGATGAATTGCATTACAATATCATATCTGAAGCCCTATACAGAAACCATTTTACGATATTAAACTTTACACATTGATCGACTTACATGCTATAATTCATGTCCAATAGGCATTTCTTGTAAACTGATTTAATTGAAATCTATAGTCGAAATTAAAAGCTGATAAATTAGGAAAATACAAAAGCATTTAAATTTATTATCACTGAATATTGTTAATTATGATTTTTTATTTGCAATTAAAATATTTGTTTCTGAAATAGACCACTTTATAGACTCAACCTAAAATTACACTTCTTTTAACAGCTTAATTAAAAAAAAAAAAAAAAGCTTTAACCTTTTATGTACTGATTTATGATTTCATGAGAATTTCAGCTTCTAAAGCATTTTCGTGAATTGTTTAAACTACATTAGAAGATTTACATAATCATTTAATAATTTTTAGAAAGATTTTAGAAGAATTGAAGGATTAATTAAATTTGAATTTATAAGGATTTTGTACAATATTTATAACCCCGCTCAAATCTTTTATTTTAAATATTTCTCTTAGTATTTTGTAGAATTAGGAAATGTACAAATACAATGTTCTTACAATAGAAATGTAGAAATATTTCCGAATGGAAAATACCCCCCCCCCCTCCAAATGCCAAGAAATCTGAAAAGATGCAAAGGCAAAAGAAATCACCCCTTTAAAAATATTTTTTTTTGTGAAACCAATAATGCTTTTGGAACAAGGTAAAGTAATGTATCTATAACTCATTCTAAACTGTATTACAACTAATCGATGTATTAAATAAATTTTATAACAAGTTATTTTAATGGTACGTATAAGTACCGTCAGTAGATAAAGGTTTAAAGAATACGTCTTTTAAATAATTTAATTTGCAGCACGTTTTTAGCGTCACATTAAAAAATTCCTGATAATAATTATTTTGAGCTGCGTAATTGACTTTATACATGAATGAGTAATAAATAAATGGTCAAGTGCGAGTATTACTCGCGCACAGACGTACATTAATATATTAATTAGTAAGTGTATTATTAAAAAAAATACCGTTGCTAAAATAATACTAAGACATTGTAAAAACTATACAACGTAGGGTTGGGTATAGCTGTATAGTATACAGGGTGCAAAGGAAAGTTCATTTAACCTGAAAATACTTGCGAACGGAGAGAGCTACAGTTATACAAATGAGGTAACGGTACAGTAAAACGACTACGCACACGACTAATGCACACGGTACCTAATGCACACGACAGCAGCACCTCTAGTGGCGAAATTTGGAAGATAGCCATTGCAAATGGAAAACAAAAAGAGGTAGAGCAAATTATCCAATTAGAAAGTTTTAGAGCATCAATTAATTAGTACGAAACGACATTTGGTTCACAAGGATGAGATAAATCGTCAACTGCATACCCAAAAATGTCCGAAATCGATGAGCGACGATTCTAGTTTGCCTATTCACATTCCGGAAATGTAGCAGTGCGCAATTGCAGATTGTGACGTCGTAAAGAGTTGTAATGCCTGTAAAGATTTAATTTTCAATGCATTTAAAATTTCAGAATAACGCTTTCAGGGTCAGACGAATTCTGTTCGTAAACTGATGAAATAATTGACTAACACCAGAATATTCAAACGAATTTCTCAGAAAACAAAAACCCGCTAATTTGCACTCTCATTACAAAGGCAAAATTTTATTACAATATTCTTGGTGCCATTTCTCAATTTTGGAATTAAAATTAGGTGGCTAGACCGTCTAGCCACCGCCCTTGAAAGGGTTAAATCTATGTCGTCGTATTGAAGAGGCTTGTAGTAGACATTCCATGTTTAGAAATGTGCATGCAGAATTACTCTCATGAATACAAACGTCTATCGTGAGCCATGGCGAACTTTTTGAATATACTGAATATTAAATTTCTATCATTGTGAGATAGTTTGTATTTTTGTGTGTGTATAATGTTATCGAAATGTATTGAGATAAATACGTATTTACAGCATAAATTGTGCGTACTTCTTCATACTTCTGACTATTCTGTTCAAACGTTTACAGAAAATGGAGTGCATCCATTTCGGACATTTTTGGGTAAACAGACGAAGATTTATCTTATCCATGTAAACCAAATGTCGTATTCTATTAATTAATTGATGCTCTAAAACTTTCTAACTGAAAAGTTTGCTCTATCTCTTTTCGTTTTCGATTTGCAGTGGCTATCTTCCATATTTCACCACTAGGGTACGATGCTGTCGTTTTCATTAAATCGGGCGTAGTCGCTTATCTATACCGTTACCTCACTTGCATAGCTGTAGCTCTCTCCGTTCACAAGTATTTTCAGGTTAAAGGAAATTTCCTTTGCATCCTGTATACCAGAAAAGTATAAATGGATATTCCATGAAAGTTCAAAGATATATGGAACTTAAATAGTAGCAAATATAGCTATTCTGTATATTTGTTATTCCATATAGGATTTTATTTAACCTTTAAAGACATAGTAGGTGTATTGAGAGAGCCACTCAATGGAAACTAGTAGAATCCCATAGTATTTATGTGATTCATTCTGATTAAATTAGTCTGTTTTTAACAATTTGACGTTTATTGCTTTTATACTCCTACTGGGCAATGCATTACATAAATATATCCTAAAAATTTGTTATCTAGGCTTTAAAATCCGATGGAGCATATAGTATGCCGTCCCTACCATTATGTATGTCCAAAACTTCCGTGTCTTTAAAGGATAATATCTCGCCTAATTACCAACGATTTTTTCCGAAATTCATGAGCAACAATACTTTTATACTTCTGCTACGATAGGTACCTCCAGCTCTGCTCAACACTTTTGCTGAGGCCCGTAAATCGAAATTTGAGTTTAACGGAAAAATGCGATTTTCTCAAAAACTATGTGACCTAGGGTAATCGCTATAATTTTTATTTAAGTGTTAAATTAATGTCTACTACCTCTGATTTTTTTTCATTATTTTAGTTTCACTAGATCCGGGATTCGATGGGGGGGGGGGGGGACATATTTTTGCACTACATTTTCCACCATAACTTTGAAAATATAATACCTAAAATTAAATGAAATATATTTTTGGTTTCAGCGTTACGAAAGCTTTCACACGATACAAAGTAAAGACTTTTTTTTTCAAGTAACTTAATTAGCCCCTCTACATTTTTCCTAAATATATTTATTAATATTTATTAATCTGTAAATATCTGTGTCAATAGTCTTTATTACTTCCCCCAATTTGAACTTTCCACGCTGCATAGTTTACGAGTAAAAGGGCTGTGATAGACAGACAGACAGACACAGGAGTGATCTTATAATGGTTCCGTTATTACTTTTTAAGTACAGAACCCTAAAAATGATATTAATTTTATTGTTAATAAAAGTGCTCTTAATTCACCTTGTTTGTCTGCAAAATACATTTGTTGAACGTGAACTTGTTAACTGATAGCATCCGGAAAACCTATATTCCTGGTTGAGAAAATCTGTTAACACTCGATACAAAAGTTTCGGAAACATTACCAAAAATCATTGGCAGCAAAAGAAACTTTGTTTTTTTAGACGATTCTTTAAATCACGAAAATATTATCTTCTAAGGTTAGTAAGGATATAGAACGCTTTTCAGAATCGTTAGTAATTCTGAAGAACTTAATGTGTATTTTCGTTCGTTGTTGTGCTAGATTTTTCTAGAATAAGACTTTTTTCAATAAAACTGGTTTCTGAGGTTTCTAGAGATAAAGGGCACTTATTAGAATCTTTCAAAACAATGAACAGTATTTTCATTTGCAGTTATATTATATTTTTCTAGATTACGGCACATCTGTCTTTTTTTTATCAGTAGTCATTTATAAGATATATTTCTACTTTTCATTTAATAGCAAATGATTAATATGAAACAATTTTTTATTCAACTATTAATGCTTATAAGCTATATTACTGCTGAGTATATTAAGTTAAATTAATTTAGTCATGTTAAGAACTTATTCAGTAACATTTTTTTTTTAACATTTAATTCTCATTTACAAACATATTTCATTATTTTGAATTACTATGAAAATATCCCAATAAAGGTATCATTTAACATATAAATAAAACGTATATTTTTAAATAACGGTTTAGCAACCTAAACTTTTTAACACATTCTAAGATTGGGTTGTATTTGTGTGATAAATATACGTTAGTTACAATGGAATTCCTTTCTGAATTACATCCAATTATGTTAAATTCCAAACTTATTACACACATGTCAACATATGTTTAGTGTAAACTATCAGAAAAAACTGTAAATTTATGAGCGTTTGCCCTTCAATTTTCACGGGCAACAGCCTTATTTGATGAAAAACGGTCCTATCCATTAAATTAGCGTCCTTATCCCTAAGATACTTAGAAAATCAAGGGCAATCCACATATTTTTACAGTTCTAGCCCACTATTAGCAAAAGTACGGATTGGTAATTGGATATGGATTTTTTTTCACGGGGTATGATTAGAATTTCTGCTGCCGGCTTCTGCCCGTAATTTTACAGGGATATTTTTGTGTGTGTAATACTACTCGTAAAATTCATCAAGCTGAATTGCATTACAATATCACAGTTGAAGTCAATTACAGAAAACCATTTACAATATTAAACTTTAAAAATTGGTCGGCTTACACGTTATTTGTCCATTGGTTATTTCTTGGAAACTAATTTAACTGTAATATGTAAAATATTCAAAATTAGATACTGATAAATTTGACAAATGCGAGAGCATTTAAATTGATAATTATAAAATTACGATAATTAAAGTTATTAACATGATACTTAAATATTTGCTATTAAAAAAGACAACTTATGCAGAAACTCGATCAAAAAGTACCCTTATTTTGCAATTTAAATAAAATAAATATATTTATAGAATTTTTGTTTTAAATTTTTTAATTTGTAAGGCGTTTTGATTGGTACATTTAAAGGGACGGTGGTTGTTAAAAATTATTTCTTTTAATTTTCATCATAGATATATAAAATTTTGTGGAAATATACATTTCACCATAAGTGTATACACCACCTTAAAACAAATTTCCAATCTTGCTATAATTTTAAATTTTTTTTAAAGAATTCACATTTTAAAAAGAGTTTTTAAAATGCTCCATGCATCATAATTTTTGAGATATTTCCTCAGTTTGGTATTTTTAATCACTTTAAACTCTATTACAAACATATGTGCATCGAATTTTTTAATAAATTCAATGCTTAATTTTTTAGAGATTTTTTACTAAATTTGATATCGATTTTTATCAAAATTTTGCATTTAAATAAGATAAAAATCAAATTTAATTATCTTAATGAAGTCCAAATTTAAAATGCATGGACAGTTTCTTTGTAAGCGATATCACGATTCATTATTATTAGTCGAGGCAACAGAGACCGTATAGGGGCTCTACCTAGCAAAATTCATGATAGTTCTGGAAAAAGGCTTACTATATGTTTTTTGGGTCGCTGAATCCGAATTTTTAACTTCCCAGCAAAATTTCCCCCAGCAACCCCCCCCCCTCCAAATTTTGGTAAAATGCCCCCCCCCCCCCAAAAAAAAAAGGTTTTTATTAAAAAGATTCAATAGATTTTTGTATTGTTTTAGGGGAAAAGTATCTAGAAATTCAGAAAGTAGACAAAATGTGCAACAAATTAGATATATGACATTATGTCTTAGGATGAAGGGGAAGAAGAGATCTGCCCCGGAACATGTGCGCTGTGCTGCGTGAACTAAGTTGCGCAATTCCACTTAACTACTCACACGTTTGCATTCGCCCTCCCATCTCCCCACCGAACTTTCTCTATAAGGTTTGCTTTAAGTTTTTTGGGTCGCTGAATCCGAATTTTTAACTTCCCCCCAAAATTCCCCCCCCGAAACCCCCGACAAATAGTTGTTTTTAACTTAAATTTCTTATTGTTTTAGGGGAAACGCATTACGAAATTCAGAAACTAGACAAAATTTGCAACAAATAGGATATATGACATTATGATGTAGGATTAACGTGGAGGGGGTGGCTGCCTTGAACATGCACTGCGGCGTTACGTGCACTAAGTTATGAAGTCCAGGCAATAGGGGATTTTACATGGAAAAATTAATACTAGTTCTGGATTTCGCCTTACTTTATGTTTTTTGGGTCGCTGAATCCGAATTTTTAACTTTCCACCAAAATTTCACCCGGCAACCCCCCAAAAAATTGATTTTTTTTTTAATTTGGTTTTTGAGAAAAGCGCGCGGGGAATGTTCCGAGGCAGCCCCATCTCTCCCCGTTTATACTACGTCATAATGTCATATATCCTATTTGTTGCAAATTTTGTTTAGTTTCTGAATTTTGTAATGCTTTTCCCCTAAAACAATAAGAAATTTAAGTTAATAACAACTATTTTGGGGGATGTTCGGGGGGGGGAGAATTTGGGGGGATAAATTAAAAATTCGGATTCAGCGACCCAAAAAACTTAAAGTAAACCCTATAAGGAAAGTTCGGAGGAGAGATGGGAGGGCAAATGTAAACGTGTGAGTGGTTAAGTGGAATTGCGCAACTTAGTCCACGCAGCACCGCGCGCATGTTCCGAGGCAGATCCCCCCTTCCCCTTCATCCTAAGTCATAATGTCATAAATCTAATTTGTTGCAAATTTTGTCTACTTTCTGAATTTCTAGATACTTTTCCCCTAAAATAATAAAAAAATTGATTTTTAGATAAAAACCTTTTTTGGGGGCTTTTTACCAAAATTTTGGGGGGTTACCGGGGGAAATTATTTTGGTGGGATGTTACAAATTCGGATTCAGCGACCCAAAAAACATAAAGTAACCCGATTTCCAGAACTACCATTAATTTTGCTAGGTAAAATTCCCTATTGCCTGGACTATATTAATTTCATGAATTTTGATCAAATATTATGACACATGGAGAATTTTAAAAATATAAAAATATTGCCAAAATCGATTTTGAGAAAAATAGATTTGAAGCATATTAATGGGCCGTGAAATAGTTTGTGTACAACATTCAAACGCTTACAACTTTGAGAATAATAATCGCATCTGATTGCAGTTTTTCGCAAGTGGCTCAGAACAAACTGGAGAATAATATTATGTACAAAAATAATTTTCGATTTTTGTGTCGATTTCCGCTCATATAAAGATCCTCGGTCTCCTTAAAGGAACAAGAAAGTAAAAACTCATGTGTCGAGAATAGATTATGAAACACTTTCAAACACATTCAGAATAATGTTCCAAAAGTTCGCCGTTTCCAAGTTGAAATTGGATGTCTAATTGAATCATTTGGAAACGCATAACACATTTGAAAAACAATTTTAGCAATTCCCATTTATTGTCAGGAATTATCCGAATTCTTTGCGCATCCTTGCATATGATACATAGATTTCTACCAATAAACTGCATGCATGCACAAATTTTGTTTAGTTAGGAAATACATATCGCAGTTGAAAATTCAGCAATTTCCTCTAATACGGAGAATGGCTCATGAATTCCTTTGTGTAGCCCTGTATACGAAATATAATGTGTATACACAACGAGTTAGGTGCAGTTTTTTTTAATTTAAAAGTGCATACCAAAATTGAAAACACACCTCTAGCAATTATTGCTCAAAGAAAGTATTGTAACCGATTTATTTTCTGTACCGCTGTAAATGAACGAAAAATGCTATGAATGTTCTATTCTATAGTAATCATCTTGTACTGAAATCCAGTTATTTATATCAATTTCAAAACATTTGAAATAGCTTTGAAACGATTTCCGCTCAGATAAAGATCCACGATCCCAATAAAAACGCCGTGAAATAACCACTTTTGGCCTCGTAACTGAATTTAAAGATGCAAGTGTAATAAAATAACATTTATTTTAATCCCGATAATTCAAACTAATTTTAATAAATCGTTAGTCCCGAATGTTTGTCTGTAAAATATGTTTCTTGAACACGAAAATGTTTACATGGGAATTGATAACAATGCAAAAAATCCCTGCCAGCTCGGCCTACAGCGCAGGTAGATTTCGAAGTTAAAAGTTAAATTTTATTTTAAATAACGAAAGAACAAATAAATTAGTATAACATTAATAAAAATACAAATAAAACGTCGAAATAAAAATCCCTTGATGACGTAAACACGTTTAATTTCACTAGATTAATATTAACACAATTATTCTAATTGGTAAACAAATCATATTAGATGTAAATTTCCAACTGGGCGAAAAATGTCCGGACCAGGATTCGAATTATTCAGGATTCGTGTAATTTGCTTAAAGTCAAGTAAATGTAACATTTACGATCAACCATTATTGGCATTTAATCTTATAGTTTGGCGATAAATTTTTGGTCGATGGGATAACCAAGTAGTAGGGGAAGTTGGCCTAAAATGATACCCTTAAGGGAAAAACTTGTGTAAAATAACATAACTGTTTAAAAAAAAACTTTTGACCTTTGTTAGTATGTTTTACACTATATTTTGCATTAGAAACATACTTTAATAATATTTTAAACCCAAATTGAGTAGTGAAAAAAATAGATTTTAGAAAAAGTGCCCAAAGGATCATTTTACCAGCACCCAAGGGCAAAATGATCCTTCATTTAAAAATAATTGTAAATCGTTTTTTATAGGCAAAATAAAAGATGTAAAATTAATTATGACAATACATAAATAAATAAAATAAGTTTTACAATCAAGTAGCATACATAATTTATTTTATGCAAATTTTAAAATAAAAAAGTGTCAAATAATTTTGAAAAAAGAATAAAATGGAATATTTCAAAATTATGATCCAAAAATAATTGTCCACAATAAACGCAGAAATAAGTCAAATAATACTTATTTCCTCCCATCCGGAAACTTCGTATATTTGAACACATATCGCAAAGATACACATCATCGTCATTTTCATCTATCCCTGCGCATGCATCATTCGCCCACTTACGGCACTTGTGACACTGGATCCAACGTTCACCTGCTGCAGAGGAGGAAAATAGTTCATCGCAATAAATACACTTGTATTCATCTTCTGAATATGTTTCACTATATTCCATATATTGGATTTTAGGCACCCTTTTCTTCTTTATGGAAATACGGCTTTGCTTTGACTTCATGCTTTTTTCTTTGCTTGTTCTGGCTATTTTGTTTTCAGCTTTAGCATTTTTTAATTGAATTTTCTTAGCTGCAGCCTGTTTTGTAATCTCTTTCTGTTCTCTGTTTTTCGTTTCCAAGCTCAGTTTATTCTTATAAGGACTGCTTGTTAAGATGGCACTTCCCATCGATTTCCTTTTTCTCGAAGTGTTCTCTGTTTTTCGTTTCCAAGCTCAGTTTATTCTTATAAGGACTGCTTATTAAGATGGCACTTCCCATCGATTTTCTTTTTCTCGAAGTGCTTGATTCCGTTTTCCTTGTAAAGGGTATGATATCACGTGGACTTAAAGAGAAAGATTTGGTAAAGTCACACATTTTGAGAGCGATTGAAGGGCTCCTATGATGGCTAGGGCCCGGTACCGTATTTTCTTCAGACGATGTAGTAGCAGCTAGCTGCAGTTCTTGAGAAATGCCTCCCTGTTCAACATTTCTCTCTTGTTCTTGACAGTAACCTGGTGTGACTGGATGTGGCTTATTTGTAACTTCTGCAGCAACAAAATCGATTTCAGAGACTACATCCGGGTTAGAAGGTACAATTCCGGTTTCCTTAAAACCATTGATGGCGTTTAATAGTACACAACCATGCAAGTAAGCTTCACCAAAAATTTTTGCGATTTCATTTATTCCAACTCTCCTTTTTTGTTACTGTTGGTCAGCCATTTTTTAGCGATTTATCGTGCCAGGTGTTTAGTGCAAACATAACTCCCACATCCAAGGGTTGGAGTTTGTGAGTACAGTGGGGAGGTAAACATAATATAGTGACAAATTAAGAACCAATCTTGGTCAATTTTATACAAATTACATGGGATTGAAAGACTACCAAATAATCTAAGCTTAAGGATAATTAACATGTGGTATGCTGCATATAGAATTCCAAAAATGTGCACCTACTTAAACGGGTTTAAAAACAAACGATACTTTTTTTTCAATTTCGGCTATTTGAGCCGCTCAAAGGGATAATTAAGAAATGTGATGTAAATAATACTGTTTTAATTAGATGATTATATATTTAATTTTTTGTTTGGTCATAATTTGAATAAAATGTGCATCTTTCATGTGATTATCAGAACTTCTTAAACCCCCTTAACAATGTGCATAAAATTAGAACAGATGGTTTCGTTTGTATACATGATAGTAATAGGCACGATATTTAATATGTCTAGGTTAATAACAAAAATTAACCTATTAAATACAAAATATTTGCAATTTGGAAAACAATACTTATTAAAACATTTGTGAAATCATTTAAACATTTAATAAGGGCAAAATGATCCTCTGCGGGTAAAACGATCCACATAATGGATCATTTTGCCCGGAAACATGGCCGCCCATTTTAGGTCATATTACTGGATGACGCCGAGAAACATAACAAATTTATAAAGTGTAATTCACAGCTAACAACATACTCGATTAAGTAAACCAAGTCATATTTCTGTACATGAAAGATTATATATATAAATAAATATGAAAGTTAGTCCTTACCTTATAACAGATGTTAGGAAAACCACTTTTTTAAGATTTTTCTTCAGGAGCGTGATAATGCGATCTCTTGAATATCGCCATTGCTTTTACTTGAGTTAGCAGATCTAGTTTATGTGTTACTCGGTAGATAGCGCGACCTGTCTGGCTGAAAACATATTTGGATCGTTTTGCCCGCTAGGATCATTTTAGGCTAACTTCCCCTACCAATATTATTTTTTGTTGCATTAAAATTTCTCAATTCGTTGATTTTATGTAAGCAAGTAAATCCTATTGGCCTTCAATGGAAGTTTATGGGAATTTGACGAAATATTTGAGATATCGACATGTTGGCATCACTTTTGGCGACTAATTTTGGTTGCCAAATTTGGCGATATATAGCTCAGTTGGCGACACACGTGGCGGCAGAACAGGTTCCCCCCTACGGCAACCCTCTTTATATGTATGGAGATACGATAGCGTAATATATAAATAGATTTTTATTTTTTACGTGGAAATCTTAAAATTGAAAGATAAATGTCTTGGTAAGAATTTTATTATGTTTTTTTTTTTAATTGTTGGCAACTGCTCTAACGAAATTATTTTTCTGTCATTTTTCTATAAGACCTGGTTTTATCAGAATCATGTTCATGCGGTATTCAAAAATTTTAAACCTCCCCCATTTCTACCGCCTTGGGCCTATTTTTCTCAATTGCAATCCATGCCGCGATATTAACCATCTCAGTGCATTTGGCGAGTTTGAAAACGATCCGTGCATAATTGTGACTTTTATCGTGCGGACAAAATTTAGTACATACATATACATAATGAAAATTATGAAGTAATTTATCAAAAGTCGCACCATGGTAACGACTGCAATAGGTAGTATTTCTTACGAAATCTACCGAAAAACCTACATCTCGGACAATATTCCGAGTTCATAAAACTGAATTTATATATACAAACTACAAGGACACATTTCCGGAAATCAGCGGCAGCAAAGGAAACTTTGTTCTTATATCTACTTTTTAAAATATCACTAATTTATTGCTTTCTGATGTTTTTAAAGGACACTTTTTGGAATGTTAGTAACTCTGAAGAGCGTATTCTATATTCTTGGTTTCATTATATTTTTTTATAGTACGACACATCTATCATTATTTGCAGAGCAGACATTTACACGACATTTTTCTATTTTTTTATTTAGCGTGAAATGAGTAATAAAAAACATTTTTTTTTCTTGCTGTTAATGCTTATAAGTTACATTATTGCTGATTATATTAAATCAATTTAATTGAGTAAATAACTTATTACACATTTTATAGCTTTTAAGTTTCTTTTACAAAGACATTTCATTATTTTAAATTTCTACGAATCCATTTCAATGGTGATATAAAATCTATCTAACATTATAGTTCTAAGTAAAGGTTTAACATCCTAGACATTGAAGACATTTTCCAAATGGGTTATATTTGTGTGATAAATGTGCATTAGATTAATGGAATACCTTTATTTATTACATTCAATCAAGTGAAATTCTAAAGTTATTACCTATATATCAGTATTTTGAGATGTAATACTGCTTGGGAATTTCATTGTGATAATATGTACTACACTATCATAGCTGAAGCCCAATATAGAAACCATTTTACGATATTAAACTTCACAAATTGATCGACTTCCACGTTATAGGTTCATTAGGAATTTCTAGGAAATCCATTTAACTGTAATAGTTAAAGATCGAAATTAAGCTGGTGAATTTGGCAAATGCGACAACATTTAAATTTATTGCTACCAAATTATATTAACTATGATTAAATATACGGCATCAAAATATTTGTTGGTAAAAACACAAGATATATATAGACTGAATCAAAAACTATCCTTACTATATTCTTACTATATTAAGAATAACAAATATCATTATAGGATAATTATTTCTAATGATTTAAATGAGTTTCCTTGCTCTAACAATTTGTTTTGACCGTACCTGTAAACGAATTATAAATGCTAATTATTCTGTACTTATGAGAAAAATGTTTTATTCATTATGTTCATCTACCCCTTAGTGCATATCAGCTTCATTATGTTTGAAGTATTCTAACAGCATTAAAATGCATCGGAAACAATTTCCCACTTTGCGGAATAATGTTAAAATAATTATTTTGTGTGTCCAGGTAAAGGAACTATATATATAAGACATTTAATTTACAATGCGGAACATTTTATAGTAAGCATCTATAACATATAAAAATAATATCGCAATCCGAGTATATTTACCTGTGTTAATACATGAACAGAAAAGCAGAGCGATAGACAGACAAACGAAAATCACAAATAAATTTTAACTATGATCAAAAGTATTTAAAAAAAAATACATCATAACAGAATCCGAAAATTAGTGTTCATCTACCTATCTACATTAAAATAAATAATTTAAACAGTAAAACATATAAATTATGAGCTTTCTTGCTTTATCTATAAATATATTTTTCAACGATATTATGAAAGATAATTTCTTTTATTTCTCCGTGTACTGTATTAATTCAGTTAAGTACAAAATTATTTCCATGGTATATATGTTAGATTATCCTAACATTGGAAGGTTTTTCTTGTGAACGGAATAACTGGTTGTTATGTTACCAGTAGTGCAATGTTGAAATTAATAGAATCACAGGTAGAGTTGAATCCTCGTCGACTAATATAACCTTACTCATCATGTCGACTAATATAACGATATTACGTTATATGGTCCTTCGAAAGTGTGATTAGCTTCGATGTCATAGTAGATGAATAATCAATCTGGAAGCCGTACATTAGATTAAGCTGAAACAGAATGTTTCGTAGAAAATCAACATGGATATTGGAAGGTAGTTGCAGTCATCTAGTGGTAGGCCAGGTAACACATTTATCCAGTGTAGGTTTCTCCAGAATAATTGAGACAATGCGTAATTTAACTCAGGTTTTATTTAAAGAGCTTTAGGCGGTGCAATTTCCACCAATTCAATTTAAATCAAGCCATCGCTACGTAGTATTTAATCATGGGTAAGCAATTATACATAATAGAAAATATCAGACGGAGACCAGGGGAAGTTATCAAAGTAGAAATACGACAAATTCTGCTGAAACACAGCGAGTATCGACTTTTTGTTCCTCCAATGTAAGGATACAAATATGACGTAGATCGCACTCTCAAAGAATGAATAATTAAGAATGTCACGTCATATAAAGAGTGCGGACAGAGCAAGCGGATGAATTTGAAGGGGAAAAAGATAACCTCAGAAATGCGCGGGAAAATAAAAATGGAAGCTAACAGAATATTCTCGAAAGAAAAAAAGCGCGGAAATAGAACATTTAATTTAAGAATACTAAAAGAGTAATATTTAAGCGATTTAGACAAGTGAGACATTAAATTAAAGGGAATTTAACAGAGTTAACGATAGAGATTATTTAAGGATAAGGATTTAGTGAATATAAAGTAGTAATTTAGAATAAGATAAGGAAATCGCGGAATTAGATCTAATAATGTAACACACACACACACACACACATATATATATATATATATTTAATTTTGTAATTATATTAAATATCGGTAACACAAATTAGAAAAACCTACCATATATAATCACGTATAGGCTGAAAAGCCTTATATGTTGACTCCTACCCACTTTGACAGGAAAAAAAATAAAAATAAAATAAAAATCTCGCTTATAAACCGATGTTTTTTTTTCTCTTTATAAACGGCATATAAAAAAAAATCTCCAAAACAAAAGGTTATCCATCAATTGATTTTTTAAGTAATAATTTTCTCACAAAAGATTTAGCAACAAAATATAAATATTGCACAGTGTAATATATTCATTCAATAAAAATTGTAGTCATCGGAATACTCGAAATACCGAATCTCTGTCAAACTAACCAAACAGTTAATCAATCTCTTTTTTTGTCTTTAAAACGTTATCAGATATATCTACGATTTCATTATTGTGTATGTTAAGTAAATAACATAATTTGTGAGTTAAAAATAATGCACCAGACTTCATGAAATCAGTTTTGTTGCTGAATCAAAACTTTTTGTGTTTCTTATTAATATTTTCATTTGGTCTGCTCTTATGCATTGTTCTTCGGTTTGCCCATATTTTTCCATTTGCCAAAAATGACTTTAATATGTTGCAGAAAAATAGCAATTGTTGTATAGTAATTAAAATGGCATTAAGTGTATTTTAGAAACAAACAAGGAAAGAAAATTTTAATTAAGATTATTTTTATAAGAATTTTTATTAAAATGTAGGAAAACCCTCAAGACGCTCGGAGGGTTAATGTAATATCAGATTCATATTTACTTTCAGGTTCAAATCTTGAAATGTTTAATTTCCATTAGACTTATCTGACACATCATTTTAACAGTTTGAGCAGGCAGGCATCTAAAATTAAGAACATTGATGTCAAATCCTTGGGAATATTTTACTGTATCACTATGATTATTAGCGAACGTTAAACAAGAAACGTTAAACACTTTTCAATATCAAACCTGGCATTTTCTTCCTCACGTTATCAAGTTAATCCTTAGAACCGACCTTCTTTATTAACACTTATTTGCCAGTACTAATGTTACCACATTATCAGAATTAAGCACTTTGTTGGAATAATAATTTATTTACAAAATCTTTTTATATTTGAAGATCATTTATGGCCAAAGCGAATTTATTACTTTCTGATATTAAAAGATATACGCATACATATTATGTCAATTTCTTTCTGAAGTAATTTTCCACTTTTTGACGAAAATTGCCGATTGGGAATTTTCAGCTCTCGTATCCGTTTAACTGAACTAAATTTTAGCCTACTATGTAGTATATCAATACAAATCTATAGATCATATACAAGGCTGCACAAAAAATTCATATATGTTACCGACTATTGGTTGGTAATCAGTGATGATGGCTTTTAAAAACTTTAATGCGTTTTCAAATTGTTTATTTAGACTATATTTACACATGACAGTAGATCATTGTGGTACTTACGGTTCTCTAATCATTGTATTTTCTATTTAACCATCTGAATGATAAGTTCTGTTATCGACTCTTTTAATTAATTTATGTTTTATTTCTATCAGTTGAAGCTTTAATGTTACTCCCTTTCTGGAATTCTGTGTAACATCTTTATTTAGTTGGTATTATAGTTCAGTTGGTATTTCAGTTCAATAAGCTAAAGACAGTTAAGTGCAACTTAATTTGACTATTAAGTTTGTGAATATGACAATACCTTAAAATAATATTAAGATAGATTATTTGGTTGTACTTAGGTTTGGATGACCAGGAGCAGTTGACCTTTGGTTATGTTTTATACTGTTATTTTTTCCGTGGGTATTTTTTCTGTTAATTTTTGTGAAGTTCGTTTGATTTGTATACAAGCCTTTGTTTAAATAAGCGAGCTTTATCCGGGTTTGTTCTTTTACCATTGAATAGGTGATGAGTATTGGGGATTCTGCCCTTCGATCAAAAAAGCCATATTCCTTTGTGTCTGCGCTCCAGCTAGTTGTTCCTTGTTTATTTAGACACCACATTTCACCTTAATAAATTGTGAAGTTTGTTACAGTATTCTAGTAGTATTGGAAAGTGTTTCATAATATATGCTGGGTGCATGATTTTTCTATGATTTATTTAGTTGTGCTGTCTAAAAGTATTTTAAATTTCAGATTTTTTTATTTATTGTTGCGCATGTAAATTAACCGCTTTGTACCATGCTTTTTCTCTCCAACGTTCTCGACTTATACGTGGATATAAATGGTATTAATCGTGCATTGCATATCTGCGAGCATTAACTTTATTTAAGTTGATAAAAGTAATTTAATTAGATTACTTTAAATGTATGCATCAGTTTATAAAATGTATCTTTCCGCCAATAATAAATAGTGTACAATTTTATAGTCTTGAAAAAAAAAAAACATATAGGCCGAACGAGAACAATCAATCAAATATTTTTAACAATGCATCTTTTTGTCTTAGTATTATGCAAAAAATTAATTGTGAGGGAAATAATAAATTTAATAACTGGTTGAAAATTACTGAAACTAAAAACAAGCATTCTTATTTTCTGCTCTCTAAATATATTCTATTGATATATTTTTTTAAGTTTTCTAGTGATATTTTAGTTTAAACAATTATGAAAAGTATCTTAAAGTTTCATTTTTTTCCATGCAATAAAAATTTTATTATTTCGATTACTTATGTTCGATAATAAACTAAAATAATGAAATATTTTTTCGATTTATCATATCTTTTTTTTTTACTAAAATTTTATTTTGATGTTATTTGTATTAAATGTCTGTACGTGTTAGACTATTAAAATAAATTTCATTTCTGTCTCTGTATATATTTTCCCATCAAATACAAAAACATATTTTTATTTCAGAAAGCATTTCATTTTACATTATTGCATAGCATGAAATTTAACAGAAGAGAATTATTTCACGCTACAATTTTATTCAGATATAATTTATGAATTCATATGAATATTGATGATACATAATGTACAGTTATAATTCAAGAGACATTGTCTATGGTGTATATATACTATGGTGTCACAATTTATATAGTTATTAAGTTAGATTTCATTTGATGAATTTAATATATTTCTTTTTTAATATTTTAGAAAGAAAATTTGCAGTGTCTAATAATTTACTATTTAGTGTATATTGATTCATTGTTAATTCTTCTAATGTAATCATTAACAGTTTACTTGTAAATTCTTTCCTAAATATCAATCCATACAATTAAATGCCAGAATTATGAGTAGGAATGTTTTCCCTAGTTAATTTTCTACTGTAAAGTTATTTACAACACTATATCAACCTGGTCATAACGCGCGTTATGTATGGGAGTGACATTATAGGATATACGGTATTATTTTCAACGTGACACCTTGACAATTACACAAAAGCCAATGGTATTCATCTTAGTATTTGAACAGGTTATATGCATAAAAACATGTAAAAAACAAATCATTTTTAGAAATGTACTATTAATAGATACTTATGTAATATATTTGAATCCAAATGACATAAATGTATCCCTACACTGAAAAAGAGTAATCGAATAAAATAGTATATAGAATCTGTGATGAATTTATTTTTATATTGGGTGATTGAATTGATCGTGCTCGATTTCCGACGCATCGAAACTCGAAGTGTACCCAAGTGTTCTCAAAGGGCGAAATGCAGTCGAACTGTCAACATTTAGGTTATCAGCAATCTCTTCTGTAGTAATCCTTTGATTGTTATTCACTAAATCACGGATTGAATCATTATCAATGCCAGAATGTCGTCCAAATCAAATTTTATAGTTTCGATTGAAATCACCATTTCGCAATCGGCAAAACCACATTTTAAACTGTCATAACAGTGGCAGCAAGATCCAAAATAAACTAATATTTTTTGGAGTACATCTAACGCTCATTCTTTTTTAAAACTCACTAGGAGGGCTCAGCCCCCCTGCTCGCTATGCTCACCAACCCCCGTAAACGCTTCGCGATTCCTTTCAGTGTCGCGAAGCAAACCCTATTTTCTAGCCAACTCCAGAAGAAATTATTTCGCGTTTCCATTCTGGATCACTTTGCGATTCCTCATTTTCTATGCATTCAATTTTTAGATTCCACTTGGTATAAACGCGCTACACCCCAACTCCTGACGATTTTATTTCCTTATCTCTAAGCAGGTAATCATTAGAGCTTACAGAGATTCATAATTAGAAAAATTATTAAATATAAAATCATTAAAAAAAAGATAAACTTTATAATTTATTTGAATAATTACAAATTAAATAAAAATTATGTATATAGTGTTACGAATATTGTAAATAAGTAGTGTTTGTGCTTAAAAATAATGTAAATAGTTCAATTAAGCTCTAGTCATAAGCTAATATTAGTTTTTGTTGCATTGAAATATCTCAAATTGTTGATTTTCTGCAAGCAAGTAAACCGTATTGTATTTCAATGGGAGTCTATGGAAATTTGGCGAAATACTGGAAATAGCGCCAAATTGGCTTTACTTTTGGCGACTAATTTTGGTTGCTACATTTGGCGATATATCGCCACATTCGCGACAAACTTGGCGATGTTTGGCGACATAGCAGTGACACCTCCCTTGGTATAGCGTCAGAAAGCACTGACCAATCAGCTCCGCTCCGTAGTATCTACGCAGATTTTCATTGGTTCATTTCCAAAGCATTACTTTTTTTTATATATAGAAGGATATAACATAACATGTCGAAAATGTAACTTTTCATTTTTCATTTTGAATGTTAACTTTGTACGCAAAATAATTAGAAAAACTTTTTTTTTGACGCTATATTCACTCACGTCACATGACTGATAGAACTGTCATAAAATGTCACAACTTTCGTAACAGTCAATTAATAAAATGGTTATAAAAGAAACATCGGCACAGTTAAAATTGCAAGTTTCTTCCATCTATGAAATAGGGCACGAACGTTTACAATCATCAAAACAAACATTTTGTATCAAAGAATGCATGGTCGAAAACTAAACGTAAAAAAGTTAGAGGGCGCCAAAAGTTATGTTCTTATACGAGGCAAAAACACACAATGAACGATTAAGTTAAGTTACGAAAACAAATTTAATGGCATTTGATTACAATAAGTGCTCAAAACATTGACCGGCAGCTGTTATGCACGCAGTACAACGGCGAAGAACAGATTTGCGAATTTTCTGAAACACACCAGGCACCACCGCGCTCGTCAGATCTTTCATGTCTCGATTTTTTTGTGGGGACGGCTAAAGGCTCTTGTGTATGAGACTCCCAATAAATCCGCAGAAGAACTTGTCGCGAAGCTTTCGGCTGCTGTAGGGGAAGTTCGCATTATGCCTGGTGTGTTTCAGAAAATTCGCCAATCTGTTCTTCGTCGTTGTACTGCGTGCATAATAGCTGCCGGTCAATGTTTTGAGCACTTATTGTAATCAAATACCATTACATTTGTTTTCGTATCTTAACTTAATCGTTCATTGTGTGTTTTTGCCTCGTATAAGAACATAACTTTTGGCGCCCTCTAACTTTTTTACGTTTAGTTTTCGACCATGCATTCTTTGATACAAAATGTTTGTTTGGGTGTGTACTATCACCTCTTAAAATTTTCCCCATCTTTTTTTAATCACCCTGTATAAGATAGTACATATGAGGAAACACTACAATTAAGCACCTCAGTAAAAAGTCATTAACAAAAATTTCGAGAAAAACTTTCGTTATTTTAAAGCACAAATATAAATTTGCGTTCTAAATGTTTAGAAATTGCAAATACCACATTGGGGCACTTTTGAAGGAGAAAATGTTTCTCCAATCTAGTAACAGCAATTACTAACAGAAACAAATATAATTTGATCTAATAGTTTTACATTTTTTATAAATTTCTTAAAATGTTATTTTTTTTAATTAAAAAAATATAAAAAAAATTAATGATACAATTACTTTTAATGTTTTAAATTATTAAACTGTTATAAGAAAACGCCAAAATTCACAAATTATATAAAATGCTAAATGTAAGTACAAAAATATTAAGAAAAAGAAGTCCTCAAAAATACATTTTCTTTATTGGTTTCACCATGTTAGATAGTTCTGTTCCACATCCATTCTTATACGATTCATATTTTGAGAATTTTAAAACTTTTCTGAAATTTTCTGAAATTTTCTAGAAAGCCATTGGAAATATAAAGATAAAAATTGGTTTATTATTGAAAGTTTCAAAACAACAGATGTTCTGGAAAAAGAAAGAAATTTGATTGTAGAAAAAATACTTTTGAAGTCCAATAGACCATTAAATATCGGGAACGAAACAAATTATAATGCTTATTTTACGTTAAATTTTAAAAAAAGACAGTTTAACAGAAAATGGGAATAAGTTATTGTATTTTAACAAGCACTTTTAATAATAATAGATTTATTTTATTTACATTTTTGGGGTTTCTAAAAAGTGATTATTCGTACAGTTGTGGAAAAAAAAAGTAAACACCCCCTACTAACTCCTCAACAAATTATCGTAGACGAAAGTTACTGGTACCGGAAGATTGGAAATAAAGTCTACTTTTAAAGGGTGTGTAGAACGTTTGCTTAGGGGGCCATATACATATTAAAACGAATCCAAACTTCATTTTTTTCAATGGCAGTACCCAAATTTAACAAGATATTTCAAATCTTTGGTTCAAATTATGCCTAGAAACCAAATTTCAAGTCATTCAAATGATAAGTTTTTGAATTATAGACATTCAAAATTTAGTACTTCTAATGTTAAATTACATTTTCATATTTTTATTTATATCTCCTGTTCCTAATGAGCTAATTTTTTGTGTAGCAATAATACTGATATACCCAAACATAAATACGTTGAATTTGAAATTTTTATAATTTTATGATATGAATTATGAAATTAATATTCGAAAAAAAATATGAATTGCAACATACAATTTTTTTGATGGATTTAGATTTATTAAATCCTGCTTTATGGAAATCCAAAATTTCACATTTTTCTTCCAAGTAGTTTTCAAATTATGCTTAAAAAACGGCAAAATGATGGTTTAAGGGGCAGTCTATGATAGAAGTGAGTAAATTTTTGAAATTTATTCTGCTATCCTGTAATCAAACAGATTTCATTGACGCTTAAACGTGCCTTGATCAAGAAGTTGGTTCTCTCGGGTAACATTCGAGTTCGGAACTTCAATTTGGATACAGCCCTTAAAATACGCTCGTTTTAAAATAATTAATTTCTCGGAAACTTATGGCACGAATTGCATAAAAAATTGTTTATAGGTTAATTGAAAGGTGTAGAGTTCTTTTATGCTGTCAGAATTGTGTACTGCTATTGAAAAAAGCAACGTTACAGTTCGTTTTAATATGTAGGTAGTCCCTTAAACAAATTTTAAATGCATCACTTAAAAGTAGACTTTATTTCCAATCGTTCGGTACCAGTAACTTTCTTCTACGATAATTTGTTGAGAAGTTAGTAGGGGGTGTTTACTTTTTCCACGACTGTACATATTTTTAGAACAAGTAAAAATTAAATTTAAAAAAATAAAAAAACGTGAAAAGCAAACTTATTTATTATTTCACATCAATGTGAAACTATTTTTTATATTACTTACCTATTTTTTTTAGTTACTTAAGTTGTGTTTAATTGTTAGTTCCTATCTATAAACACTGTATGATGAGGCCTATAGATGTCTATCATGGTTAGAGTTGCAGTAAAGCTAGAGAGCCTACCTACACAAGATCAAGGTTGTGCAATATTTAAATGGAGCTTCTGATTGTAAAATAGTCAATTAAACATCGTCTTCATTTTGAAAGGCCTATCCAATGATATGCCACATAAAAGGGTACGTAAAAAATATTTTCGTCTCTACCGCCATTTTGAATTTATAAAAACAAAACCTTGCCTATAATTATCGGAAGGTTAAGATGAATCGATAAAGACCTCATTCATTAAAATCCATCCCACCGTTGGGATGTTTCGAGGGTATAAAAAATCCACATACCCAGATACGCGAGAAACACATAACCCTTCTTTGCAGTCGGGTAAAAAGAAAGTTTAATAGAAAATGGGAATAAGTGATTGTATTTTAATAAGCACTTTTAATAATAATAGATTTATTTTATTAACATTTTGGGGGTTCTAGAAAGTGAATATTGGTACATATTTTTAGAAAAAGTGACTCATTTGTTATTTTTACATTGCAGTATTCAGAGTTCTAGGCTTGTTTTAGAAGTTTTATGTATTACCTCTGTTGCCTTTCCCGAGAAAACTGCATTTCACTAAAAACCAGCTGTAAAAATTTGTAGGTTTTCTTACTCCATTAAAATTTACATTAAATAGGAATAAAACAAGTTTAAAATAATAATAAGGCAAATAATAATAAGGTTAAAAATACCATTTAAGCAGACAATAATGCTTACAAAATACTATGGAAAGCAGACGATATTGAAGTATTCTTTTCTTAGGAATTTCTGCACCGACTTTTTTTAAATAGATTTGACAGTAGCTGAACAATAAATGTAACATTCAATAAAATTAAAATAAATACAATAAATTAAAATAAACAAAAAAAGGCAATATTTAACAGTATATAAAAGGGTTTTTTTAAATTAACGTTACAAAATATAACTCATTTTACTGAAAGCAGATCTATAGAAACATACCTAGTCCATTAACGCCCAAATAAACAAATTTTGAAAAATTTCCTTGAAATTGATATATCTGGGTAGAAATGCATAAATTAAGAGTATTTCAAAAGCATTTTGAAAAAAATTAACTGCAACCATAGTTTTATGTAAATATTTAATTTTTTTAATTAAATTTTTTTATATAAAATTAGTTAGTTTTAATACATACAAAGTAATGGGTAAAATAATGTTAAAAATCAAAATTTATTTTTAGATATATAAGATAACTCTTTTTTTACATTTTCAAGATTGATTTTTATGTGAAAAAGAGGAAAACATTCTATGGATATGTTGAATTATATTTCATGCAATACAATGTCTACACTCTAAAACTGGGAGGAGTGAAAAGCTCACTCTTTGAAAGAGTGACAGGCCTTTTCACTCTTTTTGGAGTGAATTTTGTAAAATTACACTGCTTAAAGAGTGGAATTTCCCACTCTCTAGAAAGGAGAATATATCACTCCGTTATCGAGAGTGAAGTTGTCACTCCCGAAAGAGTGGCTTGCGTACGCATTACTTATTAGCCAATCAGAACAGTAAGGCAACAGCGCCCTCGTAAGATAAGAAAAATGATCACATTTTCGTCTGGTCCGCCATCTTAGAATTAACAGAAAAGGATATCATTAAAATTATTCTTAATGGAATACATAAAATAAAGGTAAGTCTTATTTAATTTTAACCATTTATTCGTGTAGATATGTTAAGATTATGCACTAAATAGTTATATGTTGTATATAGAAAAAGATTGATCGTTAGAGTGTTCAAAAGTGATTGTCTGTTATATTTCTTCATGTAGCGGTTTGAAATATAATTCTTTTAACAATTGAATACGCACTAGAGATCTGCACGGGCCGGCTCGTGATCGGGCCGATTTTTACTCACGGAACTCGGGCCGGTCCCGGGCCACACTTTTTTCTGAAGGCTCGGGCCGGGCCTAGCTTATTTTTTCTGTACAAAGCCGGGACTGGTTCATTCCGAGTCTTCACGACCCAAAATTTTCAGTCCTAATTTTGACCCATCCCGTATGAAAATCCTTGTCTCACCGTGGCCTGGACTATTCAAAAGTCAGTAAAATTAGGTCTCGCCCAAAAATGTTTGCAAAAAATGCATACATTTTTAAATCGTCATTATTCTACCCTTAAACATTAAAATTTATTATTTTTAAAGAACACTAGATTTCTGCGCTTATTAAAATATAGCTAAATTAAAACATAGTAAAACGTGTGAAAAGAACCTGCGTATGACGGAACCCAGTTTTAAACTCACTAACGTATTGATCCATGCATAATTAATATACTAATACATAAGAAAAGAATATATAATACATTTTCACTCCCTAAGAAGGGAACTGGTCTATAACGCATTTTTTTTCTTGTCTATACAATTCCATCTTACTTTATAGCATTTTCCAGATTTTTAACACTTCAAAAAAATAAAAAAACAATGTTTTGTTGAAATTCACTCGGGCCGAGATTTTTACTTTTTTTCCGGGCCGGGCTCGGGCAGAACTTTTAAGTTTTTTACCGGGCCGGAACAAATTTTTTTCTACGGGCCGGGCAGGGCCGATTTTTTTTCTATGAGTCGGGCCGGGTCCTTGGAAATTTCGGCCAGTCCAGACCTCTAAGCTCACAATGCTTAGCAAAAAAAAATAATCCAAACTTCATTAGTTCGGGAAATGTGAATTTAAAAAAAAAAATGAGTGAAAATATTTTTTTTATTCCCTTTCAATGCTATGTTTGCAAATTATAAAACTTTTACCAACGACCAAAACAAAGAAATTTTATCTCTTTCGTTTGAAAGGGTGACTGACTCATAAGAGAAGATAGATTTTCTCAATCGTAGGAGACACGTCATTCGAAAATATTAATTTGCCGTTCTATGAGATATTTTTTTTTTTGGTTTAATTTTGATTTCGGATTATATACAGTTAAAAGTATTTATTATTGTTTCGGAGTTAAATTTGATATTTGATGTTTATGATATTACGAAAAGGTTGGTACAGTGAAACCTCCCTGTGCGACCAACTCTATTAGGCGACCACCTCCCTCAACGATCATTTTTTCAGGGAACGAAATTTATTCCCATAGGCTCAATACTAATTTGACCTCCATTCAGAGACTATCCAAGTTGAACCCTCTCCATGAGAGACCGATTTCTTTGAAGAAAATGAAATAAATTCCGTTTTTTCCTGGTCGCTTGAAGAAGGTTTTATTAAAAAAATAATTCCGGAGAGTGCATTATTCATCAAACTTCTAAACTAAGTTTAGATTTTTTTTTATCCCGGTAACTTTTAAGTGTTTAATCCCATTTGTGCCTTTTTAGGCAAAGAATTTAACTCTGATTACAAATTAAGACTAACGGTTAATGAACTCCTCTGCCCTGTTGTGTCGGAAAACTCTCAAAGAAATAGATAAAGTAATGAAATCGGCATTATTTGTTCCCGTCCACAAAAAAATGCATTTATTTGCTGAACTTCGAAAGGAGTTTGAAATGAAAATGATAAAATATAAAATTGTAAAATTAAAGCAAAGCTCAGTGTGTTCATTTTTTAAACTCTGCAGTAATTAACTTACGTACTTAACTTTTTTTTTGATACTTAAATTTTTATATTTTTTCCTAGCGTGAAAAATAAATTTAAGTAACCTTGTTACCATTTTTCAACAATTAAAATCTAAATTTAAACATGACCTCCATTAAGAGACCTCTCGAAGAGACCAATTTTTATTGGAACAGTACGTGGTCGTTTTAGGGAGGTTTTACTGTATATGTATATATTTTTTAAACTGTATCTAAACATTTTTCTGCAGGTTATGATTTTAAAATTTCGAGACTAAGTAATGTAAAAAAAATAATTATAGACATTTTCTACGTTTTTGCTGCACGTAATTTTTGGCACTAAAAAATAAATCATGATATTTAAGCATTGAAATAAAATGTTTTTTTATGCCTGTTTTGAAAATTATCGATAAGACAGCTTTAGTATATTTTTTAAAAAGTTTATATTTTCTTACATGATTTAGGACTGAATATTTTTTTAAAGAGATTAATAACTACTTTTTTACACTAAAATGTTTTTCAAACAATAAGAACTTTTATATGCAGTCATTCACTTTATTTTTATTAAAATTCATACAGATACAAATAAATGTATTGTGTTTATTTTTATATTTATTTTTTTCTATTTCTTAGGTCAATCTTTTCCTATAAAACATATCAAATCTATTTTGCTCATATTCCCAAAATACAATATCTACGGGAATAAAAAATTTAAATTAAATATGACTTACCCTGTCGTTTCATTAATAAGTGTTGTTTTCAACAGTAATCGGCCAAAATTAGAAATCATGATTAAGTTAAGGAATATGTTTAAAGGACATATATATACATATTCCAGAGAACTTAAAATTTAGACTACATGATCATATTAAATAAAACAAAAGCAAATCACAGCGGAAAAAAATACACATTCTTAATATTTAAATCATACTTCGAACTCATTTTTAAAAAAATATGTAATTTTATAAGCATTGTTTTTAAGTAAAAAAATAAAAAAATATTTTAGAACAATAGGACATTGCAAAAGTAGCAATAATTTAGAGAAAAAGTACAGTTTTATATATAAAACCAAAAATTAAAATGACATCAAACATTGTTAAACATATAATATCCACCTATTAAAAAGTTATTTATAAAACTTTAAAAGTAATATTTTTATAGGGTATGCAATAAAAGCAAACACAAAGGATTAAATTGGAATAAAATATATTAGTTTATTTCTGTCAGTAATCTAAATTAAATTCATATGTAACTTTAACTGATTTTTTCCTTAAAAGTTCAATTAGTGTTACAAACTATGAATTAAATAAATATTGCTAATAAAGTATTTTATTCCAATCTTTACCACGCTTTTATCTATTTTCATTGCATGCTGTAAAAGATCTGCTTCTTTTAAAATGCCCATAAAAGCAAAATAAAAAAAAAAGAATTGACCCCATAAAAAATGAACATTAACTTCTATGAAAGAGTGACTATTCACTCCTACCAGGGGTGAAAAACCGCACTTCTTTAGCAAGAGTGAATAATGACTCCTCCGAAAGAGTGATTAACCACCCCTGTTTAGAGTGAATATTCACTTCCCAGGAGTGACTATTCACTCTTTCAGAAAGTCAAAAATTTCACTTTTGTTCGGAGTGAATTGTCACTCTAAAGAGGTTAGGCATATTTTGACTCTGCGATAGAGTGTCTAGTCACTCCTTTTTATTTAGAGTGTACATCTCCATAAATGAGGTATAGGAACTTATAGCATGAGGCTGATTCACTTTCACGTTTTCTTTTTTCATGCCCAGTAGTCCCGTTCACTTGGTAAAGTATAATAGCCCGAAAGTACCATAAATCCTATAAGATTTTTATTTCTTCTTTATCCATATTATAGTTCAATTTATTTTTCACTTCGTGAGCATATCGATTAGTTTCTTCTACGGTCATATCATAAACTCTTTCAGTAAAAAATTCTTCAAACAGCTCAATTGAACTCATATTATTACTTCCACTGTCAATATATCCGAATTTCTCTTAGAAAAATTTTCCAAAGTCCCGACGGGGTTTCATTTGTCCATACAACTAATATTTCTCTTTTACGTTTACCTGAATTTTCTTCCTTTTTTGTCCGAAATAATAGAGTTATCATTATCATCTGGTATTGCAATTTTCAATGTACCTGGAATATCTCATACAACCGGAGTACTCAAATATCATCATTAAACTGCTCTTTATCTATTAGATCATCTACACCCGGAGGCATTAGTATAATATAAGCTTCTATTTCATCAGAAAAAAGAAAATCAGTAGCCTCTTTTAAGATTTTAAAGTCTTTATTTCTACTCATTTTTCAGTTTTCATTAATAGTTTATCTGCAAAAAATCGTACGATACTCTTAAGAAACAAATCTGAATATTAATAAAAACTATACCTTCGCGACCAGCTTCGACGGATAAATTTTTCTGTTTTTTACGGATATATAAACAGCAATAAATATTAAAAAAACAAAACATGATAATGGTATAATATGGACTATCTAGATGAAATTTATACCAAATTAAAAGACTTTACCTCATAAATCCAGTTCCATACAGTAGTATAAAAAATACACAACGTGATTGCCAAAAACCGGGAAATTATACTGTTTCTTTCACTCGCATTTTTAAATTGTTCCAAATAAATCGCATATCTTATATTGTGTGAAGCAGCCAACTATCAGACCAATTTGTAAATAAAAGAATATTTTTAAATTTAATGTAGTTAATAACTTTTTTTACACATCATCAAATGCGGATACTAGGAGCTAATGGGCTATAGTACGAAAACAAATTTTAAAATATCAAAATAACTTCAGTAGAAAAAAATAACGTAACAAGCAACTGTTTCCATAGGATTTCGCAACTGTTGCTTCTCTCTTAATAGATTGTCGCAAATTAATCATTAATAGAATTATGCACAAACAAATAAGTAATCCAATTGAAATCAGATACCAATTATCCAGCAAGAGAATGCTTAGATTTAAGTTTTAAAACGAAAATCATATTTTCATAAAACAAGTTGCCAAAAATCATACTAATATGAAAAATCGAAAATATGCGTTTAAATATAGTTTAGAAATATATTAAAAATGACGCTTTTGTATTGGCTTCGTGCCAAGTGCTGGCCGAAGAAATCACCAAAGTACACTGTTTACAATTACCCTTTTAGATTCTGATCATTTAACTAGTCTTAAGCGCATAGTTTAATTACATTTGTAAAATTGTTGAATGTTTTAATTTTGTTATGGAATACAAGCTGTACATAAATGCTGAGCTATTTATGTTATTTTAAATGCAAAATGATTTATTTTTCGTAATCGTCTGCATGAGATATAGATATATTTAATGAAAATTCATGCTTGAAAATTATATTAAAAACAATAGAAATCAAGTAAATGGTGATACCTTTTAATGAACAAATTGAGATACAGTTTTCAAAGAAATTTTATTTGAAATTAATTTTTCCCCTAATCCATGGTGTAAAATTAAAATGCAGAATGTGTGGAAATTTTAAATATATCCAGTAAAATTTAGGTTTATTCGTCTTTTATTGCTACTGTCAAAATGACGTCAGCGTTATGCTCGAACACGGTTTGTCTTTTAGAATGTAGATACTATTGTGGTAAATTACAGCATGTTTCCACTAATGGATGAATTGGGGATAGAATTTTTGTTAGATCCTGATTTTGGCGTACGAAAGGACCTAGTATTAAACTATTATACGCACATTATTAAAATTTATTTTATTGGGGTTTTTATTTATTTCTTTAAAAAAATTGGAAAAATCTGCAAAATGTTTTACGTAAAAAAAAAAAAAAAAAAATTACAAATAAATTCGGCTTTCACACTGCCTTTTTACAGCTTCAAGATAGACAGCTTAGCGGATTACATTTTATGATGCGTCTTTCTGCGAAATAACCAAAGTTGTTGAAGTTTTTCAGACAACATTCATAAAGATGGAAAAATAAGGTATAAAAATTAAAACCTTCAATAGTTTTAAATAGACTTCTTTTTATAAAATAACTGAAACGTCAATGAGTCTTTAACTGAATCGTCAATGTAATTATAATATAGGTGAAAAAATATTAAATGCAATTAAGAAAATTCAAAATTCATCTTAAAAAACAGAAATAAATGTACAAAAATACTTTCAGGTGCATACATATAATATAAATTATTTAAAATAGATTAAAATTAACTTAAAATACATTAGAGAAACCCAGAACTTTTTCAGCCATTACAAGGCAGTCATCAGTGGGATCCAATTGTTGTTAGTATTTTATTTACGCTTATTCGAGAATTGTCTAGAAGAAGTCATTGTAATTTAAAGGTTGTACGCCAGATGAGATTCCAGATAAAATTGTTGATTTTTTTTCAAAATTTTAGCAAATCGAGGTTTCATCTATTATGCAGCAAATTTCTCCATACTTCATGGATATCGTATGATAGTGCATCGTTACAACCAGTATCTTTATTAGCAATTGTTTCAGTTGATTGTCTTAAAATGGCTTCCTGGTAGTTATTTATACGGAAGATAATTTTCGATTTATAAAAATCTACTTTTACAGGTTGAGTCTGTGTTAATCTTGATAATGCTTTATGGATATCTATCTTATGTGTACTATCTTTTTAGAAAGGTATAATGTATACTCCGGATCTATTGATTGCTTGGTGAGAATCAATGTCGGTATTTAATTTTCAGAAACACGTTATGATGTATTTAGTAAAGGAGAAAGGGCTTTCTAGAATCAATGTCGGTATTTAAATAAAATTGATTAGATTTATTGATTAAAATTAGATATTTTAACTTTGGGGAGGGGGTGTTGCGATTAATTTTACATCATATTTAAAAAGGGTATGCCTCATATTTTCAAAAAGCCTTGGAATGTAGCTAAATTTCCAACATTTAAATATTTTATGTGAAGTGCGCTCCATTTTTCGTAATCTTCCTCTTCAAACTTGTTTATGATTTTTTAAATAAAACGTGATGGAATTGCATTTTCAATTGCTATTTTTCTGATTGAATCGAGTTCTTCTTTTAGAAGATGGCTCGAACAAATATCGAATGCTCTTTTTATATAATAATTAAATGGTGCTAATATTTAAGTTATAGGTGAACTGAAATGAAAAGGAATAGTGAAATTAGATCTGCTAGTCTTCCTAAAAACTGTGCGATCAATATTCTGTTTAGTTCTATTCCTGATAAGCTAGACATCCATAAATGCAAGTTTTTGATTTTATCCTATTTTCCAGCGTGAATTTTATTTTGTTGTCTAACATATTGATTTTACCTAAAAACGAGTATAATTCATCTTTGTTGTAATTTCATATAATGAAGACATCATCAACATATCTAAACTAATAATTCGGTCTCTGCCTTATAGTTGCCATGGTTATATTCTCTAGCGGACGCATTTTAAACTCGGCGCAAGTGAACCTGAAATAATATTTTCAATTATCTTTGTACTGAGCTTTGTATTCAATAACCAAGTTTATAAACAAGCCAATGGTGCACCAATGGGCTCCCTTATTTAACGTTTACTTGCCGTTTTCATATTTGCTTTATACTTCAATAATTTATACATTTTTTTATATTCCGTTTTTTACATAAATTTTTGATTTGCTCCATGGAAAAACCTACCATTTTTTGTGTGATTCGAAGAACAAATTTATTGCATCTTCTAGAAAAATACGTATCCTGTGCTATATAAAAATTTTACATGGTTTTCTAAAAACAACATTTTTAAAATTCAATAAGTGTTAAGTAATCCTAAAAGCTATCGATTCAGTCGTGGCTATCGACCTAAAAGCTATCGATCATATTTTTTTCAAGAAAAAAAAAACAGGCTTTGTCAAAAACTGGTATATTACCATGCAAGTACTGGGCGAACATCTCCAATCTATTTAGTACGTTTCGGGCTAGGCAAGAAGTCGTCCTCGCTGTCCACATCGGCATTCGAACTTGTAACCTCAGATATGGGAATACGGGAACAGCCATGAACAGGAGATCTGTGTCGGACGACTACAGTACGAGACTCACACTGAATAATAGACTTGGAAGTGCGCTCTTTGTGTACCGCCACCGCTTTCCACATACACCTTTTATGAAACAGTGATAAATAATGCAGCAATTTTGAAATAGTGCAACATCACTGTTTTTTTGGATGCGAGATCAGTTGGTTCTGTATGTTAGAACATAAGTGGGGTTATGTATGCAAGATCACAAGTTGATTATGCAAAAATACAAGTTTTTATATGGGGCGTCCAATTTTTGTTACGAGATTTCAGATTTATCATCCGCAGGATAATAGTATTGGTTCTGCATACAATGCAGGCATTTTTAAGTATAATTAGAAAATTTTTAGAAGTTAAAATTGGTCAGAACCAATAATTAAATTTAATTCTAAATCTTAGTTGTGATTTCTTAATAAATCGCAAATATTATTAAAATTCCTTACGTAATTAAGAAATATATCAGTTTTTGTTTTCAGTTAAAGAGAATCGACTAAAGTATTCAGACAGGTAGTCTTCTGTCGTATCACAAATTGATCCAAACTCAATAAAAACATAGTCGTGTTGATCAACATTGAATAGAATTAGCTTGAATAGCAAGCTTTATCAAAAACGGCATCAGGATACCATGCATTGCAATCGTTAACGTCACACATTTCTTTGAATATTACGAATCCAGGAATATAACAGGTTCTGTTTTATGTATAATCAAAATTGTACAGCAAGTACGCGTGCTTTGCAGGGTCGAAAACAGGCTCTGAGGGGTTAGCATTTGAATTAAAAACCCAGCGTGAACACAACATCATGGTAATCGAAATCACAAAACTCGATTGAATTTAGCTGCTTTGGATGTAGCATTATATACAGGGTGTTATCAACACGCTCAGTCTAACACTACGCAGGCGCTCAGCAGTTTTTATGCAAACATACTATCAACATAGGTTCGATTGCGCCTGACTAAGCAGAACTACATTCCAGAAACACTCGAAACACGCACATTCAGCTGTTTACAAGTGCGAGAAAACTTTGCAGACCGACCAAGCTTTTAGCGATTCAGTCGGACAGTCGTGGAAAAAAAAGTAAACACTCCTGCTAACTCCTCAACGAATTATCGTAGAAGAAAGTTACTGATACCGAACGGTTGGAAATAAAGTCTACTCTTAAATGATGTATATAAAATTTGCTGAGGGGGGCCATCTAAATATTAAAACAAACCCAAACTTCATTTTTTCAATGGCAATACCCAATTTTAACAAGGTATTTTAAGTCTTCGGTTCAAACTATGCCTAGACACCAAATTTTAAGTTATTTGAATGATAAGTTTTTGAATTATAAACATTCAAAATTTAGTGCATCTAATGTTAAATTACATTTTCATATTTTTATTAATATCTCCTGAAATTATACACCTAATGTGCTAATTTTTTGTGTAGCAATAATATTAAAATACCCAAACATAAATACGTTGAATTTGCAATTTTTATAATTTTATTATATGAATTATAAAATTAATATGCGAAAAAATTATAAATAGCAACCTACAATTTTTTGGATGGATTTAGATTTATTAAGTCATGCTTTATGGAAATCTAATATTTCATATTTTTCTTCCAAGTAGTTTTCAAATTATGCTTTAAAAACGGCATAATGATGGTTTAAGTGGCCGTCTATGGTAGAATTGACTAGCTATTTTGAAATTTTTTACACTATCCTGCAATATAGCAGTCTTCAATGACTGCTTGATTTGCGCTTAAGATGCCTTGATCAAGAAGGGTGTTCTCTCGGTCAACAATCGAGTATCGAACTTCAGTTTGGATATAGCCCCTAAAAAACGCTCGTTTTAAAATAAGGAATTTCTCTGAAACTTACCGTACGAATTGCATAAAGATTTGTTTTATGCTAATTGAATTGTGTAGAGTTCATTTAAGCTGTCCGAATTGTGTACTGCTATTGAAAAAAAAAATAATGTTATGGTTCGTTTTAATATGTAGATGGTCCCCTAAGCAAATTTTATATACATCATTTAAAAGTAGACTTTATTACCAATCGTGTGGTACCACCAACTTCCTTCTATGGTAATTTTTTGCAGAGTTAGTAAGTGGTGTTTGCTTTTTTTTCACGACTGTACTTAGAGGAGAGTCGCGTGTGAAAGCGAGAGTTATATTACAGTGATTTCATATTTAAGTTTCAAATATTACCTACATATGGCGCTTCACTGCGTCAAACTATAATTCTATTTTAAAAAAACTTGCAATTTAAATATTCAAACAATTTGTTTGATTTCGAACAGTTAAACCTAAGAAAAACTAAAATCTGAAAACATCAAATTCTTTTTGCATGTCTGTTTGAGTGTTATAACATTTTGAAACCGTTAAACGTCATATTTTGGAAATACTTGAACGGAAATATTGGATTTTAGTAAAGAATATACCAATTCCATAATAAATATCTTGTAAGAATAACTTCAGCAGCTCTCATTATTTACTTGTTATGCAATATTAAGAAGAAATAAAAATCATGCGCCATGTATAGATAAAAAAAGATACACACTTGATTTTTAATACAGAACATTTTGCACTAAACCTCAATAACATTTAAGTATTTTATGGCAATGTATATTTACGAGACAAACAGACAAACCAAATTCATAAACACTATTGAACTAAGTTGGAAATAGTTCAGTCTATTCGAAGATAAACTATATTTAAATCAATGTTTAAATTTGATATTATTCAAGAAAATTTAACCATTTATTTAAATTCAATAAATGGAATACTTGCAATAAAAAATACTTGAAAGAATATACTACTGCATATTCTTTCTTGACTGTTCTCCATTATGAACATTTTCGTTATCCCTTTAAATTTAGCTAGTTTTGTTTAGATTTGATAATTATTTACATAATAATCAATTACAATCATAGACATGTATTTTATGACGGTATTAGTAGCCTAAATTAAGTTCATATTGAAAACAAAACACGTTAAAAAATTAATTAGAACCTATACTCAATCGTTGGTAGTTCCTATCTGTCTAAACATTTTTATGCACAACTATCATAGACGAAACTTTCATTTTGGCCTGCTGGGATTTGGGATTTGGAATTATTCGTGCGATATTATCTAAAGCTGAAAAAAAAATTTAGTAAGGTTAAAAAAATATAATTTAGAAGTTGATATTCATAACATATTCATAAGAAATTGATATTGATCTCTTTAGATATTCTACAGAAAGATATTTTTGTCAGAAAATTTAGAATACTTGGGCGCTATATTTGACTTTATAAAAACATTTTGATGGACAAATATGTTTTTCTTTTTTTCTTTTTTTTTCCTTAAATTAATTTAAAATAAAGATTTTATATATTTAATTTAATTTGCATATAAATAGCTAACCAACAAAAAGACTTACAAAAAGAAATTATTCAAAATTTCCTCCAAAACTATAATAAAACATATGTTTTCCTTTTCCCAATTTATTTCTTTATACCTTTTTTATATAATGTTTTTTTTTTTATATTTAATATAATTTGCATATAAATAGTTAAGTAAAAAAAATACTTACATAAAGAAATTGTTCAGCATTTCCTTCATAAATATAAGGTTTGTACAGATGAGTAGAGGTTTATTTAAAATTTTTATTTATAAATGCATTTTATAGTATATTATAGCTTTGAAAATCTATTCCTTTTAATCTTAAATTATATATCCTTTGACATTTTGAAAAAGGTAAGCAAGCTTTTTCCAATAAAAGGTTACGTTGAAATTTAACGCAAATAAATAACAACTTCTTCAGTTTTGATTTCCATTTTTCGCGAACTTACAAAGAAAATGTAAAAAGCAGATTCAAGTGAATTCCAAAAGACAAACAAACTGTATGTTTATTTAGTAAGAAAAACGCTACGAGCATAAATACTTTACTTTGAAATCCCTTGTCTTAAGTAAACTGAAGAAATATATTTCCGATCTACACAGCATAAATAACAATACAAACAGGTATTTTTCTTTCTGAAACAGACGTTGTAAATAAGTGTCATTGTGTAAATAAGTGTATATCTAAGAATAGGATTATATCCTCTTCAGTTCCAAAACTAAATTAATAATACAAATGCTTATTCTTTGTTTGTTTTTTTTCAAACAAAATGACATCGTAATTGACAGAAAAAATATCTTATCTGAAATTGATCCTTTAGGTGCTTAGTAATTTAGGTTCAAAAATATGGATAGAAAACTACAAAACCCTTTAAAAATATCAATTTAATAACAATTAACCTAAATTAACGCAATCACAAATTTAAGAGATTTAAATATGTAAATAATCTACAAATCCTCAAAATTTTGTATTAAAGAAATTTCAGTTAAATATTTAGCTATTTTAATATTTGTTCAGTTAAAAATTTCTTATGAAAATGTCCCACTTTCTTGGCCATACTGTCTTTTGGGCATTTTTAGGTGTTTTGCATGCTCAGATCAAAATAATATTTATTTTATGTGGGAATCAGTTTAGATGCTACCATTTATTCGTTCGCTTTGAACGCAAAAAACATTCAGCTATTAAGAAGTGATGTAAAAATGTAAAAAAATCGGACATTTTAGTTTTTACAAGAATAAGACAGGAGGTTCCCGTATGGGGACCCTGGGACCGAAGAAGATATATAAGTAGCGTATATTTGAAAATGCGTTAATATAAATATGTGTTAGTTATAATGGAATTTTTTTATTCATTACAATAAATTAGGTAAAATGACAATGTTGTGACACACAAATCAATATAATTTGAGATGTAATCAATTCTTAGACTCTACTTAAGATGACTTGCATTACAGTAAAATAGCTTAAATCTAATACATAAACCCTATTACGATATTAAACTTTACACATCGATCGCCTTACACGCTATAGGTCTATTAGGCATTTCTTGAAAACTAAGTTAACGGTAATGTTTAAGTAGTCGAAATTACAAACTAATAAATTTGGCAAATGCAAGAACATTTCAATTTATTATTACGTCATTTCGTTAGTTATGAGTATTTATTTATCATTAAAATATTTGTTTCTAAAATTTACAGCCATATATACTCAATCAAAAAATGTACACTCTTAAAAAAAAAAAAAAAAAAAAAAAAAAAAAACCTTAAGTAAAAAAAAAATAGCTTTAAAGATTTTTTTTTTTAATCATTTAATTTTCAGCACGTTTTAAGCTTCAGATAAAAAGGAAGCCGTGTAATAACCATTTGGAGCTGCGTAATGGAGTAATAAAAATAATGAGTAATATGAGTAATAAAAATAATATTAATTTTATAGTTGATAAGAAATACTGTTAATGTATCATGTTTGTCTGTAAAATATGATTGTTGAACATGAAAATGCTTACTTGTGAATTGATAACATCCAGAAAATCCATATTAATGGTTGAGAAAATGGATTAACACAAACAACTCGGAAACTTTTCCGAAAATCAGTGACAGCAATGAACTTTGTTTTGCTAGATTCTTCATTAAATTTTGAAAATACATTGCTTTCTGAAGTTTCTCCATGTTAATAAGAAAATAAGAAATGCTGTTAATGTATCATGTTTGTCTGTAAAATATGATTTTTGAACATGAAAATGTTTACTTGTGAATTGATAACATCCAGAAAATCCATATTAAGGGTTGAGAAAATGAATTAACACAAACAACTCGGAAACTTTTCGAAAATCAGTGACAGCAATGAACTTTGTTTTGCTACATTCTTCATTAAATTTTGAAAATACATTGCTTTCTGAAGTTTCTCAAAGTTGATAAGAAATGCTTGTAATGTATCATGTTTGTCTGTAAAATATGATTATTGAACATGAAAATGCTTACTTGTGAATTGATAACATCCAGAAAATCGATATTAAGGATTGGGAAAATGGATTAACACAAACAACTCGGAAACATTTCCGAAAATCAGTGACAGCAATGAACTTTGTTTTGCTAGATTCTTCATTAAATTTTGAAATTACATTGCTTTCTGAAGTTTTTCCAAGATAAATAACTTCTTTTAGAATCATTAGTAACTCTGTAAAGCTTACATTGTATTTTCTTTCGCAGGTATATTAAGACACGTCTGTCTTTCTGTCTTTTTTTTAAAGTGTAGTCATTTATAAGATATATTTATACTTTTAATTTAATACCAAATAATTATTATGAAACAATTTTTTGTTTAGCTATTAATGCGTATAAGTATATTAAGCGCTGAGTATATTAAGTTAAATTTAATCGGTTAAGAATTGATCAAGTGCTTTTTTTTACTTTTAAATATCGTTTACAAGTATATTTCATTAAGAGCGAAAACATTCAAATGAAGATATAGCATTGTAACTAATGCGCAATTAAATAAAGGTTTAACAACCTAAACTTTTGAACACATTCTTAAAATGGGTTGTATATGTGTGATAAATATTCGTTAGTTATAATGGAATACCTTTATGCATACATTCAATCAATTGAAATTCCAAAGTTGCTCTGCACATATCAATATATTTTGAGTGTAATACTACTTGAAAATTTCATTAAGATGAATTGCATTATAATATCATAGCTGATGCCCAATACAGAAACACTGTAACGATATTATACTTTACAAATTGATCGGCTTACACGCTATAGGTCCATTAGGCATTCCTTGGAAACTGATTTAACTGTAATGTGTAAAGTAGTCAAAATTATATGCTGACAAATTTGGTTAACGCGAGAGCATTTAAATTGATAGTTATAAAATTACGTTAATTATGATTATATTTACATTTCATTATAAACATTTGCTATTAAAATAGAAAACTTACATACAGAATCAATAAAATAGTTATCTTATTTTAACAGTTTAAATAAAATAAGTAGCTTTATAGAATTTTTGTTTTAAACCTCTTCATTCGTAAGGCAATTTTATTGGTACGTTAAAAAAAACCGTACATTAATCATTTTGAGCTGCGTAACTGAGTAGGCTTTAGAAAACTGCTTAAAATACTATGCAAACTGCTGGGATACAATTCGGGAAGACAGCAGCAAATGGAAACTTTGTTTTTATATATACTTTTTAAAATTTTTAAAAATTACTGGTTTCTGTGTTTCTAAAGATTAAGAATGCTTTTTGGAAAAGTTACTGCGTGGTTAACAAATACTGTTACACTCCAGAAAATAAAAATTAATTTTAATCTTTTGTTAATTAATTTATTTCTCTATTTCTGCGTTTCACAATTATCTATTAGTGCAGACAATTTTTGTATAAAGCAAATATTTAAAATCATTTTAAAGATGGAAGCCAAAAGAATGATGACTAAACAGCTCTTAGATAGCGAATTTCCCATAGGTAAAATCTTTAAGTAATTAAAATACCTTGATTTTAATAGAACATTTATATATAGAGCTAAAATTCGATTTTTGGATTCTAATAGCTGTATAGATAGACTTAGATCTGGTCGCCCACGCTTAGTTCGCATAAAGAGCGCATCAAAAGAAATCATGAAAAGATGCGAAGAAATCCGTAATGTTCTGCAAGTAAAATGGCTTTAGAAAAGAACATGAGTCGCAGAACTATGCAAGTTATTATAAATGAAGACTTGTGTTTTAGCCTTTATCGCAAAAGAAAAGTTCAAAGTTTGACTGCTACTCAGAGAATAAAAATATTACAAAGATCCAAGAAATTGCTGAAGCGGCGTGGTAGGAGAAGTATTGACAGAATGATATTTATTGATTGAAGAGAAGCTATTTTGCCCTGCACAGTGTTATAATTCCAAAAACGATGTCGTAAAATTCAGCAACCTTCGAAGATATAACCAAAACCCTTCGAACTTCGATTCAGAACAAGAATTCTGTTATGGTTTGGAAAGCAGTGTCAAGCAATTGAAAAATGACTTCGAAATTCATCAATAAAGAAATAAAAATCAATGAGTAATATTGCAAACAGGACATATTTGCTACAAATTTATTGCCACATGCTGACAAGTTGTATTGTAAAAAGAATTGGATATTTCAGCAAGATTTTGCATCTTCGTACCGAGCTAAAATATAAGTTTATGTTTTAAAAGTGTAGGAATCGCAAATAACATTTAAGAAATAGGAACATTTGAGGAAGCATTAAATAACAGAAACAAATAAATTGATTTAATATCGAATATTAAAGATGTGAATTACCACATTGCTAACAAGGCGTAAACCAACTTAGTGAAAAATGTCCAAGCCGGGAATCGAACCCGGGCCCCTGGAATAGATCTCCAGTGCTCTACCACTAAACCACAAGGACGATACCCAGCTTGGCATCTCTCACTTATATAAGTCGGTAAGGCTGCTACTACAGTACTTGATGGAAAATGTCTTCATGAGCACACAATCCAGCGGCGTAACATGAGACGCAAATGAACCCAGCATCGGTGAATATACAATTTTAATTAATTTTTTAACTACTTTTCAGCAGTGGAATTACGCTTGAAATTATTGAATATTAAAGATGTGAATTACCACATTGCTTACAAGGCGTAAACCAACTTAGTGAAAAATGTCCATGCCGGGAATCGAACCCGGCCCCTGGAATAGATCTCCAGTGCTCTACCACTAAACCACAAGGACGATGTCCAGCTTGGCATCTCTCACTTATATAAGTCGGTAAGGCTGCTACTGCAGTACTAGATGGAAAATGTCTTCATGAGCACACAATCTAGCGGCGTAACATGAGACGCAAATGAACCCAGCATAGGTGAATATACAATTTTAATTAATTTTTTAACTACTTTTCAGCAGTGAAATTACGCTTGAAATTATTGAATATTAAAGATGTGAATTACCACATTGCTAACAAGGCGTAAACCAACTTAGTGAAAAGTTTACGCCTACTTAGTTTACGCCTTGTTAGCAATGTGGTAATTCACATCTTTAATATTCAATAATTTCAAGCGTAATTTCACTGCTGAAAAGTAGTTAAAAAATTAATTAAAATTGTATATTCACCGGGTTCATTTGCGTCTCATGTTACGCCGCTAGATTGTGTGCTCATGAAGACATTTTCCATCTAGTACTGCAGTAGCAGCCTTACCGACTTATATAAGTGAGACATGCCAAGCTGGGCATCGTCCTTGTGGTTTAGTGGTAGAGCACTGGAGATTTATTCCAGGGGCCCGGTCCGATTCCCGGCTTGGTCTTTTTTCACTAAGTTGGTTTACGCCTTGTTAGCAATGTGGTAATTCAACGAGCCGTGAATTCCCAAATTGGCTCAACCGAGCCCAGCTATCTGATTGGCTAAAACTGATATTTATATAGTAGATAATTTTATTTATTTTCTTATGAAGTAGTGTAATGTGAAATTGAATGCAATTATAATGACTTAAATTGATTTATTTTGTTAAATTTGATCAAAATCACAGTAAAGTAATCTAAATATTAATATTAACAAAGGATCAGATTGCTGAGATCGGATGAGCCAATTTGGGAATTAACGGCTCGTGGTAATTCACATCTTTAATATTCAATAATTTCAAGCGTAATTTCACTGCAGAAAAGTAGTTAAAAAATATATTAAAATTGTATTTTCACCGATGCTGGGTTCTTTTGCGTCTCATGTTACGCCGCTAGGTTATGTGCTGATGAAGACATATTCCATCTAGTACTGCAGTAGCAGACTTACCTACTTATATAAGTGAGAGATGTCAAGCTGGGTGTCATCCTTGTGGTTTAGTGGTAGAGCACTGGAGATCTATTCCAGGGGCCCGGGTTCGATTCCCGGCTTAGACATTTTTCACTAAGTTGGTTTACGCCTTGTTAGCAATGTGGTAATTCACATCTTTAATATTCAATAATTTCAAGCGTAATTTCACTGCTGAAAAGTAGTTAAAAAATTAATTAAAATTGTATATTCACCGATGCTGGGTTCATTTGCGTCTCATGTTACGCCGCTAGATTGTGTGCTCATGAAGACATTTTTCATCTAGTACTGCAGTAGCAGCCTTACCGACTTATATAAGTGAGAGATGCCAAGCTGGACATCGTCCTTGTGGTTTAGTGGTAGGACACTGGAGATCTATTAAAGGGGCCGGGTTCGATTCCCGGCATGGACATTTTTCACTAAGTTGGTTTACGCCTTGTTAGCAATGTGGTAATTCACATCTTTAATATTCAATAATTTCAAGCGTAATTTCACCGCTGAAAAGTAGTTAACAAATTAATTAAAATTGTATATTCACCGATGCTGGGTTCATTTGCGTCTCATGTTACGCCGCTGGATTGTGTGCTCATGAAGATATTTTCCATCTAGTACTGCAGTAGCAGCCTTAGCGACTTATATAAGTGAGAAATGCAAAGCTGGACATCGTCCTTGTAGTTTAGTGGTAGAGCACTGGAGATCTATTCCAGAGGCCGGGTTCGATTCCCGGCATGGACATTTTTCACTAAGTTGGTTTACGCCTTGTTAGCAATGTGGTAATTCACATCTTTAATATTCAATAATTTCAAGCGTAATTTCACTGCGGAAAAGTAGTCAAAAAATTAATTAAAATTGTATATTCACCGATGCTGGGTTCATTTGCGTCTCATGTTACGCCGCTAGATTGTGTGCTCATGAAGACATTTTCCATCTAGTACTGCAGTAGCAGCCTTACCGACTTATATAAGTGAGAGATGCAAAGCTGGACATCGTCCTTGTGGTTTAGTGGTAGAGCACTGGAGATCTATTCCAGAGGCCGGGTTCGATTCCCGGCATGGACATTTTTCACTAAGTTGGTTTACGCCTTGTTAGCAATGTGGTAATTCACATCTTTAATATTCAATAATTTCAAGAGTAATTTCACTGCTGAAAAGTAGTTAAAAAATTAATTAAAATTGTATATTCACCGAAGCTGGGTTCATTTGCGTCTCATGTTACGCCGCTAGATTGTGTGCTCATGAAGACATTTTTCATCTAGTACTGCAGTAGCAGCCTTACCGACTTATATAAGTGAGAGATGCCAAGCTGGGTATAGTCCTTGTGGTTTAGTGGTAGAGCACTGGAGATCTATTTCAGGGGCCCGGGTTCGATTCCCGGCTAGGACATTTTTCAGTAAGTTGGTTTACGCCTTGTTAGCAATGTGGTAATTCACATATTTAATATTCAATAATTTCAAGCCTAATTTCACTGCTGAAAAGTAGTTAAAAAAAATTAATTAAAATTGTATATTCACCGATGCTGGGTTCATTTGCGTCTCATGTTACGCCGCTAGATTGTGTGCTCATGAAGACATTTTCCATCTAGTGCTGCAGTAGCAACCTTACCGACTTATATAAGTGAGAGATGCCAAGCTGGGCATCGTCCTTGTGCTTTAGTATTAGAGCACTGGAGATCTATTCCAGGGGCCCGGGTTCGATTCCCGGCTTGGACATTTTTCACTAACTTGGTTTACGCCTTGTTAGCAATGTAGTAATTCACATATTTAATATTCAATAATTTTAAGCGTAATTTCACTGCTGAAAAATAGTTAAAAAATTAATTAAAATTGATTTAATATCTTCGCATTTTTATGAATTTCTTGATTATTGTTTAAAAAAAAAATGAAATTATTCAGAATTTTTTTTAATGATACAGTTTCTAAGTTATTTTAATGCATAAACTGTTTTAGAAAAACTTCTAAATTCCAAAATCATAAAATGTACTATTGTAAAATGCGAAATGTAAGAAAAAAACATTAAGAAAAAAATCCCTCAGAAATACATTTTCTTTTTTAGTTTCACCATGTTAGAAAGTTATGTTCAAATCTATTTTTATACGTTTCATATTTTGTGAATTTTAAAACTTTTCTGAAATGTTAGAGAAAGCCATTGGAAATATAAAGATAAAAATAGGTTTATTATTGAAAGTTTTGAGACAACAGATGTTCTCTAAAAAGAAAGAAATTTGATTGTAGAAAAAACTTTTTTGAAATCGAATAGACCATTAAATATTGGGAGAGAAAAAAGTCAAGATACTTATTTTATGTTCAATTTTAAGAAAGTTTAACAGAAAATGTGAATAAGTTATTGTATTTTAACATGCATTTTTAATAACAATGGATTTATTTTTATTTTCTGTTCATGTATATTTTGGAGGTTTCCAGGAAAAAATGACTTAACTGGTACTCTTCCATTGCAGTATTGAGAGTTCTAAACTTATTTTGGAATTTTTATGTATGATATATCCGTTCATTAAGCTGTAGGTTTCACCGCAATAAGTGAATTATTTAAATTGATTTAATTCTTTGCAATTTATTTATTGATGTAATGCAATTTAAAAAGTTGAGTAATGAATAATATTCTTGGGGATTTTATTCATGTACGTAATTAAATGTTACATACCATGTTGTAAAAATCATCCTTTTTCAGCATTTAATAAAAATAACAGAAAAAAAGAACATTACGATTTGGCCCGTTTGTCGGCGGTCAGGGGGACCGCGATTTGCTCTGATACATTTCCCGAGAAATCTGATGTCACTAAAAAAAACTATAAAGATTTAATATTTCGCTCATTCCATTAAAATTTACATTAAACAAAAAACAACAATCTTCAAAAGTAAATAATAATAAGATAAAATAGAAATGTTTGAGCAGGTAACAATGCTTACATAATACCAATAAAAACAGCTTATATTGAAGTACTCTTTTCTTAGTAATTACTGCACCGATTTATTTTCTTTAATAGATTTGACAGTAGCTGGACGATAAATTTATCCTTCAATAAAATTGAATTAAATGAAGTACAGTAAGTTAAAATAAACAAAAAATGCAATTTTAAACTGTATATAAAAAGGTTTTTAAATTAATGTTACTAAAAAAGTATTCATTTTCCTGAAATCAGATCAATCGAAATGTATATAATTATTGCACAGAAACAAATTTTAAAATGTTAGAATCACTTCAGTAGTTTCCGAGGAAAAAATAACATAAATAGCACCTGTTTCCATATGATTTATAAAACTGTTTCTTAATAAAATAATGCACAAAGAAATAAGTAATCAAATTCAAATTAGTTACCCAATATCTACACAGATAATGCTTGGATTTAGGTTTAAAAATAATCAGATATTCATAAACCAAGTACAATTACATCAAACATTATAAATATATTACTGTGGTAAATTATAGCATATTTCCACTAATGGAAGAATTTGGAAGAAGTACCAAACGCAAGAATTGTTGTTAGATATTGAGTTTTTGAAGTACGAAGAAAGCTGCTGATACAGCACCCTAGTATAAAAATATTACACGCACATTATTAAAATTAACTTTATTTTATAGGCAGTATTTTATTTCTTAAAAAGAAATAGGAAAAATTTGCAAAACGTTTTACGTAAATGAAAAAGTGCAAATAAATTCTATTTCCACATTGTATTTTTACAGCTTTAAGAAAGACAGCTTAAAGGATTACATTTTATGATGATTACATTACTGCGAAATAACCAACATTGTTGAAGAGTTTTAGAGAATATTTATAAAGATGGAAAAATAAGGTATAAAAATTTAAACCTTTGTTATTTTTAAATGGACTTTTTATTAAAATAACTAAAACGTCAATGATTTTTTACTTGAAAAGTCAATGAGTTTTTAACTGAAACATCAGTGTAGTTGTGAGATAAGAGAAAAATAAAAGATGTAATTAAGAAAATTTGAATTTTGCATTTATGTATAAATATCTTACAAATCGAGAGATTTTTCTAAAAATTTTATTACTTAAACTTTTTTTTATAAAACATGTGTAAAACATGTATAAAACTTATTTCCTTTGATGGTACATTCCCAGTAAAGAGGAATGTAAGAGGAGTTATCCCAGTAAAGAGGAAATTGCTGGCCAGCAGCAAGATAGGTGCTGGCAATGATGGAGAAGTGCTGGCTGATGATCTACCACTCCATGACCACTGCTGGACAGCTTCAGTCAACTCTGCTGCTGGAAATCATCAGATAAAATTCTGGTGGGCATCCATTTTAATTCATACGCTGGCTCACCCCTACATGGAAGTGCACGAACTTTGGCAGTATTATTGCTGGGAATCCTTACGCTAGGTGGCGCTGCGAATATCGAAGACATTGAGTATTTGAACAGAAATCTGAAATGAATATTTTAACACAATTTAAGCTGTGAAGCTAATTTTTTTTTTTTTTTGAAACTGTAAAAAATATAGCACCACTGCCACCAACAGAATAAATAAGTAAATGAATAAATAAATAAATTCTTTATTTCAATGCACATTTTTTCTCCTTAAATCTGGTTTTACTAGGTTACAAAGGATTTCGGTTTTCATAATTTACTCAGTTCAGAATCAATAATAAAAAAAAGCGTATAAAATACATAGGGTTTCTATACAATAGAATAATTTCTATACCAGTTTAATGATTGGGAACGTAAATCACAAAAGAAACAAACTTGAAATTGTATAATGAGAGCTTGAAAATTTCAAGCAATCGTAGCGTACGCTGAAAGCACTTGTTCATGTCCGATCACGAAAACCAAGCAGCATCGAGCGCGGCCAGTATTTGGGAGGGTGACCACATGCAGTTCAAATATTTATATAGACATTTCTATGATAGACACTTCTACAGATATTTCTTTTGCTTTTGGTGAAACTCGCTTATAGAAAAAAGAGCCATACTTATATAATACTTTGTTTTTCTATAGAATTCTATAAGAAATTTGTGTAAGGGAAAGTGCTGGGCCAGCAAAGGAATAGCAGTGGGATAGGTGCTAGCACTGCAGGACAAGTGCCGGATTGAAGTAATGTGATGGCATACCAATGCTGGCCTGCTGTTGGCCATCACTGATGGTTCAGCTGCATTCGGCTTGGACACTTTTCGACAGGTTTATGTAATGGCACCCTAGCACATTACCACTGATGGCACTGCTGGCTGCCATCTTTTTTCCAGCTGATGGCCCACTGTTTCTTTCTTTGCTGGGATATTAGGAACATAAATAAAAATTTTAGAAAGGATAAAAATTATTTTTCTGTTATAAAGAGATTAAGTGTAATTATTGGTTTGGGTCTGAATTTAGCAAAATTTGCCATTTATTTGCAAATTTCTCGTGTTATTCATAACAAAGTTTTACACGAAATTCAGAGATCTTTTGTCTAGATCGTTTGCAATTTGACACACACACATACACACGTGTATATATGTGCGTATGCGCAAATAAATGTATGTCTATACATAGGCGAATTTAGGTAAGTACTTTATACTTCAACAGTTGACACATTTTCTGATTTTTTTGCTTTTCCCATTGCTTTATGATTAGCTCCATGGATAAATCTACCAACAAATCTGAGTCTTTTTTGTAAACTAGATGCCTTATTTTGAAGAACTAAATTAATTTTAGCCATACGTAACTGTACATAAAAAAGTAAATATTCCGAATTTTCTTCTGTTTGCTTCAAAGCATGTATTTATTACATTTTCTATACAAATACGTATCATGTGCTGTATAAAAAAATTATAAGGTGTTCTAAAAAAGACTGAACATTTAAAAAAAATCACTAAGTATTCCCACACAACACAGATTCGTCAAATTGTGGTCTCAAGTACGTAATTTGGACCAATAGACGTGTCCAATTCAATTCTAAATGTTCTCAGGATTTCATCTATGCTTCATCAAACTACGTTCAAAATATTACCACCATTTATATAATAAATACGTCTTTTGGACCACAAAATGTACTTAAAATGATCATTAAACGGATGTAATTTCGACGTCCAAAATTCGCCCTATTACGTACAAAGAATACCTCCATCAGGGCGAAATATAGACGACTTTTGGCTGAAATATAAACGTCGAAAATTTGTTCATAATTCATTTAAAAATACTTCGGGTTGAAATATGAATGCATTTAACCGTAATATGGATATGTCTATTGATCCAAATTACGTACATTAGAGCAAAAGTGGGCGAATCGATGTTATCTCTTTATAGGGAATGATGACATCATATTAAAATCAAATAATAAAAATAAATAAATATTAAAAAAAAACTTCAAGAATGAAAAATTAAGCCATACATTTTAATTATTTAAAATAATTAAAAAAAGTAAACATTCCGGATTTTGTCGTTTGTTTGTTTGCTTCGAAGGACGCATTTATTACATTTCCTAAAAGAATACATATGATGTGTTGTATAAAAAATTTACAGGATCTTCTAAAAAAGACTGCACAGTAAAAAAAAAACGGTAAAAATTACAGCTGATTTGGCTGTGAATCGCTAAAATACAGCGTTTTATTAACTTCCGTATCGATTTACAGTAAACTGCTGTTATTTCAACAATGGCAAAACCGCCTGGACTGCATTCCAGATGAGATACCTACCCTACAGGCACACTGTCAAGCCAAAGCAGGTTATTATTAGCGTTAAGTAGTGTCGTACGAATGTTAGCGTCGGTGTGAATATGTGCCTATTATGAATTCAAAATGGCGATTTTGGATACTTATATACAATTCTGGATTACATATTTTAAAAAAATCAGAGTAAGTTTTATTTTTATGTTTATTCGTATCATTGATTTAATAACTGTATCAAATAGGCAGTTCTCTTATATAATGTAATATACAAATTTTGTATTTGCGTACATATATATAAACGTTGACTGACAGTAGCTTTGAATCATTTGTATAAGGGTTAAATATTTTGTCTTAAATTATAACAAAAGAGAATATTTCCAATTTACATTTGAAAAAATTATTATTTTTCTTTTCTTTTTTCCATCATAGGACTTAGTTATTATTTACTTATGTGCCAAAGTACCAGATTTAAAAAAAAAAAATCAATATTTTTGAGATATGTTTTGCTTTGCTATTATATATTTTTCCCAATTTCATTTTTTCCGTTATTTGTATTTTAACATACCTTACTAATCTAAATTATACAATATTTTTTAATTGTCTAAAAGATTTAAGTGCGCTTTTTGTACTAATTTAAATGTTTTTATTTATTTAATGTATTATTATAGTTTATTAAAATTTCAAAAACAATTTTACGACTTATGGTCCGATTTACCGTCGGAGTTATTCACATTTCATAAATGCTAGTTTTTTACGCGCCTTTCTTTACATTTTTTATATGTAATTTTTAAATCATTTATTGTGTGTAAGCTGGATACACTTCTTTATTGATCCATAAAATATTCCAAGAGTTTGCTTACTATTGTCGCAGCATTCAAAAGCAGCAGATCGCATTTTGCTTTTGATAATTATCGAACAATAAGAAGTAATTAGCACTAGATGCTGAAATTAGATATTTTGAATGTTCTCAATGTATGTTATATTACGCAGTACATTTGAAATTCACATAAGGAAAATTCTTTACAATGAGTTACAATAGTTTAAAATTTACGATGTATTGCTTTTTTCGGTGTATTTTCCTATTTTATTTATTATTTTGCTTTATGGTGCTAAATTTGTATCTTACACATGTATAACAGAATTTATTATATAATAATGTTATTAAAACAATGATATAAGTAGACATAAAGATAACACTTATAGAGCTCTTAGTTTTTAAGAGATGTGTCATAGTATACAAAAAAAAAAAAAAAAAAAAAAAAAAAAAAAAAATTCAAAGTAAACAAACATTGCAGGGCGGGGAGGGGGGGGGGAGGAAGATGCAAACGTATATCTACAAATAATAATAATAATAATAAATAAAATAAAATAAATACAAAATGTATATATATGAAAACAAAAACATATGGAGTTAGAATGTCGCATTCACCTTGAAAACTATATCGAAATAGAATTAAAACTTGCTAAAAAGGTGCATTTAATGTCATAAATATAAAAAGATATTAATAAGATGTTATTACATAATAAAATAGTTTTTATAAACTTCCAATATTTCATGCCTAGCGCTTTCGATCACCTACTGATCGAATAGCGATAGTGATCGAAAGCGCTCGGCACGAAATCTTGGAGATTTTTAAGTTTTTAAAAACTGTTTTATTTTGTAACAACATCTTATTAACATCTTTTTATATTTGTGACATTAAATGCACCTTTTTAGCAATTTTTTATTTTATTTCGATATAAAATAAATAATAATAAAGGCTAAAAAATTACTGTTATCTTGTTAACCACTTCAACGGCTGACCCGAGATAAGTCGGGGGTAAAAGCATTGTTTCCCTATATTCGTCGCCGGTGAAGTGGTTAAAAGTGCTGTAAAATTAACAGCAAAATCTGCTGAAAAAATACAATTTTTAGTAAATCTAAAAAACAAAATTACTGTAAAATTAAATGTAAAAGTGCTGTAAATTTACAAGTTTGCTGTTTACCCGTGGAAAACAAAATTGCTGTAAATTGACAGCAAAATTTGCTGGCACCCATACTGCCAGCATTTTTTGCTGTAAAGATACAGTGATTTTTTTTACAGTGTGAACATTTAAAAAATCCAACAGGTGTTAATTAAACCTAAAACCTATCGACGTTGAACTTGGAGTAGAGTAATGTGTGAAAACAGAAATTACATTGCAGTTTCCACATTTTAGTTTCAAATATTACCTACATATGGCGCTTCACTGTGTCAAACTGTAATACTGCTCAAAAGATCCCTGCAGTTTTAATACGCAAACCATTTATTTACGTTTCAACAGTTAAACCTAAGACAGAATAAAAGCTGAAATTTTGATATTCTTTTTGGATTAAAATTCGCCTAAAGCACAGATAAAATGTTTTAAAATTTCTTTTAGGTTCATACATATGAAATTATTTTAAATGCCTTAACCCTTTCCGGCACAGTGTGCCGGGGTCGGGATACCTAATTTTAATTCCAAACTTAGTAACGGCACCAAGAATATTTTAGTAAAATTTTGCTTTTACAATGAACATTTAAAGTAACATTTTTTTAATTTCTAAAAAAGTCGTCTTAATATCCCCGTGTTAGCCAATCATTTCATCATTTTACTACAAAAATTGCCTGTGCCGGAAAGGGTTAAAGAACAGTAGAACCTCTTTTATCTGAGACTCTTTTAACTGAAATTCTCGGTTAACAGAAATCCATTTTTAAAGCTTTTTTTTTTTTTTAACTGTTAGATTAATTGTGTGCAAAATCCATTTTGAAGATTTTTTTTTTTTTTTTTTTTTGCTTTTCTTTAAATATTATAATCCTCATGTGCAAGCGCTGTCCTTTCTGAACCACGAGTACATATAAATATTTTCGATCCCCTTTCTTAGAATTCCTTTGAATTTAACTTGAGCTCCCTTGAGCTGAGGGACGGACCGAACGAAGAAGACGAACAAATTAGCAATTCTAAAGCTTTTGAATGTTTTAAAAAAGGTTTGGCTGGAGAAGCAGAAAGACTGTGATACTGGCGAACTAATAATATTTAAAATTTTTGTGACAGAGCTTCAAAACAAAGGCAATCGAAACTGCTACAAACCAAACATTGTTTTAAACCCTTGCGAAATATGTAAAAGGTACTTAATTTCAAAATTAAAGCTCATATAATTTATTTTTGTTTCTATTTTATTTTTATTAAGGATTTGTTGCCATAATAAGAAATAGCGCATTTCTCCTTAATCTTAAAATTGAAGCATCTCGATTGTCCAAAAATTTCGATTTTCCGAAAGATGGTCGGTCCCAATTATTTCGGAAAATTGAGGTTCTACTGTACCATTAAAATACATTAAAAATCAAATGAAAATCCCAAAGCGTTTTCGACTAAATTCTCACGGTTAGTGGTTATTTAAATTTTGTTATTTCTCTTCGCGCTCATTCGCCAAGGAGAGACCAATTTTAATTATTTATTCAAGGCGAATTTAGCACTACAAATTTAACATCCCTTTATTCTTTATGAAGATTTGCCTGAGTGTTTTAACAAGTTGAAACAGTTAAAAGCCATATTTTATATAAATACTTGAACGAAAATAACGAATTTTCGTAGAGAATATGCAAATTTCATACTCAATATATTGTAAGAATAACTTCAGCAAGTATCGTCGTTTACTTATTATAAAATACTAGAAAGATAACCCGTAAAAAAATGACGGAAAATGAGATATAAAGATATATACAACACAGTGAATAAGTTGCTAGAAAATATGCTGCCAAATTTTATTATCTCGCCAAGGCTATTTCCTATATCTCACCAAAGCCCCTATACTGGATAATTACATACAGATATTAAAATCGGGCAATTAGGAAATCAGATAGTACAGCGCCACCTAGTGGCGGTTATGTTATTAGTATCATCGATATGAATATGTAAAGACGTACATTTCCTTATATTACTCTTTAAATTCCGACCCATAGATTTTGAAAAAAACCCTTAAATGTTTGGATTTTGGGAGTTTGAATTAAAATAGCGGTGAGCTCGATTGTGAAAGATTAATAGTTTTAATAAGAATCTCTCCAAATTAGGCAGCTATCGCCAAGTTGGATTCATATATGGCAACTTATTTTTGTCGCCAAATTTTGCGATATTTCTTCAAATTTTGCGATAATTCGCCAAGTTGGTCAAACTTTGGCGCTATGGTGGTAACACGTCAGTAATACTTTTCAACAATTAAAAAAAAATCCGACCCGTTTTCCTGTAGGATTCGGAAAAATAGTTGCCCTGATCGTACCGGAAAATTTTCCGACCCAGCTCGGAATAAAATCCGTAAAAAAAAGGGAAATAGTCAATAAAATGGTATTTTACGGATTTTATTCCGATTTTAAGGATTTATTTCAATTTGGGTCTGAAAAATTTCCTGTACGATAAGGGCAACTATTTTTCCGATTACTACAGAAAAACTGATCGTATTTTTTTTACAGTGTACAATGAGGCGGTCCATCCGGAATTGTGAGGGACATACAGAGACTTGGATATTAAAAAAATAGATTAACAAGAAACCAAAATCATGCGTCAAGTATACATTATATGTGACGCACACTTTATTTTTAACCCTTAAATGCCTGGTGTTGCTTTTCGGCAACATACCAATTTGGGTTCTAAAATACTATTAGAATAATATTGAAGCTGTAATGCCTAATGTTGCCAATAAAATACATTCTGAAAAAATATTATTAAATCAATTTTCAACATGTAGATGGCAATACTTGTGCTGTTTAAGAATAAAGATAGATTTATTTTTTAAATTGTTGCTACTTGCTCTTTTTGTTTTGTTTGGGAGCTTGCAAAATACCCTATTTTGACCTGTAGTGAGCAAGTAAAATTTATTTCTTATTATAGTTCCTAAAATTCTTGTATGTTTAATATTATAGAATTTTATCAAGGAAAATTATTTTTTCATTTAAACACCAGTATTGCCAATTAGTAACAAACTGTTTTTTAGCCGTAAACTATATTTAAAACAAAATATGATTTGTTTAAGTATTTTTCCCGTGATTTATTTAAAAAATGAAAGCCGAAAAACATTATTACAATGTGTTTTGAAAAATCAGGCATTTAAGGGTTAATACAGAACATTTTACACTAAACCTCAGTAACATATAAGTATTTTATAGCAATCCGAGGAGACCAAGAGACAAACCGAATTCATAAACATTTTCTAACTATGTTGAAAATTGTTCAGTCTATTCGAAGATGCACTATATTTATAACAACGTTTAAATTTTAGATTGAATTTCAAAATTTTTGATTAACCATTTATTTAAATAAAAATTAAATTCACACGTGCATCTACTCCTATATATTTATTCTTGACTGTTTTACATTGTCAAGAATTTCGATATTGTATTAAAACTCACTGTTTTTTATTTATATTTAATAATCATCTACATAACAAACAATCTCTGATCATAGACGTCTATTTCATGTCAATATCAATAGTTTAATATAAAAAAAAAAAAAAAAAAAAACTTTAAAAAATAGTTAGAACGTATACTCAACCATACCTCGTTCTGCGTATAAAAAATACATATATAATTGGTTGTTAATGTTTAAACTAACATATATATATACAATTGAGTTTAATAATATTCGCATTTCTAATTCATGTAAACTAGTATAAAGTATTACACTAAATACTTTCCTAAATAATATATCTATAATGAACAAAGCTTTCATTTTTGCCAGCTATAAGTTCGTGTGATGTTATTTAAAAAAGTAAAAATTTTAAAAAGTTAGAACGGTTAAAAAATATATAATTTAGAAATTGATATTCACGTAGCTCCAAAAAAATTCTAAAAAAAAAAAAACATTTTTGAGAGAAAATTTAGAATACTTGCACAATCCATTTCATTATTATTTTTTTTACATTTTGATCAACAAATATGTTTTTATTTTTACCCTTTCTGTCATTATATCTTTTTAAAATAATGTTTCTACATATTTCACTTAATATCCATATAAATAGTTAACTAAAAAAATTACTAAACATTTCCGCTATAATTATAATGCCTGTACACGTGAGTAGAGGTCTATTTCAGAAGTTACCAAAAGTAATTATTTAAAATTTTAAGTTAAAAATAAATTTTACAGATTATTATAGTTCTGAAAATCTATTCCTTTTAATCTTTATTTATATAATATCCTTTGGCATTTTAAAAAGCGTAAATAAGCTATTTACAAGAAAAGGTTACGTTGAAATTCAACGCAAGTAAATAACAACTTCTTCGGTTTTGAATTCCATGTTTGTGAAGTATCAAAGAAAACGTAAAAAGCACATTCAAGTGAATTCTAAAAGTCAAACAGACTATATGTTTATTTAGTAAGAAATAACGCTATGAGCATCAATACTTTACTTTGAATTCCCTTGTCTTAAGTAAGCTGAAGAAATATGTTTCCGATCTATACAGCATAAATAAAAGTACAAACAAGTATTTTTTCTAAAACAGAAGATCATTGTGTAAATAAGGGTATATTTAAGAATAGCATTATATCTAAGAGGTTTTTCGTTGTTGTTTTGAAGGATTAAATAGTTTGTTTTCCTATTGCAGAACTTCCAATTTTGAAATACATGTTATGAGTTTTTTTTAACTGCAACCTTGAACAAAGAAAATACACAATTTCTGATACATTTTTACTTGCATAATTCGGACAGTTATATAAGATCGTTAAAGGTTCTCCAGCACGAAGATTGATCACCTTTTTGACGGTTAATTTCCGTTTACTTTGATGTTTCTACTGGTTTCATATGTCGTCATGCGCAAGAAAACAGACGAAATTTCGCATAATAGAGTTTTTATTCGGTATCTGTACCTTTGGAGAGTACTTGTATTTCATGTTTTGGTACGAGTAAAATATAAAATAATACTCAACAATAAAAACTCGGTTTACGTGATCAAATTCCCTGGCTACTAACGATACCTTCAACGTTCTACATCTCATACATAATTAGAGCCAAGAAAAATGATAGGGTAAACCAGGGCACATTTACGCGGATTTTGTTCAATGAATTTTCTAATTTTTATGTTTCAAATTAGGAAATTTTAGACATTGTGGTTTTATAAAGCAGTTAATAAAGTTAAAATTTGTGTATTCAGTTGTTGCTCTATTTGTGTTTTTAACCAAAAAAAAAAAAAAAATAATAATAGGTCCAAATCTTTTGCATTAACTTGCTTCGGGAGCGGTGCAAGTTCACAACACGGGGCACATCAAGTGGGGCATGTTTACGCATATTATAAGTGACACCAAGGAGTAAGTGAAATAAATATGTAATAAAATTGTCGAATTTAATCAAATTGTTTTATTGTCGGGGCACAGCTCCGGCTTCCCTGCAAAAATTACACTTTTGTTAACACGATAGCGTCCAAAATTTTGGTCGCATCGATACAAAAAATGAGCTGGACCTGGGTAGTGCGAAAATCTCGGCGCGTATTCAAAATCATAAATATTCGTCAACCCTAACAGCCTGAAATGTCGGCTCAAAATCTCCCCATAGAGATAACATTACGTATTTAATTTTGTATATTTGAAAGATAAGGTTTTCTTTTTTTAGTCATCTACCTTGAGCTTTTTTCTAAACCAATTTTAATATATATATATATATATATATATATATATTTATTTTTTTATTTTTATGAAAGCTGTTTCATTGTAGATTTGCCCGCACTAGCTATATTTTTTAAAACATTCCCATTTGTATACTTAAGTTTAATATTTAAAAATTTTCGTTGATTTTGTTTCAAAATGGTAGCAATTGGATTACTTCCATTGCTGTAAAGAAAGGAAAATAAAAAGGTTTGCTTATCTTTATTGATGCCATTTTCTCATAAAATTCAAAATAAATTTTCTAAATAAAACTGAACAGAAAATGACGTCATGCTTTACAAAATACTCATGTTTTCCGAAAAAGCTGTTATAATTCAATACTTTTTCATTCATTGAGTTTGAGACGTTGGTGAAATGCTTCAATAAGGCAAAATGAGATCATATTTAAATGAAAACGATCATTTTCTCTGATAAAATTAAATATTTTACTACGAACGCCTCTAAAAGATATAAATTTCTGGAATTTTACCCGCTGATACGGAGGTTCTAATTACAAGTCAAGAGTGCGAATATTCACATGCAAAATCGTTGTTGATAAACTTGATTTCAGCTGAAATCATTTTTTCTAATTTTCAATCTGTAATTTTAAACATAATAGCCTCAATGTGTAATTAATCAAAATTACTTATCTTGATTAGGTATAATAATACAGTTTAATTTTTTAATCATTTGAACAGTCGAAGTGTATGGAATTAGTATTTTGGTAACTTTAATTAAAAAATAATATTTGTTTTAAGAAACTAAGTACTAACCTATGTATGAGTTCATTTTTAAACAATTTCTTTCGTCGAAATTTGACGAGATTCATCCCGTTATTAATTAAAACATTAGCTCCATTGCTGTAAATTAAGCATTTTAACCTCATACAGATCATTATGGAGTCGAATGTTGAAGTCGATGTTGATACATTGTTGACATGAGATATAGATTGACACCCCCCCCCCTTTCATAAATTTTACTTTCTATATACGTTACGTCCACTTTTTTTTTTTTCAAACTTTTCATTATCCGTAAGCTTCTAAATCGATGCAATTCATTTTGAATTTTAAATTAAGAGAAAGGAAAAGAAATCGAATACGGAAAATACGATTTTGGGCATTAGCCAAATGGCTATGAGTGATACTCAAAAAAATCGAGAAAAATACAATTTCATGTATGTATTATTAATATGTATGTATTCTTATGTATGTATTCTTATGTATGTATGTTTGTATTCAGACGAATGTATGTTTCTATTGTGAAATTGTCGTAATCGGTTTTGTAGATAATTTCATAATTTACTGAACGTTGTATGATGCGCAAATTTAACAATTTGGTAGCGGTCCCAATTACTGAAGCTTACTCTTTTTTTTTTTAATTCATCGTAAGTGAATGAATGTATTACAACTAAAAAGCAAGTGAACATTCTGAAGTTATTGAGATAAGCATTTTTTGTCAACATGTACACTAGAAAACGGAAATATGTAGACTACAAAATTTAAAAATCCTGTACGGGTAGGAAAAGGCAGCTTCCCTATTTCTTGGTTTTAAATTTTAACTAATTTTGCTGGAGAACACGAAGCTAAAATCTGTTGTCTAGATTTAGTGTACATTTTAAGAAATATGCATATTTTTATATGTGTAACGTTAGACACAGGAGTTTCGAAAAGGCCGGTTAAAAGAAAGCAATTCAAATGTAAAGAGTTATTTAACGTAATTCTATGTGGAAAAGTCGCATAAGAATAACCCAGATACCTTCCGAGTATTTGCAGACTAACGATATAACAACGACCCAGATGAATAAAGGTATCAAGTTTGATAGAAGAGTATAGCAGACTACCTAAGTGTATGTGTTATGTACGTGTTACAAACCTTTACCTGTTACCATATTAAGTAAGTGTGGGTTGTGCCAGACAAGCAAGTCTTTGAAAGAGCTTTGAAGTTTTCTGCCGCTAACTCGAGGGATCAAGTTCCAATTTTTGATTGTCTCAAAGATCGGAGTTACATTAAACAAAACTAAATCGCTCAAATACATCCGGTGGTAATTCTTTACCTTTACCGTAGATTCTCTTATCCAATGGTTTCTCTTTACTTTTCAAGATTTCTGAATTATTCTAAGGAAAAACAAATTACGCTGCATGGAAATTTTGATAATTCTGACTTCAGATTTACAGATGAGCAGCAGAAGATACTTTAGTTATGCACTAAACAGATTTTGTCTTTGCAAACAAAAGTTACAAATTTCCTTAAGTCACCTTTTATTATTAGAAAAGATAGAGCTGAAAAATGCACAATAATCAAAGAAATTAGTAAAACAATTATAGAGCAGCTAGGATGAGAAATTATCATTCTTTTGGCACTAACATGTACCGCTGCATTTAATGTCAAAGACAAGGCAATTCACTCAGCGTTGAAAGAACCAACGGGTTTTAAATAGTCCGCTAATTTAAAAAGTCAACAATAAATCTACAGCTCAGCTTGGATTCAGTGTTATACCTCATTATTGACGAATTTTCAATGATAAGATGTCATCTTATGGCTGACTTTGAACAAAGAAGCGAAGGTAAAATAGATAGCATTGAACATTTTAGAGGCTTATTTGTTTAAATCCTTTGACGTATCAGGGTAGTTACACCGCATAAAAGACATCCCTCTATATAAGAGACATTCTGTAAAAGTCATTTTGGTTCACAGACAAAAAATTCTTAGAGTTTTAAAATATATATATATTTCACATTAACAAACTCATTGAGACAAAACGACGATCAGCAGACACAGTTCCGAAAGACTCTTAACTCACTTTGAGTGAGTCACGTTTTAGACTACCTCTCACCCCTTATGCAACTACGCAAAGATATACTGCTTTTGGCTAACTTGAATGATTTGAAGAAACCAGGTGTCTTTTTCTCAAAACCAAGCAAGCTAAAGATTATAATTAAGAACTACTTCTTAAATCAAAGCTTGGGTCAATGACAAGAATTTTAGCAGATCACAATGATTAAATAGCAAGATGAAGTGAAGATGAACACGGGTCTGTACTTCAGGCTCGACTTTACTCAGCAGCTGGATTCAGGCTGAGCAGCTGGATGTATTATGCTAGATACCAATATCTGGACGGAGCGAGGATTGGTAAATGGTGCACTAAGTACGATAAAAGCTATTGCCTATGGCCCACGATTTCAACTTCGAGGCTTGCCACAGGCTATAATCATTCGTTTTGTTGAGTATCATGGGCCATTTCTAACTGGAAGATTTTTTTTTATCAAACCTATTTGTAAATATTGGAAAGAAGAAAAAGCCTCATTCTCACGAAGTTAGTTACCCTTAACTATTGCATGCCTTGCCACCATACACAAATCCTAGAGTTTAACTTTGTCAAAAAAAATCTGTGGACATTCATCTAAAGGTGCTGTCACATAAAACAGCTTATGTCACTTTTACTGTAGTTTGTCATTTAGAGGACGTTCTAATGGAAGCGATTTTCGCTACGGACAGGCTTTACCAAATTAGAAGTATGGGAAAATTGTTGACAGTTTAGCATTTGTGCATTATCCGAGGCAATTGACGACTGAATTAAACACTTTAAAATGAAGTATTTAAATGAAGTATCGACGATTGTTATTTCAAGCTTACATTTATACTATTAAACAGTAATCTAGAAAATAAAACATTTTTAAATAATATGCTTTAAGATTTCACGTCTCCATGCTCTGACATTTCGGCCTGGTGGATACTAGTTTATAACTTAAAACACTGTTTAAAAAAATTAAAGATAATTAATTTAAGAAAATTCTATAGGCTAAACTGAAAACTAAATTGCTAATTAAAAACAGAAACTAGTTAGTCATCTTCATCTGTTACAGTTTTTACAAACAAAAAATAAAGTGTTTCCTTTTACACACTTGTCATGGAACCACCTTGTGCAGCTAAGACATTGAACCCTGTCTTGACATTTTTTGGATTGGTTGTATGATTTCAAACAATAAATACATACAGTTTTCATCTCCGTCATCAGATTCATTCACTATTTTCTTTATCCATGAGTGTACAAATTTTTCCTTTTGCAGTTTTTGGTTTCATACTTTATCTTTTGCTGTCTTCTTGTTCTGCTTCCATAGAAACTAGTAAATTTTTACGTAATTTCTTCTTTTTGAACGTGCATTTGAACGTGTCCCGATATCAATGCGTAAACTTGCCCCTCCGCTATGTTTGATTTATTTTTAACGTGCAACGAAAATTAATATCATTTCTGTTCATACAAATACAGTTCTCAAAAAAGGATACAATTCTGCTAATGTTCATATATTTGTTTATCCTTAACTAAGGGTTATTAGTTTGCAATAACTTTGAATAAGTTCAACACAAAATTTACTCACCTTGACAGAAAACAGATTATCATTTCCTCATGCTAGACCGAAGCTCGACTGACGCTTAAAAATGTGTGAGAATACCCACTAGGGAGCAGCATCAATATGTCATGACTGGTGGCGCGCCAGTTATAACTCGTTTTGGAAAAAGTGCACTGCGTAAATGTACCCCATGCGTAAACCTGCCCCGGTCTACCCTACTTATCAGATGTACGTATCTTGGTATCTATCGACCACTAGTTAAAATTTCTCTCTTTTACATTTTGTTTTTCTCACGCACATTTAAACTCTTGCTTGTGTCTTAAAAAACTCACCCTGTCTAATTGTTTTTTTGCATTGTGGGACTAAAGGCGCGTTTTCGTGGACATGATAAAACGCATGTAGAAAACGAAAAAGACATCGAAATGACTTTGGCGACTTTATGCTCTTAAAGCTTGAGAATGGGAATCGGAAGTCAACATATGGACATGTCTGTGGCAAAACGGAGAAAATCAAGAATCTTATGCTTAAACATGCTATTTTCAAAATGCATTTCCAAAATCAACTTCAAACGTGTTAACCTTTACTTTGGGGTTCGGATTTAGAATGTATTCTTGGACAGATAGTGTTCGATCCTCCGAGTAAAAGTTAAGGAGTTTTCAATTATGTGATTATTATGAATCTTCTTCATCCAACAGCTAAGGAAAAAGAGAACAAAGTCCGTTTTAAAAGACACTTCCCAACGTTTTTTTTTTTTTTTTTTTTTTTTTTTTTTTTTTTTTTTTTTTTTTTTGAGCCGATGTATTTGTAAAAATCCTATTTAAAAGCCCATGTTATTATAAATAAAAGATTAAAAACTCTACCAAATATACATTTTAGATCTAAATTGTACTTGATTGAATTACATTGAAAGACAAAAAAACTTGGCAATTTTTAAATAAGAATTATCAAATGCTCGCTCCAACTTAACAACTTAAAAAAATCTGAAAATTATGCAAAATTCCATAAAATGGAGAGGATTATTGGAGGTACATGGTGTATTTTTCTACCAGTCTCTTACGTCTCATAACCTTTTGAACATATTAATCTAGTTTTCTTCAGTCATAAATGGTTTTTTTAAATACCAGACAATGAAGCGTATTTTTGCCAGTTCGTCTCACTGTTTGGCGTCTCAACAAACTCAAATTGTATATTAAATATTAATCAAACGCCTTGCTGGAAAGATTCTAATAGTTTCAATCATTTTTGTGACAAATACAAGGAAGTTTTGTTTCTCGATAGGAATCCCTGTAGTTGCGACATTATGAAATTCGTTAACTCTGGATATTCGTGTTTGCTTTTGATACATTTGATCAAGTAAAAATTATTTTTATAAATAATCGAAGATTAAGGATTGTTAACGTTTAAATAGTATAATAGATAAAAACCTGAAAATAATAAGTTTTAGCATCCGTTTTCCGTTTAGTAATATGTTTTAATAAATATTCCTTATTAAATAATAATCAGCTTTTACAATAAACAACTATCCACATTTTTACCATTCATAAAACTTTTAATGATGAAAATATTTTCATAATTTACTTTTCGTTAACTAGATATCGTTTTAATTAATTATAAAAAATCTAATAAGCGTTGTTTGAGAAATAATTTCAGTCAGAGATAAGAAAATGACGGTTCTTCTGTTCCAGTTATGTAACCAATAAAGAAAAAATATTTAAATAATAATAATAATAATACATCAAATTTATGGTTCTTTTTCTCTACATTTGCATATTAGAATTGCATCATAATAAATTTTTATTCATTAAATGAATGACTTACGAATCCATACAGAAATTAATATTACGACATTTAACATCTCAGAAATATTTACTGAAACATTTAAAGATAAACATTTTATTTTTCTTTCACATGTTATTCCCCAACGAATATTAAAATATTAAAAAAAGATAACTTTCAATCGAATTCCTTTAACACATCTACACATATAAATACAATTCACTAGCAAACCCCGTGGCTTTGCTCGCGTAATATTTCAAATATGCCAAGTGATATTTATGTGTCTAATTTTTATTAAAAGAAATTGTACTTTTAGGAATAATTCAAAAATTACTATTTAAAACATAGTTGGACTAAACTTCATTATTACACTGTATTAGGCAGAAAATATATTTAAATGAATAAAAAGAAATAAAACTGAATAAATGATAATTTAGAAAATATTTTGAAACTTTTATGCTCAATTAATACGGTCATTTCAGTATTCATTTGAAGTTTTGAATTTTTTAGAAACCATCTTCTTATGTCTTAAAATTAACCGTCATGTCAAATTCCATGTCATACCACCTCTCTCAACATAAAGGGCTATGTTGAAATAGGAACTGTCACCATAAATTTTCCAACATTAATTTTGTAATCGGTTTATTATTTCCTAATATTCCACAGAAACGTAATTTAGAAAGCTTTTAAAGGTCTTTTTTAGAACGTTTGTTGTTCCTGTGAACCCCGTGGCAGAATCATCTGCACAAATTATAGCCTGTGTAGGATCAGACAGTGTTACCATTGATTCGCAATTATTACTTCTATAATAGGTTTATACTCCCTGAAATTGCATATAAATCGTAATTTAGGACTTTTTTAGAACGCTTTTCGCACCTCCCCTTCGCTTCACCCCTTTTTAATTCGAATTTATTTTCGACAGTCCTTCAAGGGCATTTATATTTTATAATTAACTACCATGCCATATTTACAGTTTCTAGCTTCTTCAGTATCACAGAAATCACAATTTAGAAAGTTTTTTGCTCCTGCAACCCTCTGCTGGTAATGGCACAGACATAAAATGTAGCTTATGTTTGAGCTGGTACTATCACCAACAATTTGACACCATTATTTTTTAAATCGGTTTAGTATTCGATAAGATTGCATAAAATGTGTAATTTAGAACGTTTTTAGAACGCTTTTCGCTAACTTCATCCTTTTAAATTTGGAATTATCTTTCAACTGTTCGTAGAAAGCAATTGCATCTTGTAAGTAAATACCATGCCATATTTCAAAATGTTAGACCCCTCAGTTGTGCAAAAAACGCAAATTAGAACATGTTTTGCTCTTGCACCCCCAGATGGTAGCGACAGCAACATAAAATGTAGCCTATGTTGGAGCAGAGACTGTCACCATCAGTTTGCAACCATTACTTTTGAAATAGGTTTGGTATTTTCTGAGACTGAGTAGAAATCGCAAATTAGAACGGTTTTAGAACATTTTTAGAACGCTTTTTGCACATTTTCACCCCTTTTAAATTTCCAATTTTTTTTTAAACTATTCTTAAAGATAATTTACATCTAATAAATATCTAACCTTGCCTAATTTCAAGTTGCTAGCCCGTACCGATCACAAAAATTGAAATTAACATTTTTGGCTCCTGCAACTTCCAGGTGATAGTGACACTGACATGAAATAACTTCTATGTTAGAGCAGAGGCTGTCAGCATCAATTTTATATTAGTTTGATTCTTCCTGAGATTACTCACAAATCAGCATATAGAACGTTTTTAGAACGCTTTTTATACGGTAGATCATTTATATCTAATAAATATATACCATGCAAAATTTCATGAATCTAGGTCCTTCCATAATTCAAAAATCGCATTTTTTGGACGTTTTTAGTTCCTGCATCTCCTCTGGGGTAGTGAAAACAGACATAAAATATAGCCAATCTTGGAGCAAGAGCTGTCACCATAATTTTACACCGTTATATCTGAAATCGGCTCAGTACTTCCTGAAGTTGCATAGAAATAGCAGTTTACAATATTTTTTACAACGCTTTTCGCGCATTTTCACCCTTTTTAAATATCGATTTTTTTAGGAAATGTTCTTAGAGATCATTTATATCTTATAAGTAACTACCATTCCAAATTTCATGATTCTAGGCCCTTTCATAACACAAAACCACAATTTAGAACGTTTTTTTTTCTCCTGCATCCCCAAGGTGGTAGTAATACAAACATAAAACAGAGCCATGTTAGAGCAAGTTCTGTCACCATCAATTTACAACCATTACTTTTGAAATCGATTTGTTATTTACCGAAATTGAGCAGAAATCACCATTTAGAATATTTTTTAGAATGCTCTTCACGCATTATCACCACTTTTAAATTTCGAATTTTTTAAGAACAGTTCTTGGAAATTCTTTATATCTAATAAGTAACTAATATTTCAAATTTCATATTTCTAGGCCCTTCAGTAACTCAAAAATTGCATTTTCAGAACGTTTTTTGCTCCTGCACCTTCTTTGGCGTAGTGGTACCGACGTGAAATATAGCCTATCTTGGAGCAAGGGTTGTCACCATCATTTCCACACCGTTATTTTTAAAATCGGTTTCGTATTTCCTGAGATTGTGTTGAAACCACCATTTAGAACGTTTTTTAGAACGCTTTTTGTGCATTTTCACACGTTTTAAATTTCGATTTTTTTAAAAACTGTTCTTAGAAATCCTTTATATCTAATAAGTAACTAATATTTCAAATTTCATATTTCACCGCCCTTCAGTAACGCAAAAATCGTAATTTAGAACGTTTTTGTTCTCCTGCACCCCCTTTGGGGTAGTGGCACTGATATAAAACATAGCCTATGCTAGAGCAAGTGTTGTCACCGTCATTTTAACACCATTATTTTTTAAATAGGTTTGGTATTTCCTGAGACTGTGTAGAAACCCCCCAGTTAGAATGTTTTTAGAACGCTTTTCGCGCATGTCCACCCTTTTTAAATTTCGAATTTTTCAAGAACTGTTCTTAGAAATCCTTTATATCTAATATGTAACTAATCTTTCAAATTTCACATATTTCTAGGTCCTTCTGTAACGCAAAAACCGTAATTTAGAACGTTTTTTTCTCCTGCACCCCCGTTGGGGTAGTGGCAACGAAATAAAATATAGCCTATCTTAGAGCAAGGGTTGTCACCGTCATTTTTTCACCATTATTTTTTAAATCGGTTTGGTATTTCCTGAGATTGTGCAGAATCCACCATTTATAACGTTTTATAGAACGCTTTTTGTGCATTTTCACCCCTTTTAAATTTCGAATTGTTTAGAAAATGTTCTTCTTTATCAATTATATCTTATAAGTAACTACCATTCCAAAGTTCATGATTCTAGGCACTTCCATAACACAAAAATCGCATTTTTAGAACGTTTTTTGCTCCTGCACCCCCTTTTGGCCAGTGGCACGGACATAAGATATGGCCTATATTCTAAGTTCGACTAACACCATCATTTTGATACCATTACTTTTGGAATCGGTTCGGTAGTTCCAGAGCTTACCTCCTAGAAATAAACAATTTTTACCTCTTTATAATATTAGTATAGATTATTTTATTTTCTCATGATACTGAAGCATAAAAAGGCAAATTTAAAATTTTCTTTTATAAACATTCATGCAGAATTATTTTAACTGGAATGTTGGAGCATAGTAGCATAGCTCCAAAACAGCGAAAAAGGTCCAGGACAGGACTCGAAACTGGGTACAATGGATTGCTGTTTGAATACTTTTCATAGTGTGAAAAATGGACGATACGTGGCTGACACAATTCACTCTTATTCGCCAGCTAGGTATAAACGCACGGAAAGCCAATTATGCAGGACTCTGCCACATGCGACTATTTTTATGTTCTATTCGCACCACTATTTTAATAAAATATTTTTTCTAGTTTATTTATCTTGCAGTTGTATGCAGAAGTGTATGTGAAACTTTTTTGTTTTAAAAAAATTGCGCGATATAAAAATTGAAAAATAGTCGCCTTTGGCAACACTGACTATGCAACACTGTAAAAAAAAAAAAATACTACCAGTTTTCCTGTAGGAATCGAAAAAATTGTTGCCCTTATCGTACCGGAAAAAATTTTGACCCAACTCGGAATAAAATCCGTAAAATACCGTTTTATTGAATATTTCCTTTTTTACAGATTTTATTCCATGCTAGGTCGGAAAAATTTCCGGTACAATAAGGTCAACTATTTTTCCAATTCCTACAGGAAAACTAGTCGTATTTTTTTACAGTGTACTCCAAACTTCATGATGATTTATCAAGTTGAAAAAGTCCTTCTTTTGAGAATGATCCATATAGAACAGCCATAGTTTGCATTCTAAATGATTTCCATTCGTTAAATAAATTAATGTATCTGTGCATAATCATTTTCATTTCTGTCGAACCTAATAGCTATGGTGATTTCATCTGTAATATCCCACTAGAATATTCATAGATTCGAATTAATAATGAATATCAGATAAGGAGCTCAGAGCGCAAGCAAGCTAGTCTAGAAATTCTCATATCTGCCAATTTCAAATAGATGTTAAAAAAATGAGACCAACGTGGAAACAAAGTGAAGACAGAGCTTCAGTCTTAGCATACTGAATAGTAACTAATAACTTGTAGTATTAGGTAGCAACATTAGACTTTTAGAACTTATTCGTGAGCGAAAACGAATGTGAAGAATCTGAAACATGATTTAGTGAACCAATTCTTTAGATACAGTAAAAATTCCGGTGCATATTTTTCATTTCATGAAAAATATTTAGGTTGTTCATAAACTTTTGCGCCGCACTGTATATATATATGCATACACTATTTAGCCATTAATCACAGGACACTTTCAATTTTAGACATTTTGTTGAATATTTAAAGATATATTAGTCGGATTTTTCTAGAATTTCAGGATTATGAAGAATATGTTCAACTTCATATATATCAATGGCGATTTGTTCAGAAGGACAATTAGGGGGCCAACCAAAAATCAAAGAAAAATTATACCGTTTGAGATCACCATATATAATAAAATAGACGAAATGATCTATCTCTATAGTTTACGAATATATGTATATTGTACAATATATGTATTCATTTGTGGAAGAATAGAACGTATATTAATGGAGATATATCAATTTTTGTTTTAAGTTAAAAATATTCTTGCATATTTTTTGCTTATATCATGTAGGGTTATTTACAAAATTTAACGCCAGTTCCACAAAATTTAACAAAATTTAGTAGAAATAATATGGTGTGATTGGAATGTAAATATATTAAATATTTGATGAAATATCATCAGTTGCATAAAAAATATTTTTTATCTGCGCATGCGCGCACAAGAAAATTTTTCTTTCGGTATTTGATAGTCAACTCTATGGAGCAACTCATCAAAAAAGCCAGTCAAATATCCTGAAAATTCAGAAAGATATCACCGATAGACTGAGCAGATCTTTTAATTATTCTCTAACATTTATGTTATCCAATTTTTTAAAGATGATTAAACAAGACGGGGAATGATAACGTCCATGAAAGCATATGTAGTTCCAAATGCCATCGCTAGTGCGACATGTGGCGCTGTTTTTTCACAAAATCCTTTGCATCTTCACTTGTTTAATCATCCTATAAAATTTGGCGACTTTCTAGCAATTATTCGCGCTCTAGGTCCTCCTCAATATGGTCTTCCAAGGATGTTTACCTCAAGATTGCCGTAAGGAAACCGGAAATACTCTTCTTATTCTGTAACAGGACGTAATTGCAAGAAAGGGACCATATTTTGTAAGATGGTTAAACAAGATGGGGGGCAAGGGGGGCGAAAGATTATGAAAATAAAACATTGCCCGATATCCCCTGTCGGCGATATCGGGAAAAAGATTTCTTTATTCCGAATCCGTTATTTTCCATTCTGTTTAATCATCTTATAAAATGTTGCTAAACTATTGCAATTAACTTGACAGAACACGCTGTGTACTGTCAAAATAATTATGACCACCTTAGTTTAAACCTCTTTAAAATGATTAAGGCAATTTACAATAGTTTCGTAACTAAATTGTATTAAAAAATAAAATAAAATAGTGTAATGAACTGAATGAGTTTTTGTCATTTTATTTTTGCTCTTTTCTGACAAAAAACATCAATCAAATCCTCTACCACAGAGATTTCCTAATAATCTATCTTAAAGACAAGTAAATGTCAGAAAGCAAAAAAAGGATTGATGGCCTTATATCCATTGTGACCAAATTCGTAAAAAAGATAGCATTGTTAAAAAAATGTCAAAGTTTAATCTTAAATTATATAATATAAAAAAATATAAAAAAAATATATACAATATAAAAAAATATATATATACAATATATAAAAAAAAGATGTACCTTATCGTTCAAAGGCATTTTTCTTAAAGCATATTTTTCAGTCAAATTATCGAATTATTACACCGGCCAACACCAATTTTATAACTTTGGACAATTGTCTTGGATTGTTTTCATTTATAATTATACACTATTCTTTTACAGGTGACAATGGAAGATTTCTTTCACTGTGGATTATTTCTTGAAATATTCTCTATTTCATATAAACATATACGTGGTTTTTCTAACAGATATTTTTCAGTCAAAATATCGAATTATTACACCGTCCAACACCAATTTTATAACTTAGGAAAATTGTCTTGAATTGTTTACTTTTATAATTATACACTGTTCTTTTATAAACGTCAATGAAATAGTTCTTTTCTTCTGAATTATTTCTCGAAATTTTTCTCTATTTTATATAAAAAATATATGTGGTTTACTTAAATTTCATTCAAATGATTATTAATGATTTTTTTTAATTATTTACTATAAACTTTCTTATTTATCACTGATAATAATAATTAGATTCTTCGAACATCAATAGTTCATTATTCATTGATTGATATTGTGTTTTATTTTTTATAAACTATCTTTTTTAATCAATGGCAATTAAAGGACTTAGGATGCTATAACTCTTATTTGTCGGATGCTTGCACTTGCTAGACTTTATTACACAGCTTTCAACAAATACATAACAAAAAATATATCTTATATTGACACTAATTCATCTAATAAAAGTTAATTAGCATTTGACCGACAATTTTAAATGGTGGCGATTAGCAAAAATTATCGAAAAATATACATCACGATTATTTATACGCCTATATTGGAAATGAGATCAATAAATACCTCCTTGATCAAAAGTATGTCACACATTGAATTGAAGGGACCAGGTACGCGAAATTTGGGGGAAACATTGATTTTTGCTTTTTTATATCCTTAAATAGTTTAAACTTTTATCTTTCCAACGATGTGTCACACATGTTTATACATATAAAAATGAAATGGTGGAATTATGCATTCTATCTAAGAGTACTTCAAAGCTTAATGACCATTAAATTCTTTTATAGACCTTTTCTCAAAACTTGGATCTTTCATAGTTGTGTTCCTTTTTTACCAATATCTATTAAACTGAAGAACTCAGATTTCTTTAAAATACTTATGTTATATTGTAACTTTAACACAAAGATTAATGATTTGTTGAGAATTATTTATTTTAAGCAATGAAATCTTACCAAAAATATTAATTTAGAAATGTCTTTCAATAAATAATTAATAATTAATTTTCAGTTTCACTAAGAAAGAACATAGTCTGTCAAAATACGTAAAGCATGTTATTCACACTACTCTAAAAAATCTAGACCTCTATCTTCTTCTTCTTATCACCATTTTTGAGAAAAAGGTACATAATGTTGGTGAATTTAACGTGTCAGAGATAGGGCTTTCCCGGTCCCCTAAATGAATTCTATGGCTCAAAGTAGAAAGCAGATATTTTACTACTGATTTTTCAGAAATTTAAGCGTTACAAAGAAGACCATTATTTTTATTTTATCAGTAATCGTATATATTCCAATATAACAAAATCTAAAATCGTTTTTACATATAATGTTAAATCTTCAACTTGTTTAACGCCATAGGAAATCGTATGATCCAAGTTACAACCTTCTGTAAATAAATGATATTTTAAGCCGATGAAGATGATTCCAGTAGTTGTAAAACTAAAGAGTAAATCGAGTATGTTACAAGAACTATGTCGTTGGAAATATATTATTAGAGATCCAGAAACATTAGGTTATCAGTCTGATAAAGAAACTGCATAAAATATAAAAAAATGCTTTTTATAACATAAATTGCAGAAATTGCATATTTTTTAAATATATATATATATATATATATATATATATTGAAAAATACATGATAGCGCTAGAATAACTAATATAATTTTAATATTGTAAAATATTTCCATGAAACTTGAGTAAAGTTAGAAAATAATAAAAGGGAAAATTCAATCGAATAAATATAAAACAAATTTGCTGGATAAAGTTTCACACGACTGCAAACTTAATGGGAAATAATTTCATATAAAAAGTTAACGAATTTAAAATTCAAAAAAAGATAATTTACCATCTCATTTTGAGCGAACTGTTTATTACAGTCTCAACATCCTCAAAACTAATTTGTTGCTGTTCTCACGATTGTTAATAAAAATCTTTCAACAGACTCAACACGTCTCTTCATTCTTATTGCAGATTATAACATAATAATATTTAACCCTTTTTCTACTGCCATCCCTGATGAAGGACATACATTTTAGAATTTTTCTAAGACGTTTAATTTAATTTAAAAGAATTCTGGAAACTTTGTCTGCAAACTCCCATCCAAAGCCACAAATATTTAGAAATCAAACAAACAGAATGTGAGAATATTTTTGAAGAAAAACTTTATAGAGAGAAAATTTAATGATTCAAGATGTATTATCCATGTAAGACTTTTTAAAATCATTGCAATATTTATATAATTTGATATAAAAAAAAGCCAATTTATTGTTATTTTATGAATAATGTTAGAGACTTTGATTTAAACATATTGTGATTCTCTAAGCATTTATAATTCTGTTATAGAATTATTTTTAAACGCGTGTCCATGACATTTGTGCATTCTCTAAAAAAATCCCCAAGAATTGTATATTATATATTTTTTAACTTATTAGGAGCATTATTAACAATGTGTGCATTCATAAATTTAACTCATTTTTTAAATGTTTCTGCTTAAAGGGTTAACAAATGAATAGAAGATTAATCAGAGAATTGCATTCAATGCGTGACACATAGCAGATTTATAAATATTTTTATTTTTAATGCAGGAAGAATTTACATTACAACTGCCATGATGGCATTGCTTTTATCAGGATTATTGTTAGAAGCACATTTAAAGGCTATGCGTTATACAAAAACAGGTATATTTAAAAATACCACTGCATAATTTTCTTTATTTGCAATGCAATACTAATATCATTTCAGACTACTTCTATCAAGATAATACCGCTCAATATAACACTGCATCCAACAGTTTTACGCAATTCATTTTGAGATAAACAGTGGCTTAATTTGACCGCTAGATAGTTTTCTGATGTATGCATATCGTATGGGGTAGAATTTACTTTGTATGAAATAATATGAGGACGTGAGTTTCAAAACTCGCCTTATCCAAAAAATCAAATTTTGGGAAATCGCGTAAAACCTCTAACTGTGACCCTGTGCATCGAATACCTCCAATTTTTTTGTTTACTTATAGCTAGTTGCTCAGTGATATCATTGTGTTAAGTTGGAAAATCTACTTTAATTCAACTTTACATTTACTATTTACATTTACATTCTAACTTACAACTTTAATTCAACTTTTAAATCTACTTTAATTTAACTACTCTAATTAATTAATTGGAAAAAGTTTCAGTTAAGAAGAGTTTTGTTGCCAACCTATGGCTAAGAAGAGTTTTGTTGCCAATCGTCTATCATATTTGCTGAAAGAAATTAATAGTTTTTATTTTTGGTCATCGGATGATAATATTTTGGATTAATAAATAAACCTTAGGAGAGCAATTAGTATGATTAAAATTTAGTATTCAGTTTTATTATAAAAAAGTAAACTTATCATTAATCAAATAAAACTTATCATAAATAGCTTATAATTAAAATAAAAAAAAATTAAGAGAATTTAACATAATATAATCTATATAACATATAATATTATATGTATACACCATCCGCTTGTGTTCTGGTTCATAGTACCTTATCGTAATACCTTTGAAAGCGCACTGAGATGCACTTTAAAAAATTTTCAAGGTGATTAAGATTGGTTAAATTCTTAAATAATAGTTATTTTGTTATTGGAACAATCGTTTTAAAGAGATATGATACACATAAAATATTTCATAGTGTTCTCTATTTCATTAATTTATAAAGAAAAGCATATTTTATGCTTTTCTTCATTTATAATTTTTAAATTGTACTTTGTTACACATTACAATATTCTTTGTCTCTTCAACATAAATCGTAGATGTATTTTATAAATTGTCTATTTCTGCAGGTTTGGTTAAGATATGAGCAAACTATTTGATAAATGAAAATGTAGATTACATATGAGATACATATGAGATTGTAATGCCTGTATTTATAATTAACCTGTATTTGTAATTATATACCAACTTCAGACGTTATTTCTCATTTTAAATACAATTTTAAATCTTCGTAATGTATACAGCTCTATTTCTATAAAATATACTTGATGTAACATTTAAAAATATATTTGATATATTTATGGCAAATATTATAAAATTACAGATGAGTTTCCTTATACAAATATGGTCAACTTATATAAATTAAAAAGGCTATTGGTACCGCTTTCATAATAATGTGAAACATCTGCAAATTACTCTAAATAAAAAAAAAAAAACTGTGACTGTATCAATAACATTTCATGCTACTTCAATCTTGATTCAAACGAAACTAACATTTCTAAAATTTAAAGGGTAAGTTCCGTTGCTAAAAAACATTTTTTTAATGCATTTTCAAATTCGATAATAAGAACGGCAGTCTCCAGTTTCTCCTCCTTATACCTTATCTGTATGTTATATAATATAAAAATACTATAAATGTAGAATAGTTTAAGCGGCTTTACATCAATCAGTATTGACAAAAGCTGACAAGTTGAAAGATTTGATTGACATAGACAAATTGCCTTTTACGAAATGGTGAAAATAAAGATTATTTTCCTAAGAGAAAAATTCCATATGATCGATATGAATTCGTGCGAAAAACCTGAAATCTTTAAAGGACTGTTGAAACACTATTTCTTTTTTCTTTTTTTCCTTAAAAAAACATAATGTAACACCAACAACAGCACTACATATATATTGAGAAACGTAATGCATTCATATCCCAAATAATGTTTCAAAAGATTTCGCTTTTTTCTTTTTTGTATGGTAAATACCATGTTCAAATTCAGTTATATTTCTAGTGATTTCATTCCTAATTACGCATTTGGTAAAAATACAAAAGTTTATGTCGATGGATATTTTTATTCAAATTATTAGCCACCAGAAAAAAATTAGAAATTTATAAGTAAAAATAATTTGAAATTTTATATAGCGAGAAGATACAGTCAATGTTTAAATAATTTTATGGATGCAAATTGTAATAATAAAACTTATAATAATTATAAAAATGTAATATATATATACAGGATGTTTCACTACCAGACCGACAAACTTTGAGGGGTGATAGTAGACATAAAGACCAACATTATTAAATAGGAAACCATGGGGCGCAAACGTCTTCTGTAGGAGCTAGGGGTCATTAAAGTTTAAGGTCCAAAATTTTAAACGATGATAAAAACGGAAAAAAGGGTCGATTCGGTTACGGTTTTCGCTAAAATCGTTCTTTATATCACGATTTTCTTAAAAAATTTTTTTTAAGGTTACGTTTAAAAATTGTCGATAGAGGGCGCTTTAGACTTTAGAGTAACGAACAACTACTTGTTACCTTTATTTTTTGTATAAGGTTGAAATTATTCTAAAGTTTAGACTTTAACTTAAATTTTAAGCCCAAAATCGAAAACATTGGGATCGGGTAACTAGCGAATATTGAACTGTGAACAGAGGGGGAAGATTTTAAACACTCATAAACATTGAACAAACTAATCAATTTTGTTGCGGTTTGCGTGTAGGTCTTGGGAATCTTTTTATTCAAAATGACGTACAGCTTTGGTGTTCTCATTTTTTGATACAGGGCGCTTCCGACACATCTTCGACATTTCAATGACATTACTCCTGGGTGTTTTACTACCAGATCAATATACTTCCAGGAAGTGTTAGGAATGCAAAGACGACTCGGAATCACATAGGAATGTAACGTTGTAAATGCCTTTTTGCGAGTTATGGTTACCAGAAGCAAAGAAAAAAGCAACAGAATGAAGCAGAGAAACAGCAACACGTTAATGTGACAGAAAAAAGTTCATTTAAAGGTTTTATTAAAATAGGCGTTCGAAATTACGACCAGAAGTAGTCCGGCGAGTTTGATAGCGGCGACTCATGGAATTCCTCATGCTCTGGAAGATTCCTGGCATCTCTGATAGCTTTCTGGCAGCTACAGAAATACGAGCCGCGATTTCTACAACTGAAGGTACGGGAGTCTCATACACAAAACTTTTATTTGACATTTTGTACTAAAACCTTTAAATAAACTATTCTCTATCACATTAACGTGTTGCTGTTTCTCTGCTTCTTTCTGTTGATTTTTTCTCTGTTTCTTTTAACCATAACTCGCAAAAAAGGCATTTCCATTGTTACATTCCTATGTGATTCCGAGTCGTCTTTGCATCCCTAACACTTCTTGGAAGTATGTTGGTCTGGTAGTAAAACACCCAGGTGTAATATCATTGAAATATCGGAGATGTTACGGAAGCGCCCTCTATCAAAAAATGAAGACACCAAAGCTGTACGTCATTTTGAATAAAATAATTACCAAGGGAATGACCTACACACAAACCGCAACAAAATCGATTTGTTTGTTCAATGTTTATGAGCGTTTAAAATCCTCCCCCTCTGTTCACAGTTCAATTTTCCCTAGTTACCCGATCCCAATATTTTCGATTATGGGCTTAAAATTTAAGTTAAAGTCTAAACTTTAGCATAATTTTAACCCCCATACAAAAAATAACGGTAAAAAGTAGTTGTTCGTTACTCTAAAGTCTAAAGCGCCCTCTATCGACAATTTTTGAACGTAACCTTTAAAAATATTTTTTTATGAAAATCGTGATATAAAGAGAGATTTTAGTGAACACCACAAACGAATCGACCCTTTTTTTCCGTTTTTTATTATCGTTTGAAGTTTTGGACCTTAAACTTTAATGACCCCTAGATCCTACAGAAGACGTTTGCGCCCCATGGTTTCCTATTTAATAATGTTTGTCTTCATGTCTACTATCACCCCTCAAAGTTTGTCGGTCTGGTAGTGAAACACCCTGTATATATATATGTATATATATATATATATATCAGCGAAGGATACTGTTACTTAAACTGGGTATCTTAATTTCCACCGCTTTCTCCGATTTTCCAATTTTTTCTTATTTTATCGTAAAAATAGTAAAAACGACAGAGACAATTAATTTTTATAAACAGCAATGTGAAAGAGTTATAATCCAAACGCATTCTGAACTGAAGACTTTATAAAAGTGCAAGTTTTTTTTTACGGTGATTCAGCCATATCTGTTTCTTTGCATAACTTTAGGATTGAGCATTCATTTTGGAAAAATAATTTCAATAAATTTTAATACTACTATTTCTAAACTAAAATCTATGTGGTAGGTTATTATTGCAAATGTTGTAGAAATCAACTATGAAAAGTTGTGCAATAATCATTTGCCCCTTTTATAATTAAACTTTTAAAAACCGCTGCTTTGATCGCGTAATTGTTGAAATAGTCCAAGTGATATACAGGGTGATTCAAAAAAGATGGGAAAAATTTTAAGAGGTGATAGTACACACCCAAACAAACATTTTGTATCAAAGAATGCCAGGTCGAAAACTAAACGTAAAAATGTTAGAGGGCGCCAAAAGTTATGTTCTTATACGAGGCAAAAACACACAATGAATGATTAAGATAAGTTACGAAAACAAATTTAATGGCATTTGATTACAATAAGTGCTCAAAACATTGACCGGCAGCTGTTATGCACGCAGTACAACGGCGAAGAACAGATTGGCGAATTTTCTAAAACACACCAGGCATATCGCGAACTTCCCCTACAGCAGCCGAAAGCTTGGCGACAAGTTCGTCTTCGGATTCAATGGGAGTCTCATACACAAGAGCCTTTAGCTGTCCCCACAAAAAAAATCGAGACATGAAAGATCTAGCGAGCGCGGTGGTGCCTGGTGTGTTTCAGAAAATTCGCCAATCTGTTCTGCGTCGTTGTACTGCGTGCATAACAGCTGCCGGTAAATGTTTTGAGCACTTATTGTAATCAAATGCCATTAAATTTGTTTTCGTAACTTAACTTAATCGTTCATTGTGTGTTTTTGCCTCGTATAAGAACATAACTTTTGGCGCCCTCTAACTTTTTTACGTTTAGTTTTCGACCATGCATTCTTTGATACAAAATGTTTGTTTGGGTGTGTACTATCACCTCTTAAAATTTTCCCCATCGTTTTTGAATCACCCTGTATGTATGCCTAATTTTTATTAGAAGAAATTTTACTTTTAGGAATAATTCAAAAATTACTAATCAAGCCACGGTTTGTTTAAATTTCATTATTACACTGCATTAAGCAGAAATGAGACTTTAATTAATAAAAATAAGTCGAAGTAAAACTAAGTCTAAATAAATGATAATTTAGAAAGTATTTTGAAGCTGTTATTCTCATTTCATACGTTCATTTTAGTATTCATGAGAAGTTTTGAATTTTTTAGAAACCGTTCATAATGCGCATTTACATACTAAAATTAACCAGCATGTCGCATTTCAAGTTCTTGTCTAACGGTTTACCAATTCTGTGGTGGTAGAACACTAATATAAAATGGCTATGTTGAAACAAGAACTATCACCATTAATTTACCAACATTAATTTTGAAATTGGTTTGGTATTTTCTAATATTCCATAAAAAACGTAATTTAAAAAGGTTTAATGATTTTTTAGAACGTTTGTTGTTTCTGCCAACCCAGGTGTTAGCGGCATCGGATTAAAATATAGTCTGTGTAGGATCAGAGACTGTCATCATTGATTTGCAACCATTATTTTGTAATCTGTTTGTAATTTCTGAGATTGCATAGAAGTCGTAACTTAGGACTTTTCTTGGACTTTTTTGCTCCTACCCTTCGCTTCACTCCTTTTACATTTCGAATTTATTTTCGACTGTTCTTAGATGGCATTTATATTTTATGAATATCTACCATGACTTATTTCAATTTACGAAGACTCTTCAGTATCAAAGAAATCGCATTTTAGAACGTTTTTTGATCTTGCAAGCTTCTGGTATTAGTGGCAAGGATATAAAAAATAGCTTATGTTTGAGCAGGTTCCATCACCACTAATTTGCAACTATCATTTTTGAAATTGGTTTGGTATTTCATAAGATTGCATAAAAATAATAATTTAGAACGTTTTTAGAACGCTTTTTGCTCACTTCATCCTTTTAAATTTGGAATTTTCTTTCGACAGTTCTTAGAAAGCATTTGCATCATTAAGGCGACAGTGGACGTTCAAAAACATTTTCTACAATTTTTGCTCAATTGTTTTGAAATTTAATACACGTATAATTTGTGCAATAATTAAGAAAATTTCTTAATTTCATTAAAAAAAATTAATATGCAAATGAGTAATTAATTAATAATATGGTAATTAGTGATACAAATTAAAAATACTCCATGCGCATTAAATTTTGTTTCAGAAACTTGTATTTTTTTTTTAGTATAGCTTTATGATATTATATCAAAAGTTGCTATACATTTTAAAATTATACTAAATTCCTTGGCAGAAAAAAATTAAAAATCTGTAATATGGATCATTTTGGATAAAATTCAATAATAAAATATTACTTTTTGATCTTTATATGAAATAATGTACACATTTTAATAGCAAGTTTTGTAATAAAGTATATCAACAACAATATTACCAAGTATTATGAAAATTGGTATAAAATTAAGACGCATGGAGCATTTTGAACTTACTCAGTCGGCGAAAATTCTCATTTTGAGAAAACTGGATTTAAAGTTTTATTTTAAGGGTAGATTAACGATTGTTTACGTTAGAAAAACAGCTGTATCTCTGCAAAAAATTATCGGATTTGAATAATTTTTATAATATTTGAAAGTAGAAGATTGCCAGAACATTTTTTTCCAAAAAACAAAAAATTGATTTTTTTAATGTTTTTTGCGATTTTGAACGTCCACGGTCGCCTTAAAGTAATTACCATGCCAAATTTCAAAATGTAATACCCATCAGTATCACAAAAATGCAAGTTAGAACATTTGTTTACTCCTGCAACCCCCAGGTGGTTGTGACAACAACATAAAATATAGCCTATGTAGCAAGGACTATAACCCTCAGTTTGAAATCATAACTTTGAAATCGGTTTGAAGTTTCCTAGGGTTGCGTAGAATTAGCAATTTAAATCGGTTTTAAAACGCTTTTCGCGTATTTCCATCTCTTTTAATTTTCGTATTTTTTAGGAACTGTTCTTAAAGATAATTTTTATCTTATAGGTAACTGCAGAAACTATAAGTAGGACATTGAGAATGTCCTAAAGCGCTCACTGCAAAGAATCTATATTGATTATTTAGTGCCTATTATGGGTGAAATGGTTTTACTTCCTATTGATGCTGACAAGTTTTTGTTGTTCCTAACACAACTATGAAACATACGATTACTTGCATTTCTTCCCTTTTTACCAGATACAGTTATCCCATATATTTGTATCATATCTCTATATCATTATCTATTTATCAAATAATCCTTTCCAATTTATGTCTAAAAAATTAAAATATTTTAAATTAATCATTGTGTAAAAGGCACGTTAAGTGATCATTCTGATAGAATGGCGAAGCCGAGCTACATGTACAAATTCACAAACGTAAATCTGATATTTTACAAATGAAAGAAAACAAATCCCTTTTGCAATATAGGAAATTGCCTCATGTTACATCAGAGAAGAGTCTTGCATCTCTACAAACATATACCAAGAGTAGCTCTATGAAATTGCATTCATGAAGACAAGTGTAAAAATGCAATCGAAACACTCATTATAGCCAGATAGGTAAAGCTGAATTATAAACATTAAGCGGGTTCTCAAATCTGAAAAAAAAAGAAATAGATAAAATAACTAGAATACAATCATTGACGCTTTTTGATGACAATAAAAATTTCGAAGAGAGATATATAGAAAAGAATTAAAGTGGAAGTATGGGTATTGAATAAATTAATTATAGACCGCTACATCTTAGTATTACAAATACTCAAACAGCCGGTTTGCATTTGATACATTCTAATGCTCTATGCCCTAAATCAGTGGAGTCTGATTTGATACGTACTCACTCGTAAAAGCTGTGTATCTTGCATTGTTGCACTGTTAAAACACTATTCTTAAAAATAAGTAAATTGTACTAATTAATGAGCACTGCCCGATCTTAAAATAGCTCCGAGTACTTAACTCTTAAATTTGAAAAAACGCATGTACTCATTTTTTTGAGTACATACAGGAACTCGAAAATAAGTATGTATAAAAACACGTATACACTATAAGGAAAAAAATCGAAATTACAGAGAAACGACAAATCACCATTTTGAATTGCGAAGATCTACAATCTTTTGAAAGAACAGCGAACTCATTATTTTAATTCTTGAAACTTTGTGTATGAGCCGTACCGTGATCTGAACCCAAGTCCTCTAGGTGCGAGATCAGTATTATACTGACTGTGCTATAAAAGTAGTTACCAGCTGCTTCCAAATGACACATTTTATGAATCAGCGACGGAAGATCGCTAACTGCAGAGATGAATTTTCCCTTTCTTAAATAGTCTAATTTCTAATAAAACAATATTTAAACAAAATTTTCTTCTTTAACATTTCTAATGAAATTGTAAATAAATTTGAAAAGTGCGTATTATAAATCAAAAATTATAACAAAGATAGACATATCTTTAAATAAAAGCTTGGAAATCCATACTGTCAATTCGGCATAAGAAAAGGGTTTATCAGAAAACTCATATTTTTGACCACATAGGATTTAAACATGAAAGAATTTAAAATACAAAATATATGTATTCATTTCTGCATACATATATAAATCAAGTATAAGTATACACAACTTCAAAATATCATGTACTCGTTTCTGAATTAATTGTAATTAAAAAAATCGAGTACTAAGTAATTTTCATTTTTAAGTAGATTAATGCTCCTTTTTGAAGCAATTGTAGTTAGAAAATATGAGTACATAGAAATTTTCATTTTTAAGTAGATTATTTTTAACAATGTACTTCTTTTTGAAACAATTGTACTTAAACAAATACGAGCACATTGAAGTTCTCATTTTTAAGTAAATTATTTTTGAGAGTGTGCAGAGTGAGTAAAAATCTAATGTTTATTCTTTCACCAAAGCGTTGAGTCAATAAGGACTAGAAGAGCTCCTGTCCGAATTCAGTAATAAGTAATGAAGATCAAACATGATTTTTTATAATTACGTATAACATTAAAACGGTTAAGAAAATCACTTCCGTAGACATTCACAAGAGATGACACTTTTTGTACTTTATTCTGTTTTTCGATTCAGAGTGTCGCAGTTATTCTTTATTTGTGTTGTGATGCGTGTGTCGTTTTCATTATAGTTCATATTGTTAGATACCAGTACGTTAATTGAATCCCTGGGTACTTTTAATTAATTTAAGTTACTAAGACGGTATACAAAATTTTGTAAAAAAAGCGAAATGTGTCTACAATTTTTGTCAATACCATAAATATAAAAAAAAGTACACTGCTCAAAACAATTAAAGAATATTGCAGTTTTAGGTGGATTTTGTATCTGGTAAACTGTTTAGCTGATTGATACATGGTCGACAGACATAGTAGGTTATATGAGAATAAATTACACATGTTTGGCAGAAAAAAATGCATTTTATTGCGCATTTGTGTACTAAAGGAAAAAAACACAATTTGTGCATATGAGAAAAAAAAGGAATAAGAAAAGGTGTTTTCTTCAAAGAAAATCATTTTCAGTAGGGGATAATGGTTTCCACGGGCGGCCAGCAACGTTGAAAACCTTTGAGGCATGGACTCAATGAGGCTATTAATGACGAGTTGGGGTATTCTGCCCCACTCTTCCAGAAGAGCTCTTTCCAGTTCTTGGAGAGTTTGTGGGGGTTGTTGGCGGCCAGAAACTCGTCTTCCTAGAGCGTCCCAAATGTGCTCGATTGGATTCATGTCTGGAGAACACGCTGGCCATTCCATTCGAACGATTCCTTCCTCGAAAAGGAAATCCTCCACCAGGTTTGCACGATGTGGCCTGCAGTTATCGTCCATTAAAATGAAGTTATCTCCGATTGCTGCAGCGTAAGGGACTACAATAGGTCTGAGGATCTCTTCCCTATATCGGCGACCAGTCAGAGCTCCATCTCGAATGATATAGAGGCCAGTGCGCCCGTCAATGGAGATGCCACCATACACCAACACTCCTCCACCACCAAATCTGACACTTTCGTGCACGAACACATGATTATTCCTACTGCCACGGTCCCTCCAGAGGAAAATACGCCTATTATCCGGATGCACAGAAAAACGGGACTCGTCAGAAAACAGAATATTACTCCATTCATTTCTCCTCCAGTTGACATGCTCGGTTGCCCACTCCCTGCGGTCGCGACGATGCCTTGATGTTAATCTAACACATACCATCGGTCGGCGAGCATACAGACCTACAGCATGGAGCCGGTTTCGGACAGTCTGAGTTGAAATCGTGGTGCCTGTAGCCGAGCGAAGGTGTTGTTGGAGAAGAGTAGCGTTCATGGTTCGGTGTCTCCGAGCTGTTACCGCTAAATACCGATCTTCATTGGGCGTTGTTGCCCGTCTACGACCTTGCACTGGTCTTCGGCCTGCACATCCACTCTCCAAAAAACGGTTCCAGATCCTGGAAATGACACTTTGTGACACTCCAATGGCTTGCGCTACTTCGGCTTGAGTTTGGCCCCCTTCTAACCTACCAACAATTCTCAAAGCTTCTGAATCTGTCAAATGACTTCGCTGAGACATCGTACTCATCGAAACAAAGCAATCACTGAATGCCGATCATCCTTGTCTTCATTCTCTTTTATCCAGTTGAAAGTCAAATTTCATTCGCTGCCGCTGAAGCGACGTTTTTGACGTCGAACTCAAAATTTGCATACTCCACTGTTTGAAAACCAGAAAAATTTGCATTTGTGATTCTCTTCTTCTATTTTCGGCAAAAAAAAATATTATATCTTTATTTTATATAAAACTTCAAATATCCTTTAATTGTTTTGAGCAGTGTATATATTTTAACCAAAATATGGAAAAATAAACTAAAATTAATTGCAGATTTTTTATATATAGTATAGCATCACATTATTAATAAACATCTGTAAAAAATCATTCTATAAACCGAACTAAACCCCAAAACAACTGCCTTTGCCTGAAATGTGATGTTGGTTTCTACTATAAATATTTTTTTCAAAAAAGTATATTTGAAAGCAATAAACGAAAAAATTGAGCTAAAGCTAATTAAGTATTTTAATATATATATAGATAGATATATCATCACATTATTAAAAGACGTCTTTAAAAATCATTCTAGAAACCAACCGAAACATAAACTAGTTGGATGTAGCAATCCCAAAACTTTCTTCTATCTCATACATGTTAATACTTGAAAATTCGCTATAACATTGCCAAAATAAAACGACAATCTATGCCCATCATGAGGATTCTAAAAATATGAAATTCCGTATATAGGTTCTTGAGATATGGCTACCCCTGGAATCTTGTAAATCCAGCAAATTTCAGCCTAGCAGCGCCACCTGTTGGGTTCTTTGCACCAAAACCACCAAACAAACGCTTATGTCAAAGTCTAACAGAAACTGAAGTTTTCGGAAAATCCGTGCATTAGTTTTTGAGATAGAGTTATTGCGAAAATCATGAAAATTCCAGCATAGCAGCGGAAACTATTGGACGATTAACACCAAAACCTAATCAGCAACAACTTGTGTTAACATCTAACTAAATCTGAAGTTAGATGAACATTCGTGCATTAGTTTTTGAGATAGAGCTATTGCGGAAACCGTAAAAAATGCAGCATAGCAGCGCCACCTGTTGAGCGATTTACATCAATATGTAATCAGCATCAAGTCATATCAAGGACTAACTGAATCTGAAGTTTCATGAAAATCCATGCATTAGTTCTTGAGATAGGGCCAATGTGGTAATCGTAAAAAAAATGAAGCACAGCAGCGCCACCTGTTGAGCGATTTACACCAACACGTAATCAGCATCAAGTCATACCAAGGAATAACTGAATCTGAAGTTTCATGAAAATCCGTGCGTTAGTTCTTGAGATAGAGCCATTGCGGAAGTCGTAAATAATGCAGCATAGCAGCGCCACCTGTAGACAGATTTGCACAAAAAGACTAATCAGCATCAATTTGTATCAGGGTCTAACTGAATATATTTTTTTATTAAATTCCGTGCATTAGTTATTGAGATAGAGCCCCCACAAAATTTGTGTCACACACAGACAGATAGACTCACAGACAGACATTTTGTAAAAACATGTTTTTCGGGTTCTCTGACCCCTAAACGTGTAAATCCGTCAAAAAACAAAATTTTCATGAATCCAATATTTTTTTCTTGTTACCGAAACGTCAGTGAAGGCTTACTGTGGAGACACGAAAAGTTTAGGTTTCTGTTAGTCTGTCTGTTAGTCTGTCTGTTTGTCTGTCTGTTAGTCTGTCTGTTTGTCTGTCTGTTAGTCTGTCTATCTGTTCCGCAATAACTGCCGCAAAAAGCATCCGATCGGCTTGAAATTCACTGTGAATGTTGACGAGGTACCCGGACTTAGCTGTATAGTTTTTGGTTAAATTTGTTTCATTCGTTCGGGAAATATGGAACATTTTATCTCTATAATGCTTCTCGATGGCAAGTCAGACGATTTTCAGATTTTCATTTGTTGAAAGAAATGGCTCATATGAAAAATGGATTTAAATGGTAAATTTTTGATGCTGAAATTTTTAAATAACATTATTAAATTATTCCAATAAATTTTGTCAATATATTTGCGAGATTTTTTTAATTAGGTTTATAATATAGGGGGAATTTTATGCATGTTTTCCAATAATATAAAGGATTCTGTTTTATCAATTTGACATATTGCATATTTCATTTTTTTCCCTTTTCTTTCTCTGTTGCCTAGCAACGTATTTGGTCCTAATAATATTAGTATAATTGCGTGTATAATGCTTGAGTAAAGCCAACGTCAAAACAAATGAATTAATGCATTTGTATCTTTGCATATAGAAGGATTTTAGCCCAGAATTAAAAATAGGCAATATTTCATTTACTTTATTTATTTTATTGAAATATTTCGCTTAAAAATACAAAAGTTCATTATTTTCATAGAGAATAACGTAACATTTCCCCATAACATTTACCAATATTTCTTTAATTGTTGCCAAGAAAATCAAAACCCGGAATAATATTTTCTTTTAAACAATTTTCAATTGAAATGTTTTGTCGTGAAACAGGAAAATGAAAAATAAAATTAAGAATAGAAAAATTAATATGGCGGCATATTGGAAATAAAAAGAAAACTCTCGAGTATTTCTTAATATAACAAGATGAAAAGTTTTGAGTAAGTACGCATAGCAGGTGAATTAGACGTCATTTATCGAAAACAAAGATGCTGGAATAAAAAGATCTTGTGTAAAATAAAATTAACTATTATTCACGGAGGAAAGAGATAGATGGAGATGCAGTATGCCGTAAAAACAGTTTGCAATACGACGTGCGTTATCGCTCAGATTTAAATGCCCTCATTCGGCCCAAACAAAACAAGCACGTGGAACAGGGAGCAAATTCTTTGACTTCATCCGTTTATTTATTTATTTTTTTTTAAGCACGTCGTTGTGTTGTGCCGAATGTAGCGGATTTTAGGGTTACATTTTTGGCGTCACTTCAAGATTTATTGTCTGTGTACGGTTAACACGAATATTTTATTTTAAATTTAAATTTTATTAATTTATAAAAAAAAAAAAAAAAAAAAAAAAAAAAAAAAAAAAAAAAAAAAAAAACCTCATGCTTATCCTTATAAATCACAGCGTAAAAAAAATCTAAGATATACTTAACCATCCGCACAATCAATAAAAAATTACGAATGTAAATTTAAATAGACTACGGGGGGTTCAGGGGGGGGGGGGCAGAGCCCCCCTGAAGAAATGCAATTTTTGATTTAAAAAGTTACCAGAATAAGTAGCTCATCAGAATTTCAGAACATCAATGTACAACCACTTGTTTAACACTTTCAATTTCTGAAACTTTACGAAGTATCTTGTATGCTCATAAATATTTATGTAATTTGAAAACTTTAAAAAGCGATTTGTAGGAAGTTGAATAATGCAATGAGTGTTAAAAAGCAATGACTTGCAAAGATGACGTTGAGGCTCCTGATCTGCAGATTTATTAGTAAAGATAGAAGAAAGTAAAAAAGAAAGAGAAGAACTAGCTTTGACAGAAATATGTCTTGCGATAATTATTTTTAATTTTACTTACCGTTATTCTGAAAAATAATAATATACTTGAAATATTAGTAGAAATCTAAAACGAAAATTATTGTTTTCAAATAGTAGTTAACTAAATTATTGCCGAAACGTCAGCGAAGGCTTACTGTGGACAGCCGAAAAGTTTTTGGTTTTCGTTTGTTTGTTTGTTTGTCTGTCTGTCTGTTCCGCGATAACTGCCGTAAAAAGCATCCGATTAGCTTGAAATTAAAGACGCATGTTGGTAAGGTACCCGGAAATAGCTGTATAGTTTTTGTTACATTTGGTTCATTCGTTCGGAAAATATAGAATATTTTATTTTGCACAATAATGTTGTTCAATGGCAATTGAGACGATTTTTCCATTTTTATTTGATGAAAGGAAATGGCTCATATGATTGAAGGGTTTAAATGGAAACTTATAGATGATGAATTTTCCTAATTGGAATTATACATTATTCATATTAGTTTGAAATTTTCTCTATTCATTTGTCAGAGTTTTTAAATTCGGTGTATAACTTATAGAGGGATTTTATATATGCTTTCCAATAACATAAAATATTTTTATAAATTTACTAACTTTTAAATGTACACATTTCTTAGTTTTAATTTTCTTTTAACTGCTGCCCAGCAACGGAACTACACCTGAAAGTATCGTAGATGTGAAAGTATGTGTAGTTGTTTGAAGTCAAATGAACGTTAAAAAGGGATGAATTAATGCCTTTTTGTCTTTACAAAAATATAGATGGGTTTTACCCCAGAAATAAAGGCAGGCTATGTTCCATTTATTTTGTTCAAATTATATTTCTTATAAATTAAAAAGTTCATTATTTTCATAAGGAATAAATTGACATTTTTCTATAGAATTTAACAATCTTTATTTTATTTTTTTATTTTATTATTTTTTTTTTTTTTTACCGTTGCCAAGAAATCAGATCCCGAAATAATAATTTACCGTAAACAGTTAATTTTGATTTGAATGGTTATCATGTGCAAGAGGAAAATGAAATAAACAATAGACATGAATATACGTCTTCATATTGGAAATAAAACGAAAATACGAAAAGAAGTTGAATTTGACCTCATATATCAAAAACAAAACGAATATGCTTCGAGGTTGAAATAAAAGGACCTTGTGTTATGATATGAATTCTTAATATTAAAAAAAAAAAATACCAATATCTCACTGTGTATCATCTATACACGTCTAACAGAAATGTTTAATTTTTAATAGAAAATTTCAATAAGAAAAATACTTTTGAAAAGCAAATAGAATGTATACGTCAAAATTATGCACCGAAAAATTATCTGTGTCGAAATTGAAGTCACTGTATCGGGAAATAAATATTTTGATTCTTAAAAGTCAAACATTAACTAGATTGCCTGAAAAAAATATTTTTTGACGAGCGTTACTTCCTAATGCAGACTCATTTCGTAAAATATGAATGAAAATTATTTTATTTTTAAATGGAAATTATTTTTTCGGTCATAAAACCTAAACTTTTAATATAATTGCGTCAATGTAAATTATCTTTTGTTCACCGGTATTAAAACATAAGACTCGGAAGTGCAAAAATCAATCTAAGATTTTCGATAACCACTAGCACAATGAATAAAAAGTTAGATATGTGAATTTAATAAGACCACGGGGGGTTCAGGGAGGCGGAGCCACCGTGAAGAAATCTAGTTTATTATCTAAAAAAAAAAAAAAAAAATACCAGAATTAGCTGCTCATAAAAATTTCAGAATATCCTTACATAAAGTTTTTAAATTAACGTTTCTAATGTCTGAAAACTTTAAATTGCGGTTTTTTAGGGAGTTTAATATTACCCAAAAGTGTGTTTAAAAGTAATGACTTGCAGAGCTGACTTTGTGGCTCCTGATCTGCAGCTTTACTAGTATATAAAAAAAAAATACTTGCCAGTAACTGTTGTGCATTGAAACCGTTTTTGCTGTATTTAAATTTTAAAAGAAAATAAAACAGTTATATTTTGAATTTTTAAAATTTGGATTGAAAATATTTGTAATTTTAAGAGATGTGTATCATACTTCTTTCGTGACTGATTTCGTGTACGTTCTTTTGTTGAATTATATAATATATTAACGTAACTCAAAGATTTCCTAGCTAAAGAAGCAACAATAATTTGAAAAAAATGGAAATTGACAATTAGCACAAATACAAAAATACAAAAACAGCAAGTTACTGAATGTTTGTAAATATATCTTCATTATTGTTATTGCATGTACGGGAATAGACAATAGCAAGAAATTTGGATAACAAAATCATACGGGTTGTGGTTTATTAAATATCGCTGTATCACCCTTTTGAAATGTTTTCTAGTAGATGATCACACTATTACCCTCAAAATTGAGTTAACAAAAATTATTTTATTTTTTCGTATGATTTTCAAAGCACGTAAAACAATACAAATCTAGCAGAAAGTTTTATACCGCCGTATAAAGAATAACTTCGTAATTTTAATTATTTGGTTTTATGTACTTCGCATGATGACAATACTCTGTTTCAATAGTTTATCAGATAACGTTACCCCACGTGATTATGTAACATGGTATTATGTCAGATATCATGTGTTCGTGTTCCTTATGCCATGTGATTTAATGTGATTGCGAGGACAAATCACACGTGCACTGTAAAAAAAAATCTGTAGTTCTACAGATGTAAAGTTACATGCTTACTAAACTTTCACCTGTAACTGTACGAAAAAAGCTGCAAATCTACAAAACTAGTTTTTGTAAAGCTACAAAAATCTGTAACTTTACAAATGAATCTGCTAAAATTTCAGTAATCTTACTAAACTTTTATTTGTAACCCTGGCTGCAGTTACATGAAAAGTTCTCGGAATCCCAGTTTCCAAAAAAATTCTTAGTAACCTTACAGATTTTTTGATTTTCGGCGCAAAAGTGTGTCTGTTACATGAAATTTTGTTGTTGCCGTTACATGAAAAGTTCTAGGAATCCAAGTTTCCTAGAAAAACTTTAGTAACTTCACAAATTTTTTTTTACAGTGTGGTACTTGAGATTTTGAACAAACATGGTAAGGACTTAATTTTAGAATTGAAATATTCAGCGACGTTGAGACTGTATGAGTGTGCATATATAAAGATGAACATAACTTGAAGTGATTCTTTTCGCTGCATTCATATTTTTTTTAGGAATAAATTTCTAAATTCTACTGAGAATTATGATATACACTATATTGCCATTAATGACCGGAAACTTTCAATTTTAGACATTTTGTTGAATATTTAGAAATATACTTGACAGATCCTTCTGCAATTTAAGGATTGAAAAGAACAGGTACGACCTCATATTTAGAAATGTCGATTAGATAAGGGGGGCAATTAGGGGACCAACAAAAAATCAAAGAAAAAAATACTTGGGATCACCTGTAAAATAAAATGCACGAAATGATCTATCGCTACCGAATATAAATAAACAGACATTGTGCAATATGTGTATTCTTTTGTGTAAAAATAGCATGTATATTAATAAAGATATAGCGATTTATTAAAAAATAAATAAAAAAATTCTTGCATGTGTTTTGCTTATAACATGCAGGGTTTTCAGCCAAATTTAACTCCGGTTTCAGAAAAATTGAAAATATATAGTAGAAACAATATAGTGCAATTGGAATATATAGTGTATTTATAGTATATTTGATAGTATATGTGCATATTATAGTGTATTGGAATATAAATATATTAAATATTTCAGGAAATATGAGCGGTTTTACGAAAACATTTTTATCTGCACTTGCGCGATCGATAACAAGGATATTTTTACATAATTTAATAGACAACTATATAGAGCAACATATTAAAAAAAATGTAGTCAAATATCGTAAAAATTCAGAAAGATATTGGCATTAGAGTGTGCAAATTTTTAGTTGTTTTCTAAAAGCAGCTGAATGATAAGGGATTTTCACAAATTCCCATTTTTAATTTGTAATTTTTTTTAATTTTCATTTTTTATTGATGCTTTAGTTCTTCTTGGATAACCACCAGAACAAGCCTATACCATGATCAAAAGAAGTATCAAAATCGAAGCATTTTTTCCAAATCTATTCGTTGATACTCACTAAATACTAACTTTTTTCTGAAAGTCAGTTAATAAAAAATGACAATTTGTGTAAAATCCGTTATCATTCAGCTGCTTTTAGAGAACAACTAAAAATTTGCTCACTTTAACACCGATATCTTTCTGAATTTTTACGATATTTGACTGATTGTTTTTTTAATAAGTTGCTCCATAGAGTTGACTATTAAATTATGTAAAATTAACCTTGTCATCGTTCGCGCATGCGCAGATAAAAATTATTTCATACAACTGCTAACATTTCCTAAAATATTTAACACATTTATATTCCAATTGCACTATATTGTTTCTACTATATTTTGTCAATTTGTCTGAAACCGGCGTTAAATTTGGTTGAAAATCCTGCAGGTTATAAGCAAAAAACATGCAAGAATTTTTTAATTTAAATAAATCGCTATATCTATATTAATATACGTGCTATTCTTACACAAAAGAATACACATATTGCACAATGTCCGTTTATTTATATTCGGTAGCGGTAGATCATTTCGTGCATTTTATTTTACAGGGTGATCCCAAGTATTATTTTTTTCTTTGATTTTTTTTGATCGACGGGAACATGCTGACAAATTTGTGGCAAGTAATGATTTACCAATGGACATTTGTAGAGTCACGAAAGGATATCACATGGAATATTTGAGATAATGGTAAACTTGAACTATTTTTCTATCTTACAAAAATATGTACTTTAAATTTTTCCTGTTAATTCCATTCTTTTTGCCAAACTAGCTTCTAGGCAGCATGTATTACACCTTTAGCAGATGAATTTACGCATTTCGAATATCGTATTTCTTAACTAGCACTTCAGCGAAAAAGAATTTCTGCTACGATAGTTTTCCTTAGCGATTAACTCTTTCATGCCTATTCACCCGACGAAGAAAGATTTTGGTAGACATTTTAATCAGATTTTTTTCGAAAGGTTTTATCGGAAATCAGGATAATCCGAAATATTCGCCCCAACCTCTAAATTCAATGACCTTTATTAAAAGTACAAACTTATTAAACACCTAACATTTAAAAAATGACTTGTATTAGTTACCGTTATTTTCATTACAAAAAACACGACATTCAGTTTTTGTGATTTCTATATTAACGCACTTTTAGAAGATGAATTTAACCATTTCTAATATCGTATTTCTTAACTAGCACTTCAGCAAGCAAGGATTGCTAATTCAGAAAACAAGAATTTTAAAGTTGTTAAGTAAACAGTGCCATTCGGCAATTTGTGCAGTTTTACTGTTTTGTAAGTGAATTGGTTCATTTAACCAATACAGTAAACTCCCGACTATCCGGCCTATTGTGGCGGAAGGGAAGGCCGGATAGGCCGGAGTTCTATAAATATTCACTAACTTTCTGCACCCTTTTCATTATATTAAAAACACATGTTACACATGTTAAGATAAAATTTATATATAAAGTTTTAAAATAAGCAAAACATTAGCGTAAAACGTAACCTAATTCGTAAAAAAAATGAGTAAATCTTATTTTACTGTTTATTAATAAATGATTGCACAAATATGAAAAGTTATGCATAAAATAAAAGAGTCAAAACTTAGGTTTTAGTTTTTGAAAAAGTAGTTGATAGATGACTGATTCTCCCTGTTAGCCTTCTTCCACGAATCAATGTCCCTCCATTTACGCAAGCAAATAATATCAGCCGGTGTCGCTTCCTCCTGCTGACTCGTAGTTTCTTCTCTATAGTCACTACAGCCTTTTTTCGTTTATCACCCATTTCGTTCCATAATCTTTAATAAATAAACACGAAGCACACCAAAAGACTATATGTAAGTAACCAGGATAAGCTGAAAATAACGTCCGCACTTCTTCCATTACAAAACTGACAAAATAGGTTATCAAGCCTGTTAATTAAAATAGCGATTTCTTCGGCTTTTAACCCCTGAATCGAGGCCAATGTGAAACTATCCCTTTTAATAAGTTTCAACATTTTATTTGAACGCATTATTGCTATCTTTCATATGAATATGATTTTTAGTACTGTTAACAGACATTCTAAAACATATATATCTACTAGGGGGCTCTGCCTCCTGCAAGCTACGCTCGCCAACCCCCGTTCAGACACCACAGAATCTAAACACACGCTAATCAGATGGGTTTTAAAAATATTAGAGAAGATTGAATTATACTGAAAAAAGCTGTGCATATCTCCCTGTAAAAAGGTTTCCATTCAATTTCCTTTGATTGCAAAAATTTAACGACGAGTCAGGTGTTGTTAAGACATCCAATGGTTGTTTTCGTTTTTGATTAAAGAGGATCAGTTAAACACTTGAAAAGAAGCTAAAATAAAATAAATTAAGTATACAGAGTCTTTGTCTCCCGGTATTTTAAAACAATCTCTATAACAATAGCCTAAGTCGTGCGATTATCATCAACAGTTCCAGGCGGAACAGTTCGCTTTTTATACTCTAGGTGCCATTTTGGTACTTTAAGCACAGATGATAAGTTGCCAAATATTATTCTGCTGCCATCATTTCATTTATATTATAATAGTTCAAGTCATCAACTGCCATAAACAAATACGGTCTGATCCCTTTGACGTTCATATGGAAGTTTGGCACAGATGTCATATACGTCCCATATTGGCGAGATTTTTTAACGACGTAAATTTTGGGAACGCATCAACAGCATAAACAACAACATCCGGCTTACCATATCAAGCAAAATAACGATACTTTGGCGCCAGTTAAGTGCCCGTTCCGTATATGACATTGGCGTCAGAAAAAGTTCGCACCAATATGGGACAGTAAGTTTTCCATTTTGATTAAAAAATCAAACTTTTTTTTTCGAATAAAACTACATAACAACATTGCCATGGTTGCAAAGAATTCTTGGTACTGTTACGCTAGCCGGATGCAAATTTCGCCAATAGCTTTTTTTCAACTCGCCAGTTAGCATTTTCTTTTTTCGAGTAGTAATATTTGGCCAGACGTCATATACGCACAGCAGGTTTGACGTGATTTTTTTTTACGAAAATTTGGCGAAAACCTCGTTTTCAAATAGCAGTTACATATGTATTTTTGGTATTACTTTGTTATCCCGACGACCAAAAATCTATAGCCAAACTATAAGGTTAAATACCAATAATGGTTGATCGTAAATGTCACATTCACTTAGCTTTAAGCAAGTTACACGTGTTTGTGTCATCAAGTGTTTCTTATTTCGACTTTTTATTTATATATTTATTAATGTTATACTAATTTATTTGTTCTTTTGTTATTTAAAATAAAAATTATGCCAATTTGTATAATTTGGCGAGTGTTTTGGCGATTTATATAATTTGGCGAAATTGGTCGACGGAATAACTATATAGTACTGAATTTTTTAATTATTTTCTATTATTTTCTAAAGAAAATATAAAAAAATAATTAATAATTATAGAACAAAGTAATTTATATAATTTATAAAAAGAAATAAAAGTAAATAAACATTTATTTTCAAATAAACAACAATAGCCTGGTTACCATGTCAACCTTTTCTGAAATATGAAAATAAATATCTATTTGATTAAAATTTGTGTTGCCATTGTTAGAAAAATGCATATAAAATTAGAAAAAAAATTAATATTTTGAAAACTAGCTTGAATTTAAAAATTCTAATTCCAGTTTTGAGATCTGCGGATCAATGCTGATTTTTGGTGATAATTTTATCGCAAAGTATTCCATATTTTAGGCGAAATCGCTTGAAACATAATCAGTTATTTAATCAGTCGTTTCAAAGAATCGTTTCATAAATTCGTTACATTTCAGCCGTTTTATAATATCCGTTTCATAAATTCGTTTCATTAGGATTTTATATATATAGGGTAAATATAGATTTACATAAATTATTTCATATACTTCTATATGACGCTTGAGCTTAGTTTACGATAAAGGGATAAAAAATGTTCTAAACTGAATGGAAAACATAAGAAAAATACACATAAGAACTAATAATGAGCTGCATAATGGAGGATATTCCATCTACGTCACGATCACGTGGTCAACGTAAAAAATTCTAGCAAAATGAAGGGATATCTCCGTAGACGCAATTAAATCCCCCCCAGCCAGTGAAATAGTTCATGGGGAAAACAGAGTCGATTCATATATCCGTTTCATAAATTCGTTTCATTAGAATTTTATATATATAGGGTAGATAAGAGTTATTAAAAAAAAAAAAAAAACTATAAATCCGCGCGCCGAAATCTTTGATATTTCCGGATAAATATTTTTCAATAACGTGTTTTACTGCATGTAACAACCTTTCGAAACATACCACATTCGTCGCTGTGTTTTTGATATGTATAGAGGAAAAAATATATTAACTACAGAAAACATATATATGATGGTTTACTCTTATATTTTGTAACCAGGAATGCCCGGGTTTATCCCTTTGTAAATGTAATAATAGTTGTATGATAGTTATTAACATAATAATAGTTATGTTAATACACAATGTTCAAGAATAATTTTTAAATACTTGCTTTATCTTTAATATTTGGAATAAAAAACATCTGAGTCGATAATACAGATTATTATATTTAAAGTATTTCATATTTAATTATCAAAAATATATGTAAATATCTTAAATATAGCTTTGGAAATGATTCGATGGTTAATATGTATTATTTTTTTTTCTGGGAAAGATAAAATGCTTGAGCTTATTGCAAATATTGTTTAAATCATTCGAAAATCGACACCTAAATATCGACTCTACATTTCCCATACACATCGATGGCATACCACACGATTACTTTCTGTTACACTTCAGTTATTAAACTTAATCTTTCTTTTTTTTTTTCGAAAAGTTTAGAAGAGACAGTTACTGTTATAATTACCAATCGGAAATCGTCCAATAAAATAGAAAATAGAGTAATTTTCGATTAATCTCTGACTTATAGATCTTTCAATAAACTTGAACTAGCCAAACAAGGGTCTTTTTATTTAGAAATAATGTTCTATTCTTTTGGTGAATTCCCGGTGTATTGTCTTCAAAGACTAGAGTGGAAAATAAAAATGAAAAGGAATATTTTCTCATGAGAAATTTTGAATTGAATAAAAAAAAACTGAAAATGTTTCTTATTTTGAATCTGTAAGTTTTAAAACAGATATCGGATATCGTTTTAAAACAGATAACAGATTTAAAAACGAATTAAAACAATTTTCTATTAATGTTTTATTCTAATTTATTAAAATTAAGTATAGTTATATGAAGATGAAGAATGGTAGAAAATGAGACGAATATACGTAACAGAATATAGACAATATTTCAGAAAATTATAAGGGTTTTTCCATATGACTTATGCAGATCCGTGACTACGCAATTTTGCTCCTTTAAACAAAAAAAAAAAAAAAAAAAAAAAAAAAAAAACACTGAATGCTTACTAAACGTTTTCTAGGAAATTAGGGTTCCTAGAATTTTTTATGTAACGGCAACAACAAAATTCATGTGACAGATTCCCTTTTGCACCATAAATCAAAAAATCTGTGAGGTTACTAAAACTTTTTCAAGAAACTTGGATGCCTAGAACTTTTTATGTAACTGGAACCCGGAAACAGTGAAATTACAGATGAAATTTTCGTAAGATTACTGTTATTTTAGTAGATTTTGTTGTAATGCTACAGATTTCTGTAGTTTTACAAAAACCAATTATGTAGATTTACATCTTTTTCTGTACAGTGTAACGATAAAATTTTAGTAAGCATACAGATTTATGTAAATCTACATTTGTGGAACTACAGTTTTTTTTATATGTTGTGCCAGGGAAAGCTGGAACCATGCGACACGCAGAGTCCTGCTGTAAGCTAATTTCATGCCATTGCTTTTAAGCATGCCTTTCAGTGCATGAACATGGTAAACAAAGTGTTGATAGCTCTTTTCGCTGCCTTGAGGCCTACACGGCGGATTTAATTTTTCTCTGTTCTACTAACAACATCACTGATTTAAATAATTGAAGGAAATTTCTGCTGTTGAATAAAAAAGTACCTGAAAATGTTAGTAAATAAAATAAGTTTATGTTATAATGAAGAGAACGAAATTTTTTTCAACTGGATTAAATCATATTCAAGTCTGGAGTAGCACAGTTGCAGTTTATTCCAACAGAGCGAAAAATGTCCAGACAAGGAATCGAAGAGTGAAATATGTCAGCCAGGTATCGCCCGGACAGCTTAACAGTTAAAGCATTGGCACGACACGATAAGTATCCTTGTTCGATTCTTGCTCTGGACATTCTTCGTTTTGTTAGAATAAACTTCAACTCTGCTACTCCAGACTTGAATTTAATATGCCTTTATTTTTTAAAAAGAAAATGACGATTCTGCATTTCTGAAGTACTTGGATAAAGCCCTTGTGTGTGGATATATAGATACACTATATAGCCATTAATGGCCGGCAACTTTCAATTTTAGACATTTTGTTGAATGTTTAGAAATATACTTGACAGATTCTTCTGGAATTTCAGGATTTAAAAGAACAGGTATGGCCTCATATTTAGAAATGTCGATTTGTTAAGGGGGGGCAATTAGGGGGCCGAAAAATGAATTTAAAAATTCATGCTTTTTTCTTTGCTTGTTCTGGCTATTTTCTTTTCAGCTTTAGCATTTTTTAATTGGATTTTCTTAGCTGAAGCCTGTTTTGTAATCTCTTTCTGTTCTCTGTTTTTCGTTTCCAAGCTCAGTTTATTCTTATAAGGACTGCTTGTTAAGATGGCACTTCCCATCGATTTTCTTTTTCTCGAAGTGCTTGATTCCGTTTTCCTTGGAAAGGGTATGATATCACGTGGACTTAAGAGCTCACTGCAGTCACAGATAAAAAGAAATAAAGATGGCCGCTGGCATTTTAGCTGAATTGAAAGGATGGTCTAAATTCAAATGAATGACAAGCGAGCTCTTCCAATCAGCAAATGGCCAATTATCTGGCACGATTCCAACCCCCACCCCACTTCGGCTGAGCGCTACATGTGATAATTTCCAGTAGGTTTCAGGTGTAAAGGATTTTTTTTTCAATTGTCTTCGCTTTACAAGCGTAGATCAAAGCCCACTGTTTTGTGGAGACTCGATAACGGTAAAAGCCGTAAAAAGAATTTTAATCTGTTTATGATAAAAGTGCAAAAATTAAAACGATTTGACTTTCAATTTTTTTTTTTTTTTTTTTTTTTTTTTAAGGTTTATTTTACAGCTTTTACAAACATAAAATTGAAATTAGTGCAGTATAAAAACTATTTTATTTCACATAAGGCAATTACATTTAAAATCAAGGGGGAGATATTGAATGAGGGGGGAAATATATCAGGTACAAATATTCTAAAATAACTATCTTTTGTGCGAATTCTTTTTAGAACATAAAATTTATGAGATTTATAAAAGCTAAATAACATTGAAGGTTAAAAATAAGATGTTCATAAAATTAGGAGAGGAAAAGTTAAACAAATAAACTGTATATTTTGTACTGTACATCTGTAGAGGGGGTATAAATCTAAATCCCAGCGTAGTCATTTATAGATATAGTACACAATTTATTGTTGTTAGCACTAAAATATGCGACAGAAAAAATAAAGTTTTCCAAATATTAAAAACTTTGTGTGATGTTTGCAGAAAGAAGGATGGCAAAAATTTTAGTGAAATTTTCAGGCAGAAGAAAATTTAGATTATGGATTATTTTTACAAGAATGTTATAAAACATAAAGGAGTTTTAACAATTTGAAATTTTAAGTGCACAGGAGTAAATTCAGGTGTGTGTGTGTGGGGGGGGGGATTTCTGAGCACTAAATATTTTTTAAATGATGCGGTCAAATAAGAATGTTTTTTGTAGCGGTTCGTAATCTAAATAACACTAAAATACTTTTATTTTCATTACATTTTTCCATTTTTAACACTTCCCAAGAAAGTTGAAAAGTGTTTATGGATTGAGTTTGTCCGTCCGTCTGTCTGTCTATCCGTGCTCTAATTAGCGTAAATATAGTCGGATTGCCATGTAATTGATATACGATATTGAAAATCATCATGGTATGTTCGGTGCACCATTCATGGTTCATTTACAGATGCACTCAAAAGTATTCGCTACATTATGGTCTATGTGTGTGGGGGGATTATTTAGGATGTATTTTAATAGTGTTACACATTGTTAAAGACAGTTAAATTTATGTACATTGAGACACACTTTAAAATTGTTACTATAGACTATGTTATGTGTAATGCTTAAAGTACGAGTATAGGGGACTCAAAAGTATTCCGTTATGTTATAGCCCATGAAGAAATATCGTTTGCGGCGTATTTGATTGATATTACTCTGTCACAAAGATGATGAAATTGATATGAATTTCTGAGGTGTCCTAAGCCTACTTTCTGTACAACATGAGCATTTAACAATTATTTACGGTGTCAGACAAAAGAACTTGGTTCAATATGGTCTACGAGAAAAACTGTTTGTAGCGTATTTTGATCACGTTACACTATTTCAAACATGACGAAATAGATACACATTACTTTGATTTACTACAAGATGCTTACATTCGAATATGGTCTGCATTTCATTTAGCGTTCATTTACAGGGAAACATAAAATATTTTGATACAATACTGTATCCGATATAGCTATTAAAAATTAATGCTGAAAGTACATTTTCAATTACAGAATGCGTTTTTAAGTTTAACTAAATTTTTGCGCACTACGTGGTGTGCACATATTTTACAAACCCTATACAGGACTACACAAAAGAATTCGTAACCATTGCTGAGAATGAGTATGAATTTCTTAAAGATGTTAGGTTTTTTTTAGTTATAAATGTACAAGCTCAACTACATTTAATATGCTTAGAGATGTTTGTATCATACAAATAAAATCCTATACAGGGATATTCAAACAACTGGATACATGGGCCGCCGATAGAAAATAATTCCTGCAAGTGTGATTTCAGTAATTTTGAGCATGATTTTGCATGAATTAGATTTCAGCTTAATACTGTTTGACGTGTATAAAAATTTCTATATACAGAAATGCACAAAAGAATTCAAGTATGTTTCAGTCTATAAGTAGAAATTGCCGAGGGTGAATTTTCAACTGTTTTATGTATTTTCTTACAAAACTAAATTTTAACATAGTATGTAGAATCCGTACAAATATATGCAGTACAAATATATCATATACACTGCCTCATATGAGCTGCATATATCATATGAGCTGCACAAAAGAATTTGAGTACCTTCCAGGTTATGGGTGCAATTGTTGAAATCTGCTTTTCAAACGTGTCATAGGTATTATAAATGTTTAGTTACATATCTTCTTTACTTTATTAAACGGCGAAGTTTTGTTACAGTGTTCTGTAAGTGTTGGAAAGTATCGACGTAGACGCATGATTTTTCTTTTTTCTTTATGGACATACTCGGTTCAGTCGATTACTCAGGCACCTTTGGTATCTACGTTTGATGGTTCTTTCTGAGCTAGTCGGAATAAAATGATTTCGAAAGGTTTGAAAATTTACTTGCACGTTGACGAGAAACCACAATATTTTCCTTACAAATATCTCTCTAAAGACATTTTCCTTTGAAAAATACAGTTAAAATGTTTTTTATGCACAATTAAATGTACACCTATCGCTTTATTGTTAACACTTTCGTACATAGTTGAAATGATTTAGTTAATATTATAGATAATAAAGATTTATAATTAGGACGAAAATAAAGTAAAAATTAAAAAGTTTTAAAGACTGTAAATTAGATTTTTTAGCTTCATGAGTTGAGGGTAAGACAAATCAAGAAACAGATTTTTTTTTTTTTTTGGCGGGGGGGGGGGGGGATTTAATAGATGACCGATTATGTAACTTATTAAAAATTTACAAATAGGGCAAAAACATTGCAATTAGGAGTTTTAGAGACTTTAAATTTTATGAGCATGGAAATAATGGGGGGAGAAAAGAAAACGTCAATTTTATATGGGGTGGAAGAAATTATATAATCGATTATTTATTGTTCAATATGAAACAGATAAAGCTGAAAATGTATTAAAAAAAGACTTTCAAAGATTTTAAACTTAAATAAGGGAAAGAAAAAAAAAGGGGGGGATTTTATTTGATGACTTATTTATTTACTTTACTAAAGAATAAGAAATAGGACAAAAAAAGACTAAATTTTGTGTTCTTGGTAAGGGTAGAGTCAGAGCAAGCGTCAATTTTTGTGGGGGAGGAGTATAGTTATATGATTATTTATGATTACAATAAATTAACAGATAGAGTACAAAATTATATTAATACATGGAAATTATTCCAGAGAGAAACATTCGCCTTGCATACAATATTTCAAATGAAAATCAAATTTCAAAGTAATTGCTTAAAAGGCGCAAAGGCCAGCATAGTGAAAAAGATTCCAAGCCGGGACTCGAACCCGGGCCATCAGTATAGCGCACTGACGTTCTACCGACTAAACCACTTGGAACGATACCTAGCTCGGAAAATTTCTCACTATTATATGTTGGAAAGGCTACAAACGCAGCACAAGATGGAATAGTTATCGTGAGTCACCGACCTGGGACAAACACGAAACATAATTAAATCCAGCATCGATAGAAATTATATTAATACATGGAAATTATTCCAGAGAGAAACATTCGCCTTGCATACAATATTTCAAATGAAAATCAAATTTCAAATTTCAAAGTAATTGCTTAAAAGGCGCAAAGGCCAACATAGTGAAAAAGATTCCAAGCCGGGGCCCCACCAGTGGCCGAGAGGTTCTGCGTTCGAAGCTGGTAGACGGGAAGTGCTGGGTTCGATCCCAATCGCGCCCGTCGGCCTAATCGTTCGGAGTTTTCGTGGTTTTCTTCGAGCCGTGGATTTTCCATGTGTAAATATGGATTAGGTTCCCTTAGAAAGACCCCCACGGAGGGCACTCCCCCCCGGGCCTATATCCCTCGTGTAGATAATCGGGCGTCAAAAAATCAACCAATCCAAGCCGGGACTCGAACCCGGGCCATCAGTATAGCGCACTGACGTTCTACCGACTAAACCACTTGGAACGATACCTAGCTCGGAAAATTTCTCACTATTATATGTTGGAAAGGCTACAAACGCAGCACAAGATGGAATATTTATCGTGAGTCACCGACCTGGGACAAACACGAAACATAATTAAATCCAGCATCGATAGAAATTATATTAATACATGGAAATTATTCCAGAGAGAAACATTTGCCTTGCATACAATATTTCAAATATTGTATGCAAGGCGAATGTTTCTCTCTGGAATAATTTCCATGTATTAATATAATTTCTATCGATGCTGGATTTAATTATGTTTCGTGTTTGTCCCAGGTCGGTGAAATATTGTATGCAAGGCGAATGTTTCTCTCTGGAATAATTTCCATGTATTAATATAATTTCTATCGATGCTGGATTTAATTATGTTTCGTGTTTGTCCCAGGTCGGTGACTCACGATAAATATTCCATCTTGTGCTGCGTTTGTAGCCTTTCCAACATATAATAGTGAGAAATTTTCCGAGCTAGGTATCGTTCCAAGTGGTTTAGTCGGTAGAACGTCAGTGCGCTATACTGATGGCCCGGGTTCGAGTCCCGGCTTGGAATCTTTTTCATTATGTTGGCCTTTGCGCCTTTTAAGCAATTACTTTGAAATTTGAAATTTGATTTTCATTTGAAATATTGTATGCAAGGCGAATATTTCTCTCTGGAATAATTTCCATGTATTAATATAATTTCTATTGATGCTGGATTTAATTATGTTTCGTGTTTGTCCCAGGTCGGTGACTCACGATAAATATTCCATCTTGTGCTGCGTTTGTAGCCTTTCCAACACATAATAGTGAGAAATTTTCCGAGCTAGGTATCGTTCCAAGTGGTTTAGTCGGTAGAACGTCAGTGCGCTATACTGATGGCCCGGGTTCGAGTCCCGGCTTGGAATCTTTTTCGCTATGTTGGCCTTTGCGCCTTTTAAGCAATTACTTTGAAATTTGAAATTTGATTTTCATTTGAAATAGAGTACAAAATGTTTTTAAAAAAGCAATGACTTTTAAGGTTAAAATTTTGTGATCTGAGGGAAAAAAAGAGGAATAAGCAGAATTAGTTCTTTTTTTGCGGGGAGGGGGGGCGGAAGTTTATCGGCGACTTATTATTTACTTACCTTAGAAAATATTTACAAATAAGTTAAAAAAATAATAAACGAAAAAAAATTAAGGACTTTAAATTTCAGATGCTTGGTAAGAAGGAGAGGCGAGGAGGAAATACCAATTTCAGTTGGGGTTGGGGGGGAGGAGAAATTTTTATGATCGTTTGTTTATTGTTAAAATAAAGTGGCAAATTGAGCAGAAAAGATTAAAAAAAATTAAAGAGTTTTAAAGGGTTTTTATTTTAAAATATGGGTACCGTGGATGAGGGAGCAAAAGGGAGAAATGACATTTTCGATGGAGGCAATTTACAAGAACTTTTAATGAAATGAATATGGTGAAATAAATTGATAACGAAATTTATGACTGACTATTTATCGTTAGTTTAAAGTAACAAATAAAACAGAAAATTAAAGAAAATATTAAGGAATCTTAAAGATTTTAAACCTTGATACTGTAAGGGGAGCAAAACGGAAAACGAAATTTCGGAAGAAGGGGAGACAAAGAGTGCAAGATGTTTGGATAAGAATATGGTGTGCATCGAATTTATTGTTCATTTACAGGGAAACATTAGGGATGATTGCTGATAGCCAGTTTTAAATTATGATATGTTTGATTTATGATAAGTTATGGTATAAGTTATGTTAAACTAATATTTTTGCACAGGCACATAGGTGGTGTATATGAATTGCATAGAATATGAAAGAGTGATCAAAGGGCTCCAATGAGATGTATCTCATGAGGGTTGTCGAAAAATGTTAGAAAAGTACCGGCATATTATACTATCAGCTAAATGTTCTGTCGGCTAATCGTCTTTTCGGCTAAATGTCCTCCCGGCTAATTGCCACGTTCGGCCAGTTGTCTGTCGGCCAATTGTCTGTATTGCTGAAATTATTGCTATTCCGTTGCATAGACATTACACAAAAGATTTCATCAGTAGTACCGAGAATGACTATGAATTACTTAAAGATGTTTTTTAATTTGATTTATGCATTTTCAAGCTCAACTACTTTTAGTATAGATGTTTGACCCGTAGCCAGTCGCATACATTTAGCCGACAACCAAATAGCCTTCAAGACATTTAGCAGATAGCAGTTAGCTGAGACGTGCATTTAGCCGATACGTACATATAGCCGACAACACAATTAGCTAAAATTTACATACAGCATACAGGACAATTGATCGAAACGGACATATAGTAATAATTTTAGCAATACAGACAATTGGCCGACAGGCAACTGGCCGAACGTGGCAATTAGCCGGGAGGACATTTAGACGAAAAGGCGATTAGCCGACAGGACATTTAGCTGATAGTATAATTAGCCGGTACTTTTCTAACATTTTTCGACACCCCTCATGAGATACATCGCATTGGAGCCCTTTGATCACTCTTTCATATTATGTACCTCCCGTTCCCCCTCCCCCAATTTGTATCACCGGGAGCATTTTTCTGACTTTTCCGACATCCCTCAAGTGATATATCATTGGACTGGGCATCCCTTTGATCACTCTTTCATATTATGTACCTCCCACTAGGTTACAGTTAATTTGCAGTTTGGTTACAATTGCGATTAGTTACTCTTAGATTACGGTTAGGTTATAATTATGTTACGTTTAGGTGATAATTAGATTACACTTAAGTTACAGCTTGGTCATGCTAAAGTTATGTTACAGTTACATAACATTTAGCATATGATTAGGTTATAACTAGGTAAACGTTAGTTACAGTTAGATTATGGTTAAGTCCCAGGTTTAGGCTACAATTAGGTTGCTGTTAGGTTTTAGTTTGGTTACGGTTACTTCATAATTAGGTTACACTTAGGTTACGTTTAGATTATGGTTAGGTAACTATTCGGTTATAATTATGTTACGTTTAGGTGATAATTAGATTACGCTTAGGTTACAGCTTGGTCATGGTAAAGTTGTGTTACAGTTACATTACTGCTAGCATACGATTAGGTTATAATTAGATAAACGTTAGTTACAGTTAGATTACGGTTACGTCCCAGTTAGATTATATTTAGGCTACAATTAGGTTACTGTTAGGTTTCAATTAGGTTACGGTTACTTTATAATTAGGTTACCCTTAGGTTATGTTTAGATTACGGTTAAATAACTGTTAGGTTACGTTTAGGTGATAATTAGAATACGCTTAGGTTACAGCTTGGTCATGGTAAAGTTATGGTACAGTTACATTACAGTTAGCATACGATTCGGTTATAACTAGGTAAACGTTAGTTACAGTTAGATTACGGTTACGTCCCAGTTAGGTTACATTTAGGCTACTATTAGGTTACTGTTAGGTTTCAGTTAGGTTACATTTAGGCTACAATTAGGTTACTGTTAGGTTTCAGTTAGGTTACGGTTATCTTACACTTAGGTTACGTTTAGGTTACAGATAGATTATAGTTACGTTACAGTTTGGTATTGGTTAGGTTACAGTTACGCTACAGTTAGTTTATGCTTAGGTTATAATTAGGTTAAGATCAGGTTACAGTTACGTTACAGTTAAGTCGGATGAATGTCCTGTCGGATGAATGTCCATGTCGAATAATTGTCCTCTGTTGGCTAACTGTCTTGTCGGCTAACAGTCGCTGTCGGCTAAACATCCTGTCGTCTAATTGCTGTCTGCTAAATGTCCCGTCGGCTAAATGACATTGTAGCATATAAATAAATAGGGATATGACAAAAAACTGGATACATGGCTGTCCATGGATAGCAATTCTTAAGCTAATGTTAGTCTTAGAAGTGTGATATCAGTAATTTTCAGTGTATTTATTTCTGAATTAAATTTCAGCTCAGTATGTGGCGTGTATAAAAATTTATAAGGAACATACAGAGCTTCACAAAACAATTGAAGTACGTTTCCGTCTATTGTTAGGAATTAATAAATGTGTATTTTCAAATGTGTTATGTGTTTTTCTAACTGAACTAAAAATGTAGGAAAGGGTTCATAATCCATACTTGGCACATGGTTTTCCTTTCTTGTTTTATTTATTTTCAATAATTCATCTTCTTATGTTTTTGTATTTCTCAGTTGCTATAATCATGATTTTTAGGGTTCCGTACTTAAAAAGTAAAAACGGAATCATTATAAGATCACTCCTGTGTCTGTCTGTCTGTCACAGCCATTTTACTCGCAAACTACGGAACGTGGGAAGTTCAAATTGGGAGATGTAATAAAGACTATTGACCCACATATTTACAGATTATTAAACATTCACAAATATATGTGGGGAAAAGCGTAGAGGGGATAATTAGGTTATTTAAAGAAGAAATATATTTTCTTTGTATATCGTTTGGGGTATCGATTAAAAGATTCCGTAACGCCGAACTCAAAAATACATTTCTTTTAATTTTAGATATTATATTTTCAGAGATATCGTCGAAAATGTTGTGCAAAAATGTGTCCCCCCCATCTATTTTCAAATCTACTGAAACTAAAATTATGAAAAAAATTAGAGGTAGTAGAGGTTAATTCAATACTCGCAGGAAAATTATAGCGATTGCCCTAGGTGGCATAGTTTTTCATAAAATCGCATTTTTCTGTTACATACAGATTTCTATTTGCGGGCATTCAGCAAAGGTATCGAAGAGCGCTAAAGGTACCTATCGTATCAAAAGTATAAAAGCATTGTTTATAATGTTTTTCGAAAAAAAAATCGTCGGTAATTCGCCGAGATATTAAGACTCCTGTCCCTGCCGGCGAAGACACTAACGAGCTAATGCTAATCCTATGGGGAGGAAAAAGTAAAGAAAGGTGCAATGTAGAGACGGATCTCGGCTATACAATGCCAAAATAAAAATATATTTTAAAATATCGAAATACAAAATAGATATTAAAAAAAATCCTTCCCTATACGATTAGCATATTAGCTCGTGATTGTCTTCGCTGGCAGGGGCAGGAGCCTTAACCCTTAAAGACACGGTTGGTTTGGACATACATAATGGCAGAGGCGGCGTACTCTATATACCATCGGTTTTTAAATACTAGATAACAACTTTTAATGATATATATGGGTAATGCAATACCCAGTAGCAGCATAAAAGCAGTAAACGTCAAATTGTTAAAAACAGACCAATTTAATTATAATTAATCGCATAAATACTATGGGATTCGCGACTAGTTTGCGTTGAGTGGATCTCCCAATACGCCTACCGTGTCTTTAAATGATAATTAAAGACCTATTTGAAAAAACGCGGCACGGACAAAGTCGAGTTGCATCTTTGCGACCTCCTTTCGAATCACGCGTAGTACAACGCCAAGTTTAAACTTTGAACAAGGATTTTATTTCATCTACACTGTAAAAAGAAAAATATTACTATGTTGAATTTAGTTTTATGAAATGCCAAATGAAATTTAAATATGCAGTACTTTTATTGTTAGTACCAAATTAAGTTCACCATATGCAGATTAAGATACGTTTAAAAAAAGAGTTATACAAAATAGCAATATTTAATTTTATTTCGGCTTCATATCTCTTTGAACCTTTGTGGTATACTCAATCATACTTTTCTAATATATACAGCTATACCGCCTTCTACGTTGTATAGGTTTTTACAAAGTTTCATTATTCTTTTAAATAATACAGTTAATAATTCATAAATTTATTGTACGGAACCCCCTGAGTGCGAGTAATACTCGTACTTGACCGTTTATTTTATATACAAGTTATATGCATTGGTCTGCCAAGTCGTATCTTGGTGGAAACCATCTGCAGAACCTCAATTTAGTGGTTGATCTGCAGGTTTACCATTGTGTTTTCATGCACCCAAACTTCAATGTTTTCCTACATTTGGGTGCAGGAAAATACAATGATAAACCAATCGATCAAATACTAAACTCCGGTCTGCAGGTGTTTTCTATCAAGATATGACTTGGCAGACCATTTGCATTTTAATATGCTAATTGAGTTCTATCTAATCCTAAAATTTCAGTCTTCAACTTGATGAGCTGATGGTCTGTGCAATTGCCACCCGTCGAGCAAATCCCTTCCTGTGAAATCTTGTATCACTCTTTAGGAATCTGTGGACAGGCACAAAAACATCCTATCTGTGATTTTATACCTAGATTGTGTATAAAAACCTTTTATAATTCATCACTCTGAATTTGGAGTTTTTTGTAACAAATACAGTTGTAGTTTTTTTTTTTCTACACTTGTTTGAGAAAGACTTTGTTTTTATTTTCTCTGAAAACTTCTTGGATTTTTCATTACATTGATATGCAATTTTGATAATGAGTTTCTTAGAATTCCATTTCAAAGCAATATTTCGAATTTCTTCCAATTTTACCGAAGCATTCTTTTTCTTTATCAGAAATCAGTGAAAATAAATTTATTTTTCTGCATCTTTATCTTTAGATTTAGTTATAATTTTATTTTCCCCACATTGCTGATAGAGATTTTTTTTTTTTACCTTGTCAGTTGCAAGCTTACAGTCAAATATCTCCAGACGTTCTCCATCTTCTCCCTTTACTTCCAAGTTAAGGAGGAGTTGCCGTAATATCCTTTACCAATCTGTGTCCTATATCGGAATTTGGTAAATTAGCAGTACTTTTAGTTTATAGTCTTTACTTGAACTTGCCGATCATGACAGTGTTAAGCTATCATTCGTTGTTGCTAAGAAACTGTTTTTATTAGTTTATAAATTAGTTTGGTAAATTAGCAGTTTTATGAAGCTAAAACTTTAACACGACTCAATTTCTACAAAACATGTCGATATTTTTAAAACAACGTTATTCTACATTATTCAAAAACCAGATTTACGCATAGTTTTTATTTTCAGATTATATTCGTAATTCATGGAATATAAGGAATAATAACAATGTTAATGATTATTTAGACTACATTGATGACTACATCGAAGAGGCATTTTAATCAAAGCAAAAGTCAGTTCCTACCCACAGAAGATTTTTTTTTTCGCATTCAGTGAGACAAGAAAATTGTTTATTAATAGATGTTACTCAGAAAATACAGCATTAATTTGAAGAAATACTGTTTATAATTAAGTGAATTAAATCAAGCAATCCGCTAGAAGCAGCTTCAAATAATCAACGATTAGACATTGTTTTCCAACAAGATTGCAAGACCACAAATAGGAACTGTCACCATTAATTTGCCAAAATTAATTTTGAAATCGGTTTTTTTCCTAATATTCCACAGAAACGTAATTTAGAAAGCTTTTAAAGGCGTTTTTTAGAACGTTTATTTTTCCTGTGAACCCCAAGTGGTAGAATCATCGGCATAAAATATACCCTGTGTAGAATCAGAGACTGTTACCATTGATTCGAAACTATTATTACTTTTATAATCGGTTTATATTCTCTGAAATTGCATAGAAATCGTAATTAAGACTTTTTTCGAACGCTTTTCGCACTTCCCCTTCCCTTCACCCCTTTTTAATTCGAATTTATTTTCGACAGTCCTTCGAGGGCATTTATATTTTATAAGTAACTACCATGAAATATTTAAAGTTTCTAGCCTTTTCAGTATCACAGGAATCGCAATTTAGAAAATTTTTAGCTCCTGCAACCCTCTGGTGGTACTGGCACAGACATAAATTATAGCTTATTTTTGAGCAGTTTCTATCACCAACAATTTGTCATCATTATTTTTTTAATCGGTTTGGTATTTTATAAGTTTGCTTAAAAATTGTAATTTATAACGCTTTTCGCTCACTTCATCTTTTTAAATTTGGAATTTTCTTTCGACTGTTCTTAGAAATCAGTTGCATCTTGTAAGTAAATACCATGCCATATTTCAATGTGTTAGACCCCCCAGTTGTGCAAAAAACGCAAATTAGAACATGTTTTGTTTTTGCAACCCTCAGATGTTAGTGACAGCAACATAAAATATAACCTATATTATAGCAGGGACTGTCACCATTGATTTGAAACCATTACTTTTGAAATAGCTTTGGTATTTCCAGAGATTGAGTAGAAATCGCAATTTACAACGTTTTCAGAACGCTTTCGCGCATTTTCACCTCTTTTTAAGTTTCCAATTTTTTCGAAACTGTTCTTAAAGATCATTTATATCTAATAAATATGTACCTTGCCTAATTTTAAGTTGCTAGCCACTACCGATCACAAAAATCGAAATTTAGAACGCTTTTTTGCTCCTGCAACGTCTAGGTGATAGTGATACCGACATAAAATAGCGTCTATGTAAGAGCAGAGGCTGTCAGCATCAATTTCCTACTATTACGTTTGAAATCAGTTTGATGCTTCCTGAGATATTGCTGACAAATCGGCATTTAGAACGTTTTTAGAACGCTTTTCGCGCATTTTGCTCCTGCATCTCCTCTGGAGTAGTGGAAACAGATATAAAATATAGCCTAAGATCTGTCACCTTCATTTGTACACCATTATATTTGAAATCGGTTCAGTACTTCCTGAGATTGCATAGAAATCGCAATTTAGAAAGGTTTTTACAACGCTTTTTGTGCATTTTGACCCACTTTAAAATTTTGTTTTTTTTTTAGGAAATGTCCTTAGAGACCATTGATATCTTATAACTAACTACCATTCCAAATTTCACGATTCTAGGCCCTTCCGTAACGCAAAAACCGCAATTTAGAACGTTTTTCTTCTGCATCCCCTTTCGGGTAGTGGCACCGACATAAAACATAGCCCATGTTGGAGCAAGGGTTGTCGCCATCATTTTGACGCCGTTATTTTTTAGATCGGTTTGGTATTTCCTTAGATTGTGTAGAAACACCCATTTAGAACGTTTTTTAGAACGCTTTTCACTCATTTTCACAATTTCAAATTTCCAATTGTTTAAGAACTGTTCTTAAAAATCCTTTATATCTAATAAGTAGTTAATATTTCAAATTTCATATTTCTATGCCCTTCAGTAACGCAAAAATCGCATTTTTAGAACGTTTCTTGCTCCTGCACCCCCTTTGGTGTAGAGGCACCGACATAAAGCATAGCCTATCTTGGAGCAAGGGTTGTCACCATCATTTTGACACCAGTATTTTTTTAATTGGTTTGTTATTTCCTGAGATTGTGTAAAACCTACCATTTAGAACGTTTTTTAGAACGTTTTTTGCTCCTACACCCCCTTTGGTTTAGTGGCACCAACATAAAACATAACCAATCTTGCAGAAAGGGTTGTCACCATCATTTTGACACCAATATTTTTTAAATCGGTTTGGTATTTCCTGAGATTGTGTAAAAACTACCATTTAGAACGATTTTTAGAACGCTTTTTGTGCATTTTCATCCCTTTTAAATTTCAAATTGTTTAAGAACTGTTCTTAGACATCATTTATATCTTATAAGTAACTAATATTCCAAATTTCATATTTTTAGGCCCTTCAGTAACGCAAAAATCGCATTTTTAGAACGTTTTTCTCTCCTGCATCCCCTTTGAGGTAGTGGCACTGACATAAAATATAACCTATGTTCTAAGTTGGACTAACACCATCATTTTGATACCATTACTTTTGAAATCGATTCGGTAGCTCCAGAGATTACCTCTAACAAACAAACAAACTTTACTTCTTTATAATATTAGTATAGATATACTTTGCAATAAAATGCTGATTTGGGTGGACTTTCTGCTGAAAATTCCTTCATGAAAACATTTCACTTATTAACATAATCAAATTAAACCTCGTGAAATTGATCTCCTTCTTCACCCCCCCCCCCCCCTTTCTTTATCATTTTATGAGTTTCTCCATCTTCACTGTTCGTTTTTTTTTTCAAAAGAAGGTAGATGGCCCACTGTCTTTAGTAATGTGGACTATGGTGATTTCAAGTTAAGTTAGAAAACTTAACCAATCTGCTGATTTTCGCCAACGTCTTATAACGGTGGATGAAACCTGAAACCGCCATTATTCACTAGCGATGAAACAGCAATCTAAACAATGTGAAAGAGCAGCTAAAATTGCGCCAAAGAAAGTGAAAACGGTTCCATGTGCTGGAAAAGCCATGGATACGGTTTTCAAAATTCACAAAGTGTGGTGACCATAGACCACCGGCAAAAAGGTAGAATCGTCACCGGACAGTGTTATGCATTTCTACGGGACCAATTAAAGAGTGCTTATTCCGACAAAACGTCCATACCTGAGCAAACCAAAAGTGTTCTTTAACACATTCGTTAACAAATGCCTGTAGTTTTCGCTACGAAAGTCAATGACCTACGCTCTGTAGTGCTTCCACATGCACCGGATTTTGCTCCCAGCGATTATTTCCTTTTCTCAAGCCTGAAGAAATGGCTCGGTAGTCGGAAATTCACTTCAAAATATGGGGGTAAAGCAGAGACCACCACTTCATCTCCAAAGTTAGATAAGGCTTATTATACTGAAGATAATAAAAAGTCGGAAACTCGTTGGTTTAAATTTTATAAGTTGTAAGGAACTACGTTAAAAAAAAATGAAATATTGTCAAAATTTTTCTATTTTCTTTGTCGGGCTGATAACCTTTCGAAACACACTCGTATCGACATAAAATTTTATTTTCCCTCCAAAGAAAAAGGCAGAGTTCATGAAAAATGCGGGTCCTAGTTGTAATTAAAATTCGACCCCCTCATGCTGAGAACATGACACTATAAAACTTGGTAAGACGGAAACATAAACAATAGGTGCGAAATACCTTTTTAGATGGGTTATTTGCGTCTTTGCAGATACAATTGCCGGGTATTTTTAGGGGAATAATGAGAATTCCGTTAAACCAGGGGTCCGTTACAGCTACGTATCAGAAAATAAATTTGTTAGCTAGCAGACATTTATAAAATGCAATATTTTACCATACAGTCTCCTTATTTTCAGTTTAACATTATTATAGTTAATGATAAATTTTCGCGTTTCCTTACCGTTACAAAAAATATCTTTAGGTTACCTTTGAGAACACACACAACACTGTAAAAAAAAAAAAAAAAAAAAAAAAAAAAAAAAAAAAAAGACTAAAGTACGGAAATACTACTGGCAATCTAGATGCCAGTACTATTTCCTTATTTTAAAGGAAATATTTTACGGTAAATTACACAAAATTTTCCGTTTTTTCTGGAATTTAACGGATATTTTCTGGAAATTAAAGGGAAAAAGTTCCGTTAAAATACGGAAATAGTACTATCGTCTAGATTGCCAGTAGTATTTCCGTAATTTAGTCCTTTTTTTACAGTGTAGTAACGGGGAAAAAATGTAAGCGCTAATGTTAAGTCTATGGGAGCGTTATTTTCAAATATCTCGCAGCCTTTTTAATATTTTAAAATGAAATTTTTTGCATAGGATAGCGGAGAACGATCTACAACCGGGCTGTTTTTGACTTTTCTGATTTTGGTTAGAGATATTTAAAAAAAAAAATACTTATACTTTCGAAACTTCTGGAATCGGTTCTGAAATTGAAACTATCATAATAAAAGAAAACTATAACTAAAATCGAAAAAGTGAAACCTAGCCTGGTTGTTGATCGCCCTCAGCTATCCATGCAAAAAAAAAAAAAAAAAAAAAAAAAAAAAAAAAACATCATTCAAAAATATTAAAATCAAAGCGAGAAATTTGAAAATAACGCCCCCATAGACTTTAAAATTAGCATTTTCATTTCTTCCCGTGCATGGAGCGGGCTCTTAACAAAAAATATGTTACACAGGACAAATTTCGCATTTTCTGTGACTTTTAAAGGTATACTGTCCCCATAAAAATGACAAATATTAAAAATAATAAATATTAATTTTTTTTTAAAGTTTCGAACAAATTGATCAACACTTTTAAAGTTAACAATCTTTAAAACTTACGAATTCTAAGTTCTTGTTAAAACTTAGTAAATTTAAATTGTTCAAACTATGAAAAATTAAAATAATAAAGTCATCAATGTTCTTAGGCATGTTTTACGGCATGAAAAATATGCTAAAAATTAATATAATAAGAAAATGAGTAATACAGATGAAAATCAACTTTCAGGAATTTCTACCAATTAACGGAAGTGTATTTGCATTCTTTTGTACAGCCCTTACATTAGCAACAAGATTTTATACACGTCACATGTTAAGATAAAATTTATTCCAGTATAAACATGCTTAAAACTACTTAAATCGCACTTCCAGAAATTATCACCCATAGGCGTGCATACATACAATTCTCTGGATAGCCTTGTATATTATTATATCAATGCAAAAACCCTTGACGGGTTAAAAGTTTCTGACGCAGCAATTTATCTTATGCTCTAAGAATTTTAAATATGGAACTTAAAAATACTGATATCAAATTTTGAGTGACGTTATGCTATTTCTTAAAAAATATATTTGTATTTCTTTCATCATTTTATTTTTGTTTTATTTATAATCGCATGTGCAAAAGTTATGTTCAACATGAAAAGCTGCATAAAATTTTATTCGCTGTTGCTTTATCATTTACATCTCTCATAAATTCAAAATATGAGTTTTAAAAGATATGATATAAAATTTAAGTGACGCCTTGATGTGACTTTAAAAGGTTTGTTTTAAAATTCAATTTAAATTATTTTTGACTTGGTTAAAATATTTTTTTACATCTACACAATACTTTTAATTTTCCAATTCACTGTTAAATATATCACTTTCATTGAATCTATACTATGCATTGAAATGTATTTATTTCAATAAATTGATTTATCTTTTGTGTCACGCTATTCAAAATTGTGAGTAAGATTTATGTAAATGGTTTCTTTGCGTCAAACTATCCTTTTTCATACATTTCATGTAGTTTGGACACAATGACGCAAAGAAACCATTTACATAAATCTTACTCACAATTTTGAATAGCGTGACACAAAAGATAAATCAATTTATTGAAATAAATACATTTCAATGCATAGTATAGATTCAATGAAAGTGATATATTTAACAGTGAATTGGAAAATTAAAAGTATTGTGTAGATGTAAAAAAATATTTTAACCAAGTCAAAAATAATTTAAATTGAATTTTAAAACAAACCTTTTAAAGTCACATCAAGGCGTCACTTAAATTTTATATCATATCTTTTAAAACTCATATTTTGAATTTATGAGAGATGTAAATGATAAAGCAACAGCGAATAAAATTTTATGCAGCTTTTCATGTTGAACATAACTTTTGCACATGCGATTATAAATAAAACAAAAATAAAATGATGAAATAAATACAAATATATTTTTTAAGAAATAGCATAACGTCACTCAAAATTTGATATCAGTATTTTTAAGTTCCATATTTAAAATTCTTAGAGCATAAGATAAATTGCTGCGTCAGAAACTTTTAACCCGTCAAGGGTTTTTGCATTGATATCATTACTTTTTTGAGGTTAGTGATAAAATTATTTAAAAAAAGATACTTATGGAATTTAATGCAGATTTAATTTTTACTATTTTATTACAATTTTCCTTAAAGCAGTTTGTATATAAAAACAAGTGGTTAAGTATAATCGCTGATCGCACAGAGGGTTTCATTTGATATTCCTTTAAAAACACTTTGTCCTTAAATTAATAAATCCAAAATGTTAATTTATAATTATTAAATCCTTACATAGATGGTGCACCAATAGTTCCAATTTTCATGGGGCAGGGAACGCATTCTTTTAAACAAACCACCTTCCAATTGAAGTCACCAAAAACCAAGTTGAATAAGCCAGACCCCGTTGTGTTGTTTCACAAACAGCAGTCTCATGTCCCCTCCTTCCCCCCTTTTTCAAAATTTTTCAGACCAGTACCTAAGAATGGAACCGAAATAATTTTTTCTCTTCAGAAATTAGGATAAAAAATAGTATGCAGTACTCGTAAATTTACTTTAATGCTATATAGGGTGATTATTAAGTTAATTATAACGTTTGGAATCTGTTGCATTGATGTCCGAAAGGTGGTTTCTGAGTTATGGAAGCTGGACCCATAAGGCGCCATAGAGGGGCGAAGCCCACTAGTGTCTATCATAATTATATCTGCCATGTAGACTAATTGCGATATTTAATCAAAATAGTCCCCCCCCCTCCTCATCCCCGGAAATATAACAAATACAAAATGTGTCTTTATAAACCTATCGTCAAATAGGTTTTTATTTCTTTTTCCCTAAAAAAAAAAACATGATTTTTATATCCACAACGTGAATAGCGGACGAAGCCCGCTAATTCCTATCATAATATATATTTTTAATAATTTTATATAGTCTATAATAAAAATCAGACTTAAAATAGTCTAGTTCCATGAGTACTTGTAGTGTCAGTTACATGCTACGATTTTTGGATACCAGTATTTTAGAACGGGAAAATGTGACTTATTTTATCGGAGATATCTCATTAATTGAATAAGGTGAAGCAAACTTTTTGAAAAAAAGGTGGCCAACAAGCATGGCAGTTATCAGCTATGTGACTTCGTGCTAAAGTCCATTAATTTGATCTGCTTTAAAAAGATTACGGAAGATTGAATTATAGTAGAACCTGGATTAACCGAGCTTCGATTAATCGAGGTTTCTGTTAACCGAGCCGATAACAAAGTCTGATTTTTTTTTCCTTTTGAATGAGCCTTAAAAATAACCACACTCTTAGTATCGTGTTTTTGTAATAGCAAACCCCCCTCCCCCCACACACACGCACACTCCCCAAAAATACACACATAGATTGATGCCCTTAGTTCTACTAAAGTGGAGCATTCCATAATTTCTCAATGATAATATAAGTGTTAGACCGCCAAGGGCGCCAAGACTAATTCTTCACAAGATTTTGCAATGGAAACTTATGTAAATTTTGCTTTTGAAAGAAGAAAATGTTAATTTTTCATATCTATTTAAAAATTCGATAATATTTTTAGCATCCGAAAAAGCCAATATGTAAAAACGTTATTTATTTTTTTTTAAACCGGATCTGCTTAACCTCTTTAAACTTCAAACACCACCCGAATATATAAATTGAAAAATACATATGTAATTAAAATAAATAGATAAACCACTAAAATTGTAAAAGTCCTTTTACAAAAGAATGGATAAATATAAGTAAAGAGAAGTGCAGATGTATTTGGGTTCAGTTTTCAATGCTGTTAGTCATTAACGTGGGAATTCCTAAGAAGACAAATTACCATTTCGGCGGGATTTCAAATCGGTTCTATAGATACCCAGTGGTTTCTGTAGTAATACCAGGTGTGACACTTTTTTTTAAATTATTATACCGTATTCTGGAGCTCTCTATCTTTCTGGAGAAAATAGAAATCGGCGGATGTGGAGGTATTTTCCCATGAAATACTTATTAACACACGACACATGCGCGACACGACGTGCTATTGGTGTTTTTTGCGTGTGAGTTGCGACGACCATTGTAGTTTAAAATTGGCTTATCTGAAATTAAAATAAACAGTAATTTTTAATTAAATATGACTTATTTTAGTGACTAGACGAGACAAAAGGTGGAAATTATGAAAAGCTCTCTCTCTCTCTTTTTTTTTTCTTTAATGCTGATTATTTGAAGAGGGTATTCAACTTTTATCGTAGAAAAAGGCTGATTTTTGATGATTGACAAAAAAAAAAAAAAAAAAAAAAAAAAAAATCCTTAATGCACTGCATAATTGTATAAGAAACTAGGGGGGTCTGCCCCCTACGAGCTACGCTCGCCAACCCCCGTTCAGGCACACCAAAATCCAAAAAGCACGCTAATTTGATCGGCTTTAAAAATATTGAATTTAAAAAAAACAAAAGAAAAAAACCAGTAGTGATTTTCCTGTAAACGGGTTTCTATTCGTTAATTAAAAAATTAGTTAAACATTTGAAAATAAGCTAATGTAAAATGAATTAAGTAAACAGTGTCCTTGTCTCCCGGTATTTTTTAACAGCGATATAAGATAGTTCTTTTAAATAATTCATTTTAAATGTATCGTTTTAAATCTGACGTAATTTACACCAAAGTTTTATTTCTCTTATTAATATTCAGGTGAAAATACTTTAGTTGTTAGAAGGAAATATTTGCGCTGTCTTTGAATTCACGATAATAGTTGAAAAGATTATCTCAAAATATCTCGCGCAAATATATTTTTTAATTTAAATGTTTTTACCATATTTTTTGGTCATTTTAAATAATGTAATTTCTCCCCTTTACAAGTTTTAGCGCATAATTTTTTTTATTTAACATTTTGTTTCTCTTTTAAAATTCAAGTGTGAATATGGTTCTTAGGACGTAATTTTCCTGCTTTCAACATGTGATCATTTAATTCTAATTTTAAAGTTTTTATTTCTGTTTACAATAGTCACGTGTAAATAAATTTTTAATTTGAAATAAACATTATTGTTTCGCTGTTTAAACAATTGGCAACAGTTTAAATTAATAACATTTTCTAAAATATATAAAAAATATCTCTCGAAAAGCTGAAAATTTGAATTTAAAATAGAAATAAAACCTCAAAAAATGAGTCAAATAAAAAAAATAAATTCAATCTGCACACCGGGAACTTATAACGTATAAAATGGTCTAAAAATGATTAAATTCTCATGTAGTTTTTGCTCCAATAAAACTTTTTTAATGGAACGATTTTTTCCAACTTTGGCATTAAATATCTCTTAAAATAATTCTTTGATTTGAAAACTGTCTGCATCAGCGTGTTTATCAAACATTTCTCTGTAATACCACTGATTTTCATATTTTTGTTTGCAACAGTTTTTTTTAATATTAACGAAGAAAGGCCATGCTTAAGCATTCAAATTGGATGCCGATCTACCGGGAATATCTACGCAGATTTTCATTGGTCCATTTCCAATTCGAAACTTTTTTTTATATATAGAAGGAAAAAGCTGACAAAATTAGAAGTGAAAAACAATTCAGTATTATTAAAGTAATCGTGCCGTGGTCATCTATTAAAAAATGCAATTTTGAGAAAAAAAACTAGTTTCAATTTTATGTTATAATTATAATAGAATGCTTATTGTATTTTTTTATTTATTTTTTACTTACATAGAATTGTCTATTCCATATTCTGACCACATAAAGAAGTCTCAATTCCGTTGATAAAGCCGCTAAAATAAAAAATTGATTTTGCGAAATTTATAAGTTATGATTATAAATGTATATGTAAATCCTTAAAGCGGTTCTCAAAAAAAAATTTTTTTTTAACGTTCAATAATGCGAAAATTTCTGCTGATTTACAAACATAAAAATAGTGTTCGAAAGAAACTGAATTTCGGTTACATTCCTAGTATCGACGAAAACGTAAGCGAAATTGTTTTAAAAATAAATTCAAAGTAAGTAACATAAACATACATATACGCATGTTATCTGAATAATGTTTTGCGTAGAAACGGCAGTACATAATTAACAAAATAATTTGATTGAAATAAAATCCTTCTAGATTTATCTCCTTGTATGTGAATATATAGTATGTACGGCTCTTTGGATGGGAGTGCCGTTTGGGGGAGGCTAGGGAGGGGCAGTTATAGTAATACCGAATATACGGCAGTATTTTCGCCGAAACTAGGATTTTGGGCTGAAAACGAAAATGAAACCGAATATTCGGCGAAACTCCACATAAAAGAATGAGACTTGCAGGCTTGGTTATTGAAGTGATTTGCAATACAATAGATTCTGTTCTTTAAATTAATTACATCTTGAGTTAAAATTGATTGTTGTCTCATGACAACAGTTTTCTTTCTCTTCCTCCACTGTCGCGTCCGGAAATTCGGTTCAAAACGCCACATTCGGCAGCCTTTTCTGAAAGATCTTTTGTTTTTCTCAAAAAATATAAAAGACAGTTCGATTAAAAAGTTTCTGGTGGGCAATAAAAAATAATTGGTATTTTCAGCCAGCAGCCAGCAGTTACAATGAAATTTAATGAAAACCTTTAAAACAAAACTATCATGCAATAAAATTCAAGTAATACTACTTTTCAAAATAATTACATTCAGCGTAATACTTTTAAAGAATGTATTACTTTTCCAAAGATTTTCTGCCCCCTCCCCCCCCACCCACCCCCCCCCCTACCCTGCGTACACACATGAATCGCGGTAAAAAAGAACAAGATCTTTGAAAAACAGAAACAACTCCATTATTGGGCACAGCCTTTGTAAGTTTGCTGATTTGAAAGCAGGGCCGAAATTAAGGGGGGCAGAGGGGGCATGTGCCCCGGGCGCCAAATAAAGATTTTGTTTGTCGATTTTTCTCGCATCTGTGTTTTGCACGGTATTGTTAAAATCATTCTGTCTGGCGTATGACAAAACATAGAAGAATCTAAAGATGATATGGCATAAGGATCCTGTATAAAGCGGATTTTTTTTCGATTCCGTTTCCGAGATTTTAATCAATCAATATTCGACAAAGCCAAGGACGGATTCAGCTCATCATTTAGAGGGGGTCATGGATTTCCTTTTTTGGGGTGGGGGGCGATCACATCCTCGTTATGAGAATTTTTTATATTGAAAGCTATTTTCAAATCCAAACTAACTACTTTTCTGATACTTTCGCGAAGTCATTTTCATTCGTAAATACAAAAAATTTGCATTAATATTCGTAAAAATATAAAATTTGCCCATTTTGTTCAGATACCAGGAAATTAGTTTCCCATTTTCTTATAAAGGCAAAGATTCATTCAGATAATGTTGTCAAAGATAGCACTTTTAGCCAAGTTTTACGAGTTGAAGCCAGAGGAATGTCGTCGCAAGGGAACAATCGGCTGTCACTTCCGGAATTTCAGTTTAAAAAGTCTAACAATTGTCAACGATTAAATATGGCAAAAATTTGTGTTAAATTTTAGAGGTAACTAAACTGTACACATTGGCAGCTATGGGATTCTATTAGTGTCATAAAAATTGCAGGTGTAGCCTCTTCTTTCTGCTCAAAGTATTAAATAGTTTTTTTCAATCGAACTTATACCTTTGGAATGGATCATTTTCTTCTGAACTGATGGACTGGTGCCATCCATTATTTTGAAACAACCGTTATAAATGAAGTGTTAGGTGAAGATGAAAGAGCTGTCGTAAAAAGTTAGAACTCTGATTTTCTGGTCAGAAAAGGAAAAAAAAAATGGTCATAATTTTTTTTTTTTTTTCTGGTCAGGATGAAAAAAAAATGGCCATAATTTTGTTTCTGATCAGAATGGAAAAAAATGGCCATAATTAAAAAAAAAAATCTATGATATCTTTTGAATGTTGAAAAAATAAAGAAATAAAACATATTTTAAAAATAATTCACGTAAAACAGACGTCACTCTTGAACTAAACAAAAATAACTTTCCTGAAATTTTATACACCATAATTAGTATTTGTATTCTAGAGATTGTATTATATAAAATATTATTGAATTGTATTAAATAATGTTTTGCACTTTTGAGTTTTGACCCAACGAAATTGTTTTTGTTTGTTTTATTTTAATATTTTATTTTCCATTTGGAGATAATCGTATGGAGATTTTTATTCAAATATTCGGGGTAAAGTTTTAATTAACTCATTAGATAAGGTGAGCGAAATTCGAAAACAGAGATAGCTTTCTTAGAAAAGTGTGGAGGAAAAAAATACCTCTAAATTGGCAACACTGGTCTAACATCAGATTTTTTTTTTAACTGCAATGCCTTGCGGGGAACTATTTTTGTGCATATTACATTTCTATAGTGTAAAATACTAATTTGGGTGACATAATTATTTTAGGAATAAAGTTTTCGCTATAGCAATATACTCGTATATATTTTTAAAGGGATTTTTTATACATAATTTATATAGCATGTGTATGTATGTATATATAAGCATTTGCGCCCTTTTGTAAGGCAATCGGCGCCCTTTTTATCCATTTTGCCACCGCCCTCTCAGTTATGCCAGTACGACCCTGAAATGTGGTACGCAATTGCATCAAAAGATGGCGACACCAGAATTCTGATATGCTTATTATGTAAAACTTCATTGTTATTTATAAATAAAACATTTCAACTAAATTATTTATTATAAAATAATTATTACATCACAATAGTTTTTATGCAAGGAAAATAATAATTATTATAATAATAATATTATGGATGTCAGTGATTATATATTGATTGACCGTCATAATAATAAAAAATGATATTATAAAAAGAAGAGCTGAAATGAATTATTTTTTTACGTTTCTGATCGTGTGATTTATATTCAAATAATAATTACAGTAAACTCTCTGTAAGGCGGACTCTGTGTAAGACGGAAATCTGTCTAACTCGGAAAGAATTTCAAGTCCCTACGAATCCATAGACATAGAGTAAAATTTGTCTAAGGCGGAATATTGTCTATTGCGGAAAATTTTCTTGGTCCCGATCGATTCCGCCTTACACAGAGTTTACTGTATTAATGTATATTTTTTGTAAAGTGATTGAAATTAAATATATTTATAAAATTTATGGTAATATTTTTATTCTTGAAAAATTGCCAAGAAATAATCATCATCAAATTGGCGTCATTATAATTGTAATTTTATTTAACTTAATAGCAATTAAAAAATTACAAAGGAACTGAGAATAATGGTCAACTAACAGACTTTAAAAAAAAAGAAACTTCACACTCACCAGCGAGTATCGAACTGCCTATGTTAGGATCAGTAGACGATGGCCCTCAACCACTCAGCCGTGGGAAGACAAAATTTTTTTCCCCAAAAGTGGTTAAAAAGAAAGAATGTGTATGAATACAGTGTCATGCATTTTCGGTGAAATTTCCATAGAATGGCGAAGAAATATAGTCCGATTTTTCATGCGCATTATAAAACGAACAAGAGTCTTGCTGGAAACAAGTAAATTGTTATTTGGTTCATCTGAAACATATTTATTTGATTTTTAAAAAATCGCCCGTGTCATTTTCGAGAGAAAAAAAAATCGAATTATTTAACGAACGAGAGTTTTCCCAGAAAAAAGAAAAGTGTTATTCACCTCGCCTTAATCACATTTATATTATGTATCAATTTAAAAATAATCGTTAGAACCGTTTTCGAGATTTTCAAATTAGGAACTTCCTCGATATTATACCAACGTTTTCACTTTAAAAATGACTATTTAGATCTCAAAATATACTGCACGTAGAAATGTAAAAATTTCAGTATACGATTAGACTGCAGATATAAGACTGTTCTAGAAAATTCAGAACAATAAGACGTATATCTGCTGAGTTATTAAAAGGCGGCTTTTCGCATTTTCTTTGATGTCGAGTTAGCTGTATATATGAGTTCCGCCATCTACGAATTCTATGATACGATACGATACGATACGATTTTAGGCTTAAGGCTGCGTCACTCGAAATACTACCGTCTTTCATGATTTAGTTTTTTCTTTCGGAACCGGTTGGAATCCGTTCTGAAATTGAAACTATCCTAATATTATAAAAAAAACTAAAACCAAAATCGAAAAAGTAAAAACTAGCCTGGTTGTTGATCGTCCTCAGCTGTCCAATGCAAAAATCTATTAAAATAAAGCGAGAAATTTGAAATTAACGCCCCCATAGACTTAAAATTAGAGTTTTTATCTCTTCCCGTGTCTGAAGTGGGCTCTTAAAGAAAGATGTGGACAAATTTCGCATTTTCTGCGGCTGTTAAAGGTGTACTTTTTTGTTAAAAATAACAAATAATAAAAGTAATAAATATTAACAATATTCCTTTAAAGTTTCAAACAAGTTGATCAAAACTTTCAAAGTAAACATTCTTTAATACTTACTAGCTTTAAGTTTTTGTTAAATCTTAGTAAATTTAAATTGTTCAAATTATTGAAAAATTAAAATGATAAAGTCATCAATGGATATTCTTGGGCTTGTTTTAACGGCATGAAAAAAATGATAAAATTTAATATAATAAGAAAACGATTAATGCAGATGAAAGTAAACTTTCAGCAATTTCTACCAATAACCGGCAGTATATTTGCATTATTTTGTACAGCCCTTGCACTCGAACAAGTTTATATACACGCAACATGTGAAGATCAAAATTATTGCAGTATAAACATGCTTAAAACAACTGAAATCGTACTTCCAGAAATTATCATTCATAGGCGCGCGCATGCATCCAATTCTTTGAATAGTCTTGTATATTATTATATTTATATTTTACAAACAGTTTCTAATTATAGTTGAACTTGAAAATGTAGAATTTAATTAAAAAAAATTAGCAATTCACTCTTATTCTCAGCAATTCTTCCTAGTTCTTTTGCGTAGCCCTATACACGGTCTATAGAAATCATATATATAATCAAGTATTAAAACGGATATCATAGGTGAAAACTCATTTTTAGCAATCAACTCTAATAGAGAATACTTCGTATACAGTATTGTGTCCAGCAACTTTTATATGCCCCTGTAAATGAAATAAAATGTGATTCACATCATATTCTAATGTAAGCATCTTGTAGTACACCTCAGTAATGTATATGAATTCCATCTTGTTTGAAATCGTGAAACATAACTAAAACACACTTTGCAAGCAGTATTTTCTGTAATAAAACTGAACTCATTTCTGTGACCCTGTGAATGAATGATAAATGCTTTTCAACCCCTTCAGAAAGCATGTTTTACTGCGCATCATAAATTCATATCAATTTTATTATGTTGTAACAGAGAAACGTTATTAAAATACGCCGCAAACGTTTTTTCTTAACAGGCCATAATATAAAGAAATATACTTTTAATTCCCCTGTACACGTACCGAAATCACCCACTCGTGGACAGCCAACCTTTCCGCATAGGAGCTGTGCACTTAAATAAGGTGCATAATTTTTATGTTAAAATTGTTTTACATCATTAAAGTACACCGCAAATGATTTTTCCCATATAGGCCATAATATAAAAGAATACGCGCGATCTGATAGTAATTAAAATTCGACCCCCTCATGCTAAAAACGTGACGCTATAAAACCTGGTAGGACGGGAAAAAAAACAATGAGTGCGAAATACCGTTTTAGGTGGGTTGTATCCGTCTTAGCAGATACAATTGTAAAATATTTTTAGGGGAACCATGAAAATATTCAATTTAAACCAGGATTGCGTTACAGTTACGTATTGCAAAATAAATTTGTCAGCTGACAGACTTTTATAATATGCTATATTTTACCTTACAGTCTCATTATTTTTAGTTTTACATTATTACTAGGGGGCTCTGCCCCCTGCAAGTTACGCTCGCCAACCCCCGTTCAGACACCGCAGAATCTAAAAACATGCTAATCTGATGGGTTTAAAAAATATAAGAGAAGATTGAATTATACTGAAAAAAGCTGTGCAGATCTCACTGTAAATGGGTTTCCATTCAATTCCATTTGATTGCAAAAATGTAAGGCCGAATCAGTTGCTGTTAAGACATCCAATGGTTATTTTCGTTTTTGATTAAAGAGGATCAGTTAAACATTTGAAAAATAGCTGAAATAAAATGAATTAAGTATACAGAGTCTTTGTCTCCCGGTATTTTAAAACAATCTCTATAACAATAGCCTAAGTCATGTGACTATCATCAACAGTTTCGGGCGGGCCATTTCGCTTTTTATACTCTAGGTGCCATTTTGGTACTTTAATGTTAGCCATGCACAGGTGATAAGTCGCCAAATATTATTTTATCGCCATCGTTTCATCTATATTATAATAGTTCAAGTCAACAACTGTCATAAACAAATACGGTCTGATCCCTTCGCCTTTCATATGAAACTTTGGCACAGATGTCATATAGGATATTGGCGCGATTTTTTTCCGACGCCAATTTGGGAAACGCATCAACAGCATAAACAACAACATCCGGCTTGCCATATCAAGCAAAATAACAATACTTTGGCGCCAGTACCCGTTGCGTATATGCCATTGGCGTCAGAAAAAAAAAATCACGCCAATATGGGTCCGTATATAACATCTGTACAAAATATTTCCATTTTGGTTAAAAAATCAAATTTTTTTTTCAAATAAAACTATATAAAAGTTGTCATGGTCACAAAGAATTCTTGGTACTGTTACGCTAGCCGGGTGCAAATCTCGCCAATAGCTTTTTTTCAAATTGCCAGATAACATTTTTTTTCGAGCGGTAAATTAAAACATTGATTTGAAGTCGAAATTAAATGTCATGGTTTGTTGCATTATTGGGAAGAGTTCCATATTGTGTGCTGGTTGGCGCGATTGGCGAATGAATCCAAAATGGCGTCAAAAAGCCATTTTTAGCGTTTTATAAATTTTTTCAGGATGTCGGAAAAACATGGTCTTTAAATATTTGTAAATATATATATATTTAATAAATCTTATGTATGTCACATGTTAAAAAAAGTACGATGTTTACACAGATAGTTTTATATATATCACGTATAGAGATATACCTTATACAAATATAGTATATATACATCTATAAATAAATATTATGTACTTATATTTTATGTATTTATTATATTTATTATACATGTCAAATTAAAACAAAGTTATATATTTTTCCGAAAAATATAGGCTAAATGCAAAAAAAAAAAAAAAAAAAAAAAAAATTCCAAAAAACATATGAATAAAGTTCATTCCAGAAAAAAAACAACCTCAAAGGCTGAAGATCGCAACGACATCGATTTATTTAACGCCAAAAAAAAATCTCGCCAAAAAAACCAGCACACAATATGGAACTCTTCCCGCATTATTTAACATATGGCCAGATGTCACATACGCACCGCAGATTTGGCGTGTTTTTTTTTCTTTTTTACAAAAATTTGGCGAAAACCTTGTTTTCGAATAGCAGTTACATATGCATTTTGTGTATTACTTAGTTATCCCGTCGACCAAAAATCTATCGCCAAACTATAATATTAAATGTCAATAATGGTTGATCGTAAATGTCACATTCACTTGACTTTATGTAAGTTACACATGTTTACGTCATCAAGTGATTTTTATTTCGACGTTTTATTTGTATATTTATTAATGTTATACTAATTTATTTGTTCTTTCGTTATTTAAAATAAAAATTATGTCAATTTGTATAATTTGGCGAATTTGGTCGACGGAATAACTAAGTAGTACCGTATCATAATATTAAAATATTTATTTGCTTAAAAGACGTTATAAAAACACATTAAAAGTAAATTAAAAATCCATATTATAAATATATTTTATCTATATTTACAAAATATAGATTTTTAATTTAATTTTAATGTGTTTTTATAACGTATTTTAAGCAAATAAATATTTTAATATTATGATATGATTCGTAATGGACGTAATTTTGATTTACTACTCGCACTTATTTACGTAAGTAGTACCGTATTTTTAAATTATTTTCTATTATTTTCAAAAGGAAATAAAAGTAAATAAACATTTATCATTAAATAAACAACAATAGCCGAGTTACCATGTCAATCAAAATAATGCCATTTCGGCGCCAATCAGAATCTTTCGATTTGGCGAAAGATTGTTCAAGTAAATTGAATTATAAATAAAAGTAGCACGATACATTTTTTGGCATACATTTAAGGGAGGCCAAACTGGTCGCCAAATTAATTTAAAATAACCTTTTCTGAAATAAGAAAAAAAATATATCTGTTCTGATTAAAATTTCAGTTGACATCATTAGAAAAATGTACTTAAAACAAGTGGGTAAGTGTGATCACAGATCTCACAGAGGGTTTCGTTTAATATTCCTTTAAAACACTTTATCCTTTTGTGAAATCTGTTAGTTCCACATTTCGCAACCAGGGGCGCACTCTATTCTACACAAACCTCTATCCAAAGGAAACTCCGTTTTACAGTTAAGTCGAGGGGATCGGGTCTATAGCACCCGAGATAGGTAGACGCCCCAGGAAATTGCACGGCACATTCTTTTATAAGCTTTTTATTATGTGCTATGAACTATGTCAAAGTTTCCAGCAGATCGACTTGTTAGATTTCATAATTTTAACAAAATTGCGTTATGTTAGTTGCAAATTCCACCACCAGGGAGCGCACACTATTCATAACAAAAGTGTATCAGATCGAAACTCTGTTAAACAACCTATCAGTAGATGTGTTACTGGAGTTGGTGGCGGCCTTAAGCGAGAAATTAAGAAATTTGCTGAAAGTACTATTCGGAAATAGTGGTAACTAAAATTTTGACATTTTTATATTTCATAAGCAGCACGTGTCTGAGTATATCATAGTGCTCAAAAAACGACACCTAAAAAGGTCGTAAACGCTATTTTTTAAAAAGAAATCCAGCGCCCCTCCCCCGCCCTCCCTTCACAGGAAATTGCATGCACCATTATTTTATAAGCTTTTTATTATGTGTCATGAAGTATCTTAAAGTTGCAAACGGATCGCCTTGTTATATTTCCTAATTTTAACAAAATCGCGTTACGTTAGTTCCGCATTCCACCACCAGGGAGCGCACTCTATTCTTAACAAAAGCATATCTGAACGAAACTCCTTTGCGCAATCTCTCCGTAGATACATGGTCGGGAGGGTGGCGGTGCAGTCTTAACCAACAATTTAAAACATTTTCTGTGATAACAAACGCTAAGTTTTAATAAATAAATCTAGTCCCCCCCCCCCCCTCCACTCCTCGAAATATCACACTCCATTCTTTTTTACACTTTATCTTATGTGTTATAAAGTATCTTAAAGTTTCGAAGACATCGAGTGGCGGTCTTAAACAATAATTTAAGATATTTCCTGAAATTGCTATTCGGAAATAGTGGGATGAACACTTATAAACCTATAAACTTTTTCATATTGAATAATTAATACTTATCTCATAGCGCGCCGTCGAAACACACCACGCAAATTGTTAATTTCCCAATTTAAATGAAATCTCCGTTAAAAAAGCACGTGCCTCCATCTTAATCTGGCATTTGATGGAAATAAGAGGAATTAATAAAATAATAATTAATATCTCAGCTCGTAATGAAGCAATCTCTTTGAACCGGGTATGTATGGAATCTGCGAGAAATTTCCAGCCCGGATGTCAAAAAATTTAATCGAAAAATTTAATATTTAAAAAGTTTAAATTTCGTATTAGACTTTCCTCCCCTTAAATTTCTCCCGCGCCGATATGTCGAGAAATGATGGCAGTTGCCTTCCGGTGAATGGAAATCTGTTTTCATTGTTTTTAAAAACACAGAAATTAAATTTTTATCGATCGATTTTCAGTGGATTTTTTGCGTTCTATCCTATGCAGAAATTTGAAATTTATACCAAAATAAATTAGAATTTTTTCCGCGTATTTCTACACCTGTTACGAATTTGTACGACCGATATTTCGGCAGATCCAATTTTGCTTTTTGAAGGTCCACTTCATTTATTGCTTAAAGTACTCCGTGGTAACCCTGCACCGGCTGATTTGACGGAGCATCCGCCGAGTTTACTGGCAACCATTAGGAGAAACTGGGGAGGATTTCGATAACGTGCATTTTCACCTGCATTCAAAAGGTTGATTGGTTAATTTTAGAATTTAATTAGCCCGTAATTAGGTTAATTACCAACTTTTTCAAAATTTTATGATTTGTTGTTTGATGTGAGGTGTTCAGCTATAAGTACCCAAAATTTCAAGTCTCTAACATGTATAGTTTCTGAGAACGGGCTCTGTGACGGACAGACAGACAGAGGAGCGAGACGAATAGGGTTTCGTCAGATGAACGAAACCCTAATTAGAAAAAAAATAATATTTCGAAAACTAATTTGAATTTAAAAGTTCTAATACCAGCTTTGAGAACTGCAGATTAATACGGATTTTTGGTGTTAATTTCATCGCAATGTATTCCATATTTTAGGAAAAATAGCCGTGAAACTGAATCAGTCGTTTAATCAGTCGTTTCAAAGAATCGTTTCATAAATTCGTTTCATTAGGATTTTATATATATAGGGTAGATATTTAAAGATTAATTTTCGCGTTTCCTAACCGTTACAAATAATATCTTTGTTTCATTTGTGAACCCACACTAGTAACGGGGAAGAAAATGAAAGCTCTAATGTTAAGTCTATGGGAGCATTATATTTTCAATTATCTCGCTTCCTTTTAAACATTTTAAAATGAATTTTTTTGTATAGGATAGCTGAGGACGCTCTATAACCGGGCTAGTTATTACTTTTTCGATTTTTGTTTCAGATATTTTTCTTTAAAATTACTTTTACTTTCATAACCGGTTGGAATCCGCTCTAAAATTTAAACTATCCTATTATATATAAAAAAAACTATAGCCAAAATCGAAAAGTAAAAGCTGGCCTCACTGTCGATAGTCACCAGATATCCTATGCAAAAAAAAAGAAAAAAAGAAGAAAAAGAAAAAATCATTCAAAAATATTAAAATCAAAGCGAGAAATATGAAAATGACCCCCCCCCCCCCCCATAGACTTAAAATTAGCGTTTTCATTCCTTCCCGTGTCTGAAATAGGCGTGCATGCATCCAATTCTTTGAATAGCCTTGTATATTATTATATTTTTATTTTCCAAACATATCTTTCTAAATGTAGTTGAATTTGAAAATAAAATTAATCAATTTCTCAACAATTCTTCCTTGTTCTTTTGCGTAGCCCTATACGTAGTCTATCTAATTTTTATATATAATCTAGTATGCAGAAATTTAGTTAAAAACGTATATCATAGCTGAAATCTCACTTTCAGCAATCATCCCTAATAGACAATACTTCATATGCAATATTGTATCCAATATCTTTTATGTGCCCCTGTAAATTAAATAAAATATGATGCACATCATATTATAATGTAAGCATCATATTGTAAACCTCAGTAACGTATATGAATTCCATCTTGTTTGAAATCGTGAAACATAACTAAAACACACTTTGCAAGCAGTTTTTTCTGTAATAAAACTGAACCCTTTTCTGTGACCCTGTAAATGAATGATAAATGCTTTGCTATCCCTTCAGAAAGCATGTTTTACTGCGCCTCATAAATTCATATCAATTTCATTATGTTGTAACAGAAAACGTTATTAAAATACCCCGCAAACGTTTTTTCTTCGTAGTCCATAATGTAACGAAATATACTTTTTAATTCCCCTGTACAAGTACCTATGCTCTTCAACAATGCGAATAAATTGTATGTTTAAAATTGTTTTATGTTATTAAAATACACGCAAATGTATTTTCCCACATAGACCATAATATAAAATACTTTTGAATGTCCATGTAAGTGAAGTATAAAATATTAAAAGGTAATACGTATTAGAAAAAAAAAATTGCAAGCTAGTATATTTTTATAAAATGCTATATTTTATCGTACAGTTTCATAACTTTTAGTTTACATTATTAAAGTTAATGATAAATTTCGCGTTTCCTAACCGTTGCAAAAAAAAAAATATCTTTGCGTTACATTTGAAAACCCACGCAGGTTACGGGAAAAAAATGTAAACGCTAACGTTAAATATATGGGAGCGTTATTTTCAAATCTCACTTCTTTTTTATCCCACTTCCTTTTTAACATTTTAAAATGATTTTTTTTTTTTTTTTTGTATAGGATAGCTGAAGACGATCTACAACCGGGCTAGTTTTTACTCTTTCGATTTTTCAGATATTTAAAAAAAATTACTTTTAATTTCGGAACAGGGGTGAATCGTTTCTGAAATTGAAACTTTCCTAATATATATATATATATACTAAACTAAACTCTGCGGCTATACAATCCATGAGGATCAGGGCCGACAGTGCCCATCTCTGTTTTCTTGACCCTAGGCCCGAGGTGCTATACAGCACAGCATCCGTCCCGGCTAGGTGGTCAGCCTAACGCGAGACCCTCGGTGTTTAGTTCCCAAGCAAGCTTGGTACTCATTTTATCCCTATTACTCATTTTATATCCTATATATATATATATATATATATATATATATATATATATATATATATAACTGTGTGTGTGTGTATATATATATATATATATATATATAACTATAATAAAAATATAAAAATCTAAAAAGTAAAATCTAGCCTGGTTGAAGATCGTGCTCAGCTATCCTATGTAAAAAACATCATTCAATAATATTAAAACAAAGCGAGAAATTTTAAATTAACGCCCCCATAGATTTCGTTTTACTTTCTCTCCGTGTCTGAAGTGGGCTCTTTAAAAAATATATCTGTTACACAGGACAAATTTCGTTCTCCGACTGTTAAAGGTGTACTGTCCCCTTAAAAATAATAAATATTAAAGTAATGAACTATAAAAATATTTCTTTAAAATTTTGAACAAGTTGATTTAATATTTTAAAGTTAACAATCTTTAAAACTTATTAACTTTAAATTCTGCTGATTTTTAATTAAAAAAACTGTTTTTCGAACGTAAAATGTTAAATTGTCGAATATTTTATACATATACAAGAATAGGAGGCTTGAAAACCAGTCTCCTGGCCAGGCCACAAATATGTTCTAACAAATTATGACTTCGTAATTATTTGTTAACTATTTTAACTTAAAAAATAATTTAAAAAATACTCGTCTATTTTTTTACCATTTTACTTAATAAACTAGGACTGAAATTTGATTCCTTAATAACTTCTATATATTGTAACTCCCTCTGTGCGGTTCTGAAATTGTTTATATAAACGAAATGTATAATTTCCTTCGTTATTCATAGAAATATAGAATTTAAAATATTTCATTCTTTCAAGAGTCTTTTGTTGAAATTAAACAATAATCTTAGAAAAAAATAAATCCAAGGTTTGAAATAGGAGTGATCTATTTTAACACGTTACAATAATCCAATCACAATTAAATCGTTTCCATTTGCCAAAATGTTTGGATACTAGCCAATCATATTTTTAATAGGCGTGGTTTTCATCGTCTTGGTAGAGGCGGAGAGCATAACATTACGAGGCCATTTTTGACACATTTTTCATCAAAATCTTTGCATATTTTGCTCAGCCTAATTGTAGTAGAACTATTGAAGGCATATTATTGGAAAGCTTAAACTCTATATTTTCGTTGTTACTAAAAAAATTTTCCTGAATTTTGCTGATATGAATGTTATAAAACTAAAAAGGACACAACACCTCGAATTTCACTGGATCCTAAATTGACAGGATCCTGAGAATTAAACTACAACGAAAATCGGAAAAGTAGAAAATAGCCCGTAAACAGATAGTCCTCAGCTATCCTGTGCAAAAAAAATCATTTAAAAATATTAAAAATCAAGCAAGATATTTGAAAACATTGTTGCCATAGACTTATCATTAGCGTTCGAACTTCAAGCCGTGACTAGTGTGGCCTCTTAAAGAGAAAGATTTGGGAAAGTCACACATTTTGAGAGCAGTTGAAGGGCTCCTATGATGGCTAGGGCCCGGTACCGTATTTAATATGTTTAGGTTAATAACCAAAATTAACCTATTAAATACAAAATATTTGCAATTTGGAAAACACTACTTATTAAAGGATTTGTGAAATCATTTAAACATTTAATAAGGGCAAAATGATCATCTGCCGGTAAAACGATCCACATAATGGATCATTTTGCCCGGAAATATGGCCGCCCATTTTAGGCCATATTACTGGATGACGCCGAGAAACATAACAAATTTATAAAGTGTAATTCACAGCTAACAACATACTCCATTAAGTAAACCAAGTCATATTTTTGTACATGAAAGATTATATATATAAATAAATATGAAAGTTAGTGCTTACCTTATAACAGATGTTAGGAAAACCACTTTTTCAAAGATTTTTCTTCAGGAGCGTGATAATGGGATCTCTTGAATATCGCTACTGCTTCTCCTTGAGTTAGCAGATCTAGTTTATGTGTTACTCGGTAGATAACGCGACCTGTCTTGCTGAAAACATATGTGGATCCTTTTGCCTGCAAAGTTCATTTTAGGCTAACTTCCGCTACATAAGTTAAGTACTGCAGAGTTTAAAAAAAGAATATATTGAGTTTGTTTGATTCTACGGTTTTATCTTCTATAACTTTTGCTTTTAAGTTCAGTAAATAAATGCATTTTTTTGGGAGGGGGGGGGGGTGGCACGGGAACAAATAATGACGATTTCATTAATTTATCTATTTCTTTGAGAGTTTCGTGACAGAATAAAACAGGGGAGTTTATTGACAGTCATTCTTAATCAGTCATCAGAGTTAAATTCATTGCCTAAAAAGTCATAAAGTGGTTTGAACATTAAAAGTTATCGGAATAAAAAAAAAAGAAAATATCTAAATTTAGTTTAAAAGTTTGATGAATAGTGCGCTCTCCAGAATTATTTTTCTAATAAAATCTTCTTCAAGCGACCAGAAAAAAATGGAATTTGTTACAGATAAAGTTAAAAAATGCTATAAAAAGTGATAGAAAATCTTTATTAAGATTGACGATCGTTTCGTTGCACAAATGGCAACATTTTCAAAATCATTCAACGATAGAAAATATTTTCACATAATTTAAAAACAATAAACATAGTAAACAATGTCACGCGACATGATGCATAATGAAAAACATTGTAATCATAAAATTAATTTAAAAGATTACATTAGCTATTGGTGAGCGTGGATTAATTTTCAAAACAATACCATGGTAAACAATGTCACGAGACAACATGCATAATGAAAAGCCTTGCAAAATATAAAATAAAAATAAAATTATCTTGGCTATTTGCGAGCGTGGATTAATTTCTACTATTGTTACTAAAATTACATAGCATCTCTTTCCAAATTTTAGGTAATTCTATGGACACTGAATCATTGCAAATATTCTTGTTGCATAAAAATATCTCTATTGATTCTCGGATTATGGATGGTAAATAAAATCTTGATGTATAAATTAACTTGCTATTTTTAAAATCGATCTGTAAAGGTTCTTCGCTGTATAATCTGGCCAAAGCTGTGGTTCTTCTGTTGTATTTGATGTCTGCTATATGTTCTTTGATTCTAGTTTTAAGTTTTCTAGTTGTCATACCTATATAAAACCGCTTGGTTCCATCTTCTTTGGTGAAAGGTATTTCGTATACTTCCGATAACTGGTTTGACTCAATTGTATCTATTTTCTTGCATACTATATTTCTTAATTTCATAGAAGGTTTTGCGACTAGGGAGATATTGTATTTATTGAGTTTATATTTAAGACGTTCGAAGAAACCAGGAAAATATTGTAAAGTGGATAACATGGAATTTTGTGGATTGAAATTTCTTTTCTTGTGAAGAAAATTTCAAAGACAGTCGAACACAAACTCAATGCAGGAGGTGCTTTCTGGATTCTTTTCTTTAAATATTTAATGAATATTTACAGATGCATGGTTCTATACATATATACAGTAAGAATTATCAAACACTTGATCTGGTTTTTCGAAATAAGGGAGGCTTAGCCTCATCAACAAACTGTAAAAAATTACAGCGATCATGCTTTTTAAAATCACAACATCGCTTCGTATCATTCCAGCCACAATAAAACGTCGCATTCTAAGGTAGGATGCGCGCGCATCGCGCGTCCTTCGTTGCCATGGGAGCAGAGAAAAAGTTTCTCTTCACACTCCCCACCTGAACTCTTAAAGAGTTCACAAATTAAAATTCCATCATAAAATCATAAAAATTCAATTTTTCGTATCAGTGGTTCAGTAATCTAAAACAAATTTTAAAATTCGAATACAAAATACTAAATATAGGAATTCAAACAATATCTAATTAATCACTTAATTAGTCAAATTCAAAATATCAATAAATTCTAAATAAAACACTTTAAATTACACAGTAAAAATAATGACTGTTAAATAACACACACATTTTTTTTTTTCATATACTTACTTATACCAAATTCAAAAAGATTCTATATATAAATATCACTAAAAATTAAAAAAGAGAAAGAAAATATTTAGAGTCCTAAATGCAGAAAAAACAAACTAAATTAATGTCTATAAAAGTTTATGAATGTTTATAAAAAGTCTGCAAAAAGTCATTTGTTAGTCATTTTGTATTTCAAAGGGATACAAGTGCTGTATGAATCTTTTTAAGTCCCACTCGCTGTTTTTATTTCGTATGAACGAATATTGCCATCTCTTCCAGGAATGGCAGTCTGAATCTTACCAAGTTTCCAAAGAAACTTATTTTTTGCGTCATCTTGAATTAAAACAACATCGCCCACTTTCAGTGGCGTATGGGCATTAGGATTTTTCAAGGAATGGGCTGTTTTCAAATCCATCAGATATTGTTTTCCCCATTTGGTCCACAATTGTTTCAATAGTAAAGATTGATATTTTTTTTTCTTTTCAGGAGTGTTGATCTCTTTGAACAATCTTCAATTATTTCAAAAAAAAATTAATAGGAAATGAAAGTTCTTTTCCAAAATTTAAAAAGTGCATTGGAGTAAGAGGTTCTGGTTCATCGCTGTCGCTATATACATACGTCAGTGGTCGCGTATTCAAAACTGCTTCCACTTCTCTCAACAAAGTCGCTAATTCATCATAACTTAAGAGTGCTCTACCAATTACTTTTCTCAAACAGTCTTTGACTGACTTTACTAGTCGCTCATAGAAACCTCCCCACCATGCAGCTCTTTCTATAATATTCTTCCATATAATTCTCTCTTTTGTAATAAAATTTAAAAATACTTTGTCTGTCAGTATGTTGTATAAATTTTCGAGTTCACCTTTGGCCTTTTTGAAGGTTTTTGCGTTGTCAGAATAAATAATTTTGGGATTTCCTCGCCTAGCTGTGAATCTTCTGAATGCCATCAAAAAGGAATTTGTTGTCATATCAGACGCGAGTTCCAGGTGAATGGCTCTAGTCACACCGCAAGTAAACAGGACAATGTAAGATTTTTGCGTTTCTTTAAAATTTCTGATATAGATCGGACCGGCGAAGTCTAAACCGCAGATTGCGAATGGCGGTGCTTCACTAGCTCTGTCTTTTGGTAAGGGTGCGGTGATTTGGTCTGCTGGTTTGGAGAAATATTTTTTACATATTATACAATTCTTGATAACACTCTTGACCAACTGACGACCTTTAGGTATCCAAAAACGAGATCTAATTTTTGCCAAAGTACTGGCTGTCCCTACATGCATAATTTTGTCGTGTTCTTGACGAACTATTAGAGTAGTTAACCAAGAATGTTTGGGGAGAATTATTGGGTTTTTCTCTTCTGCGGACAGGTTAGAAAATTCGTGCCTTCCGCCCAACCTCATCAATCCGTTTTTGTCAATAAAGGGCGTGAAATTTGATAAGGATGACGTCTTATCCACTGATTTACTATTTTTTAGAGATTCTATTTCTTCTTTATAAAATTGTTTTTGTTCAGATTGTATAAAAAAATTTTCAGCTTCGAGTAATTTTTCGGTTGTTACTACGTCTTGCACTTCAGTTGATTTTTTCAGCTTCATAATGAATTTCTTTACCCAAACAGTAATTCTCAAAAGTTTCTCTAAATTACTATATTTTGAAATGTTTTTGGGATTTTCGAGTTTTTTGACTAAGCACTCGCTCTGAAAAACATCGTTAGGATTTTTTTTTTTTGTATTCTAATTCATCTGAGTAAGCAATTTCTTTGTTTTCTGATATCGGCCAACACTCAGGAGGTAAACTTAGCAATTCTGGTCCCTGTAACCAAGTTGTATCATTGATTATCCTAGAGATTTTTGATCCTCGAGAAACTATATCAGCTGGATTGGCAGTACCAGGACAATGATACCAGTTATCAGGTGAGGTCAATTTATGGATCTCTTCAATTCTGTTTCTGACAAAGGGTTTAAACTTTTTAGGGGATCCTTTTATCCAAAAATAGGATATTTTTTAATCTGTCCAGTAATAAGTCGGTACATTCAATTTTAAAGCTTTCAAAATGTTACTACTTAGCTTGGCCGACAACAATGCGGTCATCAATTCAAGCCTTGGCAAGGTAAGCGCTTTCAGTGGAGCAACCCTGTTTTTCGAAGCAACAAAAACTGTTCGAACATTTTCGGTGGTTGTTGCTACACGTAAATAAGCAACCGTACCATAAGCCTTCATGCTCGAATCGGCAAAAATATGTAATTGTAGGTCATAATCATGCCAATTGGTGATGTCAGAAAAATAGTATCTGGGTTCTGAAAAGTTTTTCAAATGAGGGAGTTCGTTACACCAGCTACTCCAAAGTATACTTAAATCTTCGGGTAATGTGTCATCCCAATCTAGATCCAAATTCCAAATTTGTTGAATTATACATTTTAGTCTTAATGTAAATGGTCCTAGGAATCCAAGTGGATCAAAAATCCTACCTAAAACTTGTAGAATAAATCTTTTGGTGTCTATTCTTCTTGAAACGAAATCAACTAAACCTCAAACATCAAAATAAAGTAAATCTTTGGAATTATTCCAAGCGATTCCTAAAACTTTATAAGGGAGATTTTGTTCTCCTAAAGCTTCAGAATTAACTTCTGAAGTTATGCCATTTTCTTTCCATAGTTCACTAAGTGGTAAAGAGTTCGTATGCCATTTGTGTAAATGCATACTTGCATTTTCAAATATATCAATACATTGTAAACTCGTGGATAGGGCTTGATCAATATTTTCATGACTTCCTATAACGTCATCAACGTAGATATTTTCATTTAAAAATTTTACTGTGTTTGGATATTGTTCGGTGTATTTTTTCAAGTGGTGTTTAATTGTTGCAGCCAATAAAAAGGGACTGCTACTAATTCCAAATAACACTCTGGTGAATCTATAAATTTCAAAGGGTTTAGAATTATCAAACAAATCTTGTGAAAATAAAAATCTTGTTACATCACGATCGTTTTCATCTATAATTATTTGTAGAAATGCTTGTTTTATATCAGTTGTAAAAGCTATGGGATTAAATCTAAACCGTAACAAAACATCAAATATTTCAGGATACAAATTTGGACCTACATGCAGGCAATTATTCAAAGACTGTGAGCCTGTGTCATGAGCAGAGACATCGAAAACTATGCGTAATCTGCTCGTTGTCCTATCAGTTCTAATTATTTGTCGATGAGGTAAATAAAAAGTTACATTTTGTTTTTCTTCAGGATCTTTAATTAACTCAATAATACCTTGTTTCAAATAATCTGCCAACCCCTCCTTATACTCAAAAAATAATTCACGGTTTTTAATCAATCTTTGTTTGAGTTTAAAAAATCTATATTCTGCAATTTTCCGATTGTCATTTAAACATTCCCTTTCAAGCTTCCACGGAAATCGAACTGTATATCGCTTATCATTGTATTTAATTTCTGACTCAAACTGCTTCATAACGTTGTTTTCCGAAAAATCTGAATCCTGTTTAGTATTAAAAAGGACAGATGATTCGATATTCCAGAATTTTTCAATCTGTTCAGAAATAAAAAAATTTTCTACTATTACATTAAATGCTAAGGGCGTATAACTGTCAGTTGTTTTTCCCTGTAGACACCAACCAAAAATGGTGTCGACAGCTACTAATTTTTTATTCAAATGTTTTATATTTCCAGTAACAATCTCATAGTAATAGTCAGCACCTATAAGTAATGTAATGGGTTCTTTGGATGTGGGTGTGTCCGCAAGGGTTAAATTTTCAAATTGTTTACTTTTCATCAAATCATTGATTTCAGGTGGGGGGAATCTCAGTAGCTGATATTTGATTGGTGACTAGCGCTTCTATATCTAATTTTGAATTAGGTACATTTTTATTTTCAATAGTTAGTTTAACTACTTCAAAGGTTTTTTCAATGGGGTTCTTATTTCCAAATGTAAAAACCGACAATTTTTCTTTTCTTATTGCCTGTAAATTCAATTTATTTGCTATTTCTTCAGATATAAAGGTTCGCATGCTCCCACAATCTAAAAGTAACCTAATTAGAGATTGTTTTCCGTTTGATTTTATTTTTACACAACAAGTTTGTAGAAGAATTTTATTATTTTCTGTAGAGGAAATAGCCGAAATTACTTTTTCACTAGCTACATTTTCATTACCTTTTAATTCGGGTGTATTTACTTCTTTTATTAATTTAGATTTTAGGCATATCGTTTGATTATGTTTGCCTGAACACTTCTTGCAACTAGTTTTAGAGTTACAATTTTTGATAACGTGTTTCCTGCCTAAGCAAAGGTAACATCTTCCTTGAGATTTCAACAAATTTCTTTTAGTGTTTACATCAACAGCCTCACACAAATCAGATGAATGTTTACTATCGTTGCAAAAAATGCAATGAGCCAGCTGTCTATCTGAAGTCGATATATCATTCGAAATGTTCATAAATTCACAAGTAGATTTAAATTCAGATTTTGTTGTTTGACTCTTGATTTTTGTTTTATTATTTTCAAATGCTTTCATTCTCGAAAAAAATGTGTGTTCTCTGCTTTTTATTTCAGCGTGCAGAAAATCTAATAATTTATGTATATCTGAATGTGTTAAATTATCTACATTTTGTCTATTATATTCCAAAGCTAATTCTGCCGGTATTAATTTTGAAATTACGGCGATAAGCATGGAGCCATAATTTGCTGGTTCGAGTCCTAATGTGGACAAACATCGAACATTTATTTTTATATCATTGTGCAATTTTTTCAATTTTTGAATTTCTTTAGCCTTATAAACAGGGGATAAATTAAGAAGCTTGTTCAGGTGATGATTAATTATCACGTCTTTTTACCATAATGCGATTCTAAAACTTTCAATGCTGCGTCATAATTAGCTTCTGATATTTCAAAACCTTCTACAGCATTAGCCGCAGCTCCAGATAAATAACTTTTCAAATAAGGAAATTTTTCAATTTTCGAAAGCGATTTATTTTCGTGAATTGTATTTTTAAAGGTATTAAAAAAAGAAATAAATTGCGTACAGTCGCCATAGAATTTTTGTATATTTTGTTTTGGCAATTTAACAACTGAGTTTTCATCATTAATCACATTCGATTTTAAATCTTGACACTTATTTAAATCAACATTAACAATTTTTTTGTTTTCGGTTAATTTTTTCTTCACCCGGAATTTTGCAACTGATATTTTATCCGCGTAATCATAAACAGAATTGATTTCAGTTTCATAGTCGTCTAACCTTAAAAGGGGCTCAATTTTCTCGTCAACTGACTTCAATAATTCTGCTTTAGTATCTAACTGAATAAATAATTCTTCTAAATTATCAAAATCTATTGGACTATCCTTCATAACATTTTCTATATTATTAATCAGCTTTGTTACTGCTGTTCTCAAAACTGTACGGTTCTTTTTCACCTTTTCTAAATCAGACATTTCGAAATAAAATATGAAAAACTTATTTTACCTTTGCTGTCTTCTTATCACTTACTATCCTCTATATCCTTATTTGTGTTTTGAAGACATTAAAAATGTAACACATACTTTTTTCTTTCTTTCTTTCCCGGCATAATGCACCATGAAGAAAATTTCAAAGACAGTCGAACACAAACTCAATGAAGGAGGTGTTTTCTGGATTCTTTTCTTTAAATATTTAATGAATATTTACAGAAGCATGGTTCTATACATATATACAGTAAGAATTATCAAACATTTGATCTGGTTTTTCGAAATAAGGGAGGCTTAGCCTCATCAACAAACTGTAAAAAATTACAGCGATCATGCTTTTTAAAATCACAACATCGCTTCGTATCGTTCCAGCCACAATAAAACGAAGTCGCATTCTAAGGTAGGATGCGCGCGCATCGCGCGTCCTTCGTTGCCATGGGAGCAGAGAAAAAGTTTCTCTTCACTTGTTATTCTTTAAGCTCTTAATTAATTTTTCTATGGTACTTTCTTTGTATCCATTGTTTCTTGCAATATCATATATTTTATTTATTTCGTTATTTAACTGCACGGGGGTACAAACTGTGAAAGCTCTATGAATAGAATGTCTAAGTGCAGAAACTTTGTATGAAAAAGGTGCTTGAGCATTATGAGGGATAATGGATTGACTGGCTATGGGTTTTCTGTAAACAGTGCGTTCTATTCCTTGGTGCGTCTTGATTAGTAATACATCTAAGTAAGGTATCGTACCATTTTGTTCTATTTCCAACGTAAATTTAATTTTAGAATCAAGGCTATTAATCTGGTTTAAAAAGTTATTGAGCAAGGTATCTGCATGTTGCCAAATGATGAAAATATCGTCTACGTATCCGACCGCCTCGGCGAGAGGCCCATCTTCGTCCGCAGCCCTTTATTTTTCTACTCTAGTCCGACTCTTTTGCGGAAGCAAGGCTCGTGGGTCCCTGGCCACGTCGCGGGTATAAGACATTCTAGCGGAAGTCAAAATGAAAAAAAAAATCAAAAATTGAAACCGGACAAATTTAAAAGGGAAATTACACAAATTGAATTTGTTTCATGTATTTCAAAGAAATGGGTCGCTCATGGAGGGAGTTCAACTAAGATGGTCTCTGAATGGAGGTAAACTGAGTATTGAGCCTATGGGAATGAATTTCGTTCCATGAAAAAATGGTCGTTCAGGGAGGTGGTCGCAAGGAGACGTTTCACTGTATTTTGTAATAAAAATTCGGAATTTGAAAATTGACTTGATTCTATTTTGATTACTTCTCAACTGGTACGAAGTTTATACGTGGTATTGCACCAAGCGCGCTTCGAAAAATGTTCGCAAAGTTGCAATGCCGCCTTGGATCGTGCCGCTATTTTTTTATATATATTTTTAATTAATATCTCGGTTAATTCGGATTAGGTGCGGGTGGGGCTTAATTTTGCAGTACAGTTTTGACGATATTTCTGAAACTATAATATATAAAACTAAAACTATAATATATATTTTTGGATTGTGAGACTTTTCGAACGATACCACACACGATATATATATTTATAAACCTATATATGTCGATTCAAGTAACAGAATTAGATTTCATAATTTCTTTTCTAAAAATACTTGTGAATGGCTGATAATCTATAAATATGTTGGTCAATACAACTGTGACAGACTGACAGACGGACACACCAGCATAGCTGCAACTTTTACGTTTTCTTCCTACCAGTAAAATTTTGCAGAAAATATTATCTTATTTAATCATCGAAATTTCACGCTTAAACAAGTCGAAAATGTCTATTAAATTTTAGTGGTAGCAAAAAAGCGTAAAAATTGGCAGCTATAAACCAGCGATTTATTATTATTATTTTTTTTTTACTTTTTTAAGTAGGGAACCCTAATAACATGAGAAACAAAAAATATATTTTCTGAAGGCTTTTAACTTTCATTAACAAATATGTATATTATATTAACAACATGTTAATTGGAAAAAAAAATCATCAATTTTTATTTCCTGTTAACCTACAACTTCTGAAAATTAAGCTTAACAGGATCAATTCATGTAATTTATTTTTATTTTTATTTTTATTTTTTTTGCGTATGAACGCCATCAACAGAAATGTTTAACCATTCTTTCGTTAATGTAGTATTTTTATTAACCCCTCTCCCTCCAAAAAAAGCGTAAATAATAAGTAAAACAACGAGTATTTATACTATTTGTTGTTGTTGTTTTTTTCCCTGAAAGACATCTGTGAATATCTGCTCGCTCAATTTTTGCTTAACTTTATACATATTTATCTATGCATTATAAAAAAAAAAATCCTGCAACTACAAATAAAATATATATATGTCAAAAAACTGAAAATGGTTAAACATAAATAAAGAAATTCTAATCGATAATGATTTATCTATAGCATATTGTCTCATAAAAATATTTTCCTGTTCTAACATTCTTATTAATCTGTTTAGCTTGAAATAGATTCTATTAAAAAGAATCATCTCTCCGTAAAATTAGAAATCTCAAAGTGTCAAAATACATCGCAAAATACTGGCGTTTTGAAATACAGTGATAAGTTTGACAAGGTTATTTTAGTGTTTCGCTTACTGAAATAAAACGTGAAGGAAAATCTGATAAGGAAACATATCGTAGCTGAAAACATATCAAACTGAAAAGAAAAAATTGATTGATATAAATTGTTTATAAAGGATTATATTTCTGAATATTATATTACATTTTACAAGTAACCCGATTATTATATTAATTTCAATATACATAAATAAATTTTGCAATGTATGTATAATATAATTGAAACATATTTTTTTAATTGAAATATACAATTATAAATCATAGAATATTTAAATATAAATAAGATTAGAAAATAGTATTTGATGATTATGCTAACGTTGATAATAGTTTATTCAAAAACATGAAAAAATAACAATATTTTAAAGGTAAAATAAATTAAACGTGTTTGTAATATGATAATGATATGATGGATTGAATAGGTTTTCAATAAATGCTAATATTTAAAAATATTTTGACATACTGTAATAGCACGGTTTATTTTAATTTGTTTTAAAATAGCTTATGTTGTCAATATATTTTTTTTTATCCTTTGAACTCAAAAATTTTAATAAATATAGACAAAGTAAATGTTTCATATAAAAACATCAAATAAGAATTTTAACAATTGCATATAATTTCCTATTTTACTTTTAGTAGTTTCTTAAGATTTATAAATTATTATACGATTACAATATAAAAGTAACTGAAAAAGGATCATATATCAGATTATGTCCTCACTGTTTCAGATCGGGAAATAATTATATTTTATGTTATTTATGTTCCAATAACGTAACGATGACTAAAATCAAAACTTCAAGAATAAGACATTTTTCAAAAAACGTTTATTGAATTTGTATTGCACTGTATCTTTTTTAAAGATACACTTGGTTCAAGTTTTAACTTTTGGAAAATTATTTTTCTTCCAATTCTTTTATTATTATCCAAAAACCTTTTTAAAAATATTTTCAAATCTTCTTTATTCAATATAAAACTTTCTTTGAGAATGCCCAGTAATCATAAAATATGTAACGCACGAAAATATTAAATGACTTTTATTTTTTCCAGATCTTTGAATTCTCAAGTATATGAAGTCTTGATTTTGACTGAAAATCTTAAAATTATTGAACTTATTTTACAAATCTTTACTGAATTTTTTTTCTCAAATAGAATAAACTACATAAAAAGAGAATTTAAAAATGTTTTCAGGTAGAAGGGAAAAAAATAAATAATACATAATGTGTTTTATTTATCAGTTTATTTTTCTCTTTAATTCGCTGAATTTTCATAAAAAATGCTAGTAAAACTTGCATTAATTTAACTTTTCTTACCATCATTGTTTCCAATATACACTTCATGTCCCTTTATTTCCCACACATCTTAAAATACAATTCTGTTAAAAAATTTTGTCTACAACGGATTTAATTTGTTCTAGAGAAATGAAAAAATACGGACAAACCACTTTAATAGTTTACTAATTTGAGACATTAGTATAAAAATATTTCTTTATATTTCGTTTTCTTCAGCTTAACATGTTAGATACAAAATGGACATATAAAGGAACTGAAAAATACTTGTTTTTCCTTTGATAAAGATTTTGGGCCGGGCAATTCGATCGGCAGATTATCGTACTGTTGGTCGGAGGAAAGTGGATTGCAGACTCAACAGAAGCCTCATATTGCAACTTATGCTAATGACACACTCGAAATCCATCGTGGATCGAAAGCCAATTGGCGTGGTTTGGCGCATAATTAAATCCATTGTTGTAAATACTATATAACTCTAATCATAAATGATATTAGGCTATTTAACACCTTTTCGTTAGTTAGCACGAAAACGTATTAAAATTAATAAATTAAATACTAATTAACTATACATTTATATATTAACAATTTTCATCAGGTATTATCTCATTTAAAATGGGGTCTTTTATACATGTCTGTGTTCTTTGACAACTGTTATAGATAGTTATTAAAAAATGTTTTAATTCATCATATAAAAATACACTTTCAGTTGCTTTAAAAAAGGGTATTCCACACTTTATCTGTAAAAGCAGTACTTCGTACTGGTGTAATAAATATAAAAATTTAGTAACATTTCTAAAAACGCTTTCTTCTTAAAAACATTCACGTCAAAAAGTTCTTAATGATTGATCTTGTAGAAATCTAAAGTTCATTTTTAAAAAAGTCTGAGTGTTTATAAGTACAAAAAATCCAAAGAAATTCATATTCTACATTGGCTGTCACTTTCATCAGACAGAATTCCCTCCCCCTTTTTGTCAGAAAAACGCTTTCACCTCATCAGAGGCATCTTCAGTTCAAATGAAAGAGTTTATGATTCTGGCCGAGATTTTCCTTTTCCCTCTTTTTCCCCAGTTGTTCGTTTATAATCGCCCCACCAGTGGCCGAGAGGTTCTTTTCTCGAAGCTGGTAGACGGGAGGTGCTAGGTTCGAACCCAATCGCGCCTGTCGGCCTAATCGTTCGGAGTGATCGCGGTTTTCTTCGAACCTTGGATTTCCAAGCGTAAATACGGTTTAGGTTAGTAAGTACAGAACTTGTGTGGAAATATAAATTATCGAAAAACAACGTTTGAACACACAATAAAATAAGTTGATTTTATCATACGTATACGTTTCGTGAGTACTATGGACTCACATCCTCAGTGTAAAAACGTTAAAACAATATCCCCCCAACTACATGTACGATGAAAACCCAAATGTCAAAACAAAATACCAAAAGACTATCAAGTTCGAACAGCCAATGAAATTAATGCGGAAGTGAACTGTCGTGACACAGCAAATCCACCCAGAAAGTTGAGATGTATGGTGTACTAGATAAATCATTAAACAAGGAGTCTTTAAATTTATGGATATGAACCGCCTCAAAAAAGTCCAAATCCAGAGAAATAATGCATTTCTTGATAATGGTAGCTGAAGCAAAATCAAAATTATGTCCCTACCCCCAGCAATGAGAGGCGATAGAGGATTTCTGTAATTATTTTTACTTTACATAGTTTCTGTCTTCATTGACTCTGTAACGGAGTTTTCGTTTAGTTTGCCCAATGTAGGATAAACCACATTGGCATTGAATGTTGTAGACTCTCCAATAATTATGAGGAGTAATTTGATCCTTAAGTTGCGAAAATGTCAATTTATTAACTGGTTTAAAAACCACATTGAAATCATAATGCCTTAAGATATTAGCCATCTTAAAGCTAATGCTATTATAAAATGGTAAAATTATAAGGTTAGAAATGGAAACCGCAGTAACAGGAGAATCAAGATTATTAACACATTTATTAAGACTATGAGAAATTAAATTATTGATATAGGATAAACTAAAACCACGATCAATAGCCACAGATCTAATATAATTTAATTCTGTAATAAGTGAATTATTATCTGAACAAATTAAGCGAGCTCTTTTAATCAAATAAAGAAAAGCCGAAGCTTTTTGGGAAGGGGGGTGACATGAATTGAAATGGGGGGGGGGGGGAGTGTGACAGCAAAAGGTTTACGGTAGACGCAAGTGTCAAAGGTGTTAAGCTGACGTGTAACCAACACATCCAGAAATGGTAATCTATTATCTATTTCAACTTCATAAGTAAATTGAATGACTGAATCTATTGAGTTTAAAATCGTTAATATATTGTCAACAGAATATAGAGAAATGTCTAAGAGTGCAAAAGAATCATCTACATATCTACAGTAAAATGGGAAGTTGATAAGGTTAAACATTTTAACCTCAAAGTAATGCATATATAAATCTGCTAAAAAAGGGCTAAGGGGATTACCCATTGCTAAACCATCTGCCATAGAATAATATTGATTAGAAATTTGAAATGAATTTTGTTTTAAACAAGTGCTGAATAACTCATAATGTGGTTGATTTCATAATCTGTGTAATGAAATTCTTTTAATCTAGCAGTGAGACATTGTAGTGCACCTTGAACTGGAACATGGGTGAACAGAGAAGTAACATCAAATGAAACCATGTGAAAAGAGGAGGAGGGGGTGAAGTTTTTAATCCGATTTACAAAAGAACTCGAATTTTTAATAGTATAAATATTAGAACTTGGAAGGAATGAAAAGCGTTTCACTAAATATTTAGCAAGAGGGTATGAAGCAGAACCGATATTGGATACAATAGGCCGGAGGGGTTCTCATTAAAAACACAGTTGATCACAATTCTATGAATTTCAAACCAAATATAACGAAGGATCTTAAAGAAGCTTTAATTTCTGTAAAATCTAATGATGACATTGTTATCTCTAAAGCTGATAACGGAGGTCAAATAGTGATACAAGATAAAACAGCTTATTTAGATAAAGTACAGAATTTTTTACAATCCGGCCCATACATTAAATTAAATCGGGATCCTTCTGACAGTGATCTAATAAGTACCAGAAAACTTATAAAAACCTCTCCCTGTATTAATGACAGTATTAAAATGTCATTAATTCCGTCTATTGCTAGCTGTAGTCGCTTTTACGCTCTGCCTAAAGTTCATAAAATTGGGGTTCCCCTCCGGCCTATCGTATCCAATATCGGTTCTGCTTCATACCCTCTTGCTAAATATTTAGTGAAACGCTTTTCATTCCTTTCAAGTTCTAATATTTATACTATTAAGAATTCGAGTTCTTTTGTAAATCTGATTAAAAACTTCACCCCCTCCCCCTCTTTTCACATGGTTTCATTTGATGTTACTTCTCTGTTCACCCATGTTCCAGTTCAAGGTGCACAACAATGTCTCACTGCTAGATTAAAAGAATTTCATTACACAGATTATGAAATCAACCACATTATTGAGTTATTCAGTACTTGTTTAAAACAAAATTCATTTCAAATTTCTAATCAATATTATTCTATTGCAGATGGTTTAGCAATGGGTAATCCCCTTATCCCTTTTTTAGCAGATTTATATATGCATTACTTTGAGGTTAAAATGTTTAACCTTATCAACTTCCCATTTTACTGTAGATATGTAGATGATTCTTTTGCACTCTTAGACATTTCTCTATATTCTGTTGACAATATATTAACGATTTTAAACTCAATAGATTCAGTCATTCAATTTACTTATGAAGTTGAAATAGATAATAGATTACCATTTCTGGATGTGTTGGTTACACGTCAGCTTAACACCTTTGACACTTGCGTCTACCGTAAACCTTTTGCTGTCACACTCCCCCCCCCCCCCATTTCAATTCATGTCACCCCCCTTCCCAAAAAGCTTCGGCTTTTCTTTATTTGATTAATAGAGCTCGCTTAATTTGTTCACATAATAATTCACTTATTACAGAATTAAATTATATTAGATCTGTGGATATTGATCGTGGTTTTAGTTTATCCTATATCAATAATTTAATTTCTCATAGTCTTAATAAATGTGTTAATAATCTTGATTCTCCTGTTACTGCGGTTTCCATTTCTAACCTTATAATTTTACCATTTTATAATAGCATTAGCTTTAAGATGGCTAATATCTTAAGGCATTATGATTTCAATGTGGTTTTTAAACCAGTTAATAAATTGACATTTTCGCAACTTAAGGATCAAATTACTCCTCATAATTATTGGGAAGTCTACAACATTCAATGCCAATGTGGTTTATCCGACATTGGGCAAACTAAACGAAAACTCCGTTACAGAGTCAATGAACACAGAAACTATGTAAAGGAAAAAGAATTACAGTAATCCTCTATCGCCTCTCATTGCTGGGGGGAGGGACATAATTTTGATTTTGCTTCAGCTACCATTATCAAGAAATGCATTACTCCTCTGGATTTGGACTTTTTTGAGGCGGTTCATATCCATAAATTTAAAGACTCCTTGGTTAATGATTTATCTAGTACACCATACATCTCAACTTTCTGGGTTGATTTGCTGTGTCACGACACTTTACTTCCGCATTAATTTCATTGGCTGTTCGAACTTGATAGTCTTTTGGTATTTTGTTTTGACATTTGGGTTTTCATCGTACATGTAGTTTAGGGGGATATTGTTTTAACGTTTTTACACTGAGGATGTGAGTCCATAGTACTCACGAAACGTATACGTATGATCAAATCAACTTATTTTATTGTGTGTTCAAACGTTGTTTTTAGATAATTTACGGTTTAGGTTCCCTTAGAAAGACCCCCACGAATGGCACTCCCCCACCCCTTCGGGCCTATATCCCTCGTGTTGATAATTGGCCGTCATAAACACAACCAACCATCGTTTATAATATGGCGCCATCTATTGTCAATAGTTCCGGGGGTCATTTCATTGCACAATTTTTCTTAATTTATTTTGAGATAATAAGTAAAATTAAAAAAAATTAAACTTCTGTATTATCATCGGAAACACTTTGTTTCTATGTAATTTTTGAAATTACAACGTATCAGCATGCGAGTTAAAAATCGATAACAAAAGTTCCCTATTTACATACAAAAATCAAGTTGATTTAATATCTAGACGCTTTCGAATTTAGACGTTTTCATGAATATGAATAGAAATACTTCTTCTCGAAATCCAGGGATGTAAAGAATATGCTTGGATTCATATTTTTTCGTAAAGGTTAATCACGAAGATAATTAAGAGACAAGCCACAAATCTACCCTATTAAAACCCGTGCGCGTATCTATGTGACCTCATAAACTCGGAACACAGGGCGCAGGGCTTCGAAATTTGGCACACGTGTTGCTTGTAGGGGGCCCATCAACGATTGGGGACAAAAAGTTCGAAATTTTTAAATATATATTTTTTTTAAATGTTTTTGACGAATTTTTGCCTTTTTTTCATGTTTAATCCGTAATCGCGCGAGTTCTACCAGTTCTAAATGTTTACTGAAATGTTAGATATAAATATTACGTACGCCATGCTGCAATAGAAGCTGTAGCGGGTATTCCGGTAATACTTTTATCTCACATGTAAAAAATTAGAGATATACATATTGCGTGCTCCACGCTGCAATACTATGAAGCTCTAGCGGGTATTACGACAATTCTTTTCCCTCACATGCAAATAATTGGAGAAAATTTAATTGCGCTTAATTATTATCTTTAAAAATAATAAAGAAAGAAAAACATTTTATCACATACATCAACAAAACTTTTTATTCTATTTATTCCCTTATTCAAAGGTATCTTTTTATCGTCTGCTGCCATTGCAACACGATAAATTAAATTTCATTAAAAGAAATGCACAGTAGTAGAAAATTATTTTTCTAAATCTAATAGCTATTTTAATTTTGTTTTAAGAATTAAATTCATGAACTCCCGTGCGTAGAACGGGTTAAACAGTAGTTGTATAAAATATAATATTTGGAAACAGCCTGAAAAATAAAATGCTCAAAATCTATATATATATATAAGAAAGTCTGGATTTTGTATAAATGAGTGCGCAGCCCAAACTACTGAACCTAAAATCTTGAAAATTGGGGTAAAAATACTTCTTATGACATAGAATGCCGCTAAGAAAGGATTTCCTAAAATTCCACCCATAAGGAGGGGTAAAAAAGAGAACGAACCTTTAAAAAATTCCTTAAAAATCTGATTTTATAGTTATTTTTCAACGGATAACCTATCTTAGTGTACTTTTGTATGCTGAATCGAGTGGTACTAACCAAATTCTTTTAAGTTCGAAAATTCGCGAGATATTTCACATTTTTTCTAATTTGGCGATGTCTTTGGCGCCAAAACCTCAAATTTTCGAGTGATGGTTTCTGAAAATACATCAGTTACTATAGCAAGTGAAGAAATTCAAATTGAGTAATTTTGTTAATCAATTATTTTGTTTAAATAATTAAAAGAACTATATCAGTTAGAAAAAAATCACAAATTCCTCGAAAACTAAAATAATAAATTCCCTTTTGGGTACTTTTTCAATATACCAGCACCATGCCAAAATATATGTTATTGCGCCATTTATTTCAGTCCTGTGACGTTACAGAAGGTAAAATGGAGATTTATATAGCCTCGAACCGAAAGAAAAAATTGGGTCCATTCGATGCGTATGTACAATTAAAATATAAATATATATATTTATTTAATTTAATGTCGTCAAAGTGATGTCATCTTCATTTCACCAATTAAAAACGAAATTATAAAATAACAACACACTTTTCAGAAATAATATTTTGCATCAAAAGTCACATAATTTTAAAATGAAATTTTAGCTTACATTTAAATACAATTTCTTACTTGAAATTTAGTATTTAATAAACTTTATATTTCAATGTTTTTCTAAATATACAATAATATTAAATTTCATTAAGCGATTTCATGTTTTAAATATATTAAAATGCATATTTTTGCACGATTCATGAAGTGGAAGATTTTGTTTATATCTCGACAAGTATTATTCCGTAGTAAAAAATAACCTGGTGAAAGAGTCATTATATTTCAAACCATTAGCCAGTTTTCATATAAAAAATATTGGCATTTTATAGCAGTTACACAAAATGGTATGATTTCCACAGAATTTATCATTTGCAAATACACACATTTACCATCCTTTTGCCTTTTAAAATCGCCTACAATGCCAGTTTTAATAAAATTTTAATAAATAGTATATGAAAGTCGATGTAAAAAATGTTTAGCAAGTAATTTTAATTGGACACTAGGTTTTACGTGTGACATCATTTACGTGTAAAGAGACTATGTCACTAATTAAATAATAAATTAATCTTTCACCTCACCCCTTTTAATTTCTAAAGGTACCCTAATTATTATAAAAAGCACAAGTGATAAGCCAATGAAAAATCCGAGTAATAATCAGGTATCACTTTCTTAAATTTCTTTCGATTTTAAAATATCTAAATCTACAGTTAAAAATATCCCTGAAAGATAATATTTGTCCTCCATTAGAGTATATTCCTGTAAATTTCGAAGCTTCCATAATCCTAAATTACAACACAACAATCGATATGAAAATGTTTATCACTAATCGGGGCTTTTTTCTATAAATTGTTTTTTCAGCGGTTGAAAGTTTTTGGTTCTTGGTTCTTTAATTTATCGAATTTTTTTTCTTAATTGATGCATTTAAACTTTTTTAAATGTTGCGTGAACGAAGTGACGGGTAGACAGCTAGTGATCTATATACTGTAAAAAAGACAACTGTTTTGTAATCTACGAAATTAAAAAATATCCAGGTGTGAAATTATACAATAACAGAAAGCGATCTTTAACATAAGAAACCAAAGATACGAATAAGTGTTCGAGATTTAATTAATCATTTATAAAAAACAAAGTTTTTTTTTTTCTGAAACTGAATTTCGGACACTATTCCGAGTAGATATTTTAGTACATTAATCAGTTTTGTCAAACTAGAATATCGGTTTTTAGGATGCTATCAATTCTTAATTAAACATTTTGAATTGCATAGTTCAATTTATACATGGAAGAGTAACAAAATAATATTTTTTATATTAATGTTAATTCTGTTAATTTAACAATCTTGTAAGTACAGTCGAACCTCGTTATCCCGACACCAGGTTTTCACGTCACCATTCCGCTTACCACTATCACGTCAATTTTTCAAAGATCAGCTTTTCTGTATATGATTTTAAGGGGTGTCAGGACACTTAAAGCTTTAAAACTTTCGAAAATTTAGTTTTTTTATGTTAAACATTGATCCTATCTTTATAATTCCTTCATTGAAATTCCCATTAGAACAGATGTTATGGATTTTAGAATTATGCCCGCTCAATAGGTGAAGCGGCGGCGGCGTTTCTAAAACTTTGAAGTCATTTTTCTCCAAATGACGTTTTTGGGCATAACGCACGATATCTCAAAAGCGTCTGAATGGCTTTCATGAAATTTTTAAAATATATGTTTCATGTTAGTCTGTATAAACTGAACCTAAAATTTAGTTGTCATTGTTCAAAAAAACATTTTTTTAGGTATTTATACTTTTGAAATTTTCAAAATTCTCTATTAGCCAAATTCATTTTGCATTAAAAATATAAAAATGCTCTAAACACAAATTTATTAGGTTCGGTGTAATTACTGAAATCTGACGTAAAAGTACGCACCAAAAATTTCATGCTAGTTGCTATATTTATTTTGTAATCTTGCGCGTAAGTAGTTATACCAATTTTCTGCTCCTAAATGTCTGACAGTTTGCAGAACTTAAATGCTAATTCTGTATCTTGCAATTTTTAAATGCATGAAATGAAAGAACATACTTACATCTTTTATCTAAATAAAAATTATGTCTTTAGAATCATATACATTTTAACATATTAAATGTTAAAAATGGCCTCTTTTTTTCTTTTTTTCCAATTTTAAGAGCCCTTTTTTAAAGTATAATATCTTTGTTGAATATGAAAATGTTTACTTAAAAATTGGCAGCATAAGATGAATCTATATTTCGGATTGGGAAATCTAATTAATACACAAAAACTACTCGAAAACTTTTCCGAAAGTCAATTGCAGCAAAATAAATGATATTTTTATAAATGCGTCAGCCAAACATATTGTTTTCCCAACTTTCTGAAGATAAAGAACGGTTTTTGGAATCGTTAATAACGCGTTATGATATTTTATTTTCCTATATTAAGAAATATCTATCTTTTATTACCCGGCTGCCAAGAAGGGTTACGTGTTTCACGCGTATCTGGGTATGTGGATTTCTTTACACCCTCGAAACATCCCAACGGCTGGATGGATTTTAATGAATGAGGTCTCTATCGATTCGTCTTAACCGTCCGATGGTTATGGGCTAGGTTTTGTTTTTATAGATTCAAAATGGCGATAGTAAAATACAAATTGGCGGTAGAGACGAAAAACGTTTTTTACGCATCGTATTGAGTGGCATATCATAGTATAGGTCTTTCAAAATGAACACGATGTTTCATTGACTATTTTACAGTCAGAAGCTCAGTTTAAAGATTACACAGCCTGGAAGTTGTGTAGGTAGGATCTCTAGCTTTACTGCAACTCTAACCATCATAGACATCAATAGGCCTCATCAAAACAATGTTTATAGATAGGAACTAACAATTAAACACAACTTAAAAGTCATCAATACAAGTAAATAAAAAATAGGTAAGTAATATAAAAAATAGTTTCACATTGATGAGAAATAATTAGCTCGCTTTTTACGCAGTCGGATTTTTTGATTTTTTTAAATTTAATTGTATATGTATAATCTTTGTACAAATTGCATAAAAAATTATATTTGAGACCAGCCTGTAAAATAAACCTTCAAAAGATAACTGTAAAAAATAGGAACAAAAATTGAGAAAAAATATAAAAATATTTAAAAAAAATAAAAAACAACAATAAATCATGCTTCAAACACAGATTATTTACCAGTACATCGATAAAACTGTAACTAACCTTCATCATTATACAGGCTGTCCGGTCTCAACGGTGTCCAATGGATAATTCCTAAACCTTTAGTCATAGACATATAGTTCCAATTGCAAAAATGTTTTAAATGAGGTAAAGAAGTATTTTTATAGCGATTTGGGTCAAGAAAAACATTTATTAAAAAATTACGAAATTTAAATTTGTATACGGTCCCTAGGTCCTATAAGTGATATTTAGTAAAAATATCCTATTGCACTGACAAGTAAGACAAAAAAAAAGCCCCATTCCTCTGCGACTAAAACTGACCGAGTAATAGATGTTTAAATTTGGATTATCTTTTTTGCTACAAAATACAGGTCAGTCACAAATTTACTAGAAATAAAAATAATTATTAGATATAAAATTTAATGTTAAACATTGAGAGTAAATTAACACTACAGTTATATTTTATGATTTTTGTTCATTCTGACATATTAAAACAAAATACACAATCTGTACTAAAAATATAAGTAAAAAAAAAGAACAGAAATTTTGTTAAATGATTATGAAAGCAACAGTCACAACTCTCTAGAAATTGATACACAGTTAGATTACCTAATCTAAAATTTAATTAATAAAAATTAAGGTTATCTTAAAACGTTCTCGAAGTGACTTCCTTCGGCTACAGTGCAGAAATGTACACGTGAAATAAATTCTTCTTCTACTTTTTTCAACATTGTAGGTGTTACAGATCTGTACGCCATAGCAATACGATTCCACAAATCTGCTCGACTAGTGGATTCTCTTTCATATACCTTATTTTCAGGAAACTCCAAAGCAAAAAAAATCTAAAGGACTCAAATCTGGCGACCTGGGAGGCCACTCAATACGACCCCCATATCCGATAATATTATTTACAACAGTACTGGTTAAGACAGTGCGTGACTTTACCGATCTATGTGCTGGCGCGCCATCATGCTGAAACAACATATTAGACAAATCTTGTAATGAAACGTACTCTTCTAAAAAATCTGGTACTGGTCCAGATAAAATATCCGCGTATTTTTCTGATGTTAAAGTGTCATCGAAGATGAACGGCTCAATTAAGGACGTCTTCCAGATACCGCACCAAACATTTATGGACCAACTTATTTGATATTTGTTAGGACAATTAATGTGTGGATTTTCCAGGGACCAACAGTGAAAGTTTTGAGTATTTACGACCCCTTGTCTTGTAAACTGACATTCACCAGTCCACATAATTTCATTCATATCCGCGTATTTTTCTGATGTTAAAGTGTCATCGAAGATGAATGGCCCAATTAAGGACGTCTTCCAGATACCGCACCAAACATTTATGGACAAACTTATTTGATATTTGTTAGGACAATTAATGTGTGGATTTTCCAGGGACCAACAGTGAAAGTTTTGAGTATTTACGACCCCTTGTCTTGTAAACTGACATTCACCAGTCCACATAATTTCATTCATATCCGCGTATTTTTCTGATGTTAAAGTGTCATCGAAGATGAATGGCACAATTAAGGACGTCTTCCAGATACCGCACCAAACATTTATGGACAAACTTATTTGATATTTGTTAGGACAATTAATGTGTTGATTTTTCAGGGACCAATAGTGAAAGTTTTGAGTATTTACGACCCCTTGTCTTGTAAACTGACATTCACCAGTCCACATAATTTCATTCATATCCGCGTATTTTTCTGATGTTAAAGTGTCATCGAAGATGAATGACCCAATTAAGGACGTCTTCCAGATACCGCACCAAACAATTATGGACCAACGTATTTGATATTTGTTAGGACGAATAATGTGTGGATTTTCCAGGGACCAATAGTGAAAGTTTTGAGTATTTATAATCTCTTGTCTTGTAAACTAACATTCATCAGTCCACATAATTTCATTCACAAAAAATGGGCTTTTATCTTGTTTGTTTAAAATAAAATTATAAAAACTAAAACGACGCTCTTTGTCTCCTGGTGCTAATTCTTTTCCTAGTATTGATCGATATGGATAAGCACCATACTTGTTTAAAATTGTCCATATTTGACATTTTGAATATCCACACGCTCGGCTAATATCTCGTACACTACATTCAGGATGAGCATTCAGGACTTGGGCAAAAAATGTTCGTTTTCTTTATTGCTGCAATAATTAATAAGTAATCCATAATCTAAATTCCACCTGAAATTGCAATTTAAACTTTTCCCTCACTGTCTCTCATACACACAAATTTTATAATCCTGAAAACTACATTTTTTGTGCAGCAATATTTGTTGTAGTAGTAATGAACACTAAACAGTCGTATCAATTCCCCCCTGAAATCTCCGCTCCAAATTTTGTTACATCTCCCCCCCCCCGTCCTTCCCGTCCCAATCACAGACACAAGAAAGCTCAATTTGTAAGTAATTTGTTTGTACCATCTCCATGGTTTTTTGGTTTTTTTTTTTTTTTTTTGGATGCGTATATTTTTATAGATAACTTTTGAATGGCTGCTCTGAATATGTTAAGGAAATTAATGTGTCCATTTTTGAAAATGTGTTACAATATTTTAATATTTTGTTCTAATAGAGCACTGATTTATCCATTAAAGATCGGACATCATATAAGCGCCCACATTCTCTCTTTTTTATTAATTTTCTTATTTTAAGATTTTGTTCCATTTGTCATTTTATTGTAATGATAAAAAAATATATATTATTATTATTTTTACATTACCCCTTCTGAAAATTCCACTGTCTCTCCCCTCAGCAAATATTCATTAGAGCAGTTATTTTTTTTATTATTTTTTAATTAAAAATTAGGGAAAAATATTGTTAAATCAAAACATCTATTAAATTATTAAATTTTAACATTTAACAATTTATATATTTTTCTTTTTGCTGTACTTTTCGCTAAGCAAGTTTCAAAAGCATATAAATCCCTTTTGCCATTAAACACTTGCCTCTGCACTTGCCAAGCACGAATACCGCCAAGGTGAGTCACTTTGACGCCGAAACCTCTGGCCAATCAGATTACAAATTGGCAAAACATGGTTGTGAAAAAAAAATATGCATTTTAAACCTTAGAAAGTATTTGTATTTGCATGATTTGAGGCTGCAAGTGTTTTGACACATCTATTGTACAAATAAAGTTGTTTACCTCATTTTCCTTGTCCAACAGCAAAAATTTTTACACCATTTAATATTTATTTTTTGTATCATAATATTAAAATATTTATTTGCTTAAAAAACGTCATAAAACACATTAAAAGTAAATTAAAAACGCTTTATTTACATGTTTCAAGTCATTTTCTGAGTCGTCGTCATATAATAGAAAATTACAAATGCATAATGAAAGATGGAAAAAAATCATCGAAAATAAATAAGTAATCATGTAACGCGCCCTATATTTTCGCGATTGCTCGTGTTCCCTCTATGTCGCGATGCTGTAATTTATCTAACCATTCAACCCATAAATTCGGGATACGAAAAGATAATTTTCATAATAAAAAGCATTTGTAATTTTCTATTATACATTCTGACGACGACTCAGATATTGAGTTGAATCATGTAAATAAAGCGTTTTAAATTTAGTTTTAATGTGCTTTTATGACGTCTTTTAAGCAAATAAATATTTTAATATTATGATATGATTAGAAATGGGCGTAATTTTGACTTACTCTAAAATATGTTTTTCAAACAAGTTTTTATAAATAACTAAAAAGTTGAATTTGAAAAAAGCATAATATCATCAAACAATCCCTACTCATACATCGTAATGTATTTGACTTCTTTTGTGTGGCACTGTATAAAAAATATAAACCCAACGCACTTTCATTTGGAAAAATTACATTGCGAAGCTCAATGCCTTACTTAAATGTTACTGGTTTTGATTTTAAAATTTCTGTTTGTAGGCAATAATGTAAACGAAATTTTTGGAGTGTTCCTGTAAAATAAATATAAATGGTACGTACCTAAAATCATATTAATATTACATTGTCATTAGATTTACATAATTATGCAAAATTTAATCTTCATCGGATATTTGGAAGTGAGTTAAAATTGGAATACAAATTTTGAATTAGGAAGACATATATACGAACGTCGTAAGTTAAAAGCTTATAAAAATAATACAACTTTTAAAGTAAAATCATCAAAAGAAACAAACTCATTTCCTTACAAAAAAAAAGAAAAGAAAAAGAAACAAAATGTCAAAATATAATTGAGGACGTCAGTTTCGAAACTCGCTTTATCCGAAATTTAAGAAATCGTGTTTCTCTATCAATCTATTCTACCGGTATAACTGTATCAATCAAACACTACAATCTCCAAATTTTCATTGAATACCATTGGGCGCATATAAAGGTTTTACGCGATTTCCCAAAATTTGATTTTTTTGATAAGGCGAGTTTTGAAACTCACTTCTTCAATTATTTTAACCAATCTGAAAGTTAATTACTAAAAATTAACATTACCGTAATATTTATATGGGGGGCAGCATCTTCAGTTAAATCGCCTTAGAAATACTTCTTTACATTATTTAAAACCTTTTTATAATTGGAACTATACGTCTTTGACTAACGGTTTAGGAATTATTCATTGAACATCGTTTGAGTTAACGCCCTTTATAATATTTTAAGCACTTCGTGTATGACCTCTGAAAGCTTGGTCCAACTCATCTGTTTTCAGTTACAGAAAAGTAGTTTAAGTCATAAAATTGAAAATGTCATAACTCGGTCAATTTTAGTGTTAGACGAATTGGACTTTTTTGCCATACTTTTTATAGAAATAGGAAAAGTTTACTAAATATCACTTATAGGGCCGGGGGACCGCATAAATATTTAAATTTCGTAATTTTTAAATAAATGTTTTTCTTGACCTAAATCGCTTTAAAAATACTCCTTTACCTCGTTTAAAACATTTTTGTAATTGGAACTATATGTCTATGACTAACGGTTAAGGAATTAGCCAGTGGACACAGTTGAGACTGGACACCATGTATAAGGTGAAAGTAAATGTGTAAGTAAACACTTTAGAAAGCACGTAACATAATTAAAAATCACCATTTACAAAACTAGTTTCTATAATAACCGTTTATAGTCAGAAAAAACTCGATTTATCCTGTGCAGCCGTGTATGATCTATAGATTTGTATATATATTACACGGTATGATAAAAATTAGTTTGGTAAAAAACACTAGTTGAAAATTCCCTTTTAGCCAATTTTTACCAATAGACGAACTGCACTGGAATTCTTTTCTACAATCCTATACAGACGTTTACAGACATTACACGTAACAATAAAGTCCATGCAGGTAAAAAACGAACTTCAAAAAGTTACAAACCATAAATGGTAATGTATCTAGTTCAGGATGCACAACCTATGGCCTGCGGGCCAAAAGTGGCCCGTGCTGCCTGTTTCGTTGGCCCGCCAATCCAAAAATGATAATCCCAAAATAGAGATTTTTTTTCAATTGAAAGCTTACATGTTTTTACTTAATTTTTTAACTGAGAGCTGCTTGCGTTTTTAAAATCAAAAACAATCGCCTCTTGATTGATTGGTTGGATGACGCCATAAAAGCATGCTATTTGTAACTTTCACGTATTCAACTGTCAAGTTGCGATATATCGGCACTTCTTTAACATCGACAGAGAGAAATTCGATGCGAGCGTATCGCATGTACAGTGAGACTAAAACTGCGCTCTCATTGGCTGATAGCATGTAACGAACGAAGTGTCTAAAGTCTGAAGGAATGTAAATTCGCAACCCAACGTTTATCTTTGGAATGCTTGGCGGTCGGCAATCGGTTGATGTTTACTACTTGTAGATGGAAAAATGAGCGGTCAAAAATTATTAGCCGCAATTATTTTAAGCGGCCGAATTATTTTAAGCATTTCAGTTGGAAAATGAGTGAAACAATCAAAACCCCATATTTAACCAATTCACGTCCCTAAGTATATTTTGTTTAACCGTATATATGATCGATAGCCTCTATACACACAACGGATAATGCAAAAATTTAGTTGAACTTAAAATATCTTGCTACAACCGACAATACACTGCAGCAATTATGACTCATAGACAGTACGCTAACCGAATTATTTTAAGCATTTCAGTAGGAAAATGTATAACACAATCAAAAACCACCTTTAAGCAATTCGCGCCGTTCGGTATTTTTTGTGTAGCCCTATATATGATCGATAGTCTTTATACACACGAAGAAGCATGCAAAAATTTAGTTAAACTTAAAATATCTTACTACAACCGACTACACTGCAGCATTTATGGCTTATAGACAGTATTCTAACCGAATTATTTTAAGCGCTTCAGTAGGAAAATGTATAACACAATCAAAAACCACCTTTAAGCAATTCACGTCCTTAAGTATTTTTTGTGTAGCCCTATATATGATCAATAATCTTTATGCACACCACGTTATATGTAAAAATTTAGTTAAACTTAAAATATCTTGCAACAACCGACAATAAACTCCAGCAATTATTGCTCATAGGCAGTACTCTCACCGAATTATTTTATGTTGACCTATAATTGAACCATAAATGCTATGCACACTTTAATTTACAGTAACCATTTTATAAAGCACTTTAGTCATGTATAGGAATATCATTATGTTTGAAACTGTGTAGCATCATAAAATATGGTGCAAACGATTTTACCTGTAAAACATTATGTAACAGAATTATTTTGTATGACTCTGTAAAGGAATTATAAATGCATTCCACTCCATATTCAACAAAAAACATGTTTTAATGCACCGCATGAATGCATTACATTCTTATTATGTTTTAAATAGTATAAAATGATTAAAATGCGATAAAAACAATTTTTCCCTATTGACCGTAGCGTACCGCAATGCCTTTGAATGTCCTTGTAAATGTAAGTATATATCCTGCACATTTAATTTTCATTTGCGATCATGCTATAGTAAAATTCAATAACATATATAAATTACATGGTTTTTCGAGTATTTACACATTAGTCGGCCAGTCCGTTAGACGGCAGACAAACACAAGTCATAAACAATATCTCTCATAAATAAATAAACATGTAACAAGAACTTCCAAAAATTATCGTTATATTAACATTTAAAAGAGTTTCTTTTTCCTCTTAAAGATATTTTTCAGAAGAAATGAATTTAGTAAATTTTCTTAATAAAAACGGGCATTAAAATAGACAAAATTCCGTTACTGTAATTTCAGTACAAGCTTTTACATATTCAAATTCAGCTTAAATGATGGAACAATTTTTGATTTCGCAAATGTTACGCCAGTATCTTTTCATGAAGTTCCGCCACAATTAATAATTTTGTTTCGGGAAATGTCAGTTTGGTCCTGATTGAATGTGTAATGTCCGTATTTCAGATTTGAATTTGAATGTATCTTTTTAAACAGAAGCATTGAAATATAACTGCAACTGCAGATTCACATTTTCAAAATATATACACTTTGTCCATTTCCATAAATGGAACTTGTTATGTTTGCGTAACAGATTTTGAGTTGTAAAACATGAACGAACAAATTTATGTCGAAACAAATTATCACAAGTAACGATAAAAGTTTTTGCATCCGATAAACAGAAGATTAATATTTTTAGCATAAAAAACTTCTAGATCAAAACGTTCAGCACGTTAAAAAATAAAACTATATGAAAACAAATTTCAAATTAGATGAAGATGCGGGAATTTATTTTGTCGTTATGACTTGGTTTAGTAAAAATTTAATTTTTTTTTAATGCAAAGGTACAGAAAAATGATAAAAAGGAAATAAAATTAAAATATCAGAAATAACAAAATTATCAAACTATACAAAATTCCATCTAATGTTTTTTTTATTAAAATAAAGTGTGTAAAAAATGATTGTATAAAACTAATATATTATTGCTAGCATACTAAAAAAAATTCTACACAACAAATACACGTTATAGCACGTAAAATGTAATCAGCGTTTTAATTTCTAATATGTATTATGAATAACATATTTTTACATTGAATAGTTTAATTGTTTTGTGATTTGCATTTTGGTGCTGATTTAAATTAGATGAAATCGGTGACATAAATTAAAAGATAAACCTCGTCACGCCCTTTGCCAAATATGAGGACGTTACGTTTTTAATAATTATAATTTGTGTCAAAAATTAAAAGAACAAAAATTAGATAATTTATTCACTACAGAATCCCTCAACAAGCTAAGTAAAAATTTTATGGTTTGGCTGCACTGGTACTGTTACATCCGATGTAGACCAGTGGTAGGGAAGTAAAAAAAAAAGGCCGAATTCGAAATTAATTAGGGTAAAGCTTGAAATTATTTTAATCCATTTACTTTAGATCTAGAATGAATATGCTAAGTCCCCCCCCCCCCTCGTACTAGGTGAGCGTTAGGAAAAGTGTATACATTTATATTAAAAAAAAAACACTTTTTTTTGCATACCATAACAATATTTCAAAACAGCTAACTCTGTCAAAAACATTGTCAATACAAATGTTGTAGAGCTTAAGATTCTGAGTAAAATGAGTACCTACACTTAATACTTTTGTTGAACATTAAGGTCACAATTCCACTTTAAAGTTTTAGATCCGTGCTCAGGGGGCTAAACTCAGAATTAATTTGGAGAAAACTGGAAATTGATTTAATCCCTTCCGTTTAGGTTAAAATGAACGTACTATGTTTTCTTCCTCGTACTTGGGTGAATGTTAGGAAATATGTACAGATTTATAGTAAAAAAACACGTTTTTTTTTTTTTAAATTACATTAACAGTATCTCAAAACAGCTAACTCTATAAAAAGATATTGTCAATACAAATGTTGTAGAGCTTAAAATTGTGAATAAAATGAGTACCATCATTAATATTTTTGTTCAATATTAAGGTCGCATTTATATTTCAAAAGTTTTCAAATCAAGAGCTTGAAGCCAGGAGAGACCAAGTTAACTTAACGGTATCTCAAAATTGCGGTCTTAATATTGAACAAAAATGTTAAGTGTAGGTACTCATTTTATTCAGAATTCTAGGAACTACAACTTTTGTACTGACAATGTTTTTGATAGAGTTAGCTGTTTTGCGATATTGTTAAGCTAACTTGGTCTCTTCTGGCTTCAAGCTCTTGATAAGCGAATTAGGCAAAATTCTGAAATAGAATTGCGACCTTAATGTGGAACAAAACTATCAATGATGGTACTCATTTTATTCAGAATTTTAAGCTCTACAACATTTGTATTGACAATATTTTTTATAGTGTTAGAGATATAGCTGTTTAGAGATATTGTTAAGGTAATTAAAAAAAACGTGTTTTTCGAAAATAAATGTGCACATATTTTCTAACATTCACCCAAGTACGAGGAAGAAAACACAGTACGTTCATTTTAGCCCTAAACTGAAGTGATTAAAACAATTTCCAGTTTTATCCAAATTAATTCCGAGTTCAACCCCCTGAGCACGGGTCTAAAATTTTAAAGTGGAATTGTGACCTTAATGTTCAACAAAAATAGTAAGTGTAGGTACTCATTTATCTCAGAATTTTAAGCTCTACAACAGTTATATTGACAATGTTTTTGACAGAGTTAGGTGTTTTGAGATATTGTTATGGTACGCAAAAAAACGCGTTTTTTTTTTTTTTTTTTTACTATAAATCTATATATATTTCCTAACGCTCACCTAGTACGAAGGGTAAAACATAGCATATTCATTCTAGACCTAAACAGAAGGGATTAAAACAATTTCCAGCTTCCCCCTAATTAATTCAGAATTCAACTCCGTAACCACTGGGCTAATGTACAATTAGAGAAATAAAAAAACCTTGAAGTAATTTTTCGGTAGTCAGTGCTGCTGGAATATTTGATATCGTTATTATTTGATAAAAATAATATAAGATATTATCACATATATTAAATATATTATGTTTTAATAAATTGTAGGAAAATAAGAAAGAAATTTATTGCATTTTTTTATTTTATAAGAAATCATTTCAATCATAAATTAGCATTAACGTTCAGCGGTCACAAATGTAGACGCTTTTTCATGTGTGTGTGTGTGAATTTATATTGTATTTCACTTTTTTTTTCATTTTTCATTTATTAATATAAAATGAATAAATCGTAAATGTAGAAAAGTAAGAAGGAAATATTTGCAGTGAAGCTTTTAGATTTAGTTCAGATGAATAAAAATAAGCTCAATTTAAGGAATCCTGTTTGGGGGAAAATTATTTCCCAAACGTATTAAATTTTTCTAGAATAAGTTACCGCTTACTTGAATAACGAACTGATGCAATATGAATGCAATATCAATACTGCCTCAATTAGGATGGAATTAATTCAGTATGTTAGACGTCATCGTGATAACAAATTTTGCATGTTTTGCTTTTGTGTATTTCTGTTAAAATTATGGTAGTGTTTGACCTACTCGCTTATGGTGATAGTCTAGTTTTTGTCGTGAATATAATGTCCGATACCTACCGTATCGACGTGAAAGTGACATCTATCTGTCGTTTTTCTTACTATTGCAAATATGATTGAGTCTCCCTTAATCTGATATTCATGGTTATTTTATGTGATTAAGTATTAATCAGCTTACTATAGTAAGCTGTCGAGTATAAATATGGGCGTGAAAGTTGGAACGAGTTGATTGGCCGATTCTCACAAAACGTTGTTCCATTGTGCAGCATCCAAAGCATATCTAGCCTCGTACTATTACGTTCGGCTTACATATTTCACTATTCGCGCGAAGAAATATTGTATTGTATTAAAGATGTATAATTGATAATAAAAGTAGCATATGTAAGCAAAATACAATTTATTATAATAAGAAAATTAACTCTGTTAATTTCCTTTTATCACACATGAAAAGAACAGTAAAAACTAGTCGTTGGTGGCAATCTTAATACTTACCCATCATGGATATGCAACATAATATAAAATATGAAAATAAAACATGTGATGCATGCTAAACATTGTATCATGTTACTTTTATTCACAATTTAATTTTCTTGGACTCTCTTTAATATAATATAATCACTTAAGCTAATATTACTTTTTGTTGCAATAAAATATCACAATTTGTTGATTTTCTGTAAGCAAGTAAACACTATTGGTTTACAATGGAAGCCTATGGGAATTTGGCGAAATATTAGAGATACCGCCAATTTCATGTCACTTTGGGGACTAATTTTAGTCGCCAAATTTGGCGATATACCGTCAAGTTGGCGACAAACTTGGCGGCATTTGGCCACAGAACAGGGTCGCTCCCATTATTGTAACCCCCCTTATAGGTATAGAGAGGCATTAAATGCTTGACATTTACGATAAGCCATTATTGGCATTTAATCTTAGTTAGGCGATAGTTTTTTGGTCGGCAGGATAATAGAGTAGTGCCAAATTCAGTAAAAGAAACATCTTTATAACTCGAAAAATTATAATCATATTAACTAACAGTTTACTGCGTCGGATTAAGTGTATCATTCCCAATTAAAATATATCTTTGAATTGAAATTTGAATGAAATACAGGGTCATGAAAAATCGAAGAGTGTGAAAAATAGAATTACAAATATCTCGGCAACTTATTATCCGATCGAGTTCATTCATGATACAAAATTTCTGTTTTTTATTGTTTTTTATATTCCTTCCTTCAAATAAACAATTTCGAAAGTTTTTGTATACCTTTTATCAGAAAGAATATTTCGAGAGTCCGAAAAAAATAGTTCCGAATAATCAAAGTTACTGATATCCAATAGGCTTCTTTCCATTATTATTTCCTAAGTACACACCAAATTTCAAGTCTCTATCTCAATTTGTTCGGGAGATAGAGCGATTACAGACACACATACCGACACACATCCAGACGGATACCAATTTTTTTTTTTCTAAATATATGTTTTTCTGAATCTCCAGTGTCTGAAAAGTGTAAATCCGTCTAAATTTTTTTTTTCGATTTTTAAAACGATTACAAGACTTACCCTATACTACGTATGATGGATAAGTAAAAAATAAAATTTTAGCACAAATTAAAAATTTTAATAGAGAAAGTTGTAAAATATTTTTTTTTTCAATAACCTAACAAAATTCCATTTTATTTCTTTTTATCTATAAATAATGTGAATCTTGTTATTACATATTGTTATTTTTAACAGTTTCTAACATAGTTGAAAAGAGTTTATGTGCTTGTCCGTCCGTTCTAAAATTTATGTACAGTTGTGGAAAAAAAAGGAAACACTCCTACTAACTCCTCAACAAATTATCGTAGAAGAAAGTTACTGGTACCGAACGATTGGAAATAAAGTCTACTTTTAAATGATGTATATAAAATTTTCTTAGGGTCTATCTACATATTAAAACTAACTATAAATTTGTTTTTTTTTTTCAATAGAAGTACACAATTCTGACAGCATAAATGAACTCTACACCCTTCAATTATCCTAAAAACAAACTTTTATGCAATTCGTACCATAAGTTTACGAGAAATTAATTATTTTAAAACAAACGTATTTTAAAGGCTGCATCGAAATTGAAGTTCGTACTTGATTGTTAACCGAGAGAGCCCCATTCTTGTTGAAGGCACTTGATGCGCCACTCAAGGAGTCAATGAAGCGTGTTAGATTACAGGACAGCAGAATAAATTTCAAAATATCTACTCACTTCTATCATAGATGGCTCCTTAAACCATCCTTTTGCCGTTTTTTAAGCATAATTTGAAAACTACTTGCAAGAAAAATGTGAAATTTGGATTTCCATAAAGGAGGACTTAATAAATCTAAATCCATGAAAAAAATTGTGGTTTACAATTCATAATTTTTTTGAATATTAATTTCATAATTCATATCATAAAATTATAAAAATTGCAAATTCATCGTATTTATGTTTGTGTACATTTGTATTAAGGCTAAAAAGAAAAAAAAAAGCACATTAGGAGCATAATTTCAGGAGGTATAAATAAAAATATGAAAATGTAATTTAACGTTACAAGTACTTAATTTTGAATGTTTATAATTCAAAAACTTATCATTCAAATGACTTGAAATTTGGTATCTAGGCATAGTTTGAACCGAAGATTTGAAATATTTCGTTACAATTGTATATTGCCATCGAAAAAAATGAAGTTTGGATTTGTTTTCATATGTAGCTATCCCTCAAAGAAAATTTTATGTACATCATTTAAAAATAGGCTTTATTTCTAATCACTCGGTACCGGTAACATTCGTCTACGGTAATTTGTTGAGGAGTTAGTAGGGGGTGTTTACTTTTTTTTTTTTTTTAAACGACTGTACATATACTTGGATTGCTACGTAATTAATATACAGGGTGTCCGGTCTTAACGGTGTCCAATGGCTAATTCCTAAACCGTTAGTCATAGACATATAGTTCCAATTACAAAAATGTTTTAAATCAGGTAAAGAAATATTTTAAAAACGATTTGGGACAATTAAAACACTTCTTAAAAAATTACGAAATTTAAATGTTTATACGGTCCCCCGGTCCTATAAGTTATATTTAGTAAAATTTACCTTTTACACTGACAAGTAGGGGAGACTAGGGAGGGTTGACCATACGGGAGGCTTGACCTACCCATCAGTTTTCATATTTAAAAGAATTTCAGAGTTTTATCAATAGGTGTCAAGCAAAACTACTAGAATGCTCAAACAATAGTCTTTGTTTCATACAGATAATCGAAATATGTGCGGAAAAAATCAATTGCGAAGGGTTTTTATCCTAAAAGTTGTGTTTTTTAGAAATATTTTGTAAGCTTTTTTCAGATAAAATATATCATAGAAATTTAAGTAAGTAGATTTTAACTAATGCAGAAATATCGAGCATTCATTCCAGGTATAAAGATTGTACAGTAAATTAGGCTTAACATAACAATGTGCTATTCTTTAGAAAAGGGATATGTGGGGAGGCTTGACCCATCCAGTGTGAGGGAGGGTTGACCAGATCCTCAAGTCCCCCTTAATTAAGCGGTTTTGGAAATCTTTTTATTATATACTGTGCATAGTGAAAGATTAATGGTTACATATAAAAAATAATGTAAATTTATTCTGTAAAGCTACAGTAAAATAGGATTATGGAAAAGAAAATGTTTAAAACTGGTTAAAGAAAGGTGAAAAAATTACATAGTATCCATATAGTATTACACGTAGTAGGATTACATATAGTATCCACTGCAAGAAACAATTTAATGTCATATAAATGGGAAAGTTGATAGGAACTTTTTCCCATTTAAATATTACTTACAATAGGTAAATAGAACCATTCAGCGATAGTGGCATATTTATGAAACCACTTAATTTTAATTACAAAATGCCACAATGGCGCCAGAATTTTTCTAAAATCTTTTCTGTTTAATATGCATGTGAAATATAGCCTTTTTTATTATTTCCAAATCAATTTGTTCGTAAATCCCGGGACTAGTCATTTATTCCAACGTTTTAGTACTGAATGTATTTTGCCACTGAAAGCGTTAAAATATGTTAGTGATAAGTTAAGTTCTCATGCGGCTGCAAAAGAACATAGTATCGATCGAAAAACTTTAGGAAGGTCTGTAGACAAATCTCATGAGAAGGAATACAGTGAAATGAATCCAAACTATGTTAAAACTAGAGATGTCAGATCGAGTGACACAAAAAGGAGGACAAGGTGACAAAAAAAGGGGGGACAGTAGTTCCTAAATCCGATCATAATAATACATGAAACCCTATGAAAACGGAACCTGTCTCTAAGGGAATACTGTCTTAAATGTCAAAATTTCATTTTCCCTGCTTTACTCTTATATCTGCTTAGACAAAATCATCTTTAAAACAAAAATTTTCTCCTCTGACTTGCAATCGCGTCTAAACAGGTTTGTTTAAGCATCTTATTTTCAAAAATATATTTTTTATAATAATTAAAGCATGTAGCATAAAGTCATTTTGTGTTTTTTAAACTGATTTTATTGCTCTTCACAAATATTTCAAAATAAAACAAAGTGGGTCAAGCCTCCCATATAGTGGGTCAACCCTCCCATATGTGGGGAGCCTTGACCCATTATTTCCTCATGATTAAAATCAATGATTTTTCAAATTTCTTATATATTACACTTATGTAGCAATTTTATTTTGATAACTGATTGTATAACGAATAAAATGATATATAAAACTTTATTCTAGGTTCAATATTAAAAAAATAAAAAATCATTTTGTAAAAAGTGGGTCAATCCTCTCTAGTCTCCCCTAATACAAAAAAAAGTGCCGTTGTTCTACAATTAAAATTGACCGAGTAATACCTGTTTAAAGTTGGAGCATATTTTTTGCTGCAAATTGGGGGTCATTCACAAATTTAGTCGAAATATAATTTCGACAGATATATTAAAAATGTTTCTTTAGTCCTTCTGACATATTAATGCAAAATATACAATTTGTAATACACATTTAAGAAGAAAGAAAAACACAATTTTTGTTAAATAAAATTATGCTAAATTAACAGCCTCAATTCTTTACAATATGATACGCATTTTAAAATATTATTAGGTTACACCAGCCTGCAAAAGTTGTGTTACTAGATGTTTTTTAGCTTTTGATAATTAATTCTTATGTATTCTGTACCGCTGAATCCGAAATTGACCTTCATTTTTAGCCATCACATCAAGATTTTTCGCAAATTGTAAATTTCAAAGTTAAAATTTAATCTCCACCCCCATCTCATCACACCACCCAGCTGCAAAATCCCAAGATAAGCAAAAATATCGAATAAATTATTGAATCAAAGAAAATAAAAAAAAGTTTTACATATGTTTTATAGTATGAGATTTTCGCTATATTTTAACTTACACATTTGCAAAAAAATTCTAACGTGATGGTTAAAAATGAAAGTCATTTTCAGATTTAGTGCTAAAAAGTACGTAAAAATGAATTATCAAAAGTTAAAAAAATACAACCATCTCCTCTACTTTATAGTATCCGATTTTTGTTATTCTTTAAATTCGACAATTTATAATTTGCGAAATATCCTGACATGATGGTTAAAATAAGGCAATTTTCGGATTCAGTGCTAAAAAATACATAAAATTTAAAAAACCCAACAATCTTCGTCTTGTATTATCTAATCTAAACCTTTTTCATAAACTTCTTGGCGGTAATCTATCCGAAATTTTTTGTGTTATCCTATAAAATAAGTACAAATGGTAACCATCGAAAATCATAATAATATTAGATTGTTATCGGATTTGCGCCAGTATGTAAAATGTAATCTCGTTCGGATATTTGAAAGTGGGTTAAAGTTCGAATACAAATTTTGAACTGGAAAACATACATAAGATCGTTGAAGTAACATGAAAACTTATAAAAATAACATAATTTTATGAAAATAATCATAAAAGAAACAGTCTCAAATCCTGTCAAAATAAAACATATGTTATTTCAGCCAATCTGAAACTTAATAAATGTTAACTTAATCGTAATACTAGTACGATGTTTTTCAAAGCGCAAATACACAGGAAATGAGATCTTCGAATACTTTAAGCACTTGGAATATGACCCCTCAAAGCCAAGCCGAACTCATTTGTTTTCAGAGCAGAAAAGTGGCATAAGTCATGCATTTTTAAAGTTTCATAACTCGCACAATTTTAGTGTCATATGAATGGGACTTTTTTTGTCTTACTTGAAGTGTAATAGGATATATTTACTAAATATCACTTATAGGACCTGGGAACCGTATAAAAATTTAAATTTCGTATTTTTTTTTTTTAAGAAATGTTTTTATTGACCCTAATCGCTTTTAAAATATTTCTTTTTCTGATTTAAAGCATTTTTTCTAATTGGAACTATATGTTTATGACTAACGGTTTAGGAATTAGCCTTTGGACACCGCTGAGACCGGACACCCTGTATACGACTCGAAACCCGTCGAATTCGACGAATGAAAATGTTTAAAAGAACCGATTGACAGAATTTATAAAAAAATAACAAAAATAATTTCAATAATGAATCAATAATTAATAAATATATTTTCAAACTCGATGTCAAGTTTGCCAGTTACAATTTTGCATACAAAAATTCGCGCTCTTTAATTGAAGTTCTAATCTGAGTACCGGAGAATTCCAGAAATTTACTTTTAGACGCACCCGCAGTAATATTTAGTTTTATCATGGAAAATACTCATTTCATTTTCACTATGACATCGTTTCACCCACTGAATCCGTTTAATATGAGCGTCTCAATCTCAGCGTCAGCGGAACAGAAAAAATATTGAAATGTAAAAGCGTTATGAGTAAAAGTTCGTTATTTTATATAGTGACGTCGTTTTCTGTTCAAAAATTTTTGTAACGTTACTTTTAATTGTAGGGGAGACCGGGGCACATTTTCCATAGGGGCAAGTTTTCCAACTCGATTTAGTTTTTAATTGATCTGCTAGGTGACGCTAGCGAGTGAACCGGCTGAAGTGGCAACATCTTGCACACCATCTACAAAAGTTATAGTTTAATAGCTGCTGTCACTTCGTCTGGAGAGCTGTTTTTCTTTTCATTTTTTCAACGGTGAGTAAAATTTTAGGTCTTTATTAAAACGTAAGAAAAAAAAAATAGCGTTAAACTTACTGTTTTGACATTGCATACACTAAAAAAGAGTTTCTTTCTTCAGTTAACTGTGCGTTTGTTTCGCAAATAACTTACACCGCTATTCGTCCAAGTAGTGCAAAAGTTCAAATATGGCGACGGGGCAGGTTTTTCAACAACATACGGGGCATGTTTTCCAACATGTTTCTCGTTTGAAAAACTTTCTCCTAAATCAGCTAGTCTTATTGTATCAAAAATGTATTTATTGTGTTGTAAAATCGGCCAAATAACCATATATACTACGAACCCGTTTGATCATTTAGTCATTTCAGTAAAACTATCAATATAAAAAACAAGGTAAATTCAAAAACATTATAAAATGTCAATTTTTTCTGAAATGGGTTCATTTAATGTTAATTATGCCTTTATAGTCATAAGCCAGAACACTGAGATCGCAGTGTGTATGGATCCCTCAAAAAGCAAATTGACCGTGCTTAGAGCCTGTGACAGAGTTCTATCACATATCCTTATTTCTTCAAAATTAATTTAATTCATTTATTTTGGGCTTTTGATACATGTCGTTTTTTTTCCCTTCGTTAGGTAAAATTTATTATTTAACTCAATGCGTAAAATCCAGTTAGAATCTTATCAGTTCGTTTTTTTCTTTCTTTCATTATCCTCTAGAATGTAACGCAGTAAGTTTCACTTCATTTATTTATTATCGCTTTCTCAATAACATCTGCGGCCGTTAAAAATAAAATATAAACAGAAGAATTAGATGCACCTGCTTCTGATTTCAAAGTATGTTATTTTTTTTTCTTTTTTGCATTGCCCACGCGAGATGTAATTATTTCTCATTCTTTATTTAAGTAAGTGACCGTTGAAATAATATATCAAAAATGTAAAATGAAAGTTTATTGATGCGGTCTTTAAATCACTTTTCATGTTCGGTAATTTTACTTGTCAGTTGTGTTAAAACATATCTTTCTCAGTATTTCGCAATTTTAAGTAGCAATCTTCGAACATAATCATTTGTTTTGATAATTTATGGCCGGCTTTATGGCGTCAGGGATAAATACATATGTTGAACCGTTTTTCTGGCAACCTTTCTGCATCACGCGATTTTATTGTTTTTTGTTGGGATGCTGGATTCTGGGCTAATCATTTTGGTGTGTAAATATGACTCTTTGTCTGCTTTCCGTACACTAATTCTAATGCTGAAAATTTGGCGATGTTGTAGCGCCAAGTCTTATATGTTTCTTATGGAATCACACACTTTAATTTCTGCTCTCAACATGTAAAGAAGTAAAACGACCTTGTGGTCTGAGGGTACGCTCAGGCGTGCCCCCCTTACTTGTGGATTTCCTCTCTATGACATTTAATAATTCTAAGTTATTTTATCCTTTTATTATTATAGTTAAAAATGCTTAATAAAGTTTTCTAGTTCCTGTATTTTTGTACGGTTGGAGTTTTTCTTATGCACTTTTACGAACCAATTACTTAACTAAACCACCCCACCTCTACATCATAAACTTTGGTGCATCGGCCGGGAATCGAACCCCGGCCGCCCGCGTGGCAGGCGAGCATTCTACCACTGAACCACCGATGCTTCTACACCTTAGAGCCGCTCCACGGGCGTTAATCCACAGTCAATATTATGGCGGGTTTTAAACGTTGGAGAATTTTTATACTGAATCCTGAAATATTTACAAACTCTGCTTTTACGCCATCCTAATTTTCTGACAGGTCAACTCCTGCCGCACCAAATCTTGAAAGCACCATCAATCCTGAAAAAATTTCAAATTTTCCTCAATAATCCACCCCCCCCCCCGCCCCCACACCCGCAAAACAAAACACCGAAAGCATCTAATCTTTCTACACCCACTCAGGCTAGCATTTCAAAAGAAGCTGTTCCTTAAGTTCTACTCAAAATTTCCCTATTGCTTATGAAAAAAGGTGTTCCTTCTACATCCAAACAAGCTTTGCCTACACCTAAAGACGTTAGGAATTTTTCGAAGGCTGCACTAAGGAGGCAAATACGGCGTGGAAAGAAAAATAGGAAGTATTGTAATGGCTGATTCTCCTGTTAAAAATCAACTGAAAATGGAAAAAGGGATTCATCTAAAAAAAGGGAAACTGCAAAAGGAATCAGATAAAAGGGGCGTGGAAAAAAAATCCAACCCTGGCCAGGGAGATGTCTGGACCTTCGTCTTGAAATGTAAAATGGATTAAAACTGATTTTTATGTTACTGTTATGTTACTGTGCATTTAGTTCACAATAAAAAAAACTTATTAATTAACAAGAAAGATTTATTACCTGTGTTTTACCATTTAAAGTGCTGTTGGAAAACTTGCCCCTGACCATTTTTAGTAGGCTGGAAAACTTGCCCCGCATACGGGGCACATTTTTCAACGTAACATGATTAGACTTAACTATTTTTTGTGAAAAAGTATATTTAATTTTTGGAATAATAATTATGCCAGTTTGTACAGAAAGGTCTAGGGAATACAATGATATCCTGTAGATATCAAAATAGTTAAAAATAAAAAAATAAAAAAATTAAATTATAAAAAGTTGGAAAACTTGCCCCGGTCTCCCCTAATATGAAAACGCCATCCGTAATGATATGGTAATTCCCATTGTTTCCTTTCTCTCTTCAACAATGCAACTAAGCCGATTACCACCAGTGTGAAAAAATTTCATAAAATACTTTTAAAATTCAAATTCAAATACAACAAGCAAGAAAAAGCATGCGTTAAGCATAGATTATCAAATACTTTCCAACACTTCCTGAATGCTTTGACAAAACTTCGTTATTTAGGGAAATAAGTTATATAAGAGAACTAAATAAACATTTTAGTAAACGCATAAAAATTTACAAAACTGATTTCAGCAGTTACTGTCTATAGCAAATATGTATTCCAATTCTTTTGAACAGCCCTGTATTTGATCTGTAGGTTGTTATATATACTATATTATGTGGAAATTTAGTTTAGCAAGAAAACACATAACAGGTTGAAATTTCTCTTTCAGCAATTTATACTAATAGATGGGAACATAGTTGTATACTTTTGTACAGCCCTGTAGTTAACCTAGTACCTTTATTACACGCCACTATTTAGCTAAAGTTAAATTGTAAGTAAAACACTCTTAAAACTACTGGAATCACATTTCCAGAAATTATCATTTACAGACGGCCATGTATCCATTTCATTGCGTGACCCTGTGTATCATTTAATCCATGTTATTATATACAAACATTTCTTAGTAAACTAAATGCAGTTCAGCGTTAAAATGCATAACTCATTTAAAAACCACCTTTAAGCAATTTGCAATCATGCCCAGTGACCATTACGAATTCTTTTGTGTAGCCCTGTATACCAATTACATTATTTATACACACTATATACAATGTATAAATATATAGTGAAACATAAAAGCATATAACATAATTAAAAATGCACTTCTAGCAATCATCGCTATCGTACATTACTTCGGATACAATATATTATCTGAAATCTTTTGTGTGTCCCTGTAAATGCTATTCACTTCGCATTATACATGAAATAACTTATAGTAAACTCAGCGACGTATATCAATTTCATTATTCATGAAATAATTTAACATAATTAAAATACTTTGGAAAAAAATCTCTCCATCCCTATATCATTATGTAAAGGAATTCTTTTGTGTGGCCCTGTAAATGAATAATAATTATTTTTTGCCCTGCATATTCTACGGAATGCATATTGTAGTGCACTTGATAAATGCCTATCAATTTTATCATGTTTGAAAGCATGTAACATCATTAAAAATCATTTTAAAGGATTTTTTCCCTTAGGCCGTAATGTAACGGAAAACTTTTGGCTGTCCCTGTAAATGAACTAAACATGACAGAAACTTCATTTGCAATAGGATTTGTGCTACGGTAGAGGTCACTCACATCCAAAAATTTCAGAACGATCCGAGTATATTTATTTGAGTTAGAACGCGGACAGACGGACAGACAAACCGAAGTCATAAACACTTTTCAACTTTGTTGGAAAGTGTTAAAAACGGGATTATTTTAAAAAATAGCGAGTGCGTGCGCAAGTACTTAAGTTTTAAGTACCTCCTGTAAAAAAAAAAAAAAATAATAATAAAATTATAAAAATTGGTTCAGCAGAAAGCTCAGGATAGAGGGCTAAGTAAATGACGTCATTTTCGGAAATATTTGCATTTGTGCATACCAAGGATCTTTAAATAAATAGCATAATTTCAGTTTATTTAGATGCAGGAATAAAGATCAGTGAATATGATGTCACCACTGACACAGTAATAACAACGTATATTCATGGAGCAAATTATGACGTCGCTTTCCTAATCGGAAACATTTCGCTTTAGATATTACTTTATGATAAATTATTTTCTGTTATTTTATTTACATACATTACATAATATTATTCATCAATAAATAATTCGTTCTTCAGAGATTGATACATAATTACAAGCAATCATTTTATTATATCTAAATTTTATGAAAACCATTAATTTTCTTTTTGTTAGCTTAACCTGATTGCCACCATTTTGTATAAATATCATTAAAAACAATTAAATTAAAAAATAAAATATAAAAATGGAAATAAATTAAAAAATAGCTAGTACGCGCACATCTACCACTGAACAGCTTTCATTTAAATAAATAATTATCAAAATCGGTTCAGTAGAAAGCTCAGGGTTGATGACTAAAAAAATAGCCTGGTCTCTTAAATATATTGATTACATTACGAGTTACTATGGGATGTTCGTTATTGGGAATGAAGTGTTTAGCATTTACAGCGCGTTTACAGTGACACTGAAATAATTCCGTTAAATTATTTTTTGCGGGGCAAAATCGTTTGCAATGTATTTTAACCCCTTAATTCTCGCTCCCGTGAATATCTCGGGCTGACGTGTCGTTCGTTATTTCTCGTGCCCGTCATATTCTCGGGCTGGAGATTTAATTGCTGAAAAAAACTTCTGAAACCAGAAAAATTGAACTGAAATTTCCATTTGAAGTCTTTGAATATTAGCACTCTGGTTTGATTTGTACGATCTATAATTTGCCATACATTTGTCATAGATTTGTAATATTTTTGTCATTTTGATATGGATTCTGATGAATCAAGCCTTTCTGATGATAACTGGAATATTAACCCCTTCACAGTCGCTTAATATTTGAAAAAACCATCAAAAGTGTACCTATTTTTTTTATTACAGAAATTGAATAATTATAAGGTTTCTAAATAAAATATGCAATTAGTTTATTTTTAAGGTGAAAAAACAATATTTTATAGCCATATTCATATTTGTATAAAAGCCATCATACGAGAATTATGTGTCTTAACCTCTTAAGCTCCGCCCTCGATAAATGTAGGCTACTATCTTTTAATTCAGATTGTTTGACTCCCACCAGTTTTTTTTAAATAGTGTAAATGGCTTTATTTTCGCATCATTTTATCTGCCGTAAACTACGGTGGTGGGAATCAAACAATCTGAATAATAAAAAAAAGTAACCTACATTTATCGGAGGCGGAGCTTAAGAGGTTAAGACACATAATTCTCGCATGATGGCTTTTATACAAATATGAATATGACTATAAAATATTGTTTTTTCGGCTTCAAAATAAACTAATTGCATATTTTATTTAGAAACCTTATAATTATTCAATTTCTGTAATAAAAAAAATAGGTACACTTTTGATGGTTTTTTCAAATATTAAGCGACCGTGAAGGGGTTAATGGTGTTACAGTATTTCAGATATATTGAAATTGATATACATCACTGAGCAGCGGTAAATATGCTTATTATACATGCTGTGTTCACAAAGTTTCAAGACTGGTCTGATAATTCAAAATTTATTAAACCTTTTTATACCACGAACTAAAATTCTTCGAAATATGACCCTTGGGCATCAACGCACCGCTGCCAGCGTTTTTTCCATTGTTTATAGGCCTCATAGAAGTCTTCACAGGAAAGGCTGTTAAGGGACCTTGTCGAAGCTGCCTGGATCGCTGGAATCATGTCAAATCGCTTCCCCTTCAGGTCTTTCTTGACCCGGGGGAACAAAAAAAAATTGCTGGAGAAAAGGTTGGGACTGTAAGGGGCTTGCAGCAGTATTGCAACGTTAAATATAACTAAAACTGATGGAGTACTCCAGAGAAAAACTGACCTGACCCGTCGCGTCCGTCCAGACATCAGAAACGATTGGATTGTTCCCCACGACAATGCACCCTCTCACACGTCGCTTGCCGCCGCCGAAGTTTTGGCTATCTTTAACGGCTATCACTTAAATATAATCTTGAACATTATTACAAAGGAAATGATTGATAGAGTATTCAAAATGAGTTGAAAAGTTATTCACAATCTAAGCTTTACGCATGATTTTTATTTTTTGTTTGAATTAAATTTTGCTTTTCATATAACTAATTTTTAATACATTGCTTCACTAACTATTCGTTTAATATAAAATAACACATACCATTAAAGAACTCGAACTCAAATTTATAATAACAAAATCATCCTTTTGATCAACAACAAAAGTATATTTACCTTGGTGCTATTTTGTTAAAAAGAATAAAAAGCTGATAGAAAAATCATATGTACATGAATAATATATGTACACGTAAACAAATATAATATATCTATTATGATAAAGAAAATATTTTATCCCGTATAATACGTTCAGTAAAATTATATCAAACATCAAACCCCAATGAGCAAAAAATATTAATTTTCTAAATTAGCATATGAATAAAGATGCACAAGCAATTTTCATTACTGTACGCGTAGAATAAAGTTATGGATATTTAAATTCAGCTTAAAGGAAGGAACCAGTTCAGATTTCGCAAATTATATGCAGGATTCTTTTAATGAAGTCCCGTCACGATTAATCAATTTTGTTTCGGGAAATGTCAGTTTTGCTTATATTGAATATGTAATCCCTTGGTATTGTAAATAAAGCGAATTCAGCAAAATCTTTGAAGTTTTGTAGCAGCATCAAAATAATATTTCTAGAATTTAAATATACGGTTATTCAAAATTAATATTAAATTTAAAATATACAGAAGAAATGCACTGAAACATCAAAAAGTGAAGCTATATTATTTTGATAATAATATGGTTTAATCATAAGCTTTTAAATTGAGAAAGAAAACTGAAATAATATTTGGAAAAATAATATATATATAAATATTATATGTAGATGTAAATTAAAAATATAACTACTGAAATAAATAAAATTGTTTATCTTTAATATATCTTCTGCAAAATTATATCAAACATTAAACCCAACAGGCAAAAAAAAAAAAAAAAAAAAAAAAAAAAAAAAAATGCAGATAAATCAGCTAATGAGATTGACTAGAATGTTGATTGATCCAAACCATGGGATAGTGAATATTCCATCTACATCAAAACAAAAGCAGTCAGGTAAACGTAAGCGTAAACAGAAAAAAAATGAAAGCTTCAAACTCTTTATCCAGATCTTTCTTGGATAAAGATTATTGGAGATGTTTCTCTGTCTGAAAGTGGTTTATCATTTAAAAAACATATAAATATTTTTATATTTTTCCATCCAGTACTTTTCAAGCGTATCTCTGAACAAACAAGCCTGTATAGTATTCTAAAATAACTTCAAAAGCCACTCAAGGTATGCTCAACAGACATAAAAAGTATCTAATAATTTGTATCTTCAGTAGCGTGGAAAACTTTAAACCATAAGATTGTTTGGTAACCCTGTCATTGGCGAACCACCAGGTAGTCGCACTATGATCTTGAATACATTTGAAAGTATACGACAATTTTCCCATCTGAACAATATTATGTTGTCTAATGGGGAAGATAAGTTATTCAAGTTTAGACCAATAGTCAGTACCCTGAATGAAAATTCTTATCCATTTCTTGGGAAGAATCTCGCCGTGTTTAGGAGCAAATAAGTGCGAAAAAGGCTCGTCACCGTATGAAGCAGTATCTCCCCCCCCCCCCCTTCAAAAAAAAGGAATTCATATGAATATGATTTTAAATTGTTATTTTTCGAAGGAGTATCAAGATTTGCGTACAATTTTGATTTTTATTGCGAAAAAAATACAACCAGTCTGCCAAGTGCCCATGACATGGAGGTTAGTTATTGAGTCAATACTAGACTAACTCATCCAGTTGTTGAACTTATAAATCATGAACACTATTTTGATAACTATTAAACATCAGTGAACCCAATGACACTTTTAAAATCCAAAGTAATTTCGTGCCTTGGAATAATAAGAAAGGATAGATTCCCGCTCAGCAAAATACCACCCGACAATTAATTGGAAAAAGACCAGAGAAATATAGAATATGCTTAGAATATGCTAAATGCATGTTGTTGCCATTTGGCAAGCATTTAAAAAAGTTCAAAAAACTGAAAAATATAAGAGTGATAAATTTTTCAGTATTTTTTCTTTAATGTATGCCATTAAGCAATCAAATATATTTTAAATAGATAAAATTAAATAATATTAATATAAAATTAGTATTATAATTTTTTAAAAGGATAAATAAAAATCATGCACTAGAGGGTTAATTAGTCCGATGTGGCAATTCCAAAACTTTCTTCTATCTCATGCATGTTAAGGGGTCTTGTAACTTTTAAACGCTTCGAAAATTAACGAAAAACTTCAAAGTTTGAATTAGTCTATCTTCAAACCCTTTTTATGTATAAACATGAAATTTTGGATATTGATTAAACGGATTATGCTTTGTAATATACTACAAACAGAAATTTATTAAACCTTTACAGAATTTGTGTATTGTTCAAATCAAAATAGCTCTTTTTTTTACCCCATAAGTCATTGCGCGCATGATATCTTGAGAAAGTATGCGTGGATTGTCATGAAATTTGGTAAATATACTAAACAAATATGTGTGTTTAAAATGATCTACTTTTAAGTAATTACAATCTTAATATTTTTAGTTATGACTATTTTTATTCATTAAAAATACAATTTTTTTATTTTTCTTTTACGAAAATATATATTTTTTTTTATATAGTTAATGAAATAATTTTGGCCTAAGAGTAGGTCATTTTAAACACACATATATGTTCAGTATCTTTACCGAATTTCATGCCAATCTATACATACTTTCTCAAGATATCATCGCGCAATGACTTCTGGGGTAAAAAAAGAGCTATTTTGATTTCAACAATATACAAATTCTGTAAATGGTTAATAAATTTCTAGTGGTAGCATATTACAAAGCACAATCTGTTTAATCAATATCCAAAATTACATCTTTATACATAAAAAGGCTTTGAAGATAGACTAACTCAAACTTTGAAAATTTTCGTTAATTTTCGACGCGTTTAAAAGGTACAAGACCCCTTAAAACTTCCTGAAAAATGCAGCATACCAGCGCCACTGGCAAGGTGATTTACACCAAAATTCAATCAGCTACAACTTATATAAATTTCTAACTGAATCTGGAGTTTGATGAAAATCCGTGTATTAGTTTTTGAGATAAAGCTATTGCGGAAATCGTAAAAGATTCTGCATAGCAGCTCCACCTGTTGGACGATTTACACCAAAATGTAATCAACACCAAATATTATTAATGACTGAGTCTGAAATTTTACGAAAATCCGTGCATTAGTTCTTGAGATATAGCTATTGCGGAAATTGTGAAAAGTGTAGCATATGATTGGGCGATTTACACCAAAAAGTAATCAGCTCCAATATATATCAGATATTAATTGAAACTAAAATTCATTAAATTATTTTAATTAGTTCTTGAGATAGAGCGCCCATAAAATTTGTGTCACACACATTGTCACAGAAAAACTCACAGACAAACTTTTTGCAAAAACATGTTTTTCGGGATCTCTGATCCCTAAAACGTGTAAATCTGTCGAAAAACCGGAATTTGAAACATTTTCACGAATTCAATACATTCTTCTTGTAAAGATAAAACTAAGTAAAATAGACTATGTTAGTTGTAGATCTCTTCAAATTAAAAAAAAAAAAAAAAGTACTGATTTTACATTACTTCTTTAACAAATATTCCGTATGGCCAAGTCTGTATGTTGGTCTCTCAATATTTGAATCAGTTTATTCTTATTCTCACTTCGTATATTATCTGATCCAAAAAATATATAAAATCTGGAATAATTTAAGCCTTTTTTCATCAATCAATATTGACAAAAGTTGTCATCTTGAAAGATTTGATTGACACAGACAAATTGCCCTATACGGAAAGATGGAAATAAAGTTTATTCTCCCAGGAGAAAAATTCCTTATGATCAATATGAATTCGTGCGAAAAAATCTGAAGCTTCGAAGACTTTTTTTTTCATACATATTTTATATTACTTGCTATATAACAAACAGATTTAAAAATATGTACAATAACATGAAATTCAAATAAAGTAATGGATGCATTCAGATTATAAGCTCCTTCAAGGTAAATTACATTTTTTAGAAAAAATAAAAGATATAATTCAATATTCAGTTATAATATTCAAATACTTAATTTTTTTTTCAAGTATCTTTTTTATAAATGATTTTAAATACCATTTAACATATCAAATTTTGAATCTCTCTATTCTAAAAAAAAGTAGCTACCGCTGTCACCGCCGCCGCCGGTTTTGAATTTTTTGTGACTGGAGGTCTTTCTTCGTTAATATTAAGAAAAAAAATGCATACAAAAATATGAAAATCGGTGGTTTTATACAGAAATGCTTGATAAACACGCTGAAGCAGACAGTTTTCAAATCGAAGAATTATTTTAAGAGATATTTAATGCTAAAGTTGGACAAAATTGTTCCACTAAAAAAGTTTTATAGCAGCAAAAACTATACATGGCAGTGTAATCATTTTTAGATCATTTTGTGCGTTAGAATTTACCGGAGTGCAGATTGCATTAATTTTTTTATTTTGACTCATTTTTTGAGGTTTTATTTCTATTTTAAATTCAAATTTTCAGCATTTCTAGAGATATTTTTTACAGATTTTAGAAAATGATATTAATTTAAACTGTTGCCAACTGTATAAACAGCGGAAGCAATAATATTTGCTTAAAAAAATATATATATTTATACGCGTAAATAAATTAAAAATTTATTTACACGTGACTATTATAAACAGAAAAAAACATTTGGAATTAGAATTAAATAATTATGTACAAAAAGCAGGAACTTATTAAAAATTACGTCATAAAAAATTTAATTACACGTGAATTTTAAGAGAGAAAGGAATTTGTAAAATAATAAATTTATTAACATGCGTTAGAAGTCTTAAATAGGAGAAATTACGTCATATTTACGTCGCATTACAGTTATTACATAAAATGAACACAAAATAATATTGCTAAACGGTTTAAATTTAAAAATTGCGCTAGACATTTATTTGATATTTTGAGAGGATACTTTTCAACTGTTTCTGTTAGGAAAGCGCAAATAATATTTCATTTCTAACGTTGTTTGTTGAATCATGTTAAATATTCATTTTCATGTGAATATTTAACAGAGAAAGAATAGCTTGGTCAAAATTACGTCAGATTAAAAACGATTAATTTAAAATGTCTCATTTAAAAGAACTTTCTTTTCGCTTTGTTAAAAAATACCAGGATACAAAGACTCTGTTTATTTAATTCCTTTTATATTAGCTTATTTTTAAATGTTGTTACACGCGTCTACGTCATCAAGTTATTTTTATTTCGACGTTTTATTTGTATTTTTATTAATGTTGTACTAATTTATTTGTTCTTTCGTTATTTAAAATAAAAATTATGTCAATTTGTATAATTTGGCGTGTGGTTTGGCGATTTATATAATTTGGCGAAATTGGTCGACGGGATAATCAAGTAGTAACGCAGCGGATTTTGCGTTAAAATTGCCCAATCAAAGAGAAATGAATAGATATTCGTTTATAGGGAGATCGCCACTGTTTTTAAATTATAATTCAATCTTTCGAAATCTTTTTAAAGCCGATCAAATTAGCGTGCATTTAGAGTCTGCGGTGTCTGGACGGGGGTTGGCGAGCGTAGCTCGTAGGGGGCCGAGCCCCCTAGTAATTAAAAAAGACCTAAATTTATAAGAATCATAACAGTTAAAACATGCTTTCAATAAGAGAATGAATTTTAAATAATTATGCAAGAAAAACAATTATTTTCATTAAACAAAATCATGCATTTTAAAAGTGAAAATAGTACGGTTAAAGGTTTAGAAATATCTTTTAACCGCTTCCTTGATTATCTCGAGTTATCTCGTGTTCATATTTATTGCAATTAATAGTTATCATGAAAAAAATGTGACATAGTAGAATTTGTTATATCAAGTTTTTACACGGTCTGAACACCGCCCCCTGAATACATGAGCACTGACATGAAAATGGCGGCTACTTAAGGCGAATTTTTTTAACGTAGGTACAATTCCTTAAATGTTGGCACTAGTATTTTATAAAAGATTTCTCTGTATTCTTTAATTTCAGAAAAAATAAAGTGGAAAAATCTTTAAAAAATTATAGGCACGAATATTTAAGAGACCGTACACACGCTGAAAAAAATCCTCCCTCAGCAGCCACCACTTTTTGTGTAAGTTCTCCGGCCTAGTTTCAGGGAGCGTTGGCCTGAAGCTTAAAAAGAAAGAAATTTTTCTGCTTCTACTGGCAGTTCGCCAACTTTTTTTTGGAGCTTTTTGAAGGTCACATGTTTTGACCAATTGTGTATAAGGCGGTTTCTGTATAAGTAAGGACAGTCACGTTGAGAAAGAGTAAAAGAAAGGCCGACTGCGTACAAAAGCGAAAGCGATGCAGGTGGTCTTTCAGATAGTGATGATGAAGAATTGGGCTTTGAATATAGTGGAAGTGATAACTTTCTTTAAATAGCCTTATGAAAGACAATAGTTTGGCTCATTTGTGTGATCATCTACACAATTTAGAATGGAACTTGTTGAAACACTAATTGCAGAAAATCCTTGTGGCGAGTTTTCTGCCACACCAGGAAGACCCAGCATTAGTCCTTCACCACACAGTAGTGTGGCCAGTTTAGGGACTTGTTTGTCCCCAAATTGTTGATTGTTACCGGGTTTTTGAAATAGAAATATTCGGACTATCTGAAAATAGATTAAAAATTCTGAAAAATCAGGCGAATTATAGTATTTTTAAAAAGTTGTGGCAGTTAAATAATCTGAATTAAAAAGGTCTCTAATCTAGCAACACTGCCACTCAGGATAACCTGAAGGCATTCTCCAGATGTTATTCGTGCTACTAACAAGGAAGGTCTCCATACGGGCATACTTCGAAAAATCTGAAAAAAATATAGAATGTTCTTCTTATGAGGATAGATACATTTATAAAAAAATTTCGGCGGACACTCGATACAGTGTCCGTAAAAAATCACTGAATATTTCGTTATTTGGCGATTTATCACCGGTTGACGATGGAATAAAATTTCAAAAAATACTTTTTTATGTCAAATAATCGTTAAAGTCAAAATGTTTCATGTTGAACTTGATTAAAAAATTTAATTTAAATAACTTTAGTTTTGCCCGTTTTAGTTTGTTTCAACTATTGTTTTATCATATATATGTATATATTTATAATGAAAGTTAACTATGCAATTACATGAATTAAAACAAAATTTTAATTAATTAAAATTGTTTCAATCTCAAAATTAAGTCCATTTGAGCACTGGTGATTCAATTTTGTTGCTATGGAAACAAGAACTTCTCGGATGTTGCAATGTATAACTGCAGCATTCTTCATCTAACCTTTATTTTGGAATACGCTTAAATATATGAAAATATATTTTTCAATATGAAAATATTTTTACAGTGATAAAATTAAATAACTGCAGCAACAAACAACATAATTATGTAATGCAAAAAAAATTATGCATTAAATTCTCTTATTGTTTAAGTTTAAATTCATTAAAATACTATTTACACGCATTCTAAAAATCAATTAACAAGCCATTTTCAGATGCATTAAAATCGTTTGCTTTTTGCGGAGAAAAGTGCAGCTCGCCCAATCGTGTGACGCTTTCGTTTTTACGCGCCAAATACTCGAAAGCATTTTTTCCACACTTTCTACTGTCATTTCGCCGCTCAATTTGACTGATCCTTTATCACATACATAAGTAGTTTAATTTGCATTTTTTTTTTCAAAATATTCTGAGTATGCACAGTAAGGAGACCTTCCCTGTAAACAAAATCAAAATCAAATCCAACGGTACAGTATGCTCTATGCTCCCGTAAAAGAGATTCCAGAGGTAAGCTGGTAAGAAAAGAGACAAAATACCAATGTACAGAATATCAGGTATCATTTTGTGTTGTTCCATTTTTTAAAAACTATCATGCTAATGCTATTTTTTCTTATTAGTTAGATAACGCGGTATAGTAAACTGTCGTTAAAACTAAATTCTTTCACACCTGTAAAAAAAAATAAAAATTCAACTTAAAACCTGTATATTATGTTTTGTTTCAGTTCCTTATATTTAATAAGGGAAGTAAAAAATATGATCCTTTTTTGAATTTTTTTCAAAAGAATTGGTAAACGAGGCGGTAAATAAACTGATGAAGATGTTCAATATAAGCTTTATACAAGAAGCATCAATATAAGCAAAAACCATCCTCATAAATAGTTAATAAATTACACCATTATTATAACTAGTGGATCGTAACCCGGGCTTCCCGGGTTAAAGAATATAGGTCAAAACATTTTTTTTAAATTGAAAACTAATAACTTTTTTTTATGCAATACATTTTATAGATTTCCCACTTACAAAAAAAAAAAAAAAAAAAAAAAAAAAAGCATTTTTTAGATAGAAAATACGAATTATACAATCAAATAAATTTTTGAAATTTATCAAAAGCGATATTTTCTTATTAGCCGTGTGCTAACAGTTATTCCAGCACGATTTTGCTACTTATGGCATCCTTTTATATTCTGATAATTTCAGAGCTTATACATTAAATTTTGGAGTACTTAAAAAGCATTAATTTGACGTTTTATTTGTATTTTTATTAATGTTTTACTAATTTATTTGTTCTTTCGTTATTTAAAATAAAAATTATGTCAATGTGTATAATTTGGCGAGTGGTTTAGCGATTTATATAATTTAGCGAAATTGGTCGATGGGATAACTAAGAAGTACCAATTTTTGTTTTATTTATATTATTTTATTTATTTATTCATAGGGAAGTTTTTTAATAGATATTATCCGTAAGAAAAGGATGAACTCTTTATTTTGTTATAAGAGCAAACGGATTAATCTTTCGTAATCGAACTCCGCGCGATATAGATAAATTAAAAAATATTTCATGCTTTAAAATTGTTTTTAAAACCATAGACAATCAGTAATCTGAGATGAACTTTGCAAATAAATTCCATTTGAAAAAAAAATCCTATTTGGGGATCTAAAAATTTAAATTGTACGATTACAAAAATGTTAGATTTGTGTTTTTACAATATTATTCTTTTATTTGTTTATTAAAGAAGTATTAATTTCGTAAATTTGTCTTTCACAAATATGTTAGATTGGTGGGGTTTTTTTTAATATTATTATTTTATTTGTTTATAAAGGATGTATTAATTTCGTTATGCAAAAATAGTAGAAACAAATGCTGAAAAATGTTTGATGCTTTATGTGCAAAATAGTTATTATTATTATGCATTGAATCCGGCACGTAATGAGATAAACTTTAAAAAAAAATCATGCTTAAAAATTATTTTAGAAAATATATGCATCAGTCAATTAAGGTACAGTTTTTAAAGAAATTGCATTTAAAAGTAAATTTTTCCCTATGCGGCGAAAATTGAAAATGTACGATGGTCAGAAGATTAAAAAATCGCAATAGCGAAAATTTCAAGACCGAAATTTGATCCTGACGTGTTGCCATTCGCAAAATGACGTATGCGTTACGCACAGATATGTTTGTCCTTTATAATATAGATACAATATTCTTGACATAGCCCATATTTTAATTTCACCTTTTTTTCCGGTTTTATTAGAAAATGGAAACAAAAAGATACAGTATCTCCTATTTTCGACTATTTTCCGTTTACTTTCAATGACTTTCAATAGAAATGGGGTACTTTTGTTGCCACGATAAGAAAAATGATATTAAAAACTACAAAAAAATAATATCTCAAAAATAAATTGAGATACAGCTTTCAAACAAATTGCATTTAAAAGAGCATTTTTTTCCTCATACGACGGTGTAAAAATTTTAAATGTGCGATGTTTAGAAGTTTAAAAATTTGCAGCAGAGAAAATTTCAAAACCAAAATTTTATTTCAAATTTCAAAGTGTTGCCATTCGCAAAATGACGTATGCGTTACGCACAGATATATTTGTCCTTTATAATATAGATATATCATTCTTTTATAAATCCTGCTATACTACACTTTTTTTTTTTGTAGATGTGTTATAAAAATTAAATGAACTTAAAAATATTCCCAGCCAGAACCTGGCATTTTATATATTTTAATCACAGACCTACTGTAATAAAGTGTACTCAATGTTACGTAAGATACGAGGAATATGCCATATTCTAGGCTTGCTATGCATCTACAGCATGTGTTACTTTTAAGCATTCTTAAAAATATTTAGCTGCCTAATGGCTATTCTCATAAATATGTTTATGAGAGTAATAATAAGCTCGAAGTTGCAGAAGTCGTTCGTTAACTTCATGGTCCCAACGCACCCTTCCCTCTTTTCGGTGTCTTTAATTTCTGCAATTTCCCTTTTAAATTTGTCCGGTTTCAATTTTTGATTATTGTTTCCAACCTGGGTTTCGCTAGAGTGTCTTTTACTCGGGACGTGGCTGGGGACCTAAGAACCTTGCTTCCGCAAAAGAGTCGGAATCAGTAGAAGAATAAATGGCCGCGGACGAAAAAGGGTCGCTCGCCGCGGCGGTTACTTATATTTATTAATTTTATCTAATAAATGGGACTACCTGTACACTTTTGCATTAGTGCTAATGATGAATCTGAAAATTTTAACTCATTCCAACGTAGCTGGAAAGTTTTTATGAATTCAGTTTGCGCTGTAACTCACGAAAATATTCTCGGATTGCCATGTAATTGCTGTAAATTAATGAGATGTACTTTGGTATTTTCGTTATTGAAAATGAAGTATGTAGCATTTATAGTGTATTTACATTATAGGACATTTACTGTGTAATACATAATATTCTGTTACATTATGGTCTATCTATTGATATACAAATCATTAGATCATATTCAAGGCTGCACAAAATAACTGGGATATTTTCCCGACTATTATTGTAATTCTTTAAACTAAGTTCAAAATTGTTTACTTAGATACGATCTTTCATGTTATTAAACGGTGTTCAGCTTTGTTAAAGTATTCTGGAAGTGTTGGAAAATGTTTCATAATCTATGCTTGATGCAAGATTTTTTATTCTAATTAATATTGTTTTCTAAACACATCTCTGATGCTTGTTGTTTTCTACACTTTTCCCAAGAAAATGGATTTTGCTGTTAAAAAAAGTGAAAATAAGTATTGTTCATTTATGAATAGAAACTTATTGTTTATATACAATTTATGAAATGTTAGCTAACTTATCATTTACCATCGTATGATCGATAGTTTTAGGTTACTTTTTAAAACGTGAGCAGCTTTATACAACATAAAATGGAGTAAAATACAATGAAACATACAGTATTTTCCTTTTCTTATTGTTTCCTTAAAAAAATGACAATGGAAGAATTAACGCACTTATGTCGGTTGAAGAGATAATATCAAAACGGCCTATCAAACAATTTTATAAAGCAGCAAACTGATCACCACACAAATTATTGCATTTCCGATTGTAAATTATGAAAACTGAACACTATCTTAATGTTTTTCAATGTTTTGCTAAAGATGTAAGATTTGGTGAAATATTCCACTGAAAATACTTACTACATAAAAATAAAAATTTTACAAATAGGAGAAAACAGCTGGAAGTATATCAAAACAGACTTTTTTTCAGTCCCAAAAAGGACTGATAGCCATGGATTTTCTGGTATTCATTTACATTTTCAAACACATTTATAGAATTGTCAGTCTTCTTTTGTCATTGTGAATTTTCAGTTTCTTAACACGTTAATACGAACTTTCCTTAACATTAATAATTTTATTCGTGCTAAATCCAAGGAATTTAGTGTTTGCAATTTGTTTTAATTTCTTCGTATAATACTTTAAAAATCCGCTTCATTTTTGTTTCATGTGGTGTTATACCGGATGTCGTCCAGCCAGCTTAAACGGTAGAGCATTGGGCCTCGAAGCCAAGGATCTGAATTCGATTCCCAGCTTAGGCATTTTTTTTTTTGCTCAGTTGGAAATATTCAATTCATATGATAACTTTACCATAAGTTTCATTGTGTTTAAATAATAGTTTATCTACGTACCCATCGTTTATATGGAGTTCTTTTACCCCTGGTTTATTCTGTTGAGCTGTCTACATGACAGACCAGATGTTATTACTGATTAGGTTATCTGATCGAAATATGCTTCCCGATTGTCGGCCCAATTAGCTTAAATGGTAGATCATTGGTCGTGGAAGCCAAGGATCAGAGTTCGATTTCCGGCTAGGGCATTTTTTTTTTTTGCTCAGTTGAAAATATTCTATAACTTAATTACCCCTTATATTTTCCCTAAAATATATTTGTGAATAATTATCAATCTATGAATGTGTGGGTCAATAGCCTTTATTACTTCTGCCAAATTTGAACTTTCCACGTTCCATAGCTTACGAGTATAACGGCTGTGACAGACAGACAGACACACGAGCGTTCTTATAATGGTACCGATTTTACTTTTAGGTAGCTTTCATTACAAAAAGCTACCTATTGCAGCCGTTCGGAGGATATATATATATATATATATATATATATATATATATATATATATATATATATATACTGATCTTTGTCACATTGTAACTCTCGTATTTATGAACCGATTTGGATGAAATTTCGTGTATACATAGTGCATACCAATATCTCGACGGAGTTCGTTGGCCAGCTTCATCCGCCATCTTGTTTAAAAATGGCGGCCATTTAATTTTTTAAGAAAAATTTAAATTTGAAATGTGGTACCAAAAAATTGTAAATTGAAAAAATATTTTCTTCTTATGTATTTGACCTTGATACAAAGATTCCAGAGCATTTTTTGTTTCGTCTATATCTTAAAAAATGGCTGAGTTATAGCACTTCGAATTTCTAGCTTGGCTGACATTTTGAAACGACCTGATATTTGTCACGCGATAACAGGCGTATTTTTGAACCGATTTGGATGTACCTTGGTGTATACATAATACCTACCAATGTATCGACCGAGTTCGTTCGCCAGCTTCATCCGCCATCTTGTTTCAAAATGGCGTCATTTAATTTTTTTTTAATTTTAAATTTAAAATAAGGTGCCAAAAAATTAGAAAAGGAAAAATATTTTTTTATGTGTGTTTGACCTTAATACAAAGATTCCGGAACAGTTTTTGTTTCGTCTATATCTAAAAAAATGGCTAAGTTATAGCATTTTGAATTTCTATTGTGGCTGACATTTTGAAATGGCCTGATTTTTGTCACGCTATAACAGGCGTAATTATGAACCGATTTGGATGTAACTTTGTGTGTACATAGTACATACCAATGTCTCGACCGAGAACGCTGGCCAGCATTACTCGCCATCTTGTTTCAAAAGGGGTGGGGATTTTTAATTGGGAAATATTTCTATTATGAGAACATTATATTTGTACATTTTCTAATTCTACAAAGTACTAAAAAAAATATTTAAAATAAAAGATTTGAGTGGGGTTATAAATATTGCATAAAATAACTAATCCTTCAAACTTTCTAATATCCTTCTAAAATTTATTAAATGATCCTGTAAATCTTTTAATGTAATTTCAAACATTCACGAAAAAGGCTTTTGAAGATAAAATTTTCATGAACTCATAATTCAGTACATAAAGGGTTAACAAGGATTTTTTTATGTTAACATTTCTTCCCGCGGCACAGGACAGAATGTGTTTTATTTAACTGAACTTTGATTTTGTGTGTAAAGATCGATTTTTCACTCATTTCTTGATATGCTAGAGTTATGAGAATTATGTTTCCCATGACAATGCAATATTTTAATATTTTTAGAAATTAAGTATAAATTAATAAATTAATTTTGCGGTATTTTTCCGACAGCTGTGCACGTGTGAAAAATCGCCAAATGTTACAATTGCATAAGATTTGCATAAGTAAAATATGCGCCGAGCCACACTCGCCAAATTAGACGATCTGGATGTGAATTTCAAATAACGAAATATTTTAAAACACGAAAAAGTAGAAAATATAAATAAAATATGAAGAGTGTAAACTTTTTAAAAACAAATTTTAATTTAATCAATTAATAGTTTCATATTAATTAATTTGTAATCATTTTGAAAATTATGTTGTTAATCAATTTAAACATACGAAAACGAAAATAATATTTCATTTCTGAATAATGTTTAAATGTTTCATTTTACTCTTTTCTGTTGCCATATAAAATTTGTATCTACCATGTATAAAGCGCATCTACCATGCGTAAACAAGGTAGTAAATTTTCCATATTCGAGTTCGGGCATCGCTCCAAATAATTGCATTGTAAAAGTATAAATATTGAATGCTTATAAGAGGTTGTTTTTATTTTAAAACTATATTTTCTTTTATACTTATTATCCCCGGTATGCTATTTCTTTCTCCCAGAAATGAAAGTGTCGTCTCCAAAAAATAACGTTCCGTTGTATAAGCCAGCCGTAAAAAAAAGTAGATGTATAATTGTAAAATACTCTGATGTAATTTTTTTAACTTCTAAGCATCGCACGTTTTCAATTTTTATACCGTCGTATTGGGGGGAAAGTAATTTGTAATGCAATTTGTTTGAAAACTGCATCTCAATTTATTTTTGAGATATTAACTTTTTTGTAATTTTTATCGAAATTTGTTTAATTTTGGCAACTCAAGTACTCCATTTCTGTAGAAATTAAAGGAAAAATAGTTGAAAAATAGCAATTATATCTTTTTGTCCACATTTTCCCATAGAAACTGAAAAAAAAAGTAATTTAAATACATGCTATTTTGAAAAAATATAAATGAATTATTTCTGATTAAACATGGAACTATTATGAACTAAATCTAATTTTAATTATCTATATTAATATTGAAAACAAATGAAGGCATATGAATCATTAGATAGCCGATTTTTTTGTCGAGTTTCTTGCTGATTTCTTTTTGTTGGATTTGTGTATTATTCTGAGATAGTGACGTACTATGCGTACTTTATTGTAGATGTTGTTTATGACCGGATCGTAAATGAAGAACTCTTCAGCGGATGCGGATAACATCGTTTTATATAAATTAAAATCGCGTTTTTTAAGTCTTAAAACTGAACTAAGATAGAGTCGCGATTATCCAAGTCCCGCTTAACCGAGTTTACGCTTTAACCGAGTTATTTTCTTCTGATGGACTGATGGCTTCTATTATTATGAAACAGCCATTATAAATGAAGTGTTAGGTGAAGATCAAAGAACACTCGTAAAAAATTAGAACTCTGATTTTCATGTCAGAATGGCGGGGGGGGGGGGGGGATGGCCATTTTTTTAATTTATAATGATTGTTTCATAATAATAGAAGTCCATCAGAAGAAAATGATCCATTCCAAAGGTATAAATTTGATTGAAAAAAACTATGAACTAATTAATGAATTAAGTGAAAATTTATATATTCATCTCCTTACTTGGCGCTGATTTGAGTAAATCCGGTTTATCCGAGTTTTTTTGCTTATCCGAGGTGCGCTTGGTCCATATTAATTCGAATAATTGGGATTCTACTGTATCGATATTTTTATTTTAAAAAATTTCTCATCGGGGGCGCCACTAAATTCTGAAAAAGCAGAATTCCTGTTTTATAGTTTTTACAATATATTTGTACATACAAGTATTTATCATAAATCTCTATGAAAAAAAAGTAACTTTGCATTTTCCGCCACGTCTCTCTAACATTCAATATTTTTTAAACTATTATTTACATAATTATTAAGATGCTACTTGGCGCAGAATGATATAACTTTAAAAAGCAACGTTAAAAACGCCAGAATAAGTAAAAATCCCGCAGACTAGTTTTGGTAGCCTTTAGCGTACCGTCCTCAGTGCAAAGAATAAAGGAAACTTCCTCATTTATATAGAGGAGAAAAGGATTCAACTGAGAAGTTCATTAACCAATGGGGAAACAGGAAAACCTGGGTACTAGCCAATGGGAGAATAGTAAAATTAATGTTACTAGAAATGTAAAAAAAAGTCATAAGTCAACACAAACATATATTTCTCCTTCGGTTGCTAACTGTGCATGATTTTATGCCCTTCCAAAAGTTCATAAACCCAATCTACCTTTTCGTCCACAGTTTCGAACATTGGCACGGCCTCGTATCCCTTAGCAAAATATCTAACCACAATTTTTTCTCCTCTTCTGTCCACAAATACACATACGGTAAAGAATTCTATCACCTTTGCTGAAACTATTCAGAATTTACGCTCTACCAACCTAACTATGGTATCTTTTGATGTTAAATCGCTATTCACGAATGTTTCGACATGTGGCGCCCTCTCGTGTCTTGAAATGAGACTTCGTGAATTCCATTATTCGTCTTTCGAAATTGGTGAGCTATTATCTCTTACTCAAACTTGTCTCTCACAAACAACTTTTTCATTTCAGGGCAATTACTACAGACAATCTGACGGGTTAGCCATGGGTTCCTCCTTGTCACCTATTCTCGCAGACATCTACATGCATTATTTTGAATGCTCACTTTTTAATCAATTATCGTTCCCGTTCTGCACTCTCTATGTTAATGATACTTTCACTTTAATTGACACATCTCTTTACAATATTGATAATATCGTTAACATTATGAACTCAATCGATAACAATATACAATTCAGTTATGAAATCGAAAATAACGGTTCTCTCCCTTTTCTGGATACCCTTGTCACAAATACTGTGGACGTTTTCTCTACATCGGTCTATCGAAAAAGTTTTGCAGTTTGTCTATCCCCCATGCTCGCTCTTGTCACCCTCCCAGGCAGAAAATGGCAGCCTTTTTTACTTTCATAAATTGTACCATTCAGCTTTGTTCTGATTCCCACTCACTTAATAGTGAAATTCAATATCTTAGAGCCATTGCGATTGACAGAGGTTACAGCTCTTCTATTATCGATGCTGCTTTATGCAAACTACAGCAACCACGTCCCACTAACTCACATCAGTCCTCTTCTCTCTTTAGAACCAGCATTGTGTTACCTTTCTTTCCTAAATCCAGCTTTCCTATTGCCAAAATTCTTAGACAGCATGACTTCAGAATAGTTTTTACCCGTACGAATAAGCTTACCCTCTCGAAAATCAAAGTTCCTATTGAGTTATACAACTCATGGGGTATCTATAATATTAATTGCCAGTGCGGTCTTTCCTACATTGGACAGACCAAACGGGGTTTTAAATTTCGTTTTAAAGAACACAAACAATATATTCAAAAACAGGAAACCAATAAATCTTCAATTGCTAAACATTGCTGGGAGATGAATCACTCTTTTGATTTTAATTCAGCCAAAATCATCTCTAAACATACTTCTGTACACGAACTTAACTTTCTTGAAGCATTTCATATCTACAAAAATTATGACAGTATTGTTAATAGTGAATTTGTTATTCCCCCTTTTATCAGATTGCTGGAAATATTTCGTAAAATCCTCTTTTGCTTAATCTCTACCATCCCCCCCCCCCCCATTGGTTAATGAACTTCTCAGTTGAATCCGCTTCTCCTCTATATAAATGAGCAAGTTTCCTTTATTCTTTGCACTGAGGAGGAGGACGGTACGATAAACGCTACCAAAACTAGTCTGCGGAATTTTTACTTATTCTGGCGTTTTTAACGTTGTTTTTTAAATTTATATTATTCACAAATTTACATTATACATGCCTAAAATATTCTTTAATTTCTATTTATTACTACCTTTCATAGAAAGTATTTTGACATTTTCTGTAAGTGAAATAGATTTTTCGTTGCAAATTTAAAAAAATAAAATGCAAACATTGCTTGACACTTGACAAATGTTATATTTTTCTATTAGAAAAAATTCATCATGTGCTTATGATACAATATCACATTTGCTTTGAAATATGGTAAACTAGAAAATGATGTTTTTACGAAATTGGTTTATTTCATTCGCAAGGTAGTTTAGAAATCTAAAGAAACAAATTACAGTCTGTAATTAGGAATACATTCTTAACTTCTTGCATTAAACCAAAAAGGATTTCTATTTAGTGGAACTTTTCTTTTATTTATCTAATATGTAAGTTTCGTGCTTAAATCACTATTTTGAATTTACCAAATGAATAGATTGTAATTTACGAAAAAAAATTAATTAAGTTTCAAGTTTATTGAAAGCATGATAGTTGGGATTAAAAGTAAATTACTTCATTTTCTACATTAATTGGGGATTTGTTAAAGTTAATTGAAAGGTATGAGTTTTAGCTACTGGATCACTGAATTTCATCGGAAAAGACAAATTGAGTTTACCAATAATCCGGATGTAAACTCAAGTGGCTATATGGTCCATACTTTATGCGTTTTCATAATATTCAAACAAAAGTTTGTAAGGATTACTGTTCAAAATACCTTAGGTAGGATACTAATTTCACTACATGAACTTCAAACTTAAGGAAACAGAGGATGTTCAAAACCAGTTTTTCCATTTTTTACTTAATTGTAAAGAAACTTTGTTCACATAATAATTCATACATTTCCTAAGTAAATTAATCAAATTTTTTCAAGAATTGGTATACTTAATTAATTTATTGATTACAATATGTTATTTAATCATTCTAATTAAAATGCATATTAAATTTGGCTTTAGGAACCTGGTGTTTTGTTAAATAGTAGCTTGATAATATTGCAAAAAAAGTTGGTATGTATTTTAAAATTGTACCATTATATTGAGAAAAAATAATAACGAAATCCTACTATTAGCATTTTGCTTGAAATTTTACGGGAAAAAATGTACAGCTACCGTACTTTCCTTTTATGTTCGGTAACTAATGCACATTAATGCTAAGTTTTGAAATATAGCATATTGCAAACTATAATACTTAATATTATGACAATTGGATAGAAAATAAGACGCATGGAACATTTTGAAAATAATAACTCGACGAAATTTCTGATTTTCAGAAAACGCGATGTAGTGTTTTATTTTTATTATAACTCAATTACAGTGTATGCATTTGAAATGCTTGTAACTTTGGTAGGATTCGTTACAGTTGGGATGTTTAACCACGGTAGTGGGAACTCCGGCCGGCAAAATGTCAAGTCTATTCCGTTCACACCGTTGGGAGAATAGCCTCTGGGGCTGAGATACCCTCTCTGTAATCAAGGAAACGGTGTTCAATATTGTTTTCTATTTTCTGTTCTTGGTAAAATTTCATTTTAAATTACAATAGAACCTCGATTATCCGAAGTAATTGGGACCGACCCTCTTTCGGAAAATCGTAATTTTCGGATAATCGATAATGCTTCAATTTTAAGATAAAGGAGAAATATATGCAACATTTCTGATTATGGTAACAAGTGGTTAATAAAAATAAAGCAATAGAAACAAGGATAAATTACCTGAATTTTAATTTTGAAATTAAGTACATTAAGTACATTGAAATTAAGTACATATTTCAAAAGGGTTTGAAAAAATGTTTTGTTTGTCGCAGTTTTGATTGCCTTTGCTATGAAGCTCTATAACGGAGCTTTTTAATATTATTAGCACACCAGTATCACAGTCTTTCTGCTGCTCCAGCCACGCCAAACCTTTTGCAAAACATTCAAAAGATTCAGAATTGCTAATTTGTTCGTTTTCTTCGTCGTGCATCGAAAATATTTATATATGTACTCGTAGTTCAGAAAGGACCGCTTGCACAGAAAAAATATGATAGTTTTTTTTTTTTTTTTTTTTTTTTTTTTTTTTGAAGCTTTCAAAGTATATTTTGTCCACAAGGAATTTGACAGTAAGGAAAAAAAAGTTTTGAAAATGGATTTTGGTTAACCGAGAGTTTCGGATAAAAAAGGTTCTACTGTAAATGGATCGTGCACCTTCTACTAGTTCTCGGTTTACGTCTTTCCGAAGTATATATATGTTTTCCGAATTTTTGTAAATTTTAAGAAAAGCATGATTATTATTTTTTTTTACATTTATATTTATGGCTAAACTGCAGATTTAACAACTGCTTGCCGTCTGACTTGGTCGTTACACGATAAATTCGCCAATTCTATGAACCTAAATATTCAGATCATATGTAAACAAATAATATAAAAAAATAACGAAACAAATATTCTAAAAAAATATGTAAATAAATTATGTAAACCAATTATGAAAAAAAAATCGCCAATTTGGCAATTTTTCACGCCAAGCAGTCGTTAATTCTAAAAAATTTATTTTGCTATATTGTGAGGGGAAAACTTATTACGTTTAGTTTAATAATCATATCTTTAAAGCAGTTTTTTTACTGTATTTGTCTGTATTTGTTTGTTTTTTACTGTATTGTTACTGTATTATTTTCTCTGTTGGTTTTATTCTCAAAAACTGCATCGCTCCTTTTGTTAATAAACTTTTTAATTAATTTATTAACTATTTTAACATGATATCCGCTGTTAATAGCTATTGTTTTAATTTTATTTAATTCATCATTTAAATATTCAGGGGAACAAATTCTAAAAGCTCTGTTAATAAAGAATCTAAAGGTAGATCTAAAGGTAGCAGAGCTTTTAGAATTTGTTCCCCTGAATATTTAAATGATGAATTAGATAAAATTAAAACAATAGCTATTAACAACGGATATCATGTTAAAATAGTTAATAAATTAATGAAAAAGTTTATTAACAAAAGGAGCGATGCAGTTTTTGAGAATAAAACCGACAGAGAAAATAACATGAAAGGGGTGGTTATAAATTATTATCCAAATTTCTTCGAATCCGCTAAAACTCAACTTAAAAAGTTTGATGTAAATTTAATTGCTAGACCCCCTCCTAAATTAAAATCAATTTTAACCACTAGAATTGACCCTATTGATAAATTTCACCTTTCCGGTGTTTATATCATCCCTTTTCTTAAAGAAGGTGGTTATAGAAATTATTATATTGGCATGACTCAGAGAAAATTCCAAGTGAGATGTAAAGAACACATTGCAGACGTAAAATTTAATAGAGGTAAAACCGCATTATCTAGGCTAAATAAAATAGAAAACATAAATATTTTGTTTAATGAAAGTAGATTAATTTATAGGTCAGATTTTTATTTGCAACTTTTTATTGGAGAATCTATTGAAATTTACGTCAGAAACTCAATGGTCTGCAATGATTCCTTGTCATTTCAAATCCCAAATATTTGGATTGAATTGTTAGATAATTTGAAAATAAAATAGGGTAACGTGAAACATGTTAAAATATTACGCGCGTGATTTTTATTTATTTATTTTTAAATTTCATTTGTAATAGTTTATTGTCATTTTCCATCTTTGTGTTTATTTGTTTTTCTGATGATGATTGAGTAAATTCAATCGAAACATGTCAAATTATTAAGATCTTTTAATGTATTTTATTAACGTTTGACGTCCTTTTTAGCAATTAAATGTTTACTATATATTTTGAGTGTGTTTTTAGAATATATATTTTTGAAATACTTTTAATGGACGTATAAGAGAACTTCTGTTTATAATTTAATAAAAAAGCATTCGCCAAAAAAATGCGACGTATCAGAGATGTTTAATAAAGAAACTCATCTCCAAATGACGGACCCCGTTTTCGACATGAACTAGCCCTTTACGCCCATGCGCAGTTTTCTCTATGTTTCTACCTAACGTGGTACATCAGCATGCAGTTTTTAAGTGCGTTCGTAATTATATAAATGCGTAACACCTATAGTCGTCGTTCAGTTTCTCTGTCCGCATATAACATAGCAAAAAATTCCCAACCGAGTGGTCTGAAAGTTTAAATATATAATTGTTGCAAAATTTTGTCGAGTCATTTCAAACTTTATGAAAATCGGGTGTATAGCTTAATTACAGGGACAGTCAAAATTTCTGTTACATTATGGCCAATGGGAATAAATTATTGCAAGTGCATTTTAATGATGTTACAGCCTTCCGAATAGTCTGAAATTTTAAATATATAATTGTTGCAAAATTGTATCAAGTCATTTCAAAATTTATGATTATCGGATGTATAGTTTAATTACATTGAGAGTCAAAAGTTTTCCGTTACATTACGGCCAACGGGAAAAAATTATTTCACGTGCATTTTAAAAATTTTACAGCCTTTCGAACAAAATGAAATTGATAGGCACTTATGAAGAGCACTAAAATATGCATTCAGTACAATATGCAGTGCAAAAAATATTTATAAAATTAGTTATAGTACGAACGCACCTCATTTGCCACTTTTGACAAGCAATTTTGAACTTGTTTTCAAATGATGCAGTTAATATTGAGGTGATAAATTAAAAAAAAAAAAGAAAAAAACGATACTTTAGTCAATTTTTGCCCAAATGACTTTTGCCTAATTCACAAAAAAAAAAGCTCTATAAATTATGTTCGTAGTGTTAAGTTCGGAGAATATAAGATTTTACGTTAAATTAAGCACTTTAAATAATTCTGGAAATAAATCCTTCTATATATAAAAAAAAGTTTTGATTTTGAAATGCACCAATGAACATCTGCGTAGATATTCCGGGTTGATCCGCATCCAATTTGAATGCTTAAGCATGGCCTTTCATCGTTAATATTAAGAAAACTGTTGCATACAAAAATATGAAAATCGGTGGTATTATAGAAAAATGTTTGATAAATACGCTGATGCAGACAGTTTTCAAATCGAAGAATTATTTTAAGAGATATTTAATGCTAAAGTTGGACAAAGTCGTTCCATTAAAAAAGTTTTATTGGAGCAAAAACTATGCATGAGAATTTAATCCTTTTTAGATCATTTCATACGTTATAAGTTCCCAATGCGCAGATTGCATTTATTTTTCTTATTTGACGCATTTTTTGAGGTTTTATTTCTATTTTTAATTCAAATTTTCAGCATTTCGAGAGATGTTTTTTACAAATTTTAGTAAATGTCATTAATTTAAACTGTTGCCAATTGTATAAACAGCGAAACAAATTATCATATCAAATATTTCTTCAAATTAAAAATTTATTTACACGTGACTATTACAAACAGAAAAAAAACTTTAAAATTAGAATTAAATGATTACATGTTAAAAGCAGGAAAATTACGTCATAAGAACCATATTTACACTTGAATTTTACGTCATATTTAAAATGCCCAAAAAATATGGTAAAACAATTTAAATTGAAAAATATATTTGCGCGAGATATTTTGAGATAATCTTTTCAACTATTATCGTGAATTCGAAGACAGCGCAAATAATATTTCCTTCTAACAACAAAAGTATTTTTACGTGAATATTAATAAGAGAAATAAAAGTTTGGTGTAAATTACGTCAGATTTGAAACGATACATTTAAAATGAATTATCTAAAAGAACTATCTTATAGCGCTGTTAAAAAATACCGGGAGACAATGACACTGTTTACTTAATTCATTTTACATTAACTTATTTTCAAATAACTAATGTGTTTAATTAAATACGAAAACAGCCATTGTATCTCTTAACAGCAACAGATTTGGTCTTAAAAATCCCCAATCCAAGAAAAACGAATGGAAACCCGTTTACAGAGAGATCGCTACTGTTTTTTTTTTTTTTTTTAATTTTAATTCAATATTTTTAAAGCCGATCAAATGCGTGCAATTAACGTGCTTTTTGGATTTTGGTGTGCCTGAACGGGGGTTGGCGAGCGTAGCTCGTAGGGGGCAGAGCCCCCTAGTGTTTTAAAAATAAATTATTTTAACTCAAAATTACAGCACGTAACAGCCGTTTTGTTATAAGTGTATTCTAAGGCAAGTCACATACTAAGGCAACATGAAAGACATGTCGCTAGAATTCAGGGGAAAAACTGGTTCATAACAGGTTTCAATAAACTTTCTTCTTTGTTTCGACCGGTTTTTTACCCGACTGAAAAGAAGGGTTATGTGTATCACGCGTATCTGTGTAAGTGGAATTCTTTATACCCACGAAACATCCAAACGGCTTCATGAATTTTAATGAATGAGCTCTTTATCGATTTGTCTTAACCGTCCGATGGTTCTAGGATAGGTTTTGTTTTTATAAATTCAAAATGGAGGTAGAGACGAAATTTTTTTTTTACGTACCCTATTGAGTGGCATATCATTGGATAGGTCTTTCAAAATAAAGATGATATTTCATTGACCATTTTGTAGTCAGAAGCTCCGTTTAAATATTACACAACCTGGAATTTGTGTACTTTGGATCTCTACCTTTACTGTAACTCTAACCTTCATAATAGACATCTATAGGCCTCATCAAAACAGTGTTTGTAGATAGGAACTAATAATTAAACACAACTTAAAAATCATCAATACAAGTAAATAAAAAAAGATAAGTAATAAAAAAATAGTTTCATATTGATGATAAATAATTAATTCGTTCGCTTTTTATACAGTCGGGTTGTTTTAAATTTAATATATTTATTCTCCAAAATGTTTTGCTTCATCTTTCCTGTCGTCTCAGTGTGGGATGCGCCTAACTGTACAGTTTTCGGAGACCAGTTTTAATACCCGTTGAGAAATTTATTTTGAATAATATCTTGCTAAACGAAATTTTACTTTTTAAACAATCTTTCTCTTTGAAGTGGAATTCAATGTTTACGTATTTAAAGAAAAATAACGTCAACTACTGTCGATAAAATTATTATCATTCTCAAAAAGGCATTATTTATTTCCACAAATACTGTGAAAAAATGACGATTTTCCATAGCCAAAACTAGCCGTCTTGATATTGTTAATTTTTTTCAAACTCTCCTGTTAAATTCATTAAAAGTATTTCTCATTATTCTTTTACTGGATGTTAGGCCGTTGTCTATTATTTTTCCCGATTTCTACGAAATGCAGAGCATCGCTCAAATTCTTTCCATTCCAAAAATGTATTAAAAATTTCTAAATTGTTGTAGCGGAGTGCGGCTTACATTATACGACTTATCAAAGATTCTGATTGTTTGTGAAAAAAAAGTTAAATAGTTTAATAAAACATACTAATTTTTTGTAGCGGAGTGCGGCTTACGCTATGTGACATAGTAAAAATTCTGATTGTCTCTGGAAAAAATTAAATCCCAACAAAAAGTTTTCGGTAAAAAAAAAAAAAAGAAGCGCCAAGTTCTCCTTAATGTTTCGGCCAGAAAAAGTAGTGATATCTGAAGTTCGCACAAGTTAAATGCCAAACATCCCAAATCTTTCATTGAAAATGGCTTCCTGCGAATTGGCCGTTAATGCCTTCTACAGCATTTCAAAATTAATGATTGGAAATTACGCATTTATGAATTATTTAAATATTAAAAGTAATATTAGAATGCAAAGAGGCAAATTCACATAAAGACATTATAAGTAAAAGATTTCTGATAACTACCATTCAGTTTGAACAAACATTAGTTTTGATTAGAAATCATTTAGTCCACTTGCGGTTTAAGTGCCATTTTGTACGGTCTAAAGCTAAAGTCATTAACGTAAAACCCAAGAAATAAAACAAAATTCACTTTCTTCAAATCTCACACTTTGTTACATTATATTTTATTGTATAATATTGAAATCTGGTGTATTGACGAAAGAGATTTTTTCGTTTGAACATTTATTAGTTTGTTTGCATACATTAAGAGGTATTCGATTTATAAACTGTTAAAAGCTGATACTAATTATGTTTTAGCAATTAGGGATATTATCTCCTGAATACAAGTATTTTGCTATTTTTAACTTCTAAGCATTTAAATAGACTGAAGTTGTTTAAATGCTTTTTTCAAATGTGTATTTTATTTCTGTACTCTGTGCCACAAAATGCCTAAAATAATCAAAGGTACTTTTCGGTCAGCCGGGCGCCAGTGTTACATATGCATACATATATACTTATAAGTATATATACTCGCATATGTATATATATATATATATATACATATATGTGTATATATATATATACGTATAAACGCATTTATATATATATTTGTATGTATATATATACAATATATATGTGTATATATAACGTTGGCGCCCGGCTAACCGAAAAGTACCAAATCAAAAAATGTAGTTGACATGCAGCTCATTTGTACATATTTTAAAATTTGAAAAAGTCTCTCGAAGGCATTAACGGCCAAGTCGCAGGAAGCCATTTTCAATGAAAGATTTGGGATGTTTGGCTTTTAACTTGTGCGAACTTCAGATACCACTACTTTTTCTGGCCGAAACATTAAGGAGAACTTGGCGTTTTTTTTTTTTTTTCCGAAAACTTTTTGTTGGGATATCACTACTTTTTGTATGTTTTTTCAAGTTTGTTATTCTAAACTATATTAATATGAAAAAACTTAAATTTCGGTACTTTTATGTTAGCCGGGAACAAATCTCCTCATTAGCCTTTTGTTTTTTCGCCAATAGCAGTTTTCATTTTTCACATGTGTAAATTAGAAACAATGCTTTGATTTTCAAATAAAATATTTTGGTTTATGTTATTATTTCTTATTTATTTATTTATTTATTTCTATGTTAAATATTCTTTATATAAAATAAGGGAAATGCATCTATTTTAAATGAGATGACGGAAAAGTATATATCTTTAAATGAAATGAATGCAATATGAACAATGGAGTTGGGAACATTATTTGGCGATTTGCCACTTGCGCCCGGCTAACATAAAAATACCTAAATTTATTTTATTGAGCTTTACAAATTTATACTTTATTTCTTTTTATATTAAAGTACTAGCCGCCTCTAGCAAGCAGTATTTACCGTATTAATTCCATGTTAAACGTTGCATCATGTTACTGTTCTTCATAATTTAATTTACTTGCCCATTCCTTTGCCAAGTCGGAAGATTTTGATAGAGAAATCAAGAACTCTTTACGATCATGGAAGCACATCATGTATTTTGTGTTGTTATGTATGTCATCTTTCGTGACAAATATCTCTTAACTCACTTATGCATGTTTCCTTGGCAGTTATGATTCGTTCTCTAATGCGGAAATTTTTAATCCTATTAAGAAATCTTTTCTATTTGGGATCACTGCCAATTATTGTATTTTAACTGATACGATTGGGTACAAGTGAAATGGTTCTTATGAAATCCTTTGACAATATCTGCATTTGCATTAAACCATATTGATGCTAATATATTTTTGTTTCACGTTAACCTTTTTAATAGACTCGATTACGGAAGAACAGAAGGTCTACCGGCTCATTGCCATGATCCATTTGAAAATCTATCATTCTTCTCATCTGATCGTGTTGAAGAATTAGTCAATGTGCCATGGTTTTAAGATTTTAGCTAATATTATTCGGAACCTGAAAACTAAAATGCAAGGAACCGGATTATAGAAGATTCATTCTAACGTACATATCGATTAACAGGTTACATATTATAGAATTATAATAATCTTAAGGAGAACTGGCAGTTTCAATACTTTAATAGTTTCCGAAAATTCTATTTATATAATACAGAAGTTTTAACGGTGTAAAGATTAACAACATAGTCACAGTAAGTATAATAACAGTACAATATAATAACAGTAGCAGAGGTTTTGGGCAGTGACGAAACTATTAGCACTTTGAAAATATTTGTACGTTATATCATTTAACTATTCAGATTATATTCGGGAAAATAAAAATAGATGGCTCGCATTAATAATTAACTCATTGAAAAATAGCCACTAGCGTCAAATATTCACCAAGCTTGCCGACATTTAGCAAAGTTTCGCCAAATTTGGTAATATATCATGTCAGTTCTCAAATTTGGCGACAAAAAATGTTTTGTTTATTCTGACGTCATAATGATGCATATGTATTATGTATTATACACATACCTATAATATGTATGATGCAAATGTATTACGTATTATATGCATATGTATTATATGTATGATACATATGCATAAGTTCATTAACATCACTAAAACGCACTTATATGAATAGTGTTCAATAAATAGTAGGGATAATTGCCAGATTGACCAGGGTGCTATTGAGATTAGAATTCCGACATTTATAATAGACCGGGAGGCGTCTGCACACACCATCACCTCATCGAGTTTACAGCTGAAATTTTAGGATTAGTTAAAACAAGATTAGCATATTTAAATGCAACTAGTCTGTTAAGTCATATCTTGGTTGAAACCACCTGAAGACCTAATTTTAGTGATTAACTGATAGGTTTACTATTGTATTTTCCTGCATCCAAAAGTTTGTAAACATGGACGAATGGGTGCAGGAAAACACAATGGAAAATCCACCAATTAACCCGTAAAATCGGGTCTGTAGGTGGTTTCCACAAAGATATGATTTTGCAGACCAGTTCCATTTCAATACGCTAATCGATATTTAACTAATCCTAAAATTTCAGTCGTTTACTCGATGAGATGATGATCTGTGCAGACTTCTCCCGATCTTTAATAAAATTTGTTTTAAGGAAATAAAAGATAGAAAGATGGACATATAAACTGAAAGATTTATCTTATTAATATTTTTGTAAAAGCATATAAAAATTCATTCAGCCTGAAATCATGTAACACCTTTATAACTCAGGCTAATTTTCTGTAATCGGGTTTTGGCGACCAACATATCTTATCTATAACTATAATCTTTCTGTTACAGATTTAAAACTAGCAATAAATTAACAGTAAGTAGGCTAATAATAGAGTATAATAACATTAGCAGCGGACTTCGGACGCTGCATCTTTCGCACATCGTTAAAGACAGTTTATTAGTTACACATTTCATTTAATTAAAAGGAGATTTTTAAACTTCCATGTGGAATTAGGATGTTTTTTCACTATAGGGACCTTGGCATTTCTTAAAAATCTTGGCGCAATTCGAACTTCAGAAACTGAGACATGTTGCCAAATGATATAAGCAACTATGAAAACAAACCTGGTGAACTTTTATGTTATTTATATATGTATTTGTTACTTCTTAGTTATCCCGTCGACCAATTTCGCCAAATTATATAAATCGCCAAATCACTTGCCAAATTATACACATTCACACAATTTTTATTTTAAATAACGAAAGAACAAATAAATTAGTAAAACATTAATAAAAATATGAATAAAACGTCGAATTAATGGTTTTATTGGCCATTATTGGCATTTAATCTTACAATTAATTAATTAATGGCAAACCATTATTGGCATTTAATCTTACAATTTAGCGACAGTAATTTGATCGACGAGATAACTAAGAAGTACCATGAATTTAAATACATATAAACATTTTATTTATACATGTATAAAATATTATTTTTTATATACAAATTATTTATGTTGGTATATAAAAATAAATAAACGGGTTCCTTACATTAAATAAATTGTATACATATTGAAAAAATTGCTTGTGAATATGACACAGTAAATAGGTTGCCATAAAATACGTTATTATCAAATTTCTTTTCTCGTCGAGGCTATTCTCTGTATTTCGCCAAGGCTACTATATGGGAAACGTACCGAATTGCGGTTATACTTTGTTAAGGTTTTTGTTGTTTTAATATCGTTAATATATCATAACCTATACTGATTAAAATTTTTAGATATGTTTATTTTTTTCTATTTCACAAACATCTTTGGAAAAGCATATATATAAAATGTTATTCTGCTTGAAATCACGTGACTCCCTTCAAAACTCTGTAATCGAGTTTTGGTGACCAACATTGGCACAATTGAATGTGTTAAGGAACTGTTTACGGCCAAATGAACACCCCCTGTTTGAAGGGTATAGAGGCGGAAATTCTATGTTTTCAGATTTTTCTGGTTAATTGTGCTACAAACCCGACTTACTTGTGAAATTTCATGATTCTACGACTTTAAGAAGTACCTTAGTTATTTGATGATACGAAGTGAGTCAGTGACAAAAAAGCGCTTTTTCGGAATTTAATATTTCGAAAACTACTAAATATAGAAACATGAAACCATGCAACCTTAGTTCAGTTTGACCATGCGAACATGTGTATAAAAGAAACATTTCTATATCTCTCCCTCAAACGACGTTATGAGGGGGTGAAAAGTATGCCGAAATGGTTCAGGAAAAGGTAGCTTACGGCTTGTGCGAACTTGGCAGACGCACTGACGTGCTCCCAGATAGTTTAATGAAACGCCTAACTAATTTCAAATTTCTAACATTAATAATAAAATAAGGGATTACCATACCAAGGGAATCTTTGCACTATAAGAATGGTCAATAAGTCAGATTTTGCGTGTAATAGTAAATATATATCAAACAGTCTTATAAATACTGATAATATTTCTAAATTACATCATAATAATAATAAATGATCATAACGGAGTGCAGTTTGCAATATGTATTTTTGTGAATTTGTATCAGAAATGAACATTTATTTTCTGCAATAATGAAATGTAACTAAACACAATGAGTTGCTTGGAGTGGTCTCAATAGCTTGTACGACTCAAAGAAAATTCGAAGTATTTTATTTGTTGTTTGTTTCCTCATAATAAACATTCAAAACGTTGCAGTTCTATACGCCATTTTTTTTTTCAATTGTTTATGAATTTTTGAAATGGGAGAAAATGAATAGGACATCCTCTATATTTACTTAAGTAAAAAGGGGGGTACTATTAGCAGGAAGTGGACTTTGTCTAAAGTTGTATTCTGATCATGCTAATGTATTGCTGCTTTAAAAAAAAAGTATTGTTAGGTTTAATCGAATAGTATCCTCAAATTGGTGTAATTTGGAGTGACGTAACGCGCTGCGTAAATCCTTTACAGAGTATATTATTTCATGTTTATGTATTCTTCCTAAAAGTTATCCAATAATGTACGAAAATCAGCCCGATATTCTTTGCATTCTCTCATTGTTATCACAAGTTTGAAGCAGTTTTCAATACTGCTTATGGTTGTAATCGTATGAAGAGCGCTATCCTATCTGAGAGAAAACTTATTTGTCTTGAGCTGATGAAATTTGTTAAATATCACTTTGTCAACTTTACAAAAGAATGGCTCAATAGAAAGAGATTTAGCCTCTTTGAAGCACTTTTTCAATCATATTCAACATATTGCAGCCAATCATATAGAACTTGCCAATAATTAAATAATAAGCTCTTTCTATAGAGAACCGTATTTATCTGATAAAAGAACTACACTATGAAGAAAATGTGTTAAGATTAGCTGGCAGTCTCATGGCTAAATGCGCTGTTTTAACAGCAACATTTATAGTTGCAGAGCAGTTAGAAAAAAAAAAAAAAACCAGATTCAGGGTTCAGTCTTTCAGAGATAATTTGCACCACATTGTTCACAACATTTCTTGTACCTTCGCTAGCCTTTCGTAAGTTAAAATATTGCTTACGACATTTTGAATCCCATAGGTTAAGTGCTCTCAATCGCCTCTCGTAAAATCCGTAAATGTTTCTGCGGGTACTTTCAAATTGCCTAATTATCGATTTATATTTCATTTGTGTGCTTTTTATACAATTGTATTTAAAATCTAAGTAAAATTAATATTCCTAGATAAAATAATTATTAAAAATTAATTTCTTTTTGCTGAGGTTTTTTTAATCGAGCATGTTTTAGATTACGCTGAACAGGACGGGGTAAAAATATGATTCGGCATCACAGAACTAAATCGGTAGAGAATTTTATTTAATTACTACGGATAATTATTGCTAAATTAAATACTGCTTCATTCGCACATTTATTTTCATTTAGACTATTTTTTTTCTCAAAACTCTTTTTTTTTATTATCTACTTAAAAGGACATACTTTTCATACTTTGAAGAACATGCTGTATGTGTCAATTGACAATGAAATTTAAGAAGGATCAGCAAGAATGGTTTGAAAATGACTTTAAATTGAAAAGGTGTTTGTCATGCAGCAAACGTAGCAAGACAGATGTTTTGTTGTTTATAATGTGCTTAGTGAAGTTATTTCTCAAAGGTTAAAATAAAAAATATATATATGTTAATGGCATTTTATAACTGTATTTTAAATGCAACTCATGCAGAAACGTAAAAGTTTTTTTATTAAGATTTATTAGTATAGATTTCTGATAAGCTGAGAAATTCTGCACTGTAGGAAACATAAGATGTAATAAAAATAATATTTTTATATGGTTAATTTTATTATTATTATTATTATTACAAAACACAGGGTTTGAGGAAATTATTCTTGGTATGAGAAATTAATGCTTGGTATAAAAATTGTATTCTTTTACAGATTATACTTCAATGCAGGGTAGAGTTTTTTAGAGTAGACATAAAAAAAATAATAATGCAATACAGTAACTTGAACAAAATTTCTATCTGAAAAATTTTTCTCTATCTTTAAAATCTTCAATCAAATTACACCATATAAAAATGTCTTTCGAGCGTCGAATTCTTATTAATCTTTTTAGTTTGAAATGATTTCTATTAAAAAGAACTATTTCTCCGTAAAATTAGAAATCTGAAAGTGTCAAAACATATCGCCAAATGCTAGCTTTTAAAACACAGTGACATGTTTGACAAGGTTATTTTAGTATTTCGCTCTCTGAAACAAATCATGAAAGAGAATTTGATAAGGAAACATATGAAGTTCAACACGTATAAAATAGAAAAAAAAATAGAATTAAATTTTATTTGTTTGATTAGTGTATATGTTGAGCTTTTCATATTCTAGAATTTCCTAATTTAAATTCTGCATGTAAAATAATAATAATAATGCAATATATATAAAATGGTGTTAAAAAGTAAAAATAGTAATTATAAATAATATTTTAATTTTATAAGTATACATTTGTACGAAAGAAATAAGAAATATATGAAAGTACACATATCAGATTTACTAATACACGATTTAACGATTTTCTCAATATAACGAAGATTTTAATGCGCCGGATTCACTTATATTGATATATACTTTGAATTATTTTTATTTTAATGATAGTTTTCCCTTTTGTAATGATAATTTTGAAGAATTTCGAATATTTTAAACTTTTCATTTACTTACAAAAATTATTAGTGTTTGTTTCTGTTTGCCTATTAACAATTATATGATGATAAAAAATTTTGATATAGAGGAAATGTAACATGAGTTTGGGATAACTTTTATTAGAAAACATTTTAATTTTGTGATTGCGTAAACTACGACTGTCTCGTTTTCTTTCGTTAACTACAAGCTATTGAGAATATGTCTCCCAGGAACATACCGAATTTGTCTGATTTAGATTCTCACTCTGACACACGCACAAAAAAATGTTAAAAACTCTAAAGTTGCTCCAATTAAAGCAAATGTTAGATTAGATGCAGCGAAAATAGTATTTCAATATGGATGAGAAATTTTATAATGCTTTTGCGAAAACGCTAAAAATCAAAGTCACTGTGTACATTTAAGGAAAAAATAATGAAATTCATTAATAATAATTGATTTTTAAACGTGTATATTAAATACGGTGATGGGAAAATATAATTAAATATAAGTAATAGGCAAATTTTTGAAAAATTAATGAGCTGTATTCATGCAATATTAATTTATCTTACATGTTCCACGATATCAGGGTCCCAATGTAAAATATTTATAAGATACGCAGATGAAGGAGTTAAAAGGAATTAATTTTTTTAATTAGTATTATACACTACGGTTTTAATTTTAGAATTTAAGGTAAAATTAAATTTTTAATTATATATTTAGCCATTAATTATATTATCAATTAAAAGGAATTAACATAATATATTTATTTGATGTGTATAAAATATTATATAATCTAAATTTCTCACAGGTATACGTGAAACCGTATATGTTGTTATGTATTGAAACAAAAAAAACCTGTTAAAATTATACACTATGTATTTAAGGGGGTACGGCGCTGAAAATCTCAACAGCGCATCTTTTTTTTTTTTATTCGCTTTAAAAAAAACAAATACTGAGTTTTTAGCGTTAAATATCGCAAACTGCATGCTTTTATCTTTATTAGATCCAGCGATATAACACCTTTTGCCTTGAGAAGCGATGCATCAGCTACCCTCTGACGAGAACATTAACTTTATTTATCTCAGAATAAATTTTTTCACGATTTGCCAACTTTAAAAGAATATATCTAAAGTTCCTTGCAAGATATATGTATGAAATTTTCAACAGAGATTTTATGCTATATTTCCAACAAATTGTCTTCAGGATTTTTAATTTTGAGTGATAATTGTGAAAATATGCTAATTAATGCAAAACTCACTCATAAAGAAACATTTACTTATTTTTTTTTTAAATCCTTAATCAATATTTAAAAAAATCCCGAATAAAAATTAAAATGACACATTTTCTGTACGCAAAAGTGTAAAAATTTCGTAAATCGAGTTAGTACTTCCAGAGTTATATCAAAAATTAAATATGTTAAATTTTTAAAACTTTAAAATTTAATTTTTTTTAAATATTAAAAACTTTTCAGAATTTTTTTTTTGCATGCAATATTCTTATAATAGTAAAACATATTTTACAAAAAAAATTAATAACAAAATCTCTATAAATAATTAAAAAATAAAAATGAGCCCCGGTCTTCCATGTATAGCTAACATGAAATTTACATTGACATTGGTAAAACAGCATCAACACATTATCTTAGTTATATCTAAATTGTCAATCAATAGTTATATCTAAATTTAATGAATGCGACAAAAAAAAAAAAAAAAAAAAAAAAAAAAAAAAACTATAACGAAAAAACTGTATATTTGTTATATTAAACTTTGTTTATGTTTCCTTATTTGAAATTAATTTCACTGGTTTTCCACTAGGAAATAATTTATTTATTAATCAAAGAGAAAGACAATATTCTAAAAAAAAACCAAACAAACAAACAACAACAACAACAAAAAAACCCCTCAGTAGTAAATAAGCAGTGTTTTAATAGAAATATGTTGCAAAAACTTAAAACATTTATTGCGCCATACTTTTTAGATATTTTTTGGATTCCGAAAAATTTAAACAACCACTACAGGATTAAGTTTTAAAAATAACACATATTTAGAAAAAAACAAATATATGGTTTTGCGAATTCTAGATTACCATTCGAGAATCAAGGTTGTTTGGTTGGGGCTTTGTGGCACAATGTACCTTTAGGGTACATGCGTCCCCAATCGATTATCAAGGATAGTACAAATTTCCATTATTATTATTATATATACATTTACATAAATTATTTCATGTACTTCTATGTACCGCTTGAGCTTACTTTACGATGATGGGATAAAAAAATGTGCTGAACGGAATGGAAAACATAAGAAAAATACACATAAGAACTAATAATGAGCTGCATAATGGAGGATATTCCATCTACGTTATGATCACGCGGTCAAGGCAAAAACTTTTAGCGTAAAGAAAGGATAGCTCTGTAGAAGCAATTAAATCCCCGCCAGGCAGTGAAATGGTTCATGGGGAAAGCAGTAGTAGCACCTCTTCTTATCAGTTAGAAGTTCTTTGGGTAAATTACCGGTACAATGTGACTTTTTTTTCAGCCTCGAACTCAGATTTGGAATATAGTCCATTGTATGCACTTGACACCAAGGTAATGCAAAATAAAATTAGACAGGTTTAACCAATGTTTAAATTAATGTCAATGGGTCACACATTTTTGCTTCAGTTATCAAAGCTATCAAATATATTTTTCTGATTACACCCAATGATCAATAGAAATGGTGCATATGTTTATGTGATAAATAGAAATGGTGAATAAATTCTGAGAAACTGTCTCAATAATTAGAAACTTTACCATTCTTTTGAGGATTATGGCAAAGTAGTAGAGCAGACCGACAATGGTTGTCACAAAAAACATATTTTTTTTAATTTTTAGACAATTCGATACTGTGTTTGGTTTCTTCACATTATATAATGATAATTACTTTTGCAGTTGTACAAGAATATTGAATAAGAAAAAAAGTTACACTTTAGGTTTCGATTCTTTCTTTCTTTCTTTTTTTTTTTTTTTTGGTGGTGTGTGTGTGCGGGGGGGGGGGGCTAATACTATCAGATTTTAACCTTTTACGTACTGAATTATGAATTCATGAAAATTTTATCCTCTAAAGCATTTTTTGTGAATTGTTGAAACTACATTAGAAGATTTGCATAATCATTTAATAAATTTTAGAATTATTTTAGATGGATTGACGGATTTAGAAGTATTAATTAAATTTGAATTTATAGGGATTTTGTGCAATATTTGTAACAACGCTCAAATTTTTTATTTTAAATATTTTTCTTAGTATTTTGTAGAATTAGGAAATGTACAAATATAATGTTCTTACAATATAAATATAGAAATATTTTTAAATTGAAAAATCACCCCCTCCCTCACAAATGCCATGAAAGCTGAAAACATGCAAAGGCAAAAGAAATCATTTAAAAAAATATATTTTTGTTTTGTGTAACCAATAATTCTTTTGGAACAAGATAAGTTAATGTATCTATAACTCATTCTAAACTATATTATAACTAATCGATGTATTAAATGAATTTTATAACAAGTTATTTTACTGGTACTTATAAGTACCGTCAATAGATAAAGGGTTAAAAGTAAAAGTAGCAAAAAAAAAAAAAAAAAAAATCCTGGCTATTAACATTTTTTCTTCTTCCTCACCATTAAAGGAATGAGTATTCTGAATTTGACTATTTAAAGATTTTTACAAATAAGGTTGGTTTTCCCATAGCACAACTTACCCTCCCCCCTCCCCAATGTCCCTCATACTATGAATACCGACTCCATTCGAAAAAAACCTGGTTTATTTGTCTTTAGTTCGTAATTTTATTTTAATTATGATACCACATAAAAATGTAAGCTGTTAGTTCACTATTAATGGCATGGAATCAAAGCCTAGAACGATATAAAAAAAAAATCTCACTCAGAATGAATCTATTGGTAGTAAAAAATGTTTTGTCATAGAGCAAAATTTATTTATTACAGAAGCTATCCCAATAATGGAAGAATAAATCGTAGTTCTTTAACTATATCATTCAATGCATATGATAGGAATTTATGTGTTGATACGGGTTATGAGACAAAATAAATGAATTTTATGACAATTAAAACATGTGTCAACCAACCACACTATCTATTATATAAATAGCGTAATTCATGTAAATTTTAAAACAATGTAATGAGTAAAATGTATTCCTAACTAGCCACTTTATATTCAACTAATATTTATGCATTGTTCGCAATGTGAATTGAGCGGAAAAAAAGGATTTATGAAGCAAAATTATAAATTGAAATAATTGCTTCAAAAGAAAAATATAAAGAATAATTATATCCTGATAGTATAAATAAAGAACGAAGAAAAATTCTGATCACCGAATCTCACTCTTAAAGATAACCTTTACATTAAAGATACATTAAAGATAATCTTTAAAGTTACGTTAAGCATAATCTTTACTGTTAAAGATAATCTTACAACTTAAGGCTCTTAGTCATGCAGCTTCTAATTACCCCTACGTAATGTTAAGTCGATGGGCGTTTGATGGAGTCTTATATTTAAAATATCTACCCAAAAAATTAACGTTTTTAACTTCTTTTTCTGTATACTCATCTTAAACGATGTGTTTTTTCGTCCTTAGTTGTCAAAATATTTCTAAAATCTATGCTTAATTTGATATTTTATGTGTTAAAATCTGACGAACCGGGAGTAAATTTTTAACACTACATAAAATTAATCATTATATTTTAGAAGTATTTTGACAACTAAGGTAAAAATAAACATCCTTTAAGAAGAATATATAGAAAAAAGTTAAATATATTAATTTCCTGAGGAGATATTTTAAATATGAAAATTAATCAAACGCCCATAGACTTAACATTACGTAGAAAAATTCGGAAACTGAGAAACCAGAAGTCTTAACTGATTATCTTCACTGAATTTTCGTAGGTGAGATTTTGGACAATCAGAATGACTTATGTTGTGTATTATTAAAAAAGTTTTAAATGAGTGCACAGTATTTGAAAGATTTGTACTCCAGAAAGCAATTAACACATTTAAAAAGGTTTTTTGTACTGTAAAACTGGTTTTCAGTAAACGGATTAGGTTAATAACATTGTCGTCAAATCGTTATTTAAAATAAATAGGTGATAGAACTAGGCCTTTCTTGGTTGCAGAATATAGGTTAAAACCATCTTTTAATTAAACGCTCTAATAGATTTTTTTAGATTTAATATATTGTTTCAGATTTTCCATAAAAAGTAAAAATAATCAAATGAAAAATAGCAATTATAAATTAACATAAAGTTTTGAAATTTTTTCAATGCGATACTTTTGTACTTGCTTCGTGCCATAAGTTAACACACAAAGAAATCGCCAAAATTTTCTCTTACAACCTTTTCGATTATGATAATTGCAGTGGTTTATGATAATTATAGTGGTTTAACTTTATTTTTCTATATAAGCGAAAAGTGAGTTCAGACATTTGCCATACCTTTTATAAGCTGCAAAAAGCGCTCCTTGAAAAAATCAGGTCTCTGCATCATTCTGTTCCCGGTAGATATGGAGAGAGAGTGCGTTGTGAATTCGGGGTCAAAGGAAGATGCGAGAGAGGTTGTCCTCTAAGTATGGGCACGTGGAGTATCGGGAGCAGAAATCCATAATCACCACATGGGAGTATATGGGCAGATGTGATGTCGAAACAAATGGTGCCGCCAGCATCAGCAAGTGCTGGACAGACCGAGACCTGAACGGACGTGCAGAGCCCACTACAGACGAAAGCAATGCTTGAATACTTCTTTGTAAGCAATGCTAAAGTCACACAAGCCGTTCAACGCTTCTTTTGTATGCAGAGCCCTGTTTTTTTTTTTCCTGGAGGGCTTTATGAAGCTTATTAAGATTATGACAAATGGCTCAACTCACATGGCACTTAAGTAGAAAAATAAAGTCTTTAATGTTTCATTACATTTTTTGTCTTTCATACACACCTCTGTCCACAGTTGCCAGGGGAAACTTATTTTCCGACTCACCCTCGTATTTATATCTTGGTATTTATTTTATTTATTGATGAAATTTTAATTTCGTTCTTAAATATGAGCAGGAAACAAATTCTAAATCTTTTATATTAATTAAAGTGCAAGCAGATTTATTTTTTGCAATAGTCTGCTCGCAACCGAAAATGGATTTAAAAAAAAAATCATGTCGGAAATTTATTTTTAAAACAATGAAAATATATTAAATCGCGATACAGTCTTCAAAAAAATTGTTATAAAATTTTTAAAAGTTGCATTTGAAGGTATAATTTATTTCGCTATTCGATGGTGTAAATATTTAAAGTGTGCTAAATCAGCAGTAAAAAATAAAAAAAATAAAAAATAAATAAATAAATAAATAAATAAAATAAAAACATTAAAAGCAAAATTTAACCATCGGCTGTTGCCAACATCAAACAGTTCACGGCTGAAATTTCATAATTAGTTAAAACTCGATACGCATATTAAAACGCAATCGGTCTGCTAAGTTATATGTTGGTAGAAAACACCTGAAAACCCGATTTTTGTGGTTGACTCGTACGTTTATTATTGGGTTTTTCTGCTCCCAGTCCTCCATGTTTTCATACTTTTGGGTGTAGGAAAACACAATGGTAAACCTATGAGTCGAACGCTAAAATCAGGTTTTTAGGTGTTTTCTACCAAGATATGACTTGGGAGACCGATTGCGTTTTAATATGTGCATCGTATTTTAACTAATTCTGGAATTTCAGCCATGAGCTCGATGAGGTGGTTGTCTGTTCTCCCGGCTCCCGATCTATCATATATAGTTGAGTCAATTCGTTTAAAGAAAACAAACTGTCATTAATATTATGAATTTTTTTTTAAGAAATAGAAGGCTTTAAAACTATTTTCTAAACAGAGCTTTTCCTATACATCAATTTTTATTTAAAAACAGTAGAACCTCTTTTATCCGAAATTCTTTTAACCGAAATCCATTTTTAAAGCTTTTTTTTCTTTTTTAATATCACATTCCTTGTGTGCAAAATCCATTTTCAAAGCTTTTCTTTTTTTTAAAACTATCATTTTCTCGAGTGCAAGCGGTCCATTCCGAACTACGTGTACCTATAAATATTTTCGATCCCCTTTCTTAGAGTTCCTTTGAATTTAACTTGAGCTCTCGTAAGCTGCGGAATGGAACGAGCAAATCAGCAATTCTGAAGCTCTGAATGTTTTGCAAAAGGTTTGGCATGACTGGAGTAGCAAAAAGACCGTGATACTCATGAACGAATAATATTTGAAAGCTCCGTGATAGAGTTTCAAAGCAAAAGCAACCGGAGCTGCGAGAAGCAAAACATTGTTTCTCAAACCCTTGTGAAGTGTGTAAAAGGTACTGAATTACAAAATTAAAATTCCGGTAATTTATTCTTGTTTCTATTTTGTTATTGCATCATTTTTATTAAGCACTTGTTACCATAATAAGAAAAAGCGCATATACTTCTCCTTAATGTTAAAATTAAAGCATTCTCGATTATTCGAAAATTTCGATTTTCCAAAAGAGGGTCGGCCCCAATTACTTCGGATAATCGAGGTTCTACTGTATATCTAATGTGTTTTTTCTTTAAGCGTTTTTTTCTTTTTTCTTTTTTTTAATGAAATTGAAAAGATTTTATTTTCATTCATAGGAATAGCTTTAACATATTTTTTAACACACGCTTCATGCTTTCAACAGTGCCTTGTTTCTTGTGAAACTAATGCCCTTATGTGATATTTTGCGAATGTATCACGTATAACAAAACTTATTTCAACACTGTGTAGATATTCTTATTTCGTTAAAATCTGTTTTCCGTTCCTTTTTCTTGAAGAATTTCTTATTACGTCAATAATGTGAATTAGAATTTAGATACTTCATTTTATTTTTGAAATTTTTATTTTTCATATTTTTTTATTTTTTCATTTTTTCATTTTCCGAATTTTCAGTATATAAATGAAGTAATTTACTAATTCATTATAATTACTAATTGATGGATTTGAGAAGTTAAAATTATAGAAACCATCAAAGTACAAAGTACAAAGTATCTAGTCAAAATACAAAATACCTAAAAATTCTAAATTTCTTGTTTAAATTAACGTTTCGACAAATGTGCAAAAGTGACAGATTTTTGAATTCAATAGAACTCCTTCATTAGTAGATGCATTGCGAAAAGAAAAAAAAAACTATTGAGACGAATATTTCTTCTTTAAAAAAATTGTACTCGTGATCATATTCAAAATTATTTGAAAATAAATAGATCATTCCAGAGTTTTCCATAAATTGAAAAATTAATATATATTTTTGTGCATTATAAGAAGATTCTACTTATTTTAAGCTGATAGATAAAATTAATGCGGACTATACACTATATGGCCATTAATCATCGGCAACTTTCAATTTTAGACATTTTATCGAATATTCAAAAATATACTTATCAGATTCTTCTGGAATTTTAGGATTCAAAAGAACCGGTTCGACTTCATATGTATCAATGTCGATTTGATAAGGAGGACAATTAGGGGGTCAACGAAAAATTAAAGAAAAAAAAATAATACTTGGGATCACCCTGTAAAATAAAATGCACGAAATGATCTATCGCTACAGAATGTACATAGGCAGACATTGTACAATAAGTGTAGTTATTTGTGTAAGAATAGCATGTATATTAATAGAGATATAGCGATTTTTGTAAAAAAATTCTTGTAAGTTTTTTTTTTATAATTTACAGGGTTTTTAATCCAATTTAACGCCAATTTCAGAAAAATTGACAAAATGTAGTAGTAGAAACAAAATAGTGCAATTGGAATATAAATATATAAAATATTTAAGGAAATATAGGCAGTTATATAAAATAATTTTTATCTGCGCTTCCGCGAACGATAACAAGGAACTTTTTGCATAATTCAATAGTCTTCTCTACGGAGCAAATTATAAAAAAAAAACAATCAGTCAAATATCGTAAAAATTCTGAGAGATATCGGCGTTAGAGTGAGCAATTTTTTAGTTTACCACTAAAACTTGCTAAATGATAAGGGATTGTCCACAAACTTATAAATTATCTGACAGCGTTCGGAGCAAGTTTTTTGAAAAAAGCTATTTAATTATAGTTTACGGTTATGTTTATGGAGATTTTGACTCTAAACTACGATGAAAAGGAAAATATATTCCACACAATGATTACATTTAGATAAATTGAGGAGTTTATTGAAAAATTTTGTGAAATTTAGCCCAATGCGCAAAACACTGTACAGTAAATTCTATCGCATATATATATGTATTTTCTGTATAAACGCAATTTGTATGACAGTGGTGAAGATAATAAACTGAAATCTAAGCTATATTATACATTTTTCATGAGTTATAAGTCAATAACTTGCAATTTGACTTTTATAGTGATATTTCAATAGCTTTTTGAGAAATACGTTTTGCGTATATGGAACTTTCACAGAAAAGTGCATTTTCATAAAATACATTTAATTAACTGAAACATTTACTTTACTATTTTAAACTTTATTTAACATTTACTTAACAGTTATGTAAATTAGAAATTTACTGTACTTATAGATAAAGGTTTTTTTGTGCTCTTTTATATTTAAAAGACATGTTTTGGCAGTTTTTGTACGAAGGAAAAAAAAAATTAACGCTGAAACTGTCTTTCAGATATAAACGGCACACACGCAAAAAAAAAAAAAAAAAAACCGTGATCGATAAATACAGTAAATTTCTAATTCACATAACTGTTAAGTAAACTTTAAAATAGTTAAGTAAATGCTTCAGTTAAATAAATGTATTTTATAGAAAACTATTCAGTGAAAATTACGTACGTAAAACGGGATTTCTCAAAAAGCTATTGAAATATCACTACAAAAATCAAATTGCAGGTTATTGACTCATAACTGATGAAAAATGTTCAATATCTCTTAAATTTTAGTTTATTGTCTTCACCACTTTTATACAAGTTACGTGTATACAGAAAATACGTATATATGCGATAGAATTGACTATAGAATGTTTTGCGTATTGGGCTAAATTTCACAAAATTTTAGCATAAACTCCTCAATTTACCTAAATGTATTCAATGTATGGGCTATATTTTCCTTTTCTTTGTAGTTTAGAGTCAAAATCTTCCTAAACATAACCGTAAACTATAATTAAATAGCTTTTTCAAAAAACTTGCTCCAAATGCTGTCAGATAACTTAAAAATAACAATTTGTGGACAATCCCTTATCATTCAGCGAGTTTTAGAGAGAAACTAAAAAACAGTTAACTCTAACGGTGATATCTCTCTGAATTTTTAAGATATTTAGCTGATTTGTTTTAATAAGTTGCTCCATAGAGTTGATTATTAAACAAGTAATATAATTTTTTTTGTTTTTAAAATATATTCCTACTTAGGTCATCAAAGAAAAATTTAATATAATCCCTTAAGCTAATATTAGTTTTTGTTGCATTAAAATATCTCGATTTGTTGATTTTCTATAAGCAAGTAGGTTTATAATGCAAGTCTATGGGAATTTGGCGAAATATTAGAGATATCGACAAGTTGGCATCACTTTTGGCAACTCATTTCGCTCGCCAAATTTGGCGAAAAACTTGGCGGTATTTGGCGACAGAACAGGGTCCTGCCTATGGTAACCCCCCTATAGATATGAAGATGCATTAAATGCTTCAATAACCAATGGCCGCCATTTTGTCTCCTATGTAAAACTAAAATTAATTAATTAAAATTTAATTATTGAATCAATATTAGAAAAAAACTGTATTAACATCAGTTGTCATCCAGTACAAGTTTAAAATAATTTATTTCAACTTGATAGGATGGATAATAAGTATGTTATTAACGATTGAAAATTTGAACAAGATAAATATATAAATAATTAAATAAATAAATGTAGGGAGAGTGTGAACTAATAGTAGGAATTGAATTATGTAAAAACTTCCGTGTTATCGTTCGCGCATGCGCAGATAATAATTATTTTATACAACTGCCCATATTTCCTTAAATATTTATTATATTTATATTCCAATTGCACAATTTTGTTACTACTACATTTTGTCAATTTTTCTGAAACTGGCGTTGGTTAAAAACCCTGTATGTTATAAGCAAAAAACAAGCAACATTTTTTTTTATTTTATTTTTTTTAATGGCTATATCTCTATTAATATACATGGTATTATTACACAAATTAATACACATATTGTACAATGTTTTCCTATGTATATTCTGTAGCGATAGACCATTTCGTGCGGTTTATTTTACAGGGTGATCCCAAGTATTATTTGTTTTCTTTATTTTTTTGTTGGTCATCTAATTGCCCTCCTTATCAAATCGACGTTGATAAATATGAAGTCAAACCTGTTTATTTTAATCCTAAAATTCCAGAAGAATCTGAGAAGTATATTTTTAAATATTTGACAAAATGTCTAAAATTGAAAGTTGCCGGTCATTAATGGCCATATAGTGTATATTTTTAATATTGTATTTTGGCGTGACAGAAGCTACTTCGCGGAACAGATGGCCGCACGCAAGAAGAAGATCTCTTAAGGGTGCTGATCACTCAGCTTCCGATTTCCCCTCACTAATGTAAAGTCAATGGGCATTGGATGCATTCGTCTATTTAATATATCTCCTCGGGAAATTCATATTTTTAACTTCTATTTTTTGTGTACACTTCCTAAAAGATGTCTCTTTTTTTCTTAATTCTCAAAATATTTCTAAAGTATAGACTTAATTTTATAGGAAGTGTTAAAATCTTACTCACAGTTCGCCCGCTTTTAACACATAAAGTATTAAATTCAGCCTAGATTTTAGAAATATTTTGAAAGCTAAGAAAAAAAGAGACATCCTTTTAAAAGAGTACACAGGAAAAATATGTTAAAAATATGAATTTCCCGAGAAGATATTTTAAATATGCGAATGCATGAAAAGTCCATAGACTAAACATAAAGGAGGAGAATTCCGATGCTGAGATAGCCCCCTTAATCATTTCAATACTACACATAGACCATAGCCGCAGACCCGATTTCGGAAAATGTCACCAGAAAAATTTAAAAGATAAAATCAACAAGTTTAACAAAACGACTCCGCGGGTCCGGTATCATGATGACACTCTCGAGACTCACTCTGACAGTGGCTTCTGCGCTGATCAGACGTGTTTTTTCTCAACAGAGATTGAGATCGTATGATTGGCAGACGAGAAGTTATCGCTATTTTATATTGTGACTAGTAGAACTACCCGGCTTCGCCCATGTCAATTATAAGGAGCCTTCCAGGTAAAATAAATTAAAACGAAATAATACGGCAATCACAATAATTGAAACTTGTGCATTAATTCCCATCCACAAAACGTTAAAAAGGCACTCAGAAAACATGACGTTATTGTCTCTCAACCATAGTAAAATCTCTGAGCTTCAATAACAGAATGCGCATTATCTTTGCCGGATGTAAGAGAAAAATGTGTGAATTTCCTCACAATACGAAAAAAAAAAATCCACCAAATCGCGCAGCATTTAGTGAAATTCTCGTTTGCATGGTATGTATATAAAGTACAAACACTATGTCAGTGCCCATAAATTGTAACTCATAAACTGTAACCCATAAATTGCGCCTTTACTGTAATTTTTCTAACTTCTAAACATCACACAATTTCATTTTTTACAATGTCGAATAGAAAAAAGTTCTTTCAAATGAAATTTGTTTCAAAATTGTAGCTCAATTTTCTGATTTTAATGGATTTTAAAGTAATTTTCATGCATGGATATTTTTAAAGGTACGTGCAACCCGATTACGAAAAATGAACCCCTTTACTCTTAATGCAATTGTATAAAGAAAAGACATGTCTGTGAGTAACCTGGTATCATATTTTCTGTGGCAACAACCTAACACAATAAGTAATTTCCCTTTTACTGCAATTTAACCTCTAAACCTCGCACATTCGATTGTTTGAACGTCTTATAGAAAACAAAAGTACTTTCAGTAAGATAGGTTTGTAATGTTTATCTCAATTTACAGATTTTTTTTATGGATTTTAAAGTAATTTTCAAGCATGCATATTTTTTAAATATGCTTGCAATCCAATCACAAAATATTAACTCAATTGTTCAAAAACATTGTAACTAATTTAGAATTTGTTTGTTTTCGTGTAATATTCAATAACTAAATTGGCAAATGTTATGTATTGAAACATACTTTTATGCTACTGGAGTGGCAACAGGCCGCACGCACGCTATATGTAAATATACTCGATTGTCACTGCTTGATAGCTATGTTTCTGGCTTGTATACTAATATAATAAATAGGTTTAAGTTGCGTTAGTATTAACTATTTATGTCTCGGTTAATACTTAATAATTGGCGACGAGGTAAAAGTATTCAACTACGCTAATAGTATTCAGGGAACTGCCAAAATTGCTGAAGATTGGAGCTACGCTTATGTTTTAGGCCTAACTGAGGAAACGTTTACCGACGCATCAGAACTGTGAGTAATATATACATTTTGCTAATTTCTAATAAAGAACTTTTGTTTCCCTCAACATTATTTTGTGAAGAGATGACTACTTTCGGCAGCTTGGAACCTTTCGACGTATCGGAACCATCAGCGTGGGATGCTTACCATGAACGCTTGGAATGCTTTTTAGAAGCAAACGATATCACTGAACCAACAAAAAAACGGGCCATATTTTTGAGTATGTTCGGGGCGAAGACATACGCAACGATCCGTTCTCTCGTGTCCCCAGCAAATCCTACCACTAAGCCTTATGACGAGCTAATAAACCTTGTTAAGGCACATTTCTCGCCGAAACCTTCCGAGATCTTCCAGCGATTTTTATTTTATCGACGGAATCAACAGTCGGAAGAAAGTGTAAGTGCATTCATTGCAGAATTACGGAAGCTATCCGAGCACTGTAATTTCGGCGCGTCGTTAGATGTCATGCTCCGAGATTTGTTGGTGTGCGGTATGAGAGATGAAGCTCTCCAACGATGTTTACTCGCCGAAACATCGTTGACGTTTGCTCAAGCACTAGATAAGGCTTTGGCAGCAGAAATGGCTAATTCTCATGTAAAAGAGATTAGAGGATCTGGAACTGTTTCAATTATGCCTCTTGACAAGAGACAAAATCGAAATCAAAGGCATTGTCACAAAGGAAATTGTGCTGGTTGTGGAGGCAACCATTCAAGAGCACAATGCAAATTTAAAGATGTTGAATGTCGTGCATGCAAAAAGAAGGGCCACATTCAAAGAGTCTGTCGACGCAAATCAAATTTTTCTCGGGAAAATGTACATGAACAGAATTTACAAGACAGTGACTCTGATTTCTTTGACGCAGAGAGTTTAGACATCGTCCATTTGAAAGTTGTGTGCCTCAACAGTGTGGAAACATTAAACATGAAAACAACCATCCTGATCAACGGTAGACCATGTGTTATGGAAGTAGATTCAGGAGCTAAAATATCAATCATTGACAAAGGTACTTTAGACCAGTTATATCCTCACAATGTTCCACTGTTGAAAAAGTCTCCTTTCGTTGTCAAAGACTATAATAAACAACCAGTAGAAATCTTGGGTCAGTGCCAAGTTAGAGTTAAATATGCTTCATACGAGCGGGAACTTCCACTTCTGATTGCTAAGAAGAAACGACAAGGAATTCTTGGTCTAAATTGGTTCGAACCATTAGGAATATAGGTAACAGGCATCCATAGAATATTAAATTCTACTTTGGATGATGTTCTGAGTGAATTCTCTAATGTTTTCAAGGAAGAACTGGGAAAGTTTACAGGTACACCTATCAAATTACATTTGGATCCCTCAGTTCGTCCAATTCAGCTGAAAGCTAGGAATGTACCATTTGCTCTAAGAACCAAGATTGAGAAAGAATTGCAACGATTACAAGACCAGGGAGTTCTTGAACCAGTTAGTTACTCTGATTGGGCAACTCCTGTTGTTCCTGTCCTGAAATCTAATGGAGAGATTAGGTTATGTGGTGACTATAAATGTACAGTCAACAAGGCTTTGGGCACCCATCCATATCCAGTACCGGCAGTAAATCAAATTCTTGCAGATTTAACAGGAGGCCGACTTTTCATAAAGCTTGATTTGTCCCAAGCATATCTGCAATTAGTCGTGGATGAATCTTCTGCCATGGCACAAACAGTTGTGACACATCGTGGAGCATTCAAGTGTAATCGCCTCCAATTTGGCATTTCCACAGCTCCTGGAATATTCCAGAGGTTCATTGAGACATTGCTCGCAAACATACCAGGGGTGTTTCCATACTATGATGATGTCTTGATCAAAGGTTCTACAGAAGAAGAACTAGCCAAGCGATTTCATGAAGTTCTTGATCGATTCTCTAAGGCTGGGTTACGTTTAAACAAAAATAAATGTATTATTGGAACACCAAAAATTGAATTCTTAGGTTATGAAATCAACGAGAGAGGTATTAAACCCACGAAGGACAAAATAAAAGCTATTCAAGAAGCCCCTACTCCAACAAAGAGAGAGGAACTCCAAGCATTTTTGGGTCTACTGAACTTTTATCATGTCTTTCTACAAAGTAAAGCAACAGTGGCAGAGCCTCTTCATCGCTTGCTAGACAAGGGAGCAGTGTGGAAATGGAAGAAAAACCACGAAGAAGCTTTTCATAAGGTTAAAAATCTCCTATCAAGTGATTCCCTCCTTGTACATTTCGATGAAAAGAAACCAATCATCCTGACATGTGATGCTTCCCAGTATGGTGTTGGCGCTGTTCTCAGCCACAAATTGTCAGAGGGAGTTGAAGCTCCAGTGGCATTCTATTCAAGAACGATGAACCCAACAGAGCGTCGGTTTGCTCAGATAGACAAAGAAGCCTTGGCCATCATTCAAGGGGTTAAGAAGTTTCACAACTACCTTTATGGGCAGAAATTCGAAATAAGAACTGACCACAAGCCTTTACTGGGCCTTCTGGCCAGCGATAAACCCACACCAACAATGTTGTCCCCAAGAATGCAGCGGTGGTCCCTAGCTTTAAGCTCATATGATTACCATCTTGTATACAAACCTGGTAAATTGATTTCTAATGCAGATGGACTTAGTCGTCTACCTCATCCACAGATGATTCATCATGGGACATCTTCTAATGAAGTATTACTCCTGGAGGCTCTGGACAAGCCTCCCATCTGAGCCAAAGATATTGCTCGGATGACTATGCAAGACCCTATCTTAGCTCGAGTGCTCAACTGGGTTTTGAAGGGGTGGCCCGCTGAAAATCCAGACGCAGAATTCACCCCTATTTCCAACGGCGACTGGAAATCTCAACCCACAAAGGATGCCTCCTTTGGGGATGCAGGGTCATAATACCCAGGAAGGCACAAGAACACCTATTGGCCACTGTCCACAGTTCACATCAAGGCATCGTACGTACAAAGAGCCTCGCAAGAAGTTACATGTGGTGGCCAAAGATGGATAGTCAAATTGAAGACACAGTAAATAGGTGCAATATTTGTCAACAAACACGACATGCACTTCCTAAGACACTGGGAACATGGGAATGCCTTAGAAAACCATGGTCAAGACTCCACATAGATCATGCTGGACCTTTTCAGGGATCCCTTTTCCTCATTGTCGTTGATGCATATTCAAAATAGCTAGAAGTTATTAAGGTATCGTCAACAGACTCACCTTGTGCTATTGAAGCTTTGAGGAAGCTTTTTGGCTCACATGGTATTCCCGACACCATAGTCTCAGATAACGGACCTGGCTTCACATCGTCTGAATTTGAACGGTTCCTTATTAGAAACGGAATCCATCATACATTCACAGCTCCTGGACATCCTTCATCAAACGGACAAGCAGAACGGATGGTGCAGACAACAAAAGATGCACTTCGAAGAATTGTTTTGGGGAATTGGAATACTAGACTTGCATAATTCTTATTAGCACAACATGCTACGCCCAATTCTGCTACCAATGTTTCTCCAGCAGAGCTGCTTATGAACCGCCGTTTGAAAACCTGCCTTGACAGGATCCATCCAGATTTTTCAGAGCCTAATCCTAAGGATCTCTCTAATTTAAGATTCCGGATGTTTGCACCTCTAGATTTAGTATATGCTCGAGGATTCCACCCTCACGACAAATGGGTACCATCTACAGTAATAGAAGTAATTAGCCCCACAATGTATGAGGTTTTAACGGATAAAGGTCTTGTGTGGAAAAGACACATTGACCAACTAAGACGACGCCTGGGCAGTCCTCGACATATGACAGACTCCGATAGTTCTTCAGCATATCCATCTAATGTCCCAACACCTTCACCGTTGAAGTCAGAATCAGTAGGAGACAGCGAGAACTCTGAGCCAGCAGGAAGCAACCAGGATCCAGTTCTGCCGACAAAGGACGTGGTTTCAGAGCCTAGGAAGATGGGCAGTTTAATTGGAACTGCACCTGCAGTGGTTGGAAAGTTGCCTGATGTTGCAAGTCCAGCGGTCCTTCCTTCAAGACCAGTCAGAGCTAAACATCCACCAACCTGGCTAAAGGACTATGTTACATAGGGGGAAGGAATGTTATGTATTGAAACATACTTTTATGCTACTGGAGTGGCAACAGGCCGCACGCACGCTATATGTAAATATACTCGATTGTCACTGCTTGATAGCTATGTTTCTGGCTTGTATACTAATATAATAAATAGGTTTAAGTTGCATTAGTATTAACTATTTATGTCTCGGTTAATACTTTCGGCGAGTAAACGTCGTTGGAGAGCTTCATCTCTCATACCGCACATCAACCTATCTCGGAGCATGACATCTAACGACGCGCCGAAATTACAGTGCTCGGATAGCTTCCGTAATTCTGCAATGAATGCACTTACACTTTCTTCCGACTGTTGATTCCGTTTCTAATAAGGAACGAAATTAAAACGCCAAAAATAACATAGAATAAAACACGAACTTAACAGATTATGGCTGTAGTATACAATCGAAGAAGTAAACAAAATATAGGAGCCATTTATTTACGGTGATTTGACTACACGTTGAAGAGATTTGATGGAATGTGACGTCATATCTAGCCTTTTTTTACTTGTTCCTAAATTGTTTTCATGAAATTTGACTGTTTGTATTAAAGTAGATATTTTAATTTAAAAAAAAAACAATTAAATTAAGGTGCTACGTCATTTTACCGCTCTTATAGTTGAAGTTTTTACTTTATATATAAATAATGTGCGTTTTCTGTTTAGAATGACGTCAATTTCAAAAATGCAAAAATATAGCAACGCGTTATCGTTAATTTTTAAACATTATTGTGTCATTTTTTAGGGTTTGGCAACAGGAAAGAAACGTTTGAATTAAAAAAGATTTAAAAAGAGATATTTCTATAATGTTAAATTATGAAAGTGGTAGAAAAAAGGGATAAATAGTGGTCTGATAATTTTTTAAAGCAGACAGGGATCTATTCCACGTTCAAAAGCCTATGTACATGAAATTTCGTGCAAATCGGTCAAAAATTAAAGATTTGTATAAAGGACATACACACAGAGAACGGCTTTTATATGTACGAGGTGGAACCCGTCGAATTTCGACGAAAGAAAATGTTTACAAAGGAACTGTTGCATCAGATTTATAATACATCTACAACAATAATTACAATAAAAAATCCATCTTACATTTGTTATATTTAACTCCCCAAACACATATTTTAGCCTAAGATTAACAAAATACTTTTTTCATAAACTTCAATTGTTAAAATTATTGGAATATTAAACTTCATTCATATACGTAATCAGTAACATATAATCAAGATAAGTAATTTTGATTAAGCTATCATTTGATGCTTAGTATTACGGAATGAGAAATCAGCAAAAATGATTTCACCTTGACATAATCATAGAATTTTACCCACTTTAAATCTAAACCGAATCAAGCCATTTTCCACGTTTCGTATCCATATTAACCATTTAAAAACATTTTAACGTGCAATAGGTTATTAATAAATATATTTTCAAGCTTGGAGTCACGTTTGTCAACTATTACAACTTTCTATGTGAAAATTCCCACTCGTGATTTGAGGTCTGATGTATAATCTCTGTACCTGCGCGTAAAAATTCCAGAAATTTATAACTTTTAGACGTATTCAAGGGGAAATATCTCGTTTTATCAAATAAAATTATCGTTTTCTTTTAAATATGACGTCATTTTCAGTCACTGAAATATTTTTTCTTAAACTGAATATCAGCGAAATGAAAAAATATTGAAATTCAGCATCATCAGGGAAATAGTGTCTTTTTTAAAGCGTGACGTCATTTTCTGTTCAAATTCTTAAAAAAGATATTTTTAATTGTAATGAGAAAATGGCATCAGTAAGAATATAATCATTAAAGATAACTAAACCACTTTTAATAGAAATGAAGTACTTCAGTTGCCACGATTAGAAAATTGGTATTAAAAACTATAAAAAAATTAATATCTCAAAAATAAATTAAGATACAACTTTCAAACAAATTGCATTTAAAAGTGCATTTTTTTCTGCATACGACAGTGTAAGCATTTAAAATGTGGGATATTTAGAAGTTTAAAAATTTTCAGTAGCGAATGCAAAATCGAAATTTTATTTCAAAGTGTTGCCATTCGCAGAATGACATATGCGTTACGCACAGATATGTTTGTCCTTTATAATATAGATAGATTGTTTGTGTTACGTTAGTTCTGGAGGATATATTAACGGTTCGTATGAATAGTTTTTCGTCATTTCGAGGACTTTGTGCAAATAGTCATGGCTTGGAACTTTAGTTATGGTGATAACGGTACAAATATCTTATCCGGACAAATTGCGTCCAATTTAGCTGTTCTTTATCATCAATTTCCTGTCAATGATCTTGACCAAAACTTTATTATCTCTGGATTCCTCCAACATGTGGATGGCTATATTGCAGAAAGACAAGCTACAGGTGCCTTCCTGACAGACCCAGCTCTACAAAAGGAGGTAACGGAAGCTTTAAATGATTGTTATTTATTATTTAATGATGAGCCATTTGACCCATTGAAATTTACGAATTTAAGTATCTTTAAGAATATAATATTTAAGAGAAATCTTAACTTAAGTGAAATTATTGCTAAACTAAAAATACTCCCCGTGGAGAATTCAACCAAAGCTGGTGTCGAACCTGCAAAAAACCGCCTTAAAAGTAGAATAGAGCATCTGGATCAGCAGATCCCGCTGAAACACAAATTTCTTGCAGTAAAAGATAACGAAACTGGTCAGGATATGGACCAGAGTGAAATTCAGTACAGTACTCAGGCTGAGGGAGTTAGTCCAGGTAGCTCAAGTGGCACAAAAGAAAAATACAACCCGAAAACAAAATCCGCCCATTTCTCATTGAGATTAGTGGAAAGTGGCAAGAACTTGCCAATAAAATACGTGAGTTAAATGAAGAAAAACCTCTAATTAGGATGGACCGTGAACACCTTAAAGTTCATTTAAAAAATGATACCGACTTCCGCGCTACTCAAAATTTTCTTGACACCAATGCTATAGCTTATACTACCCTCTCCCCCAACGAGCTTAAACCCAGAAAGGTTTGTGTTCGTGTAATCCCTCCTTATACCGACCCCGAAATTATCATTGAAGCTCTTAAAGAGCACAATTTTATTGCAAACCGCGCTTCTATGCTAAAAAGTCGTAAAACGGCAAACCAATGCCATTTACTTAGTTAACCTTCTCCCCAGAGACAGATTTGCGGAAATTTATCAAATACAGTAATTATGCTACTTAAAAGTAACTATTGAGAGATTTAGAGGCAGCGGTATCGTAAAACAATGTTACCGTTGCCAGGGTTTTGGCCACGCCAGTGAGATTTGCCATTTTAAGGGTAAATGCCTCAAGTGTACGAAAGAGTATTTAACCTCTCAATTATCCCTTGTTTGGAAATTCACTCCCACCTGTGCAAATTGTTCTGGTGATCATGTAGCGACGTACAGAGGTTGCCCTAAACTACCCCCTCCCCCCCCCCCCCCCACACACACACACAATTTCAAAGAAAATGAAACCAACCCCAGCAAACAAATAAAGAGACTTCAAAAACTGAAAATACGGTTCTTAGAGAAATAATGAGTGGCTACAACTATGTAAAAAAATCCAAAACCACTACCAAATCTGCAAAAATTCTCCCGGCTTCACACCTCGCTCCCGCAACCCCTGAAACCACCACTACTGCTAATAATTCCGTCTCTACGGATAGTACTACTGCTAAAACCAATGATAATATTACAGGTACTTCGGATACCAGTTATACCAATGATTTTAAAGAAATCTTTTGTACTTTCAAGAAATTAAAGAATTACTGAAATTTAATCAAATGATGAAATGCTTTAGAAACATTGCTAACCTGACAAAAAAATGCAATAACACTTGGGACAAAATGTTAATTATAGTTAACGAATTCGACAGTCTGGATGCGTAACTTAATTTTTCTGATAAAGAGTAATACACCCTCTTTTTCTTCTTTAATTATCCTATCCGGGAATTGCAATTCTATCTGTAATAAATTTAATGAACTTAAAATATTTATCTCTAACCATCCTCATATTGACGTAATCTTTCTTCAAGAAACCCGTAACCCCACTTTTAATATTAATATCCCTGGGTATAGGCTGCACTATACACCACGCGCTGGTGACATCCGCTATGGTGGCACAGTCATTTATATTAAGAATCACATCCCACATTACACAACTATTAACACCAATTTAACATATATTGACTATACCAGTATTATATTACAACTTCCTAATAATAACAATATTAATCTGATTTCTATTTATGTCAAACCTGGTGGTAATTTACCTGTCAATAATTTAACACAATTATTTTCACAGCACAATAACTCGTTCATTGCTGGCAACTATAATGCAAAAAACAGACGCTGCAATTGCCATGCCACCACTCAAAGAGGTACTTCTCTTCATAATTTTATCTCTCACCACCAATTTAGCCTTCATGCTCCCAGTACACCAACAAACACTTCCATGGCAGCCAATACCCACGATTCTGTAATTGACTTTGCTATCAGTAAAAATTTTCCTTATCCTGTAACTACTACTGTGATTAACGACTTAAGCTCTGACCATTTACCTGTTTCTTTTTAAAATTGACCTAATTAACCCTCTATCTCCTACTCCCTCCGTTGACATTGACTGGTCGAAATTCACCAGTTTCCTTGAAAACATTGACCTCAGTTATCCAGAAATTAATAATAATGACGATATTAATTCTGCTGTTAACACTTTAAATACCCATATCATCAACGCTCAAAATTATGCTACTATCCATTATTTCAAAAACAACAAGTATTTCACACCTCCAGGGTACATTCATAACATGAGTAAAGAGAGGAACCGGCTCCGGCGACTTTTTCAAAATTCTAGATACCCTGCCATTAAACCCATCAACAACAGACTTAACAATAATATCAAAAATGCAATCTTTAAAGAAAAGCAAAAAAACTGGAATAATTTTCTCAAAAATATCTCTAGCGAGGATAATTCTCTTTGGATCATCAAACGTAAACTTAATAGAAACTTCACCCGCATCCCCACCCTAACTGGTTACAATAAAACAGCTTGAAACTGACGAAGATAAAGCTAACATACTTGCCAGATCTTATGCTGAGCAATTTTCTCCGCATCCTAACCTCGTAGCCAAGATCATCTTTCCCGGGTCAGTGAAACTGTTCGAAATTTCCTGAACAACCCCCCTGATGACCCCCATTATTATTCAACCCATTATCATTCATAATATTATCAAAAAAACTTAAAAATCGCAAGGCCCCTGGGTACGATAAAATCTCTAATACTGCACTCAAAAACCTTCCTACTAATTGCATTCTCTATATTACCCATCTAACCAACTCTATTTTCAAATTTAACTACTTTCCAAAACCTTGGAAAATGTCTATTATTTCTCCTATCCCTAAACCTGGTAATAATCATTCAGATTCTACTAGTTATAGACCTATCTCTTTACTTCCATCTCTTAGCAAGGTTGTTGAACGCGTCATTAGGGCCCAGTTACAACAACGCGTTGATCAGAACAATATTCTTATGCCCGAGCAGTTTGGCTTCAGGCCCAAGCACTCAACACAACACCAGCTACTTCGTGTTGTAGAGTTTCTTAGTGAAAAGCTCAACATGAAGATTCCAGCTGCCGCCACTTTTTTGGATGTCGCAAAAGATTTTAACAAAGTCTGGCATGAAGGTCTTATATACAAATTGATTCAGCTTGGATTCCCTGCCAGACTTATATTTTTAATCTTCTCATACCTTTGCGACCGCTCCTTCCGCGTCCGCATCAACAATATTCTTTCTACAATTTTCCTTATCCTAAGTGGGATTTTTCATTTTCATGTCCTCGGCCACTATTATTCAACCTATTTTTTAATGACATACCATGCTCACTCTATACTTATTTAGCTCTCTATGCGGACGACACAGCAATTTACGCATCAGCCCACCTCCTGTACACACTATACAGACGCCTACAGGCTCACATCGACTTATTTATTAACTGGTGTAACCCATGGCGTGTTCGCATCAATGAAAGCAAATCCTCAGCTGTTTACTTTCCTAGAAAACTTACCTATCCTAATAGACTTACTATCAATAACACTACCATTGAGTGAACCAATACTGCTAAGTACCTCGGGGTCACTCTTGACCAGCGACTTACTTGGAGACATCACTTTCGTATCATCAGGGGGAAAGTCGCTGGGGCTTCTCAGGTACTTAAACCTCTCCTCAGCAGCTCTACTCTTGCTATATACAACAAGTATATATTATATAAATCCTGCATTCTCCTTATTATGGCTTACGCATGCCCCATTTGGGAATTCACCTTCAAATCATCTATGGACAGTCTCAGTCAACTCCACAACAAACACCTCCGCATTGTACGTAATGCATCACATTACCTCCGTAACTCCACTATCCGTAGAGACCTTAATGCCCCTACCTTTAGGAAAAGAGTAGTCGACATTTCCAAAACATTTTACAGCAACCTCTACAACCCCCCCGACGAAATACTGGCTGACCTGCCTGACTACGATACCTACGAGCCTGAGCGTAGAAAACGCCCCAGATTTTTCATTATTATGGATATTTGAGGAACCTTGAGTTCTACACCACTGTCAAAGTTTCTTTTTATTTCTTTTCTATACTTCTCTCATTATCTTAACTTTTTTATAATAAAACAATAAATAAATAAATTAAAAAAATACTGCTAATATCTAGCATTTACGATCATATGATCAATTTACTTTTACCTAGTAACAAAAGAAAAAAAAAATGTATGGGCTCTGAAAAGTGCCTTTGGTTTGATTTCCTGTGACATAACATCTTTCACATCCATTGCCGACTTCCCTTCTGCTTTGTCCGACAGCTTGTCAAAGTATCTTTCTTAACTGTGCTTAACATATCTTTTATTCTTAATCTTAACTTTTATTCCTTTTATTTTATTTTTTCTTAACCAGTAAGATTCTTACTATTTAACTTTAAAATACCACTTTTCTTTAAAAGTAATTTTTTCATTTATATCTTTATTTATTAAAAATTTATAGTAGTTTTTTTAAAAAACTACAGTTAGACCTTTTATCCCCAATGGCTCACTTAAAATAAAACAATCATCCATCGACTGGGCGTAAAGTTCCTGTCAACACGGAAGCCCCTTTAATTGAAAATACTGTTAAGCGGGTCCGATAAAGCTGGAGTGTTAAATACATCAAAGAGCAAGTTTGAATTGTTTAAAAAAAATTCAGGCATCCAAAATTAGCTTCATGACACTTATTTAAATTTTAAACACGAGTTAAAAAGTATTAAAACATTATTCTGCCTCACTTTTTAAAAATTTTCGGTCATATCGTATTTTCCCCTTTTTCATGAAACTATCATGCAACAGTACTTCATTGCGTATTAAATAAAGTAATTCAAGCATGATATTAAGTATCAGACATAAATCTCTTTAGAAGTATATATTTTTGTGTAAATATCTTTGTTACACAAGATTTTCCCCTTCAATTTTCTTCAACTTCAGCTACTATATTTTGGTCTCAAAGTAAACATTGTTTTTTGGACGGACAAAATAGCTTGTGCAGCAAAATTCTTATGCGAAGAAGTTAATGTGTAAAACGCACCCATAGGCCACTTGAATTTTAAAAAGGTAACATTTTTGGCTTGCAAAATCTATGAGACATACGGGGCTGTAACATTTTGTGGGGCTAGCCGAAAGTGTCTCCTGATGCACCTGAAACTCAGAATTTTAAATTTGTAATAAATAGTTGCTTTAATATTTAACATCGTAACTCATTCTCATTAAAACGTCATCATTTGATACCCAGTCAAGGAAAGCACTTGCACACGCACAAAAAACAATTTACACATCGGGAGCAAGAGAAGAAACATTTTCCGACTTTCTTTCTCCTTTTTGATTGATATGTTTTAATCCAAATCAAACAAACCGCCCGGAACAGTTGTTTTGAAAGGCGTATTCCGAAAGATCGCACTCTTACGTTTTAAAAAGGCGCAATCAATTCGAAAAAAATGTTGCCATTGACCCTTTGAAAAAAAATAAAAATTAAAAAATGATCGCTTTTGCGAAAAATTTTTTCCCCCTTATTGCGACGCCGCACAGTGAAGTATTTGACCCGAAATCCTGGTCAAAAATATTTTTCGATGTAAATATAGTCCTATGGGCTTGAAATTAATTCTTAGATGTTATTGGGTATCACTATGGCATGTTTGGTATTGTAAATGAAGTCCATAGCCTTGATGGTTCATTTACACAGACACCCAAAAGAATTCCCTTACATTATGGTCTATGGGGAAAATTCGTTTGCTCTGTATTTAAATGATATCACACTTTTAAACGTGCTGAAATTTATATACATCACTAAGGTGTACTGTAGATTATGGTGTGCATAGAATATATCGTTCATTTACAGGGACACATAAAAGAATATGGCTGAAGAATAAATTTAACTATTGAAGCCTATGACCAATAATTGCTGGAAGTGCATTTGTAGTTGTGATAGGCATTTTAAAATAGAACAATATTTTTTTAAATATTAGTTGGTCAGGATACATTCTATAGGTCGTATACAGGACTGCACAAAAGTTCTCAAGTACATTTCCGTTTATTCACGGAAATGGCTGAATGGACATTTTGAACTGTGCTATGCGTTTCACTGAACTAAATTTTAGCATACTATGAAATATACATACAAATCCATAGCTTAGTTTAATATTTTATATCTTAAAAGCTGACGAAGTGTAAGTAAGATTTTAACATTTCACATAATAATAAATATACATTAAATATAAATAGAAAACTATATGTAAGAGAAACGACACATTCACCTTAATACTTTAAGTTAAAAATATGAATACATTAAAATGATTCTCAGTTTTTATTACTAAAATAGGTGCTAAAAATACAATTTACAGATTTTAAAACATTAAAACCAATAATCAGATGGTAAAAAACTTCCCGAGCGCTTTCGACCAAGCCCTGGTCATCATCAATGGGGTGAAAAATTAGAAGAAGACCTTCAGAATGCATACCGGTATAAATAACGTAGGGCGATTCCAAAAACTGTAAAAAAGAGGGATAGAAGGAGGGAAGGGGGGAGACGGATGAGTCCATACAGCTACATTGATCATTCGAATCCAAAGATTCAATTGACTCCAAGTAGACCAAACCAAATGCTCGGTATATGGCATGACAATGTTTCTACCTCTGGTTAAAATTTCTATAGACTCTCTTAAAATGCATGTGTTAAATTGATTTATATGTGTGATGATCTTTGCTTTACTAAAAGGATGTCAATATCAGCTTCTAAATTTAACCGAGCCAAAGCTGTAGATGGTTTCCCCTTGCCTATATCAGCCATATGTTTTTCAACCTTTCCTGTAGCCTTCTGGTTGTCATTCCAATGTATGTAAAAGTTCTATTATTATTTTTATATCTGAATGGGATCATATAAATTCCTGCTTTGTCATATGAATTTACCGGATCAACTTTTCTGCGAACTAGATTTTGCAGTTTCGCTGGAGGTTTAGCTATTATTGCTATATCATATTTTTTTTAATGCATACCTAGTTCTCTCATAAAGTTGAGGAACGTAATCAATACTACAAAATTTTGAAAAATGCGTACTCTTTTTTATACCATTCCTGCTTTTAAACTCATTAATTACTTTATTGATAAATTTTCTCGGGTAACCGTTTTCAGCTGCGATTGTTTTGATCTTAGTTAATTCCTCCTGTATATAGGCATCAGTACATACTTCGAATGCTCTCTTTACGTAAAATCTGTAGGCTGCTTTTTTATAGTTAGCTGGAATTGTACTATTATAAGATATTGTATTGTTGGATCTACATGGTTTCCTATAAACCCTGCTATCTATGTTGTGTGTTAATTTATTCTTGATGAGTTCAACATCTAGGAAAGGCAAAGATTCATTTTTTTTCTATTTCTAAGGTAAACTGTATTCTGTTGTCAATACTATTAGCATGCTTTAAGAAAATTTCCAGGTTCGAAAGACCATGATTCCACACTATGAGAATGTCGTCGACATAACGAATCCATAATTCAGGTTTTAACTCGGCGGTGGATAAAATCTGTTTCTCTAACGGTCTTAATTTCAGTTCAGCTAATAAACCGAAGATGGGAGATCCCATAGGGGGCCCATCCGTTTGTTTATAATAATTTCCGTTGAAAACAAAGTTGTTGCTACTGATAATTAAATTCAAAGCTGATACAAGTGTGGTTTTAATATTGTCGTCCTGTAATGAATTGCTATTGATATGGTTTTCAATGACATTCCTAATTTCTTGTACATTTATTGATGGATATAAAGATTTAATATCAAAACTTGCAAGAATTGTATTATCCCCAATCTTGATATCTGCGATCCTTTTAATTAAATCTGAAGTGGAATTGATTGCCTGTTCAGTAGGGGGTAACATTGATTTCAGTAGAGGTATAAATATTTTTTCTATTGTATAAGTTGGAGCGGAGCATTTGGAAACGATAGGTCTGAGGGGGAGGTCTGATTTGTGATCTTTCAAACGTCCAATTAATCTGGGTATGACTGCGGTTTTATTGATCGTAAGTTTTACTTTCATATCACTAAGCCAAGTTCCATGTTTAATTAAATCTTTTGCTTTTCTGTCAACTACTGAGTTTGGATCCTTTTTTAGTTTTAAGCAGTTCATTTCAGCAATACATTGTTCCATTTTTTCAATATAATCAGTTGTAGGTAGAATAGCTAGTTTATTTGATTTACCTGTTTTTATAATCATGAGTTCCTGATCATTTTGGATCTGCTTTATTATATTTCGACTTTTATTGATTGTCCTGTTAGGTATTTTCATGTATTTCTGTACATTATTAAACAATAAGCTTCTAACTTCATCTTTCCTATTAGCAGGTAATAAACTAACAATCCTTTCACAGTCTGTGACTACTTTTTTAATATCTACTTTCTTTTGAAACATCTGCTTTGGTCCCATCGTTAAGAAATTATGTAGTTTACTATCTATGTTATTATTGGTAAGATTAACATATGCCACTGGTTTACGTTGCAGTCCTTCGTAAGATTTCTTGTTTTTTAGTCTATTGAACTTTCCATAAATTATCCTTTCTTTATATTTCCTTTGAATATCCCAACAACATACAAATATACAATACAATATCTTATAATAGTACAATTCCAGCTAACTATAAAAAAGCAGCCTACAGATTTTACGTAAAGAGAGCATTCGAAGTATGTACTGATGCCTATATACAGGAGGAATTAACTAAGATCAAAACAATCGCAGATGAAAACGGTTACCCGAGAAAATTTATCAATAAAGTAACTAATGAGTTTAAAAGCAGGAATGGTATAAAAAAGGGTACGCATTTTTCAAAATTTTGTAGTATTGATTACGTTCCTCAACTTTATGAGAGAATTAGGTATGCATTAAAAAAAAATATGATGTATCAATAATAGCTAAACCTCTAGCGAAACTGCAAAATCTAGTTCACAGAAAAGTTGATCCGACTAAATTCATATGACAAAGCAGGAATTTATATGATCCCATTCAGATATAAAAATAATAATAGAACTTTTACATACATTGGAATGACAACCAGAAGGCTACAGGAAAGGTTGAAAGAACATGTGGCTGATATAGGAAAGGGGAAACCATCAACAGCTTTGGCTCGGTTAAATTTAGAAGCTGATATTGGCATCCTTTTTAGTAAAGCAAAGATCATCACACATGCAAATCAATTTAACACATGCATTTTGAGAGAGTCTATAGAAATTTTAACCAGAGGTAGAAACATTGTCATGCCATATACCGAGCATTTGGTATGGTCTACTTGGAGTCAATGGAATCTTTGGATTGGAATGATCAATGCAGCTGTATGGACTCATCCGTCTCCCCCCTTCCCTCCTTCCACCCCTCTTTTTTACAGTTTTTGGAATCGCCCTACGTTATTTATACCGGTATGCATTCTGAAGGTCTTCTTCTCATTTTTCACCCCATTAATGATGACCAGGGCTTGGTCGAAAGCGCTCGGGAAGTTTTTTACCATCTGATTATTGGTTTTAATGTTTTAAAACCTGTAAATTGTATTTTTAGCACCTATTTTAGTAATAAAAACTGAGAATCATTTTAATGTATTCATATTGTTAATAAATATACATTTTATAAATATTTTGACAATTAAGAAAAAAAAACGTCATTATTTAAGAAGAGCACAAAGAAAAAAGAAGTTAAAATATTAATTTACTAAGTAGATATTTTAAAAATACGAATAAATCACATGTCCATTGACTTAACATTACCGAAGGGAGTTTGGAAGTTGAGCGGCTTGTAACCTTAACTATTTACTGTTTTTAAGAGGAAAGTAATTGTTGATAGGTTTGTCTCATTCACTATTAATGCTTAATTAAATGTATTTAATTTTACTATAAAAATACTTATTATTTACATTTAATAATGCTTATTACATTTAAATTGCATTTAATAATAATTATTGGATTTAATTTATGTTTAATAGTGTTATATTTAATAGTAGGTTCAGTAAAGTGGAGTCTGTATATTATAGATTGCTAGTTTTTGAATGTATTTAATCTATTACCAGTTTCAAAATGTTCCTTCAGAACTCTTCTTCATTTTCTTCATCACCATCTTGGCTATTATCGAGACTACCATCATATCTTGCTGGAAGAAGAAGTTGTAGGGTCTCGCTACTGTATGGCTTGCTCTTTTTAGTTGATAAACGGAGTTATTAGAAAATATGAAGTTGCTTATTTTCACGTACATTATAAAAGAAAATTTTAATTAAGTTTTCTTGGTGCCGTTTGTCAGTTTTGGAATTAAAATTAGGTGTCCCTTTTTAAGGATACCGCCCTCGAATGGGTTAATTCCCCCCTTTCTCTCCTTATGTTACACACATGAGCCCCAAGAACTAATTACGGAACCCTTTATCTATAAATAAGTATATACAATTTGAAGGCGATCGGTTATTTCTATCAAAAGATATCGAGTTGCGTGCGTATGTACGTACTTACCTACGTACATATGTACGTACGTACATACATACAGACAAAATATGTAGGTGCAAAAGCTCTCCGGTAATATCCTATGAGCTAAAAACCTGCAATACGACTGTAAATATATAGTTCTTATCTCTTTAATTCGGTGGCCGCAAAACAAAGCATTTAAATAGTCATCCAGAAAAAAATGGCAACAATATGCGGAAGATTTTTTTGCAGAAATTGACACTCAAGACTGTAACTAATACGATTATAATTCAAGCATGGCGGGGCAAAGCGCGGCACATATTTAAAAAGCTTTCGATATGTATAAATTAGAGCCAAAAACGCTTTAAAAATAACCCTTTTACACATTTAATGTTTTTTTATTACATTAAAAACGAAACTATTTAAATTAACACATAGTTTAACACTAAGCTCTGACTTTTGTTAAACACGTAAGCCCTGTTTAGTTTCAATTCAACAATTCATTGAGCCACAAAAAAATTATATTTAAACATAACAACAATGCGAAAAACAACACAAAAATATGTTTTCTAAGAAAGAAACTTCCTCTTCAGTTGAGGCCAGGAGCCACCGGATATAACTCAGGTTCCTAAAATAGACATAGATCGATGCACCAATTAGTTAGCTATTAAAAAATATGATTTTTACAACTGTTGACGAAATTTTCATTTTTGCATTTTTGGCCAGGTTTTTGGGTCAAATACTCCACTGTGCGCCGCTCGAGAACGCACTTTTAGAGGTACTGAAAAATCAAAAATATGTTCTAGTCTTCCTCTAATCGATGGTATAATTGCTCTTTAAATATATGAATTTTAATCCTTTCAAATACACCGACAAAACCCTGTCACTTCACGCATCAAGGATGCGATAATTTTTTACCTCTACAAGTAACTAAACGACCGCATTTTAGAACAATCGTTTTAGAGCATCTCAACAGACCAGATTTACATATATCTACAAAATTTTCGAAACGTTTGGACGAATAGAAATATTTTTTACAAAATAAAATGTGCAAAAATTTCAACTAAATCAGAGTTAAATCCTGAGTGTTTCGTCGTGGTTTTGACCCACCGGGGCGCAATTATTTGTGTACCATCTAGCCAAGAATACGTTTTTAAATCTGAAACGTTCTTCTAATCAATGGATTTTTTTTTTTTTTTTACGAACTTTAACTTTTACAAATACACAGGCGAACGCAGGTAACGTCACGCCGCACGGAAATGATATTTTGTCTACATAAAAAGTAACTGAACATCCTTATTTTAACAAAATCTTTTTCAAACATCTAAATAGAACTACAAAAGTTTTGAAAGCTCGGTCGGGTAGAAATATTTTTTACAAAATAAAATGTGTGGAAATGTCAGCTAAATAGTAAAAAACTGAATGTCGTTCGCTTTTGGTACACATAGACTCCCAAAATCAAATTACGCAAAATAGTATATATTTTAAGTTTAATATTTTTTCGTGATTTTTCCATTTAAAAATATAAATTGGGGCAAAATAGAGTTAAAGATATAAAATCCTACAAATTTGGGGTTCATTTAAGAGTCATTCATCACGGGCCGGGCAACGCCCGGCGGGTCAGACGGTAAATATGTATATAGATAATGCAATATAATCTAAGAAAATAATTACGGACTTTAGGATATTAAATAATTAAAAGTGGGATTTAAAACCATGTGTTGTAGATATGACTTCCAGACTCCTAATTTGCAGATTTAATAGTATGATACAATTCAATCAAGGCAACTCCAAAATACAAATCTTTATTTAAAATTTAAAAAATATTGTATGTACACTAAAAAACTTTCTGTACGTAGTAAAATGTAAATAAAATGTGTACGTAATAATTTGTACGCATAAAAGTTTTAATTACAATAAATATTATTTTTTCTTTGACAGAGAAGTGTAAGTTCTAAGCGAGAACGTAAAAGACAGAAAACAAATAAATTTAAGCTTTTGAAAATAATATCTGAGAATTTCCAACTTTTAAATTTGACGTTGATGTTTCACTTAAAAAAAATCCTATTTTCTTCTCACTTTTCTCTGCAAGAATCTGTTCATTTAAAAACTTCAGAAGTAAGATTATTTTTATCCAAAGTTTTTCAAAAACTTTAAGAAGGAAGTCGAAATTTCGTAAACGTAGAATAGTAAAAGTTAAATGTTGAAATGAATTTCCAGAATCAACTAAACAAAAACTAACAAAAGAAATTTCTTTCTTTTTTTCTGGGCGAAAAGTTTTCCTTAGATTTCAATATATACTTTACCTTCATTTATAAATCAAATATCCCATATAGAAAATAGGGAAAGTTTATGTAGATGTTAAAATACAAAACTCTGTTTTTTATGAGTTTTTTTTAATGCACAGTAGATGAAAAGTGGGAAATTGGGACAGTGTTTAAGAAGATTTTTTTTTCTTAAATGCCTAATATAAATAAATTCTGCAACGAACTTTATAGTAAAACATATATTCATTCTAATTCATAAAAAATGCATAAAAAATAATGCATAAATAATTTAATGCATAATAAAAATAACATTTTTGGAAATTAAAAAATTATTTATCACCCTTTCTTTTTCAATGTTATTTTCTGTTTAGAAAACTTGTATAGAAATCTTAAAACTTGTTTTGAAAGATTTTCTTTCGAAAAAAATCTCAAACAAATTTTTTTATAGAGAAAAAATATTCCGCATTTGAGGTTATTAACGGAAGATTTTTTTAAATAAAGAGGATTAATTTGTTATAATTGCCGAAGTAGAATTTTTTCTACTATGATTAAGACATTAAAGGTTAAAATTTGGAAGAAGTATTAAGCATATTAATTATATAAATACATTGCAAACATTCAATATCCTAACCGTATATCTTCTTTTTCTACAATTAAAAAAAGAATTAAATCACGAAAAATGTAAATAATAGTAGACAGTAGCCGAATTTGGACCACTTCACTTATTTTCAGGTGTAACTCACTTCATTTTTGGAATAACTTAAAAATTTCGCTACACTTGGTGAATCTATTCATCTACTAATTAAATAAATCTTTAGTTCAAGAAAATCTTGAAAGCCTTTTAAAAAAATCTGATGTTTTATTTTAATTTGAAAAAATTGTCAAAAGTGGTCCAAATTCAGCAACTGGTCGCCTAAGTTTGATCCCCAATCTCCTAAATTGGACCAAGCAATATTAGGCTGTTTTAATGAGTAGGGAATATAACTAATTTTATTAAAAGTAAAGTTTGCGATTAATGAAACAATCGAACAAAACAACAGCAATGATACATATGAAACATAATGAAATCAAATGTCTGAAAGTAAGAGTAATTGTTTAAAATCAAAATGTGTTCCACATATTAATCAAATTTATAAGTAGGAATAGAAATTATGGAAAAAATTGCCAGTTAAATGAATATCATATAAGAAGTGATGCATTGCTTACACAGGAATTTCTTTTCTTCATTTTTTTTTATTCCAGCGCGTGCACACAACATGGAACCGTATTTGACAATCTGAACACTGAATCATATGTGCTATTTTATTTTTCTTACAAATTAGGCATAACGAATCATCGCTGTCTTGATATTTCTTTTTAGATTTTTTTTTTCAAGAGAAGTTTTGTAACAGTCGTCTCCATTATTCGCCTTTTCCTTAGGTGGTAGTTTAGAAAATTCTTGGGCCAGAAATTTTTCATATTACAGAATTTTGGATGTTATATTTTTGAATCTATGTTGTTATACAAAATTTGACTAATAAATCTTATCTTTAACTGCATCAATTTCTATATAAATTTGTTGAAAAGATTATCATGCAGCATTTCATAGGATGAATAGAATATTTAAATTGAAATAAATAATTTAAGAATAGAACAATACAGTTACAATTAAATATAAAAATATTTAAAGAACAGAAGTAGCCTAAATGATTCATCGGGGAACAGTGTATATTGAGAGGTATGCGACCTACAAAGACGGATGATATATGACAAGATACACACACTAACCAAATTTAAAAGATCGTCAAGTGGATAGCGTGCAGGAACGCATCACTGCTGCTGTAACGGGCATTGACAGAAACATGCAATTGAATGTATGGACGGAACTGGATTACCGTTGGGAGGTATGCCAAGTGACTAATGGTGTACACATTTAACATTTGTAGTATGTTCCAGAAACTTAGTGAGTGTATGTATCTTTTCGTGTATAACAAGTCTTTGTACGTCGTATATTTGTAAATAAACAGTTTTTTGAACCTGAATTATTTCGGCTAATCAGTATTTAAATCTAACTACATCAAAGTTAAGAGTCCTGATGGTATATATGGATGGATTTTTACTTTCTTCTATCTTCAATAGAAGAAAGTATTGTAATCGAAATTTTTTTCGACTTCCGGTTTTCGACGGATTTGCATGTTTTAGGGGTCAGAGATTCCAAAAAACATGTTTATAGAAAATGTCTGTCTGTCTGTGTGTCCGTCTGTCCGTCTGTCCGTCCGTCCGTCTGTCCGTCTGTCCGTCTGTCCGTCTGTCCGTCTGTCCGTCTGTCTGTCGCCATTGTACCATCAAAAAGTGTATGAAGTTATGTATAGAATTAAACCAAAATTTTATTATAAGTTTTTGGTTATGGCAAGCAAGTCCTCCCGGAATTTGGAAAAAATTCGCCGGTAGGGGGCGCTGATATAACAATTTTTATGCGATTTTGAATATTGTACCATCCAAAAGTGTATGGAGTTATGCATAGAATTGAACCAAATTTTTATTTTAAGTTTTTGGATATGACAAGCAGGTCCTCCCTGAATTTGGAAAAAATTCGCCCGTAGGGGGCGCTGTAAATGCGATTTTTGTGCGATTTTGAATATTGTACCATCGAAAAGTGTATGAAATTATGCATAGAACTGAACGAAATTTTTATTTTAAGTTTTTGGCTATGGCAGGCAGGTCGTCCCTGAATTTGGAAAAAATTCGCCGGTAGGGGGCGCTGTAATAGCGAGTTTTGTGCGATTTTGAATATTGTACCGTCCAAAAGTGTATGAAGTTATGCATAGAATTAAACCAAATTTTTATTTTAAGTTTTTGGATATGGCAAGCAGGTCCTTCCTGAATTTGGAAAAAATTCGCCGGTAGGGGGCGCTGTAATAGCGATTTTTGTGCGATTTTGAATATTGCACCATCGAAAAGTGTATGAAGTTATGCATAGAATTGAACCAAAAGAAAAAAAATAAGTTCTTGGCTATGGCAAGGAGGTCCTCCCTTAATTTGTAAAAAAATCGCTCTTAGAGGGCGCTGTAATAGCGATTTTTGTACAATTTTTGTGTCATTTTGAATATTGTACCGTCGAAAAGTGTATGAAGTTATGCATAGAATTGAACCAAATTTTATGTGTTTATTTTTGGTCATGTCACGAAGGTTCTTCCTGAATTTGGAAAAATTCTGCCGGTAGGGGGCACTATAATTGCGATGTCTGTACAATTTTCATTATTGTACCATCGAAAAGTGTATGAAGTTATCCATATAATTGAACCAAATTTTTTGTGCATGTTTCTGGCTATGGCAAACAAGTCCTCCCTGAACTTGAAAAAATTCCGAAAGAAGGGGGAGCTATAATTCCGATCTCTGTGCCATTTTCATTATTGTACCATCGAACAGCGTATAAAATTATGCATACAATTGAACCAAAATGTTTGTGCTTGTTTTTGGCTTTGGCCAACAGGTCCTCCTTGAATTTGGAAATATTGCGCGGTAAAGGGGCTCCGTGTCAGCGATTTTTGTATACTTTTATGATTTTTCGTAGTTCTATTGTGCATCGGCGACTCATGCAGCGGCGGGAACTCGCTTCCTGCTAAGCCGGCTATTCGCAAACAGCTGATAACAACAGAATAAGGAAAAATTAATAATTTTAACAAATATCGATATAGATTAACTCGTTTTTAGTCCGTTTAATTGACTTGAGCAGAAATTTAAGATGAAAATCAAAGTTGGTATAGTATTGAACTAATAATATTGAAGTATTAACATGTGTAACTAGGTTTTGAAATATTAAGATGTATAAGATAGAAGAAAGTTTTGGGATTGGCACATCCAACTAGTTATTTATTGAACCATTAATGATAGAACAATATACTTATATTTGTCCCTATTAAAAATTGAGCTGAAATGAGAATGAAGTCTTATATCTCCCCACAGAATCTCACAGTAAATAGTAATTAGACCAATATGCATGAAGATTAACCCTTTAGTGCGCAGCTTTGCATAAATGCAAACAATACTGTTTTGAATTCAATAGATTTCTTTTATTTGCATATACCTAATTGGCGCCAGAAAATTAAAACTGCAATATTTGCTTTAATTAAAAAACAGACATTCCCTATTTAAGGGGGTCCGGGATACATTTTTAAGTAAGTTTTATTTATAGAGTTAAAATTTCGAAATTTTTTGTGATGATTAACCATATCATTGGTAAACAAAATCACATGGCAAAACCTCTCATAATTTAAAATAAAAAAAAATCTAATCTAAATTTTATTAAAAAAAAGGGGGAGGATAGTTTAAAATCTTTATAACTCAAAATATTATTTATAGAATTTCAATTTTTTCCCATTTAAATACACATAAATATAAAAGTTTTAATTTAGATTCAGCATTTAAAAAAATATTAATTTAAATAAAAATTAAAAATATTTAAATTAAAAATTTGAGAAAAAAATGATGTAACTTAAAAAAAAAAAAAAAAAACATATTTTCAAAAGTAAATATTTTACTTAAATTTGCTGAATCCAAATGAAAGTAAAATAATTGAAAAAGACATGTTCCAAGTTTGAAACATTTATCTTTAACGGCTCTTGACTTATAACAATTTAAATACGAAAAAGGGTGAAAAAAACCCATCATGAAGAAAAACGCATTTTCGCAAAAAGTCGTTTTCATGACAACCATTGCTTGAAAGCTAGATTTTGAAAAGAAACTAAAACGAAAAAATGAATATTTCCTGTTCCAATTAAGATAGAAACATGATTTAAACGTTATTTTAAGCTGACAAAAACAGAGAAATTTTTAATGTAATAAAAAATTTTAAGAAATTTTTAAGATTTTTGTGTCCTGGACCCCTTTAAATAAAGCGAAATTAACCATTGAACTTTCTGGTGTAAAGTCATATTCTCCGAATTACGTAATTTCTAGAACGTATTCTATGATGGGAATTACAGGGTTAAATTTTAAGTTTTATAAAATAAATAATTATATAAAATAAGGTATTTGAAGACAGATTTATTAAAGTATTTATTAATTTGCATTATTTTAGCTTAAAACAGCTACATGACAGTAGTTTTTACTGATATTGCAGAGGTGCAACAGAAGAAAAGATTGACGTTTTATATGAAAAATGTATCTCTGATTTTTTTTCATTATTTTTCCTGCGTAATAAATCTTTCAGAGAATCATATATATTTTTTTCGAAACAAAATAAAAAATCGCTCATTTAAGGATTAATCCTTCTGCTTATAGCAATATTTATTTTTAATTTAAAATAAGTATCGCATTGTTCTTTTTCATTGTAGGCGAACAGAGAATAATTTGATATGCTTATGAATACATTATACTCTGTTATTCATATTTTATGAATACACAAAACTCTTTGTGATTCAACAACTCTTGATTTCAAAAAAAAATTTCTCAGATGTTGGAATACATAATTTTATAAATGTAAAAAATAATAAAAACTATTTAGATTCAAAATTTAAAAAAAAAAATTGACTAAAATATACTTTTTTCTCATTTACAGGGAAAAAAAAATCTCACATTTTTCACATTAAAATAGTCAATTTTCTAATACAAAATAGTAAAGTATACGAACTTTACTTTGTAAAAAAAATTACTTTGAACTTCTCTAACACTTTTAATTAAAAAAAAAATTACGAAATTCACTTTAGCAATAATGATGCGAAACTGCTGAAATGATAAATAAAACTTCAGAATAAAAAAAATTGCTCAGTATCGCAGTGTATTGAGAATTGTATGCACAATATATGCTAATTGCTGTGTTGGAAGGTAGTAGTAAAAAATAAAATCGTATTTTAGCACCCTGGACAAATATAAAAGACGGTCAAGTACGATTTTTTTTGCGCTCTGAGGGTTCCGTACAATAAATATATGAGTTATTAACTGTATTATAACATTATTAAAATAATCGTTGAAAAAAGAATAATAAGACTTTCTAAAAAAAAACTATACAACGTAGGGTTGGGTATAGCCGTTTATACTAGAAAAGTATAAATGTCTATACAATAAAATTTAAGAGATATGAAGCATGATAAGATCAAATATTGCTATTCTGTATAACTCTTTTTTTAATCTTATCCTAATTTGTTTTTTTATGAACTTAATTCGGTACTGACAGTAAAAGTAGTGCATATTTAAGCTTCATTTGTCATTTCATAAAACTAAATTTAGCATAATAATAATCTTTTTTACAGGGTAGCTAAATCAAAACCCTTGTTTAAAGTTTAAACTTGGCACTGTGCTAAACACGCTTCGAAAGGAAGTCGCAAAGTTGCAACGCCGTCTTGGCTCGTGCCGCCTTTTCCCACGAGAGACGTATTGAGAGATCCACTTGATGAAAACTAGTCGCGAATCCCATAGTATTTATGTGTTTAATTGTAATTAAATTAGACCATTGTTAATAATTTGACGTTTATTGCTTTTGTACTGCTACTGGGCGTTACATCACATAAATATATCATTAAAAGTTGTTATCTAGGCTTAAATAGCCCATAGTACATAGAGTACGCCGCCCGTGTCATTATGTATGTTCAAACCGTCCGTGTCTTTAAGGGTTAATATCTCGGTTAATTATCGACGATTTTTATAGAAATTCTTTATGAACAATGCCTTTATACTTCCGTTACTATAGGTACCTCCATCGCTCCTCAACATTTTTGCTGAAAATTTTGCCCGTAAATCGAAATTTTTGTGTAACGGAAAAATGCACTTTTCTCAAAAACTGTGTGACCTAGGTTAATCGCTATAATATTTCTGCAAGGTTTAAGTTAACCTCTATTACCTCTAATTTTTTTCATGATTATAGTTTCAGTAGATTCAGAAATAAATGGGGGGGGAAGCATAGATTTGCATTGCATTTTGGACCATATCTGTGAAAATATAATACCTAAAATTAAAAGAAATGTATTTTTGAGCTCAGTGTTCCGAAAGCTTTCCCACGATACCCCACACGATATGCAAAGAAACTATTTTTTTACAAGTAACTTAATTAGTCCCTCTAAATTTTTACTAAATATATTTGTGAATGTTTAAAAATCTGTAAATATGTGGGTCAATAGTCTTTATTATTTCTCCCAATTTGAACTTTTCACGTTCCATAGTTTACGAGTAAAATAGCTGTGACAGACAGACAGGCACAGGAATGATCTTATAATGGTTTCGTTTTGACTTTCTAAGTACGGAACCCTAAAAATTGACTTTTGGGTATGTTGCAGTTATGCAATGCGGTGATACAAGAGGTTGAGCATTTCTGCAACATAATATGTAGAAAATATGCAATCTCAGAAATTAAATTAACAATGAAATTTCTCAACTCGTTCAAATATAGTTTGCATTACTTCAAATATAATTTTCTGAATAACTTTGATGACCCTTATTCACAGAATACATTTTTTTCTCCCATTCATCGATAAAGCAGCATGTATATTTCGCTATGATTTATTTTTAAAACGTTCTGTGTTACTTGATCCCTGCAATTTATCTCCAACTGCCGACCGTAGAAGTAACCTTTCCAAACGAATCAACATCAATTAACATAAAAAAAGTTAAATAAAAATCCGAAGAAAATGTATTTTAAAATGTATCTCCAAAATACTATATATAAAAAAAACAGTGCGTTTAAATATGGTCTAACAGTTGAATGTCTTATCAATAACTATGTGAAATTCAACTCACGAAAGAGTTTTAGAAAACAGTAAAATCAGATTTCAAAGACAAAAAAAATAAGAGGTGTTAAAAATATTTTTCTGTTTTTCAAACGAGCCACTGTACAGATTACTTAAGAAACTGTTAAATGTAATATTTTTTTTAGTTGATATTATTATTATAAGTGTATCAGACTCACGTGGACCGATACTTTTAAATATCAAACATTTATTAATGTATCGGTGGAGCTAAATTTAACCGAAGATGTAAAATTAGATCTGAAAATCATATAGAAATATGCAGTCAAGTGGAAAAATAATTATCACCTTTACTAACTTGTCCACAAATCATCGAATAAAAATGTGACTGATATTAATCGATTGTTAATAACATCTACTAGTTAATAATAGTAGTAATCTACTAGTTAATAATCATTTTGTTATGGAATCGTCTTCATATGGAGATTGTAACAAACTTTATTTTTCTATACTAAATCATAACACTGAACTCACATTTAAATTTAAATTTTACGTTTGAATACCAAGCAGAAAGTTAATAGGTAAAGTAGTTTAAAAAGTACGTAGGTTTGAAATTTGTAACTTCAATTTTAATCATTTCGAAATAGATTAAACTCATAAATTTCTTTCAGGAATCATTCAAAGGTTAAATAAAAACTAACATTTCAAAATCAGAATATTTAATAAAATACACTATAAAATCACATTAAAATACCGATGATCGTTTCGGACAAACATTGGTCTCCCATCACTGCTTTTGTAACATTGAATAAAATTCTTTTCTGAAACGTCTATATGCTTTTTGATGCCTTTAACTTTTTTATTGTGTACAATTTTGTTAAATTGTCTGATATTAAAGTATTAGTTTTCACATAATTAGTTTGATCAGAATACATAAAAATCATTAAAAATAAAAATTTAATTTAAAAAAACAAAAAACCCGACTGCGTAACAAACGAACTAATTAATTATTCCTCATCAATGTGAAACTATTTTTTATATTACTTATTTTTTTTTTATTTACTTGTATTGATGACTTTTAAGTTGTGTTTAATTGTTAGTTCATATCTATAAACACTGTTTTGATGAGGCCTATAGGTGTCTATGATAGTTAGAGTTGCAGTAAAGCTAGAGATCCTACCTACACAACTTCCAGGCTGTGTAATATTTAACCCCCTGATCGCCAAGTAAATGAGCGAAATTGTAATGTTGTTTTCTCAGTAATTTTTTTTAATGTTAAAAAAAGATTTTTTCTCATCTTGATATAATTTTTTTTTATTAAGTATAGGCATATAAGCCTTGAGAGTATTAGTCATAACTAAAATTTTTAAAACTAGCTTATATCTCTAGAATTATAGTAACGTAAATAGTGTTTAGATTGAGTGAAACCTGCAGCTTAGTGAACGAATATATCAGTTCGCGGCGGTGAGAAGTTTAAACGAAGCTTACGACTGTAAAATAGTCAACGAAACATCGTCTTCATTTTGAATGACCTATCCAATGATACGTCACTCAATAGGGTACGTAAAAATTTTTTTCGTCATTACCGCCATTTTGTATTTTACGCCCGCCATTTTGAATTTATAAAAACAAAACTTAGCCTATAAACATCGGACGCTTGAGACGAATCGATAGAGACCTCATTCATTAAAATCCATCCAACCGTTGGGATGTTTCGAGGGTATAAAGAAATCCACATACCCAGATACGCGTGAAACACATAACCCTTCTTTGCAGTCGGATAAAAAACCAGTAGACTTTTCGGAGAAACATTAGTCTTTCATCAATACTTGTATAAAATTGAATATACGAGTAAATATTTTTCCGAAAGGCTATATGCTATTTTAATTTTTTTAACGTGATTTTACTGCATGTTTTGTTACATTGTCTGAATTTAAAATGTTAGTTTTTACATAATTAATTTAATCGGTAGACATTAAAATCATTAAAAAATTGGTAGACGTTTCGGACAAACATTAATATCTTATCCGTACTTATGTATCATTGAACATAATTCTTTTCCGAAACGTCTATCTGCTTTTTTAATGTTTTTAACGTGATATTGTTGTGTATTTTGTTCAATTGTCTTAATTTAAAATGTTATTTTTTAGATAATTAATTTGATTAGAAGGCGTATATATCATTAAAAAACTAGTAGACGTTTCGAATAAACATCATTTTCTCATCAGTACTTGTGTAACACTGTATATAATTCTTTTTACGAAAAGTCTGTATGCTTTTTAAATGTATTTAAAATGATTTTATTGTGTATGTTGTTAATGTATCTGAAGTTAAAGTGTTAGTTTCCAAATAATTAGTTTGATTAGAAGTCATTAAAATCATTTTTAAAAATGTAGACGTTTCGGACAAACATTAGTCTCTCATCAGTACTTGTGTAAAATTGAATATACAAGTAATTCTTTTTCGGAAAGTCTATATGCTATTTTAATGTATTTAAGGTGATTTAGTACTTTTTTTTTTTTTTTTGTTAAATTGTCTGAATTTAAAGTGCTGGTTTTCATATGATTAATTTGATCGGTAGACTTTAAAATCATTAAGAAATTGGTAGACATTTCGGACAAACATTAATCTTTCATCCGTATTTAAGTAACATTGAACACAATTCTTTTCCGAAACTTCTATATGCTTTTTTTAAATGTTTTTAACATTATATTGTTGTGTATTTTGTTAAATTTTCTTAATTTAAAATGTTAGTTTTCACATAATTATTTTGACTAGAATTCGTTAAAATCACTAAAAAAACAGTAGACGTTTTCACAAACATCATTCTCTCCTCAGTACTTGTGTAACACTGTATATAATTCTTTTTCCGAAATGTCTGTATGCTTTTTAAATGTATTTAAAATGATGTTACTGTGTATTTTGTTAATTTATCTGAATTTAAATTATTAGTTTTCCCATAATTAATTTGATTAGAAGACTTTAAAATCATTACAATACCGGTAGACGTTCTGCACAAACATTAGTCCCTCATCAATACTTCTATAACATTAAAACTCATACTTTTTAAGAAATGTCTATATATAAATTTTAATGTTTTTAGCGTGATTTTATTGTGTATTTTGTAAAATTGTCTGAATTTAAAGTGTAAGTTTTCACAAAATTAGTTTGATCAGGAGAAGGTGCGTCACCTATCTTACATTCAAATTTAGCTGAACGAACTGTAGTTTTCGATTATCACAGGGCTGCTAGCTTGGCCTTAATTTTTATTTAGAATAATTGAATTTGTGCAAGAAATCAAAAAGAATATATTTTGCTTTATTTAATAACACAAATTATGTGGTAACATAAAGTATAGAATATTCTTTCAAAATTTCCTATGTGAATTTGAAATTTCGAAATAAAAATGAAGGCAAACATGGCAATTCCAATATTTGCATATTTGAAGCTTCAATAGACTTATTTCTGTTAAAAAATAAATCATAGTTTAAAAGTCATAATTTGTCTAAAATTAGTTTTAATATATAAATATATTCAATATTTATGTTAAATATTTGTAATGATTTGCGACTGAGTTTCACTTTTGTTTCTAATACGAGCAATAAGAAAATAACACTGACATATAGTATCTAAATGACTTTTTAATCATAATTATTTCTCTAATAAAAAATATTATTTTTCCACTACCAAGACATCGTGAGTGGAAAAGTTTCCCAATTTTCAGAATTAGCATGTGAATGAAGAATCTTAAATAATGCTTCAGAAATTTCCATATCGGTACCTGTAGAATAGGCTAATAGACATTTAAATTCAGCTTAAAGGAAGGAATAAGTTCTGATTTCGCAAATTTTACGCCAGTCTCTTTTAATGAAATCCTGGCACGGTTAATCAATTTTGTTTCCGGGAATGTCAGTTTTGCTTACACTGAATGTCTAATCTCCGGATATTGTAAATGAAGTTGAATGCACGTTTTCAATATGAAGTTTAAATTCTACTGTGTATTTATAAATATGTATATATTCTTACTAGGAGTAAATGTTCGTGGCTAAACAAATTTAATAATGAGAATATAATCATAAATCTTTAAGGAAATACAAATATGCTTTGAAAACTCTCGGGTTTAAATATTTTCATTTGTGCATCATTATAATAAAAGAATAAGATAAAAAATAATACAAAATATAAATATGATATAAAATTTTTAAGCGTTAAAAGATTATCCTTATTTAAGATTATATAGAGATCCTTATACAATATTTTTTTTTTTTATGTCATCAGCAAAGCAAAGAAACTGAACTCTTTCCAAAAATTGTATTTCATTCTTTATTGATTAATATGTGAATCTTAAAAAAATATTTGTTTCTACAATATTTTAAATCTGTCTATATATCTTCACACTAACGAAAATACCCATACAATTGGTTTAAATAATAATGATATTTCGACAAGTAAAAATACTAGTTCTTAAAAAATAGTAATAAATAAGTAATAAATTCTTAGTTGTGTAAAATACCTATTTAGTTCATAATGATAAAAGAAAATTGTTCAAAAACATGCTGCAGACATCGGAGTATTAATCATCGAAGTCTTATTATGAACCGCCGGCCAAAACTAAAAGAACATACAATGCATTTTAAATAGCAGTTTATACCAGTAATAAAAAACAAAATTAGCTATTTTAATAAACAAAAAGTAAGTTTCTTCTCTAGATGTTCGTCTTTATTCTGAAATTGTACCAAATTTTGAATTTTTCAATACGAACACCTTATTTTAATGTCTTATTTCGTAAGTTTTACCGTATGATACTAAACGGGAAGTCATTCCGTCAAATTGCTTGGGAATTATAAAGGCTTACATTTTTTACCTCTTAATGTTAAATCCATTTGAAATCTTTACAAAACACGTCTAAAAAGTATCGTCAAGTTCTGACATGTTACTTTGCCATAGTTTGGACAAACGGGTCTGTCTACGCACAGTTTGAGCAACTTATGACGCCACTCTCATACAAAGGCATCCTACAAACACTACAGGGTGTTCCTTTATTCGGGTTTGCATCACATAATTGATGTACCATTTCAACCGCAAAAAATTAACGTCATGTTTAGAAAAATACGCATACGCAACAAAGTGACTTATCTCGCAAAGCCCCTTAGCGGCCAACTATGGAGTTAGCGTCCTACCTCAAAAACTGTATCAGATACGAGAAAAAAGTGAACTAAAAAGTAGGGAATGCCCTAGATTAAAAAAAAAAAAATGGTATCTTACATAAAATTATAGAGCAATCGTCGAAATGTAGTTTTTACATTGAATCGCCGGCCTTAATACCCTATCAATTACATCCAGAAGGATTTTGTTAAAAGGCGGATGCGCAATTATTAAAAAAACTAACGGTTATAGGCAAAGTACAGTTTATTTAATAATAAAATAAAGCTTGTTATGCTCAATTTCACCATCATCGGCAACAAGGTATTACGATTTTTGCATGTGTCTTGATGATGAATCACTGACCATACCTCATTTTATTTTCCTATCCTACACCATGCTTGTTTGTATCAGTTTTAATAATAATTTTGAATCTATTTTATATAATGCCAATTTTCTATATGAAATTAGTGGAGTATTTAACACCTTCGGGACGAGCGTCTTTTACGGAATTTTAAATCGCTAATCAACGTTTTTTAGGGTTCCGTACTTAAAAAGTAAAAACGTAACCATTATAAGATCACTCCTGTGTCTGTCCGTCTGTCTGTCTGTTTGTCTGTCACAGCCATTTTACTCGTAAACTATGGAACGTAGAAAGTTCAAATTCGGGGAAGTAATAAAGACCATTGACCCACATGTTAACAGATTAATAAACATTCATAAATATGTTCAGTAAAAACGTAGAGGGGCTAATTATGCTACTTGAAAAAAAAAAAATCTTTCCTTTGTATATCATGTGGGGTATCCTGTGAAAGCTTTTGTAACGCTGAACTCAAAAATACATTCCTTTTAATTTTAGGTATTATATTTTCCAAGATATTGTTGAAAATGTAGCGCCAAAATATGTTCCATCCCCCCATCTAACTCTGAATCTACTAAAACTAAAATTATGAAAAAAATAGAGGTAGTAGACGTTAATATAAACCTTGCCGGAAAATTATAGCGATTACTCTAGGTCACATAGTTTTTGAGTAATTACCATTTTTCTGTTATACACAAATTTCGAATTACGGGCATTCAGAAAAATTGTTGAGCATCGCTGAATATACCTATCATTGCAGAAGAATAAAACCATTGTTGATAATGATTTTCGAAAAAAATCATTGGTAATTAGCCGAGATGTTAATCCTTAAAGGTACGGTAAGTTTGGGCATACACAAGGACAGGGGCGACGCACTCTATGCCTAGTTAACAACTTTTAATGATATATATGTGTAATGTAATGTCCAGTAACAGTATAAAAACAATAAACGTCAAATTGTTAAAAACATATTAATTTAAGGGGTCCCAGGACTCTAAAAAGGGGGGAAAATGAAAAAAAAGGCCATTTTCAACATTTAATGTCTTAAAATGTATATGATTTTAAAACACAATTTTAATTGGAATGAAAGATATAAGTATGTTCTTTCGTTTCATGTATTTAATAAATTGCAAGATACAGAATTAGTATTTATAGTGGGGTCGAAACTGTTAGGCATTTGTCGAACAAAAAATTGGCATAACAGTTTACGCGCAGGATTACAAAATAAATATTGCAACTAGAATGGAAATTTTGGTGCTTACTTATACTTCAGATTGTAATAATTTCCCTGAACTTAAATAAATTTGTATTTACAGCATTTTTATATTTTTAATGCAATGTTGCATTTAGCTAATACAAAGTTTTGAAAATTTCAACAGTAAAATCACCTAAAAAAATATTTTTTTGAACAATAAAAAGGAAAATTTAGGTTCAGTTTATACAGAATAACATGAAATATATGTTTTAAAAATTTCTTGAAAAAATATTCAGAAGTTTTTGAGGTATCCTGCACGTTATGCCCAAAATACGCCATTTGGAAAATAATGACTTTAAAGTTTCGGAAACGCCGCTTCAGCTATTGAGCGGGTATAATTCTAAAAGCCAAAACTTTTGTTCAAATGGTTATTTCAAGGAAACAATTATATCAAAATATTCAGAAAAGATAGGAGTTTAACATTTAAAAAAATTAAAATTTCTTAAATTTTGAAACTATAAGAGTCCTGCGACAACTTAATCCTTTCCGGCACGCAGTAATTCTATTTATAAACTTATGAAATAATGAACTGACACCAGAATTTATAAACGATTTTTTTTAGAAAATGCTAACTTGCTTATTTTCACATACATGATAAAAGGAAAATTTTAATTAAATATTCTTGGCGCCGTTTGTCTGTTTTGGAATTAAAAGTAGGTGTCCGTTTTTTAAGGGCATCGCCCTCGAAAATTTAATTAGAATTAATCGCATATATACTGTGGGATTCGCGATAGTTTGCATTGATTGTATCTCTCAATACGCCTCTAGTGACTTTAAAAGTTAATTACACCTATCTGGAAAAACGCGGCACTGACCAAGGCGTTGTTGCAACTTTAGTTTAACTATGCACTGCTTTTATTGTCAGTACCGAATTAAGTTCATCATAAACAGATTAGGAAAATATTAAAAAAAGAGTTGTACGAATAGCTATATTTGATATTATTTAGGTTCCATATATCTTTGAACTTTCATGTTATACCCATTTACACTTTTCTAATATATACTATACAGTTATACCCAACCCTACGTTGTATAGTTTTTTACAAAGTCTTAGTACTCTTTTAGCAACGTTTGTATATATATATATATATATATATATATATATATATATATATATATATATATATATATGTATATATATATATATAATACAATTACAAATTCATATATTTATTCTACGGAATCCTCTGTGCGCGAGTAATGCTCGCATTTGACCGTTTATTTAAAACAGAAATTCTTGCCTAATTGAATCGGGAAATTGCTCGGATTAAATAAGGCAAAATTTACAATAAACATTTACTGGTGAGGATAATCCCCGATTCTGAGCACATTAAGCAGCACGAATACCATTCGCTCGTCCTTAAGGGGTTAATGACTGATCAGATATAAAAAATTATATATAGAGGCCTTTATTAAAATTTTTTTTTACAAATATGACGCAATTTTCCACGAAATAGATGACATCCTACAACTTTGTAATTGATTTTTTCGCGTTCCACGTACCGTTTCTATAGGACGGATAATTCAGTTGTTTCCGTTAGGGGAGCTGCCCGTCACTTCATCGTGTTGTGCATACATATTTTACTATAACTAGACCTCACATTTATTGTTTTAACTACCTCAATTCATTAGTTATTTGAGACGAATCAAAATTAACAAAATTCTCTGTATCTTGTTATCTGCTGATAAGTGCACAGTTTTCTGCTTTAAAAATATTTACAAGCACAAAACTTACTTTTTTAAAAAAAAGTAGTACGCAATATAGCTATATATAGTATTCCCAGGTGTGTTAGAAATTTAACGTATCTAGATTTAAAACTTAAACTAATATATTGCGATGGATTATGCGAAATTCTCAAATGGGTTCTTACATGGATTAGGGAGAAAGTGATATATAGATGTTTATAGCTTAAGCTGCAAAGTTCCGCAAGCGTAAAAGTTAATAGTTGATTAATTACGTTGTTTTATGGAAACTATATTTTACTGGATACTCTTAAATTGAACATAGATACTTTAAGTTTCTTTTATTTGAAATATTTTCATATAATTTGAAATTTTACTATCAAGGTTTTAAAAAGAAACCTTCAGACAAAATATTTGGTGAGATAAAAATCTTTTTTCTGTGCGAATTCCAAATTTTTATTTCAAGATATGTATTTAAAAATCAAAGTATTCTTATTTAAAAAGTAATCATGTAAAATACATTAATAAAATTTTTTTCTTTTAAAGTTTAAAATATTTTAATTGTGTTTGAAATAAAGAAAAATCCGCTCCGCAATATTTACAGGTGACGTATAAGGCTAAAATATATAAGATTAAATCTTAGAGTATGTACATTAAGTTTAAATTTTAGATTATGTACACTGCGATTGATTGTGCCAATTTCTGAAATGAGATTTTATGTGCATAAGAAAATAAATGTTTTACAAACACTTTTAGCTAAAGCTCCACAAGCGTTAAGTTACTGCTTGATTAATTGTAATTAGTTTTTTAATGGAAATTCCATTTTGCTTGATATAAAATACTTCAAAATGTGCACATTATATTATTCAATTTTTTATTTTTAAATGTTTTGTATGCTTTGAATGTTAGAAGTAAATGCTATATAAAGCCAAAAAAGGCTTTATAGAGCATTTACTTCTAACGTTCAAAGCATACAAAACATTTAAAAATAAAAAAAATTGAATAATAAAATGTGCATACATAGAATGCTCTGAAAATTAAGTAACTTTCTAGGATTGCATGCTTTGTTAATTAAAAATATTAAGAAGTCCGTTATATTTAAATAAAAAATAAATAATTAATAATCTAAATGTTAAAATAAAATTACTTGGGACGAGTTGTCCTTCTACGCCAAAACAATGTTTTAGTCAAAGGTTTAGTTTAGTAAAAGGTTTAGTAGGTTTCTGTTTCAAATAGCTGTGAATAACGATTATTATTGTAGATTTTGATTGTAGATATTTTTATGAGGATGCGTTTACTTTCAAAACCGGTTCCGAAAATGAAAGTGTCCTCATAAGAAATACCTGTAAACAAAATCGAAAAAGTAAAAAAAAACGGCCTGCATACAGATTGATCTCAACTATTCAATGCAAAAGAAATCATTTAAAAATATTGAAATGCGACCGAGATATCTTTATAAATTTCTTCCATAGGATTAACATTAGCGAACGGGTCTTTCCATTTGACTGAAGTAGCCTCTTAAACGTAAACGTATGTTTACACTACAACAATTCATTATTCCGCATTCCAACTAAACACAGCGCCACTCTATACAACACAGACGTCAATTACGGAAATTGTACTGTTTTGAAAGAATGATGAAATATTTTTGTAAAATTTACGGAAAACCTTCTTAATTTTGATCCGAGAACGGAAAAATTATCCAATTACGGAAATTGTACTGTTTTCAAATGAAGATGAAAGTATTCCCTGAAATTTAACTGAAAATATACCGTATTTTTACTGATTTTTTTTACAGTGTGAGGATTCAATTATGGTAAGCATTTTTAAGTTTAACTAAACTACTGCGCACAGTATGACATTCGGTGTATAAAAGTGTTATAGATCATATACAGGTCTGCACAAAAGTGTTGGTAAGCATCACTGGGTATTTGCTTAATTTGCTTTAAAGTGCTTTTTAACTGAGCAATGTAATTTTCAGCTGAACTTTATTTAATATACTAAGAAACGCATTTAGAATATAAATAAATCCATATACAGGACTACGTAAGGAATCGGAGAGATTATAGTGTATGAAAGGTAATTTCTATAGTGTGTTTTAGTAAATTTATACTTTATTGCATGAATTAAATTATAGCTTAAAATGAGACATATATAAAAATCTGTAAATTATATATAATGCTTTACAAAAGAATTCGATTAGATTTCGATCTATTAGCAGAAAGTGCTGAAGGGTAATAATTGACTGTATTATGTTATTTTTTAATTAAACATAATTTTAGTATACTATGTGGAACATATACTCATTTATACATCCTACACAGTAATTGCGTAAATCTAGTTTTAAAGTATGTTTTGCTTTTCTAAATTTATTACTTATTAAATCTGCTACATTATTAAACAGTGAATTTCTGGTAACGCATTCTTGAAGTGTCTGAAAGTGTTTTTTCTTTCTGCTTGACACATGATATTTTTTTTTTTTTTTTTTTTTTTACAATTATTTTCCTACAATGTTTCTCAAAACTGACAACTTTTTAAAGAATATTCTTGTTTCTAGTTAATATACTGATATTTTCAAGTCTTCACCAAAAATGTATATGTAGACAATCATTTTAAAAGAGTGTTTTTTAAAATCATAGAAATTATAAACAAACAATTTTATTTCTATCAGTTTAGGTTCTATGATTTTTAGAAATTTTTCATGACTAAAATTCAATTTTTTTTTTTTTTTTTTTTTTTTTTTTACACTGAGTGACCAAAAAATTAGAAACACCCCTTATTCCAAAGTCAACCAGTCCGGCAGTGACGTTGAATGTCGTAAAAACGCAGAGTTGATTATATAAGGAACAAGCAACACTTAGTTTCGTACGACGTAGTTAGCAAATAAGTTACTGTAAAAATGAGTAAGATGAAAAATTTAAGTGACATTAAACGAGGGATGTCATCAGTGTAAGAAGAGTTGGTGCCAGCGTTTCTGACATAACGACTCTCTTACGATTTTCTTGCCCAACAGTATCTCATATGTTTAAAGAGTAGCAGTTAAAAAAAAAGAAAAACTCGTATGTTGTGGCCATCACAAAACTTTCTTCTATCTCATACATGTCAAAACTTCAAAATTCACTTTCTCAGTGCCAAATTAAATGGCAATCCGTGTTCATCATGAGAATTCTAAAAATATGAAATTCCGTGCATTAGTTCTCGAGGTATGACTATCGCTGAAATCGTGTAAATCCAGCAAAATGCAGCATAGCAGCGCCACCTATTGTGTTATTTACACCTAATTAGAACCTAATTATCACAAACTTATGTCACCGTCTAACTGAATATGAAGTTTGAGGAAAATTCGTGCATTAGTTCTTGAGATAGAGGTATTGCGCAAATCAGGACAAATGCAGCATAGAAGCGCCACCTGTTGAGCAATTTGCAACAACACATAATCAGCTGCAATATTAATCAAGTTATACTTAAATCTGAAGTTTGATGAAAATTCGTGCATTAGTTCTTGAGATAGAGTTACTGAGGAAATAGTTCAAAATGCAGCACAGCAGCGCCACCTATTGGGCGATTTACACCAACACGTAGTCAGCATCATTTCATATGAAGCGACTAACTAAATCCGAAGTTTGATGAAAATGTGTGCATTAGTTCTTGAGATAGAGCTACTGAGAAAATAGTGTAAATCCTGCAAAATGCAGCATAGCAGCGCCACCTGTTGGGCGATTTACACCAAAACTTAAACAGCATCCATTCATGTCAAGGACTAACGGAATCTGAAGTTTTAAAGAAATCCGTGTATTACTTCTTGAGATAGAGCTTTTGCAGAAATCCTGCAAAATGCTACACAGCAGCGCCACCTGCTGGGCGATTTACACCAAAAACTAATCAGCACCAATCTATATCAGGGACTATCTGAATATAAATTTTTATTAATTCCGTGCATTAGTTCTTGAGATAGAGCGCCCACAAAATGTGTGTCACATACAGACAGACAGACAGACAGACTCACAGACAGACATTTTGTAAAAACATGTTTTTTGGAATCTCCGACCCATAAAACATGTAAATCCGTTGAAAACTGGAATTCCAAATTTTTTATGAAACCAATACTTTCTTCTTGTAAAGACAAAAGAAAGTAAAAAACTTCAGGCGATAAGAAACATTCTCTCAGAAAAAGGATGGTGAAAGAGAGAGTTGAAAAGCGAGTAGGGGGGTGGGGGTGGCACGCATATACTGCCGCAACAGAAGGGCAACAACATGACAAATTACAGTTGAAATTAATGCAGATGCCCAAAGAATAACCCAATGCACAACAAGACGGACTTTGAAAATGATGAGATTTAGCAGGAGGGACTATCAAGAGTGCGTTTGGTATCACAGAAAAGTAGGAAAAGGCAATTGCTGTAGGCAAAGGTATGACGGAATTGGTCACTTGAGAACTATAAAAATATTAGCCTGGTCCTATGTATCTCCTGTCCTGTTACATAATACAGCTGAAAGGAATAAAATATGGCTCAAACAGCACGAATTCATGGACCACTCGGGGCAAATGACAATTTTTTAGGCTGATTGCGGTGGAATTATGGTGTGTAGAATGTTTTTATGGAGTGACTGGAATACACTGGAACACACTTAAATACACGGAGTACACTACACATGACGTACACATGGAGTACACACCTCGATATCTGTGGACACAATCTGACTAGCATAGCATAACTCAACATCGTTGCCGATCATGTGCAGTCGCTTATAGGTACATAGCTGCCAACCTTCCACCAATCTTCCATAATGTCTAGATTAATCTTCCATAATGCCCAGGTGAGCCAGATTTCGAACCAGAAAATGTATTATTTGAATGCTTGTTTATTTATTTCCAGGTTTCTACGTGGAACATATTTATTTTCATTTCTTAAAAAAAATTCTTGTTTGAAACGTATTGTCTTGTTTGAAACCAGGGTCAAATTAACGCAAGTATTACGGGAGATTAGTTTGAGGTTGGCAGCTATGTAGGTATAATGTACCTTTATATAGATGGTCACTTTCAGCAGAACAATACAACTTGCTAACGTGCTCGATCGTTATTAAATTGGATTGAGGAACAATAGTCAGAGCTTAATCAGTTTCCGTAGCCATCTTAGTTCCCTGGTCTCAATCATATTGAGTATTTGTGGTCCAAATTCGAAAGAGCAATTCAAAGCTTGGAAACACCACCATTCAATATCATCAAACTTACAGATGCCATTATGTCAACATGAGCCAACATTCCTCAGCAACGGTATCAGCAACTTGTTGAGTCCATGCCTAGAAGAATATCTGCTGTAATCAGAGCTAATGTTGAATCAACGCGTTATCAGAGCGTAGCTCTAATTTTTGAGACACTCAGTGTATACTATAGTTATTTAGAACTTGACATTTCTTTTTTAATCATGCTCAAACTGCAAATATTTTTTTTTTCTGCCAACTTTATCTTAAAATAAAGTGGTTCCAATACGGTTTCCAGTTCCGTTAAAATAAAATAACATAAAAAATATTATTTATAAAAAATTCCCAGCATATATATCATATTAATGTAATGGTTTTTCTCATTGCAATTCGAAAGTTTAAAACATAGAACAAGCAGATAAAGGGAATAAAAAAATACTTAAAAATGTATATATTTATCCATTGAAAATCATTCGCCTTTGTTTTATTTTTACTATCTTCTATCTTCAATACAAGAAAGTATTGTAATAGAATTTTTTTTCGACTTCCGGTTTTCGACGGATTCACACGTTTTAGGGGTCAGAAATCAGCAAAAACAGGTTTATAGAAAATGTCTCTCTGTTCGTGTGTCTGTCGCCATTGTACCCTCAAAAAGTGTATGAAGTTATGCATAGAATTGAACCAATTTTTTTTTAGTTTTTGGCTGTAGCAAGGACGTCCTTTCTTCATTTGGAAAAAATCCGCCGGAAGGGGCGCTGTAACAGCGATTTTTTGCGTGATTTTAAATATTGTACCTTCGAAAAGGGTATGAAGTTATTCATTGAATTGTAAAAAAAAAAAAAAAAAAAAAAAAAAAAAAAAAAAAAAAAAAAAGTTCATGGTCATGGCAAGCAGGTTCTTCCTTAATTTGGAAAAATCCGCCAGTAGGGGGCACTGTAGTAGCGATTTTTGTGCCATTTTGAATATTGTACCCCCATCGATAAATATATGAAGTTACGCATAGAATGGAACCAAATTTTTTTTGTATATTTTTGGTCGTGGCAAAAAGTTCCTCCCTGAATTTGGAAAAATTCCGCAGGAAGGAGGCGCTGTAATAGCGATTTTTGTGTAATCTTCTTAATTTTTCGTAGTTTCATTGTACACCAGTGGCTCGTGAATCGACGGGAAATTCCCATCCTGATAAGCCGACTAATCGAGACTATCCTTGATTTTAATAACTATCACGATCGAGATTAACTCGTTTTTACTCCGATTAATTGACTGAAGCAAAAATTTAAGATGAAAGTAAAAGTTGATATATTATTGAACTAATAAAAATGCAGTATTGACATTGTAATTTGTAACATTGTAATTTGACATTGTAACAACACTTTGAAATATAAAAGTATATGAGACTAGGGGGCTCTGCCCCCTGCAAGCTACGCTCGCCAACCCCCGTTCAGATGCCGCGGAATCTGAAAATCTAAAAATCTAATGGGTTTTAAAAATATTACAGAAGATTAAATTATACTGAAAAAGCTGTGCAGATCTCCCTGTAAACGGGTTTCCATTCAATTCCTTCCCCTTGATTGCAAAAATTTAATGGAGAATCAGTTGCTGTTAAGACATCCAATGTTTGTTTTTGTTTTTGATTAAAGAGGATCAGTTAAACATTTGAAAAGAAGCTAAAATAAAATGAATTAAGCATCCCGAGTCTTTGTCAACCGATATTTTAAAACAATCTCTATAACAATAGCCTAAATCATGTAACTATCATCAACAGTTCCGGGCGGAACACTTTGCTTTTTATACTCTAGGTGCCATTTTGATACTTTAAAGTTATCCAGGTACAGGTGATAAGTCGCCAAATATTATTCTATCCCCATCATTTCATCTATATTATAGTAGTTCATGTCATCAAATGCCATAAACAAATACGATCTGATCCCTTCGTCTTTCATATGAAAGTTTGGAACAAATGTCATATAATGCCCCATATTGGCGCGATTTTTTTCCAACACCAATTTGGGGAACGCATCAACAGCATAAACAACAACATCCGGCTTACCATATCAAGCAAAATAACGATACTTTGGCGCCAGTTAAGTACCCGTTGCGTATATGACATTGGCGTCCGAAAAAAATCGCGCCAATATGGGGCCATATATGACATCTGTGCCGACAGAAAAAAAAAGTCGGGTGCAAATCTCGACAGTATCTTTTTTTCAACTCGCCAGTTAGGATTTTTTTTATTGTTCGAGTGGTAAATTAAAACATTCATTTGAAGTTGAAATAAAATTCATGGTTTGTTACATAATTTAATATTTCGCTAGATGTCATATACGCACCGCATGTTTGGCACGATTTATTATTATTATTATTATTATTATTATATATATATATATATTTTTTTTTTTTTACGAAAATTTGGCGAAAGCCTCGTTTTCGAATACCAGTTACATATGTATTTTTGGTACTACTTAGTTATCCCGTCGACAAAAAATCTATCGCGAACTATAAGATTAAATGTCAATAATGCTTGATCGTAAATGTCACATTCACTTGACTTTTAGCAAGTTACACGTGTTTACGTCATCAAGTGATTTTTATTTCACCGTTTTATTTTTATATTTATTAATTTTATGCTAATTTATTTGTTCTTTCGTTATTTAAAATAAAAATTTTGTCAATCTGTACAATTTGGCGAGTGGTCTGGCGATTTATATAATTTGCGAAATTGGGTGACGGAATAACTACTACATTGTACCGTATTTTTTAATTATTTTCTATTATTTTCAAAAGGAAATAGCAAAAAAATAATTACTTACTATAGAACAAAATAATTTATATAAATTTAAAAAAGAAATAAAAGTAAATATACATTTATTATTAAATAAACAACAATAGCCGGGTTACCATGTCTATTAAAATAATGCCATTTGTGCGCCAATTAGGTACCCCGGTGCGTATATGACATCTGTGTCTTTTTTTTTTTTTTTTTTTTTTTTTTTTTAAGAAGTAAAAGCCATCAGTTTAAATGTTTAATTTTTAAATGAAAGTTTTGTATTTAATAAAATGATAACGAAATACCAAAAAAAGCATTATTCTTAGCATAGATTTAAAGGAGGCCCAACTGTCGCCAAATTAATTTAAAATAGTAACGTTTTCTGTATTATGAAAAAAAAATTCAGTTATGATTAAAATTTGAGTTGCCATCATACGAAAAATGTATTTAAAATTAGAAAAAAAATTAATATTTCGAAAACTAATTCGAATTTATAAATTCTAATACCAGTTTTGAGATCTGTGGATCAACACGGATTTTTGGTGTTAATTTCACCGCAAAGTATTCCATATTTTAGGAGAAATCGCCGTGAAACTAAATCAGTTGTTTAATCAGTCGATTCAAAGAATCGATACATTTCAGGCGTTTCATATATTCGTTTCATAAATTCGTTTCATTAGGATTTTATATAATAGGGTAGATAGAAGAATGTTTTGGGATTGGCACATCCAACTAGTTTTAATATAAAATTTAACGATTGTACAGAATAATAATTTAACATTAAGGGTGCTTAGAAGGCCCTATACGTACCATGTTAAGTTAATGCACCATTTCTCTAAAACTACCAAATATATTCACTTAAAGTTTTTTATATGTATAATAGAAATAACATCTAATAAACTAAAGTTTAATTTATAAACATAAATTATTTACTTATTATTTAATTTTTTTTAATAGAAGCGACTTTTAAATAACAAACAAAAAACTTGCATTTTTCCAAAGGGACACTTTTTAATAAAAATTTTTTACTTGTATTAGTAACAAATGTTCGCACCAGATTGATCAGGGATATATGTAAAATATTCAGGCAAGATTACAGACAATGTGTGTATGTACACATTGTACGCATTGTACAGATAATATGTATTAAATTCGATAAAAATGTACTTCTAACTTTAAAAAAATGAAAAACATTTTGAGAGAGTTAAACTTAAATTTTATTTATGCAAAGGTTATGTATGATGTATGCAAATGGAATTACATCAAGAAATTAACTTCTCGTTGTCGTAGAAACAAAAATAGTATATCATTCTAAAGCGAGAAAATAAAGGATTCAAAATATTTAAAAAATTAAGAAAGATTTTTTTTACGAATTTTCTTTCTAAATGCCCTTAAATTTTAAAATTTTCTAAAATAAATTGGAGCTTTGTATTTTAAATCGAAATAAATGCAGTTTGTTTCTTCCTGTACGTTAAATTCTGAAATATTATATACATCTGAAACGATTTTATCGCAGACTCAGGGAGCTATTACGATCCTTCCATGTTAGATATTTATGGTTCAAGATATTCTTTAACGACCCGAAATATCTTTACAGATGCCTCATCTTAAATAGATATTTGTGGAGCGTCTAAAATTTATGAGTCTAACGTAAGATATATAAAGAAAATAGTTCGTCAGATATATTTAAATTTAACGTTATATTTAAAAGAAAATAATACTTTTAAAATGTCTGTTAAATGTATTAGAAAACAGTTCTAGAAGGTATACATTTATTCATGGAGAAGGTGTAGGTAAGAAATAAATTGGGTTTAAATTCTTGAAATGTAAAAATTAATCTATATCATTTTTTACTTTCCTCTATCTTTACAAGAAGAAAGTATTGGTTACATGAAAATTTTCAAATTCCAGTTTTCGACGGATTTACACGTTTTATGGGTCAGAGATAAAAAAAACATGTTTTTACAAAATGTCTGTCTGTCCGTCTGTCTGTCTGTCTGTCTGTCTGTATGTGACACAAATTTTGTGGGCGCTCTATCTCAAGAACTAATGCACGGAATTTAATAAAAATTTATATTCAGGTAGTCCCAGTTATATATTGGCGCTGATTAGTTTTTGGTGTAAATCGCCCTGAAGGTGGCGCTGAACTGTAGAATTTTGCAGGATTACCGCAAAAGCTCTATCTCAAAAACTAATGCACGGATTTTTATAAAACTTCAGATTCCGTTAGTCCTTGACATGAGTTGTTGCTGTTTACGTTTTGGTGTAAATCGCCCATTAGGTGGCGCTGCTATGCTGCATTTTGCAAGATTTACACTATTTTCGCAGTAGCTCTATCTCAAGAACTAATGCACACATTCTCATGAAACTTCGGATTTAGTACTTCGTATCCTTCATATGAAATGATGCTTACTACGTGTTGGTGTAAATCTCCCAATAGGTGGCGCTGTGTGCTGCATTTTGAACTATTTCCTCAGTAGCTCTATCTCAAGAACTAATGCACGAATTTTCATCAAATTTCAGATTTAAGTATAACTTGATTAATATTGCAGCTTATTATGTGTTGTTGCAAATCGCTCAACAGGTGGCGCTTCTATACTGCATTTGTCATGATTTGCGCAATACCTCTATCTCAAGAACTAATGCACAAATTTTCCTCAAACTTCATATTCAGTTAGACGTTGACATAAGTTGGTGATAATTAGGTTCTGGTTAAATAACCCAATAGGAGGCTCTGCTATGCTGCATTTTGCTGGATTTACACGATTTCAGAGGCAGTCATACCTCAAGAACTAATGCACGGAATTTCATATTTTTAGAATTCACATGATGAACACAGATTGCCATTTAATTTGACACTGAGATAGTGAATTTTGAAGTATTGTCGTGTATGAGACAGAAGAAAGTTTTGTGATAGCCACAACACACTAGTTAATAATGTATGTAGTATTTTAACAAAAATATATATGTAGGGGAGAGTAGCCTAATTTGGACCACTTCACTTATTTTCAGGTGTAACTCACTTAATTTTTGGAATATCTGTAAAACATCACAACACGTGGTCAATCTATTTAGCTTCTAACTAAATAAATCTTTAGATCAATTTCTTTTTGAAAATCTTAAATTTTATTTTAATTTGAAAAATTTGGCAAAAGTGGTCCAAATTCAGCAACTGGTCGCCTAAGTTGGACCCACAGTCTCCTAAATTATACCAAGCAACATCAGGTTGTTTTAATGATTAGAAAATATAACTAGTTTGTATTAAAAGCAAAGCTTGCGATTAATGAAACAATCAAACAAAATAAAATCTTTTTGTCGTTTTTTATTTTATTTTATTTTATTTTATATTACTTTATTTTTTCATTTCAAGGTTTACTTTATATGGCAAAGATGTTAACACAAATATTTTGTGTCGCCTTCTGTACTTTGATTTAACTGATTTTAGCAAGGACGATAGCATTTCTAATGATTTTTTGGCTTTTATTTTTTGGTGGTGGTGGTGGTGGGGGGGGGGGGGGGATTTGTAGCTGCAGCCCTCTTGCAGGTCAATTTCTTCACAGATTACACTCTTCTTTTCGTTTCCTATACCTTTAACAGTTTTTGCTGCCACGAGTGTTTTTCTTCCAAACTGTTTGTCTGTGTCGTTTTCAACATTATATTATTATTATTATTATTATTTTAAATATGCTCTATTTAAAAAAATACCCTACGATTAATCAAAAGCAAACATATATTCAAACAGTGTTGAACTCAGGTTCCCCCCCCCCCCCCGGAGCCGTTAAATAACCACTCACACCTGAAAGTTTGAGATATTATGCGTTTTATCGGCAAAAACGTGTAATTCCAACCTCCAGAACTGTTATATGTCTGCCCCCCCCCCCTCTCCCCTCACGGAACCGCAAATATCCTCAGGAGGTAAATGTTTGAATTCAACTCTGTAAGTCAAATACGCCGGAGGAATAAAGAATTCAAAGAAAATAAATATAAATACATATTACAAGAAAAAAGAAATTGCAAACAAACTTTATTGCATAAACATGTAAAAATGTTTTTGTTTATATAGGCCTAAACTGTATAAAGAAATTGATTCAGATATACAAAAGAAAAATAAACTTACATGGAGATAGTAATCCATTATAAAATATATATAAAAAATAGTGTACAAATCGTACCGCCCTCGAAATTTATTACTCTTCAAATTTATGATCGTATATTTGGTCCAATTTAGGCAATCTAAATTGTCCCAATTAAGGCAACCAAGCCATTTTTTAAAACAGATAATGTCAAGACTAAGAACAAAAACGAAATCAAACAAATCCGTGTGAAAAATATTCCGCAATAAACAGATGAATTTAGATATGTATATGAAAACCTAACAACTTACGTTTAATAGGGAAAAATATATCAAAACAGGTAACTTTAGTTTTTTTAAAATTGCCTGAAAACAGCACTTGGTGCTTCTTCTAATCATAAATGACGTCATTTTGATGAGTAGGATTTCAGCGGTAGATGGCATCTCTTCCTGTAATCGGCAGAATGGCAACGGTTAAATTAAAGCGGCGCACAGTGTTCCCAAATCGCGATCAAGTGGCTAAAAATCACTTCTGGCTTTCCTGGTGGTTGTATATCCTTCATTTTTAATTATATAACATTCTAAATGAAATTACATTGCGAAATTAAAATAAATGTAATTGGTGCTCCGGTGGGAGGGAATTTGGGGGGGGGGGCAAAATAGAGGGGCCAAGTTTTTATTAAATTTAAATTTTCCTTTTTTACAGGAATGAGAATTTTTCACTTTTGATTATGGGAAATTTTTTCTCTTTTACAAAACAAATCATCTAATTTAAAGATGACGAAAATGTGAAATTTTAACACCCCCTATCCCTCCTTCCCTGAAAATATACAGGTTAAAATCTTATTTTTTTTTTCTCTTTTTAATGTTATTGCAAAGTAAAAATAAAGCGTATAAGCAATCAGTAAAGTGCATAAATAATCAATCAGCTGAATTTTGCCACCTTTTTAAGTTTTCAACATGTATTTTCTATGCATTAATAATAAAATCATTAAATTCTTTATTAAGATTACTTTAAAAATTTTTGGTCCCCCCCCCCCCCCTTTCTTTTGCTTCTCTCTATTACACAGATAGTAATACTTTTGAAGTTCCAATAAAATGAAGAATCTGCCTTTGTTACTTTATTTTGGTAATATTAAATAAATAATTACCTCACTATTTTTCTAGTATATTTGAAATTTCCGCTTCTACACCCCCCTCTCTCCTCTCCGGTATATAATTCTAACATCTCTAACAGTTTTAAAAATTTTACAAAAAAAAAAAAATCTAAACTATGTTTAAATATAAAACAATTTTATATCCTTTTATGGAAAAATAAAATAAATCTCCTTTTTAAATAAACCTTCAGAAAAGTGGATTTGCACATTTCAAGTAACTGCAACATTTCATCCGAAGTGTTGAGTGAAATTTTCATATATATTTTTTAATTTGTTAAAGTATTAAAGTATGCATTAAAATTTAAATGTGCATATAAATTAATACAATTAAATTAATATTCATATAATAAACTAAAAATAATAAATGTGATAAAAAAATTACAATAGATTTATATGACGATACGTGAAAATTAAAGTAAAATTTAATAATACTACTTAACCCGTTCGGTACCATGGGTCCACCCTGAAAAAGAGCATACAGAATTTGTTTTAGGCAACAGTAAAGAAAAAAAAATAGTTAATTTAGTTTAGTTAAAATATAGTTAAATTAAATATTTAGTTTCATTAATTAGAACATTTTTTGATTGATTAAGTAAAGGTAACTCTTTTGAAAAAAGTGGTGCCAACCGAATAAAATTTGCGTAAAAGCCTCCGGTCTCGAAAGGATTAATAATGAAATTTATTTGTAAGTAGGTAAAATATACTCTTCAAATAATCAGGAAATTAAAAACATTAAATGATGTTTCCCATTTGGTTGAATTTCCCAGTCATAATGTTGCTAGAATTTAGTATATATGGGTCATTCTCACCATCTTTTGACTTTCGGGAATAAAAATCCGGTGAAATTAAACTTGCTAAAATAACATTTTAATCTGATAGAGGAATGCCTTAATGATTCAAAATAAAGAAAAAATGGTCAGCAGCGAAAATTTTGTTATTTAACTGAGGTTTAAGTTAAACTTGCGAGTTTAATTTTCTTTACCATTTTACCACTATAAATTTTAATTTTCTTCAAAATTTTTACTTATAATGAATTTGCATAGTACCCACAGGGCATTCAAATAAGAAATAATAAAAAATGTAGTACTTTTAATACAGAATTTTTCTATAACATTGTCTTAAAGGGGTGTTAAAGAAGGGACGTTAAGGTAAAAAAGGGGGGGGGGTATAGGAAAAAAGGGACGAAATGGGACAAAAAGGGATGGTAAGGATGTAACGGTAAGGAAAATTACAACCATTTTTTAGGCAAATCATGATAAGACCAAGTGATAGCCACAATGTTAATTGATTTTTAAAAACAGTTGTTAACATTGGATTAAATTAATTTTTTTTTAAATTACCTCGAAAAGAGCAGGAATAAACCTTGGGGACGGTAAGAGTACCAATAAATCTACGTTCTTGAAATTGATATTTAACTGCTGATTTAAATTCTGCAGTAAATTTCCTGTCAAAGAATTTAAGTCATTCTTTCTCTAGCATGAGATAAGCATACTTCTGCATGAGATAATATCAACCGTAAATATGTGTGCAGGTTAATTTTTTGCTATATATACTACATATAAAACAACTGTCCCAGTTTCGGGAAAAAACTACATCGAATTACTTTTAGTGATATGAATTTTATACAGACAGCTCTAAACTTAAAAGAATCAGGGACACGAGACGGTATAGGAGTTTTCCTGGTATTTGGTCAAAGATTGTGAGAATGCCCTATATATTAGACCGGAGTGAAAAACAAAAAGTTTTACAAATCGAATCGTAATAGTGCGGAAAAGTTGCTACTCGTCAATACAAGCACAGTGAAAAAAAAATTTTTGAAATCGAAGAATATCTTCCGTTCGCGCATCGCGTTCAAAGTTTTCGAATTTGAACAAAAATTGTACAAATATACAAAAAATCGTAAAAAGGTGTAAACTTTTTCCGATCGAACACATTTTTTTGTACCTACCATGACCTTGAGATGTAGAATGGAGGAAAAAATACCACACACTCCTCCTTTATCCCCTTCTAACCCCCTCAAGGGGGTGAAAATGGCCAATTTTCGTGGAAAATACCGAAATTACAGGAGATGTAAATATTGACGAATCGACATGATTTTTATTTACATAAGGCAACCTTGAGGCTAAAAGTCGAAAACACCCCCCCCCCCCTCGACAGGTCCTCTATCCGCTTTGAACCCTGTCGAGGGGGCGACTTTTTGCGACAAACATCATGTTTTGGTTTGTTTGGCGCCCGGTCACTCGACCTCTCCATCTCGTCAGCCCCTTTCTTCTTCGGTGCGCTGTAATGCTCGCTGCGCGTGCGCACCGCTGGAATTCCGAGAAACGGAGTGGGGGAGGAGCTAGCACAGTACCCGTACCTGGTAACGATTGCTGTGCGTCACTCAGTTTTGCCTCAGCGTCGCTGCGTGTTTCTGCTTGTCTGGCTTGTAAAAGAATATATCTCGCCTATAAAAGAAGCGCTGCTCTTGCTGAAAACTTTTCTTGTCGGCTTCGTTTAGAATCCCGTAGCTTCAATTGGATAACGGTTTCATCGATCAAAATTTAAGCTTCTTTTATCATCATTATGGCGCTCACTCGAAGCGTTCATACTCGCTGCCCATTTTTTGGTGCACCAAAACCACTGCCATCGGCAATTCTTCCCACCAATGCTGACGTTGTCAAATGTTGGCATGAAGTGCAATACGCTATGTTATTGCAGTCTGGTGACTTTAAACCTGGAAGGAAGTTGAGCTTTTTAGAAGTGGCAAACACTGTAGCTCAACAGATTGAGTCACTGTATTTGAAGGCTTCGATTCCTACAGTTTGTCACACAAGAGTCGTTCAAAAGATGAAATAACTACACGATCGCTATTATTCTCTTCATAAATCATATCCAAGAGACAAAGACACGGCTGGGAAACAGAAGAAGTACAATGATTTCATCCATCAGTCGTATAATACATTATTTGACATATCAGATGCAAATGCGAAATGACACTAGAATGCACTTGAGGGAAAAACTTTGACAAGTGTATTTGTCCTAATCCTATAGCTGTCAGCTACGATTGCCGTAAGGACAGGAAAATACCTTCATTGGAACTGATGTTTCTTTAAGCACAAAGACACCTTAGATCAGGTTAAATAGGACCGACGGTGCATAAAAAGGAAACACAAAATCTTAAATCATCTATGCAAAGAAAGGCTCGTCATCTTGATGTGCTTAGCACACACATGCAAAGCTTGCATGGTTGCAGCATTGATCCTGAAAGAGAGGAGACAAATGTTGATGTCAATGAGGATCAGGATGATTTAGATTTTCAACGCACACGATCTTTGTCTGCTCTGTCAAGGAGTCCAAACTCTTCACAAATCCACATGTCGCTTCCAGCTACTGCTTTGACAAGTAATCACTTTGGTCTGTCAGACAGAACAACAGCTGCCATTATCTCTAGCGTGCTAAAAGACGTAGGTCTTATTACTGATAGTAATACATCACTGATCGTTGATAGAAGCAAAATTAGACGAGAAAAAGAAAAGTGCAGGGCAATTCTTACCAATTCAAACATAGATTACCTGTCCTCCTCTATTGGTAAACATTTCTTCAGCTGACATTGCAGACTTGATTTCCAAGGGGGAAAAGCCAACTCTTCCTTTGAATCTGGCAGACATACCATGTCATACGCAAGCCGTAGAGCGCAGTGTTAAGCTGGTAACACAGGCCTCCTCAAAAGTGTCTGGGCATGAGCGACGTGATGGTTTTATAAGAGCCACCCTCGCTTCTCGTGCTATCATGATAAAATTTGACACTAAATCAGAATTCGCAGTACCTGAATCTGCATCTGCATAATTCTCCACGCCCACATTTTGGTTGGTTGGTTGAGTAGGGTGTGGGTGGGACTCGCAGTGCAGTCACCTTCCCGTGGTGAGTCCTGAGTCATCCTTAGAAGGACGGGGCAAGAGCTGCACAATTTTGATCTCTCGAGGGGGGAGGGGGATTGTTTCCTACTTTTAGCCTCAAGGTTGCCTTATGAAAAAAAAAAATGAGACCGATTCGTCAATATTTACATCTCCTGTAATTTCGGTATTTTCCACGAAAATTGGCCATTTTCACCCCCTTGAGGGGGTTTGAAGGGGATAAAGGAGGAGAGTGTGGTATTTTTCTTCCATTCTACATCTCAAGGTCATGATACGTACAAAAAATGTGTTCAATCGGAAAAAGTTTACACCTTTTTACGATTTTTCGTATATTTGTACAATTTTTGTTCAAATTCGAAAACTTTGAACGCGATGCGCGAACGGAAGATATTCTTCGATTTCAAAAAATTTTTTTTCACTGTGCTTGTATTAACGAGTAGCAACTTTTCCGCACTATTACGATTTCATTTGCAAAACTTTTTGTTTTTCACTCCGGTCTACTATATATATATACAGTCGGCTCTCGTTAATTCGAAATCGGATAAATCGAATCTTCGCTCAATTCGAACTAAACGTGAAGTCTTGAAATTTTCAATGGCAGAATAACGTTAAAAATTTTCATTTATTCGAACTCATTTTCTCTTGACTTCGTTTAATTCGAACTAACGAGAATTCCATTTTTTCATTTTTCCTTACTTTCTCACGGACTTCAGATCCTTGAAATAACTTTATTTCTTTCATTTTTGTCAGAATTGTTCTGAACTAGTATACATATAATCCCATGCATTTGATGTCCGCTTTCTTAATGCCCCGTCTGTCCATCAATGATACCTCCATCCCTCCGTCCACTGTGCTTGTTCCCATTCCCTTATCTAGCATTTGACCGAGTAACATTCCGAGAAATCCACAGGGTGGGCATCTGTTAAAGATAGAGGAAATCTGTTTTATTACTACACTCTATCTGCAGTGTAGAGATCGAATTTTTCAGTCAGTGATTTTACTTACTGTTAAAGTGGTTTTTTTTTTTTTTTTTTTTTTTTTTTTTTTTTTTTTTTTCTTTAAAATATGGCTCCACGTGCAAGTTATAAATCTTTAAGAAGCTAAAGTGGAAATTATTAAAAATGTAGGATGTGGCTAGAAGATTTAAGACAGCAATTGCTGCAGAATATGGAATAAAAAAGAATATGCTCTCTACTTACTTGAAAAATAAAGAATTCATCCTGAAATCATGGGAGACGGAAAGAATTGCTGAATGATGAAAACGTATGTGAACAGCAGTCCATGAGGATTGAGAGGAAGCTTTATTGTTATGGACAAAGGATGAATTGGCAAGAAAGGTACCTTTGAGTGGACCTATATTGGCAACTAAAGTGAAATAACTTGTACTACTCATGGATATTAAAAATTTCAATTGCAGCGAAGGATAGCTGTCACGTTTTAAGCACCGAAATAACATCGCACATCGTATGTGTGGTGGAAGTGGTGCCATAGACCTCGCTGTTTGCAATGAATTCTGCGAAAAGCTACCCAAACTCATTTCTACTTATGCAATGAAGGACCTATTTAATGGCGATGACGCAGGTTTGTTTTATAAACTTCTTCCTAGTAAGAATTTAACATTTAAAGGTGAAACGTGCACAAGTGTCAAACTTGGAAAAGGCAGGATAACTGTAATGGTAGGCGCCAATAAGGATGGAAGTGAGAAGCTAAAATTGCCAGTTATTGGTAAATCAACCAAGCCACGTTTCTTCAAAGGAGTTAAAACACTGCCTGTTGATTGTATGGCAAATGCTAAAGATTGACCACGGGTGAAATCTGCATCAGTTGGTTAAAAGAACTAGATAAAAAAAAATTCTCGTCAAAACAGAAAAATTCTATTGCTGCTAGATAATGTTCAGACTAATTGTAAACTACCAACACTGAGCTCTATAAAGATTGAATATTTAGCCCCTAATACTACAGCACAACTGCAATCGATGGACCAAGGTATAATCCAAAATTTAAAAACTCATTATCGTAAAAGGGTTCTAGAACAAATTTTATTTTCGATTGATCTGAAAGAAAGCTACGACATAAGTGACCATCAACGTTTTATAAGCAGCGTGGGACGCCGTACAGCCTGAAACAACAGAAATGTTTTCGACATGCCAGATTTATCCATCTAAAAATTGTGGTTGTAATGCAAAAGACAAAAACGATGGACCTTTCAAAAAAATTGAATTTCCAAACTTTTCTAAAAATTTCCAGTGTGATATTACATTCACAGAGTATGTAGCCCCTGACAATAGTTTATAAGTGTCTGGACACTTAAATGTGGAAGAAGTTGTTGAAACAATTCACGAAAAATGCAATGAGGGGATGGAATCAGTTTCTGGTGATTCTGTTAATATGTCCCAAGTGCTTTCCTTATTCACAAAAAAGTCAATTGCACAATCAATTGAATGTTTGCATAAAATTATCCTGATTCATCCGTCATCGAAAAAATAACTTTACTGTTTGTTACAAATAGAAAAACTTGCTAAAACAAAAAAAGTGAACATGACTAAGCATACACCAATTAATAATTTTTTTCATAGTGGTCATAATTTCTTAAACATTCATCTAATTTTAGGTAAAAAAAAATATAGTGTAATTAATAAAAATTTTAAATTTCAGTTGTCTTACACTGCATTATTAATTTTTATGTTTTATTTGTATTATTTTAATACTATTAATTAGTTTATGTATTTATATCTTTTAATTTAATATTAAGTCGTATTTTAATGATAACAGCCGAAATAAATTTAAAATATACTATAATATTGCTTCCTTTGTAATAGTACTCCTTTAAAAATATTTTCGTCTCATACTTTCCATAATTAGAACTCTGGATAATTCGAACATTTCTTGTGGTCCCGACGAGTTCGAATTAACGAGAGTCGACTGTATATATATATATATATAAACTGACTTTTAAATATGCACTTTTTAACATAAGGTCAAGTTTGAATATTATTTTTGATGTAAACGAAAAAAGCAAGGAAAAAATTGTAAAAACAAATAAAAATACACATATAAATAAAAAAATATCCTCAACTCTTAACCCCCTCCCCCCCTCGCCTCCGCGAATTAAAAAAATGAAATTGACAGTGTTATGTTAATTAAAAAGTTGCATTATATAAACACTGACAATTTTGGGTCAGTGCGAAAATTAGATTGACTTTAAACCCGATTACTCATTTTGGACTAATACTGGAAATATCCAATGTCCAGCTTCAAACTGCTACCCGTAAGGCATGGTGACGTCACAGCGACGTCGTTGTGAAGTCACACTGGGATTGTGTGACCGTCGATGTGACGTCATAGTGACTAGAATGCGAGGTCGTTATGGCCGTTTTAGAGGTCGTTTGTGACGTCACATTGTGACCACTCTGTGAAGTCACGGTGTGACAAATTTGTGAAAAGTGTGTCATTTGTGACTATTTTGGCCTTAACTTTGTGACGAACCTGTGACGACAGCGACAATGCTTTGACGTCACACTGTGACTAATTTGTGAAATATGTGTCATTTGTGACGAACTTGTCATAAACAATGTGATGATTTTGAAATGAAAATCAAATTTCAAATTAATTGCTTAAAAGGGCAAAGGTCAACATAGAGAAAAAGATTCCAAGCCGGGACTCGAATCCGGGCCATCAGTGTAGCGCACTGACATTCTACCGACTAAACCACATGGAACGAGACCCAGCCTGGAAAATTTCTTACTAGTACATGTTTGCGAGGCTACAAACGCAGCACAAGATGGAATATTTATCGTGATCCGCCAACATCGGGTAAACACGAAACTTAATTAAATCCAGCAGCGATTCAAACTATATAAATACTTAGAAATTTTTCCATAGAGAACCATTCGCCTTGCATACAATATTTCAAATGAAAATCAAATTTCAAATTAATTGCTTAAAATGCAATTTTAATTTGAAATTTGATTTTCATTTGAAATAAGTTCTCTCTGGAATATGTTCTCTCTGTTCTCTTTGAATGTTTCTCTCTGGAAAAATTTCCAAGTATTTATATAGTTTGAATCGCTGCTGGATTTAATTAAGTTTCCTGTTTGCCCCATGTCGGTGGCTCATGATAAATATTCCATCTTGTGCTGAGTTTGTAGCCTTGCCAACATGTAATAGTAAGACATTTTCCAGGCTGGGTCTCCTTCCATGTGGTTTAGTCGGTAGAATGTCAGTGCGGTATACTGATGGCCCGGATTCAAGTACCGTTATGGAATTTTTTTCACTATATTGGCTTTTGCGCCTTTTAAGGAATCAATTTGAAATTTCATTTTCCATTTGAAATATTGTTTGCAAGGCGAATGTTTCTCTGTGGAAAAATTTCCAAGCTTTAATACTGTGATGATTCTTGTTATAAACACTGTGATGAATTTTAAAATAAAGTTTTGTTTGAAATACACATTATTATCATTTTACCGTACTTTTTAGCAAAGCATCGCTATTTTGGAGTCCTATTCTTCTAAAATACTTTTAATTTTTACACTGAAGAAACAATGCTTATCAACTGGCATCCTTTATTAAGTTCTAAGCCTGATCTTGAGTTCAAGCTTTATATTAAGAATGTGTAAGTTTTTATGTGTTGTGATTTGTTATTATTTTATTAAAAACGAACATGGAGTCTAACGGATATTAATATATTTCCTATTTAAAGAAGAATAAGATAAGCCATATTTATTTAATTTTTTTATTCCCGTGTATATTGTATTTTGTTAATATGAGCTAAATAGATTTGGTATGATTTATAGGAAATGACTGATCTGGGAAATAGAAAAAACAAGCAAGAAAAATCATGCGTTAAGCATAGATTATAAAGCACTTTCAAACGCTTCCTGAATGCTTTAACTAGCCATCGTATTTTAAGGAAATAACGTAAATAAGATAACTAAGTAAATATTTTAGAAAACGCATAAAACATTTGAAAAACTGATTTCAGCAGTTACCGTCCATAGCCAAATATGTTTTCCAATTATTTTGAATAGCCCTGTATTTAATCTGTAGATTGATATATACTAGTATATAATGTGAAAATTTAGTTTAGCAAGAAAACGCATAACAGATTGAAATTCTCATTCAGCAATTTATACTAATATATGAAAATATATTTGAATACTTTTGTACAACCCTGTAGTTTACCTAGAATCTTTATTACAAGCCACTATTTAGTTAAAATTTAATTCAAATTAAAACACTCTTAAAACTGCTGAAATCACATTTCCAGAAATTATAATTTATAGACGGCCATATATCCATTTCCTTGCGTGATCCTGTGTATCATTTTATCCATATTCTACAAACATTTCTTAGTAAATTAAATGCAGTTCAACATAAAAATCCATAACACATCTAAAAAACACCTTTAAACAATTTACGCCCATAGCCCTTAACTCTTACGTATACTTTTGTGTTGCCCTGTATATGAATTATAGCTTTTATATACACCATATACTGTGCATAAATATAGAGAATCATAAAAGCGCATATTATAATTAAAAATGCATTTCCAGCAATTATCGCTATCTACAATATCAACTTTTATAAATATCATAAATTATAAATATTTTTTTATAAATATTATAAATATTAAATTTTAAAAAGTGTAATAAAGCAGTTTAATCTATAAACTTGTTATCAGGCATAAAAAACACTTTATTGCGATGCTTAAATGTCATATTTTATTTTTTAATGCGAAGTATCGAACGTGTATCGAAAACGTAGAAAATGAGTTTACAATCGAAGAAAATTTAATAACTGATTCTGAATGTCTACAATTAAATGTTTGATAACAGTGAAAGTGTGCTTACATACAATTTAAAAAAATAAATATACCAATTTGAAAAACACTAAATAATTAGTATTTATAATTGTTCTTAAACAACAACAAAGTACAATAGATGAATTAAATGTATTATTAGATTTAACAATTTCTCAAAAATTTCTCCATATGTTACGAGGAATTCCTATTATTTTACAATTTTGTCAAATGTTAAACCTGAAAACATTGATATGAAGATTTAGGATTTTAAATAATAATTTAAAATATTATTAGCAATGAAAAAAAAGTCTTTCAAAAGTTTCACTACTATAGTATGTAAAACGACATTTCCCATTCAGTATAATGTTAATTTCTAATCTGAAAAACAATCCCAGATCAGTCTCTTTCTATAGGTATAATATAAAACTATTTAACTCATCTCACCAAACATACAAAACAGGAATAAACAATTTAAATTAAATTAGACCTACTTTTTAAGCTCCATAAATTAATTATTAATATCCGTGTGTATCCGAAGATGGCGACGTCTTTTTCTTCCATTAAAAAAAGCACACGCAAAAGCTTACATTTTAGACTAGTAACTTACCGCATCTGTTAGAACAAAAAGTTCTCTGTTTACCCTGCGGTATCGTGGCAGACGATTTTGGGCAGGTGTTATTTTATTTGCTTTTATATAAACAGATTTGGAACTTACATGTGCAATCATTTTATGAGACTGTGTGTATTTAAATTTTTGCATTTGAAGAATTTTCCAATGTATTTTACCTTTTCTTTTTATCCAAATTTCTCCAGCACGTACCATTTTTCCGAGAAACACATTTATAATAATAAGAATAAGAGAAGGATTATTATATTAAATTGCAATACTAGATAAAATTGAAATCAGGAAAAAAGTATACTTTCACTCTCTTAGATATCAAATTGATAAAATATAGCATGAAAATCTAGTTTGCTGATACTTGTACCGTGCATTTTCCTTTATATGCCCCCCCCCCCCCATCTTTTTGTGTCTGAATTTACTATTTGCTATCCACTAATATATTTTCATTCCTTATGCCGCTGTAACTCGGGGCTTTTTAAAACATTTCTCTTCATTTTCAAAGATTTTTGAAGTTCATATTTTTCTCACACTGTGACTTACAATATGGGGGGATTTATTTTGTGAGTGTGACGTGACCTACGTTACATGCAGTGACATAACAATTCTTTTTTATTGCCAGAAAAATAAAATTTTACAGTAACAACATGTTTTGAAGAATTTTTGTAATTTTTTAAAGTTTTCTACGAAGTTCACATCTCAGTCACAATGTGACATCACTGAGTGGTTGCATTTCGGTCACAGATGTGACGTGACCACAGTGACTCACAGTGATGTCACAACGACGTCACTGTGACCATGCATGGTATGAGGGTAGTTCTCAAAAAGTTGCAAAAAGTCGCAATAAATCTCTTGGGATATGCTTATAGAAGGCTCATTCTACATTTTGTACTATAAAAGTCCGAGGAATTCGGAAGGACTGTTTTTATATATCACTTTTTATGTACAAAAATTCCTTAAAACTAGGTATTTTTTTAAAAAATCCTCTTTTTTTAATTTTCGAGATTTTTGCGATCAAAAATCAAATTAAATATGTAATTTAATGTTGTTTCAGAGAATTGCAAAGAAAAAAATCACAAACTATCTGAAAAAAACGACAAACTACGTATCTGAAATGGTCTTAGTTAGGGCGTGAATGCAGCGAATTTGCCCGAAATTCACGCAACAGTAGAAAACGCTAAAAACGCCTAACTTCACATAAGCAATGCTAAATCATGCGAGCTTATAAAAGCAAAATATAGCAGAATATAAATCTTCACATATTTCTAAATACTGTAGGATTTATTTCATTTCGAAATACGAAACTTCGATTTTCTGATTTTTGGCCACAAATCGCGATTTGGGACCACTGTGCGGCGGTCCAAATATGGCTACTATCCCCTATATAATCATAAAAAAAAAAAAAAAAAAAAATTAAACACAGAAAGAAGAAACAAATAATTTTATTTCAATCCGTTTAACTTCTACGACTTTTAGAAATTTTTAATGTATAACATTAAATTTTTTTTTACTATAATTATCGCGAACTGCATGCTTTATTTTAATAAACTCAAACAGCATATAGATTTCTTGTTTCCTCCTACCAAATCATAAAATAAAGAGCGGTCCAATATGGGTTCCAATTTCGTGAAAATAAATTAAACTTAAAAAATATGTTTTTTTCAATCACCAGCATGTACAGTCGTGGAAAAAAAAGTAAACACCCCCTACTAACTCCTCAACCGTTTGAGAACGATGAGTTTACCGAACGATTGGTAATAAAGTCTACATTTAAATGATGTATATAAAATTTTCTTAGGGGTCATCTACATATTAAAATGAATCCAAACTTCATTTTTTTCATAGCAATACCCAATTTTAACGAGATATTTCAAACCTTTGGTTCAAACTATTCCTAGATACCGAATTTCAAGTCATTTGAATGATAAGTTTTTGAATTATAAACATTCTAAATTTAGAGCTTCTAATGTTAAATTACATTTTCACATTTTTATTTATATCTCTTGAAATTATGCTCCTAATGGGCTAATTTTTTTTGTAGTAATAATACTAATATACCCAAACATAAATAAGCTGAATTTGCAATTTTTATAATTTCATGATTTGAATTATGAATTATGAAATTAATATTCGAAAAAATTATGAATTGCAACTTACAATTTTTTTGATGGATTTAGATTTATTAAGTCTTGCTTTATGGAAATTCAAAAATTTCACATTTTTATTCCAAGTAGTTTTCAAATTATGCTTAAAAAACGGCAAAATGATGGTTTAAGGGGCCGTCTATGATGGAAGTGAGTAGATATTTTGAAATTTATCCTGCTGTACTGTAATCAAACAGGTTTCATTGACGCTTAAACGTGCCTTGATCAAGAAGGCGGCTCTCTCGTTTAACAATCCAGTACGGAAGTTCAATTTGGATACAGCCCTTAAAATACGCTCGTTTTAAAATAATTAATTTCTCGGAAATTTATGGTACAAATTGCATAAAAATTCGTCTTTAGGCTAATTGAAGGGTGTAGAGTTCATTTATGCTGTCAGAATTGGGTACTGCTATTGAAAAAAAATAAAGTTATGGTTCGTTTTAATATGTAGATGGCCCCCTAAGCAAATTTTATATACATCATTTAAAAGTAGACTTTATTTCCAATCGTTCGGTACCAGTAACGTTCTTCTACGATAATTTGTTGAGGAGTTAGAAGGGGGTGTTTACTTTTTTTTTTCCACGACTGTACAGTGGTGGAAAAAAAAGGAAACACCCCCTACTAACTTCCCAACAAATTATCGTAAACTAAAGTTACTGATACCGAACGATTGGAAATAAAGTCTACTTTTAAATTATGTATATAAAATTTGCTTAGGGGGCCATCTACATATTAAAACGAATCGAAACTTCATTTTTTTTTCAATCGCAATACCCAATTTTAAAGAGATATTTTAAATCTTCGGTTCAAACTACGCCTAGACATCAAATTTCAAGTAATTTGAATGATAAGTTTTTGAATTATAAACATTCAAAATTTAGTGCGTCTAATGTTAAATTACATTTTCATATTTTTATTTACATCTCCTGAAATTATGCTCCTAATGTACTATTTTTTTGTGTTGCAATAATTCTAATATACACAAACATAAATACGCTGAATTTGCAATTTTTATAAATTTATGATATGAATTATGAAATTAATATTCGAAAACATTATGAATTGCAACCTACCATTTTTTTAAATGGATTTAGATTTATTAAGTCCTGCTTTATGAAAATCCAAAATTTCACATATTTTTCCAAGTAGTTTTCAAATTATGCTTAAAAAACGGCAAAATGATGGTTTAAGGGGTCGTCTATGATAGAAGTGAGTTGATATTTTGAAATTTATATTGCTGTCCTGTAATCTAACCGGCTTTATTCACTACTTGAGTGGTGCTTAAGGTGCCTTGATCAAGAAGGGGGCTCTCTTGGCTAACAATCGAGTACCGAACTTCAATTTGGTTACAGCCCTTAAAATACGCTCGTTTTAAAATAATTAATTTCTCGGAAACTTATTGTACGAATTGCATAAACATTTGTTTTTAGGCTAATTTAAGGGTATAGTTGTAGAGCTCATCTATGCTGTCAGATTTGTGCACTGCTATTGAGAAAAACAAAGTTATGGTTCGTTTTAATATGTAGACGGCCCCATAAGCAAATTTTATATGCATCATTTAGAAGTAAACTTTGTTTCCAATCGTTTGGTACCAGTAACTTTCTTCTACGATTGTTTGATGAGGAGTTAGTAGGGGTGTTTACTTTTTTTTTTCCACGACTGTACTTATATCATGTTAATGTGATGATTTTTCTTAATGTGATTCGAATATTTAAAACAGCGAAAAAGCAGTTAAATGGGAAAAAACATAAGTAAAATATGTACATATTAATCCATTTATCGGAAAACGGTTCGCGTTTGTTCTATTTTTTTATATAAATTTTAACGATTGTATAGAATAATAGAAAAACATTAAGTGGTTTGGAAAGCCCTATATCTACCATGTTCAATTAATGCACCCTTTCTATATAACCATCAAAAATGTCCATTTGAAATTGTTTATATTACATGATATAAATAATTCCTAATAAAGTGAAGTCAAATTTATACACAGAAATTCTTCACTTATTATTATTTTTTTTTAAATATCGAATAAAAACCACTTTAAATAACAGAAAACTATCATTTTTCCAACGGAAAACTTTTTAATAAAAATTATGTACATATGTTAGTAACAAAAGTTCACTTCAGATTGATCGGGGATATGTGTGAAATATCCATACAATATTACAGACAATATGGCGTAGTTTCCATAAAAAGGTAAGTCGAAGTTCAAAAAACAACGTTTGATTAAAATTAATTTCAATTCCATGTATGTAAAGTTTATGTATGATATACACAAACGGAATTACTTAAAATTTTTAACTTTTCGCTGCCATACAAACAAAAGTAATATATCATTCGGATTTAAAATATTAAAAAAATAGAAAAAAAGATTTTTTTCACAAATATTCTTTCCAACTGCCCTTAAAATTTAGTATTTGCTAAAAAAAGGATCTTTGTATTTTAAATCGAAATAAATGCAGTTTGTTTCTTCCTGTACGTTAAATTCTGAAATATTATATACATCAGGAACGATTTTATCGCAGACTCAGGGAGCTATTACGATGAATCCATGTTAGATATTTATGTCTCAAGATATTCTTTAATGACCCGAAATATCTTTACAGATGCCTCATCTTAAATAGATATTTGTGGAATTTCTGAAATTTATGTGCCTAACACAAGATATATGACGAAAATGGTTCATCAGATATATTTAAATTGAACGTTATATTTAAAGTAAAATAATGCTCTAAAAATATCTGTTAAATGTATTAGAAAACAGTGCTAGAAGGTATAAATTTGTTCACGAAAACTGTGTAGATAAGAAATAATTTGGATTTCAAATTCATAAAATCTAGAAAAGTAATATTTATCATTTTAGAATAATTTTGGAAATTTTGCCAAAAGTATCTGTTACATCTTAAGAAGAATACTTTTTTTAAAAATAAAATTATTGATAAATGAGGATTAAAAATAGAAAACTCTTAAAGTGCAAAAATAGCGAAAAATTTTTTTTTACGGAAGAAATGTCTTAAATGCCAAGCTTAACAAATAGTAGAACCCATGAAGTGCCAACCCTAGTAGAAACAATTAAAATAATAAAACTTTGTAAAAAATCACCATAAAATAAAACATAATTGTTTTATTTTATGGTGTTGTTTTTATTGTTATGTCACCATAATTGTTTTCTTTTATGGTGAATTTTTACAAAGTTTTATTATTTTAATTGCTTCAAATCGCCAGTTTTCGGTCCTGTTTTGCCGTATTTAACTACCTAGTAGAAACAGTTCAAAATAGACAAAAAATGGTAGCTGGTTGAATGTGTCACACGAAGTGAACTGGAGAACGCTGAATATGTCACACAAAGTAAACTGGAGAACGCTGAATGAGCCACACGAAGTGAAGTGGAGAACGTTTAATGTGCCACACGAAGTGAACTGAAGAACGCTGAATGCGCCCTACAAAGTGAAGTGGTGTCTAGTGAATGTGCCAGTGATAAGATGCGCGGCGACTGGTGGCCATAACACAACTTGATCATGTTGTTATTTTTGCATCAATGTGATATTTTTAAGCAAGTTGAAAAATGTTATATAAATAAATAAAAGAATACATACGCTAATATAATACAAATGCTAATATTAGTTTTTTAAACACTAAACAAAAGGAAGCTAAGTACCTACATTTAAAAATTTTGAACAAAGAGCCCAGAAGGAGTGAAGTGGAAAACGTTATATACCAGAAATAGGAGTTTCTCTTTCTTTCGCATTCTTGAAAATTTTTCCTCTTTTGGAATTTTGAGCGTTTTCCATTTTTAGTCCTCAGATATTAACGTACAGTCGTGGAAAAAAAAGTAAACACCCCCCTACTAACTCCTCAACAAATTATCGTAGACGAAAGTTACTGGTACCGAACGATTAGAAATAAAGTCTGCTTTTAAATGATGTATATAAAATTTGTTTATGGGGCCATCTACATATTAAAACGACTCCAAACTTCATTTTTTTCAATGGCAATACCCAATTTTAACGAGATATTTCAAACCTTCGGTTCAAACTATTCCTAGATACCGAATTTCAAGTCATTTGAATGATAAGTTTTTGAATTATAAACATTCTAAATTTAGAGCTTCTAATGTTAAATTACGTTTTCACATTTTTATTTATATCTCTTGAAATTATGCTCCTAATGTGATAATTTTTTATGTAGCAATAATACTAATATACCCAAACATAAATACGCTGAATGTGCAATTTTCATAATTTTATGATATGAATTATTAATTATGAAATTAATATTCGAAAAAAAAATATGAATCGCAACCTACAATTTTTTTTATGGATTTAGATTTATTAAGTCCTGCTTTATGGAAATCCAAAATTTCACGTTTTTCTTTCAAATAGTTTTCAAATTATATTTAAAAAACGGCAAAATGATGGTTTAAGGGGCCGTCGATGATAGAAGTGAGCAGATATTTTGAAATTTCTTCTGCTGTCCTGTATTCTAATAGGCTTCATTAATGCTTGAGTGGCGCTGAACGTGCCTTGATCAAGAAGGTGGCTCTCTAGGTTAACAATCCAGTATTGAACTTCAATTTGGATACAACCCTTAAAATACACTTGTTTTAAAATAATTTATTTCTCTGGAACTTATGGTATGAATTGCATAGAAATTTATTTTTAGGCTAATTGGACGGTGTAGAGTTCATTTATGCTGTCAGAATTGTGCACTGCTATTGGAAAAAACAAAGTTATGATTCGTTTTAATATGTCGATGGCCCGTAAGCAAATTTTATATACATCATTTAAAAGTAGACTTTATTTCTAATCATTCGGTACTTCTACATTCTTCTACGATAATTTGTTGAGGAGTTAGTCGGGGGTGTTTACTTTTTTTTCCCACGACTGTACGTTTAGCGTACTATGTATTATACCAAGGGTGGCCAACAGTGGCACGCCGGATATCACTAAAATTTTACAGGAAAATTCGACTTCTTGAATCGCAGAGATTCGATGATTAGATAAGGCAATGATTACTGTAAAATTTTAGTGGTGTGGCGCGTGCCACAGTTGGCCACCCCTGTATTATACATACAAATATTTAGATTATACATAGAGCTGTACAAATAGGTGATATGTTTTCGACCGTTTATATTAATTGCAGAAATTTGGTTTACAAAAGCATAACGTGTTTTCCAAATTCTTTATTTGAACATCATCTTTCACCTTAATAAATGGTGAAGTTTTGTTATAGTATTCTCGATGTGTTGTAAATTGTTGCACAATCTATGCTGAATGCATTATTTTGCATTCTTGTCTATATATATATATATATATATATTATTTAGATACAAAATAATCTAAAGTTCACTTCTTCGGTTTATTTAACAGCAGATTTCTGCGATTATAAATGACAAATATTCTGATTTAAATATAGTGTTAGACCAGGAACTGAATTTATATATTAAATGTTAATTTTATTTATATTTGGATCACTGTGCAGACTAGAGATAGATATCACAAGAACGAAAAATCAAGCTTTAGGGATGGATTATTAAATGCTTTCCAACGCTTCAAAATACTATTAAGAAATTTTATTTTTTCCAAGAATGAAATGAGATATGCGAGAGTTTATCGTAAACTTCTAATTATGACTAAGGTAATTGAGATAGAAACCTAATTATTTTTTTTAAGGCTTCTCTATATAGTCAATATCCAGAGTTATACATTTTCCCAGCGTTTTTTTCTTAACCTTTCAAAGGCCGTCATTGAAATACTTAAAATGGGGAAAATCCATTATTCCACCGAATATGTAGCTTGGAGAGATTGGGCAGGTGTAGCCACATCGATTAGATTCCTCAACCGAAACTCGAGGTGGAGGGTGGGCAATCTGTAAGTAGAATAGTAAGCAATTTGGGAACTCAGCATGCTGAGACCTTTGACATATGCAGGCCTTCGTGAATTAGTTGCCCATACACTGCCGTAATTAAGATGAGTCGCATTCATCATCATTTGGAAGTCACTTTAATTACCCTTCGGTCTCTTCCTCAATATCGTCAATTTCGTCTTCCACACCTTGGACCGCCTGTGAAAGACATGTGACCCGTTTGAAAATTCCTTTTCAATCTAACAATAGTGTCATATGATGGACTATCACTTCCATAATTGCAAACATTTCATTGTGAATTTGCCGGGCACTGTACGAGGTGAGGGGGCGGCATCCTCTATCTTCTGCATGCTGCTGGTTATTTCACTCTTCAGCTTCCTGAAAACAAACGAATTAACATTAATAGCTGCAATTTATAACATCATGTACAGCATTATCAATTAATATTCAGAAAATATTTTTATCTAAATATCTTAATTATTTCCTAGTGACAATTAGAAGTTTACGATATATAAACAAACAATTTAAAAACTCTCTGTAAAAATCAACTTTCAGCTATTGCTGTCCTTATCCGGTAATATGTGCGAATTCTTTACTGTATCTCCGTATGCGAAGAATTTATACACATCACCTCATACAGTTAAAATTAGATAAGTTTTGAAATGTTGGAATGTCTTTTACAGTTTGTGCCACACGCAATACTTGTTCTTTATTCATTATAGAATATTTACATATCTATAACTAGTGTACGCAAGCTAGTTACGCAGACTGTCTAAAACCGTTATATCATATTAATCATTTCGGCTCTAGTGTCCAGTTATTAGGACATGTGTTTCATGAAGTATTATTTTATCTTAACAATTATATTTGTTTATATCAGAATCATATCATAATATTATATAACTGTACATTTATTATTGTTTTCATTGAGGGAAAAAAATAACCAATAAATTTCAGACATTTTTAACAAATTTTGAGACAACTTACTGTATTAGAAATTCATCTTACTGTTTTTTCCAGTTTCACATGCATATAAACAAAGTGTAGAATTGTACTCAAATTGTACTTCAACTCATGAAATCATAATAACTTTATCGTTGTAAAACCACGATAGGACGTTATAGAAAGGATGTCACTAGGATTATCGAACGACACTGTTTTGCACTAGTTTGACGTCATTATGTGGTCGATGCTCGGCCAATCGTACTTATTAAGTCGTTGGCTGGGAATCGAACGATATGTCTTTCGAGATGGTTTAATCTTCGTAATAGTTTTCTTTAATAAAACCGTTACCGGTATTGTTTACTACGCATGGAGTATATAAAATTTGTGGAGCTATTTGTACCATAATATTTTAAAAGCATATTTAATGCTTTGAAATCATATTTAGTTCTTTTAAATATCAACGTTAGTTTAAAATTCACGTGATATGTGGAGATTCTGCTGTTTGTAGATGTCGTCATTAAAAACAATGTTTCGAAGTATTTTTGCTTACTCTTTGTGAACTTTAAGACTTTTATTACAAATTCTGTTAATTTATTTGAGCTTTACGAATATGAGACGGGAAGGGGTCATCAATTATGACTTCATTTATATTTCAGAATTTTGCAATAATCTATATAAATAAAAATGTAAATGTTCGTTTGTGAAAAATAGCTAATATCGGAAAGTTCTTCACCGATTGCTTTGAAATTCACGAATTGAGTTTCATTCGAATACGGAAATGTTGTTACATACTTATTACCAGCTTTGCTCACTCCCACCCCTAACTTGCAACCATCCCACCAGGGGGTGCTTTTTAATTTTTTTCCCGACACCCATCATGTGATATATCATTAGAAACCCTTTCTACTACTCTTTCGTATTATGCATGTCACACCCTACTTTCCCACCGTGGGGGCTCATTTCTATATAAATAAATTGTAAATGTTGGTTTTTACAAAATATTAAGCCTCCGAACGCTCTTCACAGATTTGCTTTGAAATTCACAGATTGCGTTGCATTCAAATATGCGCGTGTTTTTAAATACCTATTACGAACCTCACTCCCCTCTCCTCCAATTTCCTCACCATTACCAGGGGGTGCTTATTTGCATTTTTCCGATACCCGTCATGTGATATATCATTAAAAAGCCCTTTGACTACTGTTTCATATTATGCACCTCCCATCCCCCTTATTCCATCCCCCCCCGTGGGGGCATATTACTATATAAAAAATGTAAATGTTCGTTTTACGGCGATAACTCTTGATAGAATTCCTTCGAATTTTGTAAATTGGTTCATTCTGATAAGGTTCTTCCCTGATTAGTTTTGGGAGTTCATTGGTTAAGTGTAAAATGGGAACGAGGGGCTAATCCCCCCTTAATTTAGAGAAATAAGTTTTTTCATCAGAATTTTTCGATTTGGTTCAATTTTGTAAATAGGTTTATTTTGATAAGGTGCTTCCCTGATTAGTTTGGAGTTTTATTGGTTAGTTGTGGAGTTTTATTGGTTAGTTGTGGAGTTTTACTGGTTAAGTGTAAAGGGGGAATGGGGCTAATTCTCCCCTTAATTTAGATAAATATGGGTTTTTTCATGTAGAATTATTCGATTTGCTTAAAATTTTGTGAATAGTTTCATTCTGATAAGGCTCTTCCCTGATTACTTTTGGGAGTTCATTGATTAAGTATAAAGGGGGTAACGGGGGCTAACCCCTTAATTTGGATAAATGGGGTTTTCATGCAAAATTATCCGATTTTCCTCAAATTTGGTATACTGGTTTACTCTGATAAGGCGCTTCTCTGATTAGATTTGGAAATTCATTGGCTAAGTATAAAAGGGGAAAATGTGAAGATAATCCCCTTAATTTATTTTTCAAGGGGCATTATTCTTTGAAATAAGAGTATAATATACAATTTTTGCAAATAGCTTGTGAGTACATTACCATCAGTTTAACTGGGCGCTTTTCTTTTTAATTCACTCAATGTGCTACGGATGCCACCGCACGTACTGCAATTGACAATCGGCATGCCAATTATGATGATGCGAAATATCCACCAGACAAAGTTTTGCAACGGCACGCGGCTTGCAATAAGAAAATAATGAGCAACGTCGTAGAAGCAACAATCTTGACAGGACCTTTCAAAGGTGAGGCATTGCAATTACCAATTTGATTGGCGTTTGCAATATCTAGCAACAAACCTTAGGGCCAAGCTTTAGAATTTTGCGGTTTAGATCTAGACACTGATTGCTTCTCACGCGGACAATTATGTGTTTCGTGTTCTAGAATTGGCAAACCAGACAATCTCTATATCTGAACAGTCAATGTAACAAGAAAAAATATTGTATAGACACGAGTTCGTGAAATTAAACATATGAGAAACGTGCACTTTCTCTTTGCAACGCGTGTCCGTGTACAGCTAGCTTTACCCGGTCATGCGTTGCTGTAACTCACTCTGATTAAATGGAAAAGAAAGAAAAGAGAAAGCGCACTTTTCTAACTTGTTTAATTTAACAGTGCTTATGGGTATGCAATAATCTTTTTATGTTAAATTGTCTGATTACACGTTGCTGATCAGCTCTTTCTCGGGTTCACAAATATGATAATGATGAGTTATCATAGGAAACGATATGATATGAGAACATTAGTTTTTAATTCGTGTCATATGTGGAGATTCTGCTATTTGTAGATGTCGTCAATAAAAAAAAAATGTTTCGAAATATTTCTGCTTATTCTTTGTGGGCTTTAAGAATTTCACTACAAATTTTGTTAATTTATTTGAGTTTTATGAATATGAAACGGGGGGGGGGGGGGCGGGGGGAGGGCGGGGTCATCAATTATGACTTCATTTATATTTCAGAATTTTGCGATAATAATAAGAATAATGATAATAATAAACCGTTGTCGTCTATTTTATTCCAATTTATATTCCACTTTTTCAATTTTAACTAGGAGCAGTATTTCCGGATTAATCATTTGTGATAAAACATGAGAAACACAAATTCTTGTTTATGCCTCTTTAATTTTGGTGTAATACGACATTTTCCACATGTCTTCAGACATTCTTCCATATTGTCATATGAAAAGTGCGATAAATAACAATATTCAGTAGATTTAAAAAAATAACATATCTTTTGAATTTCCGTAAACCTTAACTTCTATAATTTGAAAAGCTACTTTTAATTTTATTAGCTTAAAAGTATTTTTTCTCGACTGAAAATTCTGGACCGAAGCGGTTAAAATTTAAATTAATCACGACGACCTCAATCGATTATTAATTGTAGGGGAGACCGGGGCTAGCTGGCTACAGGGGTAAGTAGGCGCAGTCCTTATAATTTATATGTTTATGGATAGATGCCGCACCCAGTCATAGAGTACCTTTCTGCTTGCTTTCTACAATTCCCAATGCAGTTTTGCAGCGTTACCCATGTGCAGTAAACCTTTATTAAATTTTTTCTTCTTTTTGTATTCATAAATAATTTTTTGTTGTTCCATTCTTTTTCTAATTTCTACTGCTTATCTCAATAATTGCGATTTAACTTTTGTAATTTTTCATAGTGTAGATTAACTCTATCTATTCCATATGTGATTTGCTTGGATTTTTTATTTTTAGAGGGTTACATCTCCAGTTTTGTGAAGAAATTTGTTATGTGGCTAGTAGGCGCACTGAACACGGGACAAGTTGACTCGGTGCGCCAACTAATCCCGTTACACTGTTTCGTAATATTTTCTGCAATTTTATCCAATTTGATAAAATAATTACTTTTTTTATTACAAAAAACATGCATAATTACCAAAGAAAAACTGAACAGGTTAACACACCGAAGAATATTATAAGAAATGATGTGGAAATCGTAATAATTAACGGACGCTGTATTAGGCCAACTGTTAAAGCTTTTAATATTCCTTGGAGAAGTCTGGCCCTATATTTCTAAATTATGAAGAATGAAGTTTAAACGAGTGATGATGTTCATAACTCAGCTATGACAGTCTAAAAGCTGGATGTTCAAAATATTGAGTATCACCTTTTTGGTTTTATCTCCAGCAGTCACTGGGGCTCCTCTCATTTCGCCTGAGGAGCTTGGATAATTATATTCTCAGGATGTTAGACGATTAAAAATGACAAGAAAATAGATAAAAATAGGCGTAGGTAAAAGGCAGCCACACGAATATTGACAAATTCACCAAATATGAAGGCATTAAAAGTGGAAAAGTAAGCTTTAGAGAGAAAAAAATGAAATACATAAAAAAAAATGGAAACAGAAAAAGTTGCCCAAAGGTAAACATATAATACGGAAAACTTTGTTTCCACCTATAATAAAAGGGAACTTGTTATTGAGAAAAGCACAAATCTTGACAATATCTCAGATGACGAGGAAGGTTAATATCTGGTGTGTGTTGGTACTTTAGAAACAGCAAACACCGGTAAAAGTGTGTGCGATGCAGTGTTTAATCACATGTGGCCTGTACAAACGGGGACACTCGATTTTAAATTTGTGATAACCATAACTTTGATGATGATATAGAGTACAATAGAAGGTATTCAATGTTAATGTTTTATTCATTATTTTAATGTCTGTATAATTTAGAATCTACATTGTACGAGGATAAATCCTATGTTTAAAGTTGCTGGCAATAATAAAATTGATTTCGCTTAATTACTTGTTTTATTTGAGCTTAAATTAACTTTTTATGAAGCGTGAACAAACTTACCTCATAGGTATAGGCAACTTGCCCCGCAGCGGGATAGGCTGGCACACATTTTTTTTCTCTTACTTTAGGCTTCCTTTAAACGTAAAGTACAAAAACTACAAATATAGAACTCCGGGTATTTATAGCCTAATGTCTGTGCTTTAAAAGTGAAGTGAAATTTTGTTAAAAAAACTTAAACAAAAAAATTAATAAAAATCAATAACTAAAATCTGCGCCTACTAGCACCAGTCTCCCACACTTGCTGTAATTAATTATTATCATAATTATTGAGGAAATTAACAAAATTGGTTTGGATATAAAAATTGTTTTTATGAATATCGAATAAAATGTTTCAAACTGTTTCTATCAATTGTTTTAACTAACTCAGTTCATTTAGTTTTTTGAGTCGAATCATAAAGGACGAAACGCCCTGCACATTTGTTATCTGCTGATGAGTGCACTGTTTTCTCCTTTCAAAATATTTATAAGCACAAACTCACATATATATATATATATATACATATATATTTTTTTTTTACATAGAATGCAATGCAGCTGTATAGTATTCTCAGGTGGGTTAGAAATTTAACATATATAGATTTAAAGCTCAGACTAATATATTGCAATGGATTATGCAAAAGTCTCAAGTGCGTTCTTACATGGATTACGGAGAAGTTGATACATACCTCAACTTCTGTGATTTTGGTAGGTACTTTTAATTTTATTAGCGTAAAAGTAATTTTTCTCAACATTCAAAGAAAAATCGGGACCGAAGGGATTAAAATAAAAATTTATCACGACGACCGTAATCCATTATTAATCTTATGTGCTGTAATAACTTATTATAATAGTTATTGAGAAAATTAACAAAAATGGTTTGGATACAAAATTGCTTATTATGAATATTCAGTAAAATGATTCAAACTGTTTCTGTCACAATTGATTCATCAGTTTTCTTTTGCTATGGAAAAATCTTCCCGTGGCATGTAACTGAAATGAAACAGATATTCTTGTTCAGATTTAATAGATGTATAATATGTCAATAAATTACATCTATTAGAAACTCGAACACAAGTTTTTATTATAGTAAGAACGGAAAATGAATTAATATCTGTTAGAAGCTGAGATTTATTACAAAAAATGTGACTGAGATATACTCTTTAAAGCAATAAACCAAAATAAACGATTTTTTTTCAAGAAACATTAATCTTTCAAAGTAAAATATTTTCGATAGCAGATACGGCTGACAATAAATCATTTATTGTTGTTCTTCTGTAAAGTGTTCTTAAGAAAATTCGAAATGATTTCGGATTGTTTTTCAAATTGTTAATTTTATTTATTGCCTTATGTGAAAAATACTTTTGTGCCAGCCGATAATATATTTAAATCACAATAAAGTACACCTTCAAAAAAAAACAAACATTGAAGTAACAATAAATATAATTTACATTCTTTTATTGGACTAAAAGTATACGTAGTTTTATAAACTTACGTTAACTAAAAACAAAAATTGCAAGAAAAATTTGTTCTTGTGTCGGAAAGGTTACAGTTGAGTTTTTTAATAGCACATGTTAATATCCCCAGTGTCATAAATAAAAGTTTTATTCATTGATATTAAATGGTATCATAGAATATAGTAATCTAGCTGTCAAAATATAAATGTGATAGCCTCTTATCATTCACATTTATATTACTCCCCGCGTCCTCTTCTCTAATTCTTCCAGTTCTTCTGCTCTTGTTTTAATTATTTCTTCATTTCTTTTTAAGTCTTGTTGTTTTTTCATTAAAGTTTTTTCTAATTTCTTTCTAAGGTATCAATTGTTTTTATTTTCTCCTCTAATTCTCATTTTAGAGTGTTTATTTCTTCCTCATTTTCGTATTGTTGTGACTCTTTCATTTGTCTTTCTCTTTCATAGTTTTCTTTTTGTTCTTTGTTTTCTTTTAATTTTTCTTCCAATTGTTTTTCTAATAGCATTTCTACTTTGTTACTTTCTTTGAGTTTAACTTTCAACTCTGTATTTTCTTTTATTATTTCTGATATTTTTTGCTGATTACCTTTATGATATGTTTGTTTTAATTTCTCGTCTCTTTTAGCTTTGGAAAAAATTACATCCATATATCTTCTTGTTTCGTCTGCACACCCCTTTGCTTTTTTCTCTTTTCTCTTTTTGTACTCTTGTATTAGATGTTGGATTGTAAGATTTTCTAAAGAGTCAAATTGGAATTCTTTTGGATTGAGTGGGAGAGATGAATAGTCCAGTGATGGCCATTCAATACTCACAAGTGGAGATGTTTTCTCTGTAGTGATCGGTGGACTTTCTGTTATTTGGCTTCCATAGATTTTCTCTTTTAACTTTTCGCTGGTTTGTAATAGTTGTTGGATTTTGGGATTCTTTAAAGGATCTTTCTGGAATTCTTTTGGCTTGAATGGGATTGTTGAATAGTCCAGTGTTTTTGTAGACTCCCTATGCTTTTCCATTGCCCTCTGTTCTTCTCTTCTAGCTACACTTATTTGGCTTTCATAGGCTTTTACAGTTGCTGAAGGGTCAGGACTGTCTTTGAACATTCCCTCAAAGGTCACTAGAGTGTGGGCCCGAGATAGTGATATTAGTTTAACCTTGGAGATAATTGATGATTCAAAATCAATTTTTTTGTCTCTTTAATGTTTCTGGATTTCTTCATTCGATGCTATGCCCGCTATCGGTTCTGTGTTAAGTATCTACATCTTTTGTTTCAGTTCTGGCCTTTTCTGACTCTTTCTAAAATTGTTTTGATTATCATAATTGAAACCACAGGAAATATTCAAGCTTCCTTCCATATCAATTAGATTTACTCTAGGGTTCTGTTGATTATAAATAATCCTACTGCTGTACGGAGTCGTCATATTGTTGTTGTAAATGTTTCTCTAATAAGTGTCTCAGTTATTTATTGCTTCAGTTACATAACTTAATTTATCAATATTAGATGAATTTTTTTTTCGAAAACTTGCTAGATAAATTTTTAGTAGGTATGAAAACAACATAAGATTAAATTATTATTATTAGTTCCATCGCCGTTTTACTAGCTCAGATTTAATTATGCATGATAAGATTAATAAAAGATAATAATATGATAAGAGTTGATAGGGTAGAGGATGAGGGTTTACTAGGCCCCTGCCATACATCTTTGAAAGAAGGGAGTATAGAAAGTAAAAGCAAACACCAATAGTCGTAACTATTGAAAATGACTAAGCGAAAAAATTAATGCCGAAAAGGGGGAAATTTTTTGAATAATAAATAAAACAAATAAAATAAAATAAATGATAGCGATAGAATATTACCAAAAAATACAGAAGCGGAGTTGGTATGTGTAATGCCTCCTGTGCCCGAAAGTTCATACACTTGAAAAATATAGTTCAGTAGTTTACAATAATGTACTTTAAATTCTTGATGGTATACAGTATCAGAAAATATGATGTTTCTAAATATAAACATTTGTTGAAAATATCTTTGAGTAATTAGTTTTAAGTAATTGGATATAAATTTGATGTATTTGCATTATTTATAATTATTTACAGATAAAGCTTAAATCACAATGCATATATTACTTACTAAATACCCCCGTGTAACTTTTCCAGTACACATTACACGCTGACAGTCCAATATTATTTTCTATTTTTTAAAGGAACCATTGTTTAAATACATATAATTTGGATGTGAATAAATTTTTTATTTGTAAAAAAGAAAAAAGACTGTATTTTACAAAAATTATTCATAAATTTCGTCATTCGTTATAAATTACAAATACTTCTTTTCTCTAAATTTTCGTTTGTTGTACGTTTTTTATGACCAGTACAACAGTGTTCATATTAAATATAGATACATAAAAACATATACCAGTATTTAAAAAAAAAATATGTTCATACATCTATTCATAGATACACATTTTAAAGCAATGCTCTTTTTTTCCGACGGAGGACATAAAATACCACATGATACATAAAATCACATATACTTGAATGTTAATCTAAAAATAAAGAACTATTTATTACTATGTCGAATAGTAGACAGGTGTCATCCATCTCTTTACGATTTTTATTTCCTAAGTTGATGGGTTGCCACTTTGCCTTAAATTCGATCTATTTCGGCGTATAAAAAGGGTTTTTATTAACCACATTAAAAAGGATATACCATTAATCTTTATTGCCAGACATATTATGACTGTTCATTTTTACTTTCAGTGATATAAAAAACAAATGGTTAAATAATAATTATTAATATGATGCTTGGCGCGACATAATATAAATTTACAAACAACCTTAAAAAGGTCACTAAATGCAAACTTTGAGCAGACTCGTTTCGGTGGTCTCAGGCACTTTTAAATTTATATTTTATAAAACATATGGTTATTTTTTTCCAAAAATATGCAATTATACTCTTCAAGAACAGAATTCATTAGTAAAATCGAACCTCTTTTGTACATGTGGTAAATGCGTAAAATATAATTTAGAATTTTAATTATTCTTAAAATTAGGTCAAGTAAATCCATATAAGTATTATTGTATCTGCCGTAGATTAAAATGTAAATTAGAGAAGAAACATTATTATAATTATTGGAAATTAGATACAGCAAAATAGAGTTAGAATTTCATAGATAAAATTAAATTTTACCTTTTATCTTCTCCACCTAAAATAATTTGATGGTTAAATTCGGAGTAATAGTAATTCAATATGAACATATGAAATTATGATGAATTACAGGATATTACAAAATTTCAAAAGAGTAAAAAAGAAATTTGAAAAAAGCTGAATTTTTTGGAAATATTTTGTTTTAGCATAAGATGAAATAAAATAAATAATAATTTTTTATTTGTGAATATGTATTTTTAAGCATATATTCATACCCACACTACAGTATTATTTCTAAAACATGTAGATTATAATGATCTATTCCAAAATTTCCCATTTACCTTGTTTTATATTGAAATAGTTTTTTTTTGCCGATTTAATACACAAAAATCCAGAAAAATTGCCCACAAAATAACTAAAGATCGATTGAAATGTACTTTACTTTTGTAACCCTAAAATTCATTATGTTGCTATTTGGTAGCGTATAATGCAGGGTGTCCGGGCTATAAGTATGCAAAAGTTAGACTTATTAATACGGAACTACCCATTAGAATATAATAGACTTCACCTCCGTGGATTGAAAACCCGTCCGGATTTTAAAATATTGCACAAAACAAAAAACTGAAACTGTGGATGAGTGGAAAAAGCGTATCATAGAAGCAATTTGTCTAATAACCCCTGATATGCTACGAAACATCTTAGGAGAACTGGATTAACGTTTAGACGTTTGACGTGCACACAAAGGTGCACACAAAGAAGCCTGTTGATATTAAAATTTCTGAGGCGCTATTCTTATTTTTTTTTATTCTAAAGCGTAGTTCCATAAAAATAAGCCATAACATTTGGATACTTTTAGCTCAGACACCCTGTATTTTTTTATTACAAAAATAATGTGTCACCAATAACAGAAGTTGGAAATACCTTATTGAAGTTTTAGAGCTGCTTTGAGAGGGAAAATAAAATTTAATTACAACAATACATTGTGTTACCTGTTCTAGGATTATTTTAAAATACAATATATTAAGAAATACAACGATTATTTCGTTTATTGTAAGCATTTACTCAAACCTTTAACGAAAAACAATGTATTTTTCTAGACTTTTCTGTAAACATACAGTCACCTCTCACTTATACGCGTTTGAAGGAATTGATTTAAAATCGCGCATAACTGAGAGTCGCGTATAACTGAGAGGATGTTGATGTAGTATTTCTTTGTACACATTATGAGGGAAAAAAGCATTTTGCAATATAAGAATTATGATTAATAACATTTTATAAAATAAAAAAGATTTAATATTAGTATATCGTACTTAAAAAAATTCTTACACTTTCACTATAAAATTTAGTTTAAAAAAATACAATAAACGTAAAATTTAATTTTACATAGAAAGATACTTACAAAATATAGTACTTACAAAAGAAGAAAATGCTAATTAGTCCTCTTTAAAGAAGTCATCAATGGTCGTTTATGTTTGCTTAGGTCGTGTTTGTACAACGACGTTTTCTAATGCATTAAAGTGCGTCATTGTATTTGATGGTAGATCAGCATTTTGAAGGTAACATCTCAAAGTGTCCAAGGCTCCTAAAGCAGCAGCATAAGATGGGACAATCACAGTATCAGTTTCATCATTATCATCATCTTCTATTTGTTTTTCAGCTGTCACGTCATCAAAAACAGTTTCAATATCTCTTACTGCCGTTGATGTTAAGTTTTCATCCACATTGACGAAATCTTGAAAAGAAAGAGAATCTTGGCTTATGCTGTTCCATTCTTCCACGTCTACGTTGAAATCATTACTGTCGTTTCCATTTCCCTGTAATGGAATAATTTAAACATCATTTGAATGAAAAAAAACCCGCTTTTCTAAAGCAGTTAGAAATTGTTGTGGCTGTTACGTTATTCCAAGAGGAAACCAACATATGCATAACATCCAGAATCCACATTTTCTTGAATTCCTTTTTCTGCTCTAGTGATATGAACGTTCTTCTCACCAAATCTTTTCTATACTGTGCTTAAACTGACCTTATTATACCGACATCTAATGGCTGAAGTCTGCTAGTACAGTTTGCAGGGGGAAATATAACTCGTGTATGTGCCAGCAATGGGAGATCTGGACGATGGGCGGGACACTGATCCATAAATAGCAGAACGTTTCTTTCGTTTTTTGCCATCTTCATATCAAATTCTTTCAAAAAGTCTAAAAAATTTTTCGATGTCATCCAGGATTTGGTGCTACTTGCATAAGAACATGGCAATTTCTTCACATTTTTTAAACACTGTGGTTTCTTCGATTTACCAATCACTATTGGCGGTAACTTTTCTGATCCGTCCGCATTGCAACATAAAATCCCAGTCACTCTTTCTTTGCTGTGTTTGCCACCATGACATGTTTCTCCCATAAAATCCAATGTTTTGTTTGGTAAAAGACGATAAAATAAACCTGTTTCGTCGCAGTCAAAAATGTTCTTAACATCAAAGTTTTTAATTAAATTTGGAAGATCTGCAATCCATTCATTAACAGTAGAATCTGAAATAGCTGCGCTTTCACCACTCAGGCAATGATTTGTTAAACCGTGTCTTTTCTTACGTTTTTCTAGCCATCCCCAAAAAGCAGAAAAATTTTCGACTCCCAATTTTGATGAAAAAGTGAGTGCCTTTTCTTTAAATAACTCACCAGTAATGGGTAAATTATAAGCTCTCATTTCTCTGAAGCACTGAATTAAAGTGGTTTCTAAAATCTCAAATTTTCCATTCTGAATTCTTGGTCGTTTCTTTGCTTGTGTAGAATACTCACTGTTCATTTTTTTTTTTTTTTTGACCGAGTCCTTGTTTTATAAAATCTTTCTGAGCGTTGATTCTAGCAAATCGAATTTTCGAGCTAAACTTATTTTTAACAGTTTAGGATCATTTTCTGCTGCTCGTATAACCTCCATTTTGAACGATATTGTTAATTTTCTTTTACTCATTTTTATTGCACAAAGAAAACAAAAATAAAATCCAGATACTACCGTACTAGCAAAGACGGAAATAAACACGCGAGTAGATTGATAAAAAGAAAAGAGAAAAAAAAAACGAAGAAACCATTAGAACTGAGGGAAAGAGGATGAAATGTCTAATTGTTACAACCTATCCACCCTTTCAGGCGCTTTGCTGAACGGTCTGTTGACCTTGACACGTGCAGAAAAAAATTTATAGATTAAAAAAAAAACAAACTTTATAATGTAATTCATAGTTTGTGAATTGCGTTTTATTTCCGCGTATAACTGAGAGGGACAATTCAAAGTTCCGCTTGTAAGTGAGAGATGTATAGCATTATTTTCCTATTTCTCGTGACAGGACCTTACAAAATTCGCGTATAACTGAGAGACGCGTGTAACTGAGAGGCGCATAAGTGAGAGGTCATTGTATTTATGATTATGTAACTGTATTGTCGTATATCATTTTGGCTTTTTTAAAAAAATATTTTCAATCCGTAAACCTAAGAAAATGATCGGGAATAGGGACACCTGCTATTTTTTAGCAGTGAAAATGTGCATTGCACTGACTGTGATGGGAACTACATCAGAAGTACCACCGAACATATGAGATCAACCAGTGTGTTTCTTATGCTTGATATGAAAGTCAGCAATATTGGCCTTGTATTCTAATTATGTTACGCTGCTTCAAACATAATGGAAATGATATGTAAAGACCAGTTTAGAATGCTTTTTATTCGTCATAGAGTGCGTAGCATTTATATTTTATTGACGGATTTACACAATATTGGGTTACAAACTCTCTAGGATCCATAATTTCTGGAAGTGCTTGTTTTAGTTGTGATATTTGTTTTTTAAGATTATCTAATTTTCAGTACATTACATCGTGTGTATCTAAAATGCATATACCATGAATATACCACTGTATAGATCATATACAGTGCTTCACGAAATATTGTCAATATTTAACCGCCTCTGGTCATTGTTTGAATTTCATTATCAATTATGTTATACGTTTTCTAAATTTAAGATATCTATTTTCACTGTTAAAAAATATTATTTACAATATTTTAATAACAAAGAAAAATCATTCGTGAAGTACAGATTTCGAAAAACTTTCCAAAACCCCCATATTACTTTAAGAAAATATCACCGTTTATTATGTTGAAATATAGTTTCAATGTAAACCATTTTTTAAAAACATATTGCATCTGAAAACTCAATTTCAACATTTCCAATCAATGATCGGAAAAGTATCTAAATTCTTTTGTGTATATGATCTATAGTTTTTCATATATATATATATATATATCACATAGTATGCTAAAATTTAGCTCATTTAGGGAATTGCGTAGCACATTTGAAAATTACACTTCATCAATTTAGGCCAATAAACGAAAATGTACTGCAGATCATTTGTTCTGCCTTGTATATGCCCTCTTACAGAATTTACAAATACCAAGTAATAGGTAAAAAAATAGTTAAATTTTAGAAATTTCACCGCAACTAAAACGCACTTCGAGCAATAATTGTTAATAGACCGAATTTGTAACCGAAATAATTTGTGCGTCACTGTAAATGAACGATAAATGCTATCAAACCGAGTAATCCTATCTCAATAATTCATATAAATTTTGATATGTTTGATCGATATGTTCGATCATTAAAATACATCGCAAACGATTTTCCCCCACATAAACCGTAATGTAACAGGGTTCTTTTTCGTGTCTTCTGTAAATGAATTATAAATGTTACGCGATTCAGTTTCAATAACAAGCATACCATATTTAACCTCAATAACGTATATCAATGAATTGGCAATTCGATTATATGTACGCAAGGTAGAGCATGGGATAGATAGAGAGACGACACACAGATAGACAAACATATTTCATAAACATTTTTAACCCTTAACGGTCGAAGTAATCCTCACATGCACAGGCATCTCTTACACGAATTTATTGGGTTGACACCCCTATTTTTACATGAGCATATTTTACTTGCACTTTGACAAGTAACAGTGGCTTAACAGTGTTGTCACTTTGCGGGGTTTCCGGACTGACGTCAACTTTACTCCCAGTCTATTGATGAATGTCTTGTAATGAATGGGCCATTAGGAGAATAAAGTCTAGCTGCAGTATAAATACTAAGTAATAAGATTTTATTATAAATGAAAGTTTAAAAAAATTTAAATTACGTTTTGAGAAAGATGGTATTAAAAAATGTAAAATTGTAAAAGAAAAAAGGAATTGTATAGAATTTTAACAATATGGGCCAAAAAAAACCTAAAAAATTATTTTTAAAATATAGTGGTGCGAATAAAATATTAAATTATAATCATTTATATAAAGCTTGGCCGAATACTTGCCGACACTGGACGGTAAAGGGTTAAATTATGTTGGAAAGTGTTCAAGAAGTTAAAAAGTTAAGAAGTTAACCCATGACTAAAGCATAACCTTTTTTGTTTTGTTAAATATTGAGTTTGATGAAGCTTTAAATCAATTTTAAGTTATGATCGTCCATAGTTCATTTTATACATTAAATAGGCCGATAGAAAATTATACAAATATTACACAATATAATGATATATGGTTAGACTATCTATTTCTAAAAACAGGTTTAAAAACAATTCTCTTTTATCCTTCATATGACCTGAAAACACATGAAAGATAAAAACCAATGTCTAAGAACAGAAATTCAGACAAATAAAATCTATTTATTGACTTGCATGGCAGACGATTGCTATCCATCACTTTAAGAGGTTTTTTTTATGTTTTATTTTATTGTTTGTATATTGATGGATTGCCTCTTTAACCTAGATTTCGTCCATCTTGGTAAAACGAACGTTTCTTATGGTCCACACAGCTTTAACCAAGCGGAAAAGGACAAATAACCGATGTGTCTCCATACAGTTTTATTGCCCATTCTGCTAGTTATTTTTACTTTCAATGAAGCAAAGCTGCATGCATATAATAATCTATAATATATATTATAAAATTCTAGAACATGTTTTTTTCAGATATTTTGGAAATTTTAAATGTATTTTTGAAAAGTATTTATTGAAAGTTGGGTAAAACATGAATATATATGGGGCTGGACATATATAAAGTTATCAACTTTATGGGAATATTGGACCGTCTTCCCCCTGTACAATCATTCCTCGATCCCCGTACTCCCATGTATCGCTATCAATGTGCAATTTTCCCCTTTCTTTTTCTTTTTCTACGTTTACAGTAATATATAGATATAGTTATACATTTGTTATTTGCATTACTTTAATGATACAAAGAAGAAGTAAAAAAAAAAAAAATATCACAATTATGTATGAAATAAATTTATATCAATTAAAATTTAAAAGCAATAATTACTTTTTAAAAGCATGTAATAAGAGTTTTTTTTTTTTTTTTTTTTTTTTTTACATAATGCATTCAACAGTAATATTATTTTCTTGCACTTGCTCACTGCATGGGAATAAGAGAAGCAGAACTGCTTATATGCAAAACAGGCAGTCAACATTCTTTCTCTTCACGCAACATGTGTCATTTCAAACATACTCCGTTCCTGGTTTCATTAACAGGGGATTATATGCGCACATCACAGAAGAATAGAAACGCCAAACATTGGAATATTCCATATTTTTGAATGAAATATATTTGTATTTTTAGCCCCTGGTACGGTATGCTATTTCTTTCTCCCAGCTTATTTTGTGCAGTCTCCAAAAAATAACGTTACCTTACAGAAACTAGCCGTAAAACAAAGCATTACGATTAAATACTCTATAGCAATTTTTTTAATTTCTAAGCATCGCACATTTTAAATTTTTCGACCGCCGTATTGGGAAAAAAATGTACTTTTAAATGCATTTTGTTTGCAAACTGCATTTCCATTTATTTTTGAAATATTAATTTTTTGGAAGTCTTTAGCACCATTTGTTTAATTTTGGCACCTCAAGTACTGAAATTATGTGGAAAGTAAAGGGAAAATAGTTCAAAAATAGCAATTATATCTTTTTGTTGCCATTTTCTCATAACAACCAAAAGAAAATTTAATTAAAATACGTGCCATTTTGAAAAAATATAAACGAATAATTTCTGTTGAAACATGGAGCTATTATAAACTATATTTAATTTTAAGTATCTATAGACGCGTTCAGTCATGACGTTTTGGTAGGAAACTGACTCCAAACAAACGGTTGCCATGCGTCATTTCTTTTTAAATATAAATCGTGGAAAATTTTACCTAGATATCCAGTACATATCAAGCATTAAAACACTTAGATGTGAGATATAGATATAAGATATAGCTGCAACACATAAACAAAATAAAAAAAATACAACATAGAAACCGTTTGTTTTGAGTCAGTTTCCAACCAATACGCCATGACTGACGTCCCGACTGAAATCGTCTACATTAATGTTACAAACAAATGAAGGCCTATGAATCAATAGATAGCCCCTTTTTTTGCCGAATTTCTTTAATGACGGCATCTTTTTGCTGCATTTGAGTATTATTTTGCGATAGTTACATCCTATACATGCTTTACTGTAGATGCTTAAGAGTGGATCGTAAATGTGGAATTCTTAAGCGGATGCGAATGACCCCATTTTACATAAAATAAAAGTGTTTGTTTTAAGTCTTAAAACTGAAATATGTTTTGTACTATTTATATATACATATATTTTTTTTTTCATCGGGGGCAACACTAAATTCTGATAAACCAGAATTCCTGTTTTCTAGTCATTTAATTGTTTTAATAATAACTATAAGAATAAATAGATAACATACTAAAAATAAGATGACAGTTTTTTTTATGTAAAGAAAAAGTTGCTAAAAGAAAATTTTGGTTGGTTAAAAAGTGATAACGATATCACAAGTCAATATTCATTTTAATTATTTGGAAATTATGTAATTTTCAGAAATATTTTATTTTGTGTACACCAAGGATGTTTAAATAAATAGCAAGTGTCCTGTCTATGTATGTGTAGGAATACAAATCAGGAATATGGCGTCATCACTGACACAGTTAAGGTAAAATATTTTAATTCATGGTAGAAAAAGCATCTTTTGTTTTCCGAATGACGTCATTAACTTCATCGGAAACATTTCGTTGTCTATATTACTTGCTATGAAAGATTATTAACTGCCATTTTGTTTACACAGGTTTCTTAATATTATTTCTCAATAAATAATTCGTGTTCTGCTCTTACGCGATTAGTGCATAATTAAACGGAATCGTTTTAATATGTTTACATTTTATGAAAACCATTGAAAATTTTCTTTTAAATATGACACCTGTGGTGAAATCACTCTTCTGATTGGTGGAATGTAATAAGGCAAATTCATTGTGTTACTGCTGATGTTTCTAAACGGCAAGCTACAAATTGAGCCCTATTTTAGCGCCACGCAAGAGAAATATATATAGAGATATTTGTGTGACTTATTTTCTCTACATTCATTAATCAGTACCAAAAACCTGATAGAGTGCAATTTTATTAATCCGTGTTTATTAAAATTGCTCCAATTTCGAGAAAATATAAATGAAGTATTTCTGATAGAACATATAGTTATTAAAGTCTATATTTAATTTTCAGTATCCATATTAATGATACAAACAAACGGAGGTAGATGAATTAATAGATACCAGATATGTTTTGCCGACGTTCTTGAATAAAGACATAGCTTTTTTCTGGGTTTCTGTATTATCGCGCAATTATGGCATCACACTTTTCTATAGATGTTACTTAAGACTGTTCTCAAGGTTCCTAAAAGAACAACGCTTTAGCGGATTTAAGCGACATCCTTTTATAATAGAAAGCTTGTATTTTAATTCTTAAAACTGAAATATTTTATGTATAAATATGTTAGTTTTACTTCACCAGCTTTAAAATTCTTCATTTAAATAACGTAATTGAAATCACGCACTTAGAATATGCAATGCTTAAAAAAATAGATTCCTTTTTATAGACTAGCGGTGACAAACAGCGCGCATGCTCCGATCGGAAATGTTCCTAGAAAACATAGGAATCCCCATTTTAGACCTTGGTGTTTTTCAACCCGATGAACTGGCTTCGTTGAGCTAGACAAGCAAACGAAGATGAGTTTGGTGAGAATTTCATGCTTACCAAGTACAAAATAATGACAGGCTACGCAAGTTGTATTCTAAAATTCTCTCGTCCAATCAATTTTTATTGCTATTCTGGTGTAAAGGCTTTCTACTATTATTTTATCAAAATATCATAATTTACTTAATGTATTTTTTTATTTTTGAGTGAACCTTCTCGCTGCGAAATTATTTTATCAAAAAAGCTTCAAAAATTGTGAATTTAAGACTATGTACTCTTTTTTCATCGGTTTTTCAAAACAAATTTTTTTATCTAATTTAACCGGGAAAATGCTCCAATTAAATAAGGCAAAAATTACAATATAAAATAACTGATGGGAATAACAAGGAGGGTTAATTAAACGGAAAAAAATGCATCCCTGAAAACATCTCGAGTTCCGCAGCGAGAGGGTTAATCTTACTTGTAAATAGGACACCTTATTTATAATATATATGTAATAATAAAAATTTTTGCCCTTTAATCTTTAGTAAACTATTCCAAATTATTATAATATCTACCTTTTTTTAATAAGCTTTAATAATATCTTAAATATCTTTTTTCTATATTTTAAATACGTATTATTTTATTATTCTAAAAACCTTAATCTATTCGTCTAATCTTATAAAACCCATTAAATTTCTTTTTCCTTTTATTCTGAAAAAGAATTCTTTTTATTTCGAATTATTTAATAGCATTTGTTCTTTGGTATTCAATCCCATAATTCCTTGCAAATCCCGCCAGCCATTGTTTGTGCAATAATTCTGACGCCGAGGCAATAGTTCGCATCGTCGTCACGCGTGCTTCCCCATTCCCCCGGAAATAGGTCCTATCGTATTCTGCATTTCTCGCGTCCTTCAGGCTTCTTTTACGGGATTTGTCATTTCACGTGTATTGTATTCATACGCATGCAGTTTTTGCAAGTATATAACCGATTGCATGGGTTAGTAGAGAGAGAAATTTACGATTATTGAGTTGCTTAATTAACCCACGTCACTTGGAGAGCTTTTTTCCTGAATCTTCGTCACGTTGTTCTAATACGTAACATCTAGTGGTTTATATTTTACGACGTAGCAACTGCCCGAATATGGATAACATATGGCTAGTGGAGTTTGGTTCATTATATGGTCAAATAATAAATGTTTGATGAATCTAAGGGCTTCGATTCGACTGCAAAAACTATGATTTCTTCATTGAGTTACATACCGAGGGTATGCTGATGCTTAAGATCGACATGTTTATATTATACTAGTGAAAACGTATCATATATATATGTATAATTAATATTACAAATGTTTTAAAATATAGAGTACTATTAAATTTCTTTTTCCCCTCCAAAACAAATCGAAAGGCCACATGTAGTACAAATGCTACACAACGGTTTGCTAAACAACTAGTATTTTTTTAAAAAAGAAAAGAATGCATTTTTCCTAACCTGAATCTTTTAGAATCATATTTAACTTTTATGCGTTATGTAGAAATAAATGTAATTTTATTAATATTAATTGGCTGTTAAGCTTAAGATTCTATTAATATTTAATTAATGCCTACAGATATTATCGCACATCTTTTATGTGTGTTAAAATTATTCAATCAAGAAAGGTACATAATATGGGCATCATCGAATTTCTTAAAAGCAGATTTTCTTCGTAAATTGCTTCGTGTTATTTACACATTTCAGATACATTTCCTTTCCCTTAAAACATTTTAAACTTAACACGCCATTGTCAATTTATGTTTGGGGACAGGAATTTGATATTTTTGAGCTAAAAATATTTTTACACGTCATTTCATATAGTCATTAATTTAGAATAAACAAAATGGTATAGAAGGTGTTAGCGTAAATTGGTAAATACTATAAAAATGAAATCGGTATACAACGCATCCGATCTTAAATGGAAATGTTTTATAGTCTCGGGAAAAAATGCCAAATTATCTTTGAAAATATGCCCTCATTTCTAATAGACATTGTAAATGATGTTTTGAATTTTTTTAATAGCTGGAACGTAAATTTAATGGCGTAATTCTATATTTACGTGCAAGTGGCAATTTTTCCGAATTAGTTAATGTGTGTCCAGACAGGGATTCGAACCCGGAACCTTTTGCTTTAACTGCGAATGCCCTGCCAATTGAATTATCTGGACGATATCCGAGCTAATGTAATATTCATTCAGGACAAACGTTTGGTTATGGCATCCGATCTGTTATTTGAAACAGCTCGACAGAATAAAACAAAGGTGAACCTTCAATAAACTATTTATGCGGAATTACACTTTAAATATTTTTCTACAGAGTTTCCAAGCCTAGAACCCGAAACAAGTCGCGATCTCGACACTTTTTTATATAGTTGGGGAAATTACTACTCCTATCATTTATTTACTAATCAGTTGGACGTGTTAAAACTAATTAAAGTTTACTTAGTTATCCGTAGTTTATTGGAGTTTTCTTTACCTGGTGATTATTTTGTCGAGCAATTTAAAATAAGAAATTTGATGTGATAAGTAAATAGTTGTCTTGAATATGTATTGTGTTTTCTGAGATGCCCTATACATGGCTCAGTTGGATCAGCATTCGTGCCAAAGGTTCTAGGATTCGCACGTTGGCCAACTTGAACACATTTTCTCAGTTGGAAAAATTAGTACTCGCATGGTTAGTTTAAAAATGAGTTAATTCTGTGAAAAATATTTAAGGTTTAATTACACATCCGTAGTTTATGGGAGTTTCCTTTACCTGCAGTTTATTCTGTCGTGCAATTACAAATTACCGACGTGATGGCAAAACGAAATAGTTGTCCTGAGTGTATATTATGTTGTCTGGGATGGCATACAAATAGCCCAATTGGATCAGCATTTGTGCCAAATATTCTGGTTTCGACACCCAGCCTCGACAATAATTTTTACTCGGAAAAATTACTATTCGTATGGTTAGTTTAAAAATCAGTTAATTGTGTTAAAAATATTTAAGGTTTAATTACGCAGCTATTGTTTGTGGCAGTTTCCTTTACCTGCATTTTATTCTGTCGTGCAATTTCAAATTACCGACGTGATGGCAAAACGAAATAGTTGTCCTGACTGTATATTGTGTTGTCTGGGATGGCATACAGATAGCTCAATTGGATCAGTATTTGTGCTGAACGTTCTGGGATTAGAGACCCAATCTGGACAATAATTTTCACTCAGTTGTGAAAATTACTACTTGTATCGTTTGCTTAGCAATCAATTAATTGCCTTAAAAATATTTAAAGTTGAATTACGCATCCATAATTTATAGGCGTTTCCTTTACCTGCAGTTTATTTAGTCGAGCAATTTCAAATTACCGACCTGATGTCATCTGGGTGAATATTGCGTTGTCTGAGATGGCCCACAGATAGTGCAACTGGAAGAGCATTGGTAATTAAAACCAAAGTTTAAAGTTCGAGTTTCAACGTGGACACATTTTCACTCAGTTGGAAAAATTATTACACGTATCATTTATTTACCAATCAGTTAAAATATTTAAAGTTTAATAACGTATCCATAGTTTGTGAGGGTTTCCTTTACCTGCAGTTTATTCAGTCGAGCAATTTCAAATTACCGACCTGATGTCATCTAGATGAATATTGCGTTGTCTGGGATGGCCCACAGATAGTGCAACTGGAAGAGCATTGGTGATTAAAACCAAAGTTTAGAGTTCAAGACTCAACGTGGACACATTTTCACTCAGTTGGAAAAATTATTATACGTATCATTTATTTACCAATCAGTTAAAATATTTAATGTTTAATAACGTATCCATAGTTTGTGAGGGTTTCCTTTACCTGAAGTTTATTCAGTCGACCAATTTCAAATTACCGACCTGATGCCATCTGGATGAATATTGCCTTGCCTGGGATGGCCCACAGATAGTGCAACTGGAAGAGCATTGGTAATTAAAACCAAAGTTTAGAGTTCGAGTCTCAACGTGGACACATTTTCACTCAGTTGGAAAAATTATTACACGTATCATTTATTTACAAATCAGTTAAAATATTTAAAGTTTAATAACGCATCCATAGTTTGTGAGAGTTTCCTTTACATGCAGTTTATTCAGTCGTGCAATTTCAAATTACCAACCTGATGTCATCTGGGTGAATATTGTGTTGTCTGAGATGGCCTATAGATAGCCAATTGGAAGAGCATTGGTAATTAAAGCTAATGTTCAGGGTTCGAGACCCAACCTGGCCACATTTTCTCACATTTAGAAAAATTACTACACGTATGAGTTATTTACCAATCAGTTAATTGTGTTAAACATATTTTTAAAGTTTAACTACGCAATCATATTTTATGGGAGTCCCTTTACTTGCAGTTTATTCAATGAAGCAATTTCAAATTACCAACCTGAAGTCATCTGAGTTAATATTGTGTTGTCACGGGATGGCTTACAGATAGCGCAATTGGAAAAACATTGGTAATTAAAGCCAAAGTTCAGGGGTTCGAGTGCTAACGTAGGCACATTTTCACTCAGTTAGAAAAATGACTACACGTATCATTTATTTACCAATTAGTTAATTACCTTAAAAATATTTAAAATTTAATTACGCATGTATAGTTTATTGGAGTTTCCTTTACCTGCTGTTTATTCGGCCGAACAATTTCAAATAACAGACCTGATGTCATAAAAAAGTGGTTCCCGAAAGTGACTATTGTCTTGTCTGAGATGGTGTACAGACAGCTTTTGAAGATGAATTTGTAATTAAAGACAAGGAGTCTGGGTTCGAGTCTCAGCTAGAACTAATTTTCACTCAGTTGGAAAAATTACTAATCATACCATATATATACAAATCAGTTGATTGTGCTGTAAAAATAATTAATAACAAAAATATATACATAATTAATTCTATATTTACTGACGCTGTGGCATTTTCTTAAATTTTAAAAACTTCAACGTCTGAATATTTATTGTAAAAAATTTGAAAGCATTTTTCAAGTATGATCTTTGTAAAAATTTTCATTTATATTATTTGTAACATTGTAAAATATAAATAGCGGATATTTGTAAAATATAAATGAGATATTGTGAACAGGCTGGTTGCTCATCGTAGCTTGACTTCGATTCTGACTCTAATCTCTGCAAAACAAATACAATACAACAACAACAAAAAAATACAATTTAACAAATTACAACGACCATTTTGAAAATGATTTTTTGAAAGACTAAAATTTAAGACATAAAAAATAGCACGGAGTTGATCATACATTACGTACGCCATGAATTAAAGATTAATAGTGTTATTACACGTAAAAATTGCAAGAGACAGAAATCGCCTGCGACTCGCACGTATTATCCACCTGAAACTTACGTATTATCCAAGCATTTCATTGGCTGTTCGGGAAAAGGCTTTTCCATCGTCAGATTTCCAAGGAATCTGACGACCCATTTTAAATGAAATTTATTTCTAAAACTTCTAAACATCCCACAATATTACTTTTTACATCGTTGTATAGAGAAAAAATGTACTTTTAAATGCAATTTGTTTGAAAGCTGTATCGCAATTTGTTTCTGAGTTATTATTATTTTTTTAGTTTTTATTATTTTTTTGTCATAGTGGCAACACTCTGTTGTCCATCTCTGTTGAAAGTAAAGGGAAATACACATTACTGTATAGACCAATCAGAAAACGAATAAAATGATGATTAAACCAATAAAAACCTCCAGATATGCTTTTGATTTCCTACCCTGACGAGGACAATAACCATTTTCCCAAATGGTTAATAATAAAATTAGACGATGTACTCTCTATAACGGTAAGTTGTCGAAAATGATTTTTCGAGTGTTTTACGTTTCCTTTATAGTAAAATTTCCTCTATATAAGGTTAAAAAAATCGCATTATATTTATTTTTTGTATATAATATAATTAAAAAAAAACCTCTCATTTAAATTTAAAAAAAAATTCTAATTATCTTTTTACGTTATTTATTGAAAATATGTGTATATAAGCAAGGGATTTTCATATTTTCAATTTATTTTAAGGAAATTATTGTAAATTTACTTAAATATTGTAAATATTCCGCATTTATTTAGATGAATCTCTATTTCCACATCTGTTGAAGAAACTGAAAAACAGAAATAACCTCTTGTTGAAGAAAATGATAACCAAGCTGTTAAAATAATGGCGACAAAACGGATATTGATAACCAAAGATGCAACCGTCTTTGATTTTGCCTCAATGTAATTAGAGTGTTATGATGATTTATTTTAAAATTGCGAACAACGTTTCGTTGATGACAAGTAAATTATTTTTCTATACATACCATCGATATCTATAATCATTGATAAGTTCTATACTAATTTAATTGTAACTCATTAATTTATTGAGTTAATCTGTCACAAAGAATGGTGAAAAACACAATGATGAAGCTGGATTTCCTAAAATTTAAAGCAAAGAGTCTTTAAGGCGTGCGGAAAACTAAAGATTCGCATATAGTATTGCTGACAATTAAAAAAGTTAAATATAGTTTATAATTTAAAGGAGGCCTTTGTAGCACGTTTTCCAAAACCACAATTACAAAAATATAAACAAACAATTATACAATATATTGTAAAGAAAACGTGAATAAAAATATTAAAAATATAATGTTTTATGAAAAAAATCTCATTCCGCTTCGATATTCAAATACTGCGTATTACGCAACCACTCTTATTAACGACCATTTTCAGATGCAACCCACAATAATCGCTTTAGAGAGGTTTCACTGTATTCCAACTCGTGTCTTCAATCTTCAGAGCAGTTTAAGGATAAGTCATTATAATTTAAAAAATCTTACATGTCTTGTGTTTTGCAGTTATTCAAGAATTTAATAGAAAAAAATCGACCTTCACAAATGAGAACAAAATGCATTCCAAATTTTGTTCCAAAATCTAGGCATCCAGCATATATTTTGGAACACATTCCAACGTATTCGGAATACTTCATCAAAACTCTAGTCTATTAAGGTGGAATAATGTCTTAGGGAACAGCTTAGAAAATGCACAAGAGATTTCTAAACCCAGTTTCTATATATATTTTCAATAGTCGGAAATACATCGGAATTATTGTGTTCTTGTGTATTTTGTGTAAATGATTTATATATTAGTATGTATGATACAACGTAGTATGTTAAATGTCAGTTTAATTAAACGCATATCAAAGTTGAAAATTTCCATTCAGCAATTTGGGGCTCAAATCAATTTTACCAGTGTTATTGTATGCAAAATTTTGCTTTGTTTCGTAGGGTTGGTCGAAAAAAACCGAAATTTTTATAATCGAGTCATAATAGTGCGGAAAAGTTGCCTTTTGTAAAAAAGAATAAATACATAAAATATTACACAGATCAGTTAATATCTTTTACCGCCGCAAATAGTTCAAATTTCGAAAAAATCGCAACAAACATACTTTTTGCAATTTTTTTTTTCAATTGTCCAAACATACCAATTCAATTTCTAATAGACCGCAATAGCCACAATAAGATATTAGTAATGTAACAGTAAAATTCTATTTTGGGTTGACACCATTGCTTTTACCGCCGCAACACGGCCATTTTTTTTAAATGTTAAAAATTAAATTTTTTCCTTTTTTTAACTTTCATAATATTTTCCGATTTCTTAGATTTGTAATAGACTGGGAAAGACATTTTATGTTGTTAACTTCATGCAGATTGTTAACCATGATCACTGTATTAAAGAGTAGAAAAAACAACGTTTAAAAATGCACAAATAATACATGAAAAGCACCAAAGAGCTCTTTCGAATCTTCTAGCGAGATTCTTCTTCAGTGCAAGATAGGGAAAAAAGGAGCAGCGTGCTAGAAAAAGCAAGGCTGAGCAAAATGATAGTCAGAGACGAGCTGACTAATATACTACGCGGGCTACGCGGGTAGCGAAGGCGTCAAAAACAACAAATGAGAGAGAAGCAGTGGAACCGACAGGGTGGACAAGTAGAGACATCTACCGGATAAGGAGAGAAAAAGAAGCCAAAAAAGTGGGAAATTAAAAATTAAATTCTCTGCTTTTAATACTTTTGTTTTTCGGGCTATCAATATTTGTTCCACTCCTCAGTTACTCAGTGCTGAACTTAATTACCTCAAAGCGATTGCTGTTGATCGTAGTTATTCCTCTAATATTATTGATTCCATTTATAAGAAATTGACGAAATCCATCTGTTCTGAAAAGCATTCTAATTCCAACTCTAATACTTCAGTTGTGTTACCATTTTTTCCTAAAATCAGTCAGCAAGTTGCTAAAATCCTAAGAAGGTTTGATTTTAATGTTATTTTTTCTCCTGTTAATAAAATCACTTTTTTAAATCTCAAACATCCCGTTGATCGTCTAGATAACTGGGATATTTACCAAATCTCTTGCCAGTGTGGCCTTTTTTATATTGGCCTGACTGAACGTGCTGCTAGATTTCGTTTAAAAGAGCATGAAGGTTATGTTAAAAATCAGGAGCTCAAATGTTTTTCTATTGCTCAACATTCTTGGTCTTCTCAACATAGGTTTGATTTTTCCTCAGCCATCATTATCCAAAAATGTTCTTCCACCCTTCATCTTGATTTTTGGGAAGCTTACCACATCATTAAAAATTCTCACTCTTTAGTCAATGACTTATCTATTACTCCTGATTTTCCAAGTATTTGGAAAAGCATTATTTTAATTTCCCCCTTTTTTGGTTTCTTTTTCTCTCCTTCTCCGGTAGATCTCGCTACTTGTCCACCCTGTCGGTTCCACTGCTTCTCTCTCATTGGTTGTTTTTGGCGCCTTCGCTACCTGCATAGGGTATATAAGCCATCGCGTCTCTGTCTATCATTTTGCTCAGCCTTGCTTTTTCTAGCACGCTGTTCCTTTTTTCCCTATCTTGCACTGAAGAAGAATCTCGTAGTAGATTCGAAACAGCTGTTTGCTGCTTTTCATGTATTATTTGTGCATTTTTAAACATGTTTTTTTCTGCTTTTTAATATTGTTGCACAAAGGCTTTATTTGCTATTTTTACATGATCACTGTAATTCTATCAAAAAAATCTACTCAATGATAGAAACATCTGCAGCTGCCTGCACATAAAATTATTTTCTCGCTGCTAGAGGGCCATATTGCACTTGGTTCATTTTTTTGTAATATACTACTTTTACTCTATACTTTGATGGCCCTAAAGATAGAAATATCTGCCAGGTTAAAGTGGTATCAAAGTTTCATCTTCGCGAAATCAAGGAAGAACATATCTCTTTGATACTAGAACCAGGTCTCTATTATTTTCGTCATTTGACCCCATCGTCTGGCAAGACGATTTCTATATGTAATGATATTATAGATTTTTAGAAGAAAAATGAAATGTAAACTGTAATAATAATTGCAATCGTATTTGGTGAAACTGTCTTTAACACAGGATGCAAAGCTCGTGTTATATGATTACTTGAGAACAAGTTAAAAAAAAAACCACTTTAGCGGCTTCCTAGCCCTCACTTCAATGAGCTTCCGCTGAGACATCTTTCCGAACATCTTGATGACAAAAGAAGGGTCCTCTTTCATATTGTAGCCCCAATTGTTGATCTCTTATAATATGCGAATCATTACCAATTGCAAAGTTTAAGCCAATTTAATCTGATCACCTAACTGTTGGTAAATATGATTTTTCAATAGACCACAAGTATATGTCTGAAATATTGCAAGCTCTTTCAATACGCGTGTGTTCAATTGACCGCTTTTGCTGAGTCCCTGCACCTATATTTCATGCAAGGTGGATGGCTACTGCTAATCGAATTTTGAGACTATACGTTGGAACAGAGATACCCTCATCTTAACTTGTCATACAGTTTGAGTGCATCCTGAAATTGTACTGCATCAGTTGGTTCTGATTTAAAATGAATCCCTCATGTTTTTCAGAATCTGTGCACTATATTTAGTAAATTTCGCTACTTGCCAGATTATCTACGAAAGATTAGAATGGGGAACAATTTTTAACTCAATTTCTGTTGACTTCGATTTTTCACCTGATTTTAAGTCAAAAAAGCGTGCTGATTTCAAAACTGTAATTAGTTTTCTTCTATCACGTCAAGCATTTTCTCTATAGCTTACATTAATGTGACCACTCTACGCTAAATCGGGCGTAAATCATAGGAATAAAAAAACTTCAGAACTCTTTGCATCAAGACTGCACGAGAAAAATTTGCTTGAAAAAGGAGCTAATGTATCCTGTTTTCGAATGAGAGAAAAGGAATTTCTTCAATACTTTCGAAATAATGGTGGATTTGTTTTTGCCATAACGTAAATGGTTTAATGGAGGAGTTTGGAATTCCATCATATACCGCAGCTGAATTGCCACTGTTCATCTGAGAAGAGAAAGAGAGACTCAAAGAGAAGTTTGAAGCTTATGCTCCTTCACATTGGAGATTTATTTAGAGCAGTCCCAATAAGGCATTTAGTTTATTTGCGCGAAGAATATGAGGACATTAATAGAGCCATTGATTTATAGCAATATCACATTCACGAATGAATCATCTGCGTTGACCTTAAAATGTCCTGTTTCCTTGTTGGCCAGCAACGTGGATATACCAAGTATCGCTATTATTTGTGTATGTGGGACAGCAGAGCTTGTGAGAAGATTTGGTTCCAGTCGAATTGGCCTCCAAGACCTGACCTCTAACCTGATGATCAAAACATTTTGCATCAGTCGCTTGCCGACAGAAAGAACATCATATTTCCATCTCTGTATATAAAACTGGTTCTAATAAAGCAGATCGTGTAAGCTTTGTCAATTGAATGAGACTGCTTCAAGTATCTCATTTCGAAATTTCCAAACCAGCCTTTTGAAAAAATAAAGGCAGGTGCATTTGACGGTCCACAGATTCGGTAGCTCATTAGATATGACCATTTCCTCGGAACAATGACAGAACTTCAAACGAACGCTTAGTTAGTATTCAAAAACCTTGTCAAAGACTTTCTTGGAAATACGCGAGTAGAAAATTACACCGAAATTGTCCAGCAACTATTAGAGAGCTTCAAAAGTCTTGGTTACAACATGAGCATCAAACTTCATTTTCAGCATATCCATCTTGATGGCTTTCAGGAAAATCTTGGTAAACTCAATGATGAGCAGGGTGAACGATTCCACCAAGATTTGATGCCCATGGAAGAATGGTATAAAGGTAGATTGGATGAGCATATGAAGGCTGACTATTGTTGGAGCATAAAGCGAGATTGTTCACAAATTGAATTCTGCAGGAAAGCTACAAACTTTTTTTTTTTTTTACTTTAATATGTACTTTTTTTTTTTTTGTAAAAGGATTTTCCTACTTGTATGAACACAATGTAGCGTATAGTAAGTATTACAGTCGTTGTATGAATATTATATTTGGTAAACGTTTCTTTATTTTCCTTTGTATCCACATTAAGTATGATTTTTGGGGTATCCTGTAGCTTCAAAAGTTGAAGTGATTGAAAAAAACTGGGGTCATTTTTGGATTTATATGCCAAGAATTAGCCAAAAACAAGTGCCAGATCTAAGTCAACAAAATATGTGTTCCCCAGTGTTATAGTTCATGCAAATTCACGAAATGACTATTTCGCAAATCATGAAAATAGCCTCATTGGAATGATAGCATATGAAGGAGCGGACATCAGGACCCCAACCATGAAGAAAAATTCCAAAGCACGAAGTTCTGCGGACTTGAATAGTCCCATCCGTCACTTTATCATTGCAGACTTGAACTTTGATGCTTAAAATTGTATTGATTTAGTCTACTGTCAAAACTCTAAACTAATGGAACCTCCTATTACGATTTCTCTATCGACTTACAACGCTGGTGAGTTTAGAAGGTTCGATTAAAGATACCAGCTATTATAACTTTACTTTTATTAACTTTCCTTGTCCCACTCAATCATTAGAAAGATGCGTGAAAGTAGTCTCTGAAGCGCTGATAAGTTTGTGGGCTAAAACAGAGGGAGGATCACATCTAATCAATTTTGGCCTCTCGAGGAACAATGGCTTCATCTAAAAACAAGTCATATTATAAAATTCATTTACTTTAAATAGTTCTTCATTTCATGAACTGCTGTTATAAAGTAAACATCAGTAGAGGAAGCGATTGTCAAGAAAACTAAATGATTACTTTTTTTATTTTACAGCTCATTACATAAAAATTTATGACATATTAATGGACATAAAGTAAATTTATATATTTCTAGATATATTATAAAAATTATAAAAATTTAGAAAAATGAAAATTTGAAAATTTTCCAATTCTTTTGAAAATGTGGTCCCTTTGCGGCAGTAAAATATATAATTTCATCTTAATGAACATCATTTCTCATATCTTCATGCAGCTAAATTGCGTTCTAATAGATATTGTATTGGTACGTTTGGATAATAAAAAAAATGATTGAAAAAAACATTTTTTTTTGCGATTTTTTGAAACTTTGGCTCCTTTGCGGCGGTAAAAGATATTAACCGATCGCTGTAATATTTTACAAATTTATTCTTTACTGCAAAAGTCAACTTTTCCGTACTATTACATTTCGATTATAAATATTTTGGTTTTTTCGACCGACCCTATTGTTTAGTCGTATAACGTTCAATGATTAAATAAAGTAAAATTTTCTATACAATAGTGCTACTAGTAAAATGATCGAGCCGCACCCCCCCCCCCACAAATAAAAAACAACAAAAAACGGTATGCCACTGTTGTCCGTATAAATGTACGAAAAATTATATCCTGCAGTAATATCCTTGTTGCACACGTTAGGGATATATATATATTTCAATATATTTACAATAGTGTAATAGCATTAAAATATACCGCAAACGATTTTTCGCTATCAGCCGTAATGTAACGGAATCCTCTTGAGTGATTTTGTAAATGAACCGTAAATGCTACACACTTCATTTTAAACAGAGAATATGCTATACTAAATCCCAATAACGTTTTTTAATTCATGTCAATATGACTATATTTACGAGAGTTAGAGCACGGACAGGCAGACAGACAAATCAAAATTATAAACACTTTTCAACTAAGTTGAAGACGAGTGCCTAAGACGGATACACAGACAGACACACAGACAGACGTATTGCAACTTTAATAGTATAGATTTGCAAAAAACCATGCTTTCAAAGGCCCATAAATGAGACCTGATAATGGAAAAATCAGCCACCTTAGGATTTTAACCTCAGCTATTTTTTAATGTAGAGACAAAACAAAACAAAAAAAAATCGGAATTCTTGTATCAAGGCCTAGCACACAAGGACAATAATTTTTATAACTAATTTTTTTATACATCTTTCCGTAATAGAAATCATAATATTCCTACCATTTTGAAACAAGATGGAGGATGAAGCTGGCCAACGAACTCGGTCGAGGCCTTCATATGTATTGTACATTGCTCAGTCACATCCAAATCTGAGGATAAATATCTGTCCCGTCGCATAAAAAAAATAATAAAATATTAGCCGCAGTAGTACAGTGGGTGATCGCTTAACGAAGTGTTCGGTTTACGAAAGAGATATTTTTAATGCAAATTAATTATTTTAATTGTAATTATTCAAAAAATTATTAACAGGCTGTAGACTCCAATTGAGTTTTATCGGACCCTGCAAGCAAGATTTTTGAAGAACTAAGGAGTTCTTTAAAAGCTTCAAAGTGACAAATTCATATGATGTAATGCCGTAGACAATGAATGTAATACTGAACGTTTTTTCAAATGGCATGCAATTTTTTTAATACGTCACGACATGGGCAAAGCCATCAAAATAGGACCTGTCCATATTAAATAAGGACGTATATAAATTAAATTATAAAGGCAAGGTTTATAATATTATTCCTTTAAGAACGAATTAATTGAATTCCCATACAAATCAATGCAAAATCTATGATCGGCTAACAGAAAATTCGGTTAACGAAAACTGTTTTGGAAAGAATTAAGTTCGTTAACCGATCACACACTGCATTTCAAACTGCTTAGTCATCTTTAAGTCAAGGGCAATAAAAAAAATTTCTTTCTTTTGCACTCTTCCATTAGAATTAACATCAATGTGTGTTTTTCAATATTATATTCAATAAAAAAATAAATACACAAGTAAAAACCCAAACTGAGTATTTATTCTGATTGTTTACTTTTATAACACTTGTCCCGCGTAAGTAGCAGCAGCTGACAATCTCAGTCCGCAGTCTACGAAAGAGTCAGAAGGCGATACGTCTAAACTCTAAACACTTAGATTCGGCGTTATCAAGATAGGCTGGTTTTCAACAAGTGGCGATTTTCAGTGTGATTATTTTACGTTGTATAGAAGCGGGGATCCGTAGAGTATCGCTGTCTGTCTCTTCAGCTAGCCGCGGTTTAGTCAAATTTTAATAGAATGTGCTTCGAAACATGTGTACAGCTAAAATAATAATGAGGGAGAATAGTACACCGTGAGACATGATACACAATGAGACAGTAGTCACTTTGACATACAGTTGTAACTTTTTCTCCAAGCTGGCACACACACATAACGACCTCATCTTATGCAACACGTGGATGTAGTTTCGCCATTTCCGTTACTCGTCCGATAAAATGTAAATCATTCCTTATTTTATTGTGGTTAAAGTTACATAAACGTGTATTTTAGAGTTTATTTCCTTCAATATGACATATATTTAACCCCCTACTTAACCAAACGCAAATATATATAATAGTAGACTATTTCGACAAAACGACAAAATTCAATAGAAAGTTGAAATTTTAGTGCAAAAATCACCTTGATTACTAATTAACATACATAAGATACAAATAAATGTAAATACATTGCTTACAGGTGTCAAGTATAATAAAATCCTTTAAAAACGCATTAAAGTCATTTAAAATCCAAAACGTTTTCAACTGACATTTACTCGGTCATCTTCAGTGAAAAACTAATAGCTGTTTTCTCTCTGCGTCTTTAGCCTTGTCCGGAACAGACCATTTTACTTCGAGGGTGGTATGGAATATAAGGAAGAACGGAAGTGTTATACGCAGTGTGACCCCACACTGCGTTAGCAAGATTAGCACAAATTCAGCCTATAAAAGTAGATTTCAATAGAGCCAAAATTATTTTCCATACAAGTAATCACCAAGAAGCTATCATAAGAGAATCTCTGGAAATAATATCTAATAAAGAAATGTTCTGTAACGATATATTATCATATGATATCCACGCACTCTGAAAAGAATTAATACAAAGTTAATAAACCTGTATTTTTTGAAAAAAAAAAAAGAATAATTTTTCCGTTCCCCCTTATATTCCATACCACCCTTGAAGTAAAATGGTCTGTTCCGGACAAGGCTAAAGACGCAGAGAGAAAACAGCTATTAGTTTTTCACTGAAGAAGACCGAGTAAGTGTCGGTTGAAAACGTTTAGGATTTTAAATGACTTTAATGTATTTTTAAAGGATTTTATTATGCTTGACACCTGTAAGCAATGTATTTACATTTATTTGTATCTAATGTATGTTAAAACGACAAAAATTTTTTAAAGCGATGAAATTGATGTAACAGATGTGGCGTCCATTTGTTACAACGAAATGAAAGTACACAGTGAGACACACAGTTGTGGTACACAGTGAGACGTGTCTCATTGTGTACCTACTATGTGGTTCTAGTGTTAAAAAAGTTATTTATTAATAAAAGAAGTTTTTTTTCTCTCTCTCTCTTTCTATGAGTGTGTGTGGGCGTGCCATGGCTAGGGAAATCTACTAAGCGTAAGAGGCGTAAAATTTGCATGAAGGTAGCCCAAGGTCTACCATTGTCCATCCAAGGCTCATATGTTTAATATTTTGAAAATCTAGAAAAATTAATTAGAAATCGTAAACTGCAGAAAATTATTAATAGAGTGAAGTGTACTACTTCTGGTACACAGTGAGACAATTTCCGATACTCTGTTATGATGTTTCTGTGCTTTTATAAATAACTTTTTAAAAAACACTTATACATTAATGTGTAGCGTATTTGTGTAGCTTAAAGATGTGATAATTTTTTTTTCAGAAGAAGGAAAATCGACGCCATTCGTTAAATAATAATAATTTTCGTCGCATTCTGTACTACACTTCCCTATAAATTAAACTTCATGTTATCAAATAGAAAAAAGGTATTCAATTTTGAAAAAAATATAAAACAATTCTACAACCACGAATTTGTGGTACACAGTGTACACCTTTGTACTTAATAGACCTTTATACATACACTCTTGTACTTAAATGTCTGTAATCGTACGAATATGAAACATTTTTTTTCAAACATAATCTTGAATTTATACAAATAATAAACAACGAGCAAACGTATTCAAATCGAAGATCTAAATAAACACACATCCAATATTTAAATTAAATCTAAGATTATTACAGAAATAGAGTGTAATAAGAATCGATTGTTTTCGAAGAAATTGAAAATAATAAATGAGTAAACAACAATAAAGGATGAAATAAAATCGGTGCATTATTAAAGTTGTTGACTGAAATGTGTTTTTTTCTTCCTTGAGAAGTCATTTCTAGTTAGAAGAAAAATATTTGGTTTTCTCTCTTATTACGCCATTTTTCTATTATTAAAACAGTAAGGAATTTACTTCTGTATGAAAACCTATTTTTTAACTTAGAAAATATATTTCTTTATCCACTTATTGGTATAACTAATATTTAAAAAATGATCAAATTTTCATCTTATTGATAATACACAGATAATCAGACTAGTGTTTTTCAATAATTATAGCTGCGAATTTTCCCAAACCGCTAGTTTCCGAAATTTCACGTAATTGTGTACCGGTGTCCTTAGAATATGTTTAACTCATTTCTATTCGTCAACACACTGCAGTTTGTATTAACTTATAACATCGCCAAATTGAAAATTTGTAAAATCAATTATGTTCATTGTTTAAAACGATGTATAGGAAATTAATCATTTATGTCAATACATTTCCCGTGTTTTATGATGGATTGTCTATCAGGAAAGACTCAGTAGTAGGATTTTATCATAAGCATTTAAGAAATATTGTAGAATTCAATACATTGTGATTATCTTTCTATTTTCTTATATCTTTTCTAAAAATAATTTGATATTCAACTGGATCCAGTTAAATGTATAAATATATAAATGAATATTTTGTAATTTTATATTCGCAACATGATTGATATTAATGATTAATTTTGTTATTTTGAGAGAATGATGTTGTTCTATTACTTATTTATTTCTGCTCAAAAATACACTAAATGCTCTAATTTTTTTTTATTACACTATATGATACTCGTGATTTCATATTATTTTAAAATTTAGAGCCCAACGGAAATTCCTTATACTTTAACCTTGTATGTACTTATTTATGAATTCATAAAAAATTTATCTTCTAAAGAAATTTTCGTGAATTTTTGAAGCTACATTTGAAGATTTACATAATTATTTAATAAATTTTAGAAGGATTTTAGAAGGGTTGAAGGATTTATAAGTATTAATTAAATTGGAATTTATAGGGATTTTGTGCAATATTTATAACCCCACTCAAATCTTTTATTTTAAATATTTTTCTTAGTATTTTGTAGAATTAGGAAATGTACAAATGTAATGTTCTTACAATATAAATATTTCCGAATTGAAAAATCCCCCCCCCCCCCCCCAACGCCAAGAAAGCTGAAAAGATGCAAAGACAAAATAAATCATCCATTTAAAAATATTTTTGTTTTATGTAACCAATAACGCTTTTGAACAAGATAAAGTATTGCATCTATAACTCATTCTAAATTGTATTACTGCTAATCGATGTATTAAATGAATTTTATAACATGTTATTTTAATGGTACTTGTGAATACCTTCAGTAGATAAATGGTTAAAGAGAAGACAAATGATGTTTTATCTACGAAAATATAATACAACCATGAACGAAAATATATTATAAACTCTCCCGACTTACCCATGAATACGAAAAATATTTCTTTATTTTCAGAAAACTGAAAAGCTAATAGATTTCTGAGATTTGATGAATCATTTATAAAAGCAGTTTATTTTACCTTCCATAATTTTAATAAACGTTTCCGAGTAGCATATATAGTATAAGTTCTTTAATCCGGAACGTTCGAGACCACAGGCGTGCCGAATTAGCGATTTTGCCGGATTATTGAACGTCAATGCATTTTTTGTGTTCACCTACATTATCAACGCGTACAAATTGTATAAATATCTGACAACTACTGTTTCATATTTCGTCATACTAACAACTGTGAGCATTAAAGAAAAACATAGAATACAAACTTAAAATCTAATTATTTAATATATACTGTATGTGCACAGTGTAATGTACATATAGGGCACTGTATATGTACAGTCGTGGAAGAAAAAGTAAACACCCCCTACTAACTCCTCAACAAATTATCACAGAAGAAAGTTATTGGTACCGAACGATTGGAAATAAAGTTTACTTTTAAATGATGTATATAAAATATTCTTAGAGGGCCATCTACATATTAAAACGAAACATAACTTTGTTTTTTTTCAATAGCAGTATACAATTCTGATAGCATAAATAAACTCTACACCCTTCAATTAGCCTAAAAACAAATTTTTATGCTATTCGTACGATAAGTTTCCCAGAAATTAATTATTTTAAAACGAGCGTATTTTAAAGGCTGTATCCAAATTGAAGTTCTGTACTCGATTGTTAACCGAGAGAGCCCTCTTCTTGATCAAGGCACCTTAAGCGCCACTTACGCAGCCAATGAAGCCTGCTAGATTACAGGATAGCATAAGAAATTTCAAAATATCTAATCACTTCTATCATAGACGGCCCCTTAAACCATCATTTAACCGTTTTTTAAGCATAATTTGAAAACTACTTGAAAGAAAAATGTGAAATTTTAGATTTCCATAAAGCAGAACTTAATAAATCTAAATCCATCAAAAAAACTGTAGGTTGCAATTCATAATTTTTTCGAATATTAATTTCATAATTCATAATTTATATCATAAATTATAAAAAAATGCAAATTCAGCGTATTTATGTTTGGGTATATTAGTATTATTGCTACACAAAAAATTAGCACATTAGGAGCATTATTTCAGGAGATATAAATAAAAATATGAAAATGTAATTTAACATTAGAAGAACTAAATTTTGAATTTTTATAATTCAAAAACTTATCATTGAAATGACTTAAAATTTGGTGTCTAGGTATAGTTTGAACCAAAGATTTGAAAAATCTCGTTAAAATTGGATATTGCCATTGAAAAAAACAAAGTTATGTCTCGTTTTAATATGTAGATGGCCCCCTAAGCAAATTTTATATACATCATTTAAAAGTAGACTTTATTTTCAATCGTTCGGTACCAATAACTTTCGTCTACGATAATTTGTTGAGGAGTTAGTGGAGGGTGTTTACTTTTTTTTTTCACGACTGTACATTACATTGTAAATTAGGGGTGCACAAACTTTTTAAGAGAAGGGCCACTTACAAAAATGTTTGGGTTGTCGAGGGCCACATCAGTAACAGAGAGAAAATTCTATATCGGGGAGGTAGGGGGGGGGGGTAATAAGTCTTTATTCTTGATGAATAATTATTTTTTGTCTATAATAAACATAAATGGAAATAAATAATTGTATGAAGGAATGCACGCATCTGTATGAATAACCATTCATCACTTTATGAAGATTAACGGTTCGTTCTTGATAAATGGTAACTTGAAGAAAAAAAATTACAGAAAATTTCTAAGTAATTGAAAATTATATTTAAAAAAAATATTGAAGAATAACTTCATTTAAAATAAAAGGAAACTTATTTTTGAAATAAGAAGGCGTGATGGACTAATTATGCTATTTTTTCTGCGGACTATTAACAAAACTCGTTTTTTTTTTCTTTTGTCAATCAAGTGCGACTGATTGACGAAATTCGCGATTTTTTATCAACGACCGATTGACAGATTGCGCGTTAATTTTCCATTTCCGATTGGCATAATTTGCAGTCTTTTCAAACAACCAATTTGCGATACCTGCGATAAATTTGTACAATTCGCGATTTTTTTCAGCGATAAATTTTCAAATTTCGCGATTTTTTTCCCACAATGGATCAACGAAAATTGCGATTTTTTCCGCCCCGATCGAATTATTTCGCGACTTTTTTGTTCTGCGAGCGAGCTTGGAAATTCGCGAGTTTTTCCCAAGAACGATTGACAAAATTCGCGATTTTTTTTTCATGAGTGATTGGCGAATTTTGCGATATTTTGCGTGACAGATAGACAATATTTATAATTTTTTCCAATGACCAATCGACGAAACGTGATTTTTTTTCTGGTATACATTGATGTAATTTGCGATTTTTTTTGGCGAAAATGGCGAAAATCGCGATTTGTTTTACGTGCACAATCGATGAATTCTGCGATTTTTTTCCTGCGACCAATGGATTTCTATTTCATGATATTTTTTGGGACCGACACACAAATTTTGTAATTTTTTCATGAGCTATTCACGAAGTTCGCGAATTTTTGGGAAAATTCACGATTTTTTTTCACGAGCGATTGACAAATTTTGCAATATTTTTGCGACCAATTGACAAAATTTGTAATTTTTTCTATCAATTGTGAAAATTCGTGATTTTTTTCCGCGACAGATTGACAAAATCGCGATTTTTCCCCAGTTGATCAACGAAATTTGCAATTTTTGTACCTCATTGACAAAATTCGCTATTTTACTGTGCCCTTAACAAAATTCGTAATTGTTAACTGACTCTGATGAAATTTGTAATTTTTCCCGCAATAAGCTAGCGAAACTCGCGCTTTTTCCGTAGACGGTCAAGAAAGTTTGCAATTTTTCCGCAGCTCCTCGACAAAATTCGCGATTTTTCCGCGTTCGATCAAGGGCATTCGCTATTCTTAACTGACTCTGAAGAAATATGTAATTTTTACGCGACAAATTGATGAAATTCGACATTTTTTTCGCGATAAACTGACGAAGCTCAAGATTTTTCCGCAGCCGGTCAACAAATTTTGCAATTTTTCCGTACCTCATCGACAAAATTCGCGATTTTTATGTGCCCGATTAAAGAAATTTTAGACTTTTCCGCCCCTCATAAACGAAATTTGCGATTCTTAACTGATTCTGACGAAATTTGTAATTTTTCCCGCGGCAAATTGACAAAATTCCGTTTTTTTCTCACGGTCAACTAACAAAACTCTCAATTTTTCAGCAACCGATCAAGGATTACATAATCAACAAAATTCGAGATTTTGGATGCGTCCGATCAACGAAATTCACGATTTTTAACTGACTCTGACGAAATTTGCAATTTTTTCAGCTGCAAATTGTCGAAATTCGCGATTTTTTCTCGCGATAAACTGACAAAACTCGAGATTTTCCCCAAGTTGATCAACGAAATTTGAGATTTTTCTTCGACTCATCGATAAATTTCGCGATTTTTCCGAACTCGATCAACGAAATTTGCGATTCTTAATTGGCTCTGATGAAATTTGTGATTTATTCCCGGAGCAAATTGACAAAATTCGCGATTTTTCCTGCGACATATGGACAAAAAATTTAAAATTTTTCCAGTTATAAATTGACGAAATTGTGTAAAAAAAAACGAAGAAATTATATAAATTGTGATCGCGGGCCACAAGTTAACCCATGGCGGGCCCTTTTGGCCCGCGGGCCACAGGTTGTGCATCCCTATTGTAAATATAGTAAAAAAAATTATATAAATATCTCTCTCTATTCCAAAAAAAAGTAACTACAGCTGTCACCGCCGCCGGTTTTGAATTTTTTTGTGACAGGAGGTCTTTCTTCGTTAATATTAAGAAAAATAATGCATACAAAAATATGAAAATCGGTAGTATGATACAGAAATGTTTGATAAACACGCTGAGGCAGACAGTTTTCAAATCGAAGAATTATTTAAAGAGATATTTAATGCTAAAGTTGGACAAAATCGTTCCACTAAAAAAGTTTTATAGGAGCAAAATCTATTCATAGGAATTTAATCATTTTTAGATCATTTTATACGTTTGGAGTTCCCGGTGTGCAGGCTGTTTTTCTTTTTTTAATTTGACTAATTTTTTGATGTTTTATTTCTATTTTAATTTCAAATTTTCAGCATTTCTAGAGATATTTTTTACAGATTTTAGAAAGTGATATTAATTTAAACTGTTGCCAACTGTATAAACAGTGGAAATAATAATGTTTGCTTTTAAAAAAATATTTATACTTGTAAATAAATTAAAAATTTATTTACACGTGACTATTATAAACAGAAAAAAACATTTGGAATTTGAATTAAATAATTATGTACAAAAAGCAGGAACTTATTAAAAATTACGCCATAAAAACTATAATTACACATGAATTTTAAGACAGAAAGGAATTTGTAAAATAATAAATTTGTTAACATGCGTTAGAAGTCTTAAATAGGAGAAATTACGTCATATTTACGTCACATTACAGTTATTACATAAAATGAATACAAAATAATATTGCAAAAAGGTTTAAATTCAGAAATTGCGCTAGACATTTATTTGATATTTTGAGCGGATACTTTTCAACTATTTTTGTTAGGAAAGCGCAAATAATATTTCATTTCTAAAACAAGCATTTTCACGTGAATATTAAAAAGAGAAAGAATAGTTTGGGTCAAAATTACGTCAGATTAAAAACGATTAATTTAAAAAGTCTTAATTAAAAGAACTTTCTTTTCGCTTTGTTAAAAAATATCGGGGGACAAAGACTCTGTTTACTTAATTCCTTTTATATTAGCTTATTTTGAAATGTTGTTACGCGTGTCTACGTCAAAGACGAAAACAGCGATTGACATCGCTGTTTTCGTATGTATTTTGTATTCGTACATATGTATTTTTGGTACTACTTAGTTTTCCCGTCAACCAAATCTCTATCATTCGCCAAACTATAAGATTAAATCCCAATAATGGTTGATCGTAAATGTCACATTAACTTGACTTTAAGCAAGTTACACGTTAGGGTGGAACTTAAGTATAGGGTAAAAAAAAACTTTTTTGTTTTAATGTGTAATAGTGAAAACTTTTTTCCTTTTAGGATGACTAAACTTTTGGCTGAAAAGGTTTTTTTAAATTAAGTTGTTTTCCGGTTCCTCAAGGAGGTCAAAGTTTTGAAATTTCAGAATAAAATAACTTAAAGTAAACAACGTAGCTGTTAGCTCATATCTACTTTTATTTAGCAAATACTATCCAGAGGTCACCACGAGGAGGTGATTAAATATAGACTTCCACCCTCCTTACCTCCCTTTGTTATGGATTAATTAAATTAGATATTCAACCTACTGTCTTTTAGGCAAACTTTGTCATTAAATTGTGGGAATTCAACTTTCCCAAGATTAAGCCATCTTTTGCTTAATAATTAAAGACGGTTGACGCAGCTCGCGGGACAATTTTGACACACGTTTCCACTGTTTGAGTATGACAAGGAAAATCTAAAATTCAGGTGTATCCCCTGTTTTTACTTTTTTTAAGTTCTTCATCCGATCAGTCCGTCAAGATAGGATCAATGTTTTTATAGTCTATAATTTCAATATGTTCGCATGTTTTCAAGTCGCTTTCCTACTGGTCCAGAAAATCCTTTTGTACCCGTAGTTTTTTCAGCAAGATGTTGAAATAAGTATCTAAGAAAAAATTTTATTTGCATGCAATAATCAAATCATCCATTATAAAGTTTTTAGGGTATGGCTTCCGATATTTTAATAACTCCGGATTTGCATCCTGCATTAAAGGCGTTTCTGTTTCACACAATAACTTTCAAACTTGAAATGTCTGTATTATTATTTTGAAAATACACCAAAATTGCAGAGGCTATATTAATATAAGAAGAAGATGTTAATAAAATATGACCAATATATTTTTTTCCTGGTTTTTGAACTAAGACCAGGTGTTCGTCTTTAATGATTCTTAGTTTTACTTTTATCCCTCTGCTTCAGTTATCATAGTGTTATCCTTTCTGCCATCAAAATACTAACCTTCTAAAATTAACTCATTTCGTCTTTCCTGTTCTTTCAAATTCTTCCTTTTCTTTTCTGTTTGTCGTCTTCAAGTCCTTCTTTCAGTTACATTTTCTATATTATCATCAGAAGTACCCGTATCTTCTAAGGTGCCATTTACAATAATATTTGCAGTTCTGTCTAATACTCCGGTTCTTTCACCTTGTTGATTATCAAATTCAGGTTTAGAAAAACAACCGATTGAACTATTTCCTTCCGAACTATTTTTTACACTTGACGATCATTCAATCAAAACATCATTTTATTGTTTTAAAATAATTTTTTCCCTTGATATTTCCTTTTCCAGTCTCGCTACACATTTTTTGTAGTTTTTATATCTATTGATCCTATTGCTATCACCCCATCTCTCTTAGGTCTTTGAGAAAATGCGTTCTTGTTCTGATACACGATAATATTTAGTGCTTTTACACAAAGAAATGTTTTTTGCAGGATTACTTAACATTTTGCAATTTTATATTGGATGTGGGATTATTCTTTCTACTCTTAATATTTTCCTTCAAATTTTGACATTTCTCGCGCTAGTCTCTAATCATTTTGTATGATTTGTGTATCAGAAACCGTTGGAATTGAAGGTCTCCGCAATACACTTTTAATTGTATCATCAACAGCTTTAGATATTTTAGAAATAGTGTACCAGATTCCAGCTGTCAGATTTTAAGTTAAATTGAACCCAAAAATTATGTTTCATAACATCTTCATATGTTCGTTAAAGATGACAGTCTAATGTTAATCGTTTTGGTTCACAAAATACAGGACACTTCAACAATTATCTAGATTTAGGTACGTTAACAGACTTTGTCACTTTTGACACCGAATGTTTATTGAAAAATAATTAAATAAACTGTTAACACACGTTAAATCAGACTAACTTGTTATGTGTCGCAGCCAAATAAATCAGAGACAACGAAAGCCGACGCCCACGACGCTGGCTTCTGCAAAAGTTAAATAAAGTGGGGCTAACTTTTCTAAGGCACTCAAACTAAATTATTCTCTTTATTACAGGACATTAACACTTAATTAATTTAATTTTGCAAAATATAAATTTAACAATAAGCTTAAAAAACTTTCATGCAATTATTGGCTTTTTTCGTTTTTTAAGGAAAATCAGGCGCTTTGAGGAACCGGAAAATATCATTTTAAAATTAAAAGAAAAATATTTTCTTTTTATGGAGTTAAAAAGGAAAAAAATAATCACTATTAGAATATAAAATTCGAAACTTCGTTTTTTAGTTCCACCATATTACACGTGTCTATGTCATCAAGTTATTTTTATTTCGACGTTTTATTTGTATTTTTATTAATGTTGCACTAATTTATTTGTTCTTTCGTTATTTAAAATAAAAATTATGTCAATTTATATAATTGGCGAGTGCTTTGGCGATTTATATAATTTGGCGAAATTGGTCGACGGGTTCATCAAGTAGTACCGCAGCGGATTTGGCCTTAAAATTCCCCATTCAAAGAGAAATGAATAGAAATCCGTTTATAGGGAGATCGCCACTGTTTTTTAAATTATAATTCAATCTTCCGAAATCTTTTTAAAGCCGATCAAATTAGCGTACTTTTAGAGTCTGCGGTGTCTGAACAGGGGTTGACGAGCGTAGCACGTAGGGGGCAGAGCCCCCTACTTATATTTAAAAAAAGTGTCGGATATTATGTTGCTTACGCGATTCGGGTTTCTTCTTGAAAAAATCGTTATTGATTATACACAGTTTTATGTGCTCAGCAGCGTTGTAGCTTTTGTACAATTAGGCAAAGTTTGTGAATGTATCTAATGCATCAGAAGCCTCTTTCCAAGAGACCTTAGATTCATCTGCCCCGGCGCATTCTTCATCCGATTCCACCTCCCCAATCTGGGCTTCTTGTGGGTGTTTGCATTCTAGTGATCCCAGCCAACAATAGTCGCAGAAAAAAAAAAAAAAAAAGGAAAGGGAAAAAAACGCGGGTTCACGTGCGGGATTATAGAATGTGCCGAACCATAGAATGACGGATGAAAGAGCTTCTACTGTACTACTGTACAGTGTATTAATGGGTTTTCAATCCAGAATACAGGCTTTTCCGATGTTGTTTAACATACTGTTGGCTTGCTTGAATTAACTCACACAGATTTCACATCTTATTTTAAAACATCAATTTATCGGGTAGTAACTTTTAAATATTTTTTTTATTTCTTCTTAGTAAGACGGCACATAATAAATCGAACAACACATATACACACAAATAATGGCGCTAGTATAATTTTTACATGCTACAGTTAACACACCTCACAACAGAATAGAACTAACATAACAACATTTCTCATTTGGCGAAGCTCACGAAAACCGGTTTACATATCATCAAAACTAATTTCAATAGGAATGTTTCTTACAATTTTATGTCCTTCTATATATAAAAATAAAGTTTTGATTTGGAAATGGACCAATGGAAATCTGCGTATATATTCCCGGCAGATCGGCATCCAATTTGAATGCTTAATCATGGCCTTTCTTCATTAATATTAAAAAAACTGTTGCATACAAAAATATGAAAATCGGTAGTATTATAGAGAAATGTTTGATAAACACGCTAATGCAGACAGTTTTCAAAACGAAGAATTATTTTAAGAGATATTTAATGCCAAAGTTGGACAAAATCGTTCCATTAAAAAAGTTTTATAGGAGCAAAAACTGTACATAGGAATTTAATCATTTTTAGACCATTTTATGCGTCAGAATTTCCCGGTGTGCAGACCGCATTTAGTATTTTAATTTGACTCATTTTTTGAGGTTTTATTTCTATTTTAAATTCAAATTTTTAGCATTTCGAGAGATATTTTTTACAAAATTTAGAAAATTGTATTAATTTAAACTATTGTCAACTGTATAAACAGCGCAAAACAATAATGTTTGCTTCAAATGAAAAATTTATTTTACACGTGACTATTATAAATAGAAAATATAAAAAGCATGAACTCATTGAAAATTACGTCATAAAAACTATACTTACACGTGAATTTTAATAGAGGAAGAATATTGTAAAATAATAAATTCATTAACATGCGTTAGAAGTTTTAAATAGGAGAATTTGCGTAACATTTACGTCACATTACACTTATTACGTAAAATGGACAAAAAATAATATTGCAAAACAGTTTAAATTTAATAATTGCGCGAGGCATTATTTTGATATTTTAAGATGATCATAATATTTCATTTCTAACAAAAGTATTTTCACGTGAATAATAAAAATACAAAGAAAAGTTTGGTGAAAATTACGTCAGATTATCATTGCCAGATTCAAATTATAATTCAATCTTCCGAAATCTTTTTAAAGCCGATCAAATTAGCGTGCTGTTAGAGTCTGCGGTGTCTGAACGGGGGTTGACGAGCGTAGCTCGTAGGGGGCGGAGCCCCCTAGTAATCGAAAAAGAAATATCCAGTTAAATACACAAATTGAGTATGTCTCATAGCCTTTACCAGGGTTATTTGGTAAAAGTTTAAAATAAACTTTTAAAAGATTCCATTTCGGGGTTTTATCAAACCTCCAGGAGGCGAAGTCCAGGAGGCGAAGACATAAAACCCTATGTTATCAGGTACAATACAAAAAAAGCTATTTTATGTATGAATAGAAAATAGGAACCACACCCGGGCGTCCCAAGTTACAGAATATAGGTGAAAACCATAAATAATAGAATATAAGTCACACAAATTTTAAAATATATTTTTATAAAGAGGAGGTGTTGTATTGTTTGTAAGAAAAGTTTGCAATAATATAAAAATCATTTAATTGGTAAATAAAAACGAAATAAAACCAAATTCATCGGGTGTTATAACAGATGATATTCTTGACATCGAACGTATTTTAATTTCATTTTTTTTTTCAGTTTTCATGAGAAAATGGCAACTAAAAGATACAGTAATCTTCTATTTCCCCTTTACTTTCAATAGCAATGGAGTACACCAGTTGCCACAATTACAAAAAAGTATTAAAAACTACAAAAAAATTAATATCTCAAAAATAAATTGAGATATAGCTTTCAAACAGATTACATTTAAAAGCACATTTTCCCCCTATACGACGGTGTACAAAAAAAAAAAAAAAAAAAAAAAAAAAAAAAAAAAATGTGCGACTGTTTAGAAGTTTAGAAATTTGCAGTATGGAAAATTGTAAAACCGAATTTTCGTTTTAAACTTGAAAGTGTTGCTATTCGCAAAATGACGTATGCGTTACACACAGATATGTTTGTCCTTTATAATATAGTTAGGGAAATCTAATGACCCAAGTCTCCAGGAAGTGAAGTGGTGCCTAAACCAAGTATTAATACGAGTTTCATGGTATTTTTAGTGATTTAACCAAAGTTATGTAATACAAGAAAAATAAAATATGTAAAATTTTCAATACCTTTACTACTATAATTATATCTTGGTTTGCCTTGTCTCAAACGATGCTATACACGTGCCAAAAGTATTTTTATCCTAACTATTTTTTTTATATTTGCCTATGTTATGGAATACAAGGGTAATTTATATTTAAAAAAATTTAAGTTTAAATAGCGTTATTACCGAAAATCGCGGTCTGCCAACGTTCAGCTGTGGCTAGATTTTCTGCAGAGCAATTTATAAAGTGTGCGTTCATATTATTTTGTATCGACTTCATGGAATAAATCTACGTCATTTGGAAAAGTTTTGCCAATTTTGCACTGGTTTCTGCAAATTGCATTTTTCTAATAAGGGAATAAACGCCTCCATCTTGAAAACTTGGTATAATACGGTTACCCTTCGTCAACTTCTATATGCAGCAGTAATTTGGTTTCCTCGTCTAAACTGCCATGGTATCCGGAAGGTAAAATCGATACAAAGAATGGCTCTGCTCGGCATTATCAAAGTCTATTCGCAATATCTCAACTGACGCTCTGTGTGTCCTAACGGGTTGCTTACTTATTCAAATAATTTTGGAAAAGAACTCTCTTTCTACAATACTTTAAAAGGACGCAGAAATTACATCATCCAAGATACCTCATTAACAATAGATAATTTAATGACCAAGCTTCCTTCCTACAGTTTCCCAGAATATTACAAATTAAACAACTTGCAAATTTTAGAAGATACCTTTTCGGACAATAATCAACTAAATCAAGATTTAACAATTTACACAGATGGCTCCGTCACAGACTCAGGCACTGCTGCAGCCTTCACGGTTGAAAAAGACAGCTCTTTTATCTTTGAAATCTCTTTTCGACTACATAATTTAAACTCGATCTACCAAGCAGAACTATGCGCTATATGCCAAGCAATAGACTGGTTTCTAACATCATCTTACTCTTTACTACTTCTATTAACGGACTGCCACTCAGCAAAAGATGCCCTTAATCTAGCCTTCCCCCGTAATCAACTTATTCATCAGATATATGCTAAATTACTAGATTATCCACATAAACCAGTCTACATCAAATGGATCAAAGCACACGCCGGAACCAGAGGTAATGAAAGAGTCGACACCTTAGCAAAATCAACAACAACATCCACCACGTCACCAATCATCTGTTTAATTTTTCCAGTCTCTGTGATTAAAAAAGCACTCAAGGATAAAATGTTGTCAGACTTGCAACATTATTGGACTTCATCTGAAAAAGGCCGATTTACTTATAAAATCTTGAATAAAGTGGATTCTGATTTTATCTGCAAAAGTCATATTATTCTATATTATGTTAGTGGACATGGCAGTTTTCCCGCCTTTATTAATAAAATAGGGAAACGAGACTCTCCATCCTGCCCATGTGGCAAGGGGATAGGAGACCCGATCCATTACACTGTAAAAAAAAAAATGGTAACGTTCCATGTAAAATCCAGGAACGTTTCGCCTTTTCTCAGGTTTTCAGAATAATTTAGCTCTTTTCTGTGAAATTCTGGTTTTCTTATCTGAAACGTTCCTGAACAAAAGTTGGAAACAGCAAAACGCTGCGGCCGCTTATTATTATGTTTTGCTATAATCCGTTGCTCGCGCGCTAGTGTCGAAAACGAATTCCCTAAATGAATGTAAAAAAATCAATATGGAATGCAAATAAATCAATAGACGACATAATCCTTTACGTCTCTATTGTCAAGACCATTCAGATGAAAATACAATACCTCTGTGACACCGCTAAGAGATTATCTCTCGTACTTGTCTGTGGAATGTTTAACGAGCAGACCGTGTAAAACAATACACCTATTATTTGGATCTCCATTAACCAGGGGACCATCAAACATGATTTTCACCGATTTTGATTAATTTAAAGTATGTTTTAGAGTTCTTATCTCTAATTATTCTTGTGAAAGGATTTCTTCAAATGGGCCTTAGATTTTCAGAAATTAGATGCCGAGGTTTAGCATACTTTTCAAATACCCGTTAGTTTGCAGCTCTCAATGTGTCTTTCGTGGTGTGGACGCAGAAGGCTCGCACGCCACTCGTACGGCCCGAGTTCGATGCTACCTCTTGACTTTTTTTTCTTTTTTAATTTATTTTATATTTTGACACTTTACAATTTGATTTAAATTTGACATATATTTGACACTTTGAATTGCTGCAAATTTGAATTTTTTTTTATTTTCGGAAAAAATATACAATTACGTTTAGGATTTTTTTTTTCATGAAAATTTATATGTATTTTATCTAACTTGTAAACTAACATAATTACTGACGAAAATCCAAAATATTTTATGTCTAGATTTTTTTCTAATTATTATTTACATTTATATATTTTTATATTTTAAGCAAAGTTCAGAAACAATATATCATATATATATTTACTTTATTGAATTTTAACTGAAAATTTATTTTTTCGTGTAAATTATAAATAATAATTTTGATGTCAATTTCAAAATATTTTTTTTCATTCCAACAAATAATGATAATAAAGCGAAAATTGTCAACTGGAAATGTAAAAATCGTCTGCGGATCCCGCATGCTGTGAAATGTCAGTAATGTTTTGCTGTCAACAGAAATATTCCTGGTATTTCGCAGGAAACTTACTGGCATTTCTATAGAATGTTTTTAACATATACAGTAAAGTTCCAGTCATTTTCAAGAAATGTTTCTTGGAAATAATGGGCAACTCAGCTGCCCATTTTTTCCCAGGAACGTTGCGGAATTTTTTTTTACAGTGTACCTTTTAAGTTAAGAGCCAACTATAATATTTTAAACAAACGTTTTTCATTTATAAAAAAAAAGACTTTTAACGCTCATCTGTACGATGAACTTTTTTACTTCAAGTCACTTAATTTAAATATTTCACTTTATTTCATTACATTTTGTCATATTGTTTAATAATCATTTTGATTGTTTTTATCATTTTAATCAAGCTCTGTCATATTATCCTACTATTTATTGTTTACCTTAAATAATTCTCCTATCTTAAATTTTAAGTGTAAATACTCACTTTTTAAATGTTAAATTACTAAATAATGAGATGTAATTAAGTACCTATATTAACTTTATTTTATAACATAATTTTAACTATTCATCATCAACTATAACTGTAAAATTTCTCGGGTTTGCTCAATAGTGCAACCCATTGTGAATTACCTGTAATAATCATGTAATTTTCATTAAGCAGGGTCTTCCAGCCTGCTGGAGCTTCCGGACTTGTTCGCAAGTACTGGAGTCTCCGCGGGGTAGTAGATATGTGTTTTCCCCTCGTGGACTAATCAGCTCCTATACCGAAAGGTTGGCTGTCCACGAGTGGGTGATTAGTAATTAGTGATTAGTGGAAAAGTTTTGCGTCACTTTCTTAATACCACGGATGATGTGAAATGCATGAAAAATCTAAAGCTCATACATTTTGATAGGCATCCTGATTGATAAGCATGCTGGTTTTGAACAAATGTCGAACTGCAATGTGATCAATGTAGGTTTAATAGTAGCCAAGATTGGTCGAATATAGTGTCCATTCTCATTTGTATACTGCGGTTTAGTCACATTTTATAAGAATACGCATGTAACTATATGGAAGACTAAAATTATATCATGTAAACTTAAACTTGATGTTATCATCTATGAAAAAGGGACTTATTTTAAATATATAAACTTAAAAAATATTCTAGATACACGAATTCGTTTGGAACCGTATTTGTACTTGGAATACTTGAAATCATATGAATATGATACGTTTTTTTAAAACATTATTTTGAATATAAATTGAATTTCCAACTGAGCGAAAAACTGCCCAGGCCTGGAATCGAACACAGATCCTAAGCTTACAAAGGCAATGCTTTTCCGTTTAAGCTAACTGGGCCGATAACCAGCCAGCATATTTTGCTCAGATAACCTTATTGGTCTGGTCTGTCATGTAGACAGCTCAAAAAAATAAACCACAGGTAAAGGAACTCCATATAAACGATCGATACGTAGATGAACAATTATTTAACACAATCAAACTGATTGGTAAACTTATCATACGAATTGAATTCGTATGACAACTTTACCAATCAGTTTGATTGTGTTAAATAATAGTAATTTTGAATTTTCACAAATATTATAGACTGTGCCAAAATGTCTTTATTTAAATTGAAAGTTGAAAAATAAGTAATAATAATACGCACGAAAAATATTTTTCCTCTATTGAGAAACAATAAATAAATCACACGACTTTAATGAAGATTTGACTTATTTTTTCCATTAAAAGCCTTTTTTTTTGTTGTTTAATTTTTTTTTCAATTTGCCGAAATCATTTGTCTCCTTGGGATTTGTGGATTATTGCATAATGCAATAATCCAATCAATCCAACAATCTGAATTTAATTTAAATCTTCGATCTGCTTTATTTAAATCTTAAAGTTAAATAAAGACAGAGGGAAAAATAAATTAAATCGAAGATTATTCCCCCTCTGGGCATGATTGTAATATACAAATGATTTCCGTAAAATAATAAAATATAAACAGCAAAAAATGGCTTTAAAAGTATGGGAAAACTCAGAGCTTGATTAATGCTTTTGACTATAATGTATTTTTGGCAGAACTCTTTTCGCATAAGAAGGACAAATTTTTCTTTTGCCAGTTATAACCCTGTTTGTCTCTTATTATCCCGTTTTGTCTCTTATTACTACATTTCCCCATAAACAAAGGCACCTTGTGTTGGTGAAAAAAAGTTCAAGTAATGCAGTAAAATTCCTCAATATACTTCTGATGAAAAAAAAGTAAAAAACATATTTCCTTGTAAAAATTTATTTTTTTAAAGAGAAAAATTATTTATTGGCCTACTAATTGGCCAATATATTAAATTGGCCTACAATATTGGCCTACTAATATTAAAAAAAAGGATTATCTAAGCGTAGAAATCCATATAAATATGTATGAAATATTAGTAAGCCAATTTATTTGTTATTACAATCTAGCATGCAATTTCACAAAGTTGCAGAAAATATACTTTATATCAATTTTAAGCCGTTTCAAAAAGCATGTAATTTTAGCAAAACTATATTCTCATTAGAAGGAAAATATATTGTTTTGTCTCTTATTATCTAGTTTTTTTTCTATTATTACGACATCACAAACAAAGGTTCGTTGTGTTGCATGAAAATAATGTTTAAGAAATGCAGTCTGATATTCTGCAAAATTTATCAATGTACTTTTGAAAAAAAAATATAAGTAAAAAATATATTTTTGTGTAAAAATGTATTTTTTTAACACAGAAAATATATTTATTGGCCTGATCATTTGTAACTAATATTAAAAAATTATCATCTATTTTCATCTAATGCTCATCTAAATGTAAAAACAATATAAAGATGTATAATTTATTAATAAATCAGTTTTATTTTTTCAATTAGGCGTGCAATTTCACAAAATTACAGAAAATCTATACATATATAAAAGATTGTTCCCTGACTGACTCATAATCAAGTCCGAGCCCCAAATTCTGGATGTAGGCACATGAAAATCGGTATAAAAATATTTCTTACGACGTACGCGCGCACTAAGAAAGAATTACTGAAAATTTCCACCCTTATGGTGGTAAAGAGATGAAACTTGATAAAAATTCAATAAAAATCGAATATTATAGTTATGAGGTCAAATGATGACGTATGTTAATGTACTTTTGTATCCTGAATCGAATGGATACAGTAAATTCTACTACATCCAATAGTTTGTGAGATGTTTCTAATTCACCGATGTCTTTGAAGCAAAACCCTTACATTACAAGTGATAATTCATACATATTCATTCATATATTATATCTGTTATATAGCAGCGGATGAAATTCAAATTCAATCCTTTCGTCAAAAAATTCTTTTAATTAAAAAAATTAAAACGGCTATATCAGTTAGACGAAAAATAAAAATAAAAGTGTCCAGTTAAACTAATGGCAATGAACTCTTATGCTATTTACACTAATTTTATATTATACTCTTATTTCAAAGAACAATGCCTCTCGAAAAATAAGGAAATCGACAAAAAAAAAAAAAAAAAAAAAAAAACATTTAGCTAAATTAAAGTGGGGGATTAGTTCCCCTATTTCCCCCCTATATACTTAATCAATGAACCTCCAAAACGAATGAGGGAAGCTCCTTATCAGAATAAACCGGTATATAAAATTTGAAGCAAATCTAATAATACTGCATGAAAAAATATTTATCTAAATTAAAGGGGTGATTAGTCCCCGTTACCTCCCCCCCCCTTCTTTATACTTAACAAATGAAACCACAAAACTAATCCGAGAAGCTCCTTATCAGAATGAACCTAGAATAAATCTTTCAAGAATTATCGCGTTACGTACATGCATACCTACAGAAGCGGCGGACACATTAGATCTCAGGCTTTGATATCCTGGGAGCTAAAAACTGCTACTGATTTTGTTTACAATACATAGAAAATAGGTTTAACGATAAATCTACCCCATCTATATTATAAAGAACAAACATATCTGTGCGTCATTTTGCGAATGGCAACATTTTGAAATTTGAAATAAAATTTTGGTTTTGCAATTTTTTCTACTACAAATTTTTAAACTTCTAAGCATTGCACATTTAAAATTTTTACACCGTCGTATAAGGGAAAAAATGCTCTTTTAAATGCAATTTGTTTGAAAGCTGTATCTCAATTTATTTTTGAGATATTAATTTTTTTGTAGTTTTTAATACCATTTTTTTTTCGTGGCAACAAAAGTACCTCATTTCTATTGAAAGTCATTGAAAGTAAACTGAAAATAGTGTAAAATAGGAGATACTGTATTTTTTTGTTGCCTTTTTCTCATAAAACCTGAAAAAAAGTTGAAATTAAAATATGGGCTATGCCAAGAACATTGTCTGTTATTCCGTGATAATGACATCATATGCACACTTTTCTATAGACGAAATTTAAGATTGGATTATAAAAATGGATTGCTTTAGCGGACGCAAATGACGTCATTTTATAAAAAAGCGTGTATTTTAATTATTAAACGTGAATTATGGTTTGTAGAAGTGCGTCATTTTCACAGCCAAGCTGCTTTGCAATTCTTCACAGGTGAAAACGCTTCACTTTTAAAAATAATGTAATCGAAATCACATACTGATAAAACGCAATGTTTTACAAAAATTTAGAGTGTCTTTATAAAAGAGAGGGGACATGCAAATAATAGCGATTTATATTACAGAAATTGATGATTTTCGCCTGGATGGATTTGCTTCGCCGAGTTAGACTAGCAAACAAATAATTCGTGGTTTAAAATAATATCGTTTTCCTGAAGTTTTTGTCGAAAATTCTCTCGAATAATAAAATTTTAATGCTATTCTTTATGACATTCTACTATAATTTTATTAAAATAACATAATTTGCTTAATTTACTTTTTCCTAATTTTATATAATTTATATATTTAAAACACAAATGTGTTTTTTATCCATCTGCCGTGATCTTTCTGCTGAGCATATTTTACTAATATTTTTTTTTTAAACTGAAAGCTCTTACGGTACTTTTCGGTTAGTCGGGCGCCAGTGTTATATATACGTATGTATGTATACCTATATATACATATATATGTATATTTATACATACATAGAAGCTATATGTGTACATGTATATATATGTGTGTATATATACATATATATGTATATATAGGTATACATACATACGTATATATAACAGTGGCGCCCGGCTAACCGAAAAGTACCGCTCTTACTTTGTATATGTGATCGCACTATCTGTTTTTTTTTTCTTTTAATATCCCCACTTTTATATTTTAATTTTAAAAGCATTTTATGAAATTTCTTCAAAATGATGAAAATTAGATAGCTTTCATTATTGCAGACAAGAGAGAAATAATCAGGTATTTTTAACTTTATTCATGCTATTTTCTGATAAAAATTCAAAATTGTTAATAAATATTGTTGTATAGGATTTAGTGTCGCAAAATCCCACTAGGAGCAGAATATTATATTAGGGACAAAATAACGGAAAATAACATACTGTTTTTCAAAACACGCATTATTTCTCATAAATTTTCTATATTGTTTTTCCTTCTGCATGTGTACTGATACTAAGTTTCAGACACTAGGTGAAATGCTTATTTAAGTGAAAATGAAGTCATATTTAAAAGAAAACGATCATTTTCTTAGCTAAAAGTAAACATTTTAACAAAAATGTGTCTAAAAAGCATAAATTACGGAAATTTTACTCTCCGGAATTGAGATTGGAATCTTAAGTAAAAAGTACGTCTGTTCACATAAAAGATGTTGCTGACAATCGTGACTTCAAGTTATGAGTTAAAATGATTTTTAAATGATCAAACAAAACACAAATTTTTAAAAATGATGAATATGGATATGAGAAGTGGCCATGAAAATTTTGAGAAGGTGAAAATTGCTGTTTTTCATTCCAGTATACCAAGCATAAGAGCCTCAATTGATAACCACATCCTAATAATTGATCTTTATTATATTTTACTGATTAATTATCTGTATTATAAAGAACAAACGTATAAATTCTTAACGCTGACGTCATTTTGCGAATGGCAACACTTCACGAACAAATTTCGGTCTTGATATTTTCGCTACTGCAATTTTTTAATTTTCTGACCATCATACATTTTCAATTTTCGTTTCATAGGGAAAAAAATTACTTTCAAATTCAATTTGTTTAAAAACTTAATTGATTGATGTATATACTTCCTAAAATAATTTTTAAGCATGATTTTTTAAAAGTTTATCTTATCACGTGCCGGTTTCAATGCGCAATAATAATAAACATTTTGCACATAAAGCAACAAACATTTTTCAGCATTTCTTCTGACTATTTTTGCATAACGAAATTAATATTTCCTTTATAAACAAATAAAAGAATAATATTAAAAAAACCACCAGTCTAACATATTTGTGAAAGACAAATTAACGAAACTAATACTTCTTTTATAAACAAGTTAAAGAATAATATTGAATAAACACAAATCTAACATATTTGTAATCGTACAATTTAAATTTTTAGATCACCAAATACGATTTTTTTTTCAAATAGAATTTGTTTGCATAGTTCATCTCAGTTTACTGATTGTCTATGGTTTTAAAAACAATTTTAAAGCACGGAATATTTTTTTTTAATTTATCTATATCGCGGGCAGCTCGATTACGAAAGATAAATCCGTTTGCCCTTAAAACAAAATAAAGAGTTCATAATTTTCTTACGGCTAATATGAATTGAAAAAAAAACTTCCCTATGAGTAAATAAATAGAATAATATAAATAAAACACAAATTTAACAGACATGTATAACTCTGAAATTATCAGAATATGAAAGGATGCCATAAGCAGCAAAATCTTGGTCAAATAAATCTTAGCATGCGGCTAATAAGAAAATATCGCTTTTGATAAATTTCAAATATTTATTTGATTGTATAATTCGTATTTTCCATATGAAAAATGCTTTTTTTAAATATAAGTGGGCAATCTAAAAAAATTATTGCATATAAAAAAATTACGACTTTTCACTAAAAAAATTTTTTTCACCTATATTCTTAAACCCGGAAGCCCAGGTACGATCCCCTAGTATATATAAAATCCCAATGAAAGGGATTTGTGAAACGGATATTATGAAACGACTGAAATGAAACGAATTTATAAAACGATTCTATGAAAGGACTGATTAAACAACTGATTAAGTTTCACGGCGATTTCTCCTAAAATGTTGAATACTTTGCAATGAAATTAACACCAAAAATACGTATTGATCCGTAGTTTTCAAAATTAGTATTAGAATTTTTTAATTCGACTGAGTTTTCGAGATATTAATTTTTTTTTTTTTTTAAGTTTAAATACTCTTCTCTAATGATGGCGACTCAATTTTTAATCATGACAGATGTTTATTTTTTTTTTCAAACTTTAGAAAAGGTTATTATTTTAAACTAATTTGGCGACCAGTTTGGCCTCCCTTAAATGTATGCTAAGAAATGGATCATGTTACTTTTATTCATAATTCAATTTACTTGAACAATCTTTTGCCAAATCGAAAGATTCTGATAGAGAAATCAAGAACACGGTATTTTTATGCTAGCAGGACGTAGGTGATAAATCGCCAAACATTTTTCCCGTCGCATTTTTTTTTTTTTTTTTTTTTTTTTTTTTGTATTTCATTAATATCATTTAAAATATAATCCTTTCATTCATTTTTTTTTTTTTTTAAATACAAAACTTTCATCTAAAACTGAAACATTTAAAATTGATGGTTTTCACTTCTTTCTTTCTTTCTTTTTTTTTATACAAAACGAAAAGAAAAATATTAGGCACAGATGTCATATATGCACCGGAGTACATAATTGGAGCAAAAATGGTATTATTTTAATTGACATGGTAATCCGGCTATTGTTGTTTAATTAATTATAAATTTTTATTTACTTTTATTTTCTTTTTTAAAATATATAAATTGTTTTGTTCTATAGTTATTAATTATTTTTTTTGTTATTTTCTTTTAAAAATAATAGAAAATAATTAAAAAATACGGTACTACTTAGTTATTCAGTCGACCAATTTCGCCAAATCATATAAATCGCCAAACCACTCGCCAAATAATACAACTTGATATAATTTTTAGGGCTCCATACTTAAAAAGTAAAAACGGAACCATTATAAGATCAGTCCTTTGTCTGTCTGTCAGTCATAGCCATTTTACTCGCAGACTATAGAATGTGGAAAGTTCAAATTCGGGGAAGTAATAAAGCTATTGACCCACATATTTTCAGATTATTAAACATTTATAAATATATTTAGTAAAAATGTAGAGGGCCAAATTAAGTGACTTGAAAAAAAAATCTTTTCTTTGTATATCGTGTGGAGTATCCTGTGAAACGTTCGTGTCGCTGAATTCAAAAATAAATTTCTTTTAATTTTAGGTATTACATTTTCAAAAATATCGTCGAAAATGTAGCGGGAAAATATGTCCCCCCACCCATCTAATTCCTAATCTACTGAAACTAAAATTATGAAAATATTAGAGATAGCAGACATTAATTTAAACCTTGCAGGAAAATTATAGCGATTATCTTAGGTTACACAGTTTTTGAGAAAATCGCATTTTTCCGTTACACAAATTTCGATTTACGGGCATTCAGCAAAGATGTTGAGCAGTGCTAGAGGTACCTACCGTAACAGAAGTATAAAAGCATTGTTGATCATGATTTTCGAAAAAAAACCGTCGGTAATTAGCCGAGATATTAACCCTTGAAGATATGGACGGTTTAGACATACATAAATGACAGGGGCGGCGTACTCTATGTACCATCGGCTTTTAAAGCCTAGTAAACAACTTTTAAGGATATATATGTGTAATGCAAGGCCCAGTAACAGTATACAAGCAATAAACGTCAAATTGTTAAAAACAGACTAATTCCTCGAGTGACTTTAAAAGTTAATTAAAAACCTATCTGGAAAAACGCTGCACGGACCAAGGCGGCGTTACAAATTTGTGTCCTCCTTTCGAAGCGCGCTTAGCACAATGCCAAATGTAAACTTTGAAGGAATGTTTTGTTATAGCTACACTGTAGAAAGAAAAATTAATAATATGTTGAATTTAGTTTTATGAAATTCCAAAGGAAGTTTAAATATGCACTGCTTTTATTGTCAGTACCGAATTAAGTTCATTATAAATAGATTAAGATATATTAAACAAGTCGGATGTGTCAAATCTAAAACTTTCTTCTATCTCATACATGCTAATACTTCCTGATAAATGCAGCATATCAGCTCCACCGGTTAGGTGATTTATACCACAATCTAATCAGGGACAACTTATGTGAATTTCTCTTTGGATTTGAAGTTTGATGAAAATCCGTGCATTAGTTTTTGAGATAGATCTATTTCAGAAATCGTGAAAAGTTCTGCATAGCAGTGGCATCTCTTTGACAACTTACACCAAAAACCATAAAGATCAATTTATATCAGGGATTAACTGGATCTAAAGTTTGATGAAGACTCATGCATTAGTTCTTCAGATACAACTATAGCGGAAATCGTGAAAATTGCAGCATAGTACACTGTAAAAAATTTTCGGAACGTTTCAGGAAATTATCCTGAAACATTTCGCATATTTTACCGGAATTTCGAATTTCCTTATGTCTCAAGTCAATTACGGCAATAATTCGTGTAATATTTTTGAGAGGTTTCATTTTTTTCGTAAACTACTTTCTGCGCATGCGTACTTCATGTTTTATCTCCCATTAGCTATTTTGATAAATAAAGAAGAATAAAAAACAGCTGCCTAGGTACTTAGAGACAAATGTTTTCTGAACAAATGCCATTCTTTGTTTGGATATCAACAAATAAAGTAAGTAACTAGTTTAAACCTTTTTGAAGTACATTGATTATTTTTTATAATGTCTGATTATGAAATAATTATTCTTTGTAATAAAAACTGAATGTATCTCCCAATTGAGATTTTTTTTTTTTTTTAAATGTATAGATAAGTAATATTTTTCAATTTCGTTTTGAAATTAGCTTCCTATATTTAATACGAGTAATGCATTAATAAGTTTAAAACATTATGAAATTATTTTTTTAAGATAAACCATCATATTTTATTTAAAAAATTTCACAGAATTGCAGTATAATTAAATTCCATTATGCTGTTAAAAATTAATATTTTTAATAATTTATGAAATAAAGCATATTTAAATCTTCCACAAACGGTTTTTGTAACGTTTGTATTGCTTCATGAAATTTAGCTTTTTTAACCCTTTAACGGGTGCCGAACACCAAAAAATTATAGTAAAATACTGGTTGTAAAACATCGTAATTTTGACATATACCAGTGCCCTTCAAAGAATTAATGCATGGAATCATAGAGCAAATGCTACAAGTGTTCTTATTTATGTATGTATTTTTTAAATGAGTAATAACATCAAGTCCATGTTCATCTTTTGTTATCTTTCAAAAATTTATATATTTTATTAATCAGCTTTTGTACTTTTTTTAATTTATAAATTAAATAAAATGGCCTTTAAATACATCATTAAGCCTATGTTTTCAAAAATCTTATCCGCTGATAGAACCATATATTGTCCTTTTTTTCGTTTAGTTAATAATAAACAAAATTATTTTAATAAATTTGTGCCGTAGGGGCAGTTGAAATAATTTTAGAATTTTTAATGTACTGCCTTTCCTATTTATAAAATATGATATACGCAAAATAAGTGTAATGTACTATTTCTCTCATTTTATTATGTAAAATTTGGAAAAAAAAATTAACACATAAAAGTAGTTTTTGCACGTTTTATACTTATCTTTTGTATTGCTTATCAAAACTTCTAGCAAGGATGTAAATTATTCAACCAGAAAAAAAATTGATCAAAAGGAAATTTTATATTTTCTAAAAACTTATGATTTTAATAAAGGAATAAAAATAATGTTTGCATTTTTAAAAAATATAATTAACAATTTTATACTTTATTTACTCTCATAGTTAACGGTTTTACACTTTATTTACTCGCGCAAGTACGAGCTCGGAGCTCATTTTTAGCAAATACTTTTTAAAAGCCGTAGAGCTAATGTGCCCACAGGTTTTGTATGTACGTACGTATGTATGTATGTATGTATGTATGTACGTAACGCGATAACTCTTGATAGAAATATCCGATTTGCTTCATTGATTTTCTAGGAGCATTTTGATAAGGTGCTTCCCTGATTAGTTTTGGGGTTCATTGGTTAAGTATAAAGATGGGGTACGGGGGGGGGGCTAATCCCCCCTTAACTTAGATAAATGGGTTTTTCATGCGGATTTATCAGATTTGCTTCAACTTTTGTATACCGGTTAATTCTGATAACGTACTTTCCTGCCTAGATTTTCACGTTCATTGTTTAAGTATAACCAGGGGAATGTGGGGCTAATACCCCCTTAATTTAGATAAATGTGTTTTTCTATCCGATTTGCTTCAAATATGGTATACTGGTTTATTCTGATAAGACGCTTCCTGATGAGATTTGGAGGCTCATTGGCTAAGTATAAAGATGTGAAACAGGGGGTGGGGGGGTGGGGGGTAATTCCCTTAATTTATTTTTCGAGGGGCATTATTTTTTTAAATAAGAGTATAATGCACAATTAGTGTGAATAGCCTGTGAGCTCAATGCCATCACTTTAACTGGACACTTTTTTAATTATATATTTAGTCATGACTTTCGATAAATATATTTTTATTGTACAGCTTCGATTTTGTTACCTGATAAATAAAAAATAATAGTTTCAGAATTAATGCGCTTTCAGCTTGATTCTAGTGTTACATTTTAAAACTAACACTAAAGTTTAATTTTGTACGATGTACGAGAATTACATCAAATAAAATATGTTAAAACTATATAAAGCGAAAACTATTACTTCAGAAAGGCAACCAATAAAGCTAATAGCATGTAAAAACTGAATTATTAATATTAATTAGCTATAGTGATAAGCAGTTTTAGAAATTTTAAAATCACGCTGTCTCGCGCCGCCGCCGACGAGGAATTTTACCCGGCGCACACCTGTAGTTGCTGCCCATAGCAAAGCTGCAAATCCAAGGCCGAAAAAATAAATTCTTATTTTTTTTGTGTTTCCCAGAGGTTGAATTCTTTAAAAAATAATGGTTTATCAATATGAAATTAAAATAAACAAGTTGAAATTGCACGTCAATCTTGGCAAATGACGTGCTTTTGTACCCTAACAAGTTTTATAAATATTTTGGCACCACGTATTGTACTGAATGTATATTTTAGTGCACTTCATAAGTGCATATCCATTTCGTTCTGTTCGAAAAGCTGTAACATCATTAAAATGCACTTGAAATAATTTTTTTCCCATTGGCCGTCATGTAACGGAAAACTTTTGACTGTCCCTGTAATTAAATTATGCATCCGATTTTCATAAAATTTGAAATGACTCGACAAAATTTTGCAACAATTATATATTTAAAATTTCAGACTATTCAGTTGGTTAGTTTTTGCTCTGTTATATGCGGACGGTAGGTGCTACGTATTTATATAATTACGAACGCACCTAAAAAGGTATTTGAAATTTATTTGGCATATTTAATGTTGAGAAAAGCGATAGATCTGAAAATAGTGTTTCCTTTTATTTATTCACATATTTTATGTAATATTTTAACGTTTCATAACAAGATTTTTTCTTTATATTGAAAAAATTCTTTTTTTCCTCGAAGCTTGCATTTATGAACTAATATAATACTCTTGTAGTGTTTGTTAACCTTGACTGTAAAAAAAATTCAGGAAGGTTCCGGACAAAAGTGGTGGCATTTAGATGCCATGGCTTTCTGCTGTTACGTTTCGCAACAAAGTAGTGAAACATTCCAATTTTTCAGAAACATTATGTAATAGATACTCCGAAACCTTTCATATATTACGGAATGTTTCTGAAAAACTGGAATGTTTCACTACTTTGTTATGGCAGGTTTCGGAGTATATATTACGGAATGTTTCTGAAAAATTGGAATGTTTCACTACTTTGTTGTGAAACGTAACAGCAAAAAGCCGTGGCATCTAAATGCCACCACTTTTTTCCGGAACCTTCCGGAAAATTTTTTACAGTGTAGCACCACCTGCTGGGCTATTAACTTCAAAAACTAAACAGCACTAATTTATATCGTGTGCTAACTGAATCTGAAGGTTGATGAAAATTCGTGCATTAGTTCCTGAGATAGAGTTATTGTGGTAATCATGACTAATCCAGCACAACAGTGCCACCTATTGGGAGATTTGCACCAATATATTATCAGCAACGAATTATTTCAAGGAGTAACTGACTCTGAAGTTTTCTGAAAATCCGTACTTTAGTTCTTGAAATATAGCTATTGTGGAAATCATGATTAATGCAGCATAGCAGCGCAAGCTGCGAAGTGATTTTTTACACCAAAAAGTAATCAGCACCAATTTATAGCAGGGATTAACTGAATCTAAACTTTTATTAAATTATGTTCAATAGTTCTTAAGATATAGCGCCTACAAACTTTGTGTTACACACAGACAGACTCACAGACAGGCATTTTGTAGAAACGTGTTTTTCATGATCTCTGTCCCCTAAAACATATAAATCCGTCGAAAACCGGAATTCGAAAAATTTCACGAATCCAATACTTTCTTCTTGTAAAGATAGAAGAAAGTAAAAATGAGTTATACAGAATAGCTATATTTGATATTATTTAGGTTCCGTATCTCTTTTAAATTTCATGGTATATCCATTTAAATTTTTCTAGTATATACTGTTATACCCAACTCTACCTTGTATAGTTTTTTACAAAGTCTTAGTACTCTTTTCGCAACGTTTTTTTTTTTTTTTTTTTTAATAATACAATTACTAATTCATATATTTATTATACGGAACCCTCTGCGCGCGAGTAATACTCGCACTTGACCGTTTATTATTTTAAATAAAGAAAGAACAAATAAAATAGTATAAATTTAATAAATATACAAATAAAACGTCGAAATAAAAATCACTTGATGACGTAAACACGTATAACTTGCTTAAAGTCAAGTGAATGTGACATTTACGATCAACCATTAATGGCATTTAATGTCGTAGTTTGGTGATATTTTTTGTCGACGGCATAACTAAGTAGTACCAAAAATACATATGTATTTGGTATTCGAAAACGAGGTATTCGCCAAATTTTCGTTAAAAAAATCACGCCAATCCCGGTGAGTACATGAAATCTTACCAAATATTAAATAATGCAACAAAAAATGACATTTAATTTGGGTGAATCGCAGAATACTCTACTTCTCCCCAACCTGGTGATAAATGCGACAAAGTGGCAGGCTTGGTATTTAGTATTAACTTGATATTCAGTGGCAACATTGGATGTTACAAAAACGCGCCGATTTGACGATTTTTTGAAATCGCGCCAAACAAGTAGAGTATTCTCCGCTCACACCTTTAATTTAAAGATCAAAGCAATGTTTTAATTTACCCCTCGAAAAAAAAAAAAAAAATGCTAACTAGCGAGTTGAAAAAAGCTATTGGCGAGATTTGCACCCGGCTAGCGTAACAGTATCAAGAATTCTTTACGACCATGGCAACTTTTATGTAGTTTTATTCGAAAAAAAATTGATTTCTTAATCAAAATCGAAAACTTTCGGCACAGATGTCATATACGGCCCCATATTGGCGCGATTTTTCTTCTGACGCCAATGTCATATACGAAAGGGTACATAACGGGCTCCAAAGTATCGTTATTTTGCTTGATATGGTAAGCCGGATGTTGTTACATATGCTGTTGATGTTTTCCCAAAATTAGCCGTCGAGAAAAAATCGGGTTCTTTTTCATTATACGGATATTATTCGAAAATATATGCTAATGCGCCAGTTATTTCAACCCTGATCGTGATAAGAATTTTATTGTAAACCATGCGAAACATTGTACTTTTCTATTTATGAAATGTGAATCACGTAAAAGATTATTATTTAACATTAACCCGGAAAGCTTTTAAGTAGCTTTCATTACAAAAAGCTACCTATCGCAGCCGTTCGGAGGAAAGCAATTAAAAATTTTTTTGGTATATTTTCATCGATCACGATCCCCAGACCCCTAAACCACCCTCCATTCAAATGTTGATATATATACCGGGTGTCCCAAAAAGGACTGACTGATTTTAAAATTCAATAACTTGCAAACGGTGACAGATATTTAAAAAATTCTTGCAGCAGGGTTATGCATAAGGTCAAAAGTTTTTTTACAGTGATTTTCAATTTTAGTTCGAATTACAAACAATAGATGGCGCTGCGATCAATAGACGCTGAATTCAGGCTCGATTTTTGGTTCTTCGTGGCCCGGATAATACATTTCCATCTCCTTTTTCAGCATGGAACAAGAGAAAGGACTAGAAATCGAGCCTGTATTTAGCGACTATTGCTTACAGCGCCATCTATTGTTTGTAAATCGAACTAAAATTGAAAATCACTGTAATAAAACTTTTGACCTTATGCATAACCCTCCTGCAAGAATTTTTTTAATATCTGTCACCGTTTGCAAGTTATTGAATTTTAAAATCAGTCAGTCCTTTTTGGGACACCCGGTATATGTATATGTATATATATATATATATACATATGATCTTTGTCACACTATAACTTTCGTATTTATGAACCGATTTCGATGAAACTCGGTGTGCACATAGTAGTCTCTCGGCCGATTTCGTTGGTCGGCTTCATCCGCCATCTTGTTTCAAAATGGCAGACATTTAAAAATAAAAACTTTGAAATGTGGTGCTAAAAAAATAATTTGAAAAATATTCTTTCTTATGTGTTTAACTTGTTACAAAGATTCCGGAGCAGTTTTTGTTTTGTCTATATCTTAAAAAATGGCTGAGTTATAGCACTTAAATTTCTACCGTGGCTGATATTTTGAATCGTTCTGATTTTTGTCACGTGATAACAGTTGTATTCGTGAACCGATATCATTGTACCTTGGTGTGTAAAAAGTACATACCAATGTCTCTACCGAGTTCGTTAGCCAGCTTTATTCGCCATCTTGTTTCAAAATGGCGGCCATTAAAAAAAAAAAAATTAAAACTTAAAATTAGGTATCAAAAAATTAGAAAATGAAAAATATGTTTTTCTTATGTGTTTGACTATAATACAAAGATTCCGGAACAGTTTTTGTATCGTCTATATCTAAAAAAATGACTGAGTTATTCCATTTTGAATTTCTATTGTGGCTAACACTATAAAACGACCTGATTTTTGTCACGCGATAACAGGCATTTTTACGAACTGATTTGGATGTAACTTGGTGTGTATATAGTACATATCAATGTCTTGACCGAGTGCGTAGACAAGCTTCATTCGCCACCTTGTTTCAAAAGGGAACATTTAAAAAGTTATTTTTAATTTAAAATATAAAATGAGGTATCAATAAAAAGGGAAGTGCGCAGTTAAACTGATGGCATTGAGCTCACAGGCTATTCACACTAATTGTATATTATACTCTTATTTCAAAGAATTTGAAAAAATAATTTGGCTAATCCCTCCAAAAAATAAATGAAGGGATTAGCCCCCCCCGTTTCTCCCTTTTATACTTAACCAAAGAACCTCCACATCAAATCAGGAAGCTCTTCAACATAATAAACTGGCATACCGAATTTCAAGCAAACCAGATAATTCTGCATGAAAAAACCATTTCGCAAAATTAATGTGTGTATTAGCTCCCCCATTTATCCCTTTATGCTGAACCCATGAAACTTCAAATCTAATCAGAAACGCTCCTTCTCAGAATGAAACTAGAAAAAAAAAATAAACTAAACTAGATAATTCTGCATGAAAACCTATTTATCGCAATTAAGAGAAGGGACACTTGCCTCCCTTTTCCCCTTTTATACTTAACCAATTAACCTTCAAATCAAATGAAGATAGCCATATCGGAATAAACTGGTGTATCAAATTTGAAGCAAATCGAATAACTCTGCATGGAAAACCCATTTATCTAAATTAGAGGGTGGACTAGTCCCCGTCCCCCCATTATACTTAACCAATTAACCTCTATACCTAATCAAGTCAGCTCCTTAACATAATAAACCGGTATACCAAATTTGGAGCAAATCGAATAACTCTGCATGAAAACCCCATTAATCTAAATGGGGGGTATGCCCCCCCTTTCCTCCGTTTATACTTAACTGATGAACCTCCAAATCTAATCAGGTAAGCTCCTTAACATAATAAACCATTGTAACAAATTTGGAGCAAATCGAATAAATCTGCATGAAAAACCCATTTATTTAAATGAAGGGTGGGTAGGGTAGTTCCCCATTCCTCCCTTTATACTTAAGTAATGAACTTCCAAATCTAATCAAGGCAGCTGCTTAACATAATTAACCGGTGTACCAAATTTAGAGCAAATCGGATATTTCTGCATGAAAAACCCATTCAACTGAATTAAGGGGTGGGGGTAGCCTCCCCTTTCTACCCTTTATATGTAACTAATGAACACCCAAATCTAATCAAGGCAGCTCCTTAACATAATAAACTGTCATACCAAATTTGGAGCAAATCGAACAATTCAACATGAAAAATACATTTATCTGAATTAAGGGGTGGGGGGGATAGCTAGCCCCCTTCCCCCCCTTTATACTTAAGTAATGAACTTCCAAATCTAATCAGGGAAGCGCCTTAACATAATAAACCGTTATACCAAATTTGGAGCAAATCGAATTTTTCTGCATGAAAAACCCATTTCTCAAAATTAAGGGAAGGACTAACACCCCTTTTCACCCTTTATCCCTAAACAATGAACCCCTTAACTAATCACAAAAGCATCTTATCAAAATGAACCTAGGAAAAAAAAATTGAAGCAAATCGAATATTTCTATCAAGAGTTATCGTGTTACGTACATACGTACGTACATACATATACATACAGAACAGGCGGGAAAATGAAAAATGATTTTTTTTAAGTGTTTGGCCTTGATACAAATATTCCGGGGCAGTTTTTGTTTCGTCTATATCTTAAAAAATGATTGAGTTTTGAAACGACCTGATATTTGTCACGCGATTTATTAACCTATTTGGATGTAAGAAGGCATGTGGATAGTATATAGCAATGTCTCGACCAAATTCACTGGCCAGCTTCATCCGCTATCTTGTTTCAAAATGGCGGCCATTAAATTAAAAAAAAATTATATTTAAAGTAAGGTACAAAAAAATTAGAAATTGGATAAAAAAGAAAAGTGCCCAGCTAAACTGATGGCATTGAGCTCACAGGCTATTCGCACTAATTGTACATTATACTCTTATTTTAAACAATAATGCCCCTCAAAAAAATTAGTGAAGGGTGATTAGCCCCCGTTTCCCCCTTTATACTTAACCAATGAACCTCCAAATCTAATCAGGGAAGCTCCTTAACATAATAAAACGGTATACCAAATTGGAGCAAACCGAATAATTCTGTATGAAAAACTCATTTATCTAAATTAAGGGGGGTTGACTAGCCCCCCTTTTCCCCATTTATCCTTAACCAATGAACCCCCAAAATTAATCAGGGAAGTTCCTTAACATAATAAACCTGTATACCAAATTCGGAGCAAATCGAATAATTCTGCATGAAAAACCCATTTATCTAAATTAAGGGGGGGCGCGGACTGACCCCTTTTCCCCCTTTACCCTTAACCAATGAACCCCCAAAACTAATAAGGGAAGTTTCTTAACATAATAAACCGGTATACCAACTTCGGAGCAAATCGAATAATTCTGCATGAAAAACCCATTTATCTGATGTAAGGGGGAGGACTAACGCCCCTTTTCCCCTTTTATCCTTAACCAATGAACCCCTAAAACTAATCAGGGAAGTTCCGTAACATAATAAACCGGTATACCAACTTCGGAGCAAATCGAATAATTCTGCATAAAAAACCCATTTATCTGAATTAAGGGGGGGGGGGGGGGAGGGCTACCGCCTCTTTTACCCTTTTATCCTTAACCAATGAACCCCTAAAACTAATCAGGGAAGTCCCTTAACATAATAAACCGGTATACCAACTTCGGAGCAAATCGAATAATTCTGCATGAAAAACCATTTATCTGAATTAAGTGGGGGGGTTGAACTAACCCCCCTTTTCCCCCTTTATCCTTATCCAATGAATCCCCATAACTAATCAGGGAAGCGCCTTATCAGAACGAAACTAGAAAAAAAAATTGAAGCAAATAGGATGTTTCTGTCAAGAGTTATCGCGTTACGTACGTATACATACAGAACCGGCGGGCACATAAGCTCTCAGGCTTTGATAGCCTGTGAGCTAAAAAGGTTTCTTTCTTAAGTATTTGACCTTGATATAAGAATTCCGGAGCATGTTTTGTTTTGTCTTTATCTTAAAAAATGGCTCAGATATAGCAGTTTGAATTTCTTAATGAGGGTGGCATCTTGCAAAATCTGATATTTTGCCTGCGACAGCACTCGTATATATCAACCGATTCCGATGTGAGTGAGCATGTGCACAGGAATTACTAAGGTCTCGACAAAGTTCACTGATTAGCCTCATCCACCATGTTTTCTTAAAAGGGCAGGCACTTCAAGATATCGCCCAATTTGGAAACCAAATATAAGTTACCTTAAATAAAATCAGCTTGGATAAAGCTGACTAATTTCGCGAAATTCTCATTCAAATGGTTTAGTATTGATAAAAATTAGTATTGAATCTTCTACAATCGGTTTCCACTAAATTGAGCTTCGTGTGTTTGAATAATATCAGCTAGCTTTTTAAAAATAAGGAATATGAAAGCTACCTCTACCTCCCGGCACTGGCCGGAAGGACTTTTTAATTTGATATTATTCTAATTAAAAACACTTTTTTATATATAAAATTATAATTTACTTTTACTGCTGATGCTGAGATGGATTTTACCATTTGGCAATTACCAGATGATGCGAAAATTGCAATAAAAGTGTTCAGAACTGTTCGTGATCATTTAGTGTCGTATCTCATAGATTTCATATGGCATCAACTTGATACAAAAAAATGACATGTTTACTGCGTTTCTAATTTTAAATAACACAAGTAAACTCCATATAATTCATACATTTACACGAAGAAAATGACAGTTATAAATTAAACCTTTATAATATTAAGTTTCCATTAAATAATTTGTTTTCTTTTAATTATTAAGGATCATAAGCTACATGCGTATTGGCATTGTCGAATAAGGAAAAAATTCATAAATATAAATGAAAATATAACCTTATTAATATAACACAAACTCAATTTTTAAATTTAAAATTTACAAATATTTATAAATATAGAAAAACATTGGAAATTATCTAAAATAAAAACTGAAGAACTTTAGTAAACAAACCAGCTAAAAATGTACTATTTGTTGTATTTTAACAAAATCACCACAAAAATGCATACAATGATGAACAATTTTCAAATATCTAGTAACTAATATTTATTTAAAATTGGGATAATATAAATATAAATTTATAAGTATACTTGATAATTGTAAATTTCATATTTTAAATGCTTATAATATTGATAGTACTAACCAAAAAAATGTAACCCAAGTAAATTTTAGAAGACAGTATTTTTTATGTAGGAAGAAGTTTCAATTATATTTAAAAAGAAAATTATGTATTTTGCTTCTGGAGTAAAGTTTTTGACATGTAAAGATAATAATTCCCAGAGTTTGATTTACATATCGAAAATTCTTCCTTCGTTATGCAGCAGTTCAAAATCCCAAAGATTAATCAAGGATTTCCTATTCGTATGATAATTTTTAAAATGATTTACTCTTCAGTTTTGTGAGTCTTAGGATTATACAAACACATTCGATGAATATCTAAACGACCATCCACAGATATATTTCAAGCAGAATAATGTTTAACCCCAATAAATTATTTTCTCCAAATTTATCTGTCTCATTAATGAAAAATCTCTGAATTGACTGAATATATTATATGAATTATTTTTATAGGAGAACTTGCGAGTACAACATTCATTTAAATATCTTGCTAATAAGGCAAAATATTATAGTTACTGTATTTCTCGATTGCAGATATTCTTTTATAAATCTTTTAAAATGTAAATAATTTATTTGTATCGATATGTGACATATTTATGCTTTTGTATCACAAATTTTCATAGAGTAGTACCCTGACTTACATCTTCTCGACTTAGTACACCCAGCATTTACGTCGTCTCTCCTAACAAGGAAGGTCTCCATTCGGGCATATTCAGAAAAATATAAAAAAATTACAAAGTCTTCTTCTCATGTAGATATATATGTTTATAAAAATTTTTTTGGCGGGACCTCGATAGAACGCTCGTAAAGAAATAATGAAAATTTCGTTTATTTGGCGGTTTATCATCGGTTGGCAATGAAATGAAATTTCGAAAAATACTTTTTTATGTCGAATACTCTTTAAGATAAAAAAGTTTTATATTGAACTTGTTTAAATAAATTTAATGTAAATAGCTCTAGTTTTGTCAGTTTTAGTTTCATTTAACTATAATTTTGTCATATATATATATATATATATATTTATAATGAAAGTTAAATATCAAATTTTATGATTTAAAACAAAATTAAAATATATTAAAATTGTTTCAAAATCTCAAAATTAAATCCAATTGAGCCCCGTCGATTCAATTTTGTTGCAACGGAAACGACGAATTTTTTTGATATTGAAATGAATAACTGGTAAATGAATCTGGTCTTTATTTTGGAATACGCTTAAATATAAGTATTTTTTATACATGAAATTGTTTTTAAAGTAATAAAATTAAAAACAAGCAACATAAATACAGTCCCTGGCCAAATTATTAGACACACTATAAGTTTTCATAGAAAACGTTAATTATCAGGTGATACTGTACAGCTGTATTGTTTTTTACGAGATACAATGTATATTTACGATATTATTAATCACGTAAGTATGTGTAACACTAATAAAACATCGTCATTATAGAAAAAAATATGTATCTATTAACTCTTGAACAAAAATGAAGAAAATGCAATGAAAAGTTAATATTTTGTTGATCCACCTTTAGCCGCTATGAGAGTTTTAATTCTGCGCGGCATGCTATCAATGCAAGACTGTACTGTCTTCTGCTTTTAAGGATGATGATTCCACACATGAATGATCTGTTCTAAGAGCTGAGTTTTATTTGTAATCACAACTTTAGCCACTTTTCTTTTCATGAGTTCCCACACGCTTTCAGTTGGGTTCATATCGGGGCTATTACCCGGCCAATCCAACAGAGGGATACTTTGCTGTACTAAAAAACATTAACAGACCATGCTGTATGACAGGGAGCTCCATCTTGCATGAAAATGAATGGGTCCGTATTTGGAAACCATTCTTTCAGCTGCAAAATCAACCGATTTTGTAAGACGTCTTTGTACTGATCTTGCCTCATTGTTCTTTTTACCACGTACAGACGTCCAGTACCCTTGCTGCTGATGACTGACAAAATCATGATTTTTGTAGGGTGTTTAACAGTCTGAACGACACAGTCAGGATGGAACTTTTCCCCAGGACGATGACGCACAAACTGAGCTGCTTTCTGCAAAATTTTAAATGTGCTTTCACCACTGAAGCAAACCTGTCAAAAACAGAAAAAAAATACAAACATCTCTGCGGATCTTGCGTCATTGCATAGATTATGATATTGAATGTACGACTAGTGATGAAATTATAATAAAGTACCGATCTCCAGAAGTCCACATCTTTATCACGCCACAGTTTGGCCCACTTCAGACGCTTTACTCTCATTGCAGCTGTTAACTGGGCTTCCTGGTGGGGCGACAGGCCTTAAAACCTATTTCTGTTAATTTTCTGCGAACAATGCGCTGAAAAACATTCACGTTAGCATCTTGCAGTTGCGATTTTGTAATTTTTGTGGTTGCCCATCTGTTTTCCACACAAATTGTCTTTAAACATCTCTCTGACCTTCAAGTGAAAATGGGCTTTCTGCCACATCTTTGCTTTCGTTTTAGGCTCAAATCGTCCCCTGCGACTTATACGACTTAAAATCGACTTAATCGAATACGACTTAAAATCAGAATTAACATAAAAATTTAATAAATAATTGAATAAATGCAAATTAAAGCCTGCGTTACGTGTGTGACACTCTCCACGGAATCGCCCTAGTTCCTGATATAAATTAGTGCTGTTGAATTTTTGGTGTAAATCGCCCAACAGGTGGCGCTGTTGTGCTGAATTTTTCACGATTTTCACAAGAAGCTGTATCTCAGGAACTATTGCATGGATTTTCATCAAACTTCAGATTTAGTTAGTCCTTGACATGAATTGACGTATAAATTAGTGTTGTTTAATTTTTGGTGTAAATCGCTCAACAGGTGGCGCTTCTATGCTGTATTTTTTGCGATTTCCGCAATAGCTTTATCTCAAGAATGCTTAGATTTTCAACAAACTTCAGATTCAGGTATACCTTGATATCGTTTAGTGCTGTTTACTTTTGATGTAAATCGCTCAACAAGTGGCCCTGCTATGCTACATTTTTTCAGAATTTCCGCTGTAGCTCTATCTCAAGAACTAATGCACGAATTTTCATCCAACTTCAAATTCAGATATACTTTGATTTGAATTGGTGCTAAATCATTGTTATTTCTTGTACTATTTAAATGATTTAATTGACGTGATTTATAAAGAAGAAAGTTTTATGATGGCCACAACATACTAGTTTATATTGATAATGATTTTTTTTTCAGAAGTGTTTTTTTAAAGACATTTTTAAACGCATTTTTAATTGCTCTTTTTTATGTTTTAAATACAGAAAAATGTTCCGAATTCATCGCCCGCCTGCTATACAGTGCCGCAGGCAGTGGAAACCCATGTCAGATGTCCGTACAGAACTTTTTGCACCCTTAATTTATGAGTAGTGGTTATTTCCGAATAGTAATTTTCCGCAAATTTCTTAAATTGTTATATCATTCCCTTACCCCTCTCGACTAATATATCTACAAATAGGATTAATAACGGAGTTTCGTTCGGAAACAACTGAACCTCCAAATCAAATGAAGCAAGCCATATCGTAATAAACTGGTATATCAAATTTGAAGCAAATCGAATAATTCTGTATGAAAAACCTATTTATCTAAATTAAGGGGACACTATCCCCTGTCCCTCCTTTATACTTAACCAATAAATCTCCAAATCTAATCAAGGCAGCTCCTTAACATAATAAACCTGTACATGAAATTTGGAGCAAATCGAATAACTCTGCAAGAAAAACCCATTTATCTAAATTAAGGGGGGTCTATCCACCCTTTCCTCCCTTTATACTTAACTAATGAACCTCCAAATCTAATCAGGGAAGCTCCTTAACATAATATACCGGTATACGAAATTTGGAGCAAATCGAATATCTCTGCATGAAAAACCCATTTATCTAAATTAAGGGGGGGTGTCAAGCCCCCCTTTCCTCCCTTTATACGTAACTAATGAACCTCCAAATCTAATCAGGGAAGCTACTTAACATAATATACCGGTATACGAAATTTGGAGCAAATCGAATATCTCTGCATGAAAAACCCATTTATCTAAATTAAGGGGGGGGTCAAGCCCCCCTTTCCTCCCTTTATACGTAACTAATGAACCTCCAAATCTAATCAGGGAAGCTACTTTATATAATAAACCTGCATACCAAATTAGGAGAAAATCGAATAATTTTGCATTAAAAACGGATTTTCCTAAATTAAGGGGGGGGGGGGTTTCCTTTCTTTATACTTAACTAATGAACTTCCAAATCTAATCAAGGCATCTCCTTAACATAATAAACCAGTATACCAAATTTGAGCTAATCGAATAACTCTACATGAAAAACGCATTTATCTAAATTAAGGGGAGAGGCAATTGCCCCTCTCTCCGTCCTTTATACATAATGATGATCTTCCAAATGTAATCAGAGAAGCTGCTTACCATAATTAACCGGTATACCAAATTTATAGCAAATCGCATATTTCTGCATGAAAAACCCATTTATCTAAATTACGGCGGGGGGATAGCCCCCCTTTCCTCCCTTTATACGTAACTAATGAACCACCAAATCTAATCAAGGCAGCTCCTTAACTTAATAAACCGGTATACCAAATTTGGGGTAAATCGAATAATTCATCATGAAAAACCGATTTGTCTAAATTAAGGGGGTAGTTCCCTTTCCCCCCTTTATACTTAAATAATGAGCTTCAAATCTAATCAGAGAAGCTCCTTAACACAATAAACCGGCATACCAAATTTGGAGGAAATCGAATATTTCTGCATGAAAAACCCATTTACATAAATTAAGGGGGGGGGGGGGACTAGCCCCCATTTTCCCCCTTTATCCTTAACCAATGAACCCCAAAAACTAATCAGGGAAGCACCTTATCAGAATGAACCTAGAAAAAAAATTGAAGCAAATCGGATTTTTCTATCAAGAGTTATCGCATTACATACATACGTACGTACGTACACACGTACGTACAGAATGAGCTAAAAATATCACCCTGATCGGATAATAAGTGGTCATTTTTTAATTAGCCTAACGATTTCTAGGCTCTTTGCAATAAGCCTGAAACATATCAGGATAATTGGAAAAAGGTAGATTGATCATCCAATTAGCCCGGCTCTTTGCAAAGAGCCGGATTTCCCAATTAGCCTACGACATATGTATATGTTATATTACAGCACTCATTCTTTATCCTGTCGACTAAATGTTGCATTAATAGCATTTTTTGGATTATTTCTATAGTTGAAAATGCAGTTACTGGCTGTCTCGATAGCAGTAATAGATCACATCCAGTAGTAATAGCGTAATATAAGTTGTCAGAACAGGTAATTTGATCCTGTTTTATTGGTACAACGAAGATTGGATGATGATTGGAAGCTGTTAGCAGTCGTCCAGTGAAGGCTATGGAATGCATTTTTCCGTGAAAGTTTTCCCAGAAATAATTGAGAAAAAACGTAATATCAGCTCAGCAATTTATTGAAACATCTTTCGGTGACACAGTTTCCATCAAGAATATTAGACATCTCTCCATAGTAGTAATTAAGCTAAAACAAAGTTGTAGATAATCGAATAAATGGACGGTGACTAGGGGGTGGTATGAAAAATAGAAATATTACTCAAATCTGCTGAAACAGAGCAAGCATCGGCTTTTTCATCGTAAAGCGCAAGAATACAAATAGGACGTAGATCGCACTCTCAACCAATGAATAATTAAGAAAACCACGCCGTGGAAATAGTGCTGACAGACGCTATCGCCATCATTTCCTCTACATTATAATAGTTCAAGTCATCAACTGCCATAAACAAATACGGTTTGATCCTTCGCCTTTCATATGAAAGTTTGACACATATGTCATATACGCCCCATATTGGCGCGATTTTTTTCCTGACAACAATTTGGGGAAAGCATCAATAGCATAAACAACAACATCCGGCTTACCATATCAAGCATAATAACGATACTTCGGCGCCAATTAAGTAGCCGGTGCGTATATGACATTGGCGTCAGAAAGAAATCGCGCCAATATGGGGTCGTATATAACATCTGTGCAGAAAGTTTTAAATTTTGATTAAAAAATCAGTTTTTTTTTTCGAATGAAACTATATAAAAGTTGCCATGGTCGCAAGGAATTCTTAGTACTGTTACGCTAGCTCGCCAATACCCTTTTTTCAACTCGCCAGATAGCATTTTTTTTTATTTTTCCAGTGGTAAATTAAAACATTGATTTGAAGTTGAAATTAAATGTTATGGTTTCTTATTTGCAATAGTTAATATTTGGCCAGATGTCAAATATGCACCGCAGGTTTGGTGTGATTCTTTTTTTTTACAAAAATTTGGCGAAAACCTCGTTTTCGAATACCAGTTACATATGTAGTTTTCGTACTTGTTAGTTATCCCGTCGAAAAAATCTATCGTCAAACTATAAGATTAAATGCCAATAACGGTTGATCGTAAGTGTCACATTCACTTGACTTTAAGCATGTTACACGTGTTTACGTCATCAAGTGATTTTTATTTCGTCGTTTTATTTGTATATTTATTAATGTTATACTAATTTATTTGTTCTTACGTTATTTAAAATAAAAATTATGTCAATTTGTATAATTTGGCGAGTGGCTTGGCGATTTATATAATTTGGCGAAATTGACAGAAGGAATAACTAAATAGCACTGTATTTTTAATTATTTTCTATTATTTTCAAAAGGAAATAACAAAAAAACTAATTAATAACTATAGAACAAAATAATTTATATAATTTAAAAAAAGAAATAAAATTAAATAAACATTTATTATTAAATAAACAAAAATAGCCGGGTTACCATGTCAATCAAAATAATGCCTTTATTGGCGATTACATTATGGCGATCATTGCACATTTGGCGATTTATCACCTGCATCTCGCTTCGCTAACATAAAATACCGTGTTCTTGATTTCTATATCAGAATCTTTCGGTTTGGCGAAAGATCGTTCAACTAAATTAAATTATGAATGAAAGTAACATTATACATTTCTTAGCATACATTTAAGGGAGACCAAACTTGTCGCCAAATTAGTTTAAAATAATAATCTTTTCTGAAATATAAAGAAAAAATATCTATTATGATTGAAATTTGATTTGCCATCATTAGAGAAAATTATTTCAAATTAGAAAAAAAATTAATATTTCGAAAACTATTTCGAATTTAAAAATTCTAATACCAGTTTTGAGGTCTGTGGATGAATACGGTTTTTTGGTGTTAATTTCATTGCAAAGTATTCCATTTTTTAGGAGAAATCGCCGTGAAACATAATCAGTTGTTTAATCAGTCGTTTCATAGAATCGTTACATAAATTCGTTTCAATTCAGTCGGTTCGTAATATCCGTTTCATAAACTCGTTTCATTAGAATTTTATATATACTAGGGGATCGAACCCGAGCTCCTCGGGTTACAGAGTATAGGTAAAAACAATCCTTTTTTTTTCTTTTTTTTAACTCTAATTATTATTTTTTTACATGTAATATATATTTTAGATTGTCCACTAACATAAAAAAGAATTTTTATATGAAAAATGCAATTATGCAATCAAATAAAGTTTTAAAATTTATTAAAAGCGTTACTTTCACATGCCAGGAGTTCTTAGCCCAAGATTTTGCGACTTAAGGCAGTCTTTCCGATCATTTCAGTGCTTTAAGCGCGTGGTTCAATCCCATGTTTGTTAAATTTGTTTCTTATTTACATTATTTTATTTATTTTTCTATAGAGGAAGTTTTAATTTTGTTATGGGACATCAGACGGAAACAAATGCTGACATTTTTACATTGCTTTAAAAGCAAGCGGATTAATATTTTATAATCGAGCTACACGTGATAGAGATACATATAAAAATAATTCATGCTTGAAAATCTCTCTCTCTATATATATATATATTACGCTATCGCACGTGGCACAGAAATCTCAATTATTTGTTAATTGTTTAATGGCAACCCCCGAATGAAACGCATCTCATTTGTTATTGTGTAATAGTTTTCAAAAGGGAATAACAATAAATAAAAAAAAGTTTAATTAATAACTATAAAAAAAAAAATATATAATAAAAAAAATAAAAGTAAATAAACAATTTATTAATAAATAAACAACAACATCCGGGTTACCATATCAAGCAAAATAACGACACTTTGGCGCCAGTTAAGTATCCCGGTGCGTATATGACATTGGCGACAGAAAAAAATCGCGCCGACTTGGTGCGTATATGACATCTGTGCCGTCTTTTACTTATTTATTTATTTATTTATCGAACAACAAACATACGACTTCATCTCATTTAAAATACAATAAATAAAGGTACTTTTCCAGTATAGGTACTTGGCGAAATAGAGAAAAGGTCCATGGCGAGGAAAGAAATTTGGCAACGTACTTTCTGGCAACCTATTTAATCAAAATATTTTTTTCGAATAAAACTACATAAAAGTTGCTATGATCAGAAAGAGTTTGTACTTTAATGTTAGCTGGGCGCAATTCTCGCCAATGGTATTTTTTAACTCGCCAGCACATTTTTTTTATTTTTCGAGGGGTAAATTAAAACAATGCTTTGATGTTGAAATTAAATAATTTAAAAAAGAAAAAGAATAAATAATACCATAAAGATTTTATTTTTAAGTGAAAGTCATGAATTTTAAACGTTTCAGTTTTAAATTAAAGCTATCCATTTTAAATAAAATGAGTGAAAGGATTATATTTTAATCATGAAATATGAAAAACGGGTACAATGTTTGGCGATTTATCACCTGTGCCCGACTAACATAAATATACCGAGTTCTTGATTTCTCTATCAGAATCTTCCTCTTTGGCGAAGGATCGAGCAAGTAAATTAAATAATGAATAAAAGTAACATGATACAATTCCTAGGATACATTTAAGGGAGACCAAACTGGTCGCCACGGGCGCATAGTTATTTTAAAAACCATAATAACTCAGTCAATTAAGATACAATTTTCAAACAAATTGCATTTGAAAGTAGGTTTTTTCTCTATTTGACGGCGTAAAAATTGAAAATGCGCGACATTTAGAAATTAAAAAAATCGCTGACATAGCAAGCATTTTAATTTTTTTTTTTTTTTTTTTTTTTTTTTTTTTTTTTAGGTTTTATGGGAAAATGACAACAAAATATACAGTATCTCCTATTTTCGACCCTTTTCCGTTTACTTTCAATGACTTTCAATAGAAATGGGGTTCTTTTGTTGCCACGATTAGAAAAATGATATTAAAAACTACAAAAAAATTAATATCTCAAAAATAAATTGAGATACAGCTTTCAAACATATTGCATTTAAAAGAACATTTTTTTTCCTCATACAACGGTGTAAAAATTTAAAATGTGCGACGGTTAGAAGTTTAAAAATTTGCAATAAAGAAAATTGCAAAACCAAAATTTTATTTTAAATTTCAAAGTGTTGCCATTCGCAGAATGACGTATGCGTTACGCACAGATATGTTTGTCCTTTATAACATAGATAGGGTTGATATAATGTTACCCCTGTTAGAGATCTGCACGGGCCTATATTCAATCACGGCACTCGGGCCGGGCCTATTCACTATTCTTTACGGGCCGGGTCGCTACATTACAATCCAACAAAACTTGGAAGGGTTTGGCGGCTTGGAGTTGGCAGCTTTTGGCACTTTCGCTTTCGCTGGTGGAGAAAAACCAGCTCTTAGGGAGGAGAAAGGCATTGCAGCTCTTTGTATCGTATGATAGGGTACTGTGTAAATGTATAGTGAAATGCTTTGGAAATAGAAAATTACTGTTCTATTCCTAAAACAAATGATAAATTTTACCATTTTTAAGATAATTTATAATTTTGATTTTTTAATGCAAATAAATTACTTCATTTATATAGATTTTCCAAATATTTTCATATTTTATTGTTTTTATTACGCATTGTTATTATTTTTTACTACACCTGTAACACATTTTGCTAAAAATTTCCTAAAATGTTTTAATATTTTGTTTTGTTTACACCATTTCTTTGATTTTCTAAAATAATAAAAATCTTCAAACCGAAATGTAAAGTCCGAATTTTATAAAGAAGTTCTAAAATGGGTTTGGGTGATAAAGCAGATACAATAAATAAAATAAAATAAAAATAAAAATAAAATAAAATAAAATGACTACAGTAATAAAGGTTGATTATTTAGAACTGTTGTTAAAAGTCAAATTTGTCAGGAAAGATATTGTGACCTCATAAATTTAGTATTTATATCGAAAAATGAAATTTATTAATTGCGTTGTAAGAATTTCTGACATAAAAAAAAAAAAAAAAAAAAAAAAAAAAAAAAAAAAAAAAAAAAATACGTACTGTCAGAGATGGTGGAAAATCCCCAAAAATGTTGCTTTTGAATTTCAATAATAACACATATTAATTATGTATACAATATTACAATTATGTATAACAATATAATTATGTATGTATAATACATTTTTGTTTAAGGTTTATTCTAAATTAAAATGTATAACTAAATTCCAAATTTTGTGTCATTATTAAATTTCTAATTATTGTAGATTAACAATTTTTTAATTATATTCGGGCCCATGAATGACGGTTTTCTTGGAGAAAATAAATTTTATAGTGAAGTAATTTAAACAATAATGATTAATACATTATAAGTTAAAATTGAAATATCACTACAAAATTAAAATCAACATTTGAGATAATCTGATAGAGTAGGGACAATATAACTTTTTGTAACTAGAAAACATAATTCTTGCATTCAGGAAAGAAAAGGATAGCTTTTTTTTGCTTCATAAATGAGATTGTAAATTCCACAACTTAAGAGACAGAAAAATAAAATATTTTAATTCTATGATGAATATATTTAATATCACTGTATTTAGAGTTTATTCTTTCATGACATAGAACGTTTAACATTGAAAAAAAAATGTTATTGAAGCACTGCCGTCATTACGTTTTCTGAAATATTTGTGTTTTTTTATTTACTTTTTATAATAACAGAATTCATTTTATTCAAAATATTAAGATTTCTTCAAATGAAATATATCTAATGATTGATTACATAAGGTTACGTGAGGCAACTGGGCCATGATTTTACAATGTGACTCTGGAGATTCTGGCAATTCAGCTTCAAAAGGCTAATATTTATTTGAATTAAAGTCTGAACTTTTGTGAATGTGTTCAGTTAGGTTCTCCCTATCAGGCAGAAATGCTCAAAATTACATTTTAATATCTAAAAATAAAAGATATATTTCATCTTTCTTCCCACATGGGTCCAGTTGCCCCATTTAAATGGGGAAGTGGAGCAGGAGGGTCTATGTTCCACACGCGCTTGTATTTTTTAATAAAGTGTAAACAACTAAACAAAATTTAAACCAGGCAGATCATGTACATTATATATCAACTAAAGGGGGTTGTAAGGGAAACCTTTACTGTCAATGTGTCGAAAAAAGCACTAAAAGTGAAAATATTAGATTCATTTATACTAAAAACTTAAATATTAAGTAGGTACTTATGTACTTTAGTATAGGTAATAAGTATAAAAGTTGCATGGGTATTTTATACTTATGTACTTTATTATAGGTAATATGTATAAAAGTTGCATGGGTATTTTTCGGGAAAAAAATAACAACATAAATTCTATGAACGAACGGCTACGTAAGTACTTAAGTATCTCATACTCTTTTTTATTTACCACAATGGAAGTTCGATATGTCCAATAAACATGTGGAGAATGTAACCATATTTTTTATGTAGAATAGAACTACTTTTTTATTCGTTTCGATAATTTTCTAATAATCTCACTTTGCTTTAGGTACGCCTCTTCATCTGTATCGTAAAATTCCGAGCTATAGCTATCACACTTAAGAAATTTGGTTTGATACCCCCAACATGCTTTTTTAAAAATTTTATTATGTAATTTTAATAAGTTATTATGTAATTTTCTTTATTGCAAGCAAAAATACAATGGAGAAATTAATTTCCCATGGTAAGAGAAACTCAAAAAGATATTTATAACTGTCGGGGAAACTGGATCCCATAGAGCCAAGTTACCCTTGATACATGTCCCAGTTACTCCATTTTTTAAAAATTTATGGGGTAACTGAAATTCCGGCCTTACATTTGAAACACGAAGTAAATATATATAGATACCTAATAATGTTAATGTATTTATGTGTCTAATCTTTAAATAAAAAGATTGTTTAATAAAAGTACTTACCGTATTTTAAGAAAAAGCCGAGGAAGTTCAACCAAATGGACGTTGTTTTTAAAAAAGGAAACCTAAATTTTCGGCAACTTATCACAACAAAGGCAGAGTTATGATTGAGTTGACATACGTTGTTTTAAGAAGTAGAGGTGGGGGTTCAATGTTGACAAAAGCCAAAACTTAAAAAACATCAACGGTTTAAAAAAAAATAATCTACGGCCCAGTTACCTCGTGGGTCCAGTTACACCAGCTTACCTTACTCTTTTTAAACTCGTTTCACGTATGAATCTCTAAATAAACGGAATTTTTAAAAAATGTCTTTTAATTAATTAAGAATTAAAAAAATGAGCTTTGGATATTCAGCAATTGAGCATTTAGCAATAATTTAAATATTGTTGTCTTATGTATTATAGAGCTTAGCTGATGAATGGAGTTAAGAATAATAATAACAACATTTATAAAAAAAATGTTTAATATTACTTTTAGATGCTTCTTAAATGTTATTATTTCTTTTTAAAAACAACTTTGAAAATTCGCCAGCGTTAACATACATATTGTGGCTGTTTTTTTATTTCCACTTTACTTATAAAAGAACAAATGTGTTTTTCTATTTAAACTAAATTAGCAAAACATTTTCTCGTAATTTTTTAACAAATCATTAATGAACATGCAATCATAAAAACAAATGACAGCACAGTATGAAATTTTACAGGGTAATCATCTTGTCTATTTTTTTTTTTTTTTAACGTGAAATATATAGCAATAATATAGGACATATAAAAGGTCTTAGATAGTGTAGACGATTTTCATAAACCTTGTAAATAACTTTTATACATTAAAATAACCTATTTCACAAGTGTTTTAATTTTTAATTAAGACATTAGCGATCATATGTTACTCGTGGAACTTTATTGTTTTAGCATATTTTTTTTTTCCGAAAGTTAACCTTTCTTCACATCACCCTCTTCCACGAACAATAAGATGGGTTGAAACTGATCTTCCCGAGGATCTTCCCCCGTGTAAACAAATGGGTTACTGGAGAAAGGGTAGAAAGTGAAGATTTTAGCGCTCTTGGCTCATTGCGTTTTATCTCGCCAAATCCTGCTAGTTTTGTTGGATTGTAATCTCGCGGCCGGGCCGGGCTCAGACCTTACTTTTTTCCTGAAGGTTCGGGCCGGGCAGGGCTTAACTTATTTTTTCGTAACACACGGGTACTGGTTTCATTCCTAATCTTCATGACACAAAATTTTCATTCCTGGTTGTCACTCACATCGTATGAAAATCATTGTCTCGGAATGGCCTGGTCCATTCAAAGGTCAGTAAAATTAGGCTTCGCACAATTTTTTTTTCAAAAAATGCATACATTTTAAATCGTCATTATTCTACAATCGAGGCTAACGAAAAACACAAGCTACCGCGGTGGGTCCGATTCTTCTTTTTTTACAGACCGCTGGAGTCACGTGATGCTCTTTTCGCGCACCTTCATTGGTGCATTCGAGCATCACGTGACTCCAGCGGTCTGTAAAAAAAGAAGAATCGGACACACCGCGGTAGCCTGTCTTTTTCGTTAGCCTCGTCTACAATTAAACATTAAAATTCATTCTTTTTAAAGAGTAGTAGATTTTCTACACTTATTGAAATATAGTTAAATTAAAATATAGTAAAACGTGTGAAAAAGAACCTGTCTATGACGGAATCTTGTTTTAAACTGAAAAACGTGTTGATCCATTCAAAATTAATATACTAATTAATACTACGTAAGAAAATTATAAAAATTAATAACAAACAAAATTAATATACTACATAAGAAAATAACATATAATACATTTACACTTTCTAAGAAGGGAACTTGTCTATACCGCATTTTTTTTCTTTTCTATGCAATTCAGCCTTTGATTTTACTGTATAGCATTTTTCAGATATTTAACACTTCAATACATGGAATATGGATTAACAATATTAATGATAACTGAAACATTTACGTACAAGAAATAGAGATTCGTTAAAAAAATAAATATCGCACCCTGCGGCACTTCTATAAAAATGAAGATTATAAACATGAAAAGAAAAGTTAAGATAAATATTTTTGGCTTGATCTCCTCGTGCGAGAAAAACTTTTAACCGAATAGACATAAAAATCAATGTTTTGTAGAAATTCACTCGGGCTGAGATTTTAACATTTTTGGGGGCCAGGCCGGGCTCGGGCCGAACTTTTAACTTTTTAACCGAGCCGGGCCAATAATTTTTTTCTACGGGCCGGGCCGGGCTCGGACCGAACTTTCAACTTTTTTACCGAGCCGGTCCGGGCCAATATTTTTTTTGTACGGGCTGGGTCGAATTTTTTTCTCTGAGTCGGGCCAGGCCCGGGCCAGCACATGTCGGCCCGTGCAGACCTCTAACTCCTGTATCACATAATAAATTCATATCTATAAATATCTCGTAACATCATTCATTCGTATGTGAGTCGTTAAATCTAATTCCCGTTTATCTGACACATAGGAATTACATGTATATTCAAATAAAGAAAATAAAAATATCATAAATTAAAAAGAATATGGAAAGCGAAGTTATAATGTGTTTCTCAACTCGCATCTGTAAATTACTTTTACCTTAAATAAAAAGAATGAATTCAAAACGTTAACAACAACAACAAAAAAAAAATAAAAGAGATTTTTGACTTTCATGGAAAAAAAATATATATATAGCAGATTAAAAGTTTTTGCAATTCCAATAAGCAAGCGGATTCGCAATCATCTCATAAGAGTCCGTACAAATTTTAATTGTGAAATATTACTTCTAAAGGTTTTATTTCTTTGTAATTCATTTTATTGTTGATAAATTTAGCTACCTATTTAAATCCTTTGAAATAATATCAATTATGTTTTTATTAATTTTTTATAGGAAGTAAGATTAAGATTTTTATCATAAGTAATAGTTTAAGTGTTATAATTTAAGGTTTAGATTCAACATTAATTTGAAATCTTAAATTGAAATAACTAATTTATCCCACATAAACCAGTTTAATCAAAATACAATTTCAATTCTTGCGTGACCATCGCAAGAACATACCGTAATGTTAAATTAAAATATTTCACTTTAAGTTTTTAATTTTTAATATTACATTGCAACTCATTATTGTCAGGAAATTAAGTTTAAGTTAGTGATTTAATTTGCGTTTGTTGCTGCTGTTGTGATAATTGTTCACGAAACAATTTCAAGTTATTAGGATGACGATGTAGATGCAGTTTTGAAACATGAATGATTTCGGTATCTTTAAATGGGGTTCTTCTATCGTTCTCAAAATTTACATCGGATTCTTTTCGAAGAATTTGGTATGGTCCAGAAAATACCTGAGAAAGCTTTCTAGTATTTGGGTAATGAAATTCTTCATAAATAACGAGATCACCTTTTTCAAATTTTGGCCAACATAATTTTCATCATAATATTTCTTACTTTTAAAATGGAATTCATCAGTTTGCGCTTTTGCGATTTTAAGTGCTTCATTAACAGGAGGGTAATAATCTTGCTGAAGGGGGGGGGGGATCATAGTGTAATTGGCCAAAGACTAAATAAGCAGGAGGAAATTTAGTTATTGAATGTGGGGTATTATTGCATTCATTTACAACTTCAGCAAGAAGTTTGGTCCAAGGAATTTTAGAGGTAGTAGAGTTAACTTTATATTTTACTCAAGTTACTATCGTTTGATTAGCTCGTTCACATTTACCATTCGGTTGTGGGTGGTGAGGTGAGGTTAAACGCTGCTTAATATTATGGTTCCTATAAAACATTTGAAACTGGAAGAAGTAAAGTCAGCGTTCCTATCGCTTAATATTTTTTGAGGGGTCCTAACATTAGAAATTTGATTAAAACAGAATAATTGTTGTGGTATTTGAATATTAAAAATTTGTTTTAAACAATTCATATAGGTTTCGGTGGTGACACTCTTCGAGGGAAATGCCCACACATAACGGGTAGCATGATCGATGACAATATGAAGATAATTTTTAGTTGAATTATAGTAGTTAAATTTTCCCACAGTATCAACAGAAAGACATTCAAAAGATCGATCTGTGGTAGGCATAGCTTGAAAAAGCCAAATTTTTTCTGTCTAGGCTTTTTGTTTTTCTGACAAATATCGCAATGCTTTACAAAGTTAGTTATTCCTGAGTTATATCAAGCCAATAATAATTGGGGGGAAATTAGATTTTGCATTTTTTGAATTCCAAGATGACCAAATTCTTCATGAGCAATTCCAAGCAACTTTCTTCTCAAGGACATGAGGACTACAGTTTTTCTAAAGCCCTTTCTTTTAATTATCATTAGTCCATTGTCATTTAAGTAATTTTTTCCGCACACATTATCCCTTTCCTGCATTTCAAGTACATCTTTAACATCTAACAGAAAAGTGAGTGGTCGATTAAAATGAGAAATAGGGTTTTCGACAACATGTCGGCTTCGACATTTGTAAATCCCTTTAAATACTCTATCTTATATTTGAACATACTCAGTTTTAAAGACCATCTAAAGAGTCTACCTCTTAGGTGTTTTACATTCTTAAGCCACACAAGAGATGCATGGTCTGTATGAATAGTAAACTTTACACCGTGGAAATAATGGTAAAATTTGTCTAAGGTGTCAATGATGGAGAGACACTCTAATTCCGTAATAAAGTAGTTTCGTTCATTGCTTATCAATCCTCTGAAATAATCAGCAATTGGATGTAAAAACCCATTATCACCCGGTTGTTTAATTACGGCACCTACCGCTACCTGTGAGGCATCAACAAACATATGGAGGTGTAATTTAGGGTGATAAATTTTTAATATGGGTTTTGCTATTAGTGCATCTTTCAACTTTTGAAAAGAATTTTGACATTCAGTACTCCATTCAAACAAAGCATTTTTCTTGTAGTTTACTGAGAAGATTCCTAATTTCGGCATTTTTGTTAAGAAAATTATGGTCCACATTAACTAATCCCAAAAATCTTCGGAATTCCTTAACATTCGTAGGGGGTTTTAATGGTTTAGTTACATCAATATTTGCATTAGAGGGGGTTAGGGTTCCATTTTTAATTTCAGATCCTAAAAAGCTAATTTTATTTTGAGCAAAATTGCATTTAGACAGTTTAAGTTTTATGTTCTCACGCCTACATAAATCAAAAATTTAGTTTAGATGTTGGATATGTTCAGTCAGGGAGGACGAAAATATAATTATATCGTCATAATAATAGCATGCGAAATCAATTTTATATTTTGTAAGGATTCTTCTAAGATTTCTATTGAATATGGAGGGCCATACTTTTACAACTAAGGGGAAAACATGCCACTCAAATAAACCAGAATTGGTAGTAAAAGCGAGTTTTTCTGTATCTGAAGGGTGAATGGGAATATGCTAGTAGCCAGAGGTTAAATCCAATGGGGAAAAATACTGGGCATTACACAATTTATCTAAAATATCATCAATACGGGGAAGGTGATCTGCATCGTTTTTCATAATGGAATTTAATTTTCGGTAATCTACACATAATCTTGTCTTTTTGCCTTCATCGCGTTTCATTACTAAGGTGACAGGGGAAGAATAAGGACTAGTACTTTCTTTTATTAGGCCAGCATTTAACAAAAATTGAATTTGGGTTGAAATCTCCTTCCCATCAACTATCGGTAAGGTCTCATAGATACAGGTAAGTCAGAGTTTAAAAAAATTCGATCAGGCCCAATATTTATCTCCCCTACATCATACTTGCTTCTAAAAAAATGTCTAAGTAATCACTTAACATTTCCCTTAAGTTATCACTATATATAGCATTTATTTCCCCAATTAATTTAGAATTATTATCATTAGATCGCGCGAATTATTGAGGAGCCCTGGTTTTTCCATAATCGGGTTGCATATGGTGATATTCATTTATAACATTAAAATGAAGAGATCTTACTTTGTTTCTGGTTATACATGAATTTATAACAGTATTTCCCTGAGTGACATTACAACTAGCACAATTAATTTTCAAATCAAATTTTGCACAGGTTGGCAATCCTAAAATTACATATTCTAAATCGGTATCACACACAATAAAATTAACATCTTGTTCAATGTTACCAATTCTAATAAATAAATCACAAACTTTTTTAATTTGGACAAAGCCTTTGGCCTGACCAACATTAATGGGAAAAATATTCTTAAGTTTAGCATTCAATAAACGAACAAAATGAAGTGGAAAAATTGAAATCTTAGAACCAGTATCCACAACACAAGGTAATTGATGTTTTCTCGTATAACGAGATACAATTAATTGTCAAACATTATCAGTGTTTTGTAGTGGGGGAGTGGAAGTAATATCAGATTGTAAAGGGTTAACATTAAGAACACAACTATTCTCCCAGTGAAATGCATTAAGTATTCCTTGATTCAAACAAATTCTACAAGGTCTAGATGGATACTTTCTTTGAAAATGGTTGCTCTGCATTCTATGATTCGAAAATCTAGAACCATGTGCATTAGAATTAGAAGTAAAGTCAGTATTAGAGGGGTTGAAATTTGGTGTGCAAACCCAATTTCTGGGAGCATCATATCGTGGTTGACAAGGTCGAGCATGTTGTTGAAAAGTTCTGCCATTGGGTTGAAAAGATTTAGCATTCTGCTGTAAAGATCTATCATCTGAAAGGGTATTTCTTGTAACATTTGGATTAGAGGTAGGGGTTACTACAAGTTGTCTGAATAATTTATACCAATCTGTGGCATTATTTGGGGAACTTACAATCAAAACATTCAGATACTCTGGTGCTAAGCCATCAGTAAGACACTGTACTATGATTGTCTCACATAATTTTAGTTTACTTCCTATCTCTTCTTTTTTATGGAAGTAATCTTCCAAATCCTTTAGATCGTCTAATTTAAGCGAAGAAAAATCAGAAAATCTAGAAGCATCAATTTTGATAAATTTTTCTACTAAAATCTCCGAAATTTGAGCATAACTGTCACAATTCTGGCACTCATTGATATAAATTTTCAAGGCCTCTCCCATTAAATATTTTCAAATATTTTCAAATTTCCAAGTATAGTTTTGTTTACTGCAAGAATTATCAAAATATGTTAACCATTGTTGAATGTCCATTCCCAAATCGGGATCAAATACAATATAAATTTCAGTCATTTTACTTTTTTGTTTACACGTAATAAAACTAGTATATCAAACTTTTACTCCAGATCGTAAAAGCATTACAAAATATCCTTTAAAATATCTATCATATTGCTTAACAGAAGCATAAAAATAATAATAATAAAAATCTCATAATAAATAACAATTTAACACAACATAAATAAAATCTCAGAATATTAAAATATTCTATCACTTGAATACTCGTAATATTTTGTAAATATGCATAAATGAACACAGATGGGTCCGATTACGTAAGTTAAATTAAACACCTGTCGCTTAAATGCTCATATACTTTGGAAGTAAAAATAAACACAAGTTATTTCGAATTAATAATCAAATAAAATAAAATCAAAAGGTTGAAGCAATAACAAAGAATAATTATAAAATTTTTCAACAAAAAACAGAGATCATTTTTTTAAAATGACTTACGTAATGGTGTCTTCATTTGAGCAGTAACAACTTTTGTTGTTGTGGTTGTTCTTTTTTTAATGATGTTAGAAGATTATCTAAACCTTGCTTCTTCCTGGTGACCGTCTTTGAGTGAAGTGAGAATTTTTGGACATTTTTGTTGACATTCGATGTTGTTTCGAATTCTTGCTGGCTAGATGTTATGGCGTTCACGCTTTAAAATCCACAAATCTGGCTACATGTTTCGAGTGGCGTACAATCCGTAAATCCTACCGGCTAAAAATGTTATATTACAGCACTCATTTTTTATCCTGTCGACTAAATGTTGCATTAATAGCATCTTTGGGTTATTTCTATAGTTGAAAATGCAGGTACTGGCTGTCTCGATAGCAGTAGTAGATCAGGTCCAACAGTAATAGCCTAATATAAGTTCTCAGAACAGGTAATAAAATCCTTTTGTATTAGTATAACGAAGATTTGATGATGATTGGAAGCTGTAGCAGTCCACGAGTGCTATACATTCGGAATACATTTCAGTCGACGGAATACATTTTCCCGTGAAAGTTTCCCCAGAAATAATTGAGAAAAACTTAATATCAGCTCAGCAATTTATTGAAACATCATTCGGCGACGCAGTTTTCACCAAGAATATTAGCCATCTCTCCATAGTAGTAATTAGGCTAAAACAAAGTTGTAGATAATCGAATAAATGGACGGTGACCAGGGGGTGGTATGAAAAATAGAAATGCGACTCAAATCTGCTGAATCATAGTGAGCACCGGCTTTTTTGTCAAGTGTAGGAATACAAATAGGACGTAGATCGCGCTCTCAACCAATGAATAATTAAGAAAAACACGCCATGGAAAGAGTGCGGACTGAGCGAGCTGATGAATTTGAAGGGAAAAGGGATAACCTCGGAAATGCGCGGGAAAGTAAAATTCGGAAGAGAAAATAAAATGGTTGTTAAAAGAACATTCTAGAAAGAAAAAAAGCGCGGAAATGGAACATTTAATTTAAGAATAATAAAAGCGTAATATTTAAGCAATTTAGATAAGTGAGACATTAAATTAAAGGGAATTTAACAGAGTTAACAATAGAGATTATTTAAGAATAAGGATTTAGTGAATATAAAGTATTTAGAATAAGATAAGGAAATCGCGGAATTAGATCTAATAATGTAACATATATATATTGCTTTTAATCTACTATTTACTTTAGATTATATATAAATGTGGATAAATGGTTTCTGTATAATAAATAAGTTATATAATTATAGAAAAAATGCTTTATGTTTATGAAACAATTAATATGTTAACAGAAAATTTTCATGAACATTTTCGTTCTCATGCCAAGTCCATTTAGCTATGTCTGGAAGGCCTTTATAAGAGCAAAGTACCGATTTTTGAAGTGATATTTTATAAAAAAAGTGGCGTCGGAAATACGAAGCAATATTTTCTTTTAGTTTGTAATATAAGGAACAGCACAGGCCTGCAAAGTACTAATTATTTTTTCTTAATATAGAAAAGTTTGTTATGCATTTTTTTATGATGATTTTGGGAAAATTTTAAAAGTTCCTATCACGTAATTTTTTATACAAATCAGGAATTGTCTTATGGATGAAAAGTTTTATAATTTAACCCAGCAATCCCCTTTGTCACCTCCAGGTGACATGTCTTTGACAGGACATCTAGGATTACATTTTAAGTGGATATTTACTGTGGTGACTTTATTGGTATGTAGAAAAGATTACCTAAACATAGAAATAAATTTCCGTATCTCTCGAATTGATTAAGTAATGATTGAAACACCTCGGTCAGTTTATTTGCGAGCGATGTACTGAAATGTCAGAAAAACCCTTTGTATTACTTCCCTCATAGCATGTATGGTCATAGTGACATCATTGTGACGTCACTGTAAGTCACTGTGGTCTCGTCACATCTGTGACCAAAATACCACCAATCCGTGATGTCACATTGTGACTGAGATGTGAGCTTCGTAGAAAACTTTAAACAATTAAAAAAATTCTTTAAAAAATGTTACTTATTGTAAAATTTTATTTTTCTGGCAATTAAAAAAAATTGTAAAGTCACTGTTATGTCACTGCATGCAACGTACGGCACGTCACATATGTGACAAAAAACCACCATATTGTAAATCACAGTGTGACAAAAATATTAACTTCAAAAATTTTTGAAAATGAAGAGTAATATTTAAAACAGGCCCTAGTTACAGCGGCATAAGGAATGAATATATATTAGTGGATAGCAAATAGTATATTACGAAAGAAGGTATCGAATAGTAGATACGAAAAGAAGGGGGGTGGGAGAGAGAAAGGAAAATGCACGGTACAACTATCAACAAACTAGATTTCCATGCTATATTTTATCAATTTGATATCTAAGACAGTGAAAATATTCTTTTTTCATGATTTCAATTTTATCTAGCATTGAAATTTAATATAATAATACTTCACTGATTGTTATTATTATAAAAGTATTTCTCGGAAAAATGCTACGTGCTGGAGCAATTTGGATAACATATTTAGTATTAGAAATATTAAATCTATACACTTTATATATTTAGTTTGCAGGGAAGAAAATTTTTAATTTTTTTGCCGACCACTGGTCGAAACACTTCTGTGGTTTCAAACTAAAAATTTTCTATTACAGTTAAGTCTGCAGATTTTAATGCGCACACAGAAAGAATCTTCAGAGTTTAGTCATATATGCATTTATTGCTTTATAATTTGCATTCAAGTCATATTTTTTCCTGTTAATCTATTTTTAGTAAGTGTTTTTTAAAAAATTAGCATTTTCCGAAAAAAAATATACATACAAAATTTATGGAAAACACATGATATAATTCATTATTCGCATTTCCAATTTGTGTTTTAGAGATATGACTTTTAAAAAAGTTATTTTACAAATTGTTTTGTTCTGCAGAAAATTAGCATGAAAAGAATGACAGATCGACAAAGAAAAATTATTTATCCTCGAAAACATTTTTTTTATTTATTAAGAAGATATTTTTTATTTATTGCGTGTGAAACAAACTTTACTTAAAAAAAGGGGGGAGGTATTATTACCATTAAATTTATTTTTACACATTTTAAAAATTTAAGCAATGGTTTATCTAATAAACTTCCATTTTCAAATGAATTTTTTTGAAACTGATAAAAAAGAAATGGTAAAATGCATTGGAAAATTCTTCAAATAGAAAATTTTAATTACAGACTGTCTCATAAAACTATTGCGCATGAAAGGTCCAAATCTGTTTTTTAAAAAAGCAAATAAACAGTAAAATCACCTGCTGAAGATCGTCTGCGTAGGATATGACCGCAACCGCAGGGTAAACAGAGAACTTTTTTGTAATAGACGCGGGAAAAGAACATCACGAAGTCTACAATGTCAGTTTTTGTTTATGTTTTTTAATCTAAGAGAAAGACGTCTTCGGACAAAAATACTCGGATATTATTAATTTATAGCATAAAAGGTCATTTTAGATTTTTTATTTCTGTTTTGTATATTATGATTATGAATTAAATAGTTTTATGTTACACATATAGAAAGAGACTGATCTGGATTTTTGGAGCGAAATTTTCCTATTCGATTCTATGTCGTAAAATGTGTTAATCTGCCATCGCTCAAAAAAAAAAAAGAAAAAAAAAAAAGCTGACGCAGAAATTCATGCCTACATTCATAGTGGGATGAATATAAACATTAATTTGTAGTTACTTGAGATTGAGACAATGATGTGGAATTTTTTTCGGCTTCTTACTTTTTTTCTGATTACTAACACTCATATAACAGTATTTATCGTCATTATTGTTTTGGAGTTAAATATTATATTCGAATATTATGATATTACGAAACTGTTTCAATTTAGAAATTAACATTATAGTGGGAAAATGTCTTTTTATATATTATAGTAGTGAAACTTTTGAAAGAGTTTTTTTCATTATTAATAATATTTTAAATTTTTCTTTAAAATCCCAAATCTTCATACCAATGTTTTCAGATTTAACATTTGCCAAAATTATAAAATAATAGGAATTCCTTATAGCATATGGAAAGTTTTTTGAGAAGTTGTTAAATCTAATAGTGCATTTAATTCATCTATTGTAGTTTGTTGTTGTTTAATAGTACAATTAAAAATACTAATTATTATTTTTAGTGTTTTTAGAATTGGTATATTTATTTGTTTTAATTGTATGTAAGCTTTTTTTTTTTTTTTTTTTTTTTTTTTTGTTTGCTATTTGTGATTTTAATCAAACATTTAATTATAGACATTCAGAATCAGTTATTAAATTTTCTTGGTTGTAAACTCAATTTCTATGTTTTCGATACACATAAATTTTGGCATTAAGGGTGTATTCGAAAAAATATTTTTCCACCTTCAACAGCTCGAAATTTTCTGAGACATTTTCAGACTCATTTTTAGAAGTAAAAACATGAAACTTGCTGAGGTGATTTTTGAAGAGATGTTTAAGAGACCGTGTGATTTCATTTTCCCCTTAATACATCAGAATTTGAGTTTTAAATAAATATTTTATCAGTATGACCTTTTTTTTTTCATTCCCAGATCTTCCACTGCGGATCCGCTGATAACTACTTTTTACATTAAAATGTTTATCAAACAATAAAAATAGTTCATATATGCAGTCATTTATTTTACGTTTACATTTCCTTTTTAACACCTTTCAACAAAATTGAAAAGTGTTTATGAATTTGATTTATCTAGCCGTCTGTCCGCGCTTTTACTCTCGTAAATATATTCGGATTGCCCTGGAATTTTTAGATGTTATTGACGTTTACCATAGCATGGTCCCTATGTGTAACGAAGTTTGTAGCATGTTTAGTTCATTTACAGGGACAGTCAAAAGTATTCCGTTGCATTACGGCCTATGGGAAAAAATCGTTTCAAAGGATTTTTCATGATTTTACACGTTTTCAAATAGATAAAAATTGATATGCATTTATGAAGCGTACTAAAATATGCATTCTGAAGAATACGCGATGCAAAGAATAGTTATTGTTCATTTACAGGGCTCAAACGGAATTCCAATACATAATGATATATAGGTGGAGGGAATTGTTTGCGGCGTACTTTAATTATGTTAATCTATTTCATATATAATCAAAATATATACGTCGCTGAGGTTTACATGCTATAAATTTTTCATGTAGAATACGAAGTGTGTATAGCATTTACAGGCACATACAATATAGTTTAGATAATATATTGTATCCGAAGTACTGTTCATTAGTGATGATTGCTGGAAATGCATTTTTAATTATGATATGCGCTTTTATGATTCACTACATTTATGCATAGTATATGGTGCATATAAATGCTATAATTCATATACAGGGCTACAGAAAAGCATTCGCAAGGGTTGCTGGGTATGAGCGCAAATTACAACCCTTTCACCGTCCGAGGGTTTAGCAGTATTTTTATAAGAATGCTTGTAAATTCCAAGATATATATTTTTTAAATCTCAGTTTGATGCTATTATATCTTTAATATCACTACTTTCTATATAAGGTTCAAAACAGAATTATGTTTAATATATTTTGGTCTACAGCCATTTTAGCATGATTTCTAAGAACTTAAAAATCCGGGCCAGACGGTTAAAGGGCTAAAGGTGGTTTTTAAATGAGTTATGAATTTTTACGCTGAACCGTATTTAATTTACTGTTTGTAGAATATAGATAAAATGATATACATGGTGATGCAAAGAATTGGATACATGGTCGTCTATAAATTATAATTTCTGGAAATGTGATTTCAGCTGTTTTAAGTGTGTTTAAGTTTGAATTAAATTTTAACTAAACAGTGGCGTGTAATGAAGTTTCTAGGTCAACTACATGGTTGTACAAAAGTATTCAAGTATATTTCCATATATTAATATAAATTGCTGAAAGAGAGTTTCAACCTGTTATGCGTTTTCTTGCTAAACTAAATTATCCCATTATATAATATATATATCAATCTACAGATAAAATACAGGGCTGTTCAAAAGAATTGGAAAACCTATTTAGCTATGTACAGTAACTGCGGAAATCAGTTTTTCAAATATTTTATGCGTTTTCTAAAATGTTTACTTAGTTATCTTACTTACCTTATTTCCCTAAATAACGAAGTTTTGTTAAAGCATTCGGGAAGTGTTGGTAAGTGTTTTATAATCTATGCTTAACGTATGATTTTTCTTACTTGTTTTTTTCTATTTCCTAGAGCAGTCTTTTCCTATAGAACTCACCGAATCTATTTAGTTCATATTCACCAAATACAATATACACGGAAATAAAAAATTTAAATAAATATGGCTTAGGTCATATTTAATAAAGCAAAGATTAATCACAACCACAACACCTTAAAATCTTACACATTCTTAATATCAAGCTTGAACTCAAGATCAATCTTAGAACTTAATAAAAAAGATGTCAGTTGACAAACATTGTTTTTTAAGTGAAAAAGTAAAACTATTTTAGAAGAATAGGACTCCAAAATAGCTATATTTTGCTAAAAAGTACGGTAAAAAGATACGATTTTATATCTCAAACGAAACTTTACTTTAAAATTGTGCATTTTAAAATTCATCACAGTATTAATACTTGGAAATTTTTCCACAGAGAAACATTCGATTTGCATACAATATTTCAAATTAAAATCAAATTTCAAATCAATTGCTTAAAAGGCGCAAAGGCCAACCTAGTGAAAAGAGTCCATGCTGGGACTCGAACCCGTGCCATCAGTATAGCACACTGACATTCTACCGACTAAACCACATGGAACGACACTCAGCCTGGACCCGACATGGGACGAACACGAAAATTAATTAAATCCAGCATCGATTGAAACTATATTAAGACTTCGAATTTTTTCCAGAGAGAAACATTCGCCTTGTATACAATATTTCAAATGAAAATCAAATTTCAAATTAAAATTGCCTTTTAAGCATGTAATTTGAAATTTGATTTTCATTTGAAATATTGTATGCAAGGCGAATGGTTCTCTCTGGAAAAATTTCCAAGTATTAATATAGATTCAATCGATGCTGGATTGAATTAAGTTTCTTGTTTGTTCCATGTCGGTGGCTCACGATAAATATCTCATCTTATGCTGCTTTTGTAGCCTTGCCAACATGTAATTGTGTGAAAATTTCCAGGCTGAGTATCGTTCCATGTGGTTTAGTCGGTAGAATGTCAGTGTGCTATACTGATGGCCCGGGTTCAAGTCCCGGCATGGAATCTTTTTCACTAGGTTGGCCTTTGCGCCTTTTAAGCAAATAATTTGAAATTTGATTTTCATTTGAAATCATTACAGTGTTTATGACAAGTTCGTCACAAATGTCACATATTTCACAAATTGGTCACAATGTGACTTCAAAGCACTGTCGCTTTCGGCACATGTTCGTCACAAAATTAATGCCAAAGTAGTCACAAATGACACACTTTTCGCAAATTTGTCGCACTGTGATTTCACAGAGTGGTTACAATGTGACGTCACAAACGACCTCTAAAACGACCATAACGACTTCACATTCTAGTCACTATGACGTCACATCGACGTCACGTGACGTCACATCGACGATCACAAAGTCAGAGTTTGACTTCACAACGACGTCGCCGTGATGTCACCATGTCTTACGGGTTAGTTGTTCTCGTTTTGAGAAAAATGCAATAACTGTTGATGACAAAAACTTTAATTGAAAAACCTACAGTTATTACTGACATTAAAAACAAATGTTTAAAAACTTCACTGAATTGCAGGTAAACATAAAAAAAAAATATTATATAAATTTTCAGAAAGAACGTGTGCATCAGACGAGTTCCACAGGACGAAATGTCATGATTTTCTTTTTACAATATTTACGTAGAATGGAATCCTTCGCTTCATACTTTTTATTATTCAAATAAATAGCTCTCAAAAGCTTAAAATCATAAAGAAATATTTTTAAAAAATTGACTATTACAAAAGCTTAAAGACAGCTTTATAATGCCTTTTTTAAAAGTACCCTGATAACTTTCGACTAAAGAGCCTCAGTGATTATGTGAGTGATAAAAATGTAAACAGAATGAAAAACATTTCAGTTGAATTATATTATAACATTAAGTGAAAAATCTACAGTTACAATTGAGATGAAAAACAATTGTTTAAAAACTTCACTGAATTATATGTAAACATTTTTTTTTAAATATCATAAAAAAATTGTACAAAAAACGCGTGTATCAGACGAGTTCCACTGTTATGATTTGTTTTTCAATATTTACGCAGAATGGAAATCCTTCTCTTCATAATTTTATTAATCAAAATAAATAACTGGGTAAAGCTGAAAATCGCGAAGAATCTCTCTATTCTAAAAAAAAGTAACTACCGCTGTCACCGCCGCCGCCGCCGCCGGTTTTGAATTTTTTGTGACCGGAGGTCTTTCTTCGTTAATATTAAGCAAAATATTGCATACAAAAATATGAAAATCGGTGGAATTATAGAGAAATGTTTGATAAACACGCTGATGCAGACCGTTTTCAAATCGAAGAATTATTTTAAGAGATATTTAATGCTAAAGTTGGACAAAATCGTTCTATTAAAAAAGTTTTATAGGAGCACAAACTGTACATCGGAATTTAATCATTTTTAGATCATTTTTTGCGTCAGAATTTCCCGGTGTGCAGACTGCACTCAGTCTATTAATTTGACTCATTTTTTGAGGTTTTATTTCTATTTTAAATTCAAATTTTCAGCATTTCGAGAGATATTTTTTACTTATTTTAGAAAATTGTACTAATTTAACCTGTTGCCAACAGTAGAAAAAACAGCGCAAACAATAATGTTTGCTTCAAATTAAAAATTTATTTTACACGTGACTATTATAAACAAGAAAATATAAAAAGCAGGAACTCATTTAAAATTATCATAAAACCCATATTACACGTGAATTTTAAAAGTGAAAGAATGTTGTAAAATAATAAATTCATCAACATGCGTTAGAAGTCTTAAATAGGAGAAATTTCGTCACATTTACGTCACATTACACATTACGTAAAATGAACAAAAAATAATATTGTAAAACAATTTAAATTTAAAAATTGCACGAGACATTTATGTAATATTTTAAGATGATATTTTCAACTACTTTTATTAGGATAGCGCAAATAATATTTTATTTCTAACAAAATTATTTTCAAGTGAATAATAAAAGGAGAAAGAAAAGTTTAGTGAAAATTACGTCAGATTAAAAACGATACATTTAAAGTGACATTAAAAAAAACTTTCTTTTCGCTTTGCTAAAAAATACCGGGAGACAAAGACTTCTTTTTTATATTAGCTTATTTTGAAATGTCAACTGATTTTATTTAATCAAAGACGGAAACAGCCATTGTATCATTTAACAGCCGCTGATTTGGCTTTAAAATTCCCCGATCAAAGAGAAATGAATAGAAACCCGTTTATAGGGAAATCGCCACTGTTTTTAAACTTATAATTCAATCTTCCGAAATATTTTTTAAGCCGATCAAATTTGCGTGCTTTTAGAGTCTGCGGTGTCTGAACGGGGGTTGACGAGCGTAGCTCGTAGGGGGCAGCGCCCCCTAGTTAGTTAAAAAATGCCTATTGTAAAAGTTTAAATTCAGAGCTATATAATACGCTTTTTTAAAATAGCTTGACAACTTTCAGCAAAAGAGGTTTACATGATTACGAGAGCGATAAAAATGTCAACAGAATGAAAAACATTTCAGTTGAATAATATGTTTTCTATTCAAAATAATTATTTTATAAAAATCTTTATATTTTTAATGTTATTTTATTGTTATAAAATTTTAAACTAAAAATAAATTATATATCATTAAAAAGAATAGTTTATACTTAAAAATATCAGATTAATTCTTAAACAATTGTTTTCAAAATACCATGAGTGAAATATACAAAAACATGACATTTTTAATCCAAGGTCTTTCACAGAAAAATATTAAGAAAGAGAAGATATGTGATTAAAAAAAAAAAGTGTATACGCAGGTGCAAATTCAAATTCCCTACGAAAAAAGAGAAAATTTTACAGAGCTTCAGTTTTGTTTTTAGTATGTCATTTCATTGGATGAATGCTATAAAAAAAGAGGAAAACGATAGAGCTATATGAATGAATATTGCATTAGGAAAATAAAGATAATTTAAATACATTTTTGAGATTATCACGTCGTACAACAGATAACAAAACTACAATATTCTGGAAAATTTGCGCTTTGTTAGTTTTTTTAGCTTTTAATAGTTGATTCTTATGTATTTTTTAGCTCTGAACCTGAAAATGATAATCCTTTTTAACCATCATGTCTTTTCTTTTTTCGTTAATAGCAAATTTTAACGTTAAAAGAAGAAAAAAATAGCAAAAATCTGATACTATTAAATAGATGTGATGATTATGTTTTTTAGCTTTTGGTAACTGATTCTTGTGCATTTTGTAACACTAAATACGAAAATGAACTTGAATTTGTAATACATTACCTTTGGATTTTTAACAAATCACAATTTTTTAAATTTTTAAAAAGGCAAATTCTTGCGAGAATCTAATACTATAAAATAGATCTAAAAACTTTTTTTATAGGTGATTCGTCTTTTGTCGTATCATATCATATCACATATATTATAAAGCAGTAAGCTCCGAAAGTTCCGCTCGAATGTTTTCAAAAACTACCCGATGGATTTTTTTCTGAAGAATGTATCATTCGATGGAGAAAATTACCCGGTGGTTTATGAGTCAAATATGCAGGGATAACTATGATTTTTGGTAAAGAAATTCGTATTTTATTGATATTTCCGACAAAAAGGTTTGCCAGTGGTTATTTTGGCGAAAATTATAGTTAATAAATGAATTGAAATGGCTATATCCGTTAGAAAATAATATAAACATCTCGAGAAAAAAACTGTTACTTATTTAATTTAAAATAAAGAAAGAAAGAACAAAAACCAATTTAATGAGAAATAATATTGTGAAACGAAAATATTTAATTTGAACATTAAATGAATATTCGTAATGTTTAAAAAATAAGAAAGTTTTGATTTGATACCATATTTGGCGATTTTATCTTTTGCGCGCCAGGTTTAAAAAAAAATGCATCTAAAAATTTCATTAGATAAAATCTGAATAACTTTATTTTTCTTTTTTTTTTAAATAATTTTATTTTGACTTTTATCTATTCTCCCATTATGTTTCTTACAGGAGAAATTAGCAAAATTAATTTTAAAAATGGCTCTAACTGTGAATTTTGCGTTATTTGCTTAATTGGGAGTTTGAATTGTCTTTTGTTGTCAAACAATGTGATTTTAAGCCAAAAAGACATAAGCCGAAGATATTTTCGCAATAATTGTGTTCTTTTAAGTGTATGAGAGCAGGTTAAAGTTTTACATTTAAAGGTAAATTTATAAATAACAGTTAATAGCATAAAAATGGAGTAAAAATTAAAATTTTAATGTAAATGCTTTTCCACATACACACATCTCTCTATTCTAAAAAGAAAGTAAGTAACGCTGTCAACGCCGCCGCCGACGGTTTTGAATTTTTGTGACCGGGGGTCTTTCTTCGTTAATATTAAGCAAAATGTTGCATACAAAAATATGAAAATCGGTGGTATTATAGAGAAATGTTCGATAAACACGGCGACGCAGACAGTTTTCAAATCAAAGAATTATTTTAAGAGATATTTAATGCTAAAGTTGAACAAAATCGCTCAATTAAAAAAGTTTTATAGCAGCAAAAACTATACATGGGATTATTTTTATTTTTAGATCATTTAATGTGTTAGAATTTCCCGATGTGCAGACTGCATTTATTTTTTCAATTAGACTCATTTTTTGAGATTTTATTTCTATTTTAAATTCAAATTTTCATCATTTCGAGAGATATTTTTCACATATTTTTGAAAATGGTATTAATTTAAACTGTTGCCAACTGTATAAAGAGCTCAAACAATAATGTTAGCTTCAAATTAAAAATTTATTTACACGTGACTATTAAAAACAGAAAATATAAGAAGCAGGAACTTATTGAAAATTACGTCATAAAAACTATATTTACACGTGAATTTTAAAAGAGAAAGAATATTGTAAAATAATAAATCCATTAACATGCGTTAGATGTCTTAAGTAGGAGAAATTACATCACATTTACGCCACATTACACTTATTACGTAAAATGAACAAAAAATAATATTGCAAAACTGTTTAAATTGAAAGATTGCGCGAGACATTTATTTGATATTTTAAGATGATTTTTTTAACTATTTTTATTAGGACAGCGCAAATAATATTTCATTTCTAACAAAAGTATTTTCAGGTGAATATTAAAAAGAGAAAGAAAAGTTTTGTGACTATTACGTCAGATTAAAAACAATGCATTTAAAGTGTCTTATTTAAAAATCAAGGGTTAAGAAAACAGAGATGGCACTGTCGGCGCAGATCCTTGATGGATAGTATAGCCACAAAGTTTAGTTTTTTAGTTTATTTAAAAATCTTTCTTTTCGCTTTGCTAAAAAATACCGGGAGACAAAGTCTCTGTTTATTTAATTCCTTTTATATTTGCTTATTTTGAAATGTTTAACTGATTTTATTTAATGAAAGACGGAAACAGCCATTGTATCTTTTAACAGTAGCTGATTTGGCCATAAAATTCCCAAATCAAAGGGATATGAATAGAAACCTGTTTATAGGAAGATCGAAACTGTTTTTTAACTTATAATTAAATCTTAAGAAATCTTTTTAAAGCCGATCAAATTAGCTTGCTTTTAGAGTCTGCTGTGAACGGGGGTTGGCGAGCGTAGCTCGTAGGCGGCAGCGCCCCCTAGTATTATAAAATAATGTACTTGCAAATATATATTTTTCACTATACTGTAATAGGCAAACCTGCCATATAAATACCGATTATTGTTTTCCCCAAATATGGGAGTTTTTTGCAAAATATGATATATTCAAATGTAAATTTATAAATGACAGTTAATATTATAAAATTGGAGTCAAATAATTAAATTTCAGTGAAAATGCACACACACATACAATAAAAAAATTAATTTCATGCATTAAATTTTATTGTACATATTTTTTTATACATAAAAAAAACCCCAATGAAATCTGCTAGATTATAGGACAGCATAAGAAGTTTCAAGATATCTAGTCAGTTCTATCATAGACGGGCCCTTAAACCATGATTTTGCAGTGTTTAAGCATAATTTGAAAACTACTTGGAAGAAAAATGTGAAATTTTGGATATTCATAAAGCAGGACTTACCAAATATAAATCCATCAAAATATTGTAGGTTGCAATTCATATTTTTTTCGAATATTAGTTTCATAATTCATAATTGATATCATAAAATTATAAAATTGCAAATTCAACGTATTTACGTTTGGGTATATTAGTATTATTGCTACACAAACAATTAGCACATTAGGAGCGTAATTTCAGGATATATAAAAAAAATAGGGAAATGTAATTTAACATTAGAAGAACTAAATTTTGAATGTTTATACTTCAAAAACTTATTATTCGAATGACTGTAAATTTGGTGTCTAGGCATAGTTTTAACCAAAGATTTGAAATATCTTGTTAAAATTAGGTATCGTCATTGAAGAAAATGAAGTTTGAATTCGTTTTAATATGTAGATGGGCCCCGGAGCAAATTTTATGTACATCATTTAAAGTAGACTTTATTTCCAATTTTTCGGTACCAGTCAGTTTTGTCTATGATAATTTGTTGAGGATTTAGTAGAGGGTGCTTACTTTTTCTTTCCCACGACTGCACTTCTGTTGCTAAAATGATCTAATAATTGAATGACACCGACACTTAACATTTTTTAAAAATATCTAAAGGGCAAATATTCAATTTAAAATACTGGTGCCGTTGTCGCAATTGAGAATTAAATTTAAGTGGGACAAAATTTAACCACCATTCCAAAAAGCGTTAAATTGAATTATACATATTTGGTAGCAGTCAAATTGCCTGCTCTTGGCGCTTCTAGAGTTAAACTACGTTTTGGGACGGGAGGGACGGTCTCTACTTATGTAAATTGTAAAAAAAATTAAAAAAATCACTATTAACACCAATTTCGATTTCGTAAATAGATTTATCGGTAAATTTTACCTTCGTATACCAATTACGAGTAACTATTTGTTTAAGCAATTTTGGACTTAAGCTGATTTTATTGTGAGGAATCCTAATGTTAAAAAGAAATTTTAATTATATCAAAATAGATTGCAATGGGTAGTTTTTAAGCATAACGGCTTTTTCAGAATCATACATAATCCAAAAGCTTCTAGAAATAGATTACTGTTAAATATTGTAAGTTTACAATACATTTTGTTTTCGAGTATCATTTAAAATAACCGTAAATGAATATTAACTAAAAATATTTAAGATATGCATTGTAACCTAACAAGGAACATTGAGCTTAAGAAAACTCTTAATTATATTTACAATACATTTTTTCAGTAATAATCAATCAAAAACCCATTTTTTTAGTTTATTTTTGAATTTTTACTGACGATATAGATATGTATTTTCAATGTTGTATTTCAATATTCCGTGTACTTTCCATCCGTATTCTAAAATAAATGCAATAATATACTTTATTACTGTTAATCATTATCAAAATGTTTTTAACTGAGATTTTAAAATATATATGTTTATAACATACTAAAAGAAACTGCACATACAATGAAAATGTTTAGTAAACAAAGATATATTATTCTAAAAATGGCAAAGCAAAATTCATTATATATAAAACCCTTTGTCTTGAAACAGAAATAAAGCAAAATAAAACCTTTTTAGTGACCCGCATGACAGAAGATTGCTATGATTTCTACCTAACGAGTTTTGTTTTTATTTTGTTTTTTGTTTTCGCTCATTTATTGTTTCTAAATGTGACAAACACCGAAGTGATGGATTGCTTCTTTGACCCATATTTTGTACTTTATATCAAATATAAGGTATTTTGTGGTGCAAGCAGGTTTAACCACATGATAAAGAATATACCACAAATATTTCTTGATACAATTTTTCTGTCAAACGTGTTCTTCCTTTTTCCTTTCAGTCCTGTGAAAAAAAAAAAAAAAAAAAAAAACTCATTTTGCAAAAATGGTATAAAAATCTATTTGTTTCATTTTTTGCATAATAAATGAGGGAAATTATTGTGTAACATGTGATCTTGAAATATTTCTTTCCTACGATAATAAGAGATATTTGAAATATCTATTTTTAGAAATATGCTACTCTGTCTTACAGAACTGCACAAATTCAATAATGTTGAATTTTCAAAAGAATTTATAAAGAAGCATGCAGCTTCGAAACAATTATAATGTATTATAACACTAACAGTATTTGTGATATTTTATAGTACGAGGCAAATGAGGAGAAGTTTTTCAAAAGAAAAAAAAGTATTTATTTTTCCGTAAACACAGAACCGTACGTAAATTCATTTTCCTCGTCTACAATTGGAGATAAAAATTTGGCAACTTCAGAATAATCGTCTGCTACCGTTATCTTTTGATTGGAATGTAAAATAAAAGTTTCTTTTTTCAAAATTGCTCTTAATTAAAATCTGGCCACTCGCATAAATAGACTTTTTCCTCTCTTTTTCTCTCATTCAGTCTTTGGCTCTCGGCGTGCTGGGAGCTATCGACACTCGTCAGCAGCTTTTCAATGCACTTAGACTAACATTTCCTGTTTTCTCTATGATGTGCTCTACAAATACTCATCGACAGGGCGTGGATTTGATCTTCAAATAGGTAGCCCCTGGAACTGCACTGCTGTTCACTGTTCACTGCTCTTAAAATTGATAGATGGCTCGAAGGTCATGTAATTTCACATTCCGAGAAGAAATATTCGTATAAACAAATTTTAAATGTGTGTAAATATTGCGGTTATTGCATTTCATGATAAAGTTATTTATTTCATACAAAATGTTAAATGAAGAAAAATCTATCATTTTAATTATTCTATTCACAGGAACACTATTAGGATTTATACTTCAATTTAAAAATAAAAATTTCCTGAAACTGAGTGAAAGTAAATATGTAAACATGACCACGAAACCCCATCTTAAGACAGTTAGAACCCATGTAAATATCAAAAAGTAAAGTATCTGATCCTAAAAGAAAATTCGCCGACTCAAATATCCATTGCATCGAAGCTAGGAATGTTTTCTTTCACTGCAAGTAAAATCATTCATAAAGATTTGAAATTTAAAAAGTCGCTTAAACCTAAAGTGCATCTGCTTTTGCCTAAGCTTATTGCTGCAAGAAAAACAAATTGTGGAAGATTATATGCAAAACATCTGGCTGCTGAAAAATGGAAATTGTGGTAATATTCGATGAGACATGGGTATATTTAAGTGGCTGTAATAAAAAAAACGATCGATTTTCTATTGATCAACTGATTGGAATGACCGTACGAAATGGCTTCGTCAGCGCAAAGAAAAGTTCAAAAAGGGATTCATGATAGTTGCAGTAATTTGTAACAAAGGTAAATTAAAAATAAAACAAGTTTCAAGTAAAGCCAAAATTAATTCACTCTGAAATTAGCAGAATATTTTATTACCAATTTTTGAGAAGAAATTCCAACATTATATGGAAAGGATGTTGATAAATTTAAGCTTCATATGGACAAAGCCTACAGTCACACGTCTAAAACGACTATTGCATACTTAGTAAAAATTGTATCAGAAATAGGAATAAAGTTTATACCATGTCATGAAATACCTCTAAAATTGCCTGATGAATTCCTAATGGACATTTGCGATTTCAGGTTATTAAAGAGAGCCTTAGGAAAACGGCATTCAAGAACACTGATCGGACTTTGGAAAACGGTCCAAGAAGAATTGGTGGAATTGACATGACAGCACTAAGAAAAGTTTAATTTCATGGAAAATGCATGCTAGAGCGATTGTCAAGAGCCATGGCTATGAGTTAGAGGCAAATCGCGCAAAAACGGCGAGATTTATTCATCAAACTATCAAAATCGTTCCCATAAAGTGCGAAAGACCTTCTGTACGTAGTCGTGACCTGAAAATGCTAGTATTTAATGTTTTTGTTTTTAGAAATAAGTCAACAAAACTATGAAACCTCAAATATAAGGCATGTTCTGCATGCTTCTCCGACGTATATACTTCACATACACTATGACGCAAAAGTTTAGACAATGACGTCATTCAGCTTTAAAATGTAGAATTATGACGTCAGAATTACAAAAACCTGTAAATATATTCAAAAACTGATTTAAAATGCTATGTACAAAAGACAGTCGTTTTATTTGCTATAATACTAATTTTTTTCATAAAAATTCAAATGTGCTTGTCGCAAAAGTTTAGACACTATTCTAAATTTCTTTGAATATTCGCTGGCATATGCAAATTTAGAATCGATGATGTCACATATTTGGAGTACTTAAGTTCTGCAAACGATTGCGCTTCATAGTCGACATGCCGTGAGCTAAAGAAATTCAAGTGAATGAGGTTTCAAGGATTTGGCAGTTGAAAGGTGAAGGGAAGAGCGTTTCTGAAAATTCTGCTATTATTAATAGGTCAAAAAAATCTATTTATCGAGTTTTATCGAGTGGTTCCGAATATAAAGCAAAATGTCGGTCTGGGAGGCCATGTGTGACAAATGTACGAGAGGATCGCCTGATACAAAGACTAGCGAGTACTCAACAAATGAGCGTACGTGGAGTTCAAAGCTCATCGGGACTCTCTGTATCAAAGGATACGATTCGTAGACGAATTTTGGAAAAAGGAACAATCGTTTATAGCAAAATGCAGAAGAAACCAGCTCTGAAGCCATATCATAAGTTACAAAGACTTATGTGGGCTCGAAAGCATATGTCATATGGAGAGAAATGGCAGTCAGTCATATTTAGCGATGAAAAAAAGTGGAATCTGGATGGTCCAGATGGTTGTTTATCGTATTGGCATGACTTGCGGAAGGAACCTCGACGTTTTTTTAGTCGCAGACAAGGAGGGGGCTCGGTGATGGTTTGGGCAGCCTTTTGCTATAATGGACAAGTATCTCTGACCTTCACCAGTGGTCGTCAAACTTCACAGCATTATACACAGACATTAGAAAAAAACCTACTGCCATTTGCTGAGCTTCTAGGGGGTCCTCAGTGGGAATTTCAGCAAGACAATGCTTCAATTCACACTGCAAAACATTCAAAATCTTGGTTTAATTCCCATAATATAAGAGTTCTCGACTGGCCAGCATGTAGCCCAGATCTTAACCCTATAGAAAACCTTTGGAGCATCATGTGTCGCAAAGTTTATAGCAACGCTAGACAATACTCTTCTGAAAAGGAACTTAAGACATCTATTGAGAATGCATGGTACGATATCGATCCACAAACTATGCAAGATTTAGTTTCTTCCATGCAATCTCGTGTATATGACGTAATACATAAGCATGGATGCGCAACCAGGTTTTAAAAATTGTTTATTTCGATTTTATTTAATTTGTGTCTAAACTTTTGAGACAGCAGTTTATTTTTGTTACCATTTAATTTATTGCAATATGCACAATTCCACTTTTCTTTGTTATAAATATTGTTTATATGTACAGCACATTAATTTCAAGCAATGATTTGAAAATTGAATAAATATTTTTCAAAGTATGTAAGAATTTCTTCATTGTCTAAACTTTTGCGTCATAGTGTATAACATGCTTTACAAATGCCGTAAAGATACCTATATACCATAGATTACAAAATAACCTTGAAACTTTCTCAAACTCGTATTCATATATTTTCGTACGCTCACAATATCACTTACATCGGAATTATTAACCGCAAAATAACATAAATTGTTCTTGTAAGTAACGGAATATATCGTATATAGTTCGTACTATGATTTTGCGATACATATATTTATGTTCAATTTTTTTTAAAAAAAGAGGTTAAAATTTGCCTATATAAATAGGATTATATATTGAGTTTACATTTCTTTTATATTGTTGGAACGTTAAGTTTTAATAGTATAAGAAATTAAGCCGCTATTATAAATTTTTATAATTACCATACTCAATATCCCCTTTCAAATATCCAGCAAAAATGTCACATATTTATTTAACTGTGAAAATTTTATTTCATAAAAAAAAATTAAAGAACTCCTTCTTTTATTGCCCCACCAATGGCTGAGAGGTTCTGCTCTCGAAGCTGGTAGACGGGAGGTGCTGGGTTCGAACCCAATCGCGCCCGTCGGCCTAACCGTTTCGGAGTTTTCGTGGTTTTCTTCGAAACCGTGGTTTCCCATGCGTAAATACAGGTTAGGTTCCCTTAGAAAGACCCCCACGAAGGACACTCCCCCTAGGGCCTATATCCCACGTGTTGATACTCGGCCGTCATAAACACAAACCAAACCAAACCTTCTTTTATTTGATTGCAAAAAATAACAAAGTACTTGTTTCGCTACTTTAGGAATTTTTTCAAACATAGGTACATGGATATTTATGTGTATTTATTTCTTAAAGGTTTTTTACTTATTCTCTATATGTTATGCATTTTTCATAAGTTATTATAAACATCTGATTTTTTTTTAAATTTTAAAAATACGTGTGACTTTGCACTGTTTGAGGGAAAAGCCCTACTCTCAAAGAAGTTTTTTTAATAATTCCATTATTTAGCAATTGCAACAACCACATTACTATTTAAAAGCAACGGTGCAAAACGCAAGAACTGCACAAAACACTAAATAAAAATATATTTTTCTATTCTAGAAGTTGTGTTTATTTATCTAAGCATTGGCTTTTATGTAGAACAATAACTAATAAATAATTAATGTAATCAACAAATAACCATTTCCTGACATTATAAACTTGCAGACATTTACCTCTTGCAGTGATGGAACAGTGTAGCACTAGAGAATTAATTAACACCGCTAAATTTTATTAGTATTCTTCATCTTATTTCTGGTTAGAATTTGTGAGACTTTTCTAGGCGAAGAATACTACTAAGCTGAGCAAAAAGTTCTGAAAAATTTGTGAAAGTTGCGTTGTTAAGCGCAAATTAACAGCAAAAGCAACAAGGACTATTCTTCAAAGTAGAAAACATCATAGTCCACTTCTTTCTGCCAAATTCCGGATTTGCTGGAAGTACCATGGCGGATCCTTGGAATCGAAAAACTCTTGACATGCTTCTTCAACGTCATTAAAGAATTAAAATCGACGGCCCTTGAAAAAAGTGTTGCATTGATCGAAAACGACCATAATCAGATGGAGCCACGTCTGGACTGTACCACATGTACTCCTATATACTATACAAATTCTGGTAACTATTAGATTACAAATATCCCAGAGCATCTTGCTCAACGTAATATTAAAATTTAGTAGTGAAAAATGACCAACTGCTGCGCCACTGTTCCATCACTGCTCTTTAGAACAATTTTTTTAAGCAAAGACAGTGTCATATAAACGTAACAGAATATAATTTTTTTAATTAATTTTTCAACTACTTTTCAGCAGTGAAACTACGCTTGAAATTATTGAATATTAAAGCAGTGAATTATCACTTTGCTAACAAGATGTAAGCCGACATAGTGAAAAATGTCCAAGCCGGGAAACGAACCCGGGCCCCTGGAATAGCGCTCCAGTGCTCTACCACTAAGCCACGAGACCATTCCATCTAGCTGCTGCGGTTGCAGCCTTACCGACTTATATGTGTGAGAGATGCCAAGCTGGGCATCGTCCTCGTGGCTTAGTGGTAGAGCACTGGAGCGCTATTCCAGGGGCCCGGGTTCGATTCCCGGCTTGGACATTTTTCACTATGTCAGTTTACGTCTTGTTAGCAAAGTGATAATTCACTGCTTTAATATTCAGTAACAGAATATAAAATAATTCAAATTACTTTAACCCTAATTCTGTCCTTTGCCACTCGCGCGTGACGTCAGGACGAAATTTTATTTGATTGACCCTAATTTTTTCTTCAGCAACACTTTTACTTGCTCGCAACACTTTTACTTGCTCTTTGACAAAAAGTGCTTAAAATTTAAACAATTTGAGGGGTTTCCAAATTGTCAATATGTGGAAGAAAAATACACTACAATTTTTCTTTTAAATATAGTTGTGTGATTAGAATATAAAATAGAATCATGTATAAAATGCTAGTGCCGATAAGTGTTATGCAATTACGAAATATAGTTTTTTAAACGTTAGAATAACTGCTGCTCAGGATTTTGATTTTTTTTTTTTTTTAATCTTCAGCATCCTATGAAATTATTTGATAAATCTTGAATGCAATTGTAAAAATATAAAAAATATTGTAAATAATTATGCTAAATATTGAAATTTTAAATATTCCCATTGTTTTTGTCACATTCCATTATATCTACAACATAACTTTACAAACATGAAGAATACTTCAGGTAATTTATATTAATCAGGAATCAAATTATATCATTTATCATGGTAAAAATAAAGTCTTTTTTTATTTCATGTACCTCTTAGTTTATAAAAATAAATCATTTAAGCATTCAAAATAACAGTATTTGTTAATGCAAATTTTACACACGTTAGATCATATATTAGACACAATCGTTCCATTTGAAAGCATATGATTTAGATCAATATGATTTAGATCTAACAAGCCTTTACATTAAAATAAGCTTGCGCGAAACTCAAAATTCAAACCCTTAAATAGAATCAATTTCTGAAGTTTAATATCATAAAATAGCTTCTACAATAGCTTTCAGCGGCAATATAATAATGCATTTCATGTAAATGAAGCTTAAATGCAATATTACATTTAGTGACCATTGATGTGTACGCAATATGTTCGAAAGCACATTTATATGAGTCTTACAAAATGGATGTTGAAATATTTCAATTGTTCATGCTATATACTCGTGCTTATGTAACTGCGTAACCTATATATCCATTCTTCAGATTATACTAACTTTTGATATTCCGAAAGATATTCATCCAATCTGGACTAATCAAATAATGTCATAATTTTAAGTAATTTAAGAATGTAGCAAAAGTTTTCAATGGTTAATTAAATATTTCTTTTTGCAAACTGTTTGAAAATATAAATAGATGAAGCAAATTAACTATAAATTGGTAAGACAATATCAGCTGAAAAATACTTTTCTAAAACATAAATAAGTTTTTAGTTCTAATAATAAACTAAGTAAAAGAGAAGATAAAAAATAACTTTAAGTTATGAAAAATCATATAAGAAAAAAAATAACTTTAAGTTATGAAAAATGATATAAGAAAAAAATTAACTTTATGTTTCCGTGGAGAAGAAATAGTAGAAACTCTAAACCAGATATTGCTGGATCATATGTTAGCTTTTAATGATTAATAAAATATTATTTTTAGTCTGTTTGAAAATATAAAATGATGTAACAAATTTAAAAAAAATGTAAAACCCTGTCTGTTTAAAAAAAAAGCTTCGATAAAAAATAAGAATTTTTTATTTATAAAAATAAACTGTGTAAAATATCAGATAAAAAAGAATGTTAAGTTATAAAAGCAATACATAAAAAATTAAGCAATTGTTTGCGTGGAGCAGAGATAATGGTTAAAAAGAATAGAACATAGATTTCTGGATCAGATGTTGCAGATTTTTAAAGTGCTGTAAAATGCAAGCAATATTACATCATTTTACTTTTAATTTACATATTTACATACTTTAAAATATATTTTTTTTTTCAAACAAAATCATATAGATGTCATTTAAAAGTAGTTAAAGTTCTTCCGGATTGGAAGTTAAGAACTTTTAAAAGACATCTACATGTATAAAAAAATGTTTTACTGTCTGTAAATAGGTAAATAAAAGCAAAGCTATGTAACTGAATATGACATTATTGTTACTCACTTAAAAACTAATACAAATAATGTTTAAATCTGTTCCGGTTAATATCAGTTACATATATATATTTCTGGAATTCAAATGCTACGATTCGTCGAAGCAAAATAATTGTATTACAGACCTGAACTTGCACATAAATGATTCAACACATACTATACTACCTTACGCGTGTCCCTACAGCTTTGTGCACCAGTTTAAAACTAAAGTTTTGAAACAAAGAAAATTAAAACTTAATTTTCTCTAAATAAACAACCAAATTCTTGAAATGTCAGTCAATGCATTGAATAAAAAAAATAAAGTCACACAATTAGATTTGCGATTGTAAAACATTTTTCCTATTAAAAACAGAAGACCCTATTGTTTTGCGAAAGTGCATTTAAAGAACATTTTCGACAATTTCTATTGACAGGTTGCTTCCAACTATGCAAATTATCACATCCGGGATTGATATCATGTGTTGTTTAAAAGAAGAGCGGTTTCAAATCAATTCATAAGAAGAAAATGGGTGGTTAAAGATTGACGATAGAGCTGCGAAAATAGGTAATTGAAAAATGAAATAGTGGGTGTCTAATGAGGCAAATAGGCAGGGATTTGATGATTCCTGAATCAACAATGCGTTATGTTTTGAAAACTTTCGTTGCAAACCGAACTATACAGCCAAGAAAGAGTACTGGTTGCCCATCAACAACAACAGCCCGAGGAGATAGGATGTTAAGTCGAGTTGTAATGAACAGCAGACCAGGAACGATGACAGAAGCCGCATCCCTATGGCAAGATAGCATAGGACTATCAGTGACTCGTAAAATGGCTACAAAAATATTGCATAAAATGAGCTTCAAATCTTACAAAAGCAAACGCAAGCCATTGTTAAATCTTGCACAAAAAAGAAACGTTTTCTGTGGGCTGTGGATCACTTAAAATGGACAGATCAGCAATGGAAAAGTGTTATATGGTCGGATGAATCCCCTTTTCCAGTTATACAGAAATATCGGTCGTCTGATCGTACGGCAAGCAAATCAAGCTTTAAACCCAAAATGCGTCAAAGAAGAGTGCAAGTTTCAGTCATATGTTTCAATTTGGGGATGTTTTGGTTATTCTGGGTTCGGCCAAAAAATGCCATATGACGGGACTCTGACTGCACAAAGTTATCGGGAAATTTTTCAGAATAAGTTGTTGCCTTCAATTGAACAACTTAGCTTAAAATCGGGCTATATTTTTCACAAGACTTGGCCAAATCGCTTACAGCTACGACAACAAAAACCTGGTTTCAACAAAATGGTATTCATGTGCTAGTTTGGGTCTTACTTTACTCTCCAAAACTTACTTTACTCTCCATTTTTACTCTCCAAAATTGAGATTAGAATCTCAAATAAAGAGTGCGTCTGTTCACATAAAAGATGTTGCTGACAATCGTGACTTCAAGTTTTGAGTTAAAATGATTTTTAAATGATCAAACAAAATACAATTTTTTTTTAAATGATGAATATGGATATGAGAAGTGCGTATGCAAATTTTGAGAAGGTGAAAATTGCTGTTTTTATTCCGGAAATCCAAGCATAAGAGCCTCAATTGATAACCACATCCTAATAACTGATCTTTATTATATTTTACTGATTATGTATCTATATTATGAAGAACAAACGTATCTATGCTTAACGCTGACATCATTTTGCGATTGGCAATACTTCACGATAAAATTTCGGTCTTGAAATTTTCGCTACTGCAACTTTTCAATCTTCTGACCGTCGTACATTTTCAAATTTTGTCGCACAGGGAAATAAATGTTCAAATGCAATTTGCTTAAAAACTGCATTCATTGACTGATGTATTATATTTTCTAGAATAATTTTTAAGCATGATTTTTTTTTAAAGTTTTTCTTATCACGTGCCGGTTTCAATACATAAAATAATAAACATTTTGCATATAAAGCAACAAACATTTTTCAGCATTTGTTTATGACTACTTTTCCATAATGGAATTAATACTTCCTTTATAAGCAAATAAAAGAATAATATTTAAAAAAAAAACACCAAACTAACATATTTTTGAAAGACAAATTAACGAAATTAATACTTCTTTTATAAGCAAACTAGCAGAACTACCCGGCTTCGCCCGTGTCAATTATAAGAAGCCTCCCAGCTAAAATAAATTAAAACGAAATAATACGGCAATCACAATAACTGAAATTTGTGCATGACCATCCACTCGTTATAAAGACAATAAAAAAAACACGGAGTTATTGTCTTGCAACCATAGTAAAATTCCGGAGCTTTAATAATAGAATGCACGTTTTCTTTGGCGGGTATAAGAGAAAAATATGTGATTTTCCTGACAATACGCAAAAAAGCAGTATGTCATTTTCCGTTATTATGCACCTAATATAATATTCTGCTTCCAATGGGATTTTGCTACACTGAACCCTATACAACAATTTTTATCAACAATTTTGAATTTTTATCAGAAAATAGCATGAATAAAGGTAAAAATACCTCATTATTCCTCTCTTGTCTGCAATAATGAAAACTATCTAATTTCACCATTTTGAAGAAATTTCATAAAATCTTTTAAAATTAAAATATAAATGTGGGGCTATTTAAAAAAAAAAAAAAAAAAAAAAAAAAAAAAAAAAAAAAAAAAAAACAGATAGTGCGATCACATCTACAAATGAAGAGCTTTCAGTTAAAAAAATATTAGTAAAATTGGTTCAGCATAAAGATCAGGGCAGACGACTAAAAAACACACTTGTGTTTTAAATATATAGATTATAATAAAATTAGGAAAAATAAAATTAAGCAAATTATGTTAATTTGATAAAATTATAGTAGAATGTCCTAAAGAATACCATTAAAATTTTATTATTCGAGAGAATTTTGGACAAAAATTTCAGTAACATAATATTATTTTAATTACGAATTATTTGCTTGTCTAGTCGGCGAAGCAAATCCATCCGGGCGAGAATCATCAATTTCTTTAATATAAATCGCTATTATTTGATTTCACCTCTCTTTTATAAAAGCCCTCTAAATTTTTGTAAAACATTGCGTTTTATCAGTGTGTGATTTCCATTACATTATTTTCAAAAGTGAAGCATTTTCACCTGTAAAGAATTTCAAAGCAGCTGTGCTGTGAAAATGACGCATTTCTACAAAACATAATTCAGGTTTAAGAATTAAAATACGGGATATTTTATAAAATTACGTCATTTGCATCCGCTAATGCAATCCACTTTTTCAATCCAGTCTTACACTTTGTCTATAGTAAAGTATGCATAAGACGTCATTATCACGGTATAACAGACAATATTCTTCACATTGCCCATATTTTAATTTCAACTTTTTTTTCAGGTTTTATGAAAAAATGGCAACAAAAAGATACAGTATCGCCTATTTTCGACTATTTTCCGTTTATTTCCAATGACTTTCAATAGAAATGGGGCACTTTTTTTACCACGATAAGAAAAATGTTATTAAAAACTGCAAAAAATTTAATGTCTCAAAAATAAATTGAGATACAGCTTTCAAACAAACAGCATTTAAAAGAGCATTTTTTTTCCTTATACGACGGTGTAAAAATTTAAAATGTGCGATGTTTAGAAGTTTAAAAATTTGCAGTAGAGAAAATTGGAAAACCAAAATTTTAATTCAAATTTCAAAGTGTTGCCATTCGCAAAATGACGTATGCGTTACGTACAGATATGTTTGTCCTTATTATTTTCAAAAGTGATGTATTTTCACCTGTGAAGAATTTCAAAGCAGCTGGGCTGTGAAAATGACGCATTTCTACAAAACATAATTCAGGTTTAAGAATTAAAATATCCACTTTTTTATAAAATGACGTCATTTGCATCCGCTAATGCAATCCACTTTTTCAATCCAGTCTTACACTTTGTCTATAGTAAAGTATGCATAAGACGTCATTATCACGGTATAACAGACAATATTCTTCACATAGCCCATATTTTAATTTCAACTTTTTTTTCAGATTTTATGAAAAAAATGGCAACAAAAAGATACAGTATCGCCTATTCTCGACTATTTTCCGTTTACTTCCAATGACTTTCAATAGAAATGGGGCACTTTTTTTACCACGATAAGAAAAATGTTATTAAAAACTACAAAAAAATTAATGTCTCAAAAATAAATTGAGATACAGCTTTCAAACAAATAACATTTAAAAGAGCATTTTTTTCCTTATACGACGGTGTAAAAATTTAAAATGTGCGATGTTTAGAAGTTTAAAAATATGCAGTAGAGAAAATTGCAAAACCAAAAATTTATTTCAAATTTCAAAGTGTTCTTATTTGCAAAATAACGTATGTGTTACGCACAGATATGTTTGTCCTTTATAATATAGATATCTCTTTTTAAATCTTTTTTAATTCAAACGTTTCTTTTCTGTTGCCAAACCCTAAAAAAATTACACAATAATGTGAATAAAATAAGGATAACGCGTATATTTTGTTTCTATTTGACAATAAAAATTCAAATTTTCTTGCTATATTTTTGCGTGTTTGATATTTACGTCATTCTAAAGGAAAATTTACATTTTTTTGTATATAAAATAAAAACTTTAACTATAAGAGCGGGAAAATAACGTAGCACCTCAATTTCAATGTTTGTTTTTTTTAATTAAAACATCTATTTTAATACAAACAGTCAAATTTCATGAAAACAATTTAAGAAAAAGAAAAAAAGGCTAGATATGACGTCACATTCTATCAAATCTTTTCAACGCGGAATCAAACTCATTGTACACATATGGCTCCTATATTTTGCTTACTACTTCGATTGTACACTACAGACATATCTTATAGCTATACGTTTTCGCTAAGTGTTGTATTGGTTTAGATTCAGTGCTAACATTTTCTGTGAGTTATAGCAAAAAGAGAGCGGTTATTTACATTTTCAAAAAAATTCTTGACAGATGTCTTGATTTAAAATATATGGAAAATGACATCATTTCATCTAATCATTGTAGATTTAATTTCAATAAAATTTCAAATTTTCCAAATAAAATTTTAGTAACTACTACCTCATTTGGATGTATTTTTTTTTTTTTTTTTTTTGCATTTTTCTCCCGTATTGTGAAGATATTGTATACTTCTGTTACGCGCGCCAAAGAAAACATGTATTTTAATTTTAAAAGTTAAAAAGATTACCACAATGTGTCAAAAGAACATCCTTTTTCTGAATTTAAATTTCGCGAGTTCCAAATTTAAAACTAAAAATGTGAGTTTTTTCATAAACTTCAAGTTAAGGCTGTTCATAAAGTTAAGGCTGTTCTCAAATCCAAAGGAGCTATTTTCTGACATATTTTTTAATTAATTTTTGTTCGGAAACGTATGAAATTGTCAGGAGTTCTTATTTAGAAACTATGTAATCGAAAGATAGTTTCCATTTGTTGGTAAAGGTATAACATCTTTCAGTTGGTGTTTTGAACTAAATTTCGGACGCAACAATGCAATAAAGGTTAAAAACCGGCCGTCACGCAACCACAATTGCTCATAACTCGATAAGTACTTTATTTATGAAAAAAGGAAAAACTCATTTCAATTCTAAATCGCTTTAATAGTCAGGCCCACAAATTTTAAGCCTTTACGTTTACTGAGTCAGAAAATGGGTCAGAAAGTTTCGCGTTGTTGAGCAGGATACTGGAGAAGCACCTTAAGCATTTGCAGATTAGTATTTTGTAATCAAGTTGCATGCTAGATAGTCGCTTAAAACATAAGTCATTCTATAGTGTTTTAAACAAAGGTGCATGCCATAACAGGTGTCAGGCACACTCATTAAAATAAGAATACCCTAGCGCACAGCTCCATTATCGAAGATAAACCCGTCAATGTACTTAGAGATAAAAATAGTTCTGCATTTTTCATTCAGCTAATAAGACTAATCCTTCATAATTGGGTTCACATGATTATATAACTTTCCCCTATAATTCTATGACTAAGCAACGGAAAACAATATGTTACGCACTAAAATCTTCCCTAAAAAACTAATAGTGCAAGTCGCATGGAAATCCGTTCTAAAGAATTCAAGTTATATGCACCCGGAACGAAATTCCCGTTTGAATTTTATATATTTTTGCAGGTTATTTTGAGTAGTTTGATTTGATATCTGTTAAATTCGTGTTTTATTTTATTTTATTTTTGGCGTTTTAATTTCGTTTCCCAATTTAGTTATTTAATATTACGCACGCGAAATCAAACAAATTCTGAATTATTTACAATGTTTTTGAACAATTGAGTTAATCTTTTGTATTTGGGTTGCAAGCATATTTAAAAAATATGCATGCTTAAAAATTATTTTAAAACCCATAAAAAATTCGTAAATTGAGATAAACATTACAAACAAATATCACTGAAAGTACTTTTGTTTTCTATAATACGTTGGAACAATCGAATGTACAATGTTCAGATGTTAAACTGCAATATAAGGGAAATTTGATGTGTTAGGTTGTTGCCACCGAAAATATGATACCAGCGTTACTTATAGACATGTCTTTTCTTTATACTATTGCATTAAGTGAAAACAGGTTCATCTTTCGTAATCGGGTTGCACTCAACTTTAAAAATATCCATGCTTAAAAATTACTTTAAAATACATTAAAATCAGAAAACTGAGGTACAATTTTCAAACAAATTTCATTTGAGAGAACTTTTTTCTATTCGATATTGTAAAAAATGAAATTGTGTGATGTTTAAAAGTTAGAAAAATTGCAGTAAAGGCACAATTTATGGGTTACAATTTATGGGGCAAAATTTATGGGTACTGACATGGTGTTTTTACTTTATAATGTAGATAATACCATACAAATGAGAATTTCACTAAGTGCTGCGCGATTTGGCAGAATTTATTTTTTTTTCGTATTGTCAGGAAAATCACATATTTTCTTCTTATACCCGCCACAGAAAACGTGCATTCTGTTATCTAATCTCAGGGATTTTACTATGGTTGCATGACAATAATGCCATGTTTTTTTATTGTCTTTGTAACGATTTGTGGATGGGAATGCCCAAATTTTAGTTATTGTGATTGCCTTATTATTTCGTTTTAATTTGTTTTACCTGGAAGTCTTCTTATAATTGACACGGGCGAAGCCGGGTAGTTCTGCTAGTATATATATGTATATACAGGGTACAATATGTAATCTATCGCCGACCTTTAATTTCTCAACTGTCTCAAAATACAAAATCAAGTGCAAAAATCTCAAACTTAGTCAGTTTTGATATCAAACATTTTGTGTTATATCTGTTATGATATGTGTAAGATTTTACTAAATTTTTTATTTTAAATAATGCCACAACATGAATATTTACCACATTTGAAACTTTTTCTTAATTGAAACTATATGCCTACGACCAACGGTTGAGAAATTAAAGGTCGGCGATAGATAACATATTAAACGACCCTACTTCAATTTTTGTTTACAGACGAAACTATTGGTCAGAAAGTTGTGAAATTTTGTGACAGACATAATGAAGGAATGGGAATTTGTTTGATTGAAAAAAAAAAAAAATGTTCAAAATTTCGTCGTCAGAAGACATTTTATAATTAATTACATTTTTTTTTTTTTTACGTTTTTACGCTTTATTTTTTTTCAGACTAAATAAGACAAATATACAGACCGCCCCCTGAAAAAATAAAGCGTAAAAACTTAAAAAAAAAATGTGTGTTCGAATTGAACGGACCGTACAATCTGTGAAAAAAAATCTGAAAGCCGCCATTTTTTTTTCTCAGAGCTCAGGCCTAGTATTCAGTGAGCGGTGGCTAAATGTGTAATTTATTAAAAACCGCCCTTTGGTGGCAATATTTTAAACTAAAATTTCTTTTTGCTCAAACAAATTCCCATTCCTTCATTATGCCCGTCACAAAATATCAAAACTTCCTGACCAATAGTTTCGTATTTAGACGACTTTGAATTAGAGTTTTTAATTATGGACAACCTATATATCAATTGGTTCATACAATTATGATTTAATCTTTATTACATATATATATATATATATATATAAACGCGCATATATGTATAGGCAGAGACACGACCATACACACATACACATATCCACCTTATATATATATAATCTTAATATTCCATCAAATACTCAACATATTTCTAATTGTAACATATTGTTACTACTGTATTTTGTCAGATTTCCTGAAAGAACAATGAAATTTGGTTGAAATCGCGACATGCTATAAACACAAAACATGCAAAACTTTCCTTGAAATTTTTATCAAATGTTTATATTTCGATAAATATAGAAGTTACTCTTATTGAAATAGACGCTAAAGTTGCACACGATCTTCTTACTAATAGTGAAAAAATGTTATATAACATTACCCCATAAGATTGGTAGCGGACTTGCTGCTTCCATTTTATTGAGTAATTTAACCGATCAAACTCATGTTACGTTAACTAATGAGTACGCTACGTACACATTACTACACTACATACTTACGTACACTACGTTACACCAGTTATTTCACTTTAAATTACATCATTATATAAGTTAAATTACTTCATAAATTTGGAGGCAGCATGTTGCCACCAATTTTATGGAGTATCATTACATACGTTTTTTACAGTGCATGTTCCTCTGCGACAGATTTTTTGGAAGAATTTATTTTACAGGGTAATGGATAATATTATATTTTTGTTTCAATTTTCACTTTGTTCCCTAATTGTTTCTGTGACCATATCTTCATTAAATGTATGAGATCAAGTATGTTCTTTACATCCTCGAAGGTTTAGAAGTAACGGTTAAGTATTTCTAGTTTTCTGTGATTTTTAGCCATATATATTCGTTTTAAATTGAAAATATTGCCAAGGTCTTCGAGTGGTAAGCAAGCAACCGCTGTGATACCACCAAAGAATGGCATGAAAATTGTCTTTTTAGTTTATATAACTCAGAAAGCACAATTTGTTTTGTCCAAAATTTATTTTTCATGATTCTGTGCCGTAATTGATGAAGCATTAAATGTTGTTTACTGATTCATTAATTAACGCCAGTATGTGGACACTGTTTATTTTCTAATGCAATCTAAGAAAACATCTTGTGGTAACGCATTATTACCGATACTTGAACTATAAATAAAATTATGGTGAAAAAAAAATGAACGAGTAAATGCAAATGTTTGAGCTAAATAATGTTTGAATTTTCCATCGTTGCAAACATTAAAAGCCTGTTTTCATCAGTCTATATGTACCTACAATACCACAAGAAATATTGCTTAACGCTGTGAACGGTGTCGTGCCTCATTACAGCACCGCAGCTGTGTACTGTAAATAAATATATATATATATATGAGTGATTTTATATAAAATTTCTGACTTTTAGCACATACTTTCTATTTTGAGATATTTTATATATTTTTTATTATTCTATTTTTAAATTTTCTTTAAATAAACCGAAAATTACCTTTTTATTTTTACTCGATAAATGTTAACAATCGAAATTTCCCATCCAAGACAAACAAACGGAAATGTCCCTTTTTACCTGAGAGAAAACGGGAAAATCCCAGATAAAGTTTCGTAATTGATACTTTGGTCTATAACCAAGTCCTTGGAGGTCGCCAGTTGGTGTAGGGAGTCTGAGCATTCACTCCCTACTCGCAAATACCGAAGTTCGAATCGGTATGAAAGCGAAGCCACAAAAAATGTTCGTGATAATATTAAATCCAAATACTTATTTTGAGTAAATATACATGAGTATATATAGATATTACATATTTGTTTTATATTTTGCTCTATTGCTCAGTTAGTTTAATAACGGAAACTTCCCGTTTTGAATAGCGGGATATTTTCATCCTGAAAAGGAATACCAGAAAGGACGTTTTGTGAAAAAACGGAGAATAGACCGAAACTTTGCTGAAACCAAACCCTTTTTTTATAGTGTGCTGCTGAATGATGGAAACTTACATTGAACAGTCTGTGAACTGTCTGAACAGATTTTTCCTGTATAAGCGGTTCGGCAGTTGAAAGCAATCTGCCAATAAAAAATTAGAACTATTCAGTCATTTGGTTTTGCTTTCTTCATGAAAAAATATCCGACAATTTTTCCATCCGTTAGGTGCTAACTACTTCTTTATATCTTTGTTTTCAAATTATATTATTTTAAATTTTTTCCTGACTTTTCGATCACCCGGTATACATATTATATATATGTGTGTGTGTGTGTGTGTATTCACCTGTATGTAAAATTTTGAAATAAGAAATATTAAATTTAATGAGACTATATCAGTTATATATAATGGTCAGCTTATGTCAAAAGAGGTATTAGGTGAAAACTAAACAAGTATGTTTTCATGTGCTCGTATTTGAGGTGTTACTGTGAGATATGAGATAAACGCAGAGTAGTAGTTTAAGTATCTATCCTATTAAAAATCGTGCGCGTATCTATGTAACCTCTAAAACTTGAAAACCATAGAGCACAGGGCTGCGAAATTTGGCACAGGGGTTTCTGATCGGAGGTCCATGAACGATTGGGGCGAAAAATTTTACATTTTTAAATATATGGTTTTTTTTATGTTTTTACGAAACTTTGCCTTTTTTATGTTCAAACCATAATCGCGCGAGTTCTTACCAGTTCTAAATGTTTACTGTAATGTGAGATATACATATTACGTCCGCGACGCTGCAATACCAAGAATCTGTTGAGAGTATTCCGATAAATCTTTTACCTCGAATGTAAATAATTAGATATTATTTAATTGTGCTTAATTATTACCTTTTTTAAAAAAATAAAGAAAAAAAAATTATCACAAACATCAGCAAAACTTTTTATTCTGTTTATTCAAGACATATCGTTTTATCGTCTGCTGCCATAGCAACATGATAAATTAAATTTCATTAAAAATGCAATGTAGCAGAAAAAAAATTCTAAATCGAATGCGGATTTTTATTTTTAATTTTGGTTTTACTCCAGTGCGTAGCTGCGGGTTAAACAGCTAGTTTTTTATAATAAAAATTCAATATTTTATTATCATTAATAATATTTCTACAGGTGTCAAATGATACCAATGTAAAGATTTTATTTATGTTTATTTTGCTCGTAGTATTTTAACGTAATACACATAAAAAAGACTTTAATATATTAAAAATAATTTTTTCAGTCTAAAAATTACAAAAGGAAAACCATAAATCGAAGTCTTTTGAAAGGTGTCGCTTGACACCGGTAGAAATAGAGTTAAAAATTAGTTTTGTGTTTCCATTCATGATATTTCGTAAATGTTTTGATCAAAAGTATAAATCTTTAGTGCAAACGTGCCAAAGATTTGTTCTAAATCTACTGTAAAATATAATTCAAATGTGTTTTGACACTTCAAAATAGTATTAGATGTAAATTTCCAACTGGGCGAATAATGTCCGGACCAGGATTCGAACCCGGGACCTCCTGGCTGAAGCCGCCAGTGCTCTGCCATCTGAGCTATCCCGGACGATTCTGGTCGAAATTTTTCATCCAGCAAACCTTGAAGATTACAGCATCTGGTCTGAAACCTGGTTCAGCTCAACAGAATATATCATAGGTAATGGAACTCCAGAAATCGCTGGATGCGAAATTACACTAGATTAATTTTCACACAATTATTCTAATTGGTAAACAAATCATATTAGATGTAAATTTCCAACTGGGCGAAAAATGTCCGGACCAGGATTCGAAGCCGGGTGAAAAAGTTCGACATGAATCGTCCGGGATAGCTCAGATGGCAGAGCACTGGCGGCTTCAGCCAGAAGGTCCCGGGTTCGAATCCTGTTCCGGACATTTTTCGCCCAGTTGGAAATTTACATCTAATATGCTTTGTTTACCAATTAGAATAATTGTGTGAAAATTAATCTAGTGTAACTTCAAAATAGGTGTTCGGCAAACGTAAATTGCATATGGCTTATTAAAATATTATATAAGAATGAAGTTATTACCTCAAATCTCTTTTTTCTGAGAAACTTTGTATGCTGGAATCCATTTCCTCTTTAACTAACTCTCTAAGGAATCAAGCAGGACGATCGTTTTGCCAAGCCAAGCTATAAAAAAAAATGCTAACCCCACCAAACAAACAAACGCCAAGATCAAAAAGCCAGAACCGCGTAACTGCTTATTATACTGAAGTCAACTTCTCCATGTTAAATCGGCTAAACGTGGCATTTTAAATTTTCAGATATTTAAGAAAACAAGTATCGCAGAGAAATAAAATTAAAACTAGAAGAATCTACTGAAGAAAAGCTTCAAATTGAGACCAAACTCATCTCTATAAAATAATTATAAACAGAGATACAGGATTTTAAAAAAAACGTCGAGATACTGAAAATGATCAAAAAAATCTTCGTCAAACATATATTAATTCAATTAAGCTAGAGACTTAAATAATGGACAGAAAAAAGTATGGAATGCATTTTCGGACTGGTTTAAAAAAATTGAAAATTCTATTCTTAATAAGCAAAAAACTGTTAATTCATTCTAAAATTATCAAACTATGCCAAACAGTGATAAACCCGCCAACGAGCGCGTACTATCCACATTATAATAGCACAAATCCACTTCATCTTCAATCTGGTAGACGAGTATTTTCCATCAAGATTATTTTTTCGATAAAAACTGCATAAAAGTTACATTTTTAGAAAGATTTTAAAAATAAAAATAATATTTTACAGAAATCGTACCTTTTAAGAAGTATGCATTGAAAGTTCTCGGCATTTAAGGTTTCATTCCTAATGTAAACAAAACTTTTGAAAATGAATTGAGGTAGCAAATCTCGACAATAGCATTTTTTTTACCTGCAAACAGAAATTGTTATTTTTTGCGTGCGTAAGTTATAAACGATCCTTGGATACTGAAATAAATATTTTTGTTTAAGATAATATTATTTATTTATTTATTTTGCGTTTTAAATGAAGTAAGTGAAATGGATGTATTTTAAATGCCTATAATATATGTTTTTAAACTGAATGTAGTATTTGAAATGAAAGTTGTGTCTCTCTATTCTAAAAAAAGTAACTACCGCCGCCGCCGCCGCCGCCGCCGCCGCATGCATGGTGGCATGGACGCATGGTGGCATAACAACGCATGGTGGCAGTCGGTTAATAGGAGGTTTACTACAGTTGAATATTGAAAACGGATTCATATCTTAAAGTAAGAAGTTTCCTTTTCATGCATAATTATACGGCACATTTATATTCAATTTATTAAGAATTAAAATGGCTAAAGATATAGAGTATAGAAATTCATATCAGGTTACACCGCCAGAATCATTTATTTTTCATCACCGGCACTTTGGTTAAAATGGAAGCAACGTATCGAAAGGTATCGATTTGCTTCGGGTTTAAAAAATCAAACAGAGGTAGAGCAGGTAAATTCTCTCATTTACCTCATGGGAGATAAAGCAGAAGATATTTTTGCGTCTTTTAACTTGTCGGAAGATGACCAGCAGAAATATAACATTGTTCTGAAACATTTTGATGATCACTTTATAGGAAATAAAAACACAATTTTCGAGCGGGCGCAGTTTAATCAACGCATTCAAAATGAAGGAGAATGTGTTAATGATTTTATAACGTCACTTTATTCACTAGCTGAACATTGTGATTACGGAGTTCTTCATGATGAACTAATACGCGATAGTATAGTTGTCGGTATTAGAGATAAATCATTAAGTGAAAAATTACAATTGGATCCAGACCTTTCTTTGAGCAAAGTTATAGAAAAAGTTCGGTTATCGGAATCAATTAAAAAGCAACAAGAGATTCTTACTTCTAGTAATGCTTCTGTCCATAGAGATTCTAATGTAAACAAAACAAAGGTGAATTTTAAGAGAGGGGTATCCATTGAAAATCCACGGTTTAAAGAAAGTGATAAAAGAAGTAATGGGAATAAAGAGTATCCAAAACCCTTTGATCTTAGCAAATGGTGCGGTAAATCTACACATAACAGAAAAGTATGTCCAGCAAAAGATGCTAAATGTCTGAAATGCTCCAAATTAGGGCACTATGCACGAGTTTGTAGGAAAAATGAAAGTAAATCTAAAATTTCTTTCTTAGGAACACGCTGTAATAATAATAATGATTTGTTATGGTCAGTACCTATTCAAATAAAAGGTAAAACCATTCGCTTCAAAATAGATAGCGGAGCAGATCACACTGTTATTCCAGCTACTTCATCGATTTTAAAGGATTCGAAAATCTTAAAACCAGACAAAAAGCTTTGCGGCCCGGATGGGAAAATACTAAAACACACAGGAAAACTTATTGAGAAGAACCAATACAAGGAAAAGAAAATAACCGAAGAAATCCATGTAAATGAAGGACTGCACAGCTACTTATTGGGAAAACCTGCGATACTAGCTTTTGGATTGCGACCGAATATTTCAGAAATCACAGTAAGTCCTAAGAGAGATTTTCCTGAATTGTTCACTGGCCTGGGGCTACTGAAAGGTTGTTATACGATTAAGCTTAAGCCGAACTGTGTCCCGTTTGCTATTTCATCTCCAAAAAGGATACCAATCCCACTGCTGAAGAAAACTGAAATGGAAATCAAGAAGATGATTGCACAAAAAGTTTTTGTTCCTGTAACCAAACCGACAGAATGGTGTTCACCAGTCATTATCGTTCCTAAAAGTGATGGAACTGTTCGCTTATGTGTCGACTTAGTCCAGTTAAACAAATCTATGGAAAGAGAATTTCATCCATTGCCTTCAGTGGAATATTAATTGAATCTACTGACAGGTGCTAAAATTTATTCAAAGTTGGATGCTAATTCAGGTTTTTGGCAAATTCCGCTTGATGAATTTTCGTCATATCTCACGACTTTCATCACTCTTTTTGAAAGATACAGATTCTTAAGATTACCTTTTGGAATCTCATCTGCACCAGAACACTTCGAACGTAGAATGTCACAGCTGCTAGAAAATATCCCAGGTGCTATTTGCCACATGGACGACATCTTAGTGTGGGGAAGAAATCAGACTGAGCATGAACAAATGCTGAAGATTATACTGAATAAACTTAAAGAAGCTGGTATTACTCTAAATGACAAGAAATGTAAGTTTTCAGTCAAGAGAATCAAATTTTTGGGACATATTATTGATGACAAAGGCATCCATCCTGATGAAGATAAAATTAGAGCAGTGAAAGAATATCCACCACCAAAGAACAAAAAGGAATTAAAGCAATGCTAAGCATGGCAAATTTTCTCGCTAGATTTGTTCCAAATTTTGCAGAAATGTTTTCACCGTTAACATCTATGTTAAGTCAAAAGAATGAGTTTGTCTGGGACGGACCTCAAAAACAAGCATTTCAAAATTGGAAGAATGTCCTGACATCTCAACCTGTTTTAAAGGTTTATAATCCACATAAAACTTCAATTGTCACAACAGACAATTCTTCTTATGGAATAGGAGCCATCTTGAGGCAAGAACAAGAAAACGAAGAAATTTCTGTAGTGGTATATGCATCCAGAACACTCACACCTATTGAAAAGAGATATGCTCAAATAGAAAAAGAGGCACTTGCTCTAGCTTGGAGTTGTGAGGAATTTCGAGATTACCTAACTGGAACTCACTTTAGGTTAGAAACCGATCATAAACCTCTAATTCCAATCTTCTCAAAGAAAAACCTTGAAGATTTATCTCCACGGTTGCAAAGGTTGAAGATGAGGATGATGCGATATTCTTATTCTATATTCGACATACCAGGAAAGAAACTTTATGCAGCTGATGTCTTGTCAAGACAACCTCAAGAAACTAGAGAAAATGTTGAAGAATTGGAAGAAGAAATTGATGCTTATATTCGTATGATAATTTCCTCATTACCCGCTTCATGCAACAGGTTAGAAGAATTACGACAATCCCAAAAGTCTGGTGCAACATGCAAAGAACTAGAAAATTTAATCCTGAACGGTTGGCCATCAAGGAAAAATATAGAACAATGTTGTCTACCTTACTGGAATCATCGATATGAAATATTAATCCAAGATGGACTCATAATGAAGGGCTGTCGAATCATCATTCCTGTCAATCAGCGAAAAAAGGTTCTAGAACAAATTCATGAGGGACATTTGGGAATTACAAAATGTCGTGCAAGAGCAAGATCATCTGTCTATTGGACTGGAATAAATAGAGAAATTGAAGAAATGATAAAGAATTGTACATCATGTATTAAGGAGACCACTTATCGCTATCAGCCACTTATCCCAACCGAACTTCCTGAAAGACCATGGGAAACTGTGGACATGGATCTTTTTAAGTTTTATGGATTTTGGTACTTAATCGTTACCGATTACTTCTCAAGATATCCAGAAATCGCCAAACTGGAAAGATTAACTTCGGAGGAAGTAATTCTCCACTGCTAATCAATCTTTGCCCGACATGGGATTCCTAATGTGGTTAGATCTGACAATGGTCCACAATTTGAGCCAATTAACTCATCTGAATTTTCACAATTCTCAAAGCTTTATGGATTTCGTCATATCATATCAAGTCCTAAGTACCCTCAAAGTAATGGTTTCATTGAATCTGCAGTAAAAACCATCAAGATGAGACTCAAAAAAGCTGATGACCCTTACCTTTCTTTAATGGCATATAGAGCATCACCATTAGAGAATGGCCTCAGTCCGGCGGAGCTTCTCATGAATCGTCGTATTAAGACAACACTGCCAATTGCAAGATCTCAATTACAGTCAAAAATTGAAAACAGGGCTGAACTTCAAAGGAAGGAAGAGAAGAAAATAGAACGGCAAAGAGATAACTATAACAAAAGTCACGGGGTACGAGACCTTAGTAATCTTGATGTTGGAGATGGAGTGCGGATAACAGACAAGCTAGCTACTGGTACGGTTCAGCAGAGATTAGATTATCCACGTTCGTACATAGTCAAATCTGGAAAAAGGGTATATCGACGAAACAGAATGCATCTCGTCCCATCAACTAATTTCCAGCCGGAAGCTGATGATGTGGATGACCTTCAACCAGATGTTTTCGGTAATGAGTTTCCAATACCACAGAAATTTCCTAGTCCAACGAAACAAAGCTCCCAGAATCTTCATCTATCCTGTAATAATGATAAACGTAACTTTATGCCTCCACGAAAGCATCAAGATCAGTATATCACCAGAAGTGGAAGAGTTGTTCGCCCTCCGCAGAAATTTAATCTTTGAAGAAAGGGAGATGTGGTATTAGGATATTAACTGTAACCGAAATTAACCTAAAACAAGAGTTCATATTTATACTTATGTTTATGTGATGTTGTGTCGTGCTTGTATTTGTAACCTAAATAGAATAAGTTATGTGTGAGTAAATCTATGCAAGTAATTTCGCTGTATACATCCATTGGAGCCTTCTACGGTTCGCTACATTATTAACACTAGGGGATCGTACCCGGGCTTCCTGGGTTACAAAATATAGATGAAAACATTTTTTTTTATTGAAAACTAATAATTTTTTTATATGCAATAAACTGCCCACTTACATTAAAAAAGCATTTTGCATATGAAAAATACGTATTATACAATCAAATAAATTTTTGAAATTTATCAAAAGCGATATTTTCTTATTAGCCGCATGCTAAGGGTTATTTTACCAAGACTTTGTAACTTACAGCATCCTTTTATATTCTGATAATTTCAGAGCTTACATGTCTGTTAAATGTGTGTTTTATTTATATTATTTTATTTATTTATTCACAGGGAAGTTTTTTTTGAATGAACATTAGCCGTAAGAAAAGGATGAACTCTTTATATTGTTTTAAGGGCAAACGGATTAATCTTTCGTAATCGAGCTCCGCGTGCTAAATGAATTAAAAAATATTTCATGCTTTAAAATTGTTTTTAAAACCATAGACAATCAGTAAACTGAGATGAACTTTGCAGACAAATTCCATTTGAAAACAAAAATCCTATTTGGTGATCAAAAAAATTAAATTGTACGATTACAAATATGTTAGATTTCTGCTTTTTCAAAATTATTCTTTTATTTGTTTATAAAAGAAGGATTAATTTTGTTAATTTGTCTTTCACAAATATGATAGATTGGTGTTCTTTTAATACTATTCTTTTATTTGTTTATAAAAGAAGTATTAATTTTGTTGTACAAAAATAGTCAGAAACAAATGCTGAATAATGTTTGTTGCTTTATGTGCAAAATGTTTATTATTATAATGTATTGAAACCGGCACGTGGTAAGATAAACTTAAAAAAAATCGTGTTTAAAAATTATTTTAGAAAATTTAATGCATCAGTTAATTAGGATACAGTTTTTAAACAAATTGCATTTCAAAGTAAATTTTTTCCCTATGCGACGAAATGTACGATCGTCAGAAGATTAAAAAATTGCAGGAGCGAAAATTTCAAGACCGAAATTTGATCGTGAAGTGTTGCCATTCGCAAAATGACGTCAGTGTTACGCACATACGTTTGATTTTTATAATATAGATACATAATCAGTAAAATATAATAAAGTTCAGTTATTAGGATGTTGTTATCAATTGTGGCTCTTATGCTTGGATTTCCGGAATGAAAGCAGCCATTTTCACCTTCTCAAAATTTGCATACACACTTCCATCTCCATATTCATCATTTTAAAAAATGTATTTCGTTTAATCATTTTAAAATCATTTTAACTCAAAACTTGAAGTCACGATTGCCAGCAACATCTTTTATGTGAACAGACGTACTCTTTTACTTGAGATTCTAATTTCAATTTTTCAAAATTTCCGTAATTTATGTTTTTTAGATGCATTTGTGTTAAAATGTTTTGTTTTATCTAAGAAAATGATGGTTTTCTTTTAAATATGACTTCATTTTCACTTAAATAAGCATTTCGCCTAGTGCCTGAAACTTAGTACACATGCAGAAGGGAAAACAATATAGATAATTTATGAGGAAAAATGCGTGTTTTCAAAAGCAGTAAGTCATTTTCCATTATTATGCCCCTAATATAATATTATGCTCCTAATGGGATTTTGCGCCACTAAACCGTATACAACAATTTTTATCAACAATTTTTAATTTTTATCAGAAAATGACATGAATAAAGATAAAAATACCACATTACTCCTCTCTTGTCTGCAATAATGAATTTGTCACCATTTTGAAGAAATTTCATAAAATACATTTAAAATTAAAATATAAATGTGAGGATAATAAAAAAAAAAAAAACAGATAGTGCGATCACATCTACAAATGAACAGCTTTCAGTTAAAAAAATATATATTAGTAAAATTGGTTCAGCAGAAAAATCAGGGCAGATGACTAAAAAACACACTTGTGTTTTAAATATATAGATTATATAAAATTATGAAAAATTATATTAAGCAAATTATGTCATTTTGATAAAATTATAGTAGAATGTCCTAAAGAATAGCATTAAAATTTTATTATTCGAGAGAATTTTCGACAAAAACTTCAGGAACATGATGTTATTTTAAATCTCGAATTATTTGTTTGCTTGACTAACACGGCGAAGCAAGTCCATCCAGGCGAGAATCATCGATTTCTATGATATAATTATAAATCGCTATTATTTGCATGTCACCTCTCTTTTATAAAGTCACTCTAAATTTTTGTAACATATTGCGTTTAATAAGTGTGCGATTTCGATTACATTATTTTCAAAAGTGAAGCTTTTTTTTCCTGTGAAGAATGTCAAAGCAGCCGGCCTGTGAAAATGACGCACTTCTACAAAATATAATTCAGGTTTAAGAATTAAAATGCACGCTTTTTTTATAAAATGACGTCATTTGTATCCGCTTTTACAATCCAGTTTTAAACTTCGTCTATCTAAAAGTACGCATATGACGTCATTATCACGGAATAACAGACAATATTCTTGACATAGCCCATATTTTAATTTCAACTTTTTTTTCAGGTTTTATGAAACAATGGCAACAAAAATATACCTTATCTCCTATTTTCGACTATTTTCCGTTTACTTTCAATAAAAATGAGATACTTTTGTTGACACGATTAGAAAAATGGTATTAAAAACTACAAAAAATTAATATGTCAAAAATAAATTGAGATACAGCTTTCATACAAATTACATTTAAAAGAGCATTTTTTTCCTCATACAACGGTGTAAAAATTTAAAATGTGCGATGTTTAGAATTTTAAAAATTTGCTTTAGAGAAAATTGCAAAACCAAAATTTTATTTCAAATTTTAAAGTGTTGCCATTCGCAAAATGACGTATGCGTTACGCACAGATATGTTTGTCCTTTATAATATAGATATCTTCATAACAACGCAGTTTATGCTGTTGATGTTTTTACCAAATTCGTGGGTGTCGAAAAAAAATCGCGCCAATATGGATGAGAAGGTCTTTACGATTAAGATCTTTACGATTATATGACTACTGTGCCAAATCTCCGTATAATCGAACGTATTTCAACATATAAGCAAACGGAGGCAAAGATGTCTCAGACGCACCGGGGTATCCGTTTTGTACGAAAATGGCAATTTTATTCCCTAGCAACCCAGAAATTTTGACGATATTATCCTCCATATGACAATCCAATAGAAGAGATTGCGTGCGTTTTAAATTAAATTAAACTTTGTGCATTTTATAATAAAATAATTAGTGTGTGTTTCTAATAAAAGTTTTAGCACAGTTGTCATATACGCCCCATAATGGCGCGATATTTTTCTAACGCCAATGTCATGTACGCAATGGGAATTCAATTGGCGCCAAAGTGTCGTTATTTTTCTTGATATGGTAACCCGGATGTTGTTGTTTATTCTGTTAATGTTTTCGCCAAATTGGCGTCAGAAAAAATGGTACTTCTTAGTTATCCCGTCGACCAATTTCGCCAAATTATATATATCGCCAAACCACACGCCAAATTATACAAATTGACATAATTTCTATTTTAAATAACAAAAGAATAAGTATATTAGTATAACGTTAATAAATATACAAATAAAACTTCGAAATAAAAATCACTTTACGACGTAAACACGTGTAAGTCAAGTGAATGTGACATTTACAATCATCCATTATTGGCATTTAATCTTACAATTTTCTGACAGTAATTTGGTCAACGGGGTCTAACAAGTACCCGGAAATGTGGTTTTCTCCCCAAACTAGCTCAAAAATAAACAATATATATATGTATATTGCGCCAACCGCGATGCGTTTGAGACAGCGCTGTGCTCAAACGAACATGAAGCATAAATGCCTACGTGAGTTAAGCGGTTTTCTCAAGAAAGATGAAATACATAACAACGAAAAAGCTACACAATGCTGACATGATCGGAGGAAGTTCGTGGTACTTTTATGTTAGCCAGGCTCAAAACTCGCCAATGGTATTTTTTACCTCGCCAGTAGCAGTTTTTATTTTTTGCGTGGTAAATTAAAAACAATGCTGTGATAATGAAATTGGCATTTTATTATTATTTTTTTTCTTTTCTTTAAAAAAAATAAATAAGTGAAAGGCATATATCTTAAACGTTTGTATTTTAAATTAAAGTTATGATTTTATGTAAAATAAGTGAAATGATTATAGTTTAAGTAAAATTAAGGTAAGACGAATGAATGGGAAGGAGACAATAATTGGCGATTTATCACCTGCGCCCGCTAACATAAAAGTAACGAGTTCATGATTTCTCTATCAGAATCTTCCTAATTGGCGAAGGATTGAGATAGTTAATTAAAATTATAAATAAAAGTAACATGATGCAATGCTTAGCATACATTTAACGGGGATCAAACTGCTAGCCAGAGCCGAAAATAATCTAATAAATTTGAAATTGAAAAGAGATTCCTAAAATTCAAATTTCTGTGATACCATTTCGAATAGAAATTGACAATTTGGCACATAGTGGTTATTTTAAATACTCAATAAGAATGATTTCTAAAAAAGGTAGAAATTAAAAGTTCGAAACGACAGAAAAGCGTTCTATGAACGTTTTAAATTATGACATATTTGCAATTGTTAATCTGGAACAATTGCTGAATCTGCAAATTGTTCGAAACATGAAATTTGATGTGCTTTTTACTTATAAGACCTAAATGATATCACAGAAAAATTCCTAAAAAATTCGAAATTTGAATGGATGCAGGCCAAAAAAAGTTCTAAAATTGAGATTTCTATAATACCGTTCGGGATAGAGGTCTGAATTACGGCATGCCGGTTTGTTTAAAGATGTAAATGCACGCTAAGAACTGTTAGTAAAAAATCAAAATGTTAAGAGGTGTACCGAGCGGATAACGTTTCAAGAACGGTTTGCATTATGATTTTAATGAGATTGTTTGGGCTAGGAACATGCAATTTGACACGCATGTTATTTTCTAAGGCGTAAATGCTTTGCGTCTTCTAATAAATTAGAAATTTATAAGTGTACAAGAGCAAAAAAAATTCTTGTATTTTTGAATCTGTGATACTGTTAGGGATAGAATCCTTAAATCTGGCATGGTGGTCGCTTATAAGATGTAAATGCTCTTTAAAATCTGTTTCTAAATAAATCGAATTTTAAAAGGGTGAAATGAGTGGAAAGCTTTTTAAAAACGTTCTAAATTCCGGTTTGAATGGAATTGCTAGAGCGTGAACTTGAAATTTAACATGATTATTGATACTAAAACGAAAATGCTCGTCTTGAGCAATTTCTAAAAAATTCGAAATTTAAGAGGTTGTAAGAGCGAAAGTCATTCATAAATTAAGATTTCTGTGAAACTGTTGAGGGGAGAAACTTAAAATTTGATATGGTGGTTACTTTTAAGATGTCAGTGCTCGCTAAAACCTATTTCTAAAAAAAAAAAAAATCGAAATTTAAAATGGTGAAACGAGTAAAAAAGCTTTCTAAAAATGCTCTAAATTATGATTTATTTGGAATTCTTAGCCCTAAGGAAATAGAAATTTGACATAGTTGTAACATTTAAGACGTAAATATTGACTATGAAAAGTTCCTAGAAATATCGAAATTTTTAACGGCGCAGGAGCAAAAAAGTTCTAAAATTGGGTTTATCATGATATCGTTAAAGATTGAAGCCTGAATTTTGGCAAGCTGTTAATTTTAAGATTTAAGCGCTCGTTCAGAACTGTTTCGAAAAAAGAAGTCTCTCTTTAAACAGATTAAACGAGACTAAATACGTTCTAAATTACGATTTAAATAGATTTGTCAAAGCATGAACTTAAAATTTAACATGGTTGTAACTTTTGAAACAGTAATGCTCTCCGAAATCATTTCCTAATAAGTTCGAAGTTTAAAAGGGTTCAAAAACAAACAAAAAAGAAAACTCTCTAAAATTCCAATTTTTGTGATACCTTTCAGGGTAGAAGCCTGGATTTGGCATACTAATTATCTAAAATATCTAAAGGTTCATTAAGAACCTTTTCTAAAAATATCTGCTCTGTTTTGTATGTCGTGCTTCATTCTCGGATTAGCCGTAGACATTTGATCTACAATTTTACAAAAAATAAAATAAAAAGTTATCTTTAAACAAATATCTGACTAAATATCAAGCAATAAACAAATATCTAACTAAAAGACCAACTATAGGTCCATATGTTATTGCGACTCTATCAAGTTTTTTTATAAAATTTGCATTCTTCATAAAAATTAAAATACCATATAAATTAAAGAAGTCTGATTCTTTGAGAAAAGAAGTTGGCTTTCATTGCATTTAAATCCTTAATTACTCTAAGAAATAAATGATATGTAAACAATATGTACACATATTGGTTTTCCTTTCTACTTACAACGGTTCTAATAGAACTCATTTTAATTTAAGTGAGTAGATTATTTAAATTGTACATAATATCTTTAAAAAAGAAAGAAATGATATCCACTAAAAAATGACTTTTCAAAAGTATCCGTTTTTAATATCCAACATGTAAGGATAAATCGGAATTTTTTTTATTTTATTTGCTGAAAAGTTCCAATTTCAACTCGAAATAGACAGTTTCTCTTAAAGGACAGAAATTTCACATATTTTATTCCCTGAAAAATTTCGATTTCCACTCAAAATAGGAAGTTTCTGTTAAAGGACAGAAATTTCAGATAAAATCACTATTATACATTCACAATTGTTTTACTGTATTAAAGGGTCTCAGGATAGCTTCAAAATTTTCAAAATTTAAAAATTATTTAGATGTTAAACTCTTATATTTTCTGAACATTTTGATATAATTGTTTCCTTGAAATCCCCATTAGAACAGAAGTTATGGCTTTTAGAATTAAAACCGCTTAATAGCTGAAGCGGGAATTCCGAAATTTTGAAGTCATTTTTCTCCAAATACCGTTTTTGGGAAGAACGCGCACGATATCTCAAAAAACCACATAATATATTTTCTTGAAACTTTCAAAACATATATTTCCTGTTAGTTTGTATAAACTGAACCGAAAATTTCATTTTTATTGTTCAAAAAAACATTTTTTTAGGCGAATATGCTGTCGAAGTTTTTAAAATTTGGTATTAGCTAAATATAAGTTTGTATTATAAATATAAAAATGCTCTAAATACAAATTTATTTAAATTCAGGGTAATTATTACAGTCTGAAGGATAATTAGGCATGAAAAATTACATTCTGGTTGCAAAATGTATTTTGTAATCTTACGCGTAAGCTGTTTTACCAATTTTCTTCTCGACAAATGTCTGACAGTTTGAGGCGCCCTATAAATATTAATTCTTTATCTTCCAAATTTTAAAGTGCATGAAATGAATGAACATACTTATATCTTTCAACTCAATAAAAGTTGTGATATTAAATCACATACATTTTGAGATATTAAATGCTGAATATGATCTTTTCATACTTATATCTTCCATCCCAATAAAAAATTGTGTTTTTAAACAATATACATTTTAAGATATTAAATCTAGATTTTTTTTTTATGTTTTCCAATTTTAAGAGTCTTGAGACCTCTTAAGCAATAAAATAAAATTAATAAATTCGCATATAAACTTAAAAAAAAAACTTATATTTCACATGGTACTGGGTTTGTAATTTTTCTTTTTATTTCTCCAGAAAATTTCGTAAATATTGATTATACCGATCCTCCTCTTTAAATAGATGGAGATTAAACAGTCTTACGCAAACGACTCTTAATTTGTTTTACTTAAAAACCTGTTTAAGCAACAACAGAGTATGGACAACAGTTTTTATCTTCTGCTTGTGCAGTTAATCCCCATAGATTAGCATAGAACACTTCGTTAATTAAAACGTGACTGTCCAAAAGTTTCTCTCTATTCTAAAAAAAAGTAACTACCGCTGTCACCGCCGCCGCCGCCGCCGCCGCCGCCGCCGCCGGTTTTGAATATTTTGTGACAGGAGGTCTTTCTTCGTTAATATTAAGAAAAATATTGCGTACAAAAATATGAAAATCGGTGGTATTATAGAGAAATGTTTGATAAACACGCTGATGCAGACAGTTTTCAAATCGAAGAATTATTTTAAGAGATATTTAATGCTAAAGTTGGACAAAATCGTTCCATTAAAAAAGTTTTATAGCAGCAAAAACTGAACATGGGAATGTAATCATTTTTAGATCTTTTTATGCGTTAGAATTTGCCGATGTGCAGATTGTATTTATTTTTTTAATTTGGTTAATTTTTTGAGGTTTTATTTCTATTTTAAATTCAAATTTTCAGCATTTCTAGAGATATTTTTCACAGATTTTAGAAAATTGTATTAATTTAAACTGTTGCAAACAGTATAAACAGCGGAAACAATAATGTTTGCTTCAAAAAAAAAATATATATATATATATATATACGGGTAATAAATTAAAAATTTATTTACACATGACTATTATAAACAGAAAAAAACCATTGGAATTAGAATTAAATAATTATGTACAAAAAGCAGGAACTCATTGAAAATTACGTCATAAAAACTATAATTACACATGAATTTTAAAAGAAAAAATATATTGTAAAATAATAAATTTATTAACATGCGTTAGAAGTCTTAAATAGGAGAAATTACGTCATATTTACGTCACATTACAGTTATTACATAAAACGAACACAAAATAATATTGCAAAACGGTTTAAATTTCGAAATTGCGCTAGACATTTATTTGATATTTTGAGCGGATACTTTTCAACTATTTTTCTTAGGAAAGCGCAATTAATATTTCATTTCTAACACAAGCATCTTCACGTGAATATTAAAAAGAGAAATAATAGTTTGGTCAAAATTACGTCAGATTAAAAACGATTAATTTAAAATGTCTCATTTAAAAGAACTTTCTTTTCGCTTTGTTAAAAAATACCAGGAGACAAAGACTCTATTTACTTAATTCCTTTTATATTAGCTTATTTTGAAATGTTGTTACACGTGTCTACGTCATCAAGTTATTTTTATTTCGACGTTTTACTTGTATTTTTATTAATGTTGTACTAATTTATTTGTTCTTTAAAATTTTATTATTTATTAAACTTTATTATTTGTTCTTTCGTTATTTAAAATAAAAATTGTATCAATTTGTATAATTTGGCGAGTGGTTTGGCGATTTATATAATTTGGCGAAATTAGTCGACGGGATAATTAAGTAGTACCGCAGCGGATTTGGCGTTAAAATTTCCCCAATCAAAGAGAAATGAATAGAATTCCGTTTATAGGGAGATCGCCACTGTTTTTTAAATTATAATTCAATCTTTCGAAATCTTTTTAAAGCCGATCACATTAGCATGCATTTAGAGTTTGCGGTGTCTGGATGGGGGTTGGCGAGCGTAGCTCGTAGGGGGCCGAGCCCCCTAGTAAAGTTTAAAAAAAAGCGTCAGAAACTGCAAATTAGGCAGCTTTAGTAATACTTAAATTAAAATATAATATTTTTATAAGATGTTTCGGGTATTTTTAATTTATCTCTGATCTAAATATTAAGAAAAAATACAAAAATTGATTTTTTAAAGACATTTTGATATGGTTATGTTCTTCATTTTTAGTATGGATATTTTATTGCATAAATTGGTTGTATAGAATCGAATACATTCCACGAATCATTATACAGGTTAAGACATAATGAATATAGCAATTACAAACGGCTATAATTATTTAATGGAAAAGAATTTATCGATAACATTCACACAGAATGTAGACGGAACTTCAAAATTTCTTTACGTAAGGCGCAGGTACAATGAAACGGAAGCCTACGCATGCGCAAGTTGAAACTTCGCAATGACAAGAAACCTGTTCATTGCAGACGTCTCATTAGTAAAAATGGCGAGTCTCGTGCAGAAAGCATTCTGCGTGTTAGAATTTAACAAATGCCATTCTGTTATCAAAGTGCAGAAAGATGGAGCACCCCCACAATGGAGTACGGAGGTTCGCACACTTTTAAACCAACATCTTCCAAAGCGTTGGATCGGTGAAAGTGGTGATGCCGACTAATGTCTTCTGCTCTTGGCCATCAAGATCTCCGGACTCGAAACCTGCGATTTTGTGCTTCTCATGCCCAAAGCAATTGAAGAACTGAAAGTACACATTTGTAATGCGCTTGTGTCGGTGACTGAACAAATGCTTCAGAATGGATGGCATGAAATGGACTACCGCCTAGATGTTGTCCGTGTGTCCAAGGGATGTCACATAGAACATCTATGACGTATGTATACAAAATTTTGAAGTTCCGTCTACATTTTGTGTTAATCTTACCGATACATTCTTTTCCATTAAATAGTTATAGCCGTTTGTAATCGCTATATTCATTTTGACTTACCCTGAATATTGTTTCAATTATGTCCTTGTGTCAATTACGAAAAATAAGCGTTCATGTACTGAAAAGAGTTTCTCATATCAAACTCTTATATGTGATTTATTTTGCCTGAAAATTAATTTAAAGATTCTTTTTCACTAAAAAGGAGGAAAGGTCACTGACGTGCAGGGTACTTTTATTAAATATTCTCTCTTCGATCCAATGAAACTCGTAACAAATCATTAAATATCAGAATTCCATTTTCTCTCTATATATTTTTAAATTTATAATATATTTTTAGATGCATGTGTAAGTCTTTTGCATAATTTTTGAGTTAATAAAGTCGAATTATAATTTTTGCAAACAAGAAGTAAGACAAATTTACTATCCATGGAATTATTTTCATTCTGCAAAGTTTCATTTTTACGCAATATATTTTTGCATAAATTAGTGTAACATTTATCCAGTAGAGTTCGAAAGTAATAACTTATAACGAGTATAAGCTTATAATTACAGATAATAATACAAGTTATACATACATTTATATTCGTATACAGTTTATACATATGCGTATACTTCAATATATTTTTCCTATATTCAGAACATATAAAGCTATAATCGTGCTGAAACAGATCAAGAATTAAATATAATGCACTAGGCATAAATTATTGAACACTTTCCAATGTTTACAGTATATCATTTAAAAAATTAATTTTTCTTGGCAAACTTAGATATCTCAAGAAGGAATTTGAGAAAACACATAACTCAATAAGACTCTATGTGTAGCCCTATATGCGACATATAAAATTCAAGCACATCGACCTATCTAACAATTAGTTCCATACCTCTTACCTTAAACAGTTGTCGCTTTGGACTTACCATCGCCCCTTGTCGTGTTTATGGCAATCTGGTCTACGATTATAGTCAAACATCTCTATGAATTTTTTTATTACTTTTTTTATTTTTCTTAAAGTCGCCCATTGCTCTATTCCGGCGGCTTGAGCCTGTGGACTCATTGCTGTAACCTTTTATCACCTCAGTTCGATTTTTATTGTTCTTCAAATTGTCTTAATCCACATTTCAGTTTATCTAAAATATAAACTTTTCTTCACCAGTATTATTCAGTTAATAAAATAAACCTTTTTAATTCTGCAGCTCCAGCTACAGCAGTGAAATAGTATTTGCAATCCCAACGGAATATTCTAAATGACTACTCCTTTCAAGAATTCTCACATTTGTACGTTACTACGTTGTCTTTTTATTGCCTGACCTCTTTTCAGGAAACTCTTTACCACGTCCTCATATGGTGTGTTTGAATCAGAGATCGTGATTTTATTTAGGACTATTATGGTTTTCGAAAAAAATCTATTTTATTGACAATCATCTTAGTTTTTGTCTTTCTCTTAAACAATAGACACATTGTGGGAGTTCTTCTGTTCCCACAATACCAAAATAGAGAAATTATATTAATATTGCCCGTTTGATATATAATAAAAAGATTTACCCGTGATTTTTATCCACACCTTAAGTTTTTATTTTTACAAACAGATTTTAATCCGTAATGAAATGTTTTTTTAGAATAAAGGGTTCTGCTAAAATCATACCAATTTTATTTTTAATAAATTAAATATTATATGATGTGATTTATATAAGCACATGTCTTTCAGAGCACATATATGTATCGCAATATGTAAAATAATGCAAGATATATACTATGTGCAGTGTTGCAAGATTGGGGACTTTTTAATTCAGATTATTTGACTGTTACCACTTTTTTAATAATAGTATAATTCGCCTTATCTTTCAGAATTTTTAATTTATTTTTAAATATGCGGAATATTTCTACTTCAAAAAGCGGTGACAATCAACAATTTGGGGACAAAAAAAGTGTTCAATATCGACAGACATATGTATAACGAAAATATATGTGCATATGTACAGTCGTGGAAAAAAAAAATAAACACCTCTTACTAGCTCTGCAAAAAATTATCGTAGTCGAAAGTTACTGGTACCACACGATTGGTAATAAAGTCTACTTTTAAATGATTCATATAAAATTTGCTTAAGGGGCCATCTACGTATTAAAACGAGCCATAACTTTGTTTTTTTCAATAGCAGTACATAATTCTGACAGCATAAATGAACTCTTTACCCTTCAATTACGCCAAAACAAACTTTTATGCAATTCGTACGATACGTTTCCGAGAAATTATTTTGAAACGAGGGTATTTTAGGGGCCGTATCCAAATTGAAGTCCGGTACTCGATTGTTGACCGAGAGAGCCACCTTCTTGATCAAGGCCTGTCAAGCAGTCAATTAAGACTTACATGACAGCTGAAGAAATTTGAAAATATCTAATCACTTCTATCATAGATCACTTCTATCATTAAGCATAATTTGAAAAAGACTTGGAGGACAAATGTGAAATTTTGGTTTTCTTTAAAGCAGGACTTAATACATCTAAATCGATCAAAAAATTGTAAGTTGCAATTCATAATTTTTTCGAATATTAATTTCATAATTCATAATTCATATCATAAAATTATAAAAATTGCAAATTCAACGTATTTCTGTTTGGGTATTTTAGTATTATTGCTACACATAAAAATAGCACATTAGGTGTATAATTTCAGGAGATATTAATAAAAATATGAAAATGTAATTTAACGTTAGATGCACTAAATTTTGAATATTTATAATTCAAAAACCTATCATTCAAATCACTAGAAATTTGGTGTCTAGGTATAGTTTGAACTGAAGATTTGAAATATATTGTTAGAATTGGGTATTGTCATTGAAAAAATGAAGTTTGGGTTCGTTTTAATATGTAGATGGCCTCCTAAGCAAATTTTATATACATCATACATCATTTAAAAGAAGACTTTATTTCCAATCGTTCGGTATCAGTAACTTTTCTCTACGATAATTTTTTGAGGAGTTAGTAAGAGGTGTTTACTTTTTTTTTTTTCCGCGACTGTACATCATATTTTCGTAACTGTAATTCTTAAAGAAAATAACGCAGGAGCCGTGCTGTAGTTAGTATTGTTCTTTAATTATTTTAATACTAATCATTTTGTTAATTTATTTTATTTTATTTTATTCTTTTTATTTATTGCAGTAATATACCTACGTGCGTTACAGTTAGATTTTTATTCTACCTTAAGTTATCTTAATCCATGTTTCAATTTAATTAAAAAGAAACATCTTTTTCTCACTTTTATTCAGCTAATAAAATAATCCTTTTTAATTCTGCATCTTCAGCAGTAAAATATTATAATCCCAACGGAATATTCCAAACGACTTTCAAGAATTCACACTTTCGTATTTTACTCGTTTGTCTTTTTATTGCTCGATTTCTTTTCAGGAAACTCCTTATCACGTCATCACATGGTGAGGTTTCAATCAGAGATCTTGATTTTATTTAGGACTATTATGGCTTTCGAAAACAACTTCTTTATTTTCTTGGTTTCTTTTACTTAAGGAACAGACTTATTGTTTGAATCCTTCTATTCCCACAACATAGAAATAAAAAATATCTATTACTATTGCTAGTTTTATATTCAAAAAAAGATTTAAACAGGATATTTTTCTAGGTTTAAATTCTTATTCTCACAAGCAGATTTCAAACAGTAATCGATTTTTTTTTTTTTTTAAATAGAGGAAATATCTGAAAAGTTTAATGTTATTTTATTTTTAATACATATTATATAATGTAATTTATATAAGCATATGTTGTTCATGTACATATAAAAATCGTAATATATAATATGATATGATAATATATCTAACAAAACAATATGTGCATATTTACATCGTAACTTAATATTTGTGTAATTATAATATTCAAACAACATAACGCAAGAGGATTGCTGTAGGTTTATTTATTTATTTAATTATTTTTTTACTTTTTTCTTATTTATTTTTCTAACACACCTAGGGGTGTTTGTAGTTCGATATTTTATTGTTACTGAATATAACTTAATCCATGCTTCAATTTAATTAACATATAACATTAACCTTGATTACTTTTATTCAGCTATTTAACTACCCGTTTTTAATTCTGTAGTTTCAGCAGTAGTAGTAAAATGTTTGCGATCCCAATGGAATTTTCCAACTGACTTCTTCTTTCAGGATTTTTCGACTTTGCACATTACTCCCTTGTCTTTTTATTGCTAGGACTCATTTCATGAAAGTCTTTATCACATACTCACGTTGTGCGGTTTCAATCAGAGATTGTGATTTTGTTTAGGACTTCTACGGTTTTCGATAAAACTTCCTTCTTTAACCATTATGCAAGTTTTTGTCATTTCCTTAACGAACAGACACACTGTTAGGCTCCTTCTGTTCCCACAATACGGAAATAAAAAAAATCTATTACTATATCCTAGCTTCGTATGCAATAAAAAGTTTTAACCAGGATTTTTATCTGAGATTTAAATTCTTATTCTCACAAACAGATTTCAAATAGTGATCGATTTTTTTTTAAAACTAAAGGGAATTGCTGAAAAGTTTATACCCATTTTATTTTTAATGCATATTATATGATGCAATTTATATAACCATATGTTGTTCACGCACATATATTGTAATATGTAACATAATATGATATACACAGGGATGAGAGCGTTCCGACCCAAATGACCGATTACTACCACTACTAAATTTTAATAATATTCTGTGCTTTGTTAAATATCAGAAATTCTGTCATTAAATAATGCGAGAAATGCTATTAAAATTTAGTTGTAGTAAACGGTCATTTGGGTCGGAGCGCTCTCATACCTGTGTACATAATATCTAATAAAAAAATATATGAGATTATTTACATCGTAACTTAAAATTTGTGTAATTATAATACTCAAATAAAAGATGGCGCACGAGTATTGCTGTAGGTATTATTATTTTTTTAAATTATTTTTGTTACTTTTTTCTTATTTATTTTTTCTAACAAATCTACGTGTGTTTGTAGTTCGATTTTTATTGTTCCTGAAAATAAATTAATCCATGTTTCAATTTAATTAAACATAAAGAGGAATGCACTCTTGAATTCACAAAATAGGAAAACACTTCGGAGTTAACAAAACTAATTTAGAGGATAAACGATTTTTTCAGGATTATAAAAATTAAAAAAAAAAAAATCTTATACTATGCGATGTTTGTATGGGAAATTTCTTCGCAAAAATTCTACTTTTCCTTAACAGTATATTCTCTCCACCTTGGTATTATAAGTAATACTAAGATAAATAATAACCAGTTATGTTTCTACAATAATAGAAATTATAACGTCAAGAATAAAAGGTAATTTTCAAATACAGCTGGAGGGATAGGAAACAATATGGAGGTGGTTATACAATTCGTTTTGCATACCATTATTATTCAATATTTTCGATTTTTGCATAATCTAAAATACTTGATAAAAAAGAAAATATTATTATTTTTAGGAATTTTATTGTAAATCTATGATCAATTTGAATATAATTATTATGAAATATTTTAGATATTTTCATAATCTAAAATATCTAAAAAAAAAACCAGTTAGTGTTTTTATCAAGTTTTGATTCAGATACATATCATTTATATTCTAAATTGTAAACACAATTCCTTTACCCTCAACTATGAGTAATGATCAAACTGTTATTTTAAATACCATTATTATGCAATATTTTCGATATTTGTATAATGTAAAATATCTGAAATAGAACGAAACTAATAGTATCTTTTTGAATTATATTGTAACGCTAGAATTCCGATAAATGTCATTTACATTCTAAATTACAAATAAAACATGTAACATTCAAATATGAACAATGATCAAAAAGTCATTTTGAATACCATTATTATGCAATATCTTAGATATTTTCATAATTTAAAATATTTAATTAAAAATAAGCTAGTATGTTTATCAATTCAGTTACATATTATATATATTCTAAATTGTAAACTCAATTTGTAACATTGAACTATGAATAATAACTACACCTATTAAGCATAAACTAGATGATTACCGTTTCACGAATTATACATGATTAGATATAAATTTGATTTATATCTTTAAATAGAGGTTAAATGATTATTTATAAAATAACTAATTACTCGAATAAGCTATAGTGGACATTAGCCTTAAGCAAATGTCTTTAGCTGGTTACCACAAATTAATGGAAAGCACAATTAAGGCAAGTAAACAGGACATTAAACTAAGTTACGTACAGAAATTAAACGGAATAAGCAAACTCTTTATTTAATTCCTTTAGGAATGTTTTCTTCATTATTCGTAACCGTTATATTGAATATTAATTAGCAATAAATAATCCTTCATTTGAAATTTGTCATGTATACTTTGGAGAAATAAAAAGGGAATATACTATAATAAGATTATTTATTTTACGCCATCTAAATTTTAATGAATAAAAAGTATGTGTGCACTTATGTATTACCCAAAAAAGTATACCCAAAAGAAAAACATATTGAGGATTAGCAGTCTATTTTTATTTATCGACAAAATATCGAGTATTTATACATAATGTAAATAATTATCAAATCAGTAGTTTGAAATAATTATTAAAATGAAATGAAATCTCTTCGATGTGAATTTTTTAAAGAAAAAATAGTTCACTTAGTTTTCATATGCACAGGCGATGTAGAGAAATACTGCTCAGTTGTAAGGAAGAGGGTTCCCTAGTGATACTTTAATTTCCATTTGCGTTCTTTTTTTTAAATGCTACTTTTTTTTTTGCTAATTCGTCTTAAAACTTCTGGTAAGTGTCCAAAATCTTTTACGTGACTTCTTTATTGCTTATATAAGTCTTAGTTTAAACACCACAGAAATAAATCTGATGTTTTTAGAGAGTACCTGTACCTAGTTTTTCTGCAAAGCATAAATAGTGGCCGGTTCCAACTTCTTCACATGAGTGTTGGCACCGACGTCTTGCTCAATACGACGGGTGAGTCGACGAACATTTTTGGGGATAAGATGCCGGTTGTTTTTCCTTGGGGTAAGATCCCGGTTATTTTCCGTTGCGGTCAAATGCCTTGTTGTTTCTTCATTGCATAAATTACTCTAGGCTATTAACTAACTTGTCAACAATTTTAATCAGATAATTTAAATCAGTGATTAAATCGTGATTTTAATCAACAGATTAAAAACAAGTAATATAAAAATTTTGTTTTTAAAGTCAATTCCTACTTAGGCCATCAAAGAAAAATTTAATATAATCAAGCTAATATGAGTTTTTGTTGCATTAAAATATCTCACTTTGTTGATTTTCTATAAGCAAGTAGGTTTACAATGGAACTCTATGGGAATTTGGCGAAATATTACAGATATCGCCAAGTTGGCGTCACTTTTGGCCGCCATATTTGGCGATATATCGCCAAGTTGGCGACAAACTTGCCGGTATTTGGCGACAGAACAGGGTCCCACCCCCCTATGGTAACCCTTATTGAAAATACTTTCATTGAAATTCAATAACCAATGGCGGCCATTTTGTTTCCCATGCAAAACTAAAATTAATTAATTAAAATTTAATTAATTAATTAATATTTGAAAAAACAGTATTAACATCAATTTTCATCCAGTACAAGTTTAAAAAAATTTATTTCAACCTGATAGGATGAATAATGAGTATTTTATTCACGATTGAAAATTTGTACAAGATAAATATATAAATATATAAATAAATATAGGGAGAGTGTGAGCTAATAGTAGGAATTGAAAAATCATTCATTAAAATTATAAATTTTCTAAATGTTTAAAATGACAGAAAGAAATATTAAAATATAAGGTGAACATAACTTGAAAGGTTTCTATATTTATTCTGCCTTATAAATAAACTTTATTCGCGTTATAAATAATCGTCTAATAATTATTAATTTTAATCATTGTTAAAATTTTTATGTTAAATGCAGTTATAAATAATTGTAATAAATGTAAATATCGATAGTATGTAATATAGTTTTAGATAACTAGTGGTTTCTGCCCCCTATGAGCTACGATCGCCAACCCCCAACCAGACACCGCAGACTGAAAAAACACGCTAACGTGATCGTTTTTGAAAAGATTACGGAAGATTAAATCGTAATTAAACTATTAGTGGCGATCTCTTGTAATCAGGTTTCCATTCATTTACCTTTAGATGAGGGATTTTAAGACAGAATCAATAGCTGTCGGGAAAGCTAACTGCAACTTTCGTAATTAATCAAGTAAGATCAACCGAACAATTTAAAGTTACCTTGTATAAAATGGTTAAGTAAACACTTTTATAAATACGCTATAAGAAATTTATTTTAAATTAGAAATTTAAATGTGTGATGAATCCTAATGTTAAAAGAAAATTTAGTTTTTGAAAAATAGATTGCAATGGGTAGTTTTTAAGCATAACGGCCTTTTCAGATTTATCTGTTATTTTAAATTCGCATAATGCAAGCTTCTAGAAATATATTACTGTTAAATATTTTTAGCTTACAATACATGTTGTTTTCAAGTATCATTTAAAATAACCGTAAATAATTATTAAACAAAAGTATTAAAAATATGCATTGTAACCTAAGAAGCAACATTAAGCTTAAGAAAAATCTAAATTACATTTACAGTACATTTTTGCAGCAATAATCAATCAAAAAAACAGTTTTTTTAGTTTATTTCTGAATTCTTACTAACGATATAAATATGTATTTTCAATGTTGTATTTCAATATTTCGTGTACTTTCCGTCTGTATTCTGAAAAATATACGATAATATACTTCATTACTGTTAATCATTATCAAAATGCATTTAACTGAGATTTTAAAATATATACGTTTATAATATACTAATAGGAATTGCACATATAATGAAAATATTTAGTAAACAGACCTATACTATTCTATAAATGGCAAAGCAAAATTACAGATGTATAAAACCCCTTGTCTTTAAATTGAAATAAAGCAAAATAAAACCTTTTTAGTGAGCCGCATGACAGAAGATTGCTATCATTTCCACCTAACGAGTTTTGTTTTTATTTATTTATTTATTTTTTGTTTTTTGCTTTTTGTTTTCGCTCATTTATTGTTTCCAAATGTGAAAAACACCGAACTGATGGATTGTTTCTTTGACCCATATTTAGTTATTTTTTTTTCCAAATATAAGTTATTTTTGTGTTGCAAGCAGGTTTAACCACATGATAAAGAATATACCACAAATATGTCTTGATACATTTTTTCTGTCAAAAGTGTTCTTCCTTTTGCTTTTAAGTCATGTGAAAAAAGAAAAAAAACGGAATAAACGATTCATATTGCAAAAATGGTATAAAAATCAATTTGTTTCATTTTTTGTAGAATAAATGAGGAAAATTGAGTAAAATGAGATGCACATCTTTAAATATTTCTTTTATAAGGTAATGAGAGATATTTGAAATATCTATTTTTATAAATATGTTACTTTGTCTTACAAAACTGCACAGATTCAATAATTAAATATAATTTTAAAAATAAAAAAAAGCGAACTAATTAATTATTTCTCATCAATGTTAAACTATTTTTTATATTACTTGCCTATTTTTTTATTTATTTGTATGGATGATTTTTAAGTTGTGTTTAATTGTTAGTTCCTATCTATAAACACTGCTTTGATGAGACGTATAGATGCCTATGATTATTAGAGTTGCACTAAAGCTTAAGATCAAACCTACACAACTTCCATGTTGTGTAATATTTAAACGGAACTTCTGACTGTAAAATAGTCAATGAAACATCGTCTTCATTTTGAAATACCTATCAAATGATATGGCACTTAATAGGGTGCGTAAAAAATTTTTTTCGTGTCTACCACCATTTTGTATTTCACGGCCGCCATTTTGAATTTATAAAAACAAAACTCTAACCATCGGACGGTTAAGGCGAATCGATAAGACCTCATTCATTAAAATCCATCCAACCTTTGTGATGTTTTGAGGGTATAAATAAATCCACATACACGGCTGCGCGTGAAACACATAACCTTTCTTGGCAGTCGGGTAATAATGTTGAAATTTCAAAAGAATTTACAAAGAAGCATGGAACTTCGAAACAAATATTCTTTATTATAACACAAACAGTATTTTGTGATACATTATAATGCGAGGCAAATAAGCAAAGTATTTCAAAAGAAAAAAAAATTATTTTTCCGTAAATACACAAAAACGTTCGCATTTTATGGAAACGATTTTGTAATTCATTTTCCTCGTTTGCATTTTCAGATAAAAATTTGGCAACTTCAGAATAATCGTCTGCTACTGTTATCTTTTGATTGGAATGTAAAATAAAAGTTTTACTTTCAAAATGGTTCTTAAAGTTGATAGATTGGAGTTCAGAGAACGTCACGTAGTTTCACATTCCGAGGAGAATATAATAAGAAATTTTAAAGGTGTGTAAATATTGCGGTTATCGCATTTCAAGATAAATGTTATATTATACTAAACTTTAAAAGAAAAAAGACTGAGTGAAAGTAAAAATGAAAACATGACCATGAAACCTCATCCTAAGACTGTCAAAACGCCTGTAAATATAAAAAAAGTGAAGTCTCTATTCTAAAAGAAAATTCGCCTACTCAAAGATTCATTGCATCGAAAGTAGCAATGTCTTCTGGCACTGCAAATAAAATCATTCATAAGGATTTGGAATTTTAAAAAGATGTTTAAACCTATAGTTTATCTGCTTTTGCCTAAGCTAATTGCTGCAAGAAAAACAAATTGTGGGAAATTATATGCAAAACACTGCTGAAAAAATGGAAATTCGTGGTAATACTCGATGAGACATGGGTATATTTAAGTGACTGCAATAAAAAGAGATCTATTTTCTATTGCTGAACTGACGGGTATGGCCGTACGAAATGGCTTCATAAGTGCAAAGAAAAATTCCCAAAGTGATTCATGATAACTGCCGTTCTTTGTAACAACATGATAATTAAAAATAAAACAAGTTTCAAGTAAAGCAAAAAATAATCCACTCTACAATCAGCAGAATATTTTAGAACCAATTTTTTATGAAGAATTACAGCCTTATTTGGAAATGATATTGATAAATGTGAGCTTCATATGGACAAAGCCTCTAGTCACACGTCTAAATCAACTGCCACTTGCATACCATTTGATGATATACCTGTAAAATTATATGATGCTTCTCTAATGCAGTTTTGCACTTTCCATTTATTAAAGAGACCATTAGGAAAACGGCATCCAACATCACTGATCGAACTTTGGAAAACAGTCCAAGAGGAATGTGGTAAAATTGACATAACAGCACTAAGAAAATTTTAATTTCATGGAAAATGCATGCTAGAGCTATTGTCCAGAACCATGGCTGTGAGATAGAGGCAAATTGCCGCAAGAAGTACGGCATTTATTCATCAAGATATCAAAATCGCTTCCATAAAGTTTCTGTACGTAGTTTTGAACTTAAATGTTAGCATTTAATGTTTTTGTTTTTAGAAATAAATCAAGAAAACAATGATATATCTAATATGAGGCACGTTCTGCATTCTTCTCCGACTTCCTTTGCATATAACACGCTTTAAAAATGCCGTAAAGATACCTATATACCATAGATTACGAAATATCCTTGAAACTTTCTCAAATTCATATTCATACATTCTAGTACACTCATAATATCACAAACATCGAATTATTAACCCTAAAATAACAGAAATTAAACTTGTAAGTAACGGGATAGTAATGTGTAGATCGTACTAGGTTTTTGCGATACACATATCTGTGTTTAATATTTAAAAATATTTTTTTGGCTCCAAATTAGGGGGTTCGGCTTATAAACGAGTATAGGAAATTTTCAGAAATTAATATTCTAAAATGAAACAAAAAAAAAAAAAAAAAAAAAAAAAAAAAAAAAAAAAAAAGATGGTAAACTTTTTTTTTAAATACTTACAAATTTATATAAATACTTTAAAATTCTATTATTTTACAACGAAAAAAGTTACCAATCCCATTATCCAAATCATTAACAGAATTTTCAAGGTACACATTGAAATCCTTTTTTTTCTATTGGTACATCAGTATGAATATCGACAGTGTGTAATTCTTCATCAACATCATAATCCCCAACTTCTTCAAAAATGGCAGCATCTCCGGTTCCATCCATCGCATTACTGATGCAACATTTTTTAAAAGATCAAATGATCATTTCTTGTGGTAAGTCCAGCCAAGTATAAGGTATTTGGTTTTTACGAACGAGCAAGTCCTAACAGAATGAGCGGTGTCCAATTAAACAGATTTGGCAGCGCGCTCAGAACAAATTAGCAGGGATCAATAATTTCGAAGAACGCATTTTTTCTATTATCTATGTAAAAAAAAAGTGCTACATATTCAAATCGCTCAATTTTTCATCATCATTTTTTAACATCGGTTTCCGATTTTGGACGATTTTTCACTCAAAAGTCGTATTCTCGGCTTATACACGGATCGTCTTATACAGGGAATATACGGTATATTTTGAAATTAATTTTTTTATATATATTTGGAACGTTAAGCTTTAATAATATAAGGAATTAAATCGTTCTTATAACATTTTATGATTATCATATTCAATCTTTCATTTGAAAACTCAAGAAGGAATATCACATTTTTATTTAACTATGAAAGTTTTATTTCATAAAAAAATTTAAAGAACACTTTTTTAATTAAACTTCAAATGATAACAAAGTACTTATTTCGCTATTTTTGGAATTTTTTTAAACATAGACATATGGATATTATCTATTTTTATTTCTTACGGGTTTTTTTTTATTTATTCTCTATATATTATGCATTTTTCATTGGTAAGTATGAATATCTGTTTTTTTGTTAGGTTTAGAAATACTTGTGATTTTGCAGTTTTTTGGGAAACGTCCTAATCTCAAAGAAGTATTTTTAATAATGTGATTATTTAACAATTGCAACAAGATTACTACTCAAAAAACACGGTACAAAAAGCAAGAATTGTACCAAAACTGAATAAAAATATGTTTTCAATTCTAGAAGTTGTGTTTATTTATCTAAGCATTGGCTTTTATGTAGAACAATAACTAATAAATAATTAATGTAATTAACAAATAACCATTTCCTGACATTATAAAGTTGCAGACATTTACCTCTTGCAGTGATGGGACAGTGTTGCACTAGAGAATTAATTGACACCGCTAAATTTTATTAGTATTCTTCATCTTATTTCTAGTTAGAATTTCTGAGACTTTCCTAGGCGAAGAATACTACTAAAATTTAGTGGTGACAAATACCCAACTGTTACGCCACTGTTCCATCATTGCTCTTGAGAACATTTTTTTAAAGCAAACACAGTGTAATATAAACACGTTGTGGAGACGTTCACCACCACTTTATACTCTTTCATTTCAAATTACTCTAACCCTAATTTGGTCATTTGACACTTCGCACGTGACATCAGGATCAAATTTCATTCGATTGACACTACTTTTTTCTTAAGCAACACTTTTACTTGTTCTTTGGCAACAGTTCTTAAAAATGTAAACAAATTGAGGGGCTTCCAGATTGGCAAAATGTGCAAGATAAATGCACTACATTTTTTTTTTATAGTGGTGCGATTAAAATATAAAATAGAATCATGTATAAAAAGCTAGTGTCAATAAGTGTTACGCAATTATGAAATATAGTTTTTCAAACGTTAGAATAACTGCTCTTCATGATTTTGATTTTTTTTAACTTCAGCATCCTATAAAATTATTTGATAAATCTTGAATGCAATTGTAAAAAGATACTGAAAAAAGTACTGTAAATAATTACGCTAAATATTGAAATTTAAATATTCCCATTGTTTTTGTCATATTACATGATATCTAAAACATAACTTTACAAAAATGAAGAATATTTCATGTAGTTTATGTTAATCAGAAATCAAATTATATTTTTTATCATGGTAAAAATAGTCTTTTATTTTATTTCATGTACCTCTTAGTTTATAAAATGAAATCCTATATGCATTTAAAATTAATTAATTATAAAATAAAATATATATAATTAATTATAATATATAATATATAATTAATATAAAATATATATAATTAATTATAAATTAAAATAACAGTAATTGCTAATATAAATTTTGCACACGTTAGGTCATATATTCGACATAATCCTTCCATTTGATAGCATATAATTTAGATTAATATATTGCATTCTAACAGGCATTTACATTAAAATAAGCTTGCACGAAACGCAAAATTCAAAACCTTAAATGGAATCCATTTCAGAAGTTTAATATCATGAAATGGCTTCTAGAATAGCTTTCAGCGCCAATATAATAATGCATTTCATGTAAATGAAGCTTAAATACAATATTACATTCAGTGACCATTGATGTGTATGCAGTATGCTCGAAAGCTCATTTATCTGAGTCTTACAAGATGAATGTTGAAATATTTCAATTTTTCATGCTATATACTCGTCCTAATGTAACTGCGTAATCTATATATCCTTTCTTCAGATTATAATAACTTTTGATATTCCGAAAGATATTCATCAAATCTGAACTAATAAAATAATGTAATATTTTTAGGTAATTTAAGAATATAGCAAAATTTTTTAATGGTTAGTTAAATATATGATTTAGAAAATTGTTTTAAAATATAAATAGATAAAAAAAAAATTAACTATAAAATGGCAAGACAATATCTGTTGAAAAAAACTTTTCTAAAAGATAAATAAGTTTTTAGCTCTAATAATAAACTAAGTAAAATAGAAGATAAAAAATAACTTTAAGTTTTAAAAAATGATAAAAGAAAAAAATTAACTTTATGTTTCCGTGGAGAAGAAATAGTAGAAACTCTAAACCAGATTTAAAAAAACTGTAAAACCATGTCTGTTTTAAAAAAGCTTCGATAAAAAATAAGTATTTTTTAAAAATAAAAATAAACTGTGTAAAAGATCAGATAATAATAAACAATTAAATTGAAAAAAATCAAAACACCCGACTGCGTAAAAAGCGAACTAATTAATTATTTCTCATCAATGTGAAACTATTTTTTTCAATACCTACTATTAGCTCACACTCTCGCTATATATATCTTGTTCAAATTTTCAATCGTTAATAAAATACTTATTATTCGTCCTATCAAGCTCAAATAATTTTTTTAAACTTGTAGTGGATGACACTTGATGTTAATCCAGTTTTTTTCAAATATTAGTTAATTAATTAAATTAAGTTAATTAATTTTCAATAATCGAGAGAGCCCTCTTCTTGATCAAGGTATTTCAAGACCGAGAGAGCCATCTTATTGATCAAGGCATTTTTAGAGCCACTCAAGATGGAAGAAGAATGGGAAAAAAAATTCTCTTATTGACCTAAGTAGGAATTGATTAAAATATTATTTTATATTACTTGTTTATATTACTTACCTATTTTTTTTATTTACTTGTATTGATGACTTTTAAGTTGTGTTTAATTGTTAGTTCCTATCTATAAACACTGTTTTAATGAGGTCTATAGATGTCTATGATGGTTAGAGTTGCAGTAAAGCTAAAGATCCTGCCTACACAACTTCCAGGTTGTATGATATTTTAACGGAGCTTCTGATTGTAAAATAGTCATTGAAACATTGTCTTCATTTTGAAAGACCTATCCAATGATATGCCACTCAATAGGGTGCATATTTTTTTTTCGTCCCTACCGCCATTTCATATTTTACGACCGCCATTTTGAATTTATAAAAACAAAATCTAGCCTATAACCATCGGGCCGTTAAGACGAATTGATAGAGACTTCATTCATTAAAATCCATCCAACCGTTGGGATGTTTCGAGGGTATAAAGAAATCCACATACACAGATACGCGTGAAAACCATAACCTTTCTTTTCAGTCGGGTAAAAAAGAACGTTAAGATATAAAAGCAATAAATAAAAAATGAGACAATTTTTTGCGTGGAGCAGAGATAATGGTTCAAAAGAATAAAGCATAGATTTCTTGATCAGATGTACAGATTTATAAGTGGAGTAAAAGGCAAATAATATTACGTACTTTTACTTTTAATTTACCGATTTTCAGACTTTAAAAAATTTTTTACAAACAAAAAAACATATAGATTTCATTTAAAAGTAGTTAAACTTCTTCCGGATTGGAGGTTAAGAAATTTTAAATGACATCTACATTATATTTATGTATCAAAAAATGTTTTAGTGTCTGTAAATAGGTAAATAAAAAGAAAACAAATATGTAGCTAAATATGACATTGTTGTTACTTACTTAAAAATTAATACAAATATTATTTAAATCTGTGTTCTGCTTAATATCTGTTGCATATATATATTTCTGGAGATCATATTCTGCGATTTGTCGAAGCAAAATAATTATATTACAGAGCTGAACTTGCACATAAAAGATTCAAAACATACTGTACTACATAGTTCTTATATATTTTTGTATATAAGGGATTTGATCAGTCAGGTCTCAGTTTCCACTCCCGAAGGTTAAACCTCTAGTGTGGAATGAGTTCGTTTTTTTTAAATATTGGATCAGAAAATTAATTTTCTTAACTTCTTTTTACTGTGCACGCCTCTTACTTGACTTTTTTTTAATTACCGAAAATATTTCGAAACTAAATGCTTAGTTTTATTTAAAATGTTGAATCTTTCTCATAGCTCGTCATGTTTACTAAAATTTTAACATATAAAATATAAGATTACAAATATTTTTTAAAAAAATTATCAACTAAGAAAGAAACCGACTTCCTTTAAAGAGAATACACAGAAAAAAGTCCTTCCGGCCAGTGCCGGGAGGAAGAGGTAGCTTTCATAATCCTTATTTAAAAAAAGCCAACTTATATCATGCAAACACACGAAGCTCAATTTAGTGGAATACAATTCAATACTAATTTTTATCAATATAATGAATGAGAATTTCGCGAAATTAGTCAGCTTTATCCAAGCTGCTTTTCTTTAAAGTAACTTATATTTGGCTGCCAAATTCGGCAATTTCTTAAAGTGCCTGTCATTTTAAGACAACATGGTGGATGAGGCTAAGCAGTGAACTTGGTCGAGACCTTAGTAATTGCTGTGCACATGCTCACTCACATCGGAATCGGTTGATATATAGGAGTGCTGTCGCATGCAAAAAATCAGATTTTTCAAAATGTCACCCACAATAGAAATTGAAACTGCTATATCTGAGCCACTTTTTAAGGTAAAGACAAACAAAAAATGCTCCTGAATCCTTATATCAAGATCAAATACTTAAGAAAGAAACCTTTTTCAATTTCTAATTTTTTTGCACCTCACTTTAAATATATATATATATTTTTAATTTAATGGCCGCCATTTTGAAACAAGATGGCTGATGAATCTGGCCAGCGAACTTGGTCGAGGTGTTGATGTATACTATCCACATGCCTTCTTACATCGAAATAGGCGAATACGCGTGTTATCGCGTGACAAATACAAGATCGTTTCAAAATGTTAGCCATGCTAGAAATTCAAAGAGCTATAAATCAACCATTTTTTAAGGTATCAACAAAAGAACAAATTTTCAGAAACAAAAACTGCTCCGGAATCTTTGTATCAAGACCAAACACATAAAAAAAATCTTTTTCATTTTCCAATTTTTTAATACCTCATTTTGAATTTTAAATTTAATTTTTTTTAAATGGCAACCCTTTTGAAACAAGATGGCGAAGGAAGCTGGCCAACGAATACGGTCGAGACATTGGTATGTACTATGTACAGACCAAGTTACATCCAAATAGGTTCATAAATACGCCTGTTATCGCGTGACAAAAATCAGGTCGTTTTAAAATGTCAGCCACAAGAGAAATTCAAAATGCTATTACTCAGCCATTTTTTTTAGATATAGACGAAAGAAAAACTGTTCCGGAATCTTTGTATTAAGGTCAAACACATACAAAAAAAATCTTTTTCATTTTCCAATTTTTTGGTATCTCATTTAAATTTTTTTATTTTTTAATTTTTTTAAATGGCCGCCATTTTGAAACAAGATGGCGGATGAAGCTGGCCAACGAACTCGGTTGAGATATTTGTATGTACTATGTACACACCAAGGTACATCCAAGTCGGTTCATAAATACGCCTGTTATTACGTGAGAAAAATCAGGACGTTTCAAAATGTCAGCCACGCTAGAAATTCAAAATGCTATAACTCAGCCATTTCTTAAGATATAGACGAAACAAAAACTGCTCCCGAATCTTTTTATCAAGGTCAAACACATAAGAAGAAAATATTTTTTCAATTTTTAATTTTTGGTACCACATTTCAAATTTAAATTTTTCTTAAAAATTTAAATGGCCGCCATTTTTAAACAAGATGGCGGGTGAAGCTGGCCAACGAACCCGGTCGAGACATTGGTATGTACTATGTATAAACGAAGTTACATCCAAATCGGTTCATAAATACGCCTTTTATCGCGTGACAAAATTCAGGAAGTTTCAAAATGTCAGCCACGCTAGAAATTCAAAATGCTATAACTCAGCCATTTTTTAAGATATAGACGAAACAAAAACTGCTCCGAAATCTTTGTATAAAGGTCAAATACATAAGAAAAAAATATTTTTCCATTTTCAATTTTTTGGTACCACATTTCAATTTTTACATTTAAAAAAAAAATTTAAATGGCCGCCATTTTGAAACAGAATGGCGGATGAAGCTGGCCAACGAACTCGGTCGAGAGATTGGTATGTACTATGTACACACCGAATTACATCCAAATCGGTTCATAAATACGCCTTTTATCGCGTGACAAAATTCAGGACGTTTCAAAATGTCAGCCACGCTAGAAATTCAAAATGCTATAACTCAGCCATTTTTTAAGATATAGACGAAACAAAAACTGCTCCGGAATCTTTGTATAAAGGTCAAATACATAAGAAAAAAATATTTTTCCATTTTTAATTTTTTGGTACCACATTTCAAGTTTTAAATTTTTTTAAAAATTTTAAATGGCCGCCATTTTGAAGCAAAACGGCGGATGAAGCTGGCCAACGAACTCGGTCGAGACATTGGTATGTACTATGTACACACCGAATTACATCGAAATCGGTTCATAATTACGGGAGTTACAGTGTGACATAGGTCAGATATATATATATATATATATATATATATATATATCAATTTTGAACGGAGGGTGGTTTCGGGGTCTGGGGGTCATGATCGATGAAAATATACCAAAATTTTTTGAAATCGCTTTCCTCCGAACGGCTGCAATAGGTAGCTTTTTTGTAAAGAAAGCTACCTAAAAGTCCTTCCGGCCAGTGCCGGGAGGAAGAGGTAGCTTTCATAATCCTTATTTAAAAAAAGCCAACTTATATCATGCAAACACACGAAGCTCAATTTAGTGGAATACAATTCAATACTAATTTTTATCAATATAATGAATGAGAATTTCGCGAAATTAGTCAGCTTTATCCAAGCTGCTTTTCTTTAAAGTAACTTATATTTGGCTGCCAAATTCGGCAATTTCTTAAAGTGCCTGTCATTTTAAGACAACATGGTGGATGAGGCTAAGCAGTGAACTTGGTCGAGACCTTAGTAATTGCTGTGCACATGCTCACTCACATCGGAGTCGGTTGATATATAGGAGTGCTGTCGCATGCAAAAAATCAGATTTTTCAAAATGTCACCCACAATAGAAATTGAAACTGCTATATCTGAGCCACTTTTTAAGGTAAAGACAAACAAAAAATGCTCCTGAATCCTTATATCAAGATCAAATTCTTAAGAAAGAAACCTTTTTCAATTTCTAATTTTTTTGCACCTCACTTTAAATATATATATATATTTTTAATTTAATGGCCGCCATTTTGAAACAAGATGGCTGATGAATCTGGCCAGCGAACTTGGTCGAGGTGTTGATGTATACTATCCACATGCCTTCTTACATCGAAATAGGCGAATACGCGTGTTATCGCGTGACAAATACAAGATCGTTTCAAAATGTTAGCCATGCTAGAAATTCAAAGAGCTATAAATCAACCATTTTTTAAGGTATCAACAAAAGAACAAATTTTCAGAAACAAAAACTGCTCCGGAATCTTTGTATCAAGACCAAACACATAAAAAAAATCTTTTTCATTTTCCAATTTTTTAATACCTCATTTTGAATTTTAAATTTAATTTTTTTTAAATGGCAACCCTTTTGAAACAAGATGGCGAAGGAAGCTGGCCAACGAACACGGTCGAGACATTGGTATGTACTATGTACAGACCAAGTTACATCCAAATAGGTTCATAAATACGCCTGTTATCGCGTGACAAAAATCAGGTCGTTTTAAAATGTCAGCCACAAGAGAAATTCAAAATGCTATTACTCAGCCATTTTTTTTAGATATAGACGAAAGAAAAACTGTTCCGGAATCTTTGTATTAAGGTCAAACACATACAAAAAAAATCTTTTTCATTTTCCAATTTTTTGGTATCTCATTTAAATTTTTTTATTTTTTAATTTTTTTAAATGGCCGCCATTTTGAAACAAGATGGCGGATGAAGCTGGCCAACGAACTCGGTTGAGATATTTGTATGTACTATGTACACACCAAGGTACATCCAAGTCGGTTCATAAATACGCCTGTTATTACGTGAGAAAAATCAGGACGTTTCAAAATGTCAGCCACGCTAGAAATTCAAAATGCTATAACTCAGCCATTTCTTAAGATATAGACGAAACAAAAACTGCTCCCGAATCTTTTTATCAAGGTCAAACACATAAGAAGAAAATATTTTTTCAATTTTTAATTTTTGGTACCACATTTCAAATTTAAATTTTTCTTAAAAATTTAAATGGCCGCCATTTTTAAACAAGATGGCGGGTGAAGCTGGCCAACGAACCCGGCCGAGACATTGGTATGTACTATGTATAAACGAAGTTACATCCAAATCGGTTCATAAATACGCCTTTTATCGCGTGACAAAATTCAGGAAGTTTCAAAATATCAGCCACGCTAGAAATTCAAAATGCTATAACTCAGCCATTTTTTAAGATATAGACGAAACAAAAACTGCTCCGAAATCTTTGTATAAAGGTCAAATACATAAGAAAAAAATATTTTTCCATTTTCAATTTTTTGGTACCACATTTCAATTTTTACATTTAAAAAAAAAAATTAAATGGCCGCCATTTTGAAACAGAATGGCGGATGAAGCTGGCCAACGAACTCGGTCGAGAGATTGGTATGTACTATGTACACACCGAATTACATCCAAATCGGTTCATAAATACGCCTTTTATCGCGTGACAAAATTCAGGACGTTTCAAAATGTCAGCCACGCTAGAAATTCAAAATGCTATAACTCAGCCATTTTTTAAGATATAGACGAAACAAAAACTGCTCCGGAATCTTTGTATAAAGGTCAAATACATAAGAAAAAAATATTTTTCCATTTTTAATTTTTTGGTACCACATTTCAAGTTTTAAATTTTTTTAAAAATTTTAAATGGCCGCCATTTTGAAGCAAAACGGCGGATGAAGCTGGCCAACGAACTCGGTCGAGACATTGGTATGTACTATGTACACACCGAATTACATCGAAATCGGTTCATAATTACGGGAGTTACAGTGTGACATAGGTCAGATATATATATATATATATATATCAATTTTGAACGGAGGGTGGTTTCGGGGTCTGGGGGTCATGATCGATGAAAATATACCAAAATTTTTTGAAATCGCTTTCCTCCGAACGGCTGCAATAGGTAGCTTTTTTGTAAAGAAAGCTACCTAAAAGACGTTGAAGAAATTTATTTCCTAATAAGACATTTTAAAAATGACAATGCATTCCAAGTCCATCGGTTTAGCATTGTAGAAACAACTGCAGACCTGACAGACCAAAGCACATAAACTGTATTTATAAGAGCGAGTACATTGGTTATGCATGTATATATATATATATATATATGATCAGGTATGATATATATGATATATATATGATATATATATGAAATCATATATATATATATATATATATATATATAAATATATATATATATATGTGATTTCTACTTTGTAGTTACCTCTTAGGAAATTCCATTAAATTTTTCATTCTTATCATCGCAAAGATTCATTTTTTACCTTTTTATTTGATATAACTAATGTTATACTGTATGTATTAAAATTGGGTAATTAGTTTTTATTATTATTCCTCTATACTTTTTAATATCGTTTTATTTTCAACTCTGTATTCCATGATTAATTATCGTTTAATGTGTTTGATTGTCACAATAATATTTTATAGCTTTTTATGACTAATATGAAGATAATCCACACACTATATTTGTGCTCTTTAGGCAATTGGGAATTTTAGAATCTGACAATCTTCTATAAACATCCATTTTTTCCCCTGTTCATTTTATTAATTTGTTATTTTTTATATTTAATAGTAATTATTAAATTTTTTTATATTTTTATTATAAATAATTTATTTTGTGTTATAGCAATTAGCTATATTCTATATATTATCAATGTTATAATTTTTTTTAATTTCTCAGTGTAGATAAAATGGGTAAGGCAATAGAATATATTGAAAGCATTTTATTAACATTAATTAATTTAATTTTTTTTAATAATGATATATAGTATGGTATTATTTACATATTAGGTTTTGTGTGGTAATGCACTTGATATATTTTAAATTCATTAGCTTTTATTAGGTTCATCTTGTGACATTTGAATAATAATAATAATTTTAAAATAACATAATAGATGGCAGCAACAAAAATTTCGTCTTTTAATGTTTTTATTAGAATAGTAATTTTAATTTTTTACACCAAGTGATATTGAACGCTGAATATTGGCAATATTGTAAAATAGAAATTAAACAATTTAAAAGTGTTTTTAGGTATTTTAAATAATGTAATTATTTTCTATTTATATTATATTAATTTTAATTCACCTTAATCTTATCGTGCTTTTGGATACCATGTGCGGGAGGATATTTTGAAAACAACTGGTATTTTATTCGGTATGTTTTGTAATATTTCTATTTTTTATGCTATAAATTAAATATTTAAAGGGTTGTATTGTTTATTTCATTTCATGCCATTTGATATTGTTCTGTTTTCATCTTGAAACTACTCTCTTGGTCATATTGGTTGTTTGAGTACAGGAGGGAAAAAAATTCAGCTTTTAGCTTTTTTTTTTCCTCACAGAAAAAAAAAACGATTTGCTTATATCATTGAATTCTGTACTCTTGAAAACGTAATTCAGTATATAAGTTTTTCAATTATTTTTCTCGGTATCCATATTCTTCTTTTTTTCTTCCATATTAATTCTTGTAATTAAGTATAAGGCACTTTATTTTATACATACAGTTTATATTATCGGTTTGTGGTATCCATTTTTATTGTCATTTCATTCACAATATTGGGTTTTTGTTTATGGTCGGTAATGTTTAATTAATGGTTATATATATATATATATGTGTGTGTGTGTGTAGGATTTAAATTTAAGCATCGTTTATTTTCTTTATGACGTGCATGATCAGTAAATTAACTGACGCTCTGATATTTTTATTATCCATGGTTTCAAAGCACGAGTTATGAAAATTCACGACATCAATGTTTGGATATATTCAAAGATTGATAAAGAGTCTGTCTATAAAATTATATTGTTCATCAAACATCGACTTTTGCAGTGCCATGTGAGGCATTGTTAGGCCTAAGTGGCTTATTCGAAGGAAAATAATTCATAGGTTTTGTGTCAGAAATGTAATGTATTTAAATAAGCTATCGACTAAGTGAAGTAAATTTATCTGTATAGAATTGTATTAAAGTTTATGTATTATTATTCCAACATCTTGATAGTCAAGTCGTTAATAAATTAGCATTTTACAAACAAAAACTTCTAAAAATCTCTCTCTCTCTCTCTCTATATATATATATATATCACTTTGTTCATATATTTGTTATTTCATCTTTATTATATATATATAAACGCGCACATATATATAGACAGAGACACCTACACATACACATGCGCGCGCACACACACATATCCAACATTACATATATAAAATCCTAATATTCCCTCAAATACTCAATATTTTTCTAATTGTAACACACATTGTTTCTACTGTATTTTGTCAGATTTCCAGTAAGAACAGTAAAATTTGGTTGAAATCGCTACATGCTGTAAATACAAAATATGTAAAACTTTCTTGAAACTTTTAAATAAACCTTTGTATTTCCTTAAATATAGAAGTTACTCTTATAGACGCAAAAGTTGCACACGAGCTTCTTACTAATACTGAAAATATTTTATGTAACATTACCCCATAAAATTGGTAGCGGCCTAGCTGCTTCCATTTTATGGAGTAATTTAACCGATATAACTCATGTTAAGTTACACTAATGTATAATATTACACCAGTTATATCACTTTAAATTACATCATTATATAAGTTAAATTACTCCATAAAATTGGAGGCAGCATGTTGCCACCAATTTTATGGAGAAACATTACATACATTTTTTACAGTGAATGTTCTTCTGCGACAGATTATTTGGAAGAATTTATTTTACAGGGAAATGGATAATATTATATTTTTCTTTCAATTTTCCCTTTGTTCCCTAATTGTTTCTGTGACCATATCTTCATTAAATGTATGAGATAAGTATGTTCTGTACATCCTTTAAGGTCTAGAAGTAACGGTTAAGTATTTCTAGTTTTCTGTGATTTTTAGCCATATATATTCGTTTTAAACTGAAAATATTGCCAAGAACTTCGAGAGGTAAGCAAACAAATACTGTGATATCACCAATAAATGGCAAGAAAATTGTCTTTTTAGTGTACATAACTCAGAAAGTAAGTAAGTAAGTAAGCACCCACCCTGGGAACCCGCTTTTGGCTTATGGTTGGGTGTAACCCCCAAGCCCAGGGTAGGGAAATGTTTTACTACCTGCGGAACCCTTTGAAAACAAATAAGTTTTAAGATTAATTATAACTATTCTAAATATTGTTATGTACAAACGAGGGTTTATAGATTACCCACAACTTTTTAAAGTTAAGTGTTCATATAAGTTCGTGTATAAGTTCATACACCTTGTAGTTATAACTAGTCCCATCAAAACCAGCCACCACCACCAGGGCCACTAGTGCCTGGACTGGAAATGTCATTCCTGTATTTAATCTGATTCATAAAGGTGGGGCATTGTGTTGAGTTCGCTGTGTGTTTATAATAATTTGGTAAGCTTATACAATTTGCACAGTTTCTGAGATCCTGTTTGTTTATATTCGTGCAACCAGTGGTCTGATGACCCATCGCACAGAATGCGCATATTGAATTTCTCCTGCAGTTACTTTCGGAGTGTTCGTACAATTGACAGTTCGCACACCTGATAATTGGCCTGTAAGGATGAATCCTGCAGTTTCGTAATCCCACATTTATAAGTTCCATGCTGAAAAGTGTGTCTGAAGTTGTCTTGTCTACCTCGAGGAGCAGTTGATAATATCTTGAAGAAGTTTTTTGTATTACTTTTTGAATCTGGATGTATGAACTTTTCTTTATGTTTGGATGTTGCTTTATTTGATTTATAAGATATTCTCCCTGTGTATCTTTTGGAATACCTATAATGATAATTCTTTTAGTGTTAGTTTTCTGTATTGTATTTCCGTGATACTTTTTATATCTTCTATTTTTTCTATATGTTGATATATTTCTAGTAACTGCGATTCTTGTTGGGTTTTTATAATTATAGCTTTTCTGTTTTTAGATGTTCTGCTATAGAATAATGGCAAATGTTCTACTTGCAATAATTTTGCAGTAATTATTTCTTGGATTTCTGATATTTTTGATCCTTCAAGACCCTTTATGAGAATTGCTGCTTCTGTATAATTGTCCTGTTCCCTTATGGAGTTATCTGTTGTTATTTCTTCTCTATAGCTATTGGTTATTTTTAATGTTGTTTCTTCTAACAGTTTTTCCAATCTATAAAACTTTTCTTCAATCCGTGTAGTTCTGTTTCTTTTGTTAGGCTTATACTATGCTGCTCCTCCTGGGAGTAATATTCACTTTTTGTATCCAGTATTTCCCGAGTGTGCCGAGTTCCGAGGTTACATCATTCTTGTCTTCTCGCAGATGTGTCTCATTACTAACTTGCTCGTTTATTTTGTCTTCTTTTGAGTTTTTGGTTGTTTGAGTATATTTTTCTTTAATTTTTGGATGGTTTGTTATTGTTTCTTTATTATGAAGCTGCTTCTTATTAGTCTTATTTTTTTGTAATTCTTTGTGTAGATTGTCAATTTTTGTAGATTTATTTGTTATTTCATTCTGTTTTTCCGTTAATTTTTCTTCTAATTTAATTAGTTTTTCTAGTATTATAGAGTTAGTTTCTTTTTCTTTTTCATATCTATTTTGCAGTACATTCATTTTTTCTTCCAATTCTTGTTGTTTAATCTTTTCTTCATTAAGTATTTCTTCTTTTTCAGTTAACATGTCCTTGTAAGCATTTATTTCATTTTGCTTTTCCCTTATTATTTTTTCTAGTAATATTTTCTCATTATTTGCATAGGTTATTTTATCTTCCAAGTTAACCGACTGATTATTTTTACCATTTATTATGCACATCCGCTCGTCAAAATCACTTTTCTCTTCTTCTTCTAGGAATTTGTTTTCTTTATCTACGGTCTCGCAGTCAGTATCCCCTTCACTCGAGGAAAGATATCTTTCATCTGTATTAGGTTCTTCATCCGACCCTTCAACTTTTTCTTCGTCAGACTCCGATGAGCTGTAATGCACGTATTGCTGAAAGTCTCTCTCAAATTCATCCTCACTAAGACTGTCATCTTGTTTAAGACGGATAAAGTTGCCTGTTTCTATTCTTTCTTTTATTTCATGATATGCAACAATCAAATTTAATTAGTCGTATATTGCGAAATTTGAGTCCTCGTTTATGTCTACGGAGTTAAATTTATCTTGTAGTCTAGATGCTCTATGATTTGTAATATTGTTGTGTAATTTGTACACTTTTTCGTTCTGGGCTGTATAATATGGACTTTCATTGTACTTTCTCGTTTCCATTGCAATTCCATGCTCTAATTGTAGTTGGAAGAATTTTACTGTTTTGTGCCATTTTTTGTTTTTCTTTTTATAGTGATATAATCTCTGCAAGACCCTATGAATTAGTATATTATGATCGTGCATCTGGAGTTCATGATATGGACTTTCTTCATAGTTTTCATTTTCCACCGCCTTGATGTGCGCCAACTGTCTGAGTAATTCATCCCTGTATAGATTATAACAAAGTGTTCGATTCTTTTTATGAAGTATTATAAGTTTCTTGATACTCTCGTATGTAAAGAAGGCATTTATATTTTCACTTATTTCACAGATACTTGATATGGTTTTTAAGTTCATGTCACATCCTTCTGGCGATTGGGACGGTGTTGCCATCGTTGTAGTTAATACAGAAGCAGGTTTCAAATAATTTAGTTAGTTACTTATATTTGGAGAGATAAATTATCTTGAGTATGATATAGTTTTAACAGTGATTTATCAAATTCCAGGATATAAATTTTAAATAATATAAGATAGATAATATATAAATTTATAAATTATTGGAGATAAAGATCAGGGGTCCACTAGGCCCCCGCCATACATCTTTGAAAGAAAGGGATATAGATAGTTAAAAGCAAAAACCAGTGGTCGTAACCACCGAAAATGACTAAGAGAAAATTAAGAGCCGAAAAGTAAAAGGGGGAGGATTTGGAGAATAAATAAAACAAAATAAAATAATAAAATAAAGGAAAGCAATTTTAATAGCCAAATATAAAAAATGGGGGGGGGGGGAGTATGTGCCCTGCCTCTCATGCCACCGTGACCATGCACTTGAATGAAAAGTAATAAACTTCCTTTTTACCAGACCAGCACTCTTGCTGGCATAATATGTATTCTTTCATAACCTGTTAATTAGTATAGATTATTTGTTGTAAGTTAATTGAAGTTTTACAAAAATAATAAGTATCATGATCCATCGAAAACATTAAATTACCAAGCTTTAAAATAATTTACACTTATACAAATGTACACTTTTGATATTAATAACAGTGCTAAGTGAAAAAGTATTAAGTGGGAACAAGAATGTAAGACATGTGAAGTATGACCAAAATTTATTAAGCAATTACATTTTTAGGCAGTGAAATGTGTGCAATTTCAGAAAATTTAAAATGGGAACACTACTGTTGGCAACCTCCAATACATTCAAGAAAAAACCAGAGTAATAGTCCAATAATCAAAATGTTGCTAATGTTAAGGAAATGAGTGCTAATAATAAAAGTGTTTAGTTGGATCAAGAGTATATGTCATATGAGAGATCCCAATGAAAAGCTCAAAAGAATAACTCAGATAATAAAAAAGTAGTCAATGTTAGGCAAAGAAATGTGTGCGAGGTCAAATATTTAAAATGGGAACAAAACTGTTGGCAACCTCCAGTACATTACAGAAAAAACCAGAGAAATAACCCAATAAATAAAAAAGTTGCTATTGTTAAGGATAAAAAATATTAAATGTAAAAATGTTTATTGGGATCAAGAAAATATGTCATATGAGTTATCCTAGTGAAAAAATCCGAAGTATAACTCAAATAATAAAAAAAAGTCAATGTTAAGCTTAGAAATGAGTGCAAGGTCAAAAAATTTTAGCGGGATCAATATTGTTGGCAACCCCTAGTACAATCAAGAAAAAACCAGAAAAATATCTTAATAATTGTAAAAGTTGCCAATGTTAAGGAAAATTCTTAACAACTTATAAAAAGTGTAAAATGTGACTTGGGACTGTTATATCAGTCGAAAATGAATGTAAATTAGAAAAAACCATGTCTATAGCCCAATTAGGAAAAAAGTAGCAATTGTTATAGATAAGGGAGGGGGCAAAAATTGGTGCAAAAGATGGTGACAGTAGAAATAATAGTAAAGTAATTAAAAAAGTGTCAAAAATATGACAGTAACAAAAATAAAAGCTATAATAATGCAGAGCCCCATTTGACCCCTCCCCGGCAGGCCCTTAACTGTGCTGTAGCGCAGCAGAATACCCCTACGACCAACACTTTTCGAGTTATTTAGCATTTTATGCAATAATTCAAATGTATAATACACCCATCAGAAACAAAACGGCGTGTTTTAGTAATTAGATGGCAAACCCAGTAGTTAATTATTGTACTAAAAGTTGGAGACCTTCCTGTACATGTTGCCATCGAAAAATTAGTTAAATAATCATATTTAGTATTTTATTGTAATTAATTTATGTATTATTTTAAGGCTTTGAGAGATTTTTTTTTTTGAGAAACAAAATGGAGGATGTTCTTTAACATCCGATGATTTTGGGACTTTTATAAGTTATTCCAGGTGTGGACCCCTACAGATTTTGTATTTCTTAGATGCCATTCATAGTTTTGTTTTAGAAAGAGCTGGTAGGCTTTTAAATAGATTTACTCTTAACATTGCGTTTCCCATAGGGAAAATACGTGGCCAATAATGGCGGTTTACTGACCTGAAAAGGGCTAAGTAGTAACTAATCACTGAACTTTAAATTAGTTTGGCGTCAATTGTATTAACTCAAATACTCAGAAAGCACAATTGTTTTTATCCGAAATTTATCGTTTATGATTCTGTGCCTTAATGTATTAAATATTGCATTGGCTTACACATTCATTAATTAACGCCAGTTTGTGGATACTGTTTATTTCCTAGAGCAGTCTAAGAAAACATACTGTGTTAACGAATTGTTATCGATACTTGAAATATAAATAAAAAATATGCCGAAAAAAAAAGGGCTTGAGTAAATGCAAATATTTGAGCTAAATAGTGTTTGAAATTTACATCGTTGCAAACATTAAAAGCCTGTTTCTTTCAGTCTATATGTACCTACGTAACCACAAGAAATATTTCTTGACGCTGTGAACAGTGTCGCGCCTCTGTACAGCACCGCAGCTGTGTACTGTAAAAAAATCCGTAGGCAGATGTGTACCGAAAAACCGTATAGATATGGGTGATTTTATGTCAAATTTCTGACTTTTAACACATACTTTCATTTTTGAGATATTTTATATACTTTCTATTATTCTATTTCTAAATTTTCTTTGAATAAACCGAAATTTTCCTTTTTATTTTTACTCTATATATGTTAAGAATCTAAATGCTCCCTCCAAGGACAAACAAACGGAATTGTTCCTTTTCAGCTAAGAGAAAACGGGAAAATCCCAGATAAAATTTCGTAATTGATATTTTGGTCTATAACCAAGTCCTTGGATGTCTCCAGTTGGTGTACGGAGTCTCGGCATTCACTCCCTACTCGCAAATACAGAAGTTCGAATCCGTATGAAAGCGAAGCCATAAAAAATGTTCGTGATAATATTAAATACAAACACTTATTTTGTATAAATATACTTCAGTATATATAGATATTACATATTTGTTTTATTTTTTTTCTCTATTGCTCAGTTAGTTTAATAACGGAATTTCCCGTTTTGAATAGCGGGATACTTTCATCCTGAAAAGGAATACCAGATGGAAGTTTTGTGAAAAAACGGAGAATAGACCGAAACTTTTCTGAAACCTAGGAGATTTTAGGCAGCTTTCTTTACAAAAAGCTACCTATTGCAGCCGTTCTGAGGAAAGCGATTTCAAAAAAATTTGGTATATTTCTATCGATCATGAACCCCAGACACCGAAACCGCCTCCGTTCAAATGTTGATATATATATATATATATATATATGATATTTGTCACACTGTAACTCTCGTATATATGAACTGATTTGGATGTAACTTCGTGTATACATAGTACATACCAATGTCTCGACCGCGTTCGTTGGCCAGCTTCCGCCGCCATCGCCTTTCAAATGGTGACCATTTAAAATTAAATAAAAATAAAAATTGAAAATGTGGTACCAAAAAATTTAATATTGAAAAATATTTTTTCCTTATGAGTTTGACCTTGATAGAAAGATTTCGCAGCAGTTTTTTTTTTCGTCTATATCTTAAAAAATGGCTCAGTTATAGCACTTTGAATTTGTAGCGTGGCTGATATTTTGAAACGACCTGATTTTTGTCACGCGATGACAGGCGTATTTATGAACCGATTTGGACGTACCTAGGTGTGTACATAGTACATACCAATGTCTTGACCGAGTTCGTTCACCAGCGTCTCACGACATCTTGTTTCAAAATGGCGACCATTTAAATTTAAAAAAATAATAATAAAATGGAAAATATGGTACCAAAAAATTTAATATTGAAAAATATTTTTAAAAATGTTTTTGACCTTGATACAAAGATTCCGGACTAGTTTTTGTTTCGTCTATATCTTAAAAAAAAATGGCTGAGTTATAGCACTTTGAATTTCTAGCGTGGCTGACATTTTGAAACGACCTGATTTTTGTCACGCGATGACAGGCGTATTTATTAGCCTATTTCGATGTAAGAGGCATTCGCTGGCCAGCTTCATCAGCCATCTTGTTTCAAAATGGCGGCCATTAAATAAAAAAAAAAATTATATTTAAAGTGAGCTGCAAAAATATTAGAAATTGAAAAAGGTTTATTTCTTAAGTATTTGACCTTGATATAAGGATTCTGGAGCATTTTTTGTTTTGTCTTTATCTTAAAAAATGGCTCAGATATAGCAGTTTGAATCTGTAATGTGGGTGACATTTTGAAAAATCTGATTTTTTGCATGCGACAGCACTCGTATATATCAACCGATTCCGATGTGAGTGAGCATGTGCACAGCAATTACTAAGGTCTCGACCAAGTTCACTGGTTAGCCTCATCCACCATGTTGTCTTAAAATGACAGGCACAAACAAAAAATGCTCCTGAATCCTTATATCAATGTCAAATACTTAAGAAAGAAACCTTTTTGAATTTCTAATTTTTTTGCACCTCACTTTAAATATTTATATATTTTTTTTATTTAATGGCCGCCATTTTGAAACAAGATGGCTGATGAATCTGGCCAGCGAACTTGGTCGAGGTATTCATGTATACTATCCACATGCCTTCTTACATCGAAATAGGTGAATACGTGTGTTATCGCGTGACAAATACAAGATTGTTTCAAAATGTTAGCCATGCTAGAAATTCAAAGTGCTATAATTCAAACATTTTTTAAGATATAAACAAAAGGACAAATTTTCATAAACAAAAACTGCTCCGGAATCTTTGTATCAAGGCCAAACACATAAAAAAAAATCTTTTTCATTTTCCAATTTTTTAATATCTTATTTTAAATTTTAAATTTAATTTATTTTTAAATGGCAACCCTTTTGAAACAAGTTGGCGAATGAAGCTGGTTAACGAACTCGGTCAAGACATTGGTATGTACTATGTACAGACCAAGTTACATCCAAATCGGTTCATAAATACGCCTGTTATCGCGTGACAAAAATCAGGTCATTTTAAAATATCAGCCACAATAGAAATTCAAAATGTTATAACTCAGCCATTTTTTTAGATATAGACGAAACAAAAACTGTCTCGGAATCTTTGTATTAAGGTCAAACACATACGAAAAAAATCTTTTTCATTTTCCAATTTTTTGGTATCTCATTTTAATTTTTTTTTTAAATTTCTTTAAATGGCCGCCATTTTTAAACAAGATGGCGGGTGAAGCTGGCCAACGAACTCGGTCGAGATATTTGTATGTACTATGTACACACCAAGGTACATCCAAATAGGTTCATAAATACGCCTGTTATTACGTGACAAAAATCAGGACGTTTCAAAATGTCAGCCACGCTAGAAATTCAAAATGCTATAAATCAGCCATTTCTTAAGATATAGACGAAACAAAAACTGCTCCCGAATCTTTTTATCAAGGTCAAACACATAAGATGAAAATATTTTTTCAATTTTCAATTTTTTGGTACCACATTTCAAATTTAAATTTTTCTTAAAAATTTAAATTGCCGCCATATTTAAACAAAATGGCGGATGAAGCTGGCCAACGAACCCGGTCGAGACATTAGTATGTACTATGTATAAACGAAGTTACATCCAAATCGGTTCATAAATACGCCTTTTATCGCGTGACAAAATTCAGGACGTTTCAAAATGCCAGCCACGCTAGAAATTCAAAATGCTATAACTCAGCCATTTTTTAAGATATAGACGAAACAAAAACTGCTCCAGAATTTTTGTATAGAGGTCCAATACATAAGAAAAAAATATTTTTCCATTTTTAATTTTTTGGTACCACATTTCAAATTTTAAAATTTTTTAAAAATTTTAAATGGCCGCCATTTTGAAACAAGATGGCGGATGAAGCTGGCGAACGAACTCGGTCGAGACATTCGTATGTACTATGTACACACCGAATTACATCGAAATCGGATCATAACTAGTAAATCTGCAGATCAGGAGCCTCAACGTCATCTTTGCAAGTCATTGCTTTTTAACACTCATTGCATAATATTCAACTTCCTACAAATCGCTTTTTAAAGTTTTCAAATTACATAAATATTTATGAGCATACAAGATACTTCGTAAAGTTTCAGAAATTAAAAGTGTTAAACAAGTGGTTGTACATTGATGTTCTGAAATTCAGATGAGCTACTTATTCTGGTAACTTTTTAAATCAAAAATTGCATTTCTTCAGGGGGGCTCTGCCCCCCTGAACCCCCGTAGTCTATTTAAATTTAGATTCGTAATTTTTTATTGATTGTGCGGATGGTTATAGTATATCTTACATTTTTTTTACGCTGTGATTTATAAGGATAAGCATAAGTTTTTTTTTTTATAAATTAATAAAATTTAAATTTAAAATAAAATATTCATGTTAACCGTACACAGACAATAAATCTTGAAGTGACGCCAAAAATGTAACCCTGAAATCGCTACATTCGGCACAACACAACGACGTCCTAAAAAAAAAAAAAAAAAAAAAAAAAAAAAAAAAACGGATGAAGTCAAAGAATTTGGTCCCTGTTCCACGTGCTTGTTTTGTTTGGGCCGAATGAGGGCATTTAAATCTGAGCGATAACGCACATCGTATTGCAAACTGTTTTTACGGCATACTGCATCTCCATCTACCTCTTTCCTCCGTCAATAATAGTTAATTTTATTTTACCCAAGATCTTTTTATTCCAGCATCTTTGTTTTCGATAAATGACGTCTAATTCACCTGCTATGCGTACTTACTCAAAACTTTTCATCTTGTTATATTAAGAAATACTCGAGAGTTTTCTTTTTATTTTTAATATGCCGCCATATTAATTTTTCTATTCTTAATTTTATTTTTCATTTTCCTGTTTCACGACAAAACATTTTCAATTGAAAATTGTTTAAAAGAAAATATTATTCCGGGTTTTGATTTTCTTGGCAACAATTAAAGAAATATTGGTAAATGTTATGGGAAAATGTTACGTTATTCTCTATGAAAATAATGAACTTTTGTATTTTTAAGCAAAATATTTCAATAAAATAAATGAAATATTGCCTATTTTTATTTCTGGGCTAAAATCCTTCTATATGCAAAGATACAAATGCATTAATTCATCTGTTTTGACGTTGGCTTTACTCAAGCATTATACACGCAATTATACTAATATTATTAGGGACCATATACGTTGCTAGGCAACAGAGAAAAAAAAGGAAAAAAAAATGAAATATGCATTATGTCAATTTGATAAAACAAAATCCTTTATATTATTGGAAAACATGCATAAAATTCCCCCCAATATTATAAACCTAATTAGAAAAATCTCGCAAATATATTGACATAATTTATTGGAATAATTTAATAATGTTATTTAAAAAATTTTAGCATCAAAAATTTACCATTTAAATCCATTTTTGATATGACTCATTTCTTTCAACAAATGAAAATCTGAAAATCGTCTGACTTGCCATTGAAAAGCATTATAGAGCAAAATAAAATGTTCCATATTTCCCGAACGAATGAACCAAATTTAACCAAAAACTATACAGCTAAGTCCGGGTACCTTATCAACATGCCCAGTGAATTTCAAGCCGATCGGATGCTTTTTGCGGCAGTTATCGCGGAACAGACAGACAGACTAACATAAACCAAAACTTTTCGTGTCTCCACAGTAAGCCTTCACTGACGTTTTGGCAATTACGAGAGTTAGAGTGTATACATAGGTCATATATATATATATATATAATTATATATATATATATATATATATATATATATATATATATATATATATATATTATATATATATATATATAGATAGATAGATAGATAGATAGACAGATAGATAGATATCAATTTTGAACGGAGGGTGGTTTCGGGGTCTGGGGGTCATGATCGATGAAAATATACCAAAATTTTTTGAAATCGCTTTCATCCGAACGGCTGCAATAGGTAGCTTTTTGTAATGAAAGCTACCTAATATCCGTCTTTTTTTTCATCCGCTAGGTGAAAGCTACTTCTTTATATCTGTGTTTCAAATTATATTATTTTAAATTTGTTCATGAATTTTGGATAAACATATTATATATATATATGTGTTTGTGTATGTGTATGTACGTGTATGTAAAATTTTGAAATAAGAAATATCAAATTTAATGAGAATATATAAGTTAAATAAAATGTCAGCCTCTCGTAAAAGAGGTATTAGGCAAAAACTAATTAAATATGTTTTCGTATGTTCGTGTTTAAGGTGTTACTGTGAGATATGTGAGAAATGGTGTGTGTAAATGGGGGGGGGAGGTCAAGCATCAACCCTATTAAAATTCCTCCGCGCTTCTATGTAACCTCAAGAACTCGGAAACCACAAGGCGCAGGGCTACGAAATTTGGCACGTGGGTTGCTAGTAGATTTCCTTGAACGATTGGAGCGATAAAATCGAAAATTTTGAATAGTTTTTTTTACGCTTTTGACGAATTTGTGCCGTTTTTATGTTCAATCCGTAATAGCGAGAGTTCTGACCAGTTCTAAAAGTTTACTGCAATGTGAGATGTACATAATACGTACGCCACGCTGCAATACTAAGAAGCTGTAGCGGGTATTTTTATAGTTCTTTTACCTCGCATGCAAATAATCAGAGATTATTTAATTGCGCTTAATTATTAACTTTTTTTTTAAATAAGGGAAAACATTTCATCACAAACATCAACAAAACGTTTATTCCATTTATTCCAATGATATCGTTTCATCGTTTGCTGCCATAGCAATATGATAAATTATGTTCAAAAGTAGAAAAATATTTTTTTTTTAAATCGACTACTAATTTTTTTTGGGGGTGGGGGTGGGGGGGGTGTTAGAATTAAATTCATGAACTCCCGTGCGTGGAACGGGTTAAACAGCTAGTTTCTTACAATAAAAATGGAATATTTTATTATCATTCATACTACTTCTGCCGGTGTCAAATGACACCCTTTTAAAGTTTTTATTTATGTTTATTTTGCTAGTAGTGTTTTAATGTAATAAACATAAAAATGTCTTTAATGTATTAAAAATGATTTGTAATTTTTTCAGTCTAAAAGTTACAAAAGCAAAACCATAAATCGATGTCTTTTGAAAGGTTCATGCTTGACATCGGTAGAAATAGTGTTAAAAATTAGTTTTATGTTTCCACTGATAATATTTCGTAATTTATTTCGTGAAAAATATAAATCTTTAGTGCAAACGTGCTAAAGATTCTAAATCCTCTGTAAAAGATAATTCAAAACAGTTTTGACATTTCAAAATAGGTGTTCAGTAAACGTAAATTGCATATGACTTATTAAAATGTTAACTGAGAATGAACTAATTACCTCAAATCTCTTTTTCTGAGACACTTTGTATATTGGAATCCATTTTCTCATTAACTAACACTCTAAGGAATTATATGAGACATAATATAACTTAGAAAGTCTTTCTGTCATTTCTTTATTAATGTCAAGAATAATAAGATTTTGAGTAAACTGTCTATTTTTAACAAATGTGTTAAAATTAAATATTATATAGAATTTAAAGGAATTCTTTTCCTGAAACGATAGGAAACAATTTTTATTTAATGCAATTTATGTACATATTAATGTGCAAACCTATAACGTTGGAAATTAAAAAAAAAATGTTCTTTATACTAATAATACTATTTTTTGTTTATAGGTGTATACATTTTGCAATATATAATACAACAGATTACTTGGAATGTGTTCTTTCACTTTTAAGCAAATTCTAATTATTTTTATTATTATTACACTGTAAGAAACTGCTGTCAAAGAACGGAAAATGCACTGATAGCAAAGTTGTCGTCTATTCCCTGTTGCTTTACAAACTTACGTTTTGGTTTTCTGAAATTTTCAAGATCGAAATTTGCCGCTATTCAAATTAAGAAATTTCTATTTAAAAATATAATGTAAGTAATAATATAATACTAGACTAATATTAACACAATTATTCTAATTGGTAAACAAATCATATTAGATGTAAATTTCCAACTGGGTGAAGAAAAATGTCCGGACCAGAATTCGAACCCGGGACCTCCTGGCTGAAGCTGACAGTGCTCTGCCATCTGAGCTATCCCGGACAATTCTGGTCGAATTTTCTCACCCAGCTAACCTTGATGATTACAGCATCTGGTCTTAAACCTGGTTCAGCTCAACAGAATTTGTTTACCAATTAGAATAATTGTGTTAATATTAATCAAGTGCAATTTCGTATCCAGCGATTTCTGGCGTTCCTTTACCTGAGATTTATTCTGTTGAGCTGAACCAGGTTTCAGACCAGATGCTGTAATAATCAAGGTTAGCTGGGTGAAAAAGTTCGACCAGAATCGTCCGGGATAGCTCAGATGGCAGGGCACTGCCGGCTTCAGCCAGGAGATCCCGATTTCGAATCCTGGTGCGTACATTTTTCGCCCAGTTGGAAATTTACATCTAATAATATAATATTTTAAAAAAAGGAATCTTAATTATATAAACTGAAGCATATTTACACGAAATAGGAACTTGCATTGAATATTATCACATCTCTTTCTTATTACCCTGCCTCCCTTCGGATACGAAACACAGTAACTTGTCTTTATATGATGAATGCTCCATTCCCTATACCATCTGGCTACATCCAATGACTCGCTTATAGGCCAAAAATAAAATATCTAATTTAACCCATTTAGGCCTAAATTTTTGTTTTTCAATTTTTTTTTTTTTTTTTTTTGTAAAATCACTATAAAATGTTGCAAAATGAACTGGAAAAATATTTAAAAAATTACGCTAAAATATTTTTGTATTTATTTGATAAAATGTAAACATACTAAATATGGAATTGTGCATAATATTTATAATAGTATAATATACACAATGATATGTTCTGTCTAAATTTGTATAAAATAATGTTTTTAATTGTATATTATGTACTATAATTAGTGTTTTTATGAACTACTATAAAATCAAATTTATTTCTTTACAGAGACTAATAACATTATAAGTATGATCAATAATAATTTAAGTGCAATCGTATGTGAGGCTTAAAAACAACTTATTTCATATCATATTGAAAAGGACTTTACATAAATAAATGTCCCTTAAATGGCTAATAAAAGTTGGTATACATTCGTGCCTAGCGCCCTATATTTTGTACGGTACAAACCTTCATTAAAAATAGGCTTGAACATGTAATTTCACAATTTGAAAGAAAGTATGTAAGCTAAGATTAGGACATATTTATTTAGATCCTTGATAGAAAAAAAAATCACTTTTTACATTTAGCTATCTTGAAAACTAAAAAATCTATAAACACCGAAAAAAGCCTTCATCTAAGCAAATAAATAGCCATCTTATGCTATCAACTCGGTAACAGATAAAGACATTTATAGATAATTATTTCATACAATTTTCATGTTATAAAGAAGAAGAAAACTATAGAAATTTATTAAAATTCAAAACGTCCTAAAAAAGGGACGCCAGGCAGAAATGGGTTAACTGAAAGTTTCCAGTTTTCTTTCATCTGAAAACGAAACATTTACCTTTGTCTACTTTGTAAGGGATAATTTCGTTTTTAATATTCAACATGCAAGGATAAAAAGGAAATTTTTATTTTATTCCCTGAAGAATTCCGATTTCAACTGAAAATAAAAGTTTCTGATAAAGCACTCTAATGTCTCATAAAATCCTTATTATAATTACATAATGGTTTTACTGCATTAAGCGATAAAATAAAATTAACAAATTCGCATCTAATCTTTAAAAAAACTATAATATTTCACATGATACTGGGTTTGTAATGTTTCTTATTATTTCTCCAGAAAATTTTGTAAATATTGATTATACAGATCCTCCTCTATAAACAGATGGAGATTAAACAGTCTTACGTAAACGACTCTTAATTTGTATTACTTAAAAACCTGTTTGAGCAACAACAGAATTTGAACAACAGTTTTTATCGACTGCTTGTGCAATTAATCCCCATAGATTAGCATAGAACACTTCGTTAATTAAAACGTGACTGTGCAAAAGTTTAAAGTTAAAAAAAAGCGTCAGAAACTGCAAATTAGGCAGCTTAAGTAATACTTAAATTAAAATATAAAATTTTTATAAGATGTTTCGGGTATTATTAATTTATCCCTGGTCTAAATATTATTATTTTTTTAAATGATCTTTTAAAAAATTTTGATATGGTTATGTTCTTCTTCATTTTTAGTATGTTTTTTATTGCATGAATTGATTGTATAGAATCGGGTACATTGCACGAATCATTATATATTGTTTCAAATATGTCATTGTGTTAATTACGAAAAATGCGCTGATATATTGAAAAGAGTTTCTCATATCAAACTATTATACGTGGTTTATTTTGCCTGAACATTAATTCAAAGATTCTTTTACACTCCAGAGGAGGAAAGGTAATTTACTAACGTGCAGGGACGTTTATTATATATTCTCTCCTTGATCCAATGAAACACAAATACCTAAATATCAGAATTCTATTTGTTATAGATATTTCTTTAATTTAGAGCATATTTTTAGGTGCATGTGTAGTAAATTCTTTTGCGTAATTTTCAAGTTAATAAAGTCAAATTATAATTTTTGGAAATAACAAGTAAAACAAATTTACTGTGCGTGCTCTTTTTTTCATTATGCAAAGTTTCGTTTTTACGCAACATATTTTTGCATAAATAAGGTAATATTTATCCAGTAGAACTCGAAAGTAATAACTTATATAGAGTATAAGCTTATAATTACAGATAATAATAGATTTTATACATATATCCATATTCGCATACTTATACATATACATATACTTTAATAGATTATTCCTATATTCCGAACATATAATCGTTCTGAAACAGAAAAAGAATTGAATATAAAGCACTACCCAACAAACACATGACTTACGACCGCATGGCGTATCCGTTGCGACCAGGGTGAGTTACGGCCATTTGTAGCCAAACAATACTGTGCCGTAAGTGACGCGCCGGTAATTACGGGAGCTAACACCAAACAGATTACGGATCGGGAGAGAGAAAACAGTTGCGTTTATTTTACTGGTCAATGGTTGAGGGTAATTTCCGGCAAGCATTTAATTTACCCTCTCGTTTAGACAGTAGAGGGCTAATATTACCTAACTGGCATATTTATTTAAAGAGAGGAAATGTATTTTTTCTCAATTTCTTTTAAATTAATCTTAATTACTTTAAATGTGGGTTTTTATAAAAATATAAATACGTTATGAGATTTATATTTAAAGCAATAAAATAGATTAGATATTTTTATTTAGTTTTAACATATTTTTACAAAATGTAAAATAATATTTCCAAACTAATCTTCGATATCTTTGCATGGATATATTTTTTATCGTCATACTGAAAACAATGAATGTAAAACAAAATACTATAAGATTTAAAGTTCTGAATTCAGTGTAAAGGTAAAAAAAGATAAAACTACTTGCCTCTATTAAATTCCTAATGATTTATGCATATTTATTTGCTGTATTATCATTATTTCACTAATAAAAGTTATAATTAAAGCCATATATATTTTTTTCATATGCATAAAAATAGTTAATTCAATGCCAGTTACATGAAAACTAATGTTAAGTAAAACGGAAGAATTACAGAACAAATTTTGATAAAAAAAAATAACAATAAATAAATAAATTATCAGTTACAAGTGCTATTTGTTTAATAATAATAATAATCAATAAATAAATATGTTTGACTGTATATTTTTGCGAGAAAGAAACACATATGAAAGTGTTTAAGGTTTTTGTCAAATCCGTATTGGCTACTTTTTGACACATTTTTAAAATTAACTTTTTTCACCAAACGCATAAAATTAGCAAGACCCCTTAATAAAAGACTGTGTAATGGAATTATTTCCTCCTTGCTAAAGACAAAAGTTCTGACAGAAAATCCCTTCGAAGTTGGCGTTTAAACGAAATATCCGGATGTGATAGCGCGTAAAAGCGGAAAAAATGAAATCATATAAGTACAGTCATTTACAAGATGTAATTCATGTATAGTCACAAAATGAAATAATGAAAAAAAAAACTTTTCGATGACAAATCGTTTCTATAATTATTCTTTCATGTATCATATTTTTACGTTTAAAAATGACTTACAAAATATATCAGAAAGTTTCCCGTTTATTTAGCGAAATATATATATATATATATATATATAGATAGATAGATATAGATATATATCATATACACATATACATTAAATAAATCAAAACCGCATAAAAATGGGTTATTAAACTTTGAAAATGAAATTATCAGTAGTATTTAAATGTTTTTCCCCTCTAGTGAATTAAATATATAACTTCCATAAAAATATTTTATCGATACATATATGTGTATATTTTACTTAAATCAGAGTGACATGGCTCTTATTTTTTTTCAAAAGTATCACATATATGGATTACATATAATGATTATATACATTTTACAATTTCAGATATTCACTAAATATAATTCTATAAAAAAATCGTATCCCCTTTTTTTCTAATCGATTAGTAGGTAAAGGATAAAGGAAAAAAAATAACTGAGAAAGAGTTTAAATTATTTGAAATTCGACAGTGTTATCGTTAAATTCGAAAAAGTCGCTTTAAAATAGGAATCACTATACACAGGAATTGAGAAGATTAATCCAATTATATGATGTTTTTCAAGTCTCTCTCCCGCTTTTTAAGGGAAGGATGGGATGATCTGTTTCGGGGGACCGTTCAAGGACATATAAGGGTCAAGATTTCTCTGTGTCATGATTTGAAATCACTTGTCACTGTTGTTTGACGAGGATAGGACGACTGTTTCTGTTTATTTCGACTTTTGGTACTGTTTATACAAGATCTATTTAGTGGATGTCTGCGATGGGGATAGAATTTAAAATATTGTAAGTCTGAATATTTTGTTTACCTATTCATTAAATCAGCTTAATTCGAAATGTTTCTATACCATTATATTATACTCATTTTTATAAAAGAATTATATAAATATGTAAAGTTAAATATTAATATTATTAGTTGTTATTTTATAAATGAATACGACGTAAAATGTTAGAATTTGCGATTTAACTCTGATTTTTAAAGGTATTTTTGTTTAAGCAAATGCAGGATAATATCTGTATTTTATTTATTATTCTTTGAAAAATTTCATTTAGTAGTTTCATTGAATGTATTCTATTTTAAGAATTTTCCCCCTATTATTGAGGCTGTATAAAGTAATTTTAAAAAATGTGAATTATTTATATCACTTTCATAATTCCTATAGTTTATTTAACATAAATTGATTTAATGTCATAATTGTTTTTTTGATGTGATTTTGAAAAAATATATATATTTTTCCTTTTCTTCTGATATCGGATTATAATTTGTCCTCAGAGAAAATGTCATCAAATTAAACAACTGAAGAATTTTATTGCAATATAAGAAAAATTAGGGCGAGAAAAAACTCTTTAAAATATTTAAGATATTTTGAAATATCTGAAAATAATTTTCAGAAAAAAATGGTTGGAATACATATTTTAACCTTTTTTTTAAATTATAATTATTATAATATTAAAATTTGATTATTCAACTTTAATAGGAAAATATAATGTTATCTAATATTAAACAATATTAAAAAAATATGAGAACGGTAAATTACTATTTAAAAAAAAATGTCATTTGGGACATATATAAACATAAAACGACATTTTTTATTTCTTTATTTTTTAATAATATCTATGTGAAAATTTGTGTTTGTTAAATGAAAATGGTTCAGAAATATTTCACTTGTTCCACTGTTCTGATTTAATAAGGTTTTAATGTATGGACATAAAATTTTGGCAACGGACTTACCAGTAAGTGTAAAAAAAAAAAAAAAAAAAAAAAAAAAATCACAAATACATTTAATTTTAATAGAACATACATAACATACGTTAATATTATATACATTATTTAGACACAAATTCAAAAGTTGTTCTATAAAGAATACTTGTCGGAAGACTGTTTAAGTGATAAAGTGTTTTTGCATGAAAAATAATATATTGATAATCATTTAGGTTAACTTAAAAAAAAGGATAATTTACTTATCTTGAAATTTTTCATAGCGGATTAATTAATTAGTTTATGTTTTCAATTAATAATTTTAAATATATAGGAAATGAAACTATTTTAAAATCATATTACATATAAGATTGAATAAATAAAGAACTCTTTCCAATATTTACAGTATATCATAAAAAAAATTATTTATTTCTTGGCATGAACTTAGATATTTCAAGAAGCAACTCAAGAAAACGCATAACTCAATAAGACTCTGTGTGTAGACCTATATGCGACATATAGAATTGAAACACATCACCTAACAACTGCAAATTAGATAAGATTGAAAATGTTTACCCCCAGTGGAAAAGGCACTTCCAGCAACTATCAATCTTAGTCAATCCTGTAAACGAATTCTTTTGTGTCTCTCTGTAAATCATTAATAAATTCTAAGTACTCCATAAACACATTCTAGTGCACTTAAGAGGTTTATTATGTTTAAAGTATTATAACATCATTGTAAAAAATAAATAAATATTAATGTATTGTAACATGAATAAAATTCAAAGTAAAACGTTTTTTCTATTACATGGTAATGTAACGGCATTCTTTTGTAAGCCACGGCAAGAGAAATGTAGATTTTACACACCTCAATTACAATGCGAAACATTCTATATCAAACATAAAATTCACATAGAAATTGTGATGGCAATCCGAATTAAGAACTACTTTTCTTGTCAATTGATAGCAAATTATATTGCTCACGTTTCCTCCACCCAATTGGAATTTGAGAAACACA